>CM061546.1:244214389-245480014 GCA_030864215.1 Capsicum pubescens | reverse complement strand
ACAAAGTGAGTCTCAAGCTGAGCATATATCAGGAGCTTCTTCTCCTCCGGAAGGGCCATCTATTAATGCTGTTGATCGAGATTTGAGGGATGCAGTACAACTTCTGACGCGTATAGTTGCCGGTCAAGTTCAAGGGCAAGCTATTCTTACCACGGGTTCTAGTGGTACGGATAGAGTAGCTAGCCTTCGGACACAGGATTTTCTGAAACTGGATCCTCCTACTTTTACCGGATCAGATATTAACGAAGACCCGCAGGACTTTGTCGATCAAACCCAAAGGGCTCTAGATGTTATGCACATATCCGGTAAAGAGATGGTTGAGCTAGCAACATATAGACTGAAAGGAGAGGCTATATTATGGTACGAGGATTGGAAACGATCTAGGGGTATTGATGCACCTCCAACTACATGGGGAGAGTTCAAAGATGCATTTATTGATCATTATCTTCCATTTGAGACTCGTCAGGCCCGTGCAGATCAATTCTTAAATCTTCGTCAGGGTAATATGAGTGTAAGGGAGTATAGTCTTCGATTTAACTCCTTGTCTCGATATGCTTCTAATGTGGTAGCTACTATGGATGACAGAGTTCATCACTATGTGGATAGATTGGAACCATACTTGGTTAGAGATTGTACCATTGCTGCTTTGAACAAGGACATGGATATAGCGAGGATACAAGCTTTCACTCAGAAAATGGAAGATCAGAGGCAAAGAAGAAGAACCCAGGAATCAGAGAAAGGATATTCTAAGCGGGCCAGAGCTATAGGGCAGTTTATGGCATCTCAGGGAGGTTTTAGGCCTTCGTTTTCTCATAGATTGCCTAGCCCGTTATCTTCTTATCCTACAATTAGTGCTCCACCGCAAATTCAAAGGTTCAGAGGTAATCAGTTCGGGCAAAGCAGTGAAAATCAGAGTTGCGAGAATTGAAAGAGCAACTGAAAGACTTGCTAGAGAAGGGATTCATCAGGCCTAGTATGTCCCCTTGGGGAGCACCAGTATTGTTTGTGCGTAAGAAAAATGGTTCGCTGAGGATGTGTATTGACTATCGGCAATTGAATAAGGTGACTATCAAGAATAAATACCCTCTTCCCTGAATTGATGATTTATTTGACCAGTTGCAGGGTGCCCAGTGTTTTTCCAAGATTGACTTGAGATCAGGCTATCATCAAGTGAGAGTCAAGGATAAAGATATACCCAAGACATCTTTCCGAACACGGTATGGTCATTATGAATTCCTGGTTATGTCATTCGGGCTGACAAATGCACCCGCAGTTTTTATGGATCTGATAAATAGGCTGTTTAAGCCGTTTCTAGATGTGTTCGTGATAGTTTTCATAGATGATATTCTGGTCTACTCTAGATCAGAAGAGGATTATGTTAATCACTTAAGGCAGGCGTTGCAGATTCTTCGTGATCGTAAGCTGTATACGAAGTTTTCTAAATGTGAGTTTTGGCTCAAGTCAGTGGCATTTTTGGGCCATATTGTATCCAGTGAAGGCATAAAAGTTAACACTCAGAAGATTGAGGCTGTGAAGAATTGGCCAAGACCCACGACGCCTACGGAGATTCGTAGTTTCCTCGGGTTGGCAGGTTATTATAGAAGGTTTGTTGAAGGTTTTTCTTCTATTTCTGCACCCTTGACTAAGTTGACGCATAAAGCCTCCAAGTTTCAATGGAATGATGCCTGTGAAAAGAGTTTCTAAGATCTGAAGAGCAAGTTGACTTCTACACCGGTATTGGTACTTCCTGAAGGCACAGAAGGGTATGCAGTGTACTGTGATGCTTCGAGAATTGGCTTAGGATGCGTATTAATGCAACATGGTAGAGTAATAGCCTATGGCTCTAGACAATTGCGACCACATGAGAGGAATTATCCCACGCATGATCTTGAGCTAGCTGCAGTTGTATTTTCTTTGAAGATATGGAGCCACTACTTATATGGGGTTCATGTTGACATATATACCGATCATAAGAGCCTGCAATATATCTTCAGTCAGAAAGATCTAAACTTGAGGCAGCGGAGATGGCTTGAATTGTTGAAAGATTATGATGTTGATATCTTGTATCATCCAGGGAAAGCGAATGTGGTAGTGGATGCACTGAGTCGTAAGTCTAAAATGGCATCTATAGAAAAGTAGGGGATGATTAAGGATCTTCACCAACTAGCTAATTTGGGAGTTCGACTTCTAGAAACTCCAGATGAAGAGGTTATTGTACGTAATGCAGCGAAATCTTCATTGATAGCTGAAGTGAAAGAGAAGCAGTATGCAGATCCAATTTTATTGCAGCTTAAGGAGGATGTGCAGAGTGGCACGACAAAGGCATTTGAGCTTACGCGAGAAGAAGTGCTTCAGTGTCAGAATCATTTATGTGTACCTGATGTAGTTGAGCTAAGAAAGAGAATTATGACAGAAGCACACTGTTCAAGGTATTCCATCCATCCAGGGTCGACTAAGATGTATCAAGATTTGAAAGCAATATATTGGTGGAATGACATGAAGAAGAATATTGCCGAATTTGTAGCTGAATGTCCGAATTGTCAAAGAGTCAAAGTAGAACACCAGAAACCTGGTGGTTACATGCAATGTATAGATCTTCCAGTCTGGAAGTGGGACAAGATCAATATGGATTTCATCACGGGTTTGCCTCGTACATTTCAGAAGTTTGATTCCATATGGGTGATCATTGATAGGCTTACCAAATCCGCGCACTTCTTACCAGTTAAGACAACTTATGCGGCGGAAGAGTATGCGAAGTTGTATATTAAGGAGATCATTCGGTTACATGGAGTTCCAATTTCCATTATATCCGATCGAGGAGCCCAATTTACCGCGAATTTCTGGAAGTCTTTTCAAAGGAGTTTGGGGACACAAGTAAATCTAAGTACGACTTTTCATCCTCAAACGGACGGACAAGCGGAACGTACCATCCAGACACTTGAAGATATGCTACGAGCATGTGTATTAGATTTCAAAGGCAACTGGGATGATCACCTACCTCTTATCGAGTTTGCCTACAATAATAGCTATCATTCAAGTATCAAAATGGCACCATATGAAGCATTGTATGGAAGAAAGTGTAGATCACCAATAGGATGGTATGAAGAAGGTGATGCGGTCTTGTTTGGACCGGATCTTGTTTATCAAGCAATGGAGAAGGTTAAAGTGATCCAACAACGACTTGAAACAGCTCAAAGTCGACATAAATCTTATGCGGATGTTAGAAGAAGAGGACTTGAGTTTTCTATCGACGATTGGGTATTCTTGAAAGTATCACCAATGAAAGGAGTGATGAGGTTTGGCAAGAAAGGAAAGTTAAGTCCACGATACATAGGTCCGTACAGGATCATTCAAAGATTTGGACAAGTTGCTTATGAGTTAGAGCTACCTCAAGAGCTCTCAGCAGTTCATCCCATATTTCATGTTTCGATGCTTCGCAAGTACATCGGAGATCCATCGCACATCACTACTACGGAAGATGTACAAGTTACAGAAGATCTCACTTTTGAAGAAATGCCTATTGCTATTCTTGATCGCCAAATTAAAAAGATAAGGAATAAAGAGATAGCATCGGTAAAAGTACTTTGGAGGAATCAACAATTTGAGGAGATCACATGGGAAGCCGAGGAAGCAATGAAGATTAAGTACCCTTACCTATTCAACGATGAGGAGGAAGTTCATGAGACGGAATAAGAACAATAACAGGTAAGTGTTTATTTTTATGCAAGTATGTTATGATGATGAATATGTTAATTGTAAGCTTGGACATGTCTTAATTGAGTAACTATGCTAACATTCGAGGACGAATGTTCTTAAGGGGGGGAGAATGTAACACCCCGTAAATTTTTTCGTACACTTATCGCGATTATATGGAGTCCTAAAGGCTTGCGTATAGGTTAAATTAAGTTTATGGTGTTCGGAAGTATCCCGTCAATAGTTGTATGTGTAGGTATTGGAATAAGCTTTCCAACGATATAAAGTTTGCCCAAAACAGAGGAGTATTTCATATAAGCGAGCACATTCGAAATTTCAAAACGGTGGCCGGGAAGCCTGTGAACAGTAAATCTGCAGGAAAATTACTGCAGCTAGGCAATTGTTTTTTGGATCAAATTTAGACGATCATAAATCCTTGTACAAAAAGAACTGTGTGAGCTGCTATATATATACGAAAATCTCCGAGAGTCTTCTTTCCGATGAAATTGGTTTCATCCAAATCCAATGTCTGAGTAAGGAGCTATACCCGTTTTACTACAGCCTATCAAAAAAAAACAGAATTTTGGGACAGATTTTTGGGTCAACTTTAAACGACCATAACTCCTTGTACAGGAAGAACTGGGTGGTATACTTTATATGAAAATGAAATCCCTTTGAATTATATTTCTAATTCAATTAGTTTCACCCAAATCCGATACCGGAGCAAAGAGTTATGATCGATTTACTTCAGCCTGTCAAAACTGTCCACTGGGGACAGATTCGGATTTTATTTTAATTTTTAGGGCAAAATGGTCATTATCTATTACCTCTTGGACGAAAATTGGTGTTTATAAATATACACTTATCCTCATATATATCATATATCATCCAATTATTAAGAGAAGGTGAAACCCTAGCCTAATTTCAACTTCAAATATTTTGTGATTCAACCGTAGAAAATTCGAATTGGTTCCGTAGTTGTGTTCACCATCTCGAAAGCTTCGAGAAGAACCCCATGGTTATGTAAGGAGGATTCTAAATACAAGAGTTCATTGTTAAGGTATGAATATTGTTTATTCTTGATTCTTATCCATGAATAAGTATTGATAAAGGATTATGAGTATTGTCTTGTCTTGATGTTGGAAGATAACTAGAAACATAGTTATGAATTGTTTTGTATAAATTGTTAGTAGTAAATTATGGAAGTTGTTGTATTGGATTATGGAGGATGAATTGTGGTGATATATCATTATATTAGTGGTTATGTATGCCTAGTGATCATGTTGGTATTGGATGGTGATTAAGAAGGGAAATAAAGGCTAAGAGTGATGTTGAGGGATATTGCATGAAAATGCATGATATGTGAATGTAATAAGAGTATAAGAGGATGTATGTAGCACTCTTATTGATGAGTTAAAGGATTACTTTCTAGACATTATTTGGTGAAGTTAATACCTAAATGGTAAGGTTTGGTTGCTAATACTTGTTTGTCACAAATGACTTATTGTAGATAAGTGTTCGAAGAGTACGGGAAGTCAAGTTGGACTTGTATTGAAGTGGTTATATCAAGGTATGTAAGACATACTCTATCTAATCTTTGGCATGAATAATGACCCATGGCACTCTCAAGTAAGCTTCCAACATTGTCCTACGACACATGACACATAATAACATCATATGATCTTCGACACTACCAATTGAACTTGTTTTCACTTTTAAGATGTCCGGCTAGTCAAAAAAATGTCCATTTACTATTGTTGACTCCGAAATGGTTTAATGAGGTATCCATGATTCTCTACTTCATTTTCATGATATTGATTACCTATTTACATGTTTTTCCTATTGAGGTATCATGGTTTCAAGTTCCATAAGGTGTGACCACAAAGTAACCAATCTCAAAGATTAATTGAATTAAGAAATGGAATGTCTTTATTTTAAATTGATGATATGATGTATTGTATTAGTACCACTGATCAGTTGACCATTGTATTATAAAGATTATGTATATATGCTATTCCAGGGGTGGTCCCTGATGTATTGTATTAGTACCACTGATCAGTTGGCCATTGTATGACATATGTTATGTATTGATAAGGAATACGGGAAGTAATGATATGAAAGTAATGTGCAGGTATCCCATCAGCTCTTTTAAGTGTGGTCTACTCATACTGTTTATTCACTGGTATCTGGGTTCTGTTGATCTTTTGTATCTCATCTTGATACTCACTGCCTTACATACTCAGTACATATTTCCGTACTGACGTCCCTCACGGGGGACCTATATTCATGCCTGCAGGAACAGGTACTTTAGGTCGTACACCTCCGCAGTAAGATCCAGGACATTCTGTTGATAGTGGTGAGCTCCAGTTGTTTCGAGGTATCCCAAGTCGTTTCTATATGTATTTTTGGTATTTGTATAAAAGTCTTTTATGGGCGGGAGTTTGTCCCGACCCTAACTCAGTTGTGTATCTATGTAGAGGCTTTTGTAGACATATTGTACAACCATAGGAGTGTTTGGTTGATAGACGTGATGGCTCTGACGGCTAATTACTGTTTATATATATATATGCGTGTCTGCTGGGATGATACAGGTACTGTTTTCTTCTATTTACAACGAAGTGCTGCCCAAATTTCTAATTTTCATAAGTAATGTAAATGTGAAAGTATAGGTTATGAACGGGTTCTCCCGGGCCTCCCCGGCTATGGGTGCCAGTCCGCTCCAATGGGATTTGGGGCTTGACAAAACTATTTGATTCAATATGCCAAACTTAGAAACCATTAAAAAGCTTCAAACCATAAGCATTATTCTTGTTTCCTGAAAATTGTCTTCATCATGTTAATGGGTTGAGTTAATTGACAATGTTGAACAGTCAGTAACAACTTTGTTTTATCTCCTTGAACCTAACTCTTGGGATCTCCTATCTACTAGGTAGAGTTACCGCCATGATGACTTGTCCTAGGCCGTAAACCTATTTTCTTTGATGATCTCTCATCTCCCTCTATAGATAGACTTTTTGTAAGTGGATCCGACATATTATTCTTTGACTTTACATAGTCAACCATGATAATTCCACTAGAGAGAAATTCTTTAGTGGTATTATGCCTCCGTCTTATATGACTAGATTTATCGTTATACATCATGCTCCCTTCCCTACCTATTGCCGCTTGACTATCACAGTGTATACATACTGGTGCCAAAGGTTTGGTCCAATAAGGAATATCTTTCAAGAAATTTCAAAGCCATTCAACTTATTCATCGACTTTATCTAATGTGATAAATTCAGATTTCATTGTAGAGCGGGCAATATATATTTGTTTGGATGATTTCTAAGAGACTACTTCTCCAGCTAAAGTAAATACATATTAACTCATGGATTTTACTTCATTTGATCTGGTGATCCAATTTGCATCTCTATATTCTTAGATTTTTCAATTACTGCATTATATTTGTTATAATGCAAAGCATAGTCCTAAGTATGTTTTAGATATCCCAAACTCTTTTAATTTCTATCCAATGAGTTTGATTGGGATTACTCATGTACCAACTCAATTTACTAATAGCACATGCTATGTCTGGTGGTGTACAATTCATGATATACATCAAACTTCCCAACACTCTTGCGTACAATTTCACCTTCATTCTTTTGAAGTGAAAAGCTCACGTCTAATGGAGTCTTAATAATATTGATATCCAAATACTTGAACAGGCAAGTACCTTTTTAATGTAATGAGACTGTGACAATACCAACCATTGTGGAGTTCTATAAATTCTTATCATTAATACCATATCAGCAACTCCAAGGTTTTTCATATCAAACTTGCTCTCAAGCATTCATTTCGTGGAATTTAAGTCAGAAATGTCTCTACATATGATCAGTATATCATCCACATACAAATAACGACTTTATGGTCTTTAATGTAAACACATTTATCACATTCATTTATCTTGAAATCATTTGCCAACATTGTTTGGTCAAACTTTGCATGCCACTATTTGGGTGCCTTTTTTAGTTTATAAAGTGAATTAACAAGTTAGTAAACTTTCTTTTCCTTACTAGGAACTACAAAACCCTTGAATTGTTCCATGTAAATTTCTTTCTCCAATTGTCTATTTAAAAATATTATTTTCACATCCATTTGATGGATTTCAAGATCACATGCCACCGCTAATGAAACTGACATATGAATAGGCGTTATCCTTGTTACTAGAGAGTATATATCAAAATAATTCAGGCCTTCATTTTGTCTAAAGTCTTTCACAAAAAGTCTTTCCTTGTTTTTTTCAATAGTATCGTCAACCTTAATCTTTCTTTTGAAGATCTATTTAGAACCTGAAGGTTTATTTCCTGGAGGAAGATCAACCAACTCCCAAGTATAGATGCTCATGATTGAATCAATCTCACTATTGACTGTCTCTTTCCAAAAGGATGAGTCCAAAGACGACATTGCTTCTTTAAACTTTTGAGGCACATTTTCAAGAATAAATATTAGAAAATCTAATCCAAAGGAATTCAACATTCCTTGACGTGTACTACAACTTGGATTCCCATCATTAAGTACATTCTCCTTTTGTTCATCTCGAGGTCATTTAGACCCTCTAAGATAGATCATGTCCAATTTTATATGGATAAATGTGTTGAGGAAACTCAACATTATCTGATTTGATTATTGTATTTTCATGAATATCCGAATGTTTGGATTTATGAACCAAAAATCAACATGTTTTACTACTTGTAGCATATCCGATGAACACATAGTCCACAGTCTTAGGTCCAATTTTACATTTTTGGCATAGGAACTTAAACTAGGATAGACACCCCCATACTTAAAAATATTTCAAGTTGGGTTTCCTTTCTTTTCATTTTTCATATAAATTGAAATGTATTTTTCTATAGGGAACTTTATTGAGTATCTGGTTTGTTGTAAGGATAGCCTTCTTCCACAAGTTTTACGGTAAACCTGAACTTATGAGTAAGAAATTTATTATTTCCTTTAATTTTTGGTTTTATCTTTTCATAATTCCATTTGATTTAGGTAAATACGAGATAGTAGTTTGATGAAAAATTTCATTTTCTAAACATATCTCCGCAGAAGGAGATTCATACTCTCCACCCCTATCACTTTTTATTGTTTTGATATTTTTATCTAACTAATTTTCAACTTCAGTTTTATATTACCTAAATGCATCTATTGCTTCATCCTTACGATTTAGAAAATAAACATAAAAATATCTAGTGCAATCATCAAGAAAAGTTATGAAATAATTTTTTCCACCACAAGATGATGTAGACTTCATATCACAAATGTCTTTAAAGATTAAGTATAAGGGATTGAGATTTCTTTCAACAGACTTATACGGATGTTTAACATACTTTGATTTCACACATGTTTGACACTTTGATTTATTGCACTCAAAATGTAATGACCCAAGACTACACCCTAGTCGTTACAAGGTTCTTACAATCCCGAGAGACCACAAGCTAACCCATAAGTAGGTACCTGCTGTGAGCACTGAATAACATGATCATAAATGTGGAAGAATACTGACATTCCATAAGGTTTTAATAACTAAATTTAAAACTGAAATACGAGTCTATAGAAACAACTAACTGAATCTGATAAGATAATGATAAACTAGATAACTAACTGTAATATTTGAATACTGAATAACTGACTCGAATGTCTGAAAATCCTCTATAACTGACTGACTGAATATGAGTTGATGGGACAGGACCCAACTAACTCCAACTAACTACTAACTAAGACATGAAATAAAGTAAGCCTATCCTCGAAGTATGAGGACTCACCACTACTACTGCTGATAATCTGATGAGTCTATTCACGAGCAAAGAACTGAGTGTCAGAACCTATGATATAATACATCATAGCGTAAAAGAAAAGGTATGCGATCAGTACTTTGAATGTACTGGTATGCTAAATGAGGTAGGCTAATATGAATGGTTTCATGAATAGAACTAATGATTAACTGGATACGCATGTAAAATATGGAGTACTGAGTAGAGAACATGGAATTTGTAGATACTGATAATGCATGGAAATCTGTAAATACTGAGGATATGTGACCAAGCATAAAACATAACTGAATAAAATCTGTAAAATGAAATACTGAATTAACTGAAATCTGTATGCTTTAGTCAAGCAACACTAAGACTAAATCACTAAACTAGGACTGTAACTGAGATAATTCTGAGACTATGGGAGGTATCATCTAACCGTCATTCCCCAATTTAAGCTAATCGGGGTCCAACCTGTAACCCCAACTGGAAGGGGGTTAATAACAATGGCTGTGTGGATCCACTAAACTGATAAATGTCTAAAGGACTAAGGGTGTCAAGCCTGAACCGATGGGTGACCGCTGCGAGATAGTCAAGCCTAATATGATGGGTGACTGCTCATATCCTACACCGGCTACATAGTTCTGGAGTATAGGGATTGCTACTAATGACCCTTCCTATCATACGGGGAAGCCTCCATCCCTACACTCTCTTGGTGCTAAATTCTACTCCCAACTGAAAGACACTGAGATACTAGACTATTCTAAGTTTAACTGACTGGTATTTGACTATTTTGAAGTGCTCATAGTATATTTTGAAGACTGTTCAGTAATGTACTGAGACTAGACTAAATAAACAACTATGGATTTAAGGTATTCAATACCCCCACGAACTCCAAAAAATTATAGTAAAATGACACTAACACTTGGAGATCAAAACATGAAGGTTCTTGATAATTAAATCACTCTTGTAGGCATTTTATCAAACACTTGTAGTTCATGGTTTAAAACAATGATAGAGATGTCATGGAATTTGTAGGAATAATATGAATTCATCATAATAGCATTAAATCATGCTTTAATTCAGTAAATGATAGTATTAAAACATGGAAGATTGAATAATAACAATAATTTCATGGTAACATGGTATAGAATCATAGTTCATGGAGATTCATGGATGAAATCATAATTTAAAACATGATAACTTGAAAAGATCACAATTTTATAATTAAAAAGGTTGCTTGGACTCCATGGATGAAAGGGATCCATGGATGAACATCTAACATACCTGGGTTAATGAATTTGAAGAGATGAATGGAGAGTTCTTGAGAAATTGCCTTGAGTTTGAGAGCTAGGGTTTCTTGTTCTTGAAAGAGGGATTTTTGATTTTGAGAGAAATTGAAATAATGATGACTACTTGGGTTGTTTAGGGATTAAATTTCATGTTTTAGGTTAATTAGGTCCGTGGAAAAAGACCCAAATACCCTTAAATGAATTTAAAAACCGAATATGAAAACTATCATCTAACATACCTGGGTTAATAAATTTGAAGAGATGAATGGAGAGTTCTTGAGAAATTGCCTTGAGTTTGAGAGCTAGGGTTTCTTGTTCTTGAAAGAGGGATTTTTGATTTTGAAAGAAATTGAAATAATGATGACTACTTGGGTTGTTTAGGGATTAAATTTCATGTTTTAGGTTAATTAGGTCCGTGGAAAAAGACCCAAATACCCTTAAATGAATTTAAAAACCGAAGATGAAAACTACCATCCCAATTTTTAGCCTTGGCGCTATGTGCCACTATCACGCTAAGCAACTAGAAAAGGGACAACTGGGACCTGGACATACGGCACAACGTTCTACCATCACGGTTAGCCTGTGGATGCCATTTTGGCCACCTCCGTGATGCGCCATGATCGCGTAGGCCCATCGCAAATTGACAAATGGGAAATTGTCCTGCTCCGCGATGCTCCATGATCGCGGAGTCACACTGGAAATTTACAATTGTCATTTGGGATGCCTACGTGACGCGCTAAGGGTTAAAATGACGGTGTTTAACGACTTAAACTTAAAATTACCATAACTTCTTACCCGGTTATCAGATTTAGGCAAATTTTATATCTTTGGAAAGCTAAGTGAATTTCCTACGCAATGGAAGACTCTAAACTAAAAATAATGAGTGTTTTAAAAATTTCATTTACAAATACTCATGTATTGGGACTTAGATTATGATAGGGAAATACGGGGTGTTACAATATCTCCCCCTTGAGATCATTCATCCCCGAATAAAACTGATTAAGATGAGGGAACTGATGGACTGAGCTTACACACTGAATATGCATGTATGATGCATGGAATGCAAGACTGAACTAATTCATGAATGCATGACTGACAGGAACATAATGTACGACTGAAACTGAGCATGACAGAGAAAATAAAATATTAAGAAGATTAGTACCTTATACTGAATCTGGATTCGCAGAGAAAAGATGAGGATACTTGGTCTGCATATCTATTTATGCTTCCCAAGTGGCTCCCTCAATGGACTGATTCTGCCAAAGAACTTTGACTATTGGAACTTTTTTGTTCCTTAGTCTACGAACTTGATGATCAAGAATTTCGACTGGATCTTTCTCAAAGGAAAGACTATTTTGAATATCTACTCTTTCTAAAGGAACAACTACAACTGGATCACCAATACACTTTTCAACATTGAGACATGGAACACTGGGTGTACTGAGGCTAAATCTGAAGGCTACTCTAGATCATAAGCTACCTTTCCGAAATGACTGAGGATTCTGAATGGAACGACATATCGGGGACTGAGTTTACTTTTATTGCCGAATCTCTTCACTTTCTTCATGGGAGAGATATTCAAGTACACGAAGTCACCGACCTCAAACTCAAGATCCTTTCTCCTCACATCAGCATATGATTTCTGTCGGCTCTGGGTAGCCCTAAGCCTTTCTCTGATCAACTGAACCTTTTCTAATGCATCAAAAACCAAGTCAGGCCCTACTACTGCAGCCTCACCTACTTCAAACCAACCAATTAGAGATCTAAATCTCCTACCATAGAGAGCCTCAAATGGAGCCATACAAATACTTGAATGATAGCTATTAACGTATGCAAATTCAATCAAAGGAAAATGGTCATCACAACTACCCATGAAATAAAAAATGCATGCTCTCAGCATACCCTAAAGAGTCTGAATGATCCTTTCTGCTTGACCATCTGTTTGAGGGTGAAAAGCTATACTGAGGCGGACTTGGGTACCAAGACCCTTTTGGAATGCTTTCTAGAAATAAGAGGTAAACTTAGTACCTCTATTAGAGATGATAGAGAAGGGAACATTGTGAAACCTAACCAACTCCCTGAGGTAGATATTGGCATAGTCCTCAGCTTAATAAGAGGTATGGACTGGTAAGAAATGAGCTGATTTGGTCGTCCTATCTATGATAACCCAAATGGAGTCATGCTGATGACGGGTACGAGGCTAACCTGTCACAAAGTCCATGTTCACTTCCTCCCATTTGCATATGGGAATACTGAACTCCTGCATGGACCCACTAGGTTTTTGGTGCTCAATCTTAACTTGCTGACATGTAGAGCACTTAGCTACAAGATCTGTAATATCTTTTTTCATCCCACTCCATTAATAGATCTCCTGCAAATCAAGGTACATCTAAGTGGCCCCTGGATGAATAGAGTAACGCACCCTATGTACTTTTGCAAGAATTCGTTACCTCAAATCATCTACACCAGGCACACACAATCTACTCTAACAACACAGAACACCATATCCTCCTTGGGAGAAAACCTCCACTTTCTGATCTCTGACTGATCCATTCAACTTAACTAGACTGGGATCTCTATCCTGCTTTTCCTTTACCTCAGAAACTAGAGATGACTATGAGCTACTCGGCATCCATACAATACCTTCTGCTGAATCGAGTAAACGAACACCTAGTGGGGCAAGATGATGGACTTCCTGAGCTAACCTTTTCTTACCTTCCTCAACATGAGATACACTACCCATAGACATTCTACTGAGAGCATTAGACACTACGTTGGCCTTAACCAAATGATACAGAACACTCATGTCATAATCTTTCAATAACTCTAACCATCTTCTCTGACGCAAATTCAAATCTTTCTGAGAGAACACATACTGAAGGGTTTTGTGATCTATGAACACATCTACATGCACCCCATACAAGTAAAACCTCCAAATCTTTAAGGCAAACACTACAACTGCTAGATTAAGATCATGAGTCAGATAATTCTTCTCATGAGGCTTAAGTTGTCTGGAGGCGTAGGCTATGACCTTAACTCTCTACATGAGGACACAACCCAAACCTACTCTGGTGCATCATAGTACACAACAAAACCATCTGAACCAATTGGTAAAGTAAGAACTGGGGATGAGGTAAGTCGGGTGTTCAACTCTTGAAAACTCTTCTCACATGAATCTGACCACTGAAACATAACTTTCTTTTGAGTCAATCTGTACATGAGGGATGAAATAGAAGAAAACCCCTCAACAAACCAACAGTAATAGCCAGCTAAACCTAAGAAACTCTAAATATCTGATGGAGAGATAGGTCTAGGCTAGTTTCTCACCGTTTTGGTCTTTTGAGGATCAACTCTAATGCCATCACCGGAAATAATATGGCCAAGAAAAGCTACTGATCTTATCCAGAATTCACACTTACTAAATTTAGAGAAAAATAGATGAGCTCTAAGATTCTAAAGAACTACTTTGAGGTGGTCTGCATGCTCATTCTCGCTATGTGAATAAACAAGGATGTCATCAATGAATACTATGATAAACATGTCCAAGTACTTCTTGAACACTTGGTTCATCAAGTCCATGAAGGTTGCTGGGGCATTTGTGAGACCAAATGACATGACTAGAAATTCGAAGAGAGCATACTAAGTTCGCAATGCTATTTTTAGAATGTCATGTTCTCAGACTCTAAACTGATGATAGCCTGATCTGAGGTCTATCTTAGAAAATAACTAGCACCTTGAAGTTTGCCAAATAAATCATCGATTCTAGGAAGTGGATATTTATTCTTGACTGTAACCTTGTTCAACTGACGGTAGTCAATACACATTATGAGAGAACCATCTTTCTAACACACGAATAAGACTGGTGCACCCCATGAAAAGATGTTGGGTCTAATGAATTCCTTCTCAAGGAGATCCTTTAACTATTCCTTCAGTTCTGCTGGAGCCATTCTATATGACGGAATAGATATAGGTTGAGTATCTGGGAGAAGGTCTATTCCGAAGTCGATTTCCCTTTCGGGAGGAACTCCAAAAAGATCTTCATGAAAAACATCTGAGAATTTATTTACTACTGGAACTGACTCAAGAGTAGGAGTTTCTGTGTTATAGTCTTTGACTCGTATGAGATGGTAAATATTCCTTTTCGATATCATCTTTCTAGCTCTAAGGTGCGAAATCAACTGACCCCTAATAGTCGTAGTACTACCACTCCATTCAAGGGATGGTTCATTTGAAAACTGAAAATAAACTATTCTTTTTATACAATCAACTGAAGCATAGCATGAGTGGAGCCAATCCATGTCAAGAATGACATCAAAATTTATCATCTCTGACTCTACGAGATCAACTGAAGTAACTTTTTGAGTTATTGTGACCAGACAGTTCCTGTATACCTGTCTAGCTAAATTGGAAATGCCTACTGAGGTAGACACTGAAAATGGTTCTGCTAAATTTTTGGGACTAACTCTAAAATTGACGGCCGTATATGGAGTTACAAAAGAAAGAGAAGCTCCAGGGTCTAGTAAAGCATAAATATGTAAGTGAAAGACCTGCAATGTACCAGTAACTATGTTAGGAGAATTTTCCTGATCTTGGCAAGACTGAAGAGCATATAATCTATTCGGACGCTGACCATTAGTAGCACTGGAAGCGGCACACTACTGATTTGGGCGACCGAATGGAACAGACGACTGATGGGACTGGCCTTGTTGGCGCGTATCCCTACCTTTATGAGAAACTACCCGACACTCCTGAATTCGATGGCCTGGCTTTCCACACCTGAAGCACACATAAATACCTGCTCTACACTTACCCTCGTGGTGTCTGCCATACTTCTGACATAAAGGATTGGTACAAGCACTACTAACACTGATCTGGGACTTAGAGCCTAGTGCCCAATACCAATTGTCATTTCTGAATTTAGGTACTGGGGCACTGGCTGAAGAAGGTACTGGGGCTAAAGACCTCTGATGAAACTGAGGACGGTTACCACTTTCTAACTTTGGCTGATTAAAATTAAAACTACCCATCCTAGATCTCTTATTTTCTCTCTCTATCTCCTTAATATTCTTCTCCTCTATCTATTGAGCATGGACCATCAGCCTAGACAAGTCCATCTCACTAATAAGCATTGCGATCATACACTCTTTGACCACACTATTAGACATGCCAAACATAAACTTACTCATCTTGGACGTACTGTCAGCCACCATATGAGGAGCATATCTAGATAACTTAGTGAACTTGAGAGAATACTCCCTCACACTCATGCTGCCTTGCCTCAAATTAATAAATTCTAACACCTTGGCCTCCCTCAGCTCTAATGGAAAGAATATGTCCAAGAAAGTTGTGGTAAACTCTTCCCATTCTATAGGCCCTGCATCAACACCTCTATCAACTTTGCACTACTTAAACCAAGTATGGGCTACATCATGCAATTGATATGTGGACAACTCGACACTCTGACTAGATGTCACCCCCATAACATTCGTGACCTACTGAACCATATCTAAGAATTCCTGTGGATCCTATTTAGACTTAGATCCCATGAAACAAGGAGGATAAATCTAGGTGAAATCCTAAATTATGGTTGCATCAGTATTT
The DNA here is from genome assembly GCA_030864215.1 of Capsicum pubescens. Taxonomy (NCBI): domain Eukaryota; kingdom Viridiplantae; phylum Streptophyta; class Magnoliopsida; order Solanales; family Solanaceae; genus Capsicum; species Capsicum pubescens. The sequence continues at coordinate 245,463,633 of CM061546.1, read as the reverse complement.
GCCACTGGGTTGGCCGAAACAATAGTTGGCCGTTCATTCTGTGCTGCTATGGAGTTTGGTAGAGTAGTGAACACAACCCTAAATTCTACATGAGAGACATGCTCATCCAGAGGATCTGCCTAGACGGGTTGAGGGGTTGGCTGAGTTCCTTTTCTTCTTCCGTTCTTCTTGGGAGGCATGTTCGATAAACAGAAGGAAGAAGTAGATTAGACAGAGAGTTTAACTTGAGCTTATGCTTACTCGCACGACAAGAATACTTGAAAGAAAGGAAACTTTTCTTAAACTCCTTGTAGCCTCTTATCCATAAGTGTGGCATGCTACACACCCATGCACAAGACTCTACTCGATGCGTCTTTCAGACTTCCTAGGACACTTTAAAACCTTACGCTCTGATACCAAGATTGTAATGACCGAGACTACCCCTAGTCATTACACGGTGCTTACGGTCCTAAGAGACCACAAGTAACCCATGAGCTGGTACCTAATGTGAGCACTGAATAACATAATCATAAATGTAGAAGAATACTGACATGGCATAAGGTTTTAAAAACTCAATTTAAAACTGAAATACGAGTCTATAGAAACAATTGACTGAATCTGATAGAATAATGATAAACTAGATAACTAACTATAATATCTTAATACTAAATAATTGACTCTAATGTTTGAAAGACTCTATAACTGACTGACTGAATATGAATTGATGGGACAAGCCACAACTAACTCCAACTAACTACTAACTGAGACATGAAATGAAGTAAGCCTATTTATGAAGTATGAGGAATCACCACTGCTACTGCTGAGAATTTGATTGGTCTATTCACGACCCAGGAACTAAGCGTCAGAACCTATGATATAATACATCATAGCATAAAAGAAAAGGTATACGATCAATACTTTGAATATACTGGTATGCTAAATGAGGTAGGCTGATATGCATGGTTTTATGAACAGAACTAATGATTAACTGGATATGCATGTAAAACATGGAGTACTGAGTAGAGACCATGGAATATGTAGATACTGATAATGCATAGAAATGTATAAATACTGAGGATGCATGACCAAGCATATAACATAACTGAGTAAAATTTGTAAACTAAAATACTGAGTTAACTAAAATCTATATGCTTTGGTCAAGAAACACTAAGACTGAATAACTGAACTGGGACTGTAACTGAGACCATATCTGAGACTGTAAGAGGTATTATCTAACTGACATTCCCTAATTTGAGCAAATCGGGGTCCAACCTGTAACCCTAACTGGAAGGGTATTAATATCATGCCACGGGTACTAACAATGGTTGTGTGGATCCACTAAAATGATATAATGTCTGAAGGACTAAGGGTGTCAAGCCTGAACTGATGGGTGACCCCTGCGAGATAGTCAAGCCTAATCTGATGGGTGACTACTCATATCCTACGCTGGCTACGTAGTTCTGGAGTATAGGGACTGCTACTAATTACCTTGCCTATCTAATGGGGAAGGCGCCATCCCTACACTTTCTCGGTGCTAAATGCTACTCCCAACTGAAAGACACTGAGTTACTAGAATGTTCTGAGTTTAATTGACTGGTATTTACTATTCTGAGGTGCTCATAGTATAATCTGAAAACTGTTCAGTAATGTACTAAGACTAGACTAAATAAACAGCTATGGATTTTGGGCATTCAATACCCCCAGGACTCAAAAAAATTATAGTAAAATGACACTAACACTTGGAGATCAAAACATGAAGGCTCTTAATAATTAAATCACTCTTGTAGGCATTTTATCAAATACTTGTAGTTCATGGTTTAAAAAAAATCACAGGAATGTCATGGAATTCATAGGAATAGCATGAATTCATCATAATAGCATTAAATCATGGTTTAATTCAGTAAATGATAGTACTAAAACATGGAAGATTGAATAATAACAATAATTTCATGGTAACAAGGTATAGAATCATAGCTCATGGATATTCATGGATGAAATCATAATTTAAAATATGATAACTTGAAAGATCATAATTTTATAATTTAAAAAGGTTGCTTGGACTCCATGGGTGAAAGGGATCCATGGATGAACATCTAACATACCTGGGTTAATGAATTTGAAGAGATGAATGGATAGTTCTTGAGAAATTGTCTTTAATTTGAGAGCTAGGATTTCTTGTTCTTAAAAGAGGGATTTTTGATTCTGAGAGGAATTGAAATAATGATGACTACTTAGAGTGTTTAGGGGTTAAATTTTATGTTTTATGTTAATAAGGGTCATGTAAAAAGACTTCGATACCCTTAAACGAATTTAAAAATGGAAGCTGAAAACTGGCCATCCTGATTTTTGGCCTTGGCACGATGCGCAACTATCACGTCAAGCAACTGGAAAAGGGACAACTGGGACTTGGATAGACGGCGCGATGAGCCACCATCGCGGTAAGCCTGTGGATGCCATTTTGTCCACCTCCGCGATGTTCCATGATTGCGGAGGTCCACTAGAAATTGACAAATGGGAAATTGGCTTGCTTCATAATGCGCCATAATTTTGGAGTCACTCTTGTAATCGACAATTGTCATTTGGACTGCCTACGCGATGCGCTAAGGTTTAAAATGACGGTGTTTAACAATTAAAACTTAAAATCGCCTTAACTTCTTACCCGATTATCAGATTTAGACAAATTTTATATCATTGGGAAGCTAATAGAATTTCCAATAGAATGGAAGGCTCTAAACTGAAAAATAATGAGTGTTTCAAAAATTTCATATATGAATACTCATGTAATGGGACTTAGATTATGCTATGGAAATACGGGGTGTTACACAAAGTTAAGCAAAACTTCTAAATTTATCAGTTTTTGCAAGGTTTAATAATTGACATGTCCTTAACGTGCATTCCATAATTCATTTAACTTAAGTAAGTAAGGAGAAACCTAACATTAATTGATTTCAATATTAATTACATTGATCTTAAAAAGGCCTTCGATAAGGTAGCTTTACCCGCATACACTTCTCCCTTACTAGATATACTCTGTTAGAAAAAAATACATATTTGGATCTATTCTTAGTTAGAATTAAAGTAATAACTAAGTTTTTTCGCAACTCCGAAACATGAAGAACATTGTGGAGTATAACCACCTTGCTCAATGCCTTCTTCAAGCAAATGTTGCATGTTCCCTCTAGACCTTATTTTGACTGCTTTGTTTTCCTCTTCAATCCATAAACTCACAATGGATTCTTCAACAAATATCTCCTTACTCTTGGGCTTCAAGTATTTTTTGAAATTTTTCCACAAAGGTGGTAATTTCTCAATTATAGGAACTTCTTGAAAAGCTTCGTTCACAATCAAATCTATAACAAATGTTATGTTATTATCAAGAACAAAATTAGTATGTTCAAAAAAGGTTTTGCTAAGTATATACCTTACACTATGAGATCATGGATGATGACTTGCAGTTCTAGAACTTGGGTAATGAAGCTTTACTGTCTACTATCTTAGGGTCCAGTAATCTTACAACAATAAATTTCTTCATTTTTGCATCCTTTGTTTTGTATTTCTTTTTCAAAGCATCCCATAGTTCTTACAGGTCTCTTCATATTTCTTTAGACATTGTAAAGATCATCTGGTAGGTCACTTAAAGTGTAGTTCTTACACAAGAAATTCGAGTGCTTTCAAGATTTCATTACTATAAAGTGTTCCTTTTATGGTGTTTCTTTCGACAACTATAGAACGCTTTCTATGATGAATCTTTGGAGACTTAATGTAGTCAAATAAAAAAACATATTTTTTGCCACCCTTTTAAAATCCACACCAAAAACTATTTCGTCGGTGCCATGGCTGGAGCAACATTCGAACAACTTGAAGTAGTAATATTTGTTACCGCGACATTTGTCATTGCATCATTAACTTGATTTTCAATAGTCCTTTTTGCTGTCACAAAGAGACAACCAATTTAGTATGTTAGAATACTAACTGTAAAGTTTAAAACTTTAAATAACTTATTCCTAGTTTATGTCCAATTGGACATTCCAGGAAGAGGAATATCTACTTTACTGAAATAATGAAGAAACTCAAGAATAAATTATAGGTATAGAAAGGTAAATTCCTATCTTTTGGTGGAAAACATGTTTTGATCAATACAAAACTAAATTTACAAGATTACAGCTCTTCTTTACAAATTAAAATAAAAATTAAATACATCAACTTCTACTAACTGTCTATGAATCCTCTACTAGTACTGACTTTAGATAGCCGGATCATGACTCCCAACTATCCCAACTCAATATGATTTAAATAGGAAAATAAAGAAGTACTCAAACTGTCTAGCTGGCTCAAACCGTTGAATTAAAAGGATTCATCACCTGCTGACTGGAAGCTGCGAGCTGACTGAATCTGAATGTCCATACTAAGTCTTGTACCTACATTATGAGACAATGCAGCAGATAGCCGTATATGTGGATCAACACTTTGGGAATGTACTGAGTATATGGGGGTACAATGCAATAAGTAAACAATATCTCAATATCACCATAGCTTATAAAATTAAGGATGCTGACATAAATGACTCACATAGCTTGAATAATATCTGAAATATAAATCTCGTAAATCATGAATAATGAAACATGTATAAATCTCGTGAGTCATTTAACTTGGTACTAAAATCTGTATTCTCCACTTATTCTCAAAACTTGTAAGCTAGATGAAATCTGAAACTCATTCTGTATAGTAATCTCATTATCTCAATACTTTAAATAAATAAAACTATTTCAAGAGAGGAGGATATCTTTGGGAGTTTCTTCTAACCGACATAAACCATGTGAGATACATGGAGTCCAACGTCTTATCCACGTTGGGGAGAGCTGTTCTATCCTTGTCATCGGATAGAACCTTAACTTTAGTGATTTGTATCTTAACCAACTTAGGGTATATCAGAAACCTACAGGGGAACATAGTTCTGGGCATGAGACCTCGGAATCAAGCCCAAATAGGTACTAAATACTACTTCCTTACTTAGCTCAGAACTTTAGAAAATTCACAAATGTTGTCACTTGGGAGTTGGATTTTATGGGTTTCTGCCTAAGCCTGACGACATTTTGGGATAAGCCGTCAGACTTGTGATAAGTCATCACAAATGTAATCACTTGGGGCTGAAATTTATGGATTTCTGCCTAAGGCTGACAACATTTGCTGATAAGTCATCATAGACGTGATAGGTTATCAGAAATGTCGTCACTCAGTTTTCCAGGCTGACATACTGGAGTAAAATCTTTATAACTTTTTACTCCAATATCGTATTTAGCCAAAATTGATCTCGTTGGAAATATAATTCGAAGAGATTTCATTTGATATTTAGTAGGCCACCCAGTTCATCATACACAAGGAGTTATGGTCGATTGGATTTGACTCAAGTTTTGACGCTCACTAAAACTCGAACGATAGGAAAGCTTTCAACTTGACCTTGAGTTAGGGGATCTGTATGATCTAAATTTATGCTCAAATAGGTTCCCACACTACATAATTGATTAACATGCCAAATTTGTATAGGATTTATGGCTTTTGGAACATCTACACGTAGAAATGATGGTTTTTGTTCTAGCCAGAAATGGGGGGTGTTACATTATCTCCCTTTGGATCATTCATCTCTGAATGTTGCTCTTTAGGTTAAGAATACGGTGAAAACTGAGGATACACAGTTGAAATAACTTATTAAACTGAATCTATATCTTTCTAAACTTTGGAATACTTCGATGAATGCATATACTCATGATAAGAACAACTATCTAACTGAAGCTTTGATTAGAGAGGGGCTGAATGTCGAAAGGTTGTTACCTTCGTCTGAATCTGAGCTAACTTGCCCTTTTTACTTATTTTTTGAGAGCTGACTCATGCTAAGGGCTTAGAATTTACTTGATAGCTCATGGTGCGATCGTACTTATAGATTGTGAGGTGATAGTTTATGCAGGCACAAATCATGAGAAAACAAGGCTAAGATCACACAATAGGTATCACAGTGTCTGAGCTGGAATACTTGGAAAACGAAGATCGTTTGGTGAATATTTATGAACTGAATCATGACTAGATATTTGAATTCTGAAACTGATGCCTGATACATATACTGAGCTGAATTTGCAATTGCGAAACTATTCGGAATTACCGTACTTAAGAAACATCAGTTAGTAAAACTAGGCTCGTTCGAAAAAAATGGAAATCCATAGAAATCTATGTGCCTAATTGTTAAAATGACTGTTGTCTATCCAAACTGAATCATACTAGATACTTATGTTCAAGTGGAGGGTTTCTTCAATACCCCTCTAGGGAATTCTAATGATTTGAAGGAGACAAGAATTTTGGTTAAGATCTGAACAAGACATCTGAATAAGGGATTACAATATTGCTACAATTCCATAACTTGGAATTATAGACCTTTGAATCGTAGTCTGGGGTAGAATTTACTAGGCTTTAGGCAATGTTACACCTTACTTAAAATTTAGACACACTTCTAACATATTCTGTTAACTAATCCTTTACCGTAAAAACCATACTTATTGAATCATCTTCTAATTCTAGCAATGCCATTGATATTTCCTTCTACTCATGTCTAAACTGGACTAAATTCCCTCACCATCTTCAAGCCTAATCCACAATCATAGGGTATACCACATAATACTGTACTACTAGTCTAAACCGTAATTCAACACACCCTGTACTTCACAACTTCTCATCTCATAAAAATCCTCATTACTACTCCAACAATCACATTCAAACTCGTACTAGACATTTTACTAATGTGCAGTGCATTCATCTAAACATACAAACATGATGTTCACGCCTCACTTCTATAACCATATATGCACTTCTAAACACACTCCCCTAAAATACCTTCGTCACAACTTACAAACATTTATCAAGAACAACTTCCATGCACTACTCCTAAGAAGACATACATAAGATTTCAACTACCCAAACATCTCATATAAAACTTTGACTAACCATGAGAGTATTAAAAACTTGGCTTCTATCTTACTTCACACTTTATTGGCTTAGCTAAAATAAGCATACAATGATCTTCTAGTAACAAGAAATGTTTACTCTCTCTCCCATCCAGACAACTGATTGTCATTACCATCTTGATCGAAGAAAAGGTAATAAAAGGTTAGAACATGAGGGCCCAAAATATAAGGGGATACTATGAATAACTTGACACTCAACTGAGGCTTGAGGAATAGAATATATAGCATCATCGACTTATCAAAGAAGTATGATCTGAGGACATGCAAGATATAAATCTGAATTTCGCTGATCATTAAAAGTATTGCTTGAGTACTTGGACTGAATATACTGTAAAGCTTGAGTACATGAGTCATGAGCTACATGAGCTGCATGACCTGAATTTGGAGTTCATAACTTATGGAATGTGATTCCAACTGCTGAAAGAACTGGAACTCCCCATTTTTGGGAACTAGGAGAGTACATAATTCTCCAACATATGCATGAACATGAATTAAGATCATGGAACTGAACGTAAGTCATGAGTAGGTATTGGGGCAACTGAAAATACTGAAATAAGATTGGGTCAAGCATTAATCTTTATCACAGCTATTCTACAACTTACATGTACATCTACTTGAATATGAAGGATTGACTTGGTTTCTTGTTCTATCATCTCCCCCTTAGATGTAAGCCATCACTCTATGGCTGTGAACCACTATATAAACTCTAGTCTAACTATAATCACTTTACTCTAGAGTCTAGGATATAGCAACACACATGAACAAAAGAACTTAACCTGAATGACTACACCTGAAAGCGTAAAAATAACTTCTAATACTCACTTTTGAGCTACACCCTATCTTTCTATAGAACCAATAGTCATCATATAATACTTGAACACTTACTAACTTTGAATCTGCATGAGCATCCCCATAGTTGGAGTACACACCATCTAGTGCTTCAGATCTTATTCCTATTTGCTAAATCTTCGAAATTTCAAACTTAGATTCTAATGTTTAATATGGGTGTCTCCAAACCTTTGATGGACCATACAACTTCTTTCATAGCCTACCAATATCATGCATGTAAACTTATGTTTCTAAACTATGAGAATCACATTCATACTTAAAAAGGATCAATATTTTCAATCAAACTCCTTAACTTACCTATCAAGAACATTACTCATTATCTAACTAGTATTTCTCCACCTAACATTTCAACGGTACTACCGACCCCACAACATGCAATAATCCTAAAAAAAAATAATGCAGACCCATAGCACCTTGGGCGTACTTCTGCATCATACATACAATGTCAAAATTGATTACGAATCAAGTAAACTTATGTTCTTGCATACACTGTTCAAGCCTATTATATTACTTCCCTATAACTAGTATTATTAGCCAAGAAATCATCACATCCACCTTCATGACCACCAATCATTCAAACTTAATACATAGTGTTGTTCTCACTTGGAACCTACAAAATAAAATATCAAGAATAACTAGCCCACTTGAACATCATAATAATGATAATCGATCATAAACATATGGCCTATCTTATTTACAATCCATTACCACATCCTCCTTCTACACATCATTACTATCCACCTATCTATACACCTAAACTTCTTTCGTAGCTCTATAAGTTTCAACCAACACAAAAACAACAAGTTGCTAGTGAATCAAAATAAGCCTAACACGGCTTCACTAGACTTTGATTTTTCAACAAAAAATGATAACAAGGTAACAAGAAATAGAAACTTGACACACAATATTCAATGATCTAAGAATACACATCTTATTCTGTCTTACTTGCATGACTCATAAGAGTGAGGACATAGCTATAATCTTGAGAGACTTATAACACACTAGAATACTACTCTCAAGCTGCTTTGTGTGACTTCTGAATCTTCTTGCTAGTCAATCTGAGAGCGTTATCTGGGGAGGAACTGGAACTTACTAATCATGCTATCTCAAGAATAATACATGGATAGGGAAGTATACCTTTACATAATAAATTCTGAGTAGGAATCTGGAAGTACATCTGACTTGGGCTTAGTGCACGACTTTTATGAATCATGAATAGAGCACATCAATCATCGGAACTCAAAAGCACTGATGGGATACTTTCTAGCTCGCTTACAATCCGATAACTATCTGTGGAGACTGTCTGAGAAAGCACTATCTATAAAGATTTAATCTTGACTATTTCTGATACCTTGAAAATAAGGCAGAGATGGCTCAGATAGAGTAAGATGAGAATCTATATAAGTTTCTTAAAGAACATTTCTATAGTACAATCTGAGGCTTGAAAGAATGAAGACATTTCCTAAGTGCCTTGTAGCCTCTCGAAGAAGAGTACAGGTGTTTCTGTACCATTCTGCAAGGCTCTACTAGACACAGTTTCACAGACACCCTAGGACACTTGAACTTTGTGCTCTGATACCAAGTTAGTAACGCCCTGAAAATAGGTCCTGAGATGTCACATGGTGCTTAGGGTCATAAGTGACCCCAAGCTAACCCTTCTATAGGTATAACTCATAAGCAACTGAAGAAAAAGTATCAATTTGTACAAATTAGTGGAAAACCACTCTTTTTTGAATCTGATCAATACAAAACTGAATTTAAAAGATTAAAACTCTACTTTACAAATCAAAACTGAAACTGAATACATCAACTTCTACTGACTATCTATGAAGCCTCTACTAGTACTGACTTTAGATAGCCGGGTCATGACTCCCAACTATCCCAACTTAATATGACTAAAATAGGAAAATAAAGAACTACTCAAACTGTCTATCTGGCTCAAACCCTTGAATTAAAATGATTCATCACCTGCTGACTGGAAGCTGCGAGCTGACTGAATCTGAATGTGCATACTAAGTCTTGTACCTACATTATGAGACAATGTAGCACATAGATGTATATGTGGATCAGTACTTTGGGAATGTACTGAGTATATGGGGGTGCAATGCAATAAGTAAACAATATCTTAATATCACCATAGCTTATAAAATTAAGCATGCTGACATAAATGACTCACATAGCTTGAATAATATCTGAAATATAAATCTCGTAAGTCATGAATAATGAAATATGTATAAATCTCGTGAGTCATTTAACTTGCTTCTCAAATCTGTATTCTCCACTTATTCTCAAAACTTGTAAGCTAGATGAAATCTAAAACTCATTCTGTATAGTAAACTCTTTATCTCAATACTTTAAATCAATAAAACTATTTCAAGAGTGGGGGACATCTTTGGGAGTTTCTTCTAACCAACATAAGCCATGTGAGCTACTTGAAGTCCAACGTCTTACCCACTTTGGGGAGAGCTGTTCTATCCTTGCAATCTGATAGAACCTTAACTTTAGTGATCACTATCTTAACCTACTTGGGGTGTATCAGAAACCTACAGGAGCAAGTAGTTCTAGGGCATGAGACCTCAGAATTAAGCCCAACTCGGTGCTAAATAATACTCCCTTACTTAGCTTAAAACTTTAGAAAATCTACCTTAAAATATTTCAATAATATCCAATGGGAGCCAAAACGCATCCCCTTTATCTCAAAATCACGAATGTGGATTTCTTTCTTAACTTAGGGTCAAAACTCACTTCTTTCTTGAAATCTTGATAGGCTTATCATTAAAGCTTTAAAGATCTCATAATAATGGAAATATGAACATACTTCTTGCAATTCTTTAAAAGTCATCAACAACTCATTCTCAAAACTCATAATTCAATAATAAGGCTCAACTCATAACAACAAGTCTTGGGAATACTTGAAAATATGAAATCAATATATGAATGTGCAATTTATATCATGAACTCTCAATTTATATCATAATTAAACAAGATAATTATGCAATTCAAGACTTGAACAGTTTCATAATCTCATAAACTTGAAATATAGCAAAATAATATGAATTCATCTTGAAAATACGAAATTCTTTAAGAAAAACTAAAACTTTTGGGAACAAGAATGAAAGGGTGTTCTTTTTCAAAACCCACATACCTTAATAGACTTGATTTGATGTAGAGAACTTGACGTTGAAACCCTAGGAGATGATCTTGAAAGCTTTCTTGAGATTCTTGGATTGTGATGCTAAACTATTGGTTTCTTTCTTGAAGAGGATGACCTTAATTTGATGTTCTTGGGAACTTTCTTGAACTTCTTGGATTAGAAATCTTAGATTCTTGCTTATCTTGAAGGAGTAATAGAGTTTCGAATTTCCTGGAAGATGATCTTAAGAGGAAACCTTAATATTATTCTTGTGAATAAAGAGGATTAGGGTTGTTTAAACTGATTTATGATGATTAAGTACTTGATTTTGATTATTTAGGTCATGGGAGTGAAGGAAAAGCCCAAAATATCCTTACTAAACCGCTTCCCAATTGCTGAAAATCTTGGCTGACGATATTTGTGATAAGCCGTCAGACTTGTGATAAGTCGTCACAAATGTCATCACTTGAGAGTTGGATTTTATGGGTTTCTACCTAAGCCTGGCGACATTTTGTGATAAGATGTTAGACTTGGGATAAGTCATCACAAATGTCATCACTTGGGGTTGGAATTTATGGATTTCATCCTAAGGCTGACGACATTTGCTGATAAGTCATCACAAACGTGATAAGTTATCAAAAATGTCGTCACTCAGTTTTCCAGGCTAACATACTGGAGTAAAATGGGCATAACTTTTTGGTTCGATATTAGATTTAGGTGAAATTGATATAGTTGGAAAGATAATTCGAAGAGATTTAATATGATATATAGTAGGCCACCCAGTTCCTCATTTACAAGGAGTTATGATTGATTGAAGTCGACTCAAGTTTTGACGCTCACTAAAACTCGAACGATAGGAAAGCTTTCAACTTGACCTTGAGTTAGGGGATCTCTATGATCTCAATTTATGCTCAAATAGGTTCCCACACTACATAATTGATTAACATACCAAATTTTAATTGGATTTATGGCTTTTGGAGCATCTACACGTAGAAATGACGGTTTTCATTCTAGCCCAAAATGTGGGGTGTTACATAAAACAGGTAGAAAAAGACCCAAATACCCTTTTAAAAATGGCTTAAAATTGCTGAACGGGATCTGCGATGGATCGTGCGATGGTCCATCACTGGATCGATGGTCCATCATCCTGACCGTCGCACTTGGACCAAAATAGGGACCTACTGCCTTAGTATCGACGGCTTGGGCGATGGTCCGTCGCAAGCTCGACGGTCCATCAACCTGTCCGTCGTACCTTAGCCAGAAGATTTACTTACTGCCTTTCCTGCGACGGTTTGGGTAATTGTCCGTTGCTATCTTGATGGTCCGTTGGCCTGACCGTTGCTTCTGAGCAGTTCCAACAGTCCTCTGTAAAACGTTCATAACTTTTTACTCCGATACCAGATTTGGACGAAATTGGTATCATTGAAAAGCTAATTCAATTTTCCACATGATAAAAGTTAAAATTAGGGAAATTCTATCTGGTTTAAACATTAATCATTTATAAATTCATCACTAACTCTTTTGGAGACTAAATTTGACTTAAAGAAAGTTCGAGGTATTACATAATCTATCATGAAAATCATGCTTAAAAGAAAGCATTATGAAACTTTCACAACAACATATAAGGTAATGTATTGCAGACAAATGGATTAATTAAATATTATTAACTAGAATTAATACTTTTATAAATGATACAATAATATTACTAGGTGAATTTAAAAAGGCTTTACGTCTTTTAATAAGACTACAATAATATTGACACCTAATTTTTGCCTTCCACTATCTGAATTAATTTTGAGTTTCTTTAATTTTAAACAGTTTTTACATAATTATTTTGTATGAAATTCAAAAAATTTCCAAGTCAATATCAAGTTAATGATATTAATGATGTCTTATATGCATATTTATTTTGATAGTGCCTAATTAGAGTTGACAATCATGAATTGTGGACATATATATATATATATTTATATATACACACACATGTTGTATAGATTGAATCATCATATTGAGTTGATTGCGAGCATTGCATCCTTATTCCATACATATACATTTATGAGATACTGGAATCATTGAGAGACTATTTTTGAAAGAAAATGGGACTTTTATGAAAACCCTTTTTGTTAACATGAGATAGAGAGGTGATTTGATATTGATTTATAGGATATAGTATATGGGTTGAGAACCCCCGTGGGTCCTATATGGGAGCTGCGAGCTCAGTGGGTGTATACAAAAAGTTATGTGATGGCTTTCACCATTCATCCCATCCACATTGCATTGTATTTTATTGCACTCACATTCTTCATAGTTTCTTTAGTTTTCTCGAATGATGCTTAGTTTAAATATATTTTTGTGCATATCTGTGTTGTTTCTATTTCTGTGTATATATACATTAGAACTGTTAGTGGAGACAGTGTGAGATACTGTTTGGGACTTTTCTTTTTGTAGGTGACATGCTCATAGTGTTCTTTTACTAATCATATTTTTTTTTACTCAGTTGGTATATGATATTTACAGAGTTTAAGTGGATCGTACTTACCCCTACTGTGCACTTTTGGTGCAGATCCCAGAACAAGTACCATACATGGATATTAAAAGTGTATTGTTGATTGGTGTCATTCGAGGTACTGGATCGTTTTAGTGTTCAGGGCGAGATTCAGATCTAATTCTATTTTACTTATTTCTTTATTTGGATAAAAGACATATTTTGTCCTTTTAATTTGGATTTGTAATTAGATGTTGTCATGACCCGATTTCCAAGTCATGATGACACATACTTTATTCCACCAGTAAGTAAGCCTAACAGTGCCCCAAAGCTTTAAACAATGGGCTAATTTGGTGAAAAAATAACATAAATGTTGAAAATATGCAAGTAAAAGGCTTACAAGCAATAAATCACTGAATAATAACAAACGGAAGATAAATAAGAGAATAACAATATCCCACGACCCAGTAGTGTCAGTACAAGAGACACTAACCAAAAAGAATATCCGAGTACTATCATAGTCAAATATACATTAGTTTTGAAAAGAAAAGACTAAGAAAAATACAGAAGATGGAGAAAATGTCAACTCCGGCTCCGAGAAAAGAAGATATTATGTCTGCTTTTTGCATTTCTTCCTTTATTTCAAATTCTATTTTTATTTTTCTAACTCCTATTATAATTTCTTTTTCTGCCGTATCTTTCATGTTTATTAGACTCCTTGGTAGAAATGGGTATATATCACTATTAGATTTTATTTCTTCAGTTTTTACTAGATATTTTTCTATATAATTTTCTTCTTGTCCTGTGTTTAAGAGTATTAAATATTCTTTTTCATTTATTGTTCCTGTTATATAATATTAATTTAAATTAACTGTTGATGTTGTTTCATAACTTGTTCTTTTTGATGAACTTGATGATTCTGGTTTTTCGTGAGCTATTCTTTTTGATGTACTTATCCTATCATTTATTATTTGTAAATCTTCTTCTATATCTATATTTTTGTAATTATAGTCATTATTATCAATTATTTTTACGAATTGTTCAAAAGGACTTTCAATTTGTATTTTATTAATTTTATTTTTTCCTATTATTTTATGTTTTGTTGTTAGTACATATAGATTTTTACATCTTGCTGTAAATATTTTACTTTCTGGGATTAGTTCTATTCCTGATATTTTCTAATATAATACTAATGATTTATCTACATTTTTATCTGTTATTGCTACTGAATAATTTACACTTATTATAAATTTAAATTTTTGGTATATTAAATTTCCTTTTATAGAGGTTATTAGACTTTTTTCTATAGGTTTTATAATTCTATCATCTACTAAATATAATTCTATTGGTGTATCTATTCCTTCTCTAAAACATGCTTTTATTAATATCTCTGTTCCTCCAAGGTGTACATATTTTATTGGGTCTTTACTTTTTATATCGTTTATTTCTTTATTAATTATTCTTTTTATTACTAGTGGTATGCTAGCTCTTCCTTTTGCATAGCTACAATCTATTACATGTTCCTTTTGACTTACTACGTAGTATTCTTCCTTTTTTCTACTAAATATATTTTTTATTGTTGGTATTTTAAATATTTTTTCTACACTTAAGTCTAACTCTTTTCCTTTTATTTCATCAAATATATTACTATCAAATATTATTTTTTGATCTGTTCCTTCTTCATTTAAATATTCTTCCTTTGTTATTATTTTTATATCTTCTTCAGTTATTTGGTTCATTTTTATACCTTCTTCAGTCATTTGATTCATCTAATTCACTATCTATTTCATTATCTGTTTCATCCTCCGAAATTTTATATATACTATCTTCACTTTCTAATTCATAATCTATATAATCTATCTGCATATATTCTGTATTTTCTATTTTTATTTCAGATATTTGTTTATTTTTTGGGTTTTGATAATAATTTACAATCTCTAGATAAATGTCCTAGTTTTCCACAATTATAACAAGTACATTCTTTTATAGATTTCTTTTTTCTATATGTCTTTTATGTTTATAATTTTTTACATAATATCTTTTTCTTGGTTTCTTATATTTATATTTTGATTTTTTGTATTTCTTATATTTCTTATGTCTTTTTCTTTTATTATAATTTCTTTCTTTACATCCAAATTGAGGTGCTATTTTATCTTTACAACATGCTAAATTTCTTATTAATGTTTTTCCCATTTTTATTTCTTCTCTATATTTTTCACATAGATTTCTATACCATTGTTGTAAAAATTTTATTCTTGCTCCTAGGGTATCTACTATTTTTTCTTTATCCCAATTCTTTATTATTTGTGAACTAAATAGTTCAGGTAATTTACTAAAATATAATTTTCTTATTTCTTTACTTTCTTCTATATTATATGTTCCTTTATAATAATATTCCTTAAATGCGCACGTATATTCATCTATATAACACATATTACATTATGCTAATTTTAACATTAAATTTCTATTCGTATCTTTTTCTTTATTTTGTTTTGCTTCTTCTATTGTCATACTGCTAAATTCATCACTTACAGTTATTTCATATTTTTTCAATATTTCTGTTGGTAATACTTTTGTAGGTGTTGATGTTCCTTCTATTTTTGTATCAGATCTTAATACTGTTTTACTTGCTTTGGCTAGGTTTAAAAACCATAATTTTACTATTCCTATTAATGTGTTTTCTATATATTCTGGTGTATTTGTTGTATCTATTTTATTATCTAATAATTGTTTTGACATGTATCCTACCCATAGTTGTATTGTTTTATTTGTGTCTATTACACAGTCTAAATCTAAAAAGTTATAATTAGTTATTTGTCTTGGTGTCCATTTATTATATTCATCCTTTGGATTATATCTTTTAAACTTACTTTTGTAATTATAGGTTGGTTTTCTTATATCTGATGTACTAGGTATTATATTTTTATCTAGAGTATTTACTTCTGTATTTATTAGTTCTAGATCCTCTTTATTAATTACTTCTTGTTTTTCATTTATTTCTAGTTTTCCTATGTTTTCTAGAATTTCTGTATATGTTTCACTATCTTTCGACTCATAATTATCTGTTTCTTCAACATCTATTGTATTTATTTCTAATTCACTAGTTTCTGGTTCTATATTTTTTATTTTTTATTTTTCTTTAAATTAATTTATCTCAATTAATAATTTTTGTTCTTTATCTTTTTCTTCTTTTTCTTTCCGTCTCTTTTCATATAAATCTTTTAGCATTTGTAGTTCTTTTTCTAATTCAGCAATCCTACTATTTTTAGTTTCTTCTATTTTTTGTATTTCTTCTGTAGTTTGTCATTTTATTTTATCTATTTCCTTTTTACTATCTATCTTTTCGTTTTCTCTTTCTATTCTTACCATAGCTGCCAACTTATCTTCTAATTTTAATTCTTCATTTTCTAACATTAAATATAAATGTTCACCTATTTTCTTATACCTTCTTTCTAGATTAGAAAATACTATTTTTATTTTTAATCCTTCATGGTTTTCATATGTTTTTTCATCTATTATAAATTCTTCTTTGTTCATTTTATTTAAATGTTTATAAGTTATGTTGATATATATATTCTAGATTATCTATTGTTGATTCTAAATTTTATATTTCTTCTTTTTGTGCATTTATTGAGTTTTTACTAACTCCGAAAATTATGTTATACTGTAATCTTTCTATCCTTATTTTTAATTCTTTACGTTTTTTAGATATTATTTGTTTTAATTCTTTATATTGTTGTGGTTTTTGTACGTTATCTATCTAAAGAAATAAAATATTGTTTTGGTAAATATCTAAATTTAACTGTTTCATAATCAAATAAATCAAAATATATACTACTTCTGTAACTTTAAACAGCATAGCTCTGATACCAATTGTTAGGGGGTGCGGATAACTTTAATAGATCTATTGTTAGATCTTAAGATATTTTGAGGATAGCTTTACGGACTCAGTATGGTCATTCTGAGTTCTTGGTCATGTCCTTTGGGTTGACCAATGCCCCAGCCACATTCATGGAGTTGATGAATGATGTCGCCTAAGTTACACCTCCTAAAAAGTATAAGATGACCACTTGTCAAATATAGAACCAAACAAGGTTGGGGTCGATCCCATAGAGAATAGGATGAAAATCTATCACGAATTTTCTATGTAGTTGGGAAGTACAGAAAGTAAATGAGAGGTTTTTTAGTAACAGTAGTAATAGCAATAATGTTGGCAAGTAGGGTTGTTATCAATATGAGATGATCACTATAATAAACATCAAAAGTGCCATGAAACCAAAGAATGTCAACACCCTCAACTTAGAATATTTGCATGTTCTTAGGAAACAAACTCATAACAAAGAAACACGATGCTTACTAAAAGAATCCTAAGGCACCTATGACAGTGAACTCAATTCAGCTCAAATCTCTTACCCCCTCCTATTTCAAACTTTCAAAAATATTATGTGGAATCATACTGAACAATAGTATGACACAAAGGAACTAAGTGATGGCATTACATTAGTAACAACCAACCAAATGTATATGCAATTTACACTACCCGAATAGATAAGTAGTTAACAATACAACCCATATACCCTTACAACAAAGAAGTGCCAACTCTCATAGGATAATCATGCATGCCAATGTGGGGATGATATCAAGGAACTCACACTCTCAAAATAAGTTCTAATAATGTGCATAAAATACCATAGGTTTCCCTTATTTTCTAAACCTTAGTTTTTCGAATGGTTGGATTCGAATCACTATAGGACTTTTCTAGGATTGTAATATACACTACACTTACATTATTTGCTTCCACTACTCAACAATAGTTCTTTTATTTCACCCTTTTATCCTTTATTTCCTATTTATTTGGGTGTGGTTTTATTCTCTGTTTGCATTTATTCAATTCTTTTTTTTTCATTTTTTTGCTCTCTGTTCTATTTCACACTTTTCTACCTTACCAACCCTATTTTCTTTCCTTATTTAATCAACACCTTTATTCATACCTATTTTTAACCACGCACCCCTATGATAACTACTCTTAACTTAGGCAATTTTCCTGAGTTGAGGTGCATTGTATCCAAGGAGGGATCAGGGCAAAAATAGGTTTATTATAATTAAATGGAAAGGAGAAAAGATAGAAAAAAGAAAATAGGTCAATTTAGGCTCAAATCAGGGATCAAGGGATACTTATTCTTATTTAGACAATCTTTTAGTGTAAGAGTAGACTAATTCAAAAATGGCCTATGATCTTGTCCTAACCAACTATCCTATAATCGAGGCAAGACTAACCGGGCAAGTTCTAGATTAAATTCACAAAGTGAACTAGGTAAATGCCTCACACATATGATAAGGATTATATGATCAACTACTACCTATCCAGTTTATGTAGTAATAAGTTTTGATTATATTGTCCCTAACACTAATGTCATAACAAGATTCATACAGTGGTCACACATATATTTACATACATATTTCACAATTTTTTTTGGAGGGGTATCATATTTTTTGAACTCTTAAAAACACAAAACAAAATATGTCAACTGCACATAGGTTCCTTATTTTCCTTTTAATTAATCATAAGCACCATATACACAAAACAACATGATATGATACCTAAACATACCAGTTCTAAATAAGATAAAGCATCCAATGGAAAAAAACACGACAAAAAGAATCTTCTACTGTGGTACACCCCACCAACAACTAAAAGCTAATGCACTGTCCCCACTGTTTACTAGAAACTAAATAACAAAAGGGTGTAAGGACATACCTGAGACACTCTAGGCATCAGAAGCTTACTCACCCTCATCTAGGGTATCACGTGGCTCATCGCCAGAAGGTGGTGGTGGTGCATGACTAAAGGAGGAACCCAATGCCATCTCGGCATGCCTTTGCTCATCAATAGTATGATTCACCCTAGACTTGATAGTGGCCTTCTTTAATGCCTACTGAAACTCCACATTAGGGTCACCCAACTCTTCCTCATCACATTCTCTCTTGTCCCAATAGGTGGGTCCTCATAATACTTGGAAAACAAATTAAAGATTAGTGGTGGAGATATGGGCAGCGACTGTATAAAAAAAGGAATCACCGAAGGGATGACTGGAATGTGGTCCTCAACTAAAGAGCGTGCCTATGATGTCAATGTGACCATATCCTTGTGTAGGCTTAACAAATTAGGTACCCAAACCTGGAAAATTTGTGCTTCCATTTGCTCCTCAAAACTATATATGCCCTTGCAACTCTCTTATGAATTTCTCTATGACATCCATAATCCTGGCCTCAGCTCTAGCTTCAGAAGCCTCTAATATGGTCAAAACCCATGGACTGATCTGAGCAAATAATGTGGAACTCTGGGTCTCTGTATATATCTGTCGATCTTTTATCTCATGTTTCTGATCAACCAACTATTGTAAGAACTTTGTGGTACACTAACAAAACTAAAAATTGGTGGGTGAGGGGGAAAAATAGAAGCCGAGGTTGGTGTTGATGTTTGTGCAACCTCTTTACTTCCTATAATAGTAGTAGGCCCCAACCGCTAACTACTCGTATCAATATATCCAACTGGTTTTAATTTCTCAACCTGCTCAACAGATACAGAAGGCCCCTCAAAGTAGGCCGCACCCAAAGAAGTAAATGGTTGTGCTCTCTATAGTGCAATTGGGTTGGCCGCATCCTTAATTAAATCAATATCTTCCATGTGAGTGGCCTCAATATCCAACTCCTTAATAGTCATCACTCCAACCGTATCACATAATCTCTACACTTGACTAGGTAAAGTAAGGGTGGTAAATTGTCAGAATGCTATCTCGTAGATCTCAGTTCGGATCCACCTAGAAAAATTGATATCCGAGCCATCTACAAGGTTAGCAATCATAACAACCTATCCCAAGTGAGCACGTTGTCTATAAATGTCAGACTTAAATGATGCCTTACTATTGTCCACCAAAACTTTGTTACAAGTGATCGATGCCTTCTTAATCTCCCCATTCCTATCGACCCAAGGGGAATCAATACCAAACTTTACAATTTGCTCAGCTAACCATTTAGCCAAGTCTACTCTCTATTCCCTCTAATCAGTATATCGCATCATGCACCTACTCCTCACTAACCTCAAATGATAATCAAACTCAATTGTGGTGTTCGATTCCATAAATTCTAGTCCAAGCAAGAATTTCCTAACCGTCTACTCAGATACATCAACCCTAACCCCTCTGACTAGTGTGTGCGTTAGTGGGGAATATTCTATTCCACTCTACTCAGATGGGGTAACTAAGTATATTAATGTCATATATAAAACATATAACCCCCGTACAATATCTAGAAAGTAAGAACCTGAAGGCTGGGTCATTTAGCCAAATCGATATATCTCAAATGCAGCTTGTAGGTATGGATCTCCTTCCAAAAAGACCAACTCAATTTGAGTCTTCTCCACAATACCACACCGTGGTCTACCCTACTCAGTAATAGTGTTGTTTGTATCATAAATATGTTGCATTCCCTCCACACACCATCTCAAAATAACTTGAGCAAGTGAGACTGTAGAGATGTATGTGGACTCTAACCTCAGTAAGCAGATGCTGAAGCGGCAACAACCTGAGTACCCTAAGATGAAGAAGAAACCTCCTGAGTAACCTAATCTACATCATCACCATCATCAGACTAGGGTGCCTCTGAATCGTATGAAGACTCTAACTACTCCTCAAATAAGTTCTAGCTAGATCTTTCTCCTCACCAGAACCAGAACTTGACTAATCCCCCCTCATTATATTATGGAGAGTATGGTGGTAAAGTCGTGGCTGACTTTATCTGGGGCCCATTCAGACAAACTGAAATGGTGAAGTTTAGGCCCCTTACTGCGATGCCTTTGGTGTTGTGGGCTAAGATCCCGACTGAATAGTCACTGGTGCTGACCGAGAGCCCAACTGAATAGCTGCCTTGGCTACAACCTGTCTCTGTGCCTGGCCCCGAGTATGGCGTGGACCAAGGGTGTACTGTCCATACTCACCGAATACTCCTTAACAAATGCACTCTACTAAGAAGACTAATATCTCAACCTAGACTATACCCTCTTGATGTAGCCTTAGGTGTTGTATTACCCATAAAAGGAGTTTTTAGTGATTAAAACACAATATAGGAACAAGAACTGAGAAGAAAATTGACCTTCCAGCTCAAAAGCTACCTACAACCACTACCTATAGGAAGTAGGTAGTACCTATGGGATAGTAGGTTGCCTTCGTAGGTAGCATACAAAACCCTGAACCTTCAAGGTTTCAAGTTTGACACCTACATGGCTACCAATGAGCTCGTAGGTATAACTTACGTGCTCGTAGGTGTGTTTTGTGGGTTCCAACTTAGGTGATGCCAATTTTTTCACAAAATTCTCATCCAACACAAGTAGAGTTTTCAATTTTCAGATCAAATTCACTCACTACAACATGCCTCATTTCAATTTCCACAGGTATTTCCACATTATTCGAGTTAATTAACTTCTACTTCCATTTTTATTGTGATCATAGTCTTTCCAAACCAAAAGTCATGTAACAATTTAATTTTCACCATTTTTAAGCTCCAAATATTTTAAGAATTATGGGAATTTAGCAACTGCAAATTCATCACAAGTACAATCTCAAGTTCAATGTTCAAGAATAAAATTTTCAAACTAATTGGTGCCATAAATTCTTACCTTGAACAAAGATTTTAGAAGAAAATAAAAACTTAATTTAGCCCTAACTACTCTAAATAATTGGTACAAGTGGAGTGGGATTTTCCTTATATACTAATGAAGGAAAGTTGAAGAGTTAAATTGAAATAGTAGAATTGAATTTGAAGAGTTGGGGTGAAGGGGGTCGGATCTAGGGTTAAATAGGCTAAGGCATGCCATATCGGGTCGCACGGGCTAGACCCACATATCTTTTAAATTTTGACCCACAAAACTTACCCTACCTATGGACCCTACTTATGGGCCGTAGATTGTACTTACTCCTCCATAGGTAGGGGTCATAAGTTTGTCCTGAAGTCTAGTTTTGGCTCTGACTCCTACAACCCTTACCGACAGGCTCGTAGGTTGGGTCCATTGGCTAAAGTATTGAGACCCAAAATTGCTTCTGATTCCCATGATTCAACTTACATGAAGTCGGTTGGACCTATGACCCCTTAAGTAGGGTCATGGGTCCATTTACTTGGAATTGTCTGAAATTTTGCAATTTTTACCATTCTCCAGGTGTTTCTCCATACTTTTAACCTACAAAACAAAAATAAAGTAAACACTAATACCTTGTGTTACCTCCCAAGCAACGCTTCATTTAATGTCGCGACACGACATGTCTATATTGGGCACTCAAAATTCACCTCCAAGATCGTGGGTTGCCTCCCATGCAATGCTCGATTTAACATCGCAACACGACTCAATTCCCTTGGCTACTCATACTTTGCCAAGGATAACACTATCACACACTTTTCATTCCTCCATGTTTCCTTTGTAATTCTTAACATGTTACTTGTTCACCTTGAATGGGGTATGTAACGATCTGAGACTACCCTCTAGTCGTAACACGGTGCTTACGATCCCGAAGGACCACAAGTTAACCCATGATTGATATCTGCTGTGAGCACTGGATAATAATACTGAAATAAATGCAGAATTAGGCTGAAATTCCATAAGGTTCAAAATCTAAAATACTGATAAAATATAACATATGAAATAACAATCTGTAAAACTGAATACTATCTGAAAAATCTAGTCTGAAAGCCTCTAATCTGAACTGTTTGAAAGTAGAGTTGATTGGAAAAGCCCCCAACTAACTCCAACAACTAAAATACTAAAATAAAAGTATGCCCTCGATAGATGAGGACTCACTACTAAATCTGCGACTTCTAACTAGATCTATCTAAGTGCAGTCAGGAACCTGAGCGTCTGAACCTATTATATGAGACATCATAGAACAAAGAAAGAGTATACGGTCAGTACGTGGAATGTACTGGTATACTAGATGAGGTAAGGCTGAATGCCAGGGTACATATGTATGAAAAATAACTGACTAAATGATATAAAGTAACTGGACATGAGAGTACATACATGGATAACTGATACTGCTGTAAATACTGAGTATGCACTACTGTACATGCAAATAAATAGTGTGACTGAGAATATCTGAAGCTAAGTACTGAATTTTGATAATTGAGTAATTGATAGCTAAAGTTACTAATAAATAAATACCTGATACTGAGTGACTGTGACTGACAGTCCTGATTTTGTAGAATTGAACTGGATTCTAAATTGAGACTGTGAGAGGTAATCATCTAACCGACATACCCCTGTCTGAACTGATTGGGGTCTAACCTGTAAACCTAGATGGAAGGGTGCTAATACCGTACCACGGGTACTAACATTGGAAAACCAAGATGCCAAGCCTAATTGATGGGTGACACCTGGGTGGAGCCAAGCCTAATCTAATGGGTGACCCCTGGGAGGTAGTCAAGCCTAGTATGACAGATGACTCCTCATCCTGCACTGGCTACGCAATTCTAGAGTACAAGGACTGCTACTAAGGACTTTTCCTCTCTAATGGGAAAGTCGTCATCCCTGCACTCGCTCATTGCTAAATCTTACTCCCAACTGAAAGACACTGAACTGAGTATATGGAACTGGATTGTACTGATATTGAGTTTTCTGAGTTTTCCTGAGTTCTATAACTGATTGATTTCTACTGAGTTCTATAGCTGACTGAATTCTAATGATCATGACATGACTGATACTATTCTATAACTGACACTGGATCTAGGTAAACAACTAGATTGTTGGGTATTAAATACACCAGGACTCGATAGCATGAAAAGTAAAGCATCACATGATTTTGCAAAGCATAACAATGTACACATGTTCATATTTCATCTATAGAAACATTTTATCAAACACTTGTTGGGCGTAATGTCATTATTTCATCACTTTATTCACCTGGACATTCTATCAACCACTTGGGAAGCACAACTTCATGCATGTAATCATGGATAACATATAAACATGGCAACTATAATGCCCAAACGTACAATTTTATAGGCTTAGCATGCAATTCATATATAATTCCCCATAAAATACTAATCTAATTTCATGAATCTTATAATAATCATGGATTAAACCCAATTAACATCATAAACACATTATAACTTTGTAAATTCAAGGCTTTATCAACATAATAACATATTCATCACACATGCTATTCAATTTCATAAAGGCTTGTAATTTAATCATGGACTAAGACCCCATAATAACATGAATAAAAATTCAATTCAATTCAAACATGGAAGTTCATAATCTAACAATCTTGTAATTTGAAAACAGATTCGTGGACTCTATGGGTGAAAGGAGCGCATAGATGAACACCTAACATACCATAAAAGATTCTTTCTTGAAGGTTCTTGGAGGAATTCTTAAGATTGTTCTTGATTTGATCTAGGGTTTTTGCCTCTTGAGAGAAAAATGAATTATCTTGGGGGAAAATTGAATGAATAATGGTGTAACTAGGTTTATTAGAGTTGAATTTTGGGTTAAAGGCTGACTAGGGCTGTGGAAAAAGACTCAAATACCCCTGGAATATTTTAAAAACTCAGAACTTAACTAAAAAATTCCAATCTGGGCCCTTGGCGCGATGCGGTGCTATCACGCCGTGTCACTAGAAAGTGGACAACTGGGAATTGAACCATCAACGCAATGCGGTGGAATTGTGTTACTCCTTGGATACGACCTGGAAGTTCACCACGATGCGGTGGGATCACGTTGGTGCACTAGAAATTGAAAAATGTGAAAATAAGTTGTGGCGCGATGCGCCAGTATCGCGGTACCTCACTGGAAACTGACAATTGTCATTTTTACATACTCTGTAATGCGCTACTATCCTGAATGACGGTGTTTAATGACTGAAACTTAAAATAGCCATAACTTCTTACCCGGTTACCGGATTTAGGCAAATTTTATATCGCTGGAAAGCTAACTTAATTTCCTATGCATTGGCAGGCTCTAAACTAGAAAATACTGAGCATTTCAATTTTTTTTATATAGAATAACTCATATACTAAGAGTTAATCTAGGCTATGGAAATATGGGGTATTACAGGGCATCACCTTTTTTTGTAAACTCAATTGCACTATGTGGAAATACTCTAACCATGGTGAATGGTACTGACCACCTAGACTTCAACTTGCTAGGAAACAAGCGGTCGCGAATACATCATCGGGTTGGAATAACATTTTTATCAATCTTTTTGTCGTGGTACAACTTCATCTTCTCCTTATAAAAGGTTGAAATTTCATTAGCACGGAGGAAAAATTCATCCAACTCATTCATCTTATCTGTTCAAAACTGTGAGGTTTCACTCTACTCAATATCCAACTCTTCCAACATCCATAGTGCCTTATGCTCAAGTTCAACTAGCAAGGGCATGCCTTTCCATGCACAAGCTGACAAGGAGAGCCAATTATGGGAGTTTTGTAAGATGTTATGTAGGTCTAAAGTGCATCATCTAGCTTTCTTGACCAATCAGTCCGGTTGGGATTCACAGTCTTTGCCAAAATTGACTTGATCTCACAATTGGAGACCTCAATCTGCTCACTTATTTGCAGATGGTAAATTGTTTCCACCTTATGTTTCACACCATATTTCTCGAGTAGGGCCTTGAATAGATGATTTAAAAAATGGGACCCACCATCACTAATGCTAGCTCGTGGAGTACTAAATTTAGGGATAATGTTCTTTTTCAAAAATGCTGTGACACTTCGACCCTCATTATTGGGAAGAGCAACCGCTTCCACCCACTTAGACACATAATAAACTTCCACTAAAATGTACTTCATACCATGCAAACTCACGAATGAACCCATGAAATCAATACCCCACACATCAAACAATTCAAGCTCAAATATAGGTGTCATGGAGAGGTCATGCTTCTATGAGATATTTTACTACGGCTGGCATTGGTCACAGGCCCGAGCATAATCTATGCATCCTTATATATCATCAACTAATAGTAAACACACGGTAGAATTTTATGGGCCATACGAGTACCTCCATGGTGACCACTAACTGGAGATAAATGACAGGCCTCAAGAATGCTCATCATCTCAAATTCAAGAATACACCTTCAAATCACACCATCCGCACACACTCGAAATAAGTAAGGCTCATCCCAAAAAAACTTTCATACCTCATCCATAAATCATTTTTTCTGCTAAAACAAAATATCTTTTGGGATGATATTATTTGCAAAATAATTAGCAAAATCAACAAACCTGGGGATTAAGTCTTGTGATTCTGAAAAGACACGCTCATATCGAAATGTATCATCAATCTCAAGCTCATCCCCTAATTTAAGCATCTCCTCCTCTTATAGGCGGGATAGATGGTCTACAACCTAATTTGTTATGCCCTTCCGGTCGTTAACATCAAAGGAAAACTCTTGCATCAATAGAACCCATTGAATCAATCTTGGCTTAGCATTTTTCTTCGCCATAAGGAACCTAAGCACTACATGGTAAATATTAACAATACCTTTGGTACCAGTAAAATAGGACTTGAATTTTTCAAAAGAAAAAACCACCATAAGTAACTCGTATTCAGTAACCGTGTAATTTATCTATCTAGGGTTGAGTGATTTGCTAGCATAATAGATGGGAAGAAGTATCTTCTTGCATTTTTGGCCTAGGAAAACTCCTAGGGCCACACCACTAGCATCATATATCATCTCAAATGGAAGGGTCCATCCAGAGACACAATAATAGCAACAAAAATCAACCTTTTTTTAAACACTCAAAGGCCTTGAAATAAGAATCGTCAAACACAAACTTTACCTCCTTATCTAATAACATGCATAATGGATTTGTAATCTTAGAGAAGTCCTTAATGGACCTCTTATAAAAGTCTGCATGACCCAAGAAACTCCGAATACCTTTCATAAAAATCGGTGGGGGGAATTTTTTGAATCACCTCAATTTTAGACCTATCAACCTCTAATCCCTTATTTAAGATCTTGTGTCCAAGAACTATCCCCTCTTTAACGATGAAGTGACACTTCTCCCAATTCAAAACCAAGTTTCACTCCTTACAACTCTGAAGTGCATTAGCTAAATAGGCCAGACAGTCATCAAATGAGTTATCTATGATTGAAAAATAATCCATGAAGACTTCTATAATATCATCCTCCATATCAGAAAAGATAGACATCATACAATGCTGAAAAGTTACGTGAGCATTGCAATGACCAATAGGCATCCTCCTAAATACAAACATACCATATGGACATATGAAAGTGGTTTTATCTTTGTCATCAGGGGCAGTAAAAATATGATCATATGTCACGACTCAAGACTACTCCCTAGTCGGGACAATGATGCTTACGATCACAGGTGACCACAAGCTAACCCATGAGCGTGTACCTACTGTGAGAACTAAATAAAATATTAACATAAAACCTATGATGAAGGTAAATTGAGAAAGCAATGTAAATCTGAATACTAAATCATCAAATCAATCACAAGTTTGAAACATCTGGTAAAAATACTGAAAACCCAACTATCTAGTTGAAATAACTGATAAGATTGATAAATACTGACTAACTATCTAATTGACTGTCTGATCATCTGAAAGCCTCTAACTGACTGAAGAGTTTATGGGATAGGCCCCCAACTAACTCCAACTAACTGATCATAATAAAATACTGAAGTAACTGAATAAAAAACAATACATCCTCAGTAAATGAGGACTCACCACTATGGCTACTGAGTAACACTGGGTTGTCTAACTACGATTGAGAAACTAAGCCTCCGAATCTATGATATAAGACATCATAGTGAAAAAAAGAGTATGCGGTCAGTACTTTAAATGTACTGGTATATGAGGTGAGGACTGGCTAAAATGCATGATATAGTTCAGTATGAATGCATGAACATGAAATATCTAAGAATACAAGACCAAGTATAAAAATGATTCTAATATAAGATGTAAACTGAATGACTGAAATCTATATATCTGTATAATTGAGATTCTATAAACTTGGTCAAGCAAGCCTGAACTAATTTATACTGAATACTATACTGAGACTATGGGTGGTATTATGTAACTGATATGACCCAATCTGAGCTAATCGAGGTCCAACCTATAACCTCGATTGGAAGGGTGTCAGTACCATGCCACGGGTACTAACACATGGAAGTCCTCTGTTCATGGAGAAGAAATAATTTGTTTAGCCTTACAACCGTCCCAAGGTATCATTTCTAATACATCGGTGGGGCAGGCTCGGACATATTGAGTACATCCTATACATGTATCATAAATCTTTACTGAATGTGACATTGGGTCTATACATTTTTGAATGTTATAAATTTATGATCTAGTAAACTTAGAAATGAATCATATATTTAGATACCCCTCACGTGTGAAATTATAGAAGATCCCTTTTAAGATCAAACAATTCCATCGAATTGAGTATGATTGTATGTGTGATAGCATCTACTATACCAGAAATATCAATGAACCCGATTATTGCAATTGCTTAGGATAGCCTTTTCTATCTTCTAATCCACAAGGCTGATGTCCCGAAGGACTAGGGAGTCAGTCCTAACTGGCGGGTAAAGCCTAAGAGAGTGTCAGTCCTAAACTGGCGGGTGACATCTTATAATCCTACACTGGCTACATAGTTTTGGAACTTAGGGACTACTACTAAGGATCTATTCCTAACTGGAGGGTGAGCCTCCATCCTTAGGTTCGCTCGATGCTAAATCATACTCCTAACTGAACTGACACTAGTACTAAACTAAACTAAGCTAGATAAAATTAAACATACAACTACCATTGCTCATCATAGTCTGATCATAACAACTAACTAAATGATAATACTCATGGTTAAATTGAAATCATTTTCCAGAAACTGAAATCATGTAAAATAACTAAGTATCGATTGTTCATAACCCACCAACACTGAACGATTATAAAATACAATATCAAACTTGAAATATTGTAGCATGAAATCACTGTTCAAAGGACCAAAACATGGGCTTCTTATCAGAAAGGTAATAATCATAAACTTGGACATGGGAATGGCTTAAACATGAGGAAAAACAACATAGTTACTTGGAAAAATTCATAACATGAGGGTAAATCCTGAAAGAAATTGAACATGACCCAAAAATTGCATACTTAAAGCATGATAGGAGTCATTCTACTAAAAAACACTAGTAACCAAAACTTGAAATTGAATTGACAAGAGATTCATGGATTTATTTCATCAAGAACATGTATAACTCATAAATTAAGTCAAAAGAGGGTTTTGGGATCCATGTGTGAAAGGATTCAATGGATGAACATTCCACATACCTCAATAGATAAATTATTAAAGGTTCCTTGAACTTAAAGCTTGAATTTCTTGATTTCTTGTGAAAGAGTTAGGGTTTGTTCTTGGGATGAAAGATGGTTTCCTTTTGTTAATGTGTAAAAGGGAAAATAATGCTCCTTGGGGACCCCAATTTCGTGTTATGGACAAATTTCATAAAGGGAATTGACCTAAATACCCTTAAAAGGTTATGAAACAAAACTGGGCAAAATAGGTATGGGCGTTACGAGCCTTGGAGTGGTGGACTACCCTAGGCAGTACCCGCCTTAGAGTGGGGGACTAACCTGGGCGACGCTCGCCTTATCCAGAGGTCTAAAGGGGGTGGCTCCTACCTATCCTGGTGGTGCTTCTATTTTGGTTTTCCAAACACACCCCTACACTCATCTGAAAATTCCGAAACTCACCTGAGACACTTTGAACAACCCCCATCATGAATCAACTCAAAAATCGACGTCATGAGGTTGGGAAGACCAAATAAAAATCATCAAAGTTTAGGGTTCTTGAAAATGAGTAAGTCCTCAACACTTAGTGAAATTTTCAAGTCTTGGACCCCTTTAAACATGCAACTGAGAGATGAATTGAGATAGGATCTTATGGGGTATTATAATATCTCCCCCTTAAGAAGTTTCATCCTCGAATGAAAGTAGTTTAACTTAGAATATCGGGGAAACTGAGATTATAAACTGAACATGCACTACTAGAAACATGATTACATAACTGAGTCTAAAACATTATACATGAATTGAATTGGTTTCATGAATGCACGAAATGACATGATAACGGACACATAACTAAAATTGAGAATGGAATAGAGTCAATATAAGGGAAAATCATTACCTAAAGATGAGTCTGAGTTTGCATAGAAAAGATGAGAGTACTTTGTTCGCATATCTACTTCCACTTCCCAAGTGGCTCCCTCAACAGATTGATTCCGCCAAAGAACTTTAACCAAGGGAACTTTTTTGTTCCTTAGTTTATGGACCTGACTATCAAGGATCTCAACTGAAACTTCTTTGTAGAAAAGGCTATCCTTACATCCATATCTTCTAAAGGAATAACTACAACTGGATCACCAATATATTTTGTTAACAAAGAAACATGAAATACCAGATGTACTGATGCCAAATCTACAGGTAACTCTAGTTCATAAGCTACTTTCCTAAAATGACTCAAGATCCTATATGGGCCAACATAACGGGGGTTGATTTTCTCCATCTTGCAAAATCTCTTCACTCCCTTCATAGGTGAAATCTTCAAATTGACCAAATCACCAACTTCAAACTCAAGATCTCTTATCCTCACATCTGCATAAAATAATTTGACGGCTTTGGGCTGTCTTCAGCCTTTCCCTAATAAACTAAACTTTCTCCATAGCCTCAAACACTTAATCTGGCCCTATCAAAGCAGCTTCACCTGCCTCAAACAAACCAATAAGAAATCTACATCTCCTTCTATAGAGAGCCTTAAATGGAGCCATCTAAATACTGGATTGATAACTGTTATTATAGGAAAACTCAATCAAAGGTAAGTGGTCATCCCAACTACCTTTAAGTCAATAACAGATTCCCTCAACATGTCCTCTAAGTTTTGAATGGTCCTCTTTTCCTGACCATCTGTCTGAGGATGAAAAGATGTACTGAGATAAACTTGGGTACCAAGGTTCTTCTGAAAAGCTTCCCAAAAGAGAGAGGTAAACTGAGTACCTCTATCTGAAATGATAGATAACATAATCCCATGCAACTTAACCAACTCTATAATTTAATACCTGGCATAATCCTAAGCTGAGTATAAAGTCTGAACTGGCAAGAAATAAACTGATTTAGTCATTCTGTCTACAATGACCCATATCGAATTAGGTTGATGATGCGTATGTGGAAACCCTATCACAAAATCCATGTTCACCACATCCTACTTCTAAATGGGGGTGCTGAACCCCTGCAATGCACCACTAGGCCTTTGGTTCTCCACCTTAACCTGCTGATAATTTGGCCACTTAGCCACAAACTCTTCAATATCCCTCTTCATACCACTCCACCAATAGACTTCCTGCAAATCATGGTACATCTTAGTGTATCCTTGATGGATAGAGTATCACACACCATGAGATTCTACAAGTATTCACTATCTGAAATCATCGACATGCAAAACAAATAACTTGCCCTGAAAGCAAAGCACACTATCTCCCCCTTGGGAGAAAACCTCTACCTTCTAATCTCTAATTGCCTCCTTCAGCTTGAACAAACTAGGATCTCTGTCTTGCTTTTCTTTCACTTTGGAAACCAATGAAGATTCCAAGCCATTCTGAATCCATACACTACCTTCAGCTGAATCAACCAACTGAACGAGCAACACTGTTAAGGGCATCTTCCACTATATTGGCCTTGCCCAGATGATACAACATACTTATATCGTAATCTTATAACAACTCAAGCCACCTTCTCTAACAAAGATTCATATATTTTTGTGTTAACACATACTGTAAACTCTTATGATCAGTGAACACATCCACATGAACCCAATTAAGGTAATGTCTCTAAATCTTCAGAGCAAACACAACAGTTGCCAACTCAAGTACATGGCTAGGATAATTATTCTTATGAGGCTTAAGATATCTAGAGACGTATGCTATGACCTTACCTCTCTACATTAATACACAACTAAGACCAACTATGGAAGCATCACAGTAAACTATATATCCATCTGGACCATTTAGCAAAGTTAACACTGGAGCAGAAGTGAGTTGAGTCTTCAACTCCTGAAAACTCTTCTCGCAAGAATTTGACCATTGAAACTTGACATTCTTCTGAGTCAATCGAGACATAGGGGATGCAATAGAAGAAAACCCTTCGACAAACCACCTGTAATAACCAGATAAGCCTAAGAAACACCTGATCACCTGTAATAACCAGTTAAGCCTAAGAAACTCCTGATATCTGATAGAGATATGGGTCTAGGATAGTTCCTCACTGCTTTGGTCCTTTGAGGGTCAACTCTAATGCCATCACCGGAAACAATATGGCCAATAAAAGTTATTGATCTTAGCTAAAATTTGCAAGTACTGAATTTTGCGAACAACTGATAAGCTTTAAGGGTCTACAACACAATTCTTAGATGGTCTGCATTATCATTCTTACTACAGGAGTAGACAAGGATATCATCAATGAAGACTATGACTAACATGTCCAAGTACTACTTAACACCCTATTCATCAGGTCCATGAAAGTTGCAGGGGCATTCGTTAGTCCAATAGACATAACTAAGAATTCAAAGTGACCATATCGAGTTTTGAAAACTGTCTTCAAAATGTCACATTCTCTAACTTTAAGCTGATAATAGCTGGATCTAAGGTCTATCTTAGAGAAATAACTGGAACCCTAAAGTAGGTCAAACAAGTCCTCAATTCTAGGGAACAAATACTTATTCTTGATTGTGACTTTTTTAAACTGATGGTAATCGATGAATAGTCTGAGAGAACCATCTTTCTTACACAGGAACAAGGCTAGAGTGCCCCATGGGGAAACACTGGTCCTGATGAAACCTTTATCTAAGAGATCTTTTAACTATTTTTTCAACTTATTAAGCTCATCTGGAGCCATTCTATAGGGTGGAGTAGAGATAGGTTAGGTATTTAGAAGGAGATCTATTCTGAAGTCGATTACTTTTCATGAGGAACTTCGGGAAGATCTTTAGGGAACACATCTAGAAATTCTTGCACTACTAAAATTGACTTGAGACTCGGAGTCTTAAAACTAGATTCTTTGACTCAAACAAGATGGTAAACACACTCTTTAGATAACATCTTTCTTTCTCAGAGATATGAAACAAACTGACTCCTAAACACTGAGGTACTACCCCTCTATTAAATGACTAGTTCGTTCAAAAACTGAAACCGAACGACTCTATTTCTGTAGTCAACTGAGTCATAACATGAGTGGACCCAATCTATGCTAATAATGACATCGAAATACATTATCTCTAACTCTACAAGATCAACTGAGGTAACTTTCTGATATATTAAGATCGAGCAGTTCCTGTATACCCACCTAGCCATAATAGATTTACCCACTGGGCTAGACACGGAGAAGGATTCTGTTAAAGTTTCAGGATTGACATAAAAATTGATAGCTATATAAGGAGTTACAAATGAAAGTGAAGCTTTGGGGTCTGATATAACATATACATGAAGGTGAAAGACCTATAACATACTCATAACCACATCAGGAGAACTTTCCTGATCATGCCAGGCCGGGAGTGCATATAACCTATTCTGACGTTGCCCACTGGTTTTGCTGGAAGTGGCACCCTGCTGAGTTAGGTGACCTGCTGAAGCTGATGAAAGGTTAGACTGGCCCTGTTGGCATGAATATTTTTCCTCCTAAGCGACCACTGGACACTCTAGAACCCTATGACCCAGCTTACCATATCCAAAACAGACATCAATACCCTCTTTAAACATACCTTGATGATTCCTACCATATTTCCGACAATGTGGATTAGTGCGACCACTGTTCATACTGCCTTAGGGCTTAGATCCTAGCGTTCTATCCCCACTATCTTTCCTGAACTTAGGCACTGAAGCACTAGATGATGAGGGAGATAGGGATGAAAATTTCAAACAAAATTGAGAATGGTTACCACTCTCCGACCTTGGCTGAGAGAAGTTAAAACTACCTATTTTGGCCCTCTTATTCTCTCTCTCTTTCTCCTTAAGCTTATCTTCCACAATATAATAAGCATGAAACATAAGCCTAGATAGGTCTATCTCTATAATCCTACACTCCTTGACCACACTATCAGCTACACTAGACATAAACTCATTCTAGACCTATTATCTGCCACCATGGTAGGAGCATACCTCGCCAACTGAGTGAACTTCAGCAAGTACTCCTTCACACTTATATTACCCTACTTTAAATTAATGAACTCCTACACCTTAGCTTCCCTTAAATATAAGGGAAAGAACCAGTCAAGAAAGCCGTGGCAAACTCTTCCCACTAAATAAGCCCTGCCTCCACACCTCAGTCCTTCTTCCACTACTTAAACTAGGTGTGAGCTACATCCTGCAAGTGGTATATAGACAACTCTACATTCTCTCTCAAAGTGATACTCATAATATCTGTCACCTTCTGAACCATATCAAGAAACTCTTGAGGATCCTCTTCAGATTTAGACCCCAAAAATAAAGGGGGATTCATTCGGATGAAATCCCAAATCCTAACTGTAGCTGTATTTGCCACTAAATTGGCTGGGGCAATAACTTGATGGTTGTTATGAGAAGCTACTAAATGGGATAAGGTAGTGAAAACAACCTTGAATTTAATGTGAGAGACATGCTCATTCAGGGGATCTTCCTAAATAGGTGGTGCCGTGGGTTGATCCCAATTCCTTCTTCTGTTGTTTTTTCTGGGAGGCATTGTCTGTAAAAAGAATGAAGGATGAGTTAGAAAGAGAATTTAAATAGATAATCATGCTTTTTCACACGAAATGAACACTGAAAGAAGGGTAACTTTCCTAAAATAATTCATAGCCTCTTGTCCATAAGTGTGGCTCGCTTCACACCCATGCACAAGACTCAACTCAGCACGAATTTTAGACTTCCTAGGATACTTTAAAACCTTAGGATCTGATACCAAGTTTTGTCACAACCTGAGACTACCCTCTAGTCACGACAACTATGCTTACGATCACAAGTGACCACAAGCAACCCATGAGATGGTACCTGCTGCGAGCACAAAATAAAATATTAACATAACATCTATGTGGAAGATAAACTGAGAAAGCAATGTAAATCTAAATATTAAAATATAAAATCAATCACAAGCCTAAAAATTTTGGTAAAAATACTAAAAACCCAACCGTCTAGCTAAAATAACTGATAAGACTGATAAATACTAACTAACTATCTAATCGTCTGAAAGCCTCTAACTGACTGAGGAATTGATAGTATAGGCCCCCAACTAACTCTGACAGACAGATCATAATGAAATATTGAAGTAACTAAATAAATAATAATATGTCCTCGTTGAATAAGGACTCACCAATATGAATACTGAGTAAAACTGGGCTATCTAACTGTGATTGGGAAACTGAGCCTCCAAACCTATGATATAAGACATCATATCTCAAAAAAGAGTATGCACTTAGTACTTTAAATGTACTGGTATATGAGATAAAGACTGGCTAAAATGTATGATATAGTTGAGCATGAGTGTTTGAACATGAAATATTTTAGAATGCAAGACCAAGTATAATCATGATTCTAAAATATATTGTAAGCTGAATGACTGAAATTTGTATAACTGAGATTCTGTACACTTGGTCAAGCAAACCTGAACTGACTTATATTGAATACTGTACTGAGCCTATGGGTGGTATTACTTAACTAACATACCCCAATCTGAGCTAATCGGGGTCCAACCTGTAACCCCGATTGGAGAGGTGTCAGTACCATGCCACGGGTACTAACACATGGCCGATGATGTGGATCCACAAGGCTGATGTCCCAAAGGACTAGGGAGTTAGTCCTAACTGGCGGGTGACCCCTAATAAAGTGTCAGTCCTAAACTGGCGGGTGACATATCATAATCCTACGCTGGCTATGTAGTTCTGGAACTTAGGGACTTCTACTAAGGACCTAGTCCTAACTAGCGGGTGAGCTCCCATCCCTAGGTTCGCTCGGTACTAAATCCTACTCCCAACTGAACTGACACTGGTGCTGAATTGAGATGAATTAGATACAACTGAACATACAACTGACATTGTTCATCATGGTCTGACCATTACAAATAACTGAATGATAATACTCATGGTTCATCTGAAATGATTTCTGAGACACTAAAATTGTGTAAAACAAATAGGTAAGAACTGAATGATTATAAAATACAACATCAAACTTGAAATACTATAGCATAAAATCACAGTTCAAAGTACCAAAACATGGGCATCTTATCAAACATGTAATAAAAATAAACTTGGACCTGGGAATGCCTTAAACATGAGAAATAACAACATAGTTACATGGTGAAACTCATAACTTGAAGGTAAATCTTGAAAGCAATTGAACATGACATGGAAATTGCATATTTGAAGCATGATATGACTTATTCTACTCGAAAACACTTGTAACCATAATTTCAAATTGAATTAACAAGAGATTCATGGCTTTATTTTATCGAGAACATGTATAACTTGTAAATTAAGTCAAAAGAGGGTTTTGGGATCCAAGAGTGAAAGGAATCCATGGATGAACATCCCACATACCTCACTAGATGAATTCTGAAGGTTCCTTGAGAATTTTTTGAGCTTGAAGCTTGAATTCCTTGATTTATTGTAAAAGCATTAGGGTTTGTTCTTAGGATGGAAGATGATTTTCTTGAGAGAATTTATGAGTAAAAGGGAAAATAATGCTCCTTGGGGAACCCAATTTCGTGTTATGAATGAATTGGGTGAAGAGAATTGATCTAAATACCCTTAAAATGTTAAGAAACAAAACTGGGAGAAATAGGTAGGGACGCTGGACCTTGGAGAAGCGGACTACCCCAGGCGGCGCTTGCATTAGAGAAAGGACTAACCCAAGTAGCGGTCACCTTATATCGGCTATCTAAAGGGGGCGGTGCCTGCCTATCTCGGTTTTCCAAACACACCCGACATTCATTTGAAAACTCCAATACTCACCCAAGACACACTTTGAAGAACCCCAATCATGAATCAACTCAAAAATCAATGTCTCAAAGCCGGGAAGACCAAAATAAAAATCATCAAAGTCTAGGGGTCTTGAAAATGACTAAGTCCTCATTACTTAGTGAAATTTTCAAGTCTTGGACCCGTTTAAACATGCAACTGGTTGCTGAATTGAGATAGGATCTTATAGGGTATTACATTATACCCCAAATAATTATCAATAAAACAATACCATCCTTTACCTATAAGACAATCTAACATATGGTCCATGAATGACATAAGAAAGTGATCCTTTTGTGTATTTAGCTTCTGATAATCAATGCAAACTCTCCATCTTATGACTGATCTCATAGGGACTAACTCATTATTATCATTAGGGATTGCAATTATCCCACCTTTCTTTGGAACACATTGAATCGATCTTACCCACCTATTATCGACAATAAGGTAAACCACACTTGTATCTAACTACTTGATGATATCTTTCTTGTCCACCTCTTGCATAAGTAGATTCAGATGATGTTGATGATAAATACTAGGTACACACTCTATTAGTTAAAGTTAAATCCTATGAGTGAAAATTTTTGGTGGAACCCCAACAATATCTGTAATAGTATAACCAATCGACCATTTAAATCTCTATAATACTGAAATCAAGGCCTCAACCTATGTATCCACTAAATCTACAACAATGATAACCGACAAGGTATTGTTGGCCTCCATGAATGCATAACACAAATGAGAGAGGGGGATGTTAAATTATAAGACCAATGGCTCTTTAATAGATGGACGAGCTAGTGGAGTCATTCTATTATTTAAATTACGATCTAACTTCTTTGGCGCATAAGAATATGAACCTCTGCAAACAAAAGTTCTCATCATATAATCATACTCACCGATGTTATTTCTATCAAAGTTCATAATCACTACAGCTTATTCCTCTACACTAAGTCTTTCATCAATGGGTGCAATCAATGCATCTTTATCTAGATTTTTCTCACAGACACCACCTATATATCTTTTGACTACCGCATCAGCTTACACGTATTGAGAGTAACCTATTCATCATTAATCCTAAATTTTATCTATCCTATCTCCATGTCAACCATCACCTTACCTGTGGCTAAAAAGAGCCTTCCTAATATAACAGGGATGTCAAAATCCTCCTCACAGTCAAGAATCATAAAGTCTATTAGGAATATAAAAGAAGATACTTTCACCAACATATAACACACTATACAACCAGCTTAATCACAGTACGATCAACTATCAATAGTCTCAGAGAGGTCAACTTAGGTAACCCCAACCCCAACTTCTTGCAAACAACTAGTGGCATTAGACTAATACTAGCCTCCAAGTCACATAATGCTTGTGCAATATTTAGGGACCCAATAGTGCAAGGAATTGTGAAAGCTCCAGGATATTTTTTTATCATCCCATGATCGAAAATCAATAACACTATAGTGATGCATATAACAGTGGGATAAAAACTCACATTGCATTTCTTAGTCACTAAATTCTTCATAAACATTGCATAATTAGGCATATTTTTCAAAGCTTCCATAAGAGGGATATTCAAAGATAATTTCTTCAACATCAACATAAATTTTTGATATTTCCTTTCTTCCTCTTTCTTCTTTAACCTTTAAGGAAAAGGCGGGGGAGGTTATGAAATATTTTTCAAGACTTGTTCTACCTCATTACCTTTTCCTTGATCAATTTTATCTCATTTCTCTTTACCCATTAATTTCTGTGATGTCTCACCATTAGTCACAAAATTCTCAATTTCAATTTGGGTGAATCATTAACATCATTTATTACCTCATCAACCACAAGCATAGGGGGATCAATAGTAGCCTTACTACTCTGAGTAGTAATAGTTATGCAGTGACTGTCATTCTTAGGAGTCTAAATGGTATTGTTCAATAGAGTGCTTGGTTGATGCTATTCTATGTAGATGATATCTTACCAAACTGCTGCTCAAGATGCTTAATTGTAGTAGCATGCAATTCTACTTTTTGGCTCAAACCTGATTATCTGTGTTTATCTTCTTAAGTTAACTCTCTTGGCTCCCTGGACCCTTAACCATCTTGGAAAGTAATGCTTTTATTCTTGAGTCATCATCACGATTCCCCAATGAAATATACATACCACTCTTCTCCTTATAATTATCCTTTTTCCTCCATTGACCATCCAGCTCTATGTTTCTATCCCTATACTTGTCCCCATAATAGTTTCGACCTTGATTCCCTAGCCTCGAGTTTGAAGTGTCCTGAATGGACCCTTTGCCCTTGGCTAAAAAACGTACCATCTCTCTATCTAGGTTCTTAGCTTCTTACTTAGTATTAGATTTGTAATGTTTAGAATATTTCCCTTATGTTCTCATAACATTTATAGTTTCTACTCCGATGGCTGCAAAATTCTTAGTAAGAAATAAAATCTCAGTCCATAGCTATGCTACCTCTTGAGCCACTATCCTTATTCTCACTGGAAGCACTAATAGCATAAGTATTATCTCCCCTATCCACCTAATAAGTACACTATCCACGGTTGGTTTTAGTGATCTGATCTAAAGTTTCTGCAACTTGCTAAATAAAGACTTATGAAAGCCCCACCAATAATAGTATCATCCACAACCTTGGTGTTTGTATTAAGGGCTATACAAAATATCTCAAGAAAGTTACTCGCTAAAATCCAACGATTGGCCACATTCATTAACTTCTTCTTAAACCTCAACCAAGTCTCGTATAGTGCCTCTAAATATAATTATCTAAAATTATAAATCTCATCCTTTAACTGTAACATTTTATAAGGTGGGAAGAATTAGTCTAAGAATTTTGTTCTCATAGCATTCCAAGAGGTGATAGGCCAATAGGGTAGTTCCCTTAACCATAATGTGGTTTTGCCTATAAGAGAGAATGAGAACAATCTAAGTCAAAGAGCTTCCCGACTCGCCTCCAGAAG
Source organism: Capsicum pubescens (assembly GCA_030864215.1). Taxonomy (NCBI): domain Eukaryota; kingdom Viridiplantae; phylum Streptophyta; class Magnoliopsida; order Solanales; family Solanaceae; genus Capsicum; species Capsicum pubescens. The sequence goes on along the minus strand of CM061546.1, from coordinate 245,423,166 downwards.
ATTATATGAAGTGCGAATCCCAACAAAGTTCATAATGTGAATATTTGCATCATCAATAGGTAGGCCAACAAACACACCCTTCATATTAAGTAACTGGATCATTGTACTTGTAATGTCTAATTTTATTCCCTGGGGAAACTCTAGAGGAATGATAGATCGTGTCTTGATCGGTTCAACAAACCCCAAATTTTTTTCTGGATCATTATAAACTAGAAATTAATGATAAGTGTGTAGTTGAACTCTATCCCCTCTAAGTCTGTCCTTGTCGAGTACTGCTTGACAATCTACTTCCTCCTATCTAGGCCGCTCTTTGTCACATCGGGCAAGTTCTTACCTCACATTCTTCTTGGCTATCAACCAGTTAGTAGTTTCCTAGATAATTTTTAGAACAACATATGGAGGTAGCTAATTCAATGGATTTAGATCATCTTGAAGCTCTTCGTGTCAGGATCCATACTCATACTCCTCCATCGTACGATTCTGTCCTAAGGTTTTTTCAAACTCTTGATCAAAAGGCATCAGGGGTTTGAATTTACTCCTATTGCTGGGCATACACCATCATATACCCTAAGAATAGTAGAAAACCTAAAGTCAAAATGGCTCGATGGACCCTTGTACAATGTCTGTTTTGTAATGTGGATAAAAACTACTTATTTGTTTGTCATCTGGACCCTTGAACCCACTAAAAATCAATATTTAAACACATTTTTGGTGAGTGTAAGACACTCGCCCCATGTCAGCTGCCATATCATCTTTCACATTATTTTTATATATAAAAAATATTAATGTTAAAATAAGTAAATAAATAAATTAATGAAAAGAAAATAACCCCCTTCCTCTTGTTCCCTCTTCTTCCCCTTTTTCTTTCTTTGTTCCTATTTTCTATTATCCCCCCCTCTCTCTTTCTTATTCTTCTTTTTCTACTCTCTCTTCTCTTTCTTCTTTTCCTTATAAACCTCCATTTTAACAACCTCTAACAACTTCTATTTTTACACTTGCTTACAAATTGGGCATAAAATTCATTCCAAATAACTTAAATATTTTTTATGTAACTTAAATTTTCAATTACAAGTTAACAAAAACAAATCCAATGAACCCCAATAAAGAGTTTAAATTAATTTCACAAATTTCCATGATCTATTTGTTGTTTTTCAAGATTTATCAAGATTGTTAATGGAGTTCATTGTTGTTGCTGTCTAGAGAAAGGACTGGTGCATTATTTATGTGAGGTAGGGAAAATGCGGGGAGGGGGAGGGGAGAGGAGGAATGAAGAGGCTGTATGATGCCTTGGTGAGGGAGGACTGGGTGGGGGACTTTAATGGCTGTGGGTTTTTAGCATTGGAGCTGCAACTTTAATAGCGATGGTAACATTGGTGCGGGGAGGACGATTGGAGGATTGGGAGAGGGGGAGGGAGAGGGGGAGGGGTCAGTCTAAGGGCCGGTGTTTTTTTTCTTTTTAATTTTTTAAATTGTTTTAATATAAAAATGGCCAAAAAATAATGCTCACTAGCCTCCCTATGTATGTAGTCACGCGTTCCATCCTACTCATCCAATTTTGTGCCACATAAGCTTGGTCAACACTCAGAAGGATTTAAAATATTATGTTTTATTGAGTTGATGGATCTAGATGAAAAATGTATAAGTAGGATATCCACTTTACAAAACAGAACAAGTACAAGGGTTCACCGAGCTATTTTGCCAAACATAAATCTAAAAGCCTCAACAAACTGAATTTGTCAACCCATAACCATATTCCTCAACAATGGTGCCAAAATTTTATGTCGCCCAAATTGCACCTCCTAAAAAGTATAGTGCTTTCTCTTGTTAAATATAAAATCAAACAAGGTTGGGTTTGATCCTATAGGAAAGAGGACAAAAATCTATCACAAGCTTGCTAGTGTAGTTGGGAAGTATAGAAAGTAAATGAGGGGTTTTGTAGTAATAGTAGTAATAGTAATAATGCTGGCAAATAGGGTTATTACCAGTATGGGATGATCACTAGGATTGTGTTTCCCAACACTTCTTAACTCTACAAACTTATCATTCTTATCAAACTATCTCAGTGCCTTGCATAAAAAATCTAACAAGTTATGTATCACCTAACCATATCTCGACCTTTGTTTGGGTGAATTTCATTCATCCCATCTCGCTCTCAGAGTGTCGCATTACTAACCCTTGTTCTGTATTTTAGATTAACTATCTCATCTCTATCTCAAGTTAATTAGATGATATTTGGTAGCTTCAAATTACTATTGTGATTTATTTTTCCCAATCTCAACCTCTCTCGAGTTAGTATCAAGTACAGACAGGTTCCTAACATTTGCAACTATCAAGAAAGCAACCAATATGAAATAAAATACAATACATGTAACAAAACCAATCAAGAATGACTTGAACTTCCTTTTGTTAATCCATTAGAGTTCCCACAACCCTAGTTATGAGGTTTAGCTACTCATGATTGTAAGAACACACAAAAAATCCATAACTGAAAGCACATGTATGATCTCACAAATAATTAAGAATGAAAACCAAAATCTTAACTTAATATCAAACCCTAAAAACCAAGAAAAAGAATTCCAAGATCAAAGTGTATCTCAAAACTCAAAATAATGTAATAAGAGTATATAGTGCATAACCTAATAATGAAACATCCAATGGATATTTTTTAGTTACATCAGAAAACCTAGAAAATATATCCAAAACAAAGTAGGAAAATAGAGCCGACACCAACATACGACCCCGCTTACGATCAGTAGGTAGTACCTATGGGCCATAGGTAGGTTTGTAGGAATTAGAGGAGTCTTCACATCTTTAGAATACTACCTATGATGTGTACCTAAGGGATCTTAGGTACTACCTATGCCTTATAGGTAGCCTTCATAGGAATCAAAATTAGTTTCCATCTTTCAAAACTTTAGGAGCCTTACCTAAGAGCCCGTAGGTACTATATATGGCCCATAGGTAGGACTCGTAAGTAGACTTCCTACTATGCTTCATCATATTTTGATCCTTCTCTACTCTGAAACCTATTTTCCTACAAAACTAACATAAAACACATCATATCTACAAAAGTACCTAAGTACTTGCATAATTTCCTTGTTTTAAGCATCAAAAGTGCCATTAAACCATGGCATATGAATGAACTAGGTATTTCAACTATATATCAACTCCTTTGTTATTGTATTTATTAATGATATATTGATTTATTCTAAGAGTGAGGCCGATCATGAGGAGTATTTGCAGAATATACTCTAGAGATTGAAAAATGAGCAATTGTATGCTAAGTTCTCCAAGTGTGAGTTTTGATTGGAGTCTACCTCTTTCCTGGGTCATATGGTGACTAAGGATGGCATTATGGTCAATCCAACAAAGATTGTAACAGTTCATAGTTGGTCTAGGCCTACTTATCGTACTGAGATTTGGAGTTTTATTAGTTTGGCAGGTTATTAGCGGTGTTTTGTTTGACGATTTTTCCTCTATTGCGGCTCTATTGACCAAGTTGACTCAAAAAAAGATTATCTTTTAGTGGTTTGATACTTGTAAGGTGAGATTCTAAAAGTTTAAGGATTTGTTGACTTCAGCTCATATCTTGACTTTGCTTAATGAGGGCCTACAACTTACCATCTTCTACGATGCTTCAAGTATTGGGTTAGATGTTGTGTTTATTTAGAAGGGTAATATGATTGTGCATGCTTCTCATCAGTTAAATCCCATGGGAATAATTACCGTACCCATGAGTTGGATTGGTATGCGATTGTATTTTCTTTGAAGCTGTGGAGGAATTACTTGTATGGAGTCAATTGTTAGATCTTCTCAGATCATCATAGCCTTCAGTATTTCTTCACCCAATGAGATCTTAATATAAGGTAGCATCGTTGGCTTAAGTTGCTTCAGGATTATGACCTGACTACTCTCTATCATCTAGGCATGGCTAATGTAATTAGGGATGCCTTGAGCTGGAAGTTGACTAGCATGGATAGTTTGGCACATCTCTTGATGCAAGAGATGCCTTTGGTCTTCAACTAACCAGATAGTTAGGATTGATATTTCAACACTTGTGCATATTTTGGCATTTGTGGAGGCTAGATGTTCCTTGATAGTGTAGATTCAGGCTAAATTGTTTGATGGTGTTGAGTTGAGAGTGATTTGAGATAAGTTGTTAAGTGGTGAGGCTAAGGAATCCTTGCATGATTTAGATATTATTTTTAATGATTGGAGGACGAGTCTGTATGCTGAGAGTTAGTTATTGTGTGGGATTAATATTGGAGGAGGCTCATTTTTCTAGGTATTTCATTCATCTGAGAGTGACTAAAATGTATCGTGATTTGAGAAAGCACTATTAGTGGGGTGGTATGAGGAAGAATGTAGTTAATTTTATATCTCGTTTCCTATGTTGCCAAGAAATAAAGGCTGAGCATTTGAGGCATAGAGGTTTGCTTTAGGGGTTACCCATTCCCAAGTAAAAATGGGAATGGATCACTATGGAATTCATGGTTGGGTTGCCTGATACTTCTCATGGTTCTGATAGTGTTTGAAACATCATGGATCGATTGACCAAATTTGTTCATTTCATTCCAGTTCAAGTTTCTTTTAGTGCTGAGAGGTTATCCCATATCTGTATTCTTGACATAGTTTATATTCATGGTGTACTAGTGTCTATCATCTCAAGTTGAGGTTTAGTGTTCACATATCACTTTTGGAAGACTTCTTAGGAAGAGTTGGTTACCCGAGTTGATCTTAGCATAAATTTTCACCCCCAGATCAACGGCCATTCAGAGCAACATATTTAGGTTTTGGAGGATATGCATTGCACTTGTGTTATGGACTTTGGAGGTCATTGGGACCAACATTTAGCTTTGGCAGAGTTATTTTTATAATAATAGCTACCATTACAGTATTGAGATGGCTCCTTTTGAGGCATTGTATGTATAATAGCCCGTAATATTCCAAGCTCGATTCAGATCTTAGTTGCATGCTTAAGGGTCCAAGGGTTGAAAATTTTACTAAGTGTTGAGGACTTAGTCATTTTCAAAATCCCTAAACTTTATGGATTTTTAGTTTGGCCTTCCCAACCCTGAAGTATTGGGTTTTAAGTTGATTCATACTTAGGGAGGTTAAGAGTATGTCTTGGGGGAGTTTGGATTTTTCAGATGAGGTTTGGGGATATTTTGATCAGGATAAACAATTAGTCCCCGCTATAAACCCACATCGTGGTACTAGTCCCGACCTGATCCTATCCACGGCACGGTAAAGGATTCTTTCGACCGCAATAAGGACATGTCGTGGTGATATTGTTACATCCAGTTTTTTATTTAAATAATCAAGGGGAAATTAGGACTTTTCCCCCACAACGTAAATCGTCCATAACACGACTTGGAACATCCATAGGGGCATTATTTTCCCCTTCTTGTCAAAATAACTCTCAAGAAACCCTCCACCTTCCCCAAGAACCAATTAAAATCCTTTTTCTCCAAGAAATCAAGAATCCAAAGTTTTCTAAGTTCAAGAATCTTCAAGAAAGCATCAAGAATATGGTTTCTTTCACAAATAAAGAAGCTTAAGGTATGTGGGATGTTCATCCATGGGAACCTTTTCACCCATAGAGCCCAAAACCATCTTTCCAACTAAAGAATGGATTTTTCTCTAATTGTGGAGTTTGGTATGTTCAAGATGGACTAAATTCATGTGTTTCCTTAGTAGTTTGACTCAATTCATGTTCAAGAATGATTCCATGAAAATCTAGGTTAACCCATGCTTTAACTTTCAATATCCCATGTTATATTTAAGTGAATTTCATGTTATATTATAAAGTGATGATCTTAGTCACGTAAACATGTTGATTTTCCCATGTTTTAAGATATTCCCATGTAAAAGTTCATGATTCTCACATGTTTGATGCAATTTCTATATTTTGGGATCTTTGAACTATGATTTTACACTACAATTTTAAGCCTTGATATTGTATTTTATGATCATTCAATGCTGGCGGGTTATGAATACCCGATACCTATGTGTTTTACATGACTTCAGATTTTTCAAGTAATGATTTCAGTTAAACCATGAATATACCATTTACTCAGTTGTTATGATCATGATGAGTAATGTCAGTTGTTATGTTCAGTTGAATTTAGTTCAGTCCAATACCAGTGACAGTTCAGTTGGTAGTAGGATTTAGTACCAAGCAAACCGAGGGATGGGGGCTCACCTGCCAGTAAAAGGTATGACCTTTAGTAGCAGTCCCTGAGTTCTAGAACTATGTATCCAGCAAAGGTTTGACATGTCTTCCTGCCAGTTGATGGTTGACGCATATCTCATGAGAGCACCCGCCAACAAAGGGTCATTCCCTAGTCCTTTGGGACATCAGCCTTGTGGATCCACATCGTCATCCATGTGTTAGTACCTATGCCACGGTACTGACACCCTTCCAACTTGGGTTATAGGTTGGACCCCAATTAGCTTTGATTGGGGCATGTCGGTTATATGATACCTCCCACAGTTTAAGTCAGTATTTTAGTATATCCTAGTTCAAGTTTGCTTAACCAAGTGTACAAATTTTTAGTCATTCAGTTATACAAACTTTAATCTTTCAGATTTCAAAATGTTTCAGTAACATGTTTATACTTGGTCTTGCATTCTCAGTTATTACATGTTCATGCATTCATGCTCAGTTATTTCATGCATTAAGCCAGTCCTCATCTCATATACTAGTACATTCAAAGTACTGACCACATACTTTTCTTTGAGCTATGTTGTCTTATAACATAGGTTCGGATGCTTAGTTTCCCAACCGTTCTTAGACAGTTCAGCATTACTTAGCAGCAGTACTTGTGAGTCCTCATCCATTGAGGACATAACATATTTATTTCAGTTATTTTAGTACTTCTTTATGTTTAGTTTATCGGAGTTAGTTTGGGGTTTGTACCATCGACTCCTTATGATGTTTAGAGTCTTTTAGTCAATCAGGTAGACAACCAGTCAGTTATATCAGTATTACCAGTTGTTTCAGATAGATAGGTTTGTTTTATAGTATGTTATCAGATATCACAAATATGTTTTAATACATATTCTGGTACTCAGTTTTACTATACCTTATCAGTGTAGCTTCCACTCATGTATCATATTACATTAGTTAGTTCTCAAGTAGGTACAAGCTCATAGGTTATCTTATGGTCACTTGTGATCATAAGAACCATTATCACGACTAGGGGGTATCCTCAGGTCATGACAAAACTTGGTATCAGAGCCTGAGGTTTTAAAGTGTCCTAGGGAGTCTGAAAGCCGTGTTGAGTAAAGTCTTGTGCATGGGTGCGAAACACGCCATAATTATGGACAATAGGCTATGAAAAACCATGTGAAATACCTTGATCTCAACGTAATTACTTGTTCTAACTCATCCTTTGTTCTGTTTACAGACAATGCCTCCTAGAAGAAACAACGGAAGAAGTAAAGGGGATCAGCTTGCACCACCACCTGTTCATGAACATCTCTTGAATGAACATGTCTCCCACGCTGAACTCAAGGCTATTTTCACTACCTTAGCCTATTCAGTAACTTCTTAGAATAACCAGCAAGCAATTACCCCAGCCAATCTAGTGGCAAATATAGTTACAGACAAGATTCAGGATTTCACTCGGATGTATCCTCCTTTATTTTCTGGAACTATGTTCGAGGAGGATCAAAATGAGTTTCTGGACATGGTGTAGAAAGTGATAGATATTATGGGCATCACTTTGAGTGAGAATGCAGAGTTAGGTGTATATCAGTTATAGGATATTGCTTATACCTGTTTTAAGTAGTGGAAGGAAGACCGAGGTATTGATGAAGGGCCGTTGAGTGGGAGAAGTTTTCCATAACTTTCTTAGATAGGTTCTTTCCCCTAGAGTTCAAGAAACCTAAGGTTCAAGAGTTCATCTATTTGAATTAGGGTAATATGAGCGTGAAGGAGTACTCACTTAAGTTCACCAATTTGGTGAGGTATTCTCCTACTATGGTGGTGGATAATAGGTCTAGAATGAGTAAATTTGTATTTGGTTTGGCTGATAGTGTGGTTAAGGAGTATAGAACTGCCATGTTGATTAAGAAGATATACCTATCTAGACTTATGGTTCATGCTCAGCAGATTAAGGAGGAAAAGTATAAGGAGACACAGAAATAATAAGAGGGCCAGAACAGGTAGTTTTAACTTTTCTCAGCCAAGGTCAGAAGGTGATAACCGTTCTTAGTTCCATCACGAATTTTCAGCCCAAGCTCCATATTTAGCTAGTGCTCCAGTGCCTATGTTCAGGCAAGATAATTGGGATAAAGCACCAGGCTCTAAGTCCTAGGGTAGTGTGAATAGTAGTTGCACTAATGTACTTTGTCAGAGATGTGGTAGGAATCATCAAGGTGAGTGTAGGGCTGGAAGTGATATGTGTTTTAGATGTGGCAAGCTAGACCACAGGGTTAGGGATTACCCAGGGACAGGTCAGCAGGGTCAATCCAATCATCCTTTAGCTAAAGCCAGTCACCTGACTCAGCAAGGTTCCACTTCCAATGAAACTAGTGGGCTATGCCAGAATAGATTGTATGCTCTCCAAACTCGCCATGATTAGGAAATTTCTCCTAATATGGTTACGGGTATGTTTCAAGTTTTCCATCTTCATGTTTAAGTTTTATTAGACCCTAGATCTTCACTTTATTTTGCGACCCCTTACATAGACATCAATTTTGTTGTCAGTTTTGAAATATTAGTAGAGACTTTCTCAGTGTCCAGCCCAGTGGATAAATTTATTATAGCCTGACGGGCATACAGAAATTGCTCGATCGCAGTATCTCAGAAAATCACTTCAGCTGATGTGGTAGAGTTAGAGATAAGTGATTTCGATGTCATTCTAAGCATGGATTGTCTTTACTCATGCTATGACTCAGTTTATTATAGAAATAGAGTCGTTCAGTTTCAATTTCCCAATGAACCATTCATTAAATAGAGGGGTAGTACTTTAGTGCTTAGGGGTCAAATTTTTTCATATCTTAAGGCTAGAAAGTTGATATCTAAGGGGTGTACTTACCATCTTGCCTGAGTCAAAAACCCAAAATCTGAGAATCCAAGTCTTGAGTAAGTTTTAGTAGCCCTGAATATCTTCTCGGAGTCTCTCCCAAGAGGGAAATAGACTTTGGAATAGATCTCTTTCCAGATACCCAACCTATCTCTATTCCAACCTATAGAATGGCTCCAGCCAAACTTATAAAATTGAAGGAAAAGTTGAAATATCTCTTAGATAAGGGTTTTATCAGACCCAATGTTTATCTATGGGGCTCTCCAGTCTTGTTCATACGTAAGAAAAATGGTTCTCTCAGAATGTGCATCGACTACCGTCAATTGAACAAAGTCACAATCAAGAATAAGTATCTACTCCCTAGAATTGATGACTTGTTTGACCAACTTTAGGGTGCCAGTTATTTCTCTAAGATAGACTCCAAATCTGGCTAACATCAGCTTAGAGTTAGAGAATGTGACATTTCAAAAATAGCTTCCAGGACTCAGTATGGTCATTTTGAATTCCTAGTTATGTTCTTCGGCCCAACAAATTCCCTTGTAGCTTTCATGGACCTGATGAACAGGGTGTTCAAGAAGTCCTTAGACATGTTCTTCATAGTCTTTATTGATGACATCCTTGTCTATTCCCGTAGTGAGAATGATCATGCAAACCATCTGATAATCGTATTGCAGACCCTTAGAGCTTACCAATTTTTCATTAAATTTAATAAGTATGAATTTTGGCTAAGATCAATAGCTTTTCTTGGCCATATTATTTTTGGTGATGGATCCGAGTTGACTCTCAAAATACCAAAGTAATGAGAAATTGGCCTAGAACCATCTCTCCATTAGATATTTGGAATTTCTTGGATTTGGCTAGCTATTACAGATGGTTTGTTGAAGGGTTTTCCTCTATTGCATCCCCCATGTCTCGATTGACTCAGAAGAAGGTTAAATTTCAGTAGTTGAATTCCTGTGAGAAGAGTTTTCAGGAGTTGAAGACTCGAATCACCTCCACCCCAGTTTTGGATTTTCTAGATAGTTCATATATGTTTATAGTTTACAGTGATGCTTCCAGAGTTGGTCTTGGTTGTGTTTTGATGCAGAGAGGCAAGGTCATAGCTTACACCTCTAGATAGCTTAAACTACATGAAAAGAATTATCCTACCCATGATCTTGAGTTGGCCACAGTTGTTTTGCCTTGAAAATCTGGAGGCACTATATTTATGGGGTTCATGTTAATGTGTTCACTGTCCATAAGAGTTTACAATATGTGTTCACGCAAAAAGATCTGAATCTTCATCAGAGATGGTAGCTTGAGTTGTTAAAAGATTATGATATGAGTATATTGTAACATCTGGGCAAGGCCAATGTAGTGGAAGATGCCCTTAGTAGATTATCCATAGGTAGTGTTGCTCATGTTGAGAAAGACAAGAAGAAGTTAGTTAGTGAGGTTCATCATCTTGCTAGATTGGGTGTTAGGTTGGTTGATTCAGCTGAAGGTAGTGTATGGGTTCAGAATGGTTTGGAGTCTTCATTGGTTGCTGAATTGAAGGAAAAAAAAAGATAGGGATCCTAGTTTGGTTAAGTCGAAGGAGGTAGTTACATATCAGAAAGTAGAGGTTTTCTCCCACGTGGAGATGTTGTGCTTCATTGTTAGGACAAGTTATGTGTTCCATGTGTTGACGGTTTTAGACAAAAAATACTTGTAGAAGTACATGGTGCACGATATTCTATTCACTCAGGAGCCACTAAGATGTAGCGCGATTTGCGGGAAATCTATTGGTGGAGTGGTATGGAGAAAGATATTACAGAGTTTGTGGCTAAGTGTCCAAATTATCAGTAGGTTAAAGTTGAGCACCAAAGGCCTAGTGGTACATTGCATAAGTTTAGCATCACCACTTGGAAGTGGGAAGTGGTGAACATGGACTTTGTGACAAGGTTGCCTTGTACGCGTCGTCATCATGATTCGATATGGGTCATTATGGATAGAATTACCAAATCATCTCATTTCTTGCCAATTCATACTTCGTACTCAGCTGAGGATTATGCCAGGATTTATCTTAAGGAGCTAGTTAAGTTGCATAGGATTCCATTATCTATCAGTTTAGATAGGGGTACTCAATTTACCTCACTTTTGGAGAGCTTTTCAGAAGGCTCTTGGTACTCAAGTTTATCTCAGTCTAACTTTTCATCTTCAAATAGATGGTCAGGTGGAGAGGACCATTCAGACTTTGGAGGACATATTGAGGGCGTGTGTTATAGATTTTAAAGATAGTTGGGATGATCTCTTACCGTTGATTGAGTTGTCCTACAACAATAGTTATCACTCCATTATTCAAATGGCTCCATTTGAGGATCTTTGTGGGAGGAGATGTAGATATCCTATTGATTGGTTTTAAGCAGGTAAGGCTGCATTGATAGGGCATGATTTAGTGTTTGAGGCTATGGAGAAAGTTTAGTTGATTCGAGAGAGGATGAAGATAGCCCAAAGCCATCAGAAATCTTATACTGATATGAGGAGAAAAGATTTTGAGTTTGAGGTTGGTGATTTGGTTTACTTGAAGATTTTGCCTATGAAGGAAGTAAAGATATTTGGAAAAAAGGGAAACTCAGTCCCTGCTATGTTGTCCCTTATAGAATCTTGAACCAATTTTGGAGGGGTAGCTTATGAGCTTGAGTTGGCTGCAGACTTGGCATCAGTACATTCGATGTTTATATTTCCTTGTTAAAGAAATGCATCGGTGATTCATATATTGTTATTCCTTTAGAAAGTATGGATGTTCAGGATAGCCTTTCCTTTGAAAAATTCCTAGTTAAGATCCTTGATCGTCAGATTCTAAGGCTAAGGAATAAAGAGGTTTGGGAGAAACTTGGGAAGCAGAAGAAGATATGCGAACCAAGAACCCTTATCTTTTCCCCGCAAACTCAGATTCATCTTGAGGTAAATATCTTTCTTAGATTGCCTCAATTATGTTCTTAGTTTTCGCTATGTAATCGTTCTCATGTCAGTCATGCATTCATGAAATGAGTTCATTTCTTGTATCATGCTTCAGGCTCAGTTATGTAATCATGTTCCAAGTCATTCATGTTCAGTATACGATCTTAGTTGCCATAGTTTCTCAGTTTAACCAGTCTCATTCAAGGACAAATGTTCCCAAGGGAGAGATATTGTAATACTCTGTAATATTCCAAGCTCGATTCAACTTTTAGTTGCATGCTTAAGGGGTCCAAGGGTTGAAAATTTCACTAAGTGTTGAGGACTTAGTAATTTCCAAAATCCCTAAACTTTACAGATTTTTAGTTTGGTCTTCCCGTCCCCAAAATATTGGGGTTTAGGTTGATTAATACTTAGGGAGGTTAAAAGTATGTCTCAGGGGAGTTTTAGATTTTTTAAACGAGGTTTGGGGCATGTTTGGATCACAAAAATAGTCAAGTCCCTATGATAAGCCCGCATTGCAGTACTACTCCCGACCTGATGTTATTTGCAATGCGGTAAAGGAATTCTTCGACTGCGATAAGGCCATCTCACCGTGATGTTGTTGTGTCCAGTTTTTTATTTAAATAATTAAGGGGCAATTGGTTATTTTCCCCCTCAACCCAAATTATCCATAACACGACTTGGAACATCCAAAGGGGTATTATTTGCCCCTTTTTCTCAAAATCACTCACAAGAAACCCTCCTCCTTACCCAAGAACCAATTCAAATGCTTTTTCCCTATGATATCAAGAATCCAAGTTTTCTAAGTTCAAGAATCTTTAATAAAGTATCAAGAATAGGGTTTCTTTCACAATTTTAAAAGCTTAAGGTATGTGGGATGTTCATCCAAGTGTCCCTTTTCACCCATGAAACTCAAAATCCTCTTTCCAACTAAAGAATGGATTTTTCTCTTATTATGGAGTTTTGTATGTTCAAGATGGACTAAATTCATATGTTTCCTTAGTAGTTTGACACAATTCATGTTCAAGAATGATTCCATGAAAAGCTAGGTTAACCCATGCTTTAAGTTACAATTTTTCATGTTATATTTAAGTAAATTTTAAGTTATATTATCAAGTTATGATCTTAGTCATGTAACCATGCTATTTTTCCCATCTTTTAAGACATTCCCATGTTCAAGTTCATGATTCTCACATGTTTGATGAAATGTCTATGTTTTGGGATCTTTAAACCATGATTTCACACTACAGTTTTAAGCCTTAATATTGTATTTTATGATCATTCAGTGCTGGCGGTTTATGAATATCCGATACCTATGTATTTTACATGACTTCAGATCTTTCAAGTAATGATTTTAGTTAAACCATGAATATTACTATTTACTCAGTTGTTATGATCATGATGAGTAATGTCAGTTGTTATGTTCAGTTGAATTTTGTTCAGTTCAGTTCCAGTGATAGTTCAATTGGGAGTAAGATTTAGTACCAAACAAACCCAGGGATGGGGGATCACCTGCTAGTAGAGGGTGTGACCTTTAGTAGGAGTCCCTGAGTTCCAGAACTATGTAGCCAGCATAGGTTTGATATGTCTTCCTGCTAGTTGATTGTTAAAACATATCTCATGAGAGAACCTATTAGTAGAGGGTGAATTCCTAGTCCTTCAAGACATCATCCTTATAGATCCATATCGTCAGCCATGTGTTAGTACCCGTGGAATGGTACTGACTTCCTTTCAACTGGGGTTACAGGTTGGACCCCCATTAGCCCAGATTGGGGTATGTCATTTACATGATACCTTTCATAGTTTTAGTTAGTATTTTAGTATATCCAGTTCAGGTTTGCTTGACCAAGTGTACAAATTTTTAGTCATTCAGTTATACAGATTTTAGTCTTTTAAATTTCAAAATAGTTTAGTAGCATGTTTATACTTGGTCTTACATTCTAAGATATTATATGTTCATGCATTCATGCTCAGTTATTTCATGCATTTTAGCTAGTCCTCATCTCATATTCCAGTACATTCAAAGTACTGACCGCATACCTTTCTTTGCACTATATTATCTTATAACATAGGTTCATACACTCAATTTCCTGACCGTTCTTAGACAACTCAATATTACTCAATAGTAGTGGTGAGTCCTTATCCATCGAGGACATGATATGTTTATTTCAGTTCTTTTAGTACTTTTTTATGTTTAGTCAGTCAGAGTTAGTTGGGGGTTTGTCCCATCAAATCCTCATGATGTTTATTGTCTTTCAGACAATCAGTTAGATAGTCAGTCAGTTATTTTAGTATTACCAGTTGCTTCAGATAGATAGTTTGGTTTTCTAGTATGTTATTAAATATTATAGACATGTTTTGATACGTATTCCAGTATTCAGTTTTTCTATACCTTATCAGTATATCTTTCGCTCATGTAACATATTACTACTTTACTCAGTGCTCACAGTAGGTACTAGCTCATGGGTTAGCCTCTGGTTACTTGTGATTGTAAGCACTGTTGTTGCAACTAGGGGTAGCCTCAGGGTATGATAGTATGGTAGGTGTTTTCACTCTCTAGTTGGTTGGTTTGAGGTTCATAAGATTAGACCTCAAGGTGAAAACTTCCTTTGTGAGTCCTTGGATAGGGTTCAGGTCTTCAGTATTGCTTCCAAGTGACTTAGAGTAGGCATAAGTGCTATGCAAACCCTAGGCTTCATGACCTAAGGTGCAGTGTTAGTTATTAAGTCTTTCTTTGTGTGTCGCCTATGGAGTGATTGATGAGGTTTGGGAAGAGGGTCAAGCTTAGCCCCAGGTATATCGGACCATTTGAGATTTTTCAAACTATTGGGGATGTCTTATGAGTTAACATTGATCCTAGATTTATTAGAAGTTTATCCAATTTTTTTCATGTTTCCATGCTTCAATGTTGCATTTTGGATGAGTCTCATGTCATTCATTGGGATTTAGTGCAGTTAGATAAGAGGTTATCTTTTACTAAAGAGCTCATCTCTATTCTAGCCAGGGATGTTTGGCGGCTGCATTTTAGGGATATTCCAGTGTTTAAGGTCGACTGGAGACATCAACCTATAGATGAGGCTACTTGGGAGGTAGAGTCCAATATGCGTGATAGTTATTCCCAGTTTTCCACTAATTAAGGTATCATCCTTGGCTTTTTGTTTGAATACGAACTAGATTCTTAGTGTTGGATGATGTAATAATTTAATTTTTGGTGATTTTTGTGAATTATTTATTTTTATGTGACTTGACCGTTTTATCCATCCCTTTGTTTGCTTTTTGGTATTTCTAGAGTCTGGAGGTAATTGGCACAGTTCCTAATGCATTTCAGTGTGATTTGTGCGAGGTTGTGTTTTTTGGTGGTTAAAATGACTTATTAGTTTACTTTGGTCAACATTTATTGTTCTGTGCATCAGATGGCAAAACAAACTGCACCAGCAGATCCAGAACATCAATTTTGGATTAGAAACATGGTTGGTGTGATTTTATAACTTTTGTATCTTATTCTAACCTTCGATTCAAAAAGTTGTGAAATCAGGTCTCGGGGGTCAATTTTTTGAAAATAAAATTTGTTTTTTAAAAAAATTATTGCCTTTGAGTTTAAAGCATCGAATTTTGAAGGGCAACATAGTTTGTTTGTGTTCATGGGATTTCAAATGAATCTGAGGGGTCTGCGGAGACTTGGAAATTTCCAAGTTCAACTTCTGCACCACTCAGCTGGTGCAACCGCTAAAGATCCATTTTGGCCGCTTTAGAGGCCGACTTCAGTTGGACAAGGGCACTTTAGCGGTGCCCTGTCCTCTTTAGAGGTAGGAGCTAAAATGGACCTTGTCCGCTTTAGCGGACTGGCATACATTAATGTGTACTGCTAAAGGTACTTGACCGATTTTGCGGTGCCCGCTAAAGCGGCCATTTGACAGCATTAGCGGCACTTGGTACCCATATATATATTTTCTTTCTCAAAATTTTCACCATTATTGGAACTTAGAGCTTTGGGTTTTCGAGTTTTTGGATGATTTCTTCCATTTTCAAGCTTAGGTAAGCTTCAAACCCCTATTTAAATTATTTTTCTTCGATTCTTGTAGTCTAAATCTTGTTAAAACTCCATTGTCAAAGTGAAATTTGGGGATTTTGGCTCGAAAGGCCTAAATTGGTATTTCTTTGATTTAAACCCCAATTTCAACCTGTTTTCTCTTGGATTTTCTTCTGGTATTTTCTTTAATCACAGATAATATATTTTTGAACTAAAATTTCGATTCTACCCTTCTTCTTCGAAAACCCATTTTGGGGGTCCATTTTGACTCCGACTTAGAAATGAGCAATATCGTTTTCATTGGCTTCCTTTTGATGCGTTGATTCTATATTTGTATGTTTTTTTTGATTCTTAGTTTGTTCATGAAGGTAAGGCTCTGTGTTGAAGGCTTTTGTATTGGAATTTCTTTAATCGTGGTAGTTTATGGCTTAACTTTCTTCAAAATGGGATGGGTAGTTAATATTGATATAAAATCATGTTATTGGTATGGGAATTAATCAAGAAAATGGCTTCGTTATTGTTTTGGGCCCGTGTGGGGCCTATATGGTTGTTATTTGGTGGTTTTGAGACGTATTTGCTATGTGTGACCGTGTGTGGTCTTATATAATGTTCTTAGCCTAGTATAAATATATATACACGTGCACAAACATATTTTTGGGTGGAAACTGCCTAAATTGAGGTCTATGTGGTATCAATGTCATATTATTGTATATCTTACTTTGTTAGTTTATGGACTATATTGGATCATGGATGGTTGGTATATTTGTTGGAATTAGAAATTCTCATTCTGGTTAATTGAGAGAATTGCATCCTCATATCATATACAATCATGTAACATTGGTACCAATGTGGAAATATTGTTTTTTCTAAAAAAATTCTGACATCTTTAAAAATCCTCTGTCGATGTATGTGCTGAAGAGGAGTTATAGATGATGGATTGGTATTGGTTATTGGATTGCATATGGGTTGAAAAACCCCCTATGGGTCCTACCTTTATAGCACAACTCGGTACGTGTATACAAAGCTTGTGCGACAACCTTGTGCATTACATCATCATTTTTACATTATGTGCATTCTGTATTGTACTTTTGTGCCTGATTTGATGTCTATCTATTTTTGTTTCTCTCTCGTACTTGTATTTGGTTTATGTGTATATTTTAGAACTCTTAGTTGATATGACGTGGGCTACCATTTTAGATATTTTCTTATTGCGGGTGACATGCCCATAGTGTGTATTTTATATACTTTATTTTCTACTTTGCTCAGTCGACCTATGATACCTACTGAGTACAAGTGAAGCATACTCATCTTACTGTGCCCTTTTCTATGAAGATCCAGGTACGAGTGCACCGTAGGGTAGATAATTCGGGTGGTGTTTGGAGTATTTTTCTGTAGCAGTCATTCTATGCATCTAGAGTTTATCTACTACCTCCTCTTGTTTAGTTAATGTCTTATTTTTGTATTTAGAGACAAATTATGTTCCCTTTGGACTATCAGTTATATATTTGGACTTTGAGATGTACTTAGTTGGTTCTTACACTGTGACACTTGATTTTGGGAGATTTATGGTATAATTGTTATGTATTTTCCACTATTATTGTATATTTGTGGTTCGACTTTGTTCTAGAAGTCTTACCTTGGGATTTGGTGGTGTTATTCCCATTTCATATTAGTTTGGGTGATAGGCTTACTTGTCAAGGATTGCCACGGCGAGTGTCATCATGACCCTTTGTTTTTGGGTCATGGCAACCTCCTTCTAACAAAAGGCCAAGTCTAGTTGTTGTTGATGATTTTGCATCACCATGGTCTTGGTAGCTAGTTTGAATGTTATGCACCCAACTCAAAAGCAAGAACAGGATCCACTAACCATTTTACTGATAGAATATCACCAAGAACTAGAAGTCTTAGAGAAAAGAGTAGGGGAAGTTCTAGTAGAGCAAGAGATACTCCTCATTTACTTGAAAGTTGTATTATATGTTCTCAAGGCAGTAAAACATAAGATCTACCACCTAATACAACTGTTGTACCAAAGAAGACTGCCGCTACTACCAAGGGAAGGGAAAAGGGCATTGGAAACACTTCCCATTATAAAAGGGCAAGAGAGACTGGAATGGATGAATTTCAAGTTAAAAAAGGATTCTTAACCTTTAATATAAGTATTACAACATTCATAGTAGTTATGTTTCTAATAATAAATTGAACTTATTTGTAGCCTGGGCTTTCCAGTAGAAGAATAATATCCACTAATCCAAATCAAATCATGAGATCAACAGTTGTAACTAGAGACATTGGATTCAAACCATCAAGTGGACTTAAGTGGAAATACAATCAAGTAATTACAACAAGAAAGCTCTGAGATATTAGAGAGGAGTTACCAAGAAGGTAGTAAGCACACATACCGCCTCCTCTTCATAGCCTCAGGAACAGTGGAAACTATAGTTATCAATGTTGTTTTGTGAATTACTGTTTTGGTGCCTTACAGATACACTATTTTATTTTGTTGTTTTGGTATGAAGCTACTATTCACAAGTACCATTCTTTTTGGCTGCATTTAAAACTGATGATTTTGTTATATAAATGGTATTGAATTTCTGGTGATTGAATGCAATGTTGAAGCTTTGTTTTGTTTGTTAAGTTTTCTTTTAGAATTGTGTTGTGATGCAGTGGTGTTGTGATGTTTCATTTGATATTAAGTTGGTGTTGCTTTTTTTAGTTGAGTTACAGAAATGATCACTATGTAGTTGAGTTCCCAAAAATAGACAAGTGTCAAAATGCCAAAATTAGAGCAACTGAAGTTACATAACCACCAAATAATGCTCTATTACATACTAAGACATTGTCATAGCAAATTGATGTTTCATTCCAATACAAAATTATCCTCTATACTATATGCTTTGGCAACCTCGTTTAATTTTTCTTCATCTAGACAACCTGAATTAGGACACTAACATACACATCAACTACATATATCATCACACAACAAAGTAAACAAAGTAATTTCCAAGTAAACTGACATGATATTTTCTTCTTTTTCATCTTCATACTCTTCTTCTTATCATTCTCTTTCGAATCATCCATCTCATTTACATCATTCTTCACATTTGAATCTGCAAGGTCAAGTCAAATAATATTGAGTCTTTCAAATCGAATCTGTATAATTTTAGCCTCATCTCTTGTTTTCCTCCTCAATGTCTCCTTAGTTCATATTGGAACTATTATATTGCATCATAAAGTTTTCAAGATTGTCTAAGTTCATCTTAACATGCTAGTAATTTTCTTCTACCTCCTTAATCTTTTTCACCAATTTTGGAAGGATAAATTTTGATCTTTCATCAACTAGGTTTTTGTTTCTCCATCTACGAAACTTGTAATTCATAGCCTAAATATTAAGGACATAATAAATAGATTTCAACATCAACATCAACACCAAGCAATTAAAAAAGAGTGAACATAAACTTCATAGTAAGGACGGACCCTAAATCTTCTACTGAGATTATAATCTGACAAAGAGGTCTATAAAGATGAAAAAATGTCATGTTTAGCACTTCAACATTGATCATTGGATTATTCTCATCCATATACAACTTATTCAATTCGAATTTTGTCATTTTGAACCCTAATAAAAATTGAGGAAGAAAATTCAAAATCAGAACTTCAATATCAACATGGAATGGAGTAAAGATAAAGAAATTTACACAAAACATTACCTTACAATTTCGAAAGAAGGAGAAATTTGAAGAATAAAGGTCTATGATTTTTGAGATAATTCCAATTAATGGAGATGGAAATAGTTTAAAGATGAAGAAGAACGACTTTAGAAAAAGAAATTTAATATTCAACTTTGACAATGTCATGTGGCTTATTTTTATTGCTTATAAAAACAACACTTATAAGTCTTACTCATGAAGGAGTAGTTTTTGTTGTTTTTCGGGTACAAAATCTGTATTTAATAATAGGAACTTCAACACTAAGTTCAAGAACTACAAAGAAGTTCCAACAACTTCTAGCACAAGGTAAAATTATGTATGAACTATCAAAATGAAGTTTCTACTATTTTCTAGAAAAATAGTAAAACTAATTTAATGAAAGAGAGATGAAGACAGAAATGGTAGAATCAAATCCATCGAATTCACGGTGTGTCCTTAAGGGATTTATTTTCCTTAAGTACCCGAGATTAATGGAATATATTATCCCAGAACAAAATGATTCACTTCAGAAAATAGTGGTACCTCAAATTTTCTAAACAACGAACTCACTCAACAGTTTGAAGATTACACTAGAGTTTTTAGAAAAATAAGAGATGTTTTTCAACTCAAATTTTTGTACCTTTACCTGGGAAAAAATTCAAGTATTTATATCTAAAAGGTAGTGCTTTGTAAAGGAAGCAATGGTTCATGAAATAATGTACTGTTTTGAAATGATACCTTACCGATCCTGGATCTGTGCTCGACCTACACTGGATCTGTGTGCGTAGATAGCATTTGTCACAAACCAAAATGTTCTGGCTTGTCCTGCGCTTGACTTGCATCTGACCTACGCTCGACCTACACGTGCAAGTAGCCATTTTGTTCTAAAACTATACCTAGAAGGGTCACTTCCCTTCGAGGTTCTTTGTGACTGTGTCCGCACTGCGTCTGCAAATGGAGAAATATTTTATTAGATTTTTCTATTAAAATCTTCACTTTTTTCAAGTATCGAATAAATATTATCTAGAAATATATTCTTTCGATCAATCATTTGAAAAATTCAAATCCAAATCCAAATTCGAAGTCGAAGCCAAAATCGAAGTCGAGCTTAGAGAGCGAGGAAGATAACAACGCGAGGCACGTCTTGTTCTTGAATCACTATACACATGAAGGAATGCTTCACAATATACGCATAAGAAAATTCTTTTCTCTCACTAATGTGGGAGAATCTCACTTCCTTGAAATAAAAACTCACTTCACTTTTTTCTTCATTTGTTTCCTCCATTTTCCATTCACATATACACTTAAAACCAAATAATCCCCCACATGAATGGGAAATATGTTTTGGGTGTATCTATGCATTCTAGCGTTGTTATTCGACCCTTTTTAGCCTTGTTTGAGGAGGATTTGTATGCTATATGTGTGGATAATGATATTAATGTGCATATAAGTGTCCAAGTATGTACTTACAATGTTTAATGATGTTTTCACATAAGTTGTAATTAATTTGGGCATTTAAAGGTCAATTGAGAAAACTAGTATTACTAGCTTGAACTATGTGTTTGTCTAGTCTATCGCATTGGATTATTTTGTGATAATGAGTTCATAAGGGACTTATTGTGTATTTATATAGGAAACAACTTATTTGTATTTTTCTAAGTTCAATTGGATTAAATCAAGAGTTGAAACAATGAGTTGAAGATCAATGGGAAATAGCCTAGTCTTAGCATGTTCTTTGAGTTCACCGTTCTTGATATGGTGTTGTTATGATCTCTAACACGTGGTGTATTATGATTTAGGATGTTTTGTCTACCAATAATAATGATATATTGCTAACTTAAAGGCTGGAAATCCATTGGAAACACACCACAAAGGCTTGGAGTGAACCGACAAAAGCATGAGACGAAACTAGATGAGAGAGGATGTGTTGAGCACACCACCCAATAGGGTCCTTAAAGAGATGGCAAGGCTTCCGCGTTGCACCAATGAGCCAATCAGAAATTTTCCTATCCTGAATATCAATGCGATTACACCGCTTCGAGAGCTAATAGCAATGGACATTTTAGCGCGATACGATGATGATTAAAAGCGGAAAAATTGTGCCCAGCCGGAAAATAAAAACGTGGAAACCTAATCCTATTAGGTTTATGATTGGTCAATTATAAATATAACGTGTTAAAACATATTTTGGACAGCTTGGAACGGCTGGGAGCATTGAGGAGGCTACTACAACTTTATTTTAGATTTTTATTCTTTAAGTTTGTTTTTTATGGTTTTAATCATTCATACAATTATTTGGATGTTGATTATGTCTATGAGTTGCTAAAAATTTTCTTTCCGAGGTTAAAGCCAAGAACATGACTACTATTGTTTTGAATTAATTTTGTTAGATTTGTTTATCATTATTGGTTATTTTTTTATTGTTGTTTTAATTATTTTTAGGATTGATCACCCTTAGAATATATCTATTGTCACCCTTGTGATCTCCAGAGAGGGAATGGCGAGATATAACATGGGAATGAACAAAGTATGATTTGTATTCTTTAATGAAATAAGGAATTCAAATTAACATCTAGGACAAGAATGTATCTAGAAGCCTTACTTGTTCCACACATAGGATGATAGCTAAAGAACTTAATTGGACTATTACATCCCTGCTCAATGATGTAGTTGTAATGTTCAAGTTAGGTAAATAGTTAGAGGTCAGGAGACCAAGATCATGCAATTAACATCATGAATCAACAACCAAGATAATAAAGTTAACTAATGAAGTTCAATAACATAGTACGATTATCCAGAGTTCTTTAACCTTGGTCTTTAATCCATTGATTGTTCCAAGACTTTTATTTTTTACATTGTTTGCTTTTATTTAGTCTACAAATTACAAACTCTCTTTTGGTTACTCTTTCACCAATTGAATCTAAAGTGTGAATTGAAATCAAACAGTTGTTAGAATAAGTCCCCGTGGGATCGATACGCAACTTTCTTGAAGGCTACAATATTACTTGGTAGACCATGTACACTTGCGCTTGTTCTTGGGCGCTGTCAAGTTTTTGGCGCCATCGCCAGGGACTTGTAATTTGGATACTGTTTTAATTTTAGTTTTACTTTTAGATTTTTTTGGTGTTTTTACGCTTAGTTTTGGTTTTGTATTTGCAGGAAAAAGGTTTACCAAGTAGTAAGCTGGCAAGGGATCAGGACTTGGTTGAACCAAGCTCTGAACCTAAGAAAATTTTCCATCAATGAAGGAGAGAAGTAATCCTTCTCCCCCAAATTCCTCATATCAAAGAAGATCAAGAAGATCCTACTCTAATGACTGAAGAACAAGTAGCCCGTAGGATAGTTAGAGAAGTGGAAATCCCACTTCTAACCAATTTGACCTTCCCATTTTAGAAGCTGATAGCTGGAGGCAATTTTGAGCTTAAACAAAATATGGTACAACTTCTGATTAGTAGTGGACATTTCACAGGGCTTTCACATGAAGATCCAAAGGTCTACTTGCAAAATTTCCTTGAAATCAGTGATACATTTTTTCCTACAGGGGTGAATGAAGATTATGTAAGGATAACATTGTTCCTTTTTTCACTATTCGAGGAAGAAAAAAGTAGATGAATGCGGAGCCAGCAAATTCAATAACATCATGGGATAACATGGCTCGAAAATTCCTTATTCGGTTTCCACGTCGGGTAAGACTGCAAGACTTCACAGTGAGGTAGTGTTCTTCAAATAGAAGCCAGATGAGAATCTTTATCATGCTTGGGAGTTCTTCAAGGCACTTCTTTGGGACTGTCCACACCATTAACAGTCCAATGAGGTGCTTGCTCATCCTTTTGTAGAGGTTTTTTTATCACAATATAAAAATATTGCTAGATTTAGCTGCAGGTGGTCAAGCTCTTGACATGACATATGATGAGCTATATATTTTACTAAACTGTATAGCTTAAGAAAATCCAGAATGACATTTAGATTCGAGTAGCGCTACAAAAAGAGTTGTATGTGTATTATAGGTTGATCAATTCACTGCCATACCTGCTCAGATCTCTGCATTGCAAAATCAAATAAGCAGTCTGAAGTTGGGAGTAGCATAACATGCAGCCACAGTCAACATAATCCAACAAACTTCAGGTTGGTGTGAAGTTTACGGTAATAGTGGCCATTCAACAGCTATGTGTGCTGCAAATCCGGAATCAGTAATTTATGTGGGTAATGTTCAAAGGCCTAATTATGGTAACACCTATAACAAAAAGTGGCAGACTCAACCACCGATGCAGACATGGAACGCCCCACAACAACAGGCTTCACCAAATCAGTTTACTAGCAACATAGAGGAGAAGACAAAACAACTTTTAGTCGGCCAAGCTCAAATGGCTGCAGATATGAAAAGTCAACAGGCAGAATTAAAGAATCAGCAAGCGGCAACAAGAAGCTTAGAGTTGCAGTTGGGGAAATTACAACAGACACTTAATACCAGGCCTCAAGGTAGTTTTCCAGCAGATACAGAAAATATAAAATAAGTAATGGAAATCACTTTGAAGAGTGGTAAAAAGATCAACAAAGAACCTCCAAAGACAACTAAGGAGGTAGATGTAGATTTGACGCCCCCATTGGTATCCGAAAAGTTGCTGAAAATTTGAGGAAGTCTGAGTACTCAAAAGAAAAAATTGCTGCAGAAGTGGAGAAGCAGATTTCGTAACTTTTTTCCCATACAAGCACAAAAATCAAAGGAGGATAGATGTTTTAAGAAGTTCTTTGACACTTACAGAGAGATATACATTAACTTACCTTTGTTAGATGTTTTGCAGGGTATGCCTAAGTAAGCTAAGTACTTGAGAGATATGGTTTCTAATATGGTAAAATTTCAGGATGTGGAGGCGGTAGCACTTACTGAAGTGTATAGCGGTGGTGACATAGAAAATCTCTAAAAACCCGAAGGATTCGGAAAAGTTTACTCTCCATATTCAAATTGGGAGTAGTAAAGTGATCCATGCACTGATTGACTTAGGGGTAAGTGTCAACTTGATTCCCCTCTCCTTGTTCAACACTTTGGACTTGGGGAAGCCTAGACCGAGCCCTGTGCTACTGCAATTGGCGAATGAGATCATTGCTCGCCCGAAAGGAATTATTGAGGATGTCCTCATAAAGGTTGGTAAATTTGTTATTATAGATTTTCAGGTAGACGAATAGGTACTAATTATTTTTTGGCATCCATTCTTAGCAATCGGAGGAACGTTAATTGATGTTAGAAAAGGTATGATCATAATGAGGTTGGAGGATGAAGATGCAGTATTTAAAGTTTACAAGGAACTAAACACACCATATCACTATAAGGACTTGTGCATGATTACTATTATTGAAGGGGATAAGTGTGGGGTTGTTATTTCACCAAATACCTCTTCGGACTACCTCATTGAGATGTCGAAGACAAAACCACCACAACTTGATATAATGCAAATTGATGAGCCTGAAAAGGTTAAAGTTGAAAGACCAGGTACCCTTGAGAGTTCACACCCAAGAGGGGTGAAAAGAATAAGAAGATGGAGACTAAGTATGAGAAAAAAAGGAAACATAACGACTAAGTCGTAGTTGGGTCATGCCGCGACACTAAATCAGGCGCTGCTTGGGAGGCAACCTAAGTTAAGTAGGTATGATTTCTTTTTAGTTTTTAGTTTTTACTTCATGTAGTTTTTATTTTTGATTGAGTCACAGGTTGATGGGAAGTCTGAGTATCGAACACCTAAGTTAAGGAGCATGACAGAAACTGAGTGCGGCGTCCCCCGGACCCTATTAGTGCAAAAAGATGCTACTAGATAGGCCTAGAAGCCTCAGGGAATATTTATATCTCTTACTTTTAAGTTCATTTTGGGGACTTAAAGTGTTAGGAATAAGTGAGATATTCTTGTTGGTGCTATAAGTGATTGCATGATGCAAGTGTTTTGTTTGTAAAGTATGTTGATTGAGTGAATTACTACTTTTGAGACTCCTAGGCTCAAGTTTGTGACTCTTGTACTTGTGGCTTAAATTTGAATTCATTCTATTATTTGGTTGAGTCTAAGATGATCCTACATGAGTTGAGTATGTGCCATGTGCATGTGAGGTGTTGTACATTTCTTGTTGCATGTGATGTCTAGAACTTTCCTGGTGTGTGTGAAATTCGAAATAAAGAGTGTGGGTTTAGGAGATAGCCTTGTTTTTACCTTCTATTTGAACTACCCTTTGTGCTTAATCCTAGTAAACGTAATTGAGCTTTTTGCTTTTTTTCTTTGGCAACCTAATAAGTAGTCTAATCCCTTCTTTGATAGACTTTAGTTTGATCCAAAGAAGCTAGGTGCTTTAATGAAAAATTAATTGTGTAAGGAGTTTGAGAAATTAAAGAAGGAAAAATTAAAGAAAAGCCCCAAAGAGATAGTTATTAGTGTTCAAAAGAGTTTTAATGTGTTGTGGTAGGAAGTTGAGTAATGAAAAGAATAAAAATTTGTTCATATTGAATGAGTTTTGCATAGAATACTCCCACCATAGTGTATGTAAATGAGTTTAATAAGATGGGGTGGAAAATAAAAAAAAAGAATGAGGTAGACAAAAGTGGTGTAATTTGATTGTTAGAGTTGAATTGAATGTATAATGTAGTGTGTTAAAGTTCTTATGAAAGGTAGTCACTATTAAGCCAAAATATCTCCTTTTTATCCCTTAGCCTACATTAAAACCATTGAAGATCTATTTGATTCTAAGCTTTGCATTCTAATATTAATGGAGTGCTACACTAAGGTCAAGCCTATGGTTCATTTTGTGTAACTTGTGAATTCTTTGTGAGAGTGAGCATAACTTGATTCTTGTATCCATTGTATTATAAATTATATTTATATGAGTGATTATGGGTAACTCTCTTGTTGTGAGGGAACATGTTTGATGAATGTGGATGATTCATAATAATGTATTGTATTGAGCAATTAGCATTAGTTTTCCAACTTGGTGAGTCAAGTCTTGAGACTAGGATGTTTTGAAGTAGGATTCTTGAGCTTTCAATTGTGTATTTAACATGCTTAGTGAAGAAACTTCCATTTCGTGTAATCATTATAGTACTAGCTTGAATGTCTTGCTTGTAGTAGAAATGTGGAGCCTCTTCAGGTCATGGTGTTTATAGTTAAGAGTTGTTCGAGAACGAACAAGGCTTTAAGTATGGGGTGGTGATGTTGGGTGTATTTAGGCATTCTAGCATTGCTATTCTAGCCTTTTTAGACTTGTTTGAGGAGGATTTGTATGCTATATGTGTTTATATTGATATAAATATACATCTAAGTGTCCAAGTATACACTTACAATGTTTAATGGTGTTTTCACACAAGTTGTAATTAATTTGAGCATTTAAAGGTCAACCAAGAAAACTAGTGTTACTAGCTTGAGCTATGTGTTTTCTAGTCTATCTCATTGGATTCTTTTGTACTAATGAGTTCCTAAGGGCCTTATTGTGTATTTATATGGGAAACAACTTATTTGTATTTTTCTAAGTTGAATTGGATTAAATTAAGAGTTGAAAGAATAAGTTGAAGATCAATGAGAAATAGCCTAGTCTTAGCTTGTGTTTTGAGTTCACCGTTCTAGATATGGTGTTGTTATGATCCCTAAACCGTGGTGTAATATGATGTAGGATTTTTTTTGAGCTAATGATGATGATATATTGATGATTTAAAGTCTGGATATCCATTGGAAACATACCACAAAGGCTTGGAGTGAACCGACGAAAGCATGAGACACAACTAGACGAGAGAGGATGTCGTTGAGCACACCACCACAATAGGGTTGTTATAGCAATGGAAAGGCTGCTTCATCACGCCAATAAGCCAATCAACAATTGTCCCATCCAGAATCTCAATCCGATTACATCACTTTGCGAGCTAATAGCGATGGACATTCTAGCACAATACGATGATGATTAAATGCAAAAAAACTGTGCCCAGCTGGAAAATAACAACATGGAAACCTAACCCTACTAGGTCTATGATTGGTCTATTATAAGTATAATGTGTTAAAACTAGTTTTGGACATCTTGGAATGGACGGGAACATTGAGGAGGCTACTATAACTTTATTTTAGATTTTCATTCTTTAAGTTAGTTTCTTTTATGATTTTAATCATTCATACAATTATTTGGATGTTGATTATGGATATGAGTGGCTAAAAACTCCCTTTCCGGGGTTAAAGCCAAGAAAATAACTACTATTGTGTTGAATTAATTTTGTTAGATTTACTTATCATTATTGATTGTTTGTTTATTGTTGTTTTAATTATTTTAAGGATTGATCACCCTTAGAATACATCTATTGTCACCCTTGTGATCTCGAGAGAGGGAATTTGGAGATAGAACATGGGAATGAACAAAGTATGGTTTGTATTCTTTCATTAAATAAGGAATTCAAATTAACATCTACGAAAGGGATGTATCTAGAATCCATACATGTTTCACACGTAGGATGATAGCTTAAAGAACTTAATTGGACTATTACATCCCTGCTCAATGATGTAGTTGTAATATTCAAGTTAGGTAAATAGTTAGAGGCCGGGAGATCATGATCATGCAATTAACCCTACAAATCAACAACCAAGATAAGCAAGTTAACGAATGAAGTTCAATAACATAGTATGATTGTTCAGAGTGCTTTAACCTTGGGCTTTACTCCGTTTATTATTCCAAGACTTTTATTTTCCGCATTGTTTACTTTTCTTTAGTCTACAAATTACAAACTCTCTTTTGGTTACTTTTACATTAATTGAACTTAAAGTTTGAATTGAAATCAAACAGTTGTTAGAATAATTTCCTGTTGGATCGATACTCGGCTTTCTTAAATGCCACTATATTACTTGGTAGACCACGTACACTTGGGTGTGTTTTTGGGAACTTTAACACTCGGTTAATTGGTAGATGTGATATATTTGAACCATTGAACTTTAATGCATACCTAGGCAACATAAGTCAAACAATTAGTTTTTTTTACCATTTATAGTTCTCACGGTTTTGTTCATTTCAGCCATGAACACGACCTAATTTTATGAGAGCTTAGAGAATAGTCTTTAACTATTATTCTACTTGAAGCGACTTCCACTTCACCCTCACAAAGGTGATTCCTAAATATTTAATCCATTAGATCAAACTATTTGATTAAATATGCCAAACTTAGAAACCATTAAAAAGCTTCAAACCATAAGCATTATTCTTGTTTCCTGAACATTGTCTTCATCATGTTAATGGGTTGAGTTGATTGACAATGTTGAACAGTCAGTAAAAACTTTGTTTTATCTCCTTGAACCTAACTCTTGGGATCTCCTATCTGCTAGGTAGAGTTAATGCCATGATGACTTGTCCTAGGTCGTAAACCTATTTTCTTTGATGATCTCTCAACTCCCTCTATAGATAGAACTTTTGTAAGTGGATCCAACATATTATCCTTTGACTTTACATAGTCAACCATGATAATTCCACTAGAGAGAGATTCTTTAGTGGTATTATGCCTCCATCTTATATGACCAGATTTATCGTTATACATCATGCTCCCTTCCCTACCTATTTTCGCTTGACTATCACAGTGTATACATACTGGTTCCAAATGTTTGGTCCAATAAGGAATATCTTTCAAGAAATTTCAAATACATTCAACTTATTCATCTACTTTATCTAATGTGATAAATTCAGATTTCATTATAGAGCGGGCAATATATGGCTGTTTGGAGATTTCTAATAGACTGCTCCTCCAGCTAAAGTAAATACATATTAACTCATGGATTTTACTTCATTTGATCTGGTGATCCAATTTGCATCTCTATATTCTTAGATTCTTCAATTGCTATATTATATTTGTTATAATACAAAGCATAGTCCTAAGTATGTTTTAGATATCCCAAACTCTTTTCATTTCTATCCAATGAGTTTGATTGGGATTATTCATGTACCAACTCAATTTACTAATAGCACATGCTATGTGTGGTGGTGTACAATTCATGATATACATCAAACTTCCCAACACTCTTGCATACACTTTCACCTTCATTCTTTTGAAGTGCAAAGCTCACGTCTAATGGAGTCTTAATAATATTGATATCCAAATACTTGAACAGGCAAGTACCTTTTTAATGTAATGAGACTGTGACAATACCAACCATTATAGAGTTTTATAAATTCTTATATTTAATACCATATCAGCAGCTCCAAGGTTTTTCATATCAAACTTGCTCTCAAGTATTCATTTAGTGGAATTTAAGTCAGAAATGTCTCTACTTATGATCAATATATCATCCACATACAAATAACGACTTTATGGTCTTTAGTGTAAACACATTTATCACATTCATTTATCTTGAAATCATTTGCCAACATTGTTTGGTCAAACTTTACATGCCACTATTTGGGTGCTTGTTTTAGTTCATAAAGTGAATTAACAAGTTAGTAAACTTTCTTTTCCGTACTAGGAACTACAAAACCCTTGAATTGTTCCATGTAAATTTCTTTATCCAATTGTCCATTTAAGAATATTATTTTCACATCCATTTGATAGATTTCAAGATCATATGCCACTGCTAATGAAACTAACATACGAATAGGCGTTATCCTTGTTACTGGAGAGTATATATCAAAATAATTCAGGCCTTCATTTTGTCTAAAGTCTTTCACAAAAAGTCTTTCCTTGTTTTTTTCAATAGTATTTTCAACCTTAATCTTTCTTTTGAAGATCTATTTAGAACCTGAAGGTTTATTTCCTGGAGGAATATCAACCAACTCCCAAATATAGATGCTCATGATTGAATTAATCTCACTATTGACTGTCTCTTTCCAAAAGGATGAGTTCAAAGACGACATTGCTTCTTTAAACTTTTGAGGCTCATTTTCAAGAAGAAATATTAGAAAATCTAATCCAAAGGAATTCAACATTCCTTGACGTGTACTACAACTTGGATTCCCATTATTAAGTACATTCTCCTTTGGTTCATCTCAAGGTTATTTAGACCCTCCAAGATAGATAATGTCCAATTTTATACGGATAAATGTGTTGAAGAAACTCAAGATTTTCTAATTTGATTATCGTACTTTCATGAATATACAAATGTTTGGATTTATTAACCAAAAATCAACATGTTTTACTACTTGTAGCATATCCGATGAACACATAGTCCACAGTCTTAGGTCCAATTTTACATTTTTGGCATAGGAACTTAAACTAGGATAGGCAGCCCCACACTTAAAAATATTTCAAGTTGGGTTTCCTTTGTTTTCATTCTTCATATAAATTGAAATGTATTTTTCTATATGGAACTTTATTGAATGTCTGGTTTGCTGTAAGGATAGCCTTCTTCCACAAGTTTTACGATAAACTTGAACTTATGAGTAAGACATTTATTATTTCCTTTAATTTTTGGGTTTCTCTTTTCATAATTCCATTTGATTAAGGTAAATACGAGATAGTATTTTGATGAAAATTTTCATTTTCTAAACATATCTTCGCAGAAGGCGATTCATACTCTCCACCCCTATCATCTTTTATTATTTTGATATTTTTATCTAACTAATTTTCAACTTCAGTTTTATATTACCTAAATGCATCTATTGCTTCATCCTTACCATTTAGAAAATAAACATAACAATATCTGGTGCAATCATCAAGAAAAGTTATGAAATAATTTTTTCCACCACAAGATGATGTAGACTTCATATCACAAATTTCTTAATAGATTAAGTATAAGGGATTGAGATTTCTTTCAATAGACTTATACGGATTTTTAGCATAATTTGATTTTGCACATGTTTGACACTTTGATTTATTGCACTCAAAGTGTAATGACCCAAGACTACACCCTAGTCGTTACACGGTGCTTACAATCCCGAGAGACCACAAGCTAACCCATAAGCAGGTACCTGCTGTGAACATTGAATAACATGATCATAAATGTGGAAGAATACTGACATGCCATAAGGTTTTAATAACTAAATTTAAAACTGAAATACGAATCTATAGAAACAACTAACTGAATCTAATAAGATAATGATAAACTGGATAACTAACTGTAATGTCTAAATACTGAATAACTGACTCTAATGTCTGAAAAGCCTCTATAACTGACTGACTGAATATGAGTTGATGGGACAGGCCCCAACTAACTCCAACTAACTACTAACTAAGACATGAAATCAAGTAATCCTATCCTCGAAGTATGAGGACTCACCACTACTACTGCTGATAATCTGATGAGTCTATTTACGAGCCGGGAACTGAGCGTCAGAACCTATGATATAATACATCATAGCGCAAAAGAAAGGGTATGCGATCAGTACTTTGAATGTACTGGTATGATAAATGAGGTAGGATAATATGCATGGTTTTATGAATAGAACTAATGATTAATTGGATACGCATGTAAAGCATGAAGTACTGAGTAGAGAACATGGAATTTGTAGATACTGATAATGCATGGAAATATGTAAATACTGAGGATGCGTGACCAAGCATAAAACATAAATGAGTAAAATCTGTAAAATGAAATACTGAGTTAACTAAAATCTGTATGCTTTAGTCAAGAAACACTAAGGTTGAATAACTAAACTAGGATTATAACTGAGACCATATCTGAGACTATGGGAGGTATCATCTAACCGTCATTCCCCAATTTAAGCTAATCGGGGTCCAACCTATAACCCCAGCTAGAAGGGTATTAATAACAATGGCTGTGTGGATCCACTAAACTGATAAATGTCCAAAGGACTAAGGGTGTCAAGCTTGAACTGACGAGTGACCACTGCGAGATAGTCAAGCCTAATCTGATGGGTGACTGCTCATATCCTACATCGGCTACATAGTTCTGGAGTATAGGGACTGCTACTAATGACCCTTCCTATAATACGGGGAAGCCACCATCCCTACACTCTCTCGGTGCTAAATTCTTCTCCCAACCGAAAGACACTGGGATACTAGACTATTCTAAGTTTAGCTGTCTGGTATTTGACTATTTTGAAGTGCTCATAGTATATTTTGAAGACTGTTCAGTAATGTACTGATACTAGACTAAATAAACACATATGGATTTAAGGTATTCAATACCCCCATGGACTCAAAACAATTATAGTAAAATGACACTAACACTTGGAGATCAAAACATGAAGGCTCTTAATAATTAAATCACTCTTGTAGGTATTTTATCAAACACTTGTAGTTCATGGTTTAAAACAATGATAGAGATGTCATGGAATTTGTAGGAATAATATGAATTCATCATAATAGCATTAAATCATGGTTTAATTCAGTAAATGATAGTATTAAAACATGGAAGATTGAATAATAACAATAATTTCATGGTAACATGGTATAGAATCATAGTTCATGGAGATTCATGGATGAAATCATAATTTAAAACATGATAACTTGAAAAGATCACAATTTTATAATTTAAAAAGGTTGCTTGGACTCCTTGGATGAAAAGGATCCATGGATGAACATCTAACATACCTGGGTTAATGAATTTGAAGAGACGAATGGAGAGTTCTTGAGAAATTGCCTTGAATTTGAGAGCTAGGGTTTCTTGTTCTTGAAAGAGGGATTTTTGATTTTGAGAGAAATTGAAATAATGATGACTACTTGGGATATTTAGGGATTAAATTTGGTGTTTTAGGTTAATTAGGGCCGTGAAAAAAGACCCAAATACCCTTAAATGAATTTAAAAACCAAAGCTGAAAACTACCATCCCAATTTTTGGCCTTGGCGCTACGTGCCACTATCACGCTAAGCAACTAGAAAAGGGACAACTGGGACCTAGACAGACGGCGCAACGTTCCACCATCGCGGTAAGCCTGTGGATGCCATTTTGGCCACCTTCGCGACGCACCATGATCGCGTAGGCCCACTGCAAATTTACAAATGGAAAATTGGCCTGCTCCGCGACGCTTCATGATCGCGGAGTCACACTGGAAATTGACAATTGTCATTTGGGATGACTACATGACGCACTAAGGGTTAAAATGACGGTGTTTAATGACTGAAACTTAAAATTACCATAACTTTTTACCCGGTTATCATATTTAGACAAATTTTATATCTTTGGAAAGCTAAGTGAATTTACTACGCAATGGCAGACTCTAAACTAAAAATATTGAGTGTTTCAAAAATTTCATATATGAATACTCATGTATTGGGACTTAGATTATGATAGGGAAATACGGGGTGTTACAATATCTCCCCCTTGGGATCATTCATCCCCGAATGAAACTGGTTAAGATGAGGGAACTGATGGACTGGGCTTAAACACTGAATATGCATGTATGATGCATGGAATGCATGACTCAACTGATTCATGAATGCATGAATGACAGAAACATAATGTACAGCTGAAACTGAGCATGACAGAGGAAATAAAATATTAAGAAAATTAGTACCTTATACTGAATCTGGATTCGCAGAGAAAAGATGAGGATACTTGGTCTGCATATCTGTTTCTGCTTCCCAAGTGTCTCCCTCAATGGAATGATTCTTCCAAAGAACTTTGACTAGTGGAACTTCTTTGTTCTTTAGTCTACGAACTTGATGATCAAGAATTTCGATTGGATCTTTCTCAAAGGAAAGACTGTTCTGAATATCTACACTTTCTAAGGGAACAACTACAGCTGGATCACCAATACACTTTTTCAACAATGAGACATGGAACACTGGGTGTACTGAGGCTAAATTTGAATGAAACTCTAGCTCATAAGCTACCTTTCCAAAATGACTGGGGATTCTGAATGGACCGACATATCGGGGACTGAGTTTCCTTTTATTGCTGAATCTCTTCACTTTCTTCATGGGAGATATTTTCAAGTACACGAAGTCGCCGACCTCAAATTGGAGATCCTTTCTCCTCACATCAGGATATGATTTTTGTCGGCTCTGGGAAGCCCTAAGCCTTTCTCTGATCAACTAAACCTTTTCTAATGCATCAAACACCAAGTCAGGCCCTACTCTGTAGCCTCACCTACTTCAAACCAACCAATTAGAGATCTACATTTCCTACCATAGAGAGCCTCAAATGGAGCCATCCAAATACTGGAATGATAGCTATTATTATATGCAAATTCAATCAAAGGAAAATGGTCATCACAACTACCCTTGGAATCAACAATGCATGCTCTCAGTATAAACTCAAGAGTCTGAATGATCCTTTCTGCTTGACCGTCTATTTGAGGGTGAAAAGCTATACTGAGGTGGACTTGGGTACCAAGACCCTTTTGGAATGCTTTCTAGAAATGAGAGGTAAACTCAGTACCTCTATCAGAGATGATAGATAAGGGAACATTATTCAACCTAACCAACTCCCTGAGGTAGAGATTGACATAGTCCTCGTCTTAATAAGAGGTATGGACTGGTAAGAAATGAGCTAATTTGGTCGTCCTATCTATGATAACCCAAATGGAGTCATGCTGATGACGGGTACGAGGCTAACCTATCACAAAGTCCATGTTCACTTCCTCTCATTTCCATATGGGAATACTGAACTCCTGCATGGACCCACTAGGTTTTTGGTGCTCAACCTTAACTTGCTGACATGTAGAGCACTTAGCTACAAACTCTGTAATATCTCTTTTCATCCCACTCCACCAATAGATCTCCTGCAAATCAAGGTACATCTTAGTGGCCCCTGGATGAATAGAGTAACGCACCCCATGAACTTTTGCAAGAATTTGTTGCCTCAAATCATCTACACCAGACACACACAATCTACTCTAACAACACAAAACACCATATCCTCCTTGGGAGAAAACCTCCACTTTCTGATCTCTGACTGATCCTTTCAACTTAACTAGACTGGGATCTCTATCCTCCTTTTCCTTTACCTCAGAAACTAGAGATGACTATGAGCTACACTGTACCCATACACTACCTTCTGCTGAATCAAGTAAAAGAACACCTAGTGGGGCAAGTTGATGGACTTCTTGAGCTAACTTCTTCTTACCTCCCTCAACATGAGATACACTACCCATAGACATTCTACTAAGAGCATTAGACACTACGTTGGCCTTAACCAAATGATACAAAACACTCATGTCATAATCTTTCAATAACTCTAACCATCTTCTCTGACGTAAATTCAAATTTTTCTGAGAGAACACATACTGAAGGCTTTTGTGATATATGAACACATCTACATGCACCCCATATAAGTAAAACCTCCAAATCTTTAAGGAAAACACTATAGATGCTAACTCAAGATCATGAGTCGAATAATTCTTCTCATGAGGGTTAAGTTTTCTGGAGGCGTAGGCTATGACCTTAACTCTCTGTATGAGGACACGACCCAAACCTACTCTGGTGCATCATAGTACACAACAAAACCATCTAAACCATTTGGTAAAGTAAGAACTGGGGCTAAGGTGAGTTGAGTCTTCAACTCTTGATAACTCTTCTCGCATGAATCTGACCACTGAAACTTAACTTTCTTTTGAGTCAATCTGTACATGAGGGATGAAATAAAAGAAAACCCCTCAACAAACTGATAGTAATATCCAGCTAAACCCAAGAAACTCCTAATATCTGATAGAGAGATAGGTCTAGGCTAGTTTCTCACCGTTTTGATCTTTTGAGGATCAACTCTAATGCCATCACCAGAAATAATATGGCCAAGGAAAGATACTGATCTTAGCCATAATTCACACTTACTAAATTTAGCAAATAACAGATGAGCTCTAAGATTCTAAAGCACTACTCTGAGGTGGTCTGCATGCTCATTCTCGATACGGGAATAAACAAGGATGTCATCAATGAATACTATGATGAACATGTCCAAGTACTTCTTGAACACTCGGTTCATCAAGTCCATGAAGGCTGCTGGGGCATTTATGAGACCAAATGACATGACTAGAAATTTGAAGTGAGCATACTAAGTTCGCAAAGCTATTTTTAGAATGTCATGTTCTTAGACTCTAAGCTGATGATAGCCTGATATGAGGTCTATCTTGGAAAAGTAACTAGAACCTTGAAGTTTGCCGAACAAATCATCCATTCTAGGAAGTGGATATTTATTCTTAACTGTAACCTTATTCAACTGACGGTAGTCAATACACATTCTGAGAGAACCATCTTTCTTATGCACGAATAAGAATGGTGCACCCCATGGAGAGATGCTGGGTCTAATGAATTCCTTCTCAAGGAGATCCATTAACTATTCTTTCAGTTCTGCTGGAGCCATTCTATATGAATGAATAGATATAGGTTGAGTATCTGGGAGAAGGTCTATTCTGAAGTCGATTTCCCTTTCGGGAGGAACTCTAAAAATATCTTCATTAAAAACATCTGAGAATTTATTTACTACTGGAACTGACTCAAGAGTAGAAGTTTCTGTGTTACAGTCTTTGACTCGTATGAGATGGTAAATACACCTCTTCGATATCATCTTTTTGGCTCTAAGGTACTAAATCAACTGACCCCTAAGAGCTGTAGTACTACCCCTCCATTCAAGGACTAGTTCATTTGGAAACTGAAAATGAACTATTCTATTTCTACAATCAACTGAAGCATAGCATGAGTGAAGCAAATCAATGTCGAGAATGACATCAAAATTCATCATCTCTAACTCCACGAGATCAACTGAAGTAACTTTTTGAGTAATTATGACCAGACAATTCCTGTATACCTGTTTAGCTAAATTAGAAATGCCTACTGAGGTAGACACTGAA
Organism: Capsicum pubescens; assembly: GCA_030864215.1. Taxonomy (NCBI): domain Eukaryota; kingdom Viridiplantae; phylum Streptophyta; class Magnoliopsida; order Solanales; family Solanaceae; genus Capsicum; species Capsicum pubescens. The sequence goes on along the minus strand of CM061546.1, from coordinate 245,385,817 downwards.
AAGGGTTCTGCTAGATTTTTGGGACTGACTTTGAAATTAATGGCTGTATATGGAGTTACAAAAGAAAGAGAAGCTCTAGGTTCTAGTAAAGCATAAACATATAAGTGAAAGAACTGCAATGTACCAGTAACTATGTTAGGAGAATTTTCCTGATCTTGGCAAGACTGAAGAGCATATAATCTATTCATGCACTAACCATTAGTAGCACTGGAAGCAGCACACCACTGAGTTGGGCGACCGAATGGAACAGACGACTGATGGGACTGGCCTTGTTGGCGCGTATCCCTACCTTTCTAAGCAACTACCCGACACTCCTGAATTCGATGGCCTAGCTTGCCACACCTAAAGCACACATAAATACCCTCTCTACACTTACCCTTGTGGTGTCTGCCACACTTCTTACATAAAGGATTGGTACGAACAATGCTAACACTGATCTAGGACTTAGAGCCTAGTGCCCTATACCAATTGTCATTTTTGAATTTAGGTACTAGGGCACTGGCTGAAGAAAGTACTGGGGATGAAGACCTATGATTAAACTGAGGATGGTTACCACCTGCTGACATTGGTTGATTAAAATTAAAACTACCCATCCTAGATCTCTTATTTTCTCTCTCCATCTCCTTAATCTTTTTCTCCTCTATCTGTTGAGCATCAACCATCATCCTAGACAAGTCCATCTCACTAATAAGCATTGCGATCATACACTCTTTGACCACACTATTAGACATGCCAAACATAAACTTACTCATCTTGGACGTACTGTCAACCACCACACAAGGAGCATATCTAGATAACTTAGTGAACTTGAGAGAATACTCCCTCACACTCATGCTGCCTTGCCTCAAATTAATAAATTCTAACACCTTGGCCTCCCTCAGCTCTAATAGAAAGAATCTATCCAAGAAAGTCGTGGCAAACTCTTCCCATTCTATAGGACCTGCATCAACACCTCTATCAACTTTTCACTACTTAAACCAAGTATGGGCTACATCATGCAATTGATATATGGCGAACTCGGCACTCTGAATAGATGTCACCCCCATAGCATCCGTGACCTACTGAACCATATCTAAGAATTCTTGTGGATCCTCTTAAGACTTGGATCCCATGAAACAGGAAGGATTCATCTGGGTGAAATCCTAAATTATGGTTGCAGCAGTATTGGCCATTGGGTTGGCCAAAACAACAGTTGGCCATTCATTTTGTGCTGCTATGGAGTTTGGTAGAGTAGTGAACACAACCCTAAATTCTGTATGAGAGACATGCTCATCCAGAGGATCTGCCTAGACGAGCTGAGAGGCTAGCTGAGTTCCTTTTCTTCTTCCGTTCTTTTTGGGAGGCATGTTCGATAAACGGAAGGAAGAAGCGGATTAGACAGAGAGTTTAACTTGAGCTCATGCTCACTAGCACAACATGAATACTTGAAATAAAGGAAACTTATCCTAAACGCCTTGTAGCCTCTTGTCCATAAGTGTGGCACTCTACACACTCATGCACAAGACTTTACACGATGTGACTTTCAGACTTCCTAGGACACTTTAAAACCTTAGGCTCTGATACCAAGATTGTAATGACCGAGACTACCTCTAGTCATTACACGGTGCTTACGGTCCTAAGAGACCACAAGTAACCCATGAGCTGGTACATACTGTGAGCACTAAATAACATAATCATAAATGTAGAAGAATACTGACATTCCATAAGGTTTTAAAAACTGAATTTAAAACTGAAATATGAGTCTATAGAAACAACAGACTGAATCTGATAAAATAATGATAAACTAGATAACTAATTGTAATATCTTAATACTGAATAATTGACTCTAATGTTTGAAAGCCTCTATAACTAAATGACTGAATATGAGTTGATGGGACAATCCCCAACTAACTCCAACTAACTACTAACTGAGACATAAAATGAAGTAACCTTATTTTCGAAGTATGAGGAATCACCACTACTACTGCTGAGAATCTGATTGGTCTATTCACGACCCGGGAACTGAGTGTCAGAACCAATGATATAATGTATTATAGCATAAAAGAAAAGGTATACGATCAATACTTTGAATATACTGGTATGCTAAATGAGGTATGCTGATATGCATGGTTTCATGAACAGAACTATTGATTAACTGGCTATGCATGTAAAACATGGAGTACTGAGTAGAGAACATGGAATCTGTAGATACTGATAATGCATGGAAATGTATAAATACTGAGGATGCATGACCAAACATATAACATAACTAAGTAAAATTTGCAAACTAAAATACTGAGCTAACTAAAATCTATATGCTTTGGTCAAACAATACTAAGACTGAATAACTGAACTGGGACTATAACTAAGACCATATCTGAGATTGTGAGAGGTATCATCTAACCGACATTCCCTAATTTGAGCTAATAAGGGTCCAAACTGTAACCCTAGCTGGAAGGGTGTTAATATTATGCCACGGGTACTACAATGGTTGTGTGGATCCACTAAACTGATATAATGTCCAAAGGACTATGGGTGTCAAGCCTGAACTGACGGGTGACCCCTGCGAGATAGTCAAGCCTAATCTGATGGGTGACTACTCATATCCTATGCTGGCTACATAGTTCTGGATTATAGGGACTGCTACTAATGACCTTGCCTATCTAATGGGGAATGCGTCATCCCTACACTTTCTCGGTGCTAAATGCTACTCCTAACTGAAAGACACTGAGTTACTAGACTGTTCTGAGTTTAACTGACTGGTATATACTATTCTGAGGTGCTCATAGTATATTCTGAAAACTGTTCAGTAATGTACTAAGACTAGACTAAATAAACAACTATGGATTTTGGGCATTCAATACCCCCAAGACTCAAAAAAATTATAGTAAAATGATATTAATAGTTGGAGATCAAAACATGAAGGCTCTTAATAATTAAATCACTCTTGTAGGCATTTTATCAAACACTTGTATTTCATGGTTTAAAAAAATGACAATAATGTCATGGAATTTGTAGGAATAGCATGAATTCATCATAATAGCATTAAATCATGGTTTAATTCAGTAAATGATAGTATTAAAACATGGAAGATTGAAAAATAACAATAATTTCATGGTAACAAGGTATAGAATCATAGTTCATGGAGATTCATGGATGAAATCATAATTTAAAACATGATAACTTGAAAAGATCATAATTTTATAATTTAAAAAGGTTTCTTGGACTCTATGGTTTAAAGAGATCCATGGATCAACATCTAACATACCTGGGTTAATGAATTTGAAGAGATGAACGGATAGTTCTTGAGAAATTGTCTTGAATTTGAGAGCTAGGATTTCTTGTTCTTGAAAGAGGGATTTTTGATTGTGAGAGGAATTGAAATAATGATGACTACTTAGAGTGTTTAGGGTTTAAATTTGGTGTTTTAGGTTAATTAGGGCCATGTAAAAAGACTTAGATACCCTTAAACAAATTTAAAAACGGAAGCTGAAAAATAGCCATCCTGATTTTTGGCCTTGGCGCGATGCGCCACTATCACGCCAAGCAACTGGAAAAGGGACAAGTAGGACCTGGATAGACGGTGCGATGTGCCACCATCGCGGTAAGTCTGTGGATTCCATTTTGTCCACCTCCGCGACATTCCATGATTGCGGAAGCCCACTAGAAATTGACAAACGAGAAATTGTCCTGCTCCATAATGCACCATAATTGTGGAGTCACTCTTGAAATCGACAATTGTCATTTGTACTACCTACGTGATGCGCTAAGGTTTAAAATGACGGTGTTTAACAACTGAAACTTAAAATCGCCTTAACTTCTTACCCGGTTATCAGATTTAGACAAACTTATATCGTTGGGAAGCTAACAAAATTTCCTACACAATGGAATGCTCTAAACTGAAAAATAATGAGTGTTTCAAAAATTTCATATATGAATACTCATTTATTGGGACTTAGATTATGATATGGAAATACGGGGTGTTACACAAAGTTAAGCAAAACTTCTAAATTTATCAGTTTTTGCAAGGTTTTATAATTGACATGTCCTAAACGTGCATGCCATAATTCATTTAACTTAAGTAAGTAAGGAGAAACATAACTTTAACTGATTTCAATATTAATTACATTGATATTAAAAAGGCCTTCGATAAGGTAGCTTTACCCGCATACACTTCTCCCTTACTAGATATACTTTGTTAGAAACAAATACATATTTGGATCTATTCTTAGTTAGAATTAAATTAAGAACTAAGTTTTTTCGCATCTCCGAAACATGAAGAACATTGTGGAGTATAAACACCTTGCTCAATGCCTTCTCCAAGAAAATGTTGCATGTTCTCTCTAGACCTTATTTTGACTGCTTTGTTTTCCTCTTCAATCCATAACCTCAAAATGGATTCTTCAACAAATATCTCCTTACGCTTGAGCTTCAAGTATTTTTTGAAACTTTTCCACAAAGGTGGTAACTTCTCAATTATAGCAACTTCTTGAAAAGCTTCATTCACAATCAAATCCATAACAAATGTTATGTCATTATCAAGAACAAAATTAGTATGTTCAAAAAAGATTTTGCTAAGTATATACCTTCCACTATGATATTATGGATGATGACTTGCAGTTCTAGAACTTGGGTAGTGAAGCTTTACTGTCTACTATCTTAGGGTCCAGTAATCTTACAACAATAAATTTCTTCATTTTTGAATCCTTTGTTTTGTATTTCTTTTTCAAAGCATCCCATAGTTCTTTAGAGGTCTCTTCATGTTTCTTTAGACATTGTAAAGATCATCTGGTAGGTCACTTAATATGTAGTTCTTACACAAGAAATTCGAGTGCTTTCAAGCTTTCATTACTATAAAGTATTCCTTTTATGGTGTTTCTTTCGACAACTATAGAACACTTTTTATGATGAATCTTTGGAGACTTAATGTAGTCAAATAAAAAAACATATTTTTTGCCACCCTTTAAAAATCCACTCCAAAAAATATTTCGTCGGTGCCATGGATGGAGCAACATTCGAATAACTTGAAGTAGTAATTTTTGTTACCGCGATATTTATCATTGCATCATTAACTTGATTTTCAATAGTCCTTTTTGCTGTCACAAAGAGACAACCAATTTAGTATGTTAGAATACTAACTGTAAAGTTTAAAACTTTAAATAACTTATTCCTAGTTTATGTCCAATTGGACATTCCAGGAAGAGGAACATCTACTTTACTAAAATAATGAAGAAACTCAAGAATAAATTACAGGCATAGAAAGGTAAATTCCTATATTTTGGTGGAAAACATATTTTGATTAACAATGTTATACAAATTATTCCAATTTACCTGTTGTCTACTATTGTTTCTCCAAAATAGTCATTCATGACCTACATAGAATATTTGCAAGGTTCTTATAGAGTTTTAAGTATAAAGAAAGGAACAACCACTCAGTGGCTTGGACAGAGGTGTGTTGTCCTAATAAAGAAGGATGCCTAGGATTTAGGTATCTTTTTGATGTGTCCAAATCTTAGTATGCTAAGATGTGGTAGAATTTTAAAACTAAGAAGTTTGTATGGGATAACTTTATGTAGACAAAGTATTATAAAAGGCATAGACCTCAAGTAGTTAAATGGAGAGAGGGTCAATAAATTTGGAAGTACATTCTTGAAGAAAGAGATTTCTTTGATTATAAATTTGGTAGGAGCCTAGAAATGGGAGTTCTAGTGCATGGTATGATAATTGGACACCATTAGGGGCTTTACATTATTTGTTTCCTATCACTAATATAATGCATAAAAGAATTGTAGATGTTAAAGATTTGATGTTGGGAAACAACTAGAAGGAACTTCTATTAAACTAGTTATTATCTGAAGAGATCAAAAACTATATTTTTGATAAAATTAAAGTATGGGTAGAATCTGTGGAATGGGAAAAAGTTTGGTGGAAATTGACTTGTTCTGGAAAAAATATAGTTTTCAGTGCATGGAATGAGGTCAGGGTAGAAAGGGAGAAACATGATCTTTCAAGAACATTTGGGTGAAAGGATCACCTTTCAAAATTTCTTTATTATTATGGAGAGTTTGCAAAAAAAAGAATCCCTATTGGGGAGGTATTGATAATAATGCAAGGGGAAGACACAATATTTGTGTTGCTATAAGGATACAGAGATTGAGACTTTTGAACATTTTTTTTGAAAGTATTCTAATAGTAGAAATATATGGCTGTAGCATGAAAGTGAAACAGGACTTGAGGGGACTTTTATACAACTTAAGATCACCATTTTCAAATGGTGGTAAGCAGGTTGTAGTTCTAAATTAAAACCTATTTACAAGGTTATTCCTTCTATTGTGATTTGACATTTGTGGGGGAGGATAAATATGATCTATCATTATGTTAATATGTCATGTCATTACATGGTATCTGAAATTAATAAAAATATTCATTTGTTTACTATCACAATCTATCCTTGGTTAAGAAATATTCCTACAACCTGGCCTTTTGGTGTGCAGTTTTTTTAGGAATATTCACTTTATTAGTAACAAAAGTCATTATATGGCAGATGCCAAACAAAACAGGTTTCAAGTGTAATTCAGATAGATCCTACAAAGGAAATTTGAGACCAATTGCAACTACCTTTTGTATTAGGAATGAGATAGGAGATTTTGTGTATGCAAAGTAAAAAATAAGAGGGAAAGGTACAGTCTTAGAAACTGAAATTATCACTTTAAGGGGTGGATTGGAGCATTATGTTACTTATAATATTCTTCCAATTGTTCAAGAAACTCACTCACTATTGAAAAAAAATTTATATAACAAATAGGAAATGCCATGGAGTATCTATGCAAGTGAAGAAAATAAAGCTTTGATAAATTCTATCTCGGAGTTGGTGGAGGTGGTGCATACATTAAGAGAGGGAAACAAAGTTGCAGATTTTTTTCTAACATTATTTTTTCTTTTGCAGGTATAAGTTCTATATTCTTCAATAATTTTCATCAGGTACTACATGTACGAAAAATGTTAATAAACATGAAAAAGATGCATATTCCTTATTTGCGCATATGAAAGTATCAATACAAGGTATACTTATTTAAAATAAACAATGGGTGAACACATTAACAAGTTGAGATAACATTATGGAACAAGAAGATTTAACAATTAGTTTAAAGAACAAGGCTTCACACCAACACAGATGACCAAAGATTATCATGGATCCAGTTGATTTTTGTCCTTAAAGAGTGTATTAGCTCCTTGGAGCTCAATCTATTAAGAGACAAAGATAATCAAATTCATGATTTTATTTTTTGGATGATAGATAATGAGATGGTTATTCTAACCTATGGTTGAAAATACGATTGGTTTAAAGAAACAATGTTTAAAGAGTCTTCACTGAGATAGATTCATGGTGCTTGTGAGAATTTAAAGAGCCTATAGTGAAATATTCTCAATCTTCCTTCAAGATAAATCAATGGTGTTAGACCCTGATTGAGCTTGATCTATAATCATCCTCGCCGTCCTTGTGGTTTTGCCGATCATCGGGGTCTCCTCGGAGATATCGATGAAGGCGATGCTGAAGGGATGACTTTGGTTTCCTATTTTGTCCTTATAGACTTTTTAGGAGTTTCCTATTTCCATTTCTTTTTTTCATTTGTTTTAGTTCCTTTATTTTTTTTATTTGCACCCTTTTGGACTTGGGCCAATTGATCCTTAGTCTAATTTTTGTACAATGTTTATTTATTTTAATAAAAGGACAAGTTATGGCCCCTTTTATTATTTTAGAAATTTATTTCTAGTTTAATAATAAAGTTTTTATGTTCTTTTATTCATCAACCGAATGAATTATAGCTCGCGATGAAGTTTTTATATCTTCAAATCACTATTAAATTCAAACAAAATAGAAAGCAAGAAAACTTTAATCTTCGAACACCCAAAAAAATAGATTATAAGGTAAATTCCTTAAGGTTGTTGTTTTTTGGGTACAAAGTTTGTATTTAACAATAAGAACTTCAACAATAAATTCAAGAACAGTTTGAAGAACTACAAAGAAGTTCCAACAACTTCCAACACAATTTCAAATTATGTATGAACTATCAAATTAAAGTTTCTTCTACTTTTTGAAAAAACAATAAAACCAATTTAAAGAATGAGAGATGAAGACAAAACTCATATAATCAATTTCACCGAATTCACGGTGTGTCCCTAAGAAATTTATTCTCCTTAAGTATCCAAGGTTAATGGAATATATTCTTCCAGGATACAATGAGCCACTTCAGAAAATAGTGCTACCTCAAATTTTCTAGATCACACTATAGTTTTTAGAAGAAGACGATGTTTTTAAATGTGTGTCCTTAAGGAATTTATTCTCCTCAAGTATCCAAGGTTAATGGAATATATTCTTCCAGCATAAAAGAATTCACTTCAAAAAATTTAGAAGAAGAAGATGTTTTTCATCTTAAATTTCCATACCTTTACCTGAGGAAAAATTCAGGTATTTATAGCCAAAAGGTGGTGATTCAAAAGAAAAGTTATGGTTCACGAAACAATGCACTTCAAAACCGAGCAAGCGACGACGATGATGTAAGGCATGTATTGTTATTGCTTCACTGTCCACACGAAGGATTGCTTCTAAGTATAAGTATAAGAAAGTTTCTTTTTCCTACCAATGTGGGAGAACTTTACTTCCTTGAAGTGAAAACTCACTTCACTTTTCTCTCCATTTGTTCCCTCTATTTTTCATTCACATATACACTAGAACCGACCAATTTCAAGGTGTCTTATACTACTAAAGGCTGCTAACCTCTCATAGAGATCTTTGAATGATACATCGTAAATAATGATCTTTCACTTATAATCAAATCAAATCAATTCTCATTTAAAATCAAATCAATTCTCGTTTAAAATCAAATCAAGTCTCGTATCAATGGAAATCCATCATTTATATATGAAGGGGTTCAATGATTCAAAAGAGTTATGAACTTTGATAAACATGTAAATGGAATTAAACATTAAAGAATAAGGATCAATACTTTATGATGAGATACAATTTGCAGAAATTTATTTCTTACATAGATAATATGAGACCACAACTCCAAGGAAGACTCATATTAGCATTATAAGCACCTACCCTTAAAGCACATTATTCTAGAGTGTATAACTTACGTACAACCAACATGTATAATACGGACCTCACATTTGAATGCCTTGTTTTAATGGAGCGTGATCATGACACGACTCTATCCAACTAAATCCAATAGCACTCTCACACCTGATAAAAGTCACTAGCATACTCATTTTTAATGTAGAAAAGGCTATAGTTGAGGACATTATTGACAAGTCCATGCAAAATGCCACTTCATCCCCGTTTCCATGCCTAATCACTCATATGTACAAAAGAGTTTGTCTCCCTTTGCTACAAGAACATGATTCCAAGGTTAGAGAAACATTATTACCGGACATCACCAAATTGAAGGATGATTTGAATCATTCACCAGTATAGGTGTGGAAGTGTACATAGGTGTTAGTTGGGATACACCCTATCCAGTGGGTACTTACACTGAGGTTATTTTTAGCACCTATAAGCACATCACTATTCCCCCTTCACTATTCAGAACATCTGCCATTCCAAATGGAGTAACTTTCACGCCCACTTTCACTTCCATTATTCCACTAACAATTATAGCCACTTTGGAAATCGTAATTTCTAGAGATAATATAATGATGATAACCTGTAATGCCCCAAATCTGGTACATGAAATGCTACACGGTGCTTATGACCCTAAAGGACCACAAGCTAGCCCATGACTGATATATGTACCTATAGACTGTATGACATTATGTAAAATGTAGAAATAATAGACTGAAACATGCCATAAGGTTCAAAATGGATAAAAAATACTATCTGAGAGTACGGTATATCAATACCAAAACATGAACCAAAATAAACTGTCTGAACATGCTATAGTCTAAAAGCCTCTAAAACTGTCTGAATAAAGAGTTGATGGTACATATCCCTAGCTAACTCCAACTATAGAAATAAACTAAGTGATGAAAGAATGAAATAATCAAATAATAACATCCTCAAATGATGAGGACTCATTGCTAGTCTGACTACTAAAACTGGAATGCTAGTAATGCTCTAGAGCTCGTGCTTCCGAACCTATGGTATAAAACACCATAGCGCAAAAGAAAAGTATGCGTTAGTATGATTAAATAAACTAGTATGCAAGTGAGGTAGGCTAAATACAAGGGTTCATATGCATGAACAATACTGACTGACTGAGTAACATGAATTTGGGAATACATGCATGAATACATAATTGTAAATGAGATTGTGACAACACTAATTACTGAGTCTGAATACTGATAACATGGATTTCTGATAACTGATATAATTGATACTGAGTGACTGTGTCTGACAGTCTAGGTTCTGATGGAACTAGCTGAATTTCGTACTAAGCTTAGTGACTGTATCTGACAGTCCTGAATTCTATAGAACTATCTAATTTCTATTACTGAGACTGAGTCTGAGACTGTAACTATGTGAAGTAATCCTTTAACTGAAATGCCCCTAATAATCTATTATAGATGATTTGGGGTTCAATCTGTAACCCTAATTAGAAGGGTGTCAATACCGCGCCACTGGTAAGGACAAGTCGTGAGTGATCCCTCATCTAATAGGTACTCTAAAGAGAATGGTGGGACCCTCATATAATAGGTTAAGCCACCTCATCTACCCTCAACTAGCAGTTTTGATGTCTCAACCTACACTGGCTACGTAGTTCTGGAGCGCAAGGATTGCTTCTAAGAATCATACCTTCTAATAACAGGTGAGTTCCCATCCTTGGGCTCACTCGGTGCTGAATCCTACTCCTATCTGAATAGACACTGAACATGATTAACATAACTAAATTGGACTGAGTTCACTGAGTTCCGTTGACTGACGGAATATTACTGAGATCTAATAACTAACTGAGATTACTAAGATTACTAGACTGATGCTGAATTTACTGAGTTTTCCTGAGTCACGTAACTGACTGAATTCTACTGATCATGGCTTGACTAAGATTATCATAAAACTGACACTGGCTCTAGGCACACATATAAATTGTCAGGTATAAGTACCCCCAGGAATCGATAGCATGAAACTAATAAGACATGACGCTTCCTGGACTCACGACCATAATCAACAATCCATAATACATTCATTAGGGAATTTCATGAGGCACTTGATATCATGGTTTGGTACATGAATAGGAAAGCATATAAACATTTCATAATTTCATAGGCTAATCTAATGAACAATCCATCAAATAATTACAATGCATAACAATAACATGGAAGTCATATTGAACATAAGGGTAAAGTATAGGTTCATCATTTTGGTCACAATTGAGTCATAAGGCATATTTCCTATTCTCTTAGGAATTTTATAAAACACCTCGCATGCATAACTATAAGCTTAGGCATGGACATTAAATTACTTCATCATGGTGTCATAAATCAACACAATTTAGTAGATTTCAATCCACATGCTAGCATAAATTAATGAAAACACATTTAACGATTCCAACTTGGGTATCATACACAAGATCATCATGATTATAATACATACATAACATAAACATCACAATTTATAATTTAAAATTGAATTCTTGGGCTTCATGGATGAAAGAAATCCATGAATGAACACTTAACAAACCTGGGTGGATGATTTCTTGAAGATTAGTGGAGGAAATCTTGAATTCTTGACTTGGGATTAAGAACCTAGGAAACTGAATAAAAACTATAAATTTTTGCAAATTAGCGGAAAACAACTCTTTTATGAATCTGATCAATACAAAACTAAAATTATAAGATTACAACTCTTCTTTACAAATTAAAACTGAAATTAAATACATCAACTTCTACTGACTGTCTATGAAGCCTCTACTAGTACTAACATTAGATAGCCGGACCATGACTCCCAACTATCCCAATTTAATACTATTTAAATAGGAAAATAAAGAACTACTCAAACTGTCTAGCTGGCTCAAACCCTTAAATTAAAAGGATTCATCACCTGCTGACTGGAAGTTGCGAGCTGACTGAATCTGAATGTGCATACTAAGTCTTGTACCTACATTATGAGACAATGTAGCACATAGACGTATATATAGATCAGAACTTTGGGAATGTACTGAGTATATGGGGGTACAATGCAATAAGTAAACAATATCTCAATATCACCATAGCTTATAAAATTAAGCATGCTGACATAAATGACTCACATGGCTTGAATAATATCTGAAATATAAATCTCGTAAATCATGAATAATGAAACATGTATAAATATCATGAGTCATTTAACTTTCTACTAAAATCTGTATTCTCCACTTATTCTCAAAACTTATAAGCTATATGAAATCTGGAACTTATTTTGTATAGTAAACTCTTTATCTCATTACTTTAAATAAATAAAACTATTTCAAGAGTGGAGGACATCTTTGGGAGTTTCTTCTAACCAACATAAACCATGTGAGCTACTTGGAGTCCAACGTCTTATCTACGTTGGAGATATCTGTTCTATCCTTGTCATCGGATAGAACCTTAACTTTAGTGATCACTATCTTAACCCACTTGGGGTGTATCAGAAACCTACGGGGGTACATAGTTCTGGGCATGTGACCTCGGAATCAAGCCCAAATAGGTGCTAAATACTACTTCCTTACTTAGCTCAGAACTTTAGAAAATTCACCTTAAAACATTTCAATAATATGTAATGGGAGCCAAAACGCATCCCCTTTATCTCAAAATCAAGAATGTGGATTTCTTTCTTAACTTAGGGTCAAAACTCACTTCTTTCTTGAAATCTTGATAGACTTATCATTAAAGCTTTAAAGATCTCATAATAATGGAAATATGAACATACTTCTTGCAATTCTTTAAAAGTCATCAACAATTCATTCTCAAAACTCATAATTAAACAATAAGGCTCAAGTCATAACAACAAGTCTTGGGAATACTTGAAAATATGAAATCAATATAGGAATGTGAAATTTATATCATGAACTCTCAATTTATATCATAATCAAACAAAATAATCATGCAATTCAAGACTTGAACAATTTCATAAACTAATAAACTTGAAATATAATAAAATAATATGAATTCATCTTGAAAATACGAAATTCTTTTAGAAAAACTAAAAGTTTTGGGCACAAGAACGAAAGGGTGTTCTTGTTATTTGATGTAGAGAACTTGACCTTGAAACCGTAGGAGATGATCTTGAAAGCTTTCTTGAGATTCTTGGATTGTGATGCTAAACTATTGGTTTCTTTCTTGAAGAGGATGCCCTTAATTTGATGTTCTTGGGAACTAGCTTGAACTTTTTGGATTAGAAATCTTAGATTCTTGCTTATCTTGAAGAAGGAGTAATGGAGTTTTGAATTTCTTGGGAGATGATCTTAAGAGGAAACCCTAATATTGTTCTTGTGAATAAAGAGGATTAAGGGTTGTTTAAACTGATTTTTGATGATTAAGTACGTGATTTTGATTATTTAGGTCGTGGGAGATGAAGGAAAAGTCCAAAACACCCTTATTAAAGCACTTCCCAATTGCTGAAAATCTCGGCTGACGACATTTGTGATAAGCCGCCAGACTTGTGATAAGTCATCACAAATGTCGTCACTTGGGAGTTGGATTTTATGGGTTTCTTCCTAAGCCTGACGACATTTTGTGATAAGCCTTCATAATTATGATAAGTCATCACAAATGTCATCACTTGGGGCTGAAATTTATGGATTTCTCTCTAAGGATGACGACATTTGCTGATAAGTCGTCACAAACATGATAGGTTATCAGAAATGTCGTCATTCAATTTTCAAGGCTAACATACTGGAGTAAAATGGGCATAACTTTTTGGTCCAATTTTGGATTTAGGAGAAATTGATATCATTGGAAAGATAATTTGAAGAGATTTCATTTGATATTTAGTAGGCCACCCAATTCTTCATATAAAAGGAGTTATGGTCGATTGAAGTTGACTCAAGTTTTGACGCTCAATAAAACTCGAACGATAGGAAAACTTTCAACTTGACCTTGAGTTAGGGGATCTCTATGATCTCAATTCATGATCAAATAGGTTCCCACACTACATAATTGATTAACATGCCAAATTTTCATAGGATTTATGGCTTTTGGAACATCTACACCTAAAAATGATGATTTTTGTTCTAACCCAAAATGCGGGGCGTTATATTATCTCTCCCTTGGGATCATTCGTCCCCGAATGTTGCTCTTTAGGTTAAGAATATAGTGAAAAATGAGGATACACAGTTGAAATAACTTATTAAAATGAATCTATATCTTTCCAAACTTTGGCATACTTCGATGAATGCATATACTCATGATAAGAATAGCTATCTAACTGAATCTTTTATTAGAGAGGGGATGAGTGACAAAAGGTTGTTACCTTCGTCTGAATCTGAGATAACTTTCCCTCTTTACTTATTTTTTGAGAGCTGACTCATGCTAAGGGTTTAGAATTTACTTGTCGTGCTCATGGTGCGATCGTACATATAGATTATGAGGTGATAGTTTATGCAGACACAATCATGAGAAAACAAGGCTAAGATCACACCATAGGTATCATAGTCTCTGAGCTGGAATACTTGGAAAACGAAGATCGTTTGGTGAATACTTATGAACTGAATCATGACTAGATATTCGAATTCTAAAACTGATGCCTGATACATATACTGAGCTGAATTCGCAATTACGAAACTATTCGGAATTACCGTACATATGAAACTTCAGGTAGTAAAACTAGGATAGTTTGAAAAAAATGGAAATCCATAGAAATCTATGTGCCTAATTGTTAAACTTACTGTTGTCTATCCAAATTAAATCATACTAGATACTCATGTTTAAGTGGAGGGTTTCTTCAACACCCCTCTAGGGAATTCTAATGATTTGAAAGATCCAGGAAATTTGGTCAAGATCTGAACAAGACATCTGAATAAGGGATTACAATATTGCTACAATTCCATATCTTTGAATCATAGACCTTTGAATCGTAGACTGGGGTACACTTTACAAGGCTTTAGGCAATGTAACACCTTACTTAAAACTTAGACACACTTCTAACATATTCTGTCAACTAATACTTTACCGTAAAAACCATACTTATTGATTCATCTTCTAATTCTAACAAGGCCATTGATATTTCCTTCTACTCATATCTAAACTGAGCTAAATTCCCTCACCATCTTCAAGCCTAATCCACAATCATAGGGTACACCACATAACACTGTACTACTAGTCTAAACTGTAATTCAACACACCCTGTACTTCACAACTTCTCATCTCATGAAAATCCTCATTACTACTCCAACAACCACATTCAACCTCATACTAGACATTATACTAATGTGCAGTGCATTTATCTAAACATACAAACATGATGTTCATGCCTCACTTCTATAACCACATATGCACTTCTAAACACACTCCCCTAAAATACCTTTGTCACAACTTACAAACCTTTATCAAGAATAACTTCCATGCACTACTCCTAAGAAGACATACATAAGATTTCAACTACCCAAATATCTCATATAAAACTTCGACTAACCATGACAGTATTAAAAACTTGGCTTCGATCTTACTTCACACTTTACTGGCTTAGCTAAAATAAGCATACAACGATCTTCCAGTAACAAGAAATGTTTACTCTCTCTCCCATCCAAACAACTGATTGTCATCACCATCTTGATCGAAGGAAAGGTAATAAAAGGTTAGAATATGAGGGCCCGAAATATAAGATTATACTATGAATAACTTGACACTCAACTGAGGCTTGAGGAATAGAATATATAGCATCATTGACTTATCAAAGAAGTATGATCTGAGAACATGCAAGATATAAATCTGAATTTCTCTGATCATTAAAAGTATTGCTTGAGTAATTTCACTGAACATACTGTAAAGCTTGAGTACATGAGTCATGAGTTGCATGACCTGAATTTGGAGTTCATAACTTATGGAATGTGATTCCAACTGTTGAAAGAACTGGAACTCCTCATTTTTGGGAACTGGGAGAGTACATAATTCTCCATCATATGCATGAACATGAATTAAGATCATGGAACTGAACGTAAGGCATGAGTAGGTATTGGGACAACTTAAAATACTGAAATAAGATTGGGTCAAGCATTAATCTTTCTCACAACTATTCTACAACTTACATGTACATCTACTAGAATCTGAAGGCTTGACATGGTTGCTTGTTCTATCATCTCCCCCTTAGATGTAAGCCATCACTCTAAGGCTGTGAACCACTGTATAAACTCTAGTCTAACTATAATCTCTTTACTCTAGATTCTAGGATATAGCAACGCACATGAACAAAAGAACTTAACCCGAATGACTATACCTGAAAGAGTAAAAACAACTTTTAATACTCATATCTGAGCTACACCCTATCTTTCTATATCCCCAATAGTCATTATATAACACTTGAACACTTACTAACTTTGAATCTGCATGAGCATCCCATAGTTGGAGTGCACACCATCTAGTGCTTCAACTCTTATTCCTATTAGCTAAATCTTTGAAATTTCAAACTTGGATTCTAATGCTTAACATGGGTATCTCTAAACCTTTGACGGACCATACAACTTCTTTCATAGCTTACCAATATCACTCTTGTAAACTTATGTTTCTAAACCATGAGAATCACATTCATACTTAAAAAGGCTCGACTTCTTCAATCAAGCTCCTTAACTTACCTATTAAGAACATTACTCATTATCTAACTAGTCTTTCTCCACCTAACATTTCAACGATAATACCGACCCCACAATAGCAATAATCCTCAAAAAAAATAATACATCCCCATAGCACCTTGGTCTTACTTCTACATCATACATACAACATCAAACTTTATTATGAATCAAGTAAACTTATGCTCTTGCATACACTGTTCAAGCCTATTATATTACTTCCCTATAACTAGTATTATTAGCCAAGAAATCATCACATCCACCTTCATGACCACCAATCATTCAAACTTAATACATAGTGTTGTTCTCACTTGGAAGCTACAAAATAAAACATTAAGAATAACTAGCCCACTTGAACCTCATAATAATAATAATCGATCATAAATATATGGCCTGTCTTATTTACAATCCATTACCACATCCTCCTTCTACACATCATTACTATCCATCTATCTATACACCTAAACTTCTTTCGTAGCTCTATAAGTTTCAACCAACACAAAAACAACAAGTTGCTAGTGAATTGAAATAACCCTCACACGGCTTCACTAGAACTTAATTTATCAACAAAACAATGATAACAAGGTTACAAGAAATAGAAACTTGACACACAATATTCAATGATCTAAGAATACACATCTTATTCTGTCTTACTTGCATGACTCATAAGAGTGAGGACATAACTATAATCTTGAGAGACTTATAACACACTAGAATGCTACTCTCAAGCCGCTTTGTATGACTTCTGAAGCTTCTTGCTAGACAATCTGAGAGCGTTATCTGGGGAGGAACTGGAACTTACTAATCATGATATCTCAAGAATAATACATGGATAGGGAAGTATACCTTTACATTATAAATTCGGAGGAGGAATCTGGAAGTACATCTGACTGGGCTTAGAGAACAAATTTTATGAATCATGAATAGAGAACTTCAATCATCGGAACTCAAAAGCATTGATGGGATACTTTCTAGCTCGCTTACAATCCAATAACTATCTGTGGAGACTGTCTGAGAAAGCACTATCTGTAAAGATTTAAGCTTGACTATATCTGATACCTTGAAAATAAGGCAGAGATTGCTCAGATAGAGTAAGATGAGAATCTGTATAAGTTTTTAAAGAACATTTCTATAGCACAATCTGAGACTTAAAAGAATGGACACATTTCCTAAGTGCCTTGTAGCCTCTCAAAGAAGAGTATAGACGTTTTTGTACCATTCTGCAAGACTCTGCTAGACACAATTTCATAGACACCCTAGGACACTTGAACTTTGTGCTCTGATACAAATTTTGTAATGCCCCAAAAATGGGTCCCAAAATGTCACATGGTCCTTAGGGTCATAAGTGACCCCAAGCTAACCCTTCTACTGGTATAACTCATAAGAAACTGAATAAAAAGTATAAATTTGTACAAATTAGCGGAAAACAACTCTTTTCTGAATCTGATCAATACAAAACTTAATTTACAAGATTACAACTCTGCTTTACAAATCAAAACTGAAACTGAATACATCAACTTCTACTGACTGTCTATGAAGCCTCTACTAGTACTGACTTTAGATAGCCGGGTCATTACTCCCAACTATCCCAACTTAATACGACTGAAATAGGAAAATAAAGAACTACTCAAACTACCTATCTCTCTCAAACCCTTGAATTAAAAGGATTCATCACCTGTTAACTGGAAGCTGCGAGCTGACTGAATTTGAATGTGCATACCAAGTCTTGTACCTACATTATGAGACAATATAACACATAGATATATATGTGGATCAGCACTTTGGGAATGTACTGAGTATATGGGGGTGCAATGCAATAAGTAAACAATATCTCAATATCACCATAGCTTATAAAATTAAGCATGCTGACATATATAACTCACATAGCTTGAATAATATCTGAAATATAAATCTCGTAAATCATGAATAATGAAATATGTATAAATCTCGTGAGTCATTTAACTTGCTTCTCAATTCTGTATTCTCCACTTATTCTAAAAAATTGTAAGCTAGATGAAATCTAAAACTCATTCTGTATAGTAAACTCTTTATCTTAATACTTGAATCAATAAAACTATTTCAAGAGTGGGGGACATCTTTGGGAGTTTTTTCTAACCAACATAAACCATGTGAGCTACTTGAAGTCCCATTTCTTACCCACGTTGGGTAGAGCTATTCTATCCTTGCAATCTGATAGAACCTTAACATTAGTGATCATTGTCTTAACCCACTTGGGGGATATTAGAAACTTATGGGGGCACATAGTTCTAGGTCATGAGACCTCGGAATCAAGACCAACTCGGTGCTAAATAATACTCCCTTACTTAGCTCAAAACCTTAGAAAACCCACCTTAAAATAATTCAATAATATGCAATGGGAGCCAAAACACATCCCCTTTATCTCAAAATCAAGAATGTGGATTTCTTTCTTAACTTAGGATCAAAACTCACTTCTTTCTTGAAATCTTGATAGACTTATCATTAAAGCTTTAAATATATCATAATAATGGAAATATGAACATACTTCTTGCAATTATTTAAAAGTTATCAACAACTCATTCTCAAAACTCATAATTCAACAATAAGGCTCAACTCATAATAACAAGTCTTGGGAATACTTGAAAATATGAAATCAATATATGAATGTGCAATTTATATCATGAACTCTCAATTTATATCATAATTAAACATGATAATCATGCAATTCAACACTTGAACAATTTCATAATCTCATAAACTTGAAATATAGCAAAATAATATGAATTCATCTTGGAAATACAAAATTCTTTAAGAAAACTAAAACTTTTGGGCACAAGAACGAAAGTGTGTTATTTTTCAAAACCCACATACCTTAATAGACTTGATTTGATGTAGAGAACTTGACGTTGAAACCCTAGGAGATGATCTTGAAAGCTTTCTTGAGATTCTTGGATTGTGATGCTAAACTATTGGTTTCTTTCTTAAAGAGGATGACCTTAATTTGATGTTCTTGGGAACTTTCTTGAACTTCTTGGATTAGAAATCTTAGATTCTTGCTTATCTTGAAGAAGGAGTAATGGAGTTTCGAATTTCTTGGAAGATGATTTTAAGAGGAAACCCTAATATTGTTCTTGTGAATAAAGAGGATTAAGGGTTGTTTAAACTGATTTATGATGATTAAGTACTTGATTTTGATTATTTAGGTCATGGGAGGTGAAGGAAAAGTCCAAAATATCCTTACTAAATCGTTTCCCAATTGCTAAAAATCTCGGCTGACGACATTTGTGATAAGCCGTCAGACTTGTGATAAGTCGTCACAAATGTCGTCACTTGGGAGTTAGATTTTATGGGTTTCTGCCTAAGCCTGGCGACATTTTTTGATAAGCTGTCAGACTTGTGATAAGTCGTCACAGACGTAATAAGTTATCAGAAATATCGTCACTCAATTTTCAAGGCTTGGGCGACGGTCCGTCATAAGATCGACGATCTATCAACCTGTCCGTCGTACCTTAGCCAGAAAATTTACTTACTGCCTTTCCTGCAACGGTTTGGGTAATGATCCATCGCTATCTTAATGGTCCTTCGGCCTGACCGTCACTTCTGAGCAATTCCAACAGTCCTCTGTAAAACGTCCATAACTTTTTACTCCGATACCAGATTTGGACGAAATTGTTATCATTGGAAAGATAATTCAATTTTCAACATGATAAAAGTTGAAATTAGGGAAATTCTATCTGGTTTAAAAATTAATAATTTAGAAATTCATCACTAACTCTTTTGGAGACTAGATTTGACTTAAAGAAAGTTCGAGGTATTACATAACCTATCATGAAAATCATGCTTAAAAGAAAGCATTATGAAACTTTTACAACAACATATAAGGTAATGTATTGAAGACAAATGGATTAATTAAATATTATTAACTAGAATTAATACTTTTATAAATGATACAATAATATTACTAGGTGAATTTAAAAAGGCATTACGTCTTTTAATAAGACTACCATAGTGTTGACACCTAATTTTTGCCTTCCACTATCTAAATTAATTTTGAGCTTCTTCAATTTTAAACAGTTTTGACATAATTATTTTGTATGAAATTCAAAAATTTTCCAAGTCAATATCAAGATAATGATATTAATGAAGTCGTATATGCATATTTATTTTGATAGTGCCTAATTAGAGTCGACAATCATGAATTGTGGACATAATGAGTTGATTTCTGGGCTCACTTATATATATATATATATTTATATTTATATATACACACATATGTTGTATAGATTGAATCATCATATTGAGTTGATTGCGAGCATTACATCCTTATTCCATACATATACATTCATGAGATACTGGAATCATTGAGAGACTATTTTTGAAAGAAAATGAGACTCTTATGAAAACCCTTTTTGTTAACATGAGATAGAGAGGTGAGTTGATATTGATTTATAAGATATAGTATATGGGTTGAGAACCCCGTGGGTCCTACATGGGATCTTCGAGCTTAGTGGGTGTATACAAAAAGTTATGCAATGGCTTTCACCATTCATCCCATCCACATTGCATTGTATTTTATTTCACACACATTCTTCATAGTTTCTTTAGTTTTCTCGAATGATGCTTAGTTTAAATATATTTTCGTGCATATCTGTGTTGTTTCTATTTTTGTGTATATATACATTAGAACTGTTAGTGGAGACAATGTGAGATACTATTTGGGACTTTTCTGCTTGTAGGTGACATGCTCATAGTGTTCTTTTACTAATCATATTTTTTGTTTTACTCAGTTGGTATATGATATTTACAGAGTATAAGTGGATCGTACTTACCCCTACTGTGCCCTTTTGGTGCAGATCCCAGAACAAGTACCATACATGGATGTTAAAGTGTATTGTTGATTGGTGTCATTCGAGGTAGTGGATCATTTTAGTGTTCAGGGCGAGTTTCAGATCTAATTCTATTTTACTTATGTCTTTATTTGGATAAAAGACATATTTTGTCCTTTTAATTTGGATTTGTACTTAGATCTTGTCACGACCCGATTTCCAAGTCATGATGACACATACTTTATTCCACCAGTAAGTAAGCCTAACAGTGGCCCAAAGCTTTAAACAATGGGCTAATTTAGTGAAAAAATTACATAAATGTTGAAAATATGCAAGTAAAAGGCTTACAAGCAATAAATCATTGAATAATAATAAACGGAAGATAAATAAGAGAATAACAATATCCTACGACCCAGTAGTGTCAGTACAAGAGACACTAACCAAAAAGAATACGAGTACTATCATAGTCAAATATACATCAATGTTGAAAAGAAAAGACTAAGAAAAATACAGAAGATGGAGAAAAGGTCAACTCCGGCTCCAAGAGCTCACCCTATCTCCAAACTCTAGCTCACATGATCGCAATGTCAACGGTGGAAATTAGTATTCGAATCTGCACCAAAAATTTAAAGAAGTATAGTATGAGTACCAAAGCTACGGATACTCAGTAGGCATCATTGGATGACTGAGCTAAATTATAATATAAATATAATAAAAAGCGAGATAAATAAGCTAAGTCAAGGTATGAGGGCAAACTTGGAATAACTCTCTAATACTGTGAATTAATAATCAACATAATAACATTAAAGAAAACATATCTATCACTGCAAAACTGCCCCTATAAGATAGCAAGCGCAATAAATTAAATAACCCAACACAGACCCTTATAAGCTCGGAGGGTACAATCAAAGAGAAGTAAGAATCGAAAGTATAACAATTAGCCGCATCCCAAAATCATAACCAAGGTTTCTTCCATACCGCGAATCCTAGACTTAAACCGGTTCCATAACTGTTATAAATAACCTCTCAATGTTGGACTTGAATCGAAAGTCATATCACCATTTGCCTGACTTGAACCAAAACTTATATCATGAATAATGCTGAAATCAAACTGGACTTAAGATCATAAATCACCAGACTCGAACCGAAACTAATACCATCTCTCAAGTACCAATCTTGAATAAATCATCTTGTATCTAAACCTCCTCGGTATCAAGAATGTACTTTAAGTTAATGCAACACGTCTATTGAGTCTACAAGAAGTTAATAGTAGTTTTGGTCTGAGGTAGGCTGAAGGGGCCCACTTCTAACCCCAAAATCTATTCTAATACAATTTCTACTTAAAGTAGGGGTAAGGTATCTAATTCCACTATTAGATATTAAATAATTCACATTTTAGTCTAAGATAGCAATTTTACCTAAACAATGAGTAGCTAAGCAAATTATGCCAAATTTGTAGTTCCTTAATCGGATAAATAAATGAAGTCACACTAAATCTTACTCCAATTTCAAATTTAAAACCCATATCTAATACATAATAATAAATATACTATAATTTAGCCCAATCTATAAGAAGGGTAAGCTTAGCCTACTGGGATGCCGAAGAAATCCTGGAGAAGTCCGCTAAATTAATGATTTTCCCTTTCGATAAGCTTTTGCTTGATGCCATGTTATCAAAATGATAATCTACTCATCAATATGATAACAACAATACCCATATTGAATTTTTTATGCTTTAGGTCCAAAATTACGTAAAAATCTTATGTGGAGCCCACTTGCAGAATCGCACTATCAAAATCGTCAATGCGTTCCTTATTCTCAAAGATCATTTACCCTCAAGAATGGGTAAAATTCGAGATTTAATGATGCTAAATCAACCCATCCATAGTCTAGGGATTTTGGGAATAAATCAAAGAATTAACCAAGTATTAAACGTAAACTTACTAGGATTTCGGTGAGAAAATAAGTAATCCAAGTTCTCAAACACTCTAAAATATCCTAATAAATGTTCCCGTAACTTTTCACTCTCTAGGGTTCAAAGATCTTGAACTTGTAGAAAAATGGGTTTGTGGGGGATTTAATGCCTCCCAAGTGCTGCTTAAGCGACCACTTTACTGATTAAGCGGTCACTGCTAAAGAGACTAAGTACTGCTTAAGCGGTACCCGTTGAGCATGTACCTTTTGCTAAAGCGGACTGGGCTCTACTTTAGCAACCCTGTTGGTAAGACTCGTCACTTATGAGACCGACTAACCACCTAAGAGGCCTCCGCTAAAGTGATCCAAGTGTAACTTTACCGGATGCACCAGGTGAGTGGTGCATCAGCTAGGACTTGAAAAAATCCAAGTCTCCACCGACCACATGAGATTTATATGGAATGATATATGTTTCCCCATCAAATTTGATATTTTGATATCAATGGTGTAGTTAAAATTTTCATCCAAGGTCATTTCGATGAAAATTAGGCCCCAGACCCAAGGGTTATTTTTATCAAATTTTGACCAATAGCTCAAAATAAGTTTGGAACCCCGAGGACACGAATCAGAAGTCCCATCTAGCCTAAAATCGATGTTCAGGAACTAATGGTACTGTCAAAATTGGCATACAAGATCGTTAAATAGAAGTTTTTATTCAGTAGCTAAATTTTACCAGCGAAGACTTCAAAATTGGAAATTAACTCTAAAAAACAAATAAACTGCCCGATAATTAAACTGTCAGCTCTAGAAAGTCTTAAATGGTCTTGGGGCATCTATAGGAAAGCTCTAAATGATGAAAATGCATTGAAATAACCTAGAGGGTAATTACAATATTCACTACTAAAAGAACTTTTGTATGCAAAAGTAAAGGGTTAGGATGTACCTAAAGCCTCAAAGAGGTGAGGATTTGGACCCACATCTCTCTCTCAATCTCCTAAGTAGCCTTCTCTACTGGGTGGTGTCTCCACTAAAATTTAACTATTGAATTCTCTCTAGAGCGCAACCGCCTCACATCCCTGGCTAATACGAACACCGACTCCTCTATGAAGGTAAATTTTTCATCCAACTACATCAAGTCCTATCGAAGCACATGATACTCACTGGGAATATAACACCGAAACATAGAAATATAGAAAACCAAATTTACAACAGCAAAATTTAGGGGTAAGGATAACTCATAAGCCATCTCTCCAATGGTATGAAGATTTTAAAAGGTCCAACATAACTAGGGTTGAGTTTGCCTTTCCTCTCGAACCTTATCACACCCTTAATGGGCTATACTCGAAGGAATACCCAGTCTTAAACTCTAAAACTCAAGGCATAACGTTTATGATATGCATAAGCCTCTGCCTACTCTAAGTCACCTTCAACCTTTCTTGAAACTCCTTGACTCTATTCAACTACTCTTAAAGCAAGTCAGTTCAATGGGGTCTAAACTTAGGGGTCTCAAACCAACTAATCATAGATCGACGATGTCTACCATATAATGCCTTAAATGGTGCCATCTTAATACTCAAATAGTAATTATTATTACAAGTAAACTATACTAAAACTAAGTGCTTCTTCTACTGACCTCCAAAATCCAAAACACATGCTTAGAGTATAACCTTGAGAACTTAAATAGTCCTCTCTGACTTCTCATTATTCTGAGGGTGAAAAGTTGTGCTGAGATCCACGTGAGTACCTAACTCCTCCTGAAAATCTATCTAGAAGCTAGAAGTGAACATTGAGCACCATCTGAAATGATAGATACAGACACTCCATGTAGGCAAACTATCTCACAAACATAGATACGAGCTAACCTCTAGGCACTGAAGAACATTTGAATAAGAATAAAATATGCCTACTTGGTCAATTAATCTATAATAACCCAAATACCATCAGAACCATGGGAGGTGCGAGTCAAACCACTAATGCAATACATGGTGATCCACTCCCACTTCTATTCAGGAATATGTAATTTCTAAATCAAGCCAACAGGTTTCTGATACATGACCTTCACCTACTAACAACATAGGCAATGAGATACAAAGTTTGATATATCTCTCTTCATACCACTCTACCAATAATGTTTCCTCAAATCTCTATACATCTTAGTTGAATAAATTATCTGGATCTATGAGCCTAGCGCAAAATTGACTAAATTAAGTCTCCAACCCTCAGAACATAAATACGACTATCATATCTTAGAATACCCTCAGAATCTATGTATCCCTCCTGGACTCACCACTCAACATCTAATCACGGATGATATAAAGTCTCATATCCTTAAACGGGTGACTTTAGATCTGCTCAAGTAATCTAGACCTTACCTCAATACAAGCAACAATCCTCCTTGGGTCAGAAATATCAATTTGCACTATCAAGTAGGCTAAGGACTGTATATCCCATGCTAAAGGACTCTGAGAAACTTAAATAAAAGCCAAACTACCCACACTTACCATCTTTTGGCTCAAGGCGTCCGCTACCATGTTGCCTTGACTTGATGGTATATAATAGAGTTATCATAATCTTTAAGAAACTTTATCCATCTATGATTCCTAGAATTAAGCTCTCTCTGGGTCATAGGATGCTGAAGACTATAATGATCCGTATAAATTTCAGAATACACTCCATATAGATAATGCCTCCAAATCTTAACCATGAAAACTATCGCCACTATCTCCAAATCATAAGTAAGGTAGTGTGCTCGTAAACTTCAGCTGCTTCAACACATAAGCAATAAATTGACCCTATTACATTGACACACAATTCCAACCAATTCGAAAATCATCACACTATATGGTGAATCCCCTACCCTAAACATGAAGACACAATATAGGGGTTTAAGTAAGAAAACTTTTAAGATTCTGAAAGCTCGGCTCACACTCCTCAGGCCATTAACAAGGAACCTCGTTCTGGGTTAATTTGTTCATTGGTGCTACAATATTAGAAAAACCCTTAATGAATCTCCTTTAGTAACCTACCAAACCAATGAAGCTATGAACTTGTGATGGAGATATAGGCCTAGCCCAATCACGAATAGCCTCAATATTTTTTGGGTCCACCATAATCCGATCCTTAGACACCACATGTCTAAGAAATGTCAATGACTCGAGCTAGAACTCACACTTTGAGAATTTGGAAAAAAACCTATGATCTCTCAAAGTTTAGAGAGCAATCCTCAAACATTGAATATTCTCCTCCCTACTCCTTGAAAACAAAAGGATGTCATTGATGAGCACCATCATAAAGGAATCCTAATAAGTCCTGAACATATTGTTTATCAAATCCATGAATGAGGTTAGGGCATTAGACAATCTAAAAGACATCACCAGGACTCATAATGACCACAACGAGTCCTAAAGGCTATCTTTGGGATGTTTTTAGCCTGAATCCTCAACTGATGGTAAACAAACCTCAAGCTAACTTAGAGAACACTGCTGCTCCCTGAAACTGGTAAAATAAATTATTAATACAAGGCCTAGGAAACATGTTCTTCACTGTCACCTTATTAATTTGCATCTAGTCAATACATAAAATCAAGGAACCATCTTTCTTCTTCACAAACAAGATAAGATCATCCCAAGGTGACATACTCGGTCAAATGAAACCCTTACGCAAAAGATTTTGAAGCTGAGAATTCAGCACTTTAAGTTCGGCAAGATCCATATGGTAAGGTTCCATAGAAATAGGTCGGGTGACTTGCTCAAGCTCAATAATAAACTCAATATCGTGCTCAGGAGGAATAACAAGTAGATCGGCTAGAAAACATCAGGAAACTCATAGATTATAGGAACAGAGTCAAGCGATAGACTCTCAATTAACATCATAAATAGAAGAGAGATAAGACTCATAACCTCTCAAAATAAGTCTTCTAGCCCAAACATAAGAAATAATCCCTACTGGATCCGGGCTAAAGTATCCCTGCCATACAACCAGGGTATACCAACATAACTACAGTAATAATCTTGTCAAAATAATCAAAGACCATGTGATAGGAGAATAGCCTCTCCATGCCATGAATCACATCAACATCTACTAAGTCTAATATAATAAGATAGGCCTGAGTATCAAATTCTCAAAAATTCATAACACGTGATCTATAAACTCGATCCACTACTAAAGAATCACCTATGGGAGTAAATACACATAACAACATAGATAAAGAATCCCAAGATAACTCTAACTGTGGTGTATAATAAGCTACTACATAAGAATAAATAGATCACTTATCAAATAAAGCAAAAGTCAGCTGATAGCAAACTAAAATCATACCTGTAATAAAAAAATTTGATGATTCTACGTCTATCAAGTACGGCATAGAAATAACCTCGCTTACCACCTGTAATAAAAAAAATTGATGACTCCAAACCTGGAAACTCTCTAGAAAAATAGATGAAGGCTCCGCAATCATAACACGCCCTAGATGATGTATTGAAAAAAAAAGATCTGGTTGACCTTGAAAAACTACCACGACTATAATACCAAGAAGATAAACCTTTGAATGTTGGCCACTACTTTAGCCAAGATGATTAGTATAGCTAGATGGACCTTTATTGGTAATGTAAAGATCAACATAAATGATCCTACTAGACTGACATTGATGCTTATAAATCTAACATGAAGGGTAATTACCCTTAGAACCACTACTTAATGATAAGACACTCCAACGGCCTAATCACTGTAGCATTGCCTAAATAACTCGTAAAATTGAGCATCATACTCTACAAAAGTCATGGAGCCCTACTCTAATATTGAGAATTGGTACTTCAAATAATCTCTAAGGCTAAGAGGCATATACTTCTCCAAGAAGACATTAGAGAACTGAGTCCATATCAAAGGGGGAGATCAACTAGCTAGGAATCAAGATAACCTATCCACTAATGTTGAGCTATCAAATTCAACTGAAAGGTAGTGTAACCTACATCACTAGTCTCAACTCGCTCGGTGCACCAACAAACCTAGGCGGAGTCAATATTAAGAATCTACCCAACATCTTTTACTCCTCGATAGACATAGGAGGTTAGTTCACTATCGACTGAGCAACTATTGATGTTGAAGAAATAATAACTATAGGTTGTGCCCCCACCTTAGTACCTGATGTTCTATGGATTTATAACACTTTGGATGCTTAAAAAAATAAAATATGCAAGATGCTTAGGTTTTTTTGTTAGATATTATATGTACTTATTATGCTTTTGTAGGAAATTAGGTATTAAGACTATTTTGGAAGAAAAGAGTGAAGGTTAAAATTTCTGGCCACAGAAGTGGGAACCTACGAACCATATGTGATATTTATAATCCATATTTACCAAAGTAGGTGTCATAACTTAGAGATCTAGAGACTCAAAAGTGCAGGAAAAAGACTCTGTCACTTACAAAGAGGAAACTATGATTTGTAGGTGCAACCTATGGCCCATAGGTTACAGAGAGAAAATTCCATAGAGTTCATGAGTTATAGGAGAAAGGGGGCCACCTACATGGACCACCTATGTACCATACATGCCACCTACGGCCCGTAGGTGGCCTAGTAAGTATCCACCAACCTCAATTTTCCTTCTTTGTTCAGGAGTTATTTCCTAGAGTTTCCTTGAGACATATATATACTTTTTTGACATTTATAGTTATCTTACACACTCTATATACTTATAAACATATATATGATTATAGGATTTGAATTTGATATTAGGATTACTTTGTTCTTTATTTTGGTTGATAATTCAATTACAAAATTTGGGTTTTATTTATTGATTATTGTGATATTTTTTGAATGTCTTTAATTATGAATTCATGTGTTTGTTTCACACCAATAAGTGGCTAAATACCTTAGATAGCGTTGTAGGAACTTTGGTTGATTAACAAAGTGAGGAAAGTTCTAAGTTGTTCTAAATCGATATTCTTGCATGTATTATGGTTACCTTCAGTTTAATAGATTTCATAGTGGTTGAAAATGTTAAGATCCCACCTGGTATATAAATACTTACTTCACAAGAAGATTAGGGATTACAAAAAGATAATCATAGTAGTAATATGAAGATTAATTATTGATCTAGGATAATCAGTATTATCTTTTTAAAATGGTTATCTATTATCTAATAACTTGAGATTAAAAAACTAATAGTAAATTGGGATCCATAATAAGGGTTAGTAATGCAATATCCTGAGAGTAAAAAATTAAAGGGTGAAATTTGTCAATGATTCCACAAGATAGTAGATGGTACATAACTTATCAAATTTTTCATGTAAGATATCGGGCTGGTTCAACAACTAACAATACACCTATTGAGTTTAAAATAAAGGTGGAACACAATCCTAGTGTTCATCTCTGACTTATTACAACCAATGTTGAGTTGTCACTTCTTCGAGAATAATACTACAAACCCCATATTTACTTTCTATACTGTCTGTCGATTCTAGCAAATGAGAGATAATATTTAACCTATTCCTTTGGGTTCCAACCAAACCTGAGTTGGGTTACTTTACTTGATAGCGACCACTTTATCTTTAATTGGAAGTGTAGTTTGGGCGTTGATCAAAATTTTGGCACCATTGCCAGGGAATACAGTGTTGAGTTATTGATTGAACTTACTGAAGTTTTTGAGTTTTTGTTTTTTGTTTTAGTTGGGTGTATGCCTAATTGTAGAAGTTAAGGAAATCCCTTACTCCTATCAAATCCTTACCTAGAGAGAATCTTACAGCCTAATCATACTATGATAGAACTAGTATGTCTAGGACATCTTGAAGGGGTTCACGATGATCCTAATGTGGTACCTCCCCCTGCTACAGGTGATAACCAGATCATTGTTGATTGGCAAATGAAGTAGTTGTTGGAAGATACAACTACCAACCAGAGAAGGGACGAAGAGGCCCGATTAGCTCAACAAGCAAAACTGGCTAGGCTAAGATCGACAGTTAATCATTGAGCAGAACTCGACAATAATTAAGATAGAGTTCAAGGTGTTCAAGATCAAGTGATCCCAACAAACCAGTACTTCTATCCATATGATGATGAAAAGGAGAGAGGATACATTGAGCCAATAGAAATAAGTGTTATCATTCCTTCTGCACTTTCATAGAATGTGAAATTTTTCATTACCAGCGCCATGATCCAACTCTTGAATTTGAAAGAAGTATTTATGGGCTCGACTATAGAAAAAGCAAATATGCATCTAGATAATTTTTTTGGGATCTTCACTTCTTAAACTATTTCGGTGGTGTACCAAAAGGTACTCAAATTGAGATTGTTCCCCCTTTTTGTTGACTGGAGAAGCTTCTTTGTGGTTGGGGGACTTCTTAGAGGATCTATTACCACTTGGAATAATTTGTGCAGAAAATTTTTAAATAGTTTATTCTCTTTTCCCAGAATATTGCATTTAGAATATGAGATATACGACTTCAGGAAGCTATATTTTGAGTTGATGTACGAGGCTTTCTTTCACTTTAATAAAAATTTGAGGATGGTATCCAATCATTACATTTTAGGGATGAGCTTTCTAGAGATATTCTATAGAGCCCTAAACATCAGTTCTCGAGCTATGGTAGACATAATCACTGGAAGAGCATTCATGAGATTACACTGGGAAACAACATCTGAGGTTTTAGACTAGATCTCTTTCACTAACTGAGGGTGGCATACTTGGAAGGCTGAGAGAAGTTCTGGAAATTATACTATTGAAGATTTTAGTTACCATACAGTAGTTAAAGATTCTGTAGCATAAGAAATTACATAGCTAAGGGATGATATTAGGTTTCTAACTCAGCAGTTCATAATAGTGAATTTTAAGAAGGTTAATATGGTAGGTTCATAGGGTTTATCCTCTAGATCATATGAGTCTAACTTGGAAGAGTAGGCTAAGTATCTTAATCATAAATTGGCGGGTTTTCGAGCTAAAAGGCAAGGAAACCAAGGTCAATACTATTATGGAGATAGATACATAGATCATAGTAGGGAACCTAATAGTGACTAGAGGAGAAAGGATGACTAAAAGGAGAAGAGAGACAAGTATCTTCCACCAAGCAGCTATGATACTAAATTGAAAATAGAGGCATTGTTTTCTAAACTAGTTAAGGTTCAAGCAAATTAGAAAATATGCCTTAAGTAGATTAAGTCTGATATCTTCAATCTAAACCAGAAGGTTGAGTCTCATGCAATTACAATCAAGAAGTTAGAGATGCAGTTTGGGCAGAAATCTACTACTTTAAATTAGAGGTAACTAGGTACCCTTTCGAGTGATATAGATCGGAATCTGAACATCGGTCATTTTTATGCCATCACTACTAGGAGTGGTTCTTCTATTTTTGATCTCCCTATGCTTACTGTTGAGGAGTCAAGGAATGAAAGTTTTATGATTAATAAGACACCTATGGTTATATAGAAGTTATTGGGGATAGGGACACTCAAGCATACATCTATGAACTTATTGATGGCTGAATCATCTAAGAAGAAATCGGTGGGTGTTTTATGTAATATAGTAGTAAGGGGTGCATCCTTTATGTTCCCAGTTGGCTTCATTATTCTTGAAAGTGAAGTGGATTTTAAAGAATCTATATATTAGATGGACCTTTCCTATCCAAGTGTAGGGCATTGATTGATATGGAGTTGGAGCAGATGATGTTCAGGCTAAATGATGAGCAAGTGGTTTTTTATGTATATTAACCAGGGCAGCAGCTAGATGATATGCAGGTAGTGTTGGTTATAGACACTATTGATATTGATAGAGATTCTGAGAATGATAACTTCAAGGGCAGGGTTTATGAGCCCAATGATAAGGTGCACTATTATGGTGTTATTACTTCCTTACCCTTAGTAGAGAAGAAGGAGGACCTAGACTATTCATAATTCCATGTTTTATTAGGCCCTTCAAAGTCAGACAGGCTTTGTGTGACCTAGAAGCTGTCATCAATTTAATGTCACTGGTTATATAAAAAATATTGGGGATGGGGACACTCAAACCTACATACATAAAGCTATTGATAGCTTACTCATTTGTGAAGAAACCGATGGGTTTTTATTTAATTTAGTAGTAAGGGAGACATCCTTTATGTTCCTAGCTGACTTTATGATTATTGATCATGAGGTGAACTTTCAAGCTCTTATTATAGGGGTATACTCATCCTAGCCATGGGTAGGGCATTGATTGATATAGAGTTGAAGCAGATGATGTACAGAATAAATGATGAGTTTGTGGTTTTTAATGTGTGCCAATCAGTGCAACAACCAGATGATATCCAGGTAGTTTCAGTGATAGACACTCTTGATTTTGATGGTAATTCTGTGAATAATAACTATAAGGGCAGGTTCGATGAGACTAATAATAGTGTGCACTATTATTGTGTGATTATTTTCTTACCCTTAGTAGAGAAGAAGGAGGACCCCAAAGTGTTACCTAATCCTTGTTTTATTGGGCCCTTTAGAGTCAGACAAGCTTTATGTGACCTGTAAGCTTGCATCAATTTAATGCCACTGGTTATATACAAGCTGTTGGGGATGGGGACACTCAAACCTACATCTATGAAATTGTTGATGGCTGACTCATCTGTGAAAAAACTGATGGGTATTTTGTGTAATGTTGTAGTTGGGTGCATCCTTTATGTTTCCAACTAACTTCATGATGCTTCACTATGAGGTGGAATTTCAAGCTCCTATTGTATTGAGTAGACCCTTCCTAGCCATGGGTAGGGCATTGATTAATATGGTATTCGAGCAGAAAACGTTTAGACTAAATGATTAGCAAGTGGTTTTTAATATGTGTCAATTAGTACAATAGCTAGATGATATATAGGTAGAGTCGATGCTAGACACTATTGATGATTAATATGATGCAAGGGTTATGTCTATTGAAGAGAGACTTGGACTTAAAACATTAGCAGTGATAATATTGAGAGTGATGGAATCAAAGAATATGATAAGATGGGTAACGCATTGCATGGCTGAGGTTTTTACAATTATGCTTTGAAGAAACTGGATCTTGATCTAAAATATAGAACCACACCTCCTGTAAAACCATCCATTGAGGACCCACTGGTTATGGAATTGAAAGCCCTCCCATCTCACTTGAAGTATGCTTTCTTGGGGGCTAACAATACCTTATCGGTGATTATTTTTGCAGATTTAGCATATTCATAGGTGGAAGCACTGATATCCATATTGTAGAGGTTCAAAATAGCCATTAGGTGTACCATAATAGATATTTAGGAATTCCACCAGTTATTTATACTCACAAAATATAGCTTGAGCTAAAATATGTTACCAACATTGAGCATTAACATAGATTGAACCCTTACATGCAGAAGGTTGTGAAGAAAGAAATTATCATGTGGTTAGATACTAGAGTGGTTTACCCTATTGCATACAACAAGTGGGTTATCCTAAGTTTAATGTATGCCAAATAAGGGTGGAATTACAATAGTTCCTAACGACAAGAATAAACTTGTGCATATGAGATTAGTGACAGGTTAGTGAGTTTGCATGGATTGTAAAAAACTGAATACTTAGACCCAGAAGGACCACTTCCCTATGGCTTTCATGGATCAGATGCTTGATAGACTAGCAGGCTACGGTTGTTATTATTTTCTTAGTAGGAACTCGGGTTACAATCAGATCACTATTTCTCCTAAGGACCAAGAAAAGATGATATTGACTTGCACCTATGGTACTTTGGCATTCAAGAGAACTCCATTTGAATTATACGACGCTCCTGCCACCTTTCAGCGATGTATAATGTTTATCTTTTTGGATTTGGTAAAGGACATGATCAAGGTTTTCATGGATGCTTTTTTAGTAGTTAGGGACT
The DNA here is from genome assembly GCA_030864215.1 of Capsicum pubescens. Taxonomy (NCBI): domain Eukaryota; kingdom Viridiplantae; phylum Streptophyta; class Magnoliopsida; order Solanales; family Solanaceae; genus Capsicum; species Capsicum pubescens. Next base: position 245,351,542 of record CM061546.1, on the reverse strand, counting down.
CCTTTGATGATTGCTCGGCCTATCTATCCAGCGCACTGTAGAGATGTGAAGAGTGAAACTTGATGCTGAATTAGGAAAATACCATTTTATAGTAAAAGAAGGTATTGTTTTCTGGCACAAGATCTCCAAATAGGGTATTGAGGTGGACAAAGCAAAGATTAAGGTAATTGAAAAGTTACCACCACCAGTCTTAATTAAAGGTATATAAATATTTTGGGGTTATACAGGCTTTTATAGGAAGCTCAACAAGGACATCTCTAAAAATGTTAATCCTCTATGCGAGGTTTTAGAGAAAGAGGTGAATTTTAAGTACCTTAAGGAGCAGTTGATTTGGGCTCCTGTCATTGTATCCCTTGATTGGCCTGCACTATTTGAAAGTTCATGTGTGATGCGAGTGGAGTGGCGTTAGGTTTTGTCCTAGGCCAAAAGAGAGCAAAGATCCTTTATCCAATTTTTTATGACAGTAAGGCATTAAACCCCAGACAGAAGAACTATACAGTTATAGAGAAAGAGTTTCTTGGGATGGGTTTTACCTTTAAAAAATTCCATCCCTATTTGATTGGTACCAAAGTCATATTTCACACAGACCATGGACCCTTAAGGTATGTGATGTCAAAAAATATGCCAAATCGATATAGATCCATTTGATTTTATTGCTGCAAGAGTTTGACTTTAAGGTGAAGTATTAAAAATGTATAAAAAGCTAATTGCAGATAATTATCGAGGATTGAGAAGTAGGCAATGCAGAAAGTAGGGGATGGTCTTTAATGAAATGATACTTTTCCAAATGAGTGGGTCTTGGCTATATCTCAAGACTTAATCCCCTAGTTTGTTGATTTTGCCAACTATTTGGCAAGTGATCTTGTCCTAGAAGATCTTTTCTTCAAGCAGTGCAAGAAATTTATGGATGAGGTGAGGAAGTTCTTTTAGGATGAACCGTATCTTTTTAGGATTGTGTGGATGGAGTTATTTGTAGGTGTATCCCTGAGGCAGAGATGATGAGCATTCTTTATGCTTGTCATTCATCACCAATTAAGGTTCATCATTATAGTACCCATATAGCCCAAAAAATTTTGCAGTATGGGTTTTGCTGGCCTATGATTTATAAGTATGCGCATAATTTTTCACAAGCTTGTGACCAATGTCACCATCAAGTCAATATTTCACGATGCCATGAACTCCCATGACACCCATCTTAGAGATGGAGTTGTTTTATGCATGGGGGTTTAATTTCATGGGTCCGTATGTGAGCTCCTACGGATGAAATATATTTTTGTAGTGGTTTACTATGTTTAGAAATAGATGAAGGCAGTTGCGCTTCCAAGAAATGAGGTTAGAAGTGTTACTACATTTTTGAAGAAAAATATCTTTTCTCGATTTGGCACTCCACATGTTATTTTTAGTGGTGGTAGGTCTCGCATTTGCAATTGTATGTTTAAGGCCCTGCTTGATAAATATGATGTAAGGCATGAGGTGGAAACACCTTACCATCCTTAGACAAGTGATCAAGTTGAGGTCTCCAATAGAGAGATCAAGTCCATATTGGCGAAGACTGTGAATTCCAACATGACTGACTGGTCTACAAAGGTTGACGATGCATTATGGGCCTACTGTACATCTTATAAGATTCCCATAGGTTCCTTTATTTATCATCTCGTATACGGCAAGGCATACCACTTGCTGTTCAAACTTGAGCATAAGGCAATATAGGTGTTGAAAAGACTAAATTTGAGTGGCATGATAAAGCAAGGTCGAGATTGTGCATGGTAAATAAGTTGGATAAATTTTGGTTTTGTGCTTATGAGAGTTCTGCCATATACAAACAAAGATTGAAGTTGTATCATGATAAGAAAATTGAGAAAATAGAGTTTGAGCCAGTGATTTGGTCTTCTTCTATAACTCTAGACATTGTTTGTTCCCTAGCAAGCTGAAGTCTTAGTGATATGATCCATGCACCATGGTTTGGGTATTCCCACATGGTTATACAAAACTGAAGCATGATGGTGAAACCCCATTCAAGGTAAATGAGCAACGAGTGAAGCATTATATAAGAAATATTGAGGAAGTAAAAGTATGGGTTGATGTGGACCTTGGCAAAGTCTGAGTAGCCAAGGCAGTTTATCATGCTACGATGGTAAATCAGGCACTTCTTGGGAGGAAACCCAAGGTAACTTCTTTTTTTAGCATGGTCCGAATTCCTAGCACGTCCCAGGTATGTCCTTATTCCCTTGTTTTACATTATTTACGTGCATTAGGGACAATGTGTAATCTTTTAGTTGGGGGTGGGGTATACCATAGACGCCATGGGTTTTTGTTTTCGTGCTTCTTTTCCTGTAAGCCATGGTATAGTTGTAGAATCGACATGTCTAGGTTAATTTTTGTTTCATATTATGTTTTGTTTTTTTTAATTAGGATATTTTGAGTATCTAGGGAAGTTAACATGTTTTTGTTGTTGATTTTTGAGAAAAATGATACCCCTCCAAAAATTTATTTCAAGAACTATGTGAATGTATATATGTGTGACCATTGTGGATCTTGTTAGAGCATTAGGATTAGGGACATGATAATCATAGCTAAATTGTGTATGAACCTAATAGGTAGATGCTTGTGATGTGACTCTGTGCCATGTGTGTGTGAGATGCTACCTAGGGTGTAGGATAGTCATAGTTCCCTTTATGTGTGATAATCATAGTTCCCTTTATGTGTTAAATCCAGAACTTGCCCGGTTATTCTTACCTAGGGTGTAGGATAGTCGGTTAGGAAAGGATTATAGGATATTTTTTATATTAGTACACTTTTAGCCTAAATTACCTTCCATGTGTGAATAAGTATCCCTTGATCCCAATTTTTTAGCCTTATAGCCAATTTTTTTGTTACACCTTTCACATTCTCATTTGTGTTACAATAAACTTGTTTTAGCTCTGGTCCTCTTTAGACATTGTGCATCTCAACTCAGGCAAATTGCCTAAGTTTAGGGTGGCTATCATAGGGGTGCATAATGTAAAGTGGGTATAAATAAGAGTAAAAATAAAAAAAATGATAGTAGGGCTGGGTGTCGTAGTAAAAGAAAAAAATAAAAAAAGAGAAATAAAACAAAAAAGAAAAGAATAAAAGAAACCACACCAAACCTAAATGTGCGATAAAAGAAATTAAAAAGGATAAATAAGGGTAGAATACAAAGAGAATTGGTTGAGTGGACCCTAAAGTTAGTGAAGTGGAAAGGAGGCTTAGTCATTAAATATATCCATATATACCATACCATCTCCCAAGTCTACATTACAAGCTTAATAAAGTCCTATAGTGATCCTAACATGACTGTATGAAAACTAAGGTAAAAAAAATAAGGGCAAGCCTATGGTAGTTGATGCGTATTGAGGGAGCGTCTCTTGTGAGCGTGAATGTCTCTTGACTGTTCTTGCATTGACATGTATTATTCCATATGAGTGAGTGGGACTTCTTTGTTGTGAGGGCATATGGGTTGTATTGCTAGCTGGTTACTTTCCTAGGTAGTGTAATATATATGCATGTTTTCTATTGCTAATTTAATGCCATACATTGATTCCCTTGTTTCACATTGCTATGCTTCACGTGTTCACACAATTGGTTTTGAATTGTTGTAATAGGAAGGGGTAATGTTTTAAAGTTTAAAGTATTGATTGACTGTCTTAGATAGCTTAGAGTTCTCCTCATTAAGCATTGTTTTGTTGTGTTTCCCGAGGACATGTAAACGTTCTAAGTTGAGGATGTTGATGTTCTATGGCTTCATAGAACTTTCGACTCTTAAAATAATGAAAATATGTAAGTTACTTAGGTTGTTTTGTTAGATATGACATATTTTAGTTATATTTTTACAAGAAATCATGTTTTGGGACTATTCTCGAAGAAATGAGTGAAATTTGAAGTTTTTGGTCACATAAGTGTGCACCTATGGCCCATATCTTCTACCTACGATCCATAGGAGCCAAAGCAGGTGTCAAAACATAGAACTCTAGAGTCTCAGAAGTACAAGAAAAAGACTTTGTCACTTATGGAAGGGCACCTATGGCCTGTAGGTGTCTCCTACGGTCCTTAGGTGACAAAGTATGTTATATAGAGGCAAAGTATTGAGAGTTCAAGAGCTACAGAAGAAAGGGGGATACCTACATGGACCACCTACAACATATAGGTGGCCCAGTAAGTGACTATCGACCTTGATTTTCCTTTTTTGTTTGGGAGTTCTTTCCTGAGGTTTCCTAGTAATCTATATATACTCTTTTGACCCTTTTTAGTTATTTTACACACTCTATACACTTACAAACATATATTTGATTCCAGGATTCAAATTTGATCACCGGATTACTTTGGTCAAATTTGAATGTCTTCCATTATGAATTTCTTTATTCATTTCACAACAATGAGTGGATAAATCCCTTATCTAGGGTCGTGGGAACCCTGGCAGATTGACGAAGTAGGAGAAGTGCTAAGTTGCTCTAAAATGATATTTTTGCATGTATTGTGGTTACCTTCAGTTTAATAGATTTCTTAGTGGTTGAAAGAGTTAAGATCCCACCTAGTATATCACTACTTACTTCATAAGAGGAGTAGGGATTAGGAAAAGATAATCACAATAATAATTTGAAGATTAGTTATCGATCTAGGCTGATCAATATCATCTACTTAAGATGGTTATCTATCATCTTAATAACTTGAGACTTAAAAGGTAATAGTTGATTGGAATTTAGGATAAGGGTTAGTAGTCTAACATTCTGAGACTTAAAAATTAAATGGTGAATCTGAAAATGAGTCCACACGATAGTAGATGGAACATAACTTATCAAATTCTATATTTATGATATCGGGTTGGTTCAACAAAGCACGGTAAACCTGCCAACTTGACAAGCCTGGGGGAACACTATCCTAGTGTTTATCTCCAACTGGCTATAACCAAAGTTGAGTTATGTCACTTGTTCGAGATTACTACTACAAAACCCCATTTATTTTCTGCACTACCCGTCAATTCCTGCAAATGAGAGATATAATTCCACGTATTTCCTTGGGGTCAACCCAACCTGAGTTGGGTTACTTTACTTAATAGAAACCGTTTTTCTTCAATTAGAAGTGTAGTTTTTGTTTTGATTAGTACCACTATGATCCATAGATTCCACACCATTAAATGGAACACCACCAACTTATCCCAAGAGCTAAACCAATCCATCCCTGAGAAATAATGAGGAAATAAACCATGGTGGAGCCTATGCTAGCTCCTAGCCCACCACTGGATGGGGTGTCAGAATCTCTAGTGTAAGAGTAGGAATAGGGTCTGGTGAAGTCTCCCTATCCTAATCTATTATTGGGGTTGTGTCTATCTATTATCCTCGATCCCTAGGTCATCTACAATCTTTGGTAGGATCCCTAGTCATGGATTTGGGGTCCTTATGTCGTGTAGCAGTAGCACGAGTCCTAACAATCTTCAAAAGAGTGAAATCAAAGAAATCTTAAAAGACAACTCAAAATCTTAGCACGGAATAAGAGAAATAAATGAAGATCTTCTAATAATGTACTATAGCCTCTCGAAGATAAGACACAGACATCATAGCATTGATCCACAGGACTCTACAAGACACTTTTTTTTGTACCAACAATATTGGTGAACCTAGCTCTGATACCAATTTTACACAACCTAATTTTTGAGTCATTATGAAACCTATTTTATCCCACCAGTAGGTATGCCAAACCATGGCCCAAAGCAATAAATAATGGGATAATTTGGTGGGAAAATGGCATAAATACTGGAAATATGTAAGTAAAAGGCTTACAAGCAATAAATCATAGAATAATAATAAAATGGAAGATAAATAAGAGAAATAATAATATATCATGACCTAGTGTATCGGTACATGAGACACTAATTCAAAAGAATACGAGTACTATCATAGTCAAATATACATAAGTCTCAAAAATAAAATGACTAGGCAAAAAATAGAAGATGGAGAAAAGGTTAATTCCGGTTTTGAGAACTCATCCTATTTCCGAACTCTGGATCATATGATCGTAACATCAATAGAGGCAACTAGTACTCTTATCTATACCAAAAAGGTATAAAAAGATTAGTATGAGTAACAAAGCCATGGGTTCTCAGTAGGCATCATCAGTTGACTAAGCTAAATCATAATAGAAATGTAATAAAATAAGAGATAAATAAGCTAAGTCAATGTAAGAGGACAAACCTAGAATAATGCTCCAATATTGTAAATAAATAAAATAATAACATTAAAGGAAACATAACTATCTCTACAAAACTAGCCTCCATAAGACAGTAAATTCAACAAAGTAAATAACCCAACGCAAACCCCGATAATCCAAGAGGATTCAATAAAAAAAGTAAGAATCAAAATGATAAAAATTAGACGTATCTCAAAATCATAAATGTGGATCCTTCCATACCGTAAACATTGTACTCGATATGATTTCATAACTATCACACCTAACTTCTTAATGCTATACATGAACCAAAACTCATATTATAATTTGCCGGACTTAAACAAAAACTCATATCATGAATAATGTCGTAATTGAACTGGTTTTAAGATCATAAATTGCTGGACTCAAACCAGAACTAGTACCATCTCCCAAGTACCAAAGTTGAATAAATCATTTGCATCTAAACCTCCCCAGGCTCAAGAATATACTTTAAGATAATGTTATACATCTATGGAGTCTATAAGGAGCTAATAGTAGTCTTCGCTAAAGGTGGGGTGACGGGGCCCACTTTTAACCCTAAAATCCATTCTATGACAATTTCTACTCTATACTAGGCTAAGGTCTCTAATTCCACTAGTAGATATTAAATAAGCTATATTTTAGTCTGAAGATAGCAATTCTACCTAAAGAATGAGTAGCAAATACAATTATGCCTAATTTACGGTTCCTTAATCGGCTAAATAATCGAAGTCAGGCTAAATACAACTCCAAGTCCAAATTTCCAACCCACATCTAACTCATTATCATAAATAAAATTTAGCACAATCCATGAAAAAGGTAAACCTAACTTACCTGGACGCTGAAGAAAGCCTGGAGAAGTTTTCTAAATGAACAATTTCCCCCTCTTACATTATGACACTAGTTTTTTGGTGATTTATGTTATTTCTATTAGGTTTCTATTATTATTTTTGTGCGGGCCTGACATTATTCTAGAAGTATTGCTTTGGGTTATATTGTAATTATTTTTTATTTTCCTTTATCAATTTGGGTGATTGGCTTACTTATCAAGGTTGAACTGTGATAAGTACCATCATGGACCATTTTTTGGTTATGACAAATTGATATGAGAAATTCCAGGTTCACCAATCTCTTAAGTATAAGAGAAAGATGTCTAGTAGAGCTTTGTCGATCGATATGTAGAGGATCAAATCAATCTTTGTGACTTTAAAATTTCTTTTAGAAAAAAACATCTCTATTTTTATTCCTAGTCGTGCAGGTTATTCTTACCCAATGTTCTAAGTTGTGTTCTATTCTTATTTGCACAGATGGTGCGGACTAGATTTTGAGAGGCTAGGAATGCTGAGCCGACACTTGAGGATGAATCCCAAAATAGAGGGAGAGGCAGGGGTCATCAAGGTGGTTTTAGTGGACACACATCTCAAGGTATAGAATTCTCTAGTAGAGGTTCCTGTAATTATCATGATAGGCCAGTTCAGGCTGTATTGCATGGATCAGGTAGTATACCTTTAGGTTCTGTGACTTTTGATTGCCAGGTGTTAGGTCATATAGGTAGAGGTTCCAAGATTGGTGCTTTAGTCTAGGGTGGTCGTTCTAGTTTGTTTGGACCTTCTCAATTAAGTCAGGCCACCAGGATGTTTTGTATGTTATGAGTTTGGCCATATAGAAAAGGATTTCCCTTGATGTGTATATGGATCTACCCAATAGGGTTCTCAATTTAAGCTTTGCCTAACTCTAATTTCTGTAGTGAAAGGTGGTTCAACGAGTGGAAGGATGTCATTTTCTATATTTCCAAACGTTTTCTCCATTTAGAGCTTTTCTGTAGCTTGCCCACGTAATTTATAACTTTTTGAAGTTGATAGTTTGATTACCAGGGTGGTTCATTTATTTTTAGAGCCAATTCCCTATTTTGAAGTTTTGGCTATTAAGGATTGACTATCAAGAATAAATTTTAGGAAACCAACCTTGTACGCCAATTCTAATAGTTTCGTCATCTTTGGAACATTGATTTCAGGATAGGGGCACCATTAGTTTGGATTCTAAGGATTTCAGACTCATTTTAGGCTATTGGATTGATTTTTGTAAAAATAGCCCTTAGGTGTGGGGCTCATGTTTTATCAAAACAACTTTGGATAGAATTTGTGCTGGTGTCGTTTAGTCCAAAATGTTAAATCTAATATGGTAGTATAGTTTGTTTGCATTTATGGGATTTCAAACGAATCTCAGGAGGCCGATCGAAACTTGGAAATAACCAAGTTTAGCTGGTGTAACCACTTAAGCGGACCTTTAGTCGCTTTAGCGGCCAAAGTGTTGCTTTAGCAGCCAAGGCTGATCCTTTTCTCATTTCTTTAGTGAAGGCATGATCTCTTTAGTAGATGCAGCTTAAGTGAAATATTATCTGCTAAAGCATAGGTCATCCAGGTGCAAGTGTCACTTAAGAGACCAAGTAACGCTTTAGTTGCAATCAGCTAAGCAATTATATGACCGCTTAAGCGGTAAATTCAAAGGTATTAAATTCTCCACTTTATCGGATTTTCTCCTAGTTTTTCTAAGTCCCAAGAGCATTAAAACCCTTAAGGGATTATAAAATTGGGATTTTGTTCCTTGGGTGACCATGGGAAGTTGGTTATATCAGGGAAGTTGCTTCCTCATAATAATCCTTGTAAGTTCTATCTAATTCTTGATTTAATTCTCTAATTTAGTCATCAATCCCTAGTTCCTTGATGGGTTGAATTGAGTGTTGTTTGATATTGGAATTTACTCATTCTTAAGGGTAAATAATTCTTAAGCATAGAGGGATGTGTTGAAGGTTTCAAACTGAGATCCCGCAAGCAAGCCTTACATGGGATTTTGATCTGATTTTGGACTCAAAGCATTAGAGTGAAATAGGTGTATCATTATTGTCGTATTAATATGTAATTCCCCGAGACTCTAACCAATAGTGTAACAATGACTCAATCTCATGAGAAGTAAATTATAGTGCTTTGGTTGTTTTATGATCAAGGGTGATGTGTATTAAGGCCTCAAAGATGTCCTAGCTATTAGGTGAATCAAAACATTCCTTACCGATTGAATTCTTGGGAAGGATATTGCCATATTCAACTTCAAATGATCATATATGTCGTTATACTACGAATTATTGATCTCATGACCTACCAAAAAATAGAAAATTGAATTATCTTTCCAACGATACAAATTTCACCCAAATCTGGTATCGAAGCCAAGAGTTATCCCCATTTTACTCCAGCATGTCAGGCTGGAAAACTGAGTGACGACATTTTGTGATAAGCTGTCACAAGTGTGACGCCTTATCACCAATGTCATCAGCCTTAGGCATATTTCCACCCCTAGTGATGACATTTTGTGATAATTTGTCACAAGTTTGACGACTTATTACCAATGTCGTCAACCTTAAGCAGAAAATCATAAAATCCACCATTTTGTGACGACATTTCATGACGACTTGTCATGAATGTCGTCAGCTATTTTTTTCAGCAATTAAAGGACATTTTTGCAATGATATTTTGGTCTTTTCCCATATTTTGGAGGCCCCTATATATATGAGAATTCCCATCTAAACCTTAATTTCTTCATTCTCTCTTCCAATTCTCTTAAGAAATATATCTAGGGTTTTTATTTAAGTCTATTAATCTTTCAAAAATCATCCATAAATCTTTAAGATTTCTTAAAGAATCAAGTTCCTCATAGTGTGGGCTTCGATAATCATTTATTACAAGTGTGGATAGAGTCTCAAGCACTAGAATTCATCCAATTTCAAAGATTAAGGTATGTGGGATTTTGAACAAGAGCAATTCTTTCATTCTTGTGCCCAAAGCTTTGATTTCTATTATGGATTTATATTATTTTATAAGTGGGTTTATACCCAAATTACTTCATCATGAGACTGTGAGAATATAAATTGTTCAAGTTTTGTTATACATGATTATTTTACTATTCTCAAGTTATGACTTGATATTTAATATTGTGAATTTCATATTTCTACCTTGAGTTGATATTTCAAGTGCTTTCAAGATATATGTCAAGATTTAAGCTTCCTTATGAAAAATTGGATTATTGAGTATATTGATTCATGAGATTGAGTTGTTACAATGAGTCTTGATATTTCCTCAAAGTTATTGATGTTGCCATGATTTAATGAATTGATATATTTTGATATTGAGAAATATTGATTTGATTTGAGTCAAGTTAGGAATCCACAAATTGATTATGATTTGATAAATGAGAAAGAGATTTGATTTGGTCTTCATGATAGACCCTTGTGATGTTTGTGGTGGATTTCCTAACACGTTCTGAGCTTATCTCTGGGGGTAGTATTTAGCACCGAGTGAGAAATGTGGTATTTCCCCTGAAACTACGTGCCACCATAGAATTAGTATTGATTTTTTGGGCCAGAGGCCGAGTATGAGATTGTGATCACTAAATTGAGGTTGTATTCCCTGACAAGAGTACGACGTTCCCGCCAATGTGGGGTTCTCTCCTTAGGAGGGAAAAACGTTGGACTCTATGTAGATCATATGATTTATGTCGGTTAGAAGCACCTCCCGTGTCCATAAGAGTTGAGTTTCTTGAATTACCGAGTCACTCCGAGTCTTGAGTTGAAGAGTTGAGTTATTTATGATGATTTATGAGGTTTTTATCATATTATTTATTTACTATGAGATCATGAAAAGTATGTTTCAATCTAACTCAAGCCAAGTGAGCCATCATTGTACATATGCATATTTTTATAAAATTGATGATGATATTTGTATTGTTACATGCACCCCCACATACTCAGTACATTCCAAAGTGTTGACCCACATATTTTCCTATGGGGTATATTTTCTCATAATGTAGGTTCAAGTACTCAGCCAAAGCCACGTTAGCGATATTCAAGTGCCTCAACTACGTTCCCTCAGTGGTGAGTCCTCATGGTTCGAGGTCCGTGTCTATATTTTTGGTGATATCATTATGTTGTTATGGCTTTCAGTACTGTTTGAGTCAGTTGGGGGTTTGTCCCAATGGCTCCTTGATTTTGATGTATAGAGGCTTTGTCAGACTAGAGGGTTGGTATGTACAAACATTCAATATATTTTGGTTGTACAGTCTAGTATTCTCCAGTATTTCTCTTGAACCGATATGGTATATATTTTTATTGTGTATGACTATTGTTGAATTGAATTCCTGGAGGTAGTGTCTAGCTCCGAGGGTTAGCTTGCGGCTACGTGTAGTCCTACACACCGTGTGGCATCTTGAGATGAAATTTTCGGGCGTTACATAATATGTATATCATTATTTTGATAGTGTGGCATCATGTAGAGGATTCTTGAAAGGGAAACTCTCCAATTTAGCATACTTTAGCGGGCATTCTTTGGCATCTAGGTTGGCTAGGATTACTCTCCTATTAGATTAAGATTTATTATGGTATAGGTATGATATTATGCTAGTCTTAGGTTGGGAATTATGACTTAATTGTATTGTTAGCAAATTTTTAATATTTAGCCGGATAATGAGCTATTTTAGGCGGATTTGACCTAACTACCGATTTCTATGGTTGAATTGCTATCTTAGAACTTAATGATACTTATGAAGCACTTGTAGTGGAATTTTGGAACTTTAGTCTAGCCCTGGGTAGAATTTGCCTTAGAATAGACTTTTGGGGTTATAAGTGGGCCCCTCGACCCCGATGTAAGTCAAAAAATGATAATTATCTCCTTGTAGACTTAGTAGGCCTTTTACTGTTATCTAATCTACATTCTTTAGTCCAAAGAGGATTTAGACATATTCTGACTTATTCTAGGCTTGTAACTTAGATTTATTAAGAATGGTTATGTTTGACAACTTTGATATTAAGATCGGTTCGAGTTTGGTGAGTATAATGCTATTTTTTATTCAAGTCAAGGATGAGAGATACTATTTCTTATTCGACTCTGCCTTAGAGGGATACTTATGATGGTTATGGAATTAATTTGAGTCTGGTGTTTATGGTATGGAAATATCCATGGTTACGACTTTGAGGTTAAGATATTTTATGAGTATTACTATCAACATTTCCTTCTTAGTTGTATCCACTGGGCTATGGGGGCCCAATTGGGTTATTTAGGTTTGTTTGCACCTTTTGGGCTTATGGAGGCCCAATTAGGCTATAGTTAGACATGTTCTCTTTAATATTATTTACTTGATTACTCACTCTCAGAATTTGGATGCATTGTTCCAGTTTTTTCCTTTTACCCTGACTTTGTTTATTATGTCACATCTTATTGTATACATATTATGATTTAGCTAAGTCAATCGATGATGCTTACTGAGTACCCATTTCTTTGATATTTATACTACACTTCTATATCTTTTTCTAATATAGTTCCAAGTACTAGCTACGACATTGATGTTTGTACCACTACTAGTCAGAGTCCAAAGATAGGGTAATCTTTTGGAACTAGAGCTTTATTTCCTTCTTTTATATTGGGCGATCTTTCTATTCGAGAATATTTTACATTTGATACTTCTATTACTCTTATTCTTTTTCAAGAGGATCTTGTATGAACTTTTCTAGGTCATGGGATATTTCTATTATTTTCCTTGTTTATCTTCACTTGCATTATTATCCCTATATTTTATTGCGTGTAATCTAATTACTTGTGCAATTTTTGTATTTACCTTACTTTCCACTTATTAGACCATTACTTATCGTTATGGGCTACAATTTGGATAACCTACTAGCGGGTTAAAGTAGGTGCCATCATGTCTCATAAAATTGGGTCATGAAAAATTAGTAACAGAGCCTAGGCTCACTGGTATTTTTGGTACAAGAGCAAGTGTCTAGTAGAGTCTAGTAAATCAAAATGATGACGTCTTTTTCTTATCTACGGGGGGCTATAGAATATTCTTATGAGATCTTTACTTCCTTTTCTCATTTTGTGCTATGTGTCTGTATTGGTTTCTAAGATTAACTTTATTTTACTTTTTTGCAAATAGCTAGGATACGAGCTATAATTACTAGAGACGAGGTCCCTATGTTGATGACTAAGAATCCTATTAGAGGTCGTGGACGACCTAGAGGTTGGGGGTAGTCGAGAGATGTAGCCCCCATTAGAGGTATAGATAGGGGGATTTTCCCAAACCTTATTCCTGTTATCACACTAGAGATTCCTCTAACCTAACCATTAGTGGGCTTCAGGGAAGCCCAGGATCCATCGGGGTTTATTTCTTCATCGCTGCTTAGAGATGCTTTCATTCAGTTACTAGGTTTGGTTGGTGGTACACCATCTGATAGTGCTTTATTTGCAGATCAGAGTGGAACAGAGGATGGGGCATAACCTGTAGCTACGACCTCCAGATTTGAGATGCTTCTAGTGCCAATAGTTTCTTAGCCGATAGTCGCGCAAACTGCTATGTCCATTGAGGAGCAAAAAATATTTGGCAAGGTTTCTGAGATTAAATCCTCCTAGATTTATTAAGGCACCAACAAAGTTGCATTTGAATTTTTAACTACTCATAAGGGTAGGATCCATAATTTTAGCCAGTTTGAGGCTCATGACATTGACTAGAATACTTTTTAGTGGGACATGGCAGCTAGACATTGGTCGAGAGGTTATCTTGATTCCAAGCTAGTTGGATCTCCATCATTGACATGGACTCAGTTCTTTGAGTCTTCTTGTAGAAGTATATTCCTCATAGACTTAAAAAAAAATGAGATATTAGTTCTTAATATTAGAGTAGATTATGATTGTCCTAGAGTATTAGGATCGGCTAGAGTATGAGGTTCGGTTCCATAAGTTAGCTAGGCATGCTACAACTATTTTTTTGATCTTGTATGAGTGAATTTGATGTTTTGTTTAGAGATTGAGTCTCCTTATTTGCATGACTACAGAGAGTTTGGTTTCCACTGGTAGGTATTTTACTGAGATCTCTTATTATACTTCAACCATGGGGTAGATTCATTGCGAGGCCCAAGGGGAAATGATAAAAAAACTATGTTACCAGGGTAGTTTTTGTGGGAGTCAGCGGGTGTCATGGTTCATAGGTAGAGGTTCTCTGGGTAGGTACCCTCTATGCTAGCCTTATCAGTATCAGGGTCTGTCTAGTAGGCTCATTCATATCACACTTCAGATGACTGGCCAAGGATAAGCCCAACTACAGTGATCATCTTAGCCAAAGTAGTGGCCAGTCTTTAATAGATGTATATTTTGGGATTTTTAACTAATGTCGCTATTTTGGGGCAGCCAGATCTTTTGGACACAGTGCCACACCTAGAGCGTGATATGAGTGTGGGGCCTTCGGCTATTATTATAGACTGTCCTCAATATAGGATAGTTGTACCTGCAGTGTAGAGTGTTCCACCGATTAAGGTAGTGCTTCCCCTAGTTAGAGGTGATATGCAGGGTTCTTAGGGTGGTACTTAGGGTTCTCGAGAAGGTCCTCAGGCAGGTAAGATAAATGATCAGTCTGGCACCTAGCCAGATAGTGGGTGAGATCATATATATGCTGTACCTGGTAGAACGAAGGTAGAATCTTCATATTTTGTCATTACAAGTACGATCTCAATGTGCTATCAACCATATTTTTCTTTATTTGGTTGAGGATCCACTTACTCATATGTGTCTAATTATTATGCACCGCGGTTAGAGTTGTCTTGGGATTCCTTATGAGTTCCACTATATGTATCTACTCTTGTGGGTAATTCTTTAGTAGTGGATCAGATTTATAGATCATGTGTTATGACCATTTGAGGGTTTGATACTCAGGCTGATATTATTGTATTAGATATGGAGAACTTTGATGTGATTCTTGGCATAGACTAGTTATCCCTCTATTATGCAGTCTTCTTGCCATGAGTGTTACCTTAGCCATGCAAGTATACACCCAATTATATGGCAGGGATCTATTAGTTCCACACTGATGGGGATTATTTCTTATGTTTGGTCTAAGAGACTTATATCAAGGGGTTCCGAGTCCTATCTAGATTATATTTGTGATATTATTGCCAAGAGTCCTCCTCTTGATTTTATTCCTATAGTTTGTGATTTTCTTGTTATCTTTCCTACCAAACTACCTTGCCTTACTCTTGAGTTTGATATTGAGTTTATTATTGATATTGAACTGGGCACCTGACCTGTTTCTATGGAACCTTACCTTATGGATCCTGATGAGATTAAGAAGTTGAATTCTCAGCTTTACGATCTTTTGGGTATGGGTTTCATTAGGTCGAGTATGTCTCCTTAGGGTTCTTCTTTCTTGTTTGTGATAAAAAAAATGGTTATTTTAATATATGCATATATTATAGGCAGTTGAATAAGGTGATTGTTAAGAATAGGTATCCTATGCCTCTTATTGATCACTTGTTTGTCAACTTTAGGGAATGGCGGTGGTCTCTAAGATTGACTTCAGATTTGGTTACCATTAGTTGAGGATTCAGTCAGAGGACATCCTAATGGCTTTCTTTAGGACTCGCTATGGCCATTATGAGTTTCTAGTAATGTCTTTTAGATTTACTAATACACAGTTACATTCATGGATTTTATGAACCGCATGTTCAAAACATACTTAGACTCCTTTGTGATTATATTCATCGATGACATTCTTTTGTATTCATAGAGTAGGGAGAAACATATACAATATTTGAGGATTATGCTCAAGACTTTGAGAGATCATAGGCTTTTGCCTAATTCTCAAAGTATGAGTTCTAGATCGAGTCAGTTTCCTAGGGCATATGGTGTCTAAGGATGGATTATAGTGGATTCGGTAATGATTGAGGCTATTCGAGATTGGGCTAGAACTACATATCTGTTTGAGGCTCATATTTTTATTGGTTTGGTAGGTTACTATATGCTATTTTTTGAGAGTTTTTCTACTATTGCAGCGTTGATGATTAGATTGACCTAGAAGGAGGTTCCTTTCCAGTGGTTTGAGGAGTATGAGTCAATATTTCAGAAGCTCAAGGATTGTCACGACCCGATTCACAAGTCCTTATGGAACCTACCCTATCCCACTAGAAGGTAAGCCAAACCATAATATAGAGCTAAACACAATGGGTTAACTTGGTGAAAATTCTCCAAAAGATCCAGAGAGCCAAACCAACACAATAAGTAAACAAGGCAATAGAAATAGTTTAAAGGTAGTCACTACATAAATATGTAATACCCCATACTTTTCCTAGCTTAATTTCACTTCTAGAATATCAAAGACTAGCTTCAAAAATGAATAACTTTTATTACATGTAGAATTCTCCAGATTTAGACCCTCTATTGTATGGGAAATTAAATTAGCTTTCCATCCATACCAATTTTGCCTAAAGCCGATACTCGGTTGAGAAGTTATGCCATTTTTAGTAAAGCAGAACGCCAACTAGGAAATCACCGCATTGCGGTGAAGGTTAAATTCACATTCGTCAAATTCCAGTGGACCTTTATGAAAAGCTCACATCGCGGTGAGGTCCAATTTCCCAATTGTCAATTTCCAGTGGTTCACCGCTATAATGGCACGTCGCGGTGATGGACAAAATGGTATTTCAATAGAGTACCATGATAGCTCCGCGTCGCGTTGAAATTCCAATTCCCACTCTTCCTTTTTCCAGTGAGCCACCGTGATAGTGGCATGTTGCGGTGGCATGTTAAATCAGAAAATTTGACTCGTTTCTAGTTTCGATTAAATTTTAAAAAAGGTACATTGGTCAATTCCCAAGCCCTAATTCGTGAATAACACAAAATTAAATCCATTATAAGCCTATTATGTTTATTTTTCATCCATTCTCTCTCAACGAAAAAACCCTAGAGCTCAAAGCTTGCTCTCCAAGAAAATCAAATTTCTCCAAGAAAACTCAAAATTGAGGATTCCCAAATAAAAATAATCAAGAACTCATCTTCAAGAACTCAATTAGGAATCAAAAAAAATCAAATTTTTTCATCTAATCATCAATTAAGGTATGTGAGGTTTATGAACAAGGATCCTCTTTCATCCTTGTGCCCAAAACCAAGTTTTTATTTCAAATCTATATGATTTAAATGATTATACATGAGTTTTAAATTAGGGTTCATACCCATTATTGTTAATTGCAAGATTATGAGATTTCAAGTGTTTTAGAAGTTGAATTGCATGTTTATATTCATATTTTCATGCCTATTGCAGTAAATTTAAATTTTTTGAGATGAATCATCATTGTTTTCATCACCAAGCATGATTATTATGATATTTTGACATGAGATTGATGCATAGATTATTATGCTAAGATTGAATATTATTATTTCAAGAAAGATGATGCTTTAAGCATCTTATGATCATATTATTTTTAGATTATTCAGTAAAGCTTTGATATTTTGATCCTCAGATGAGATTTGGAATCCACTTTAAAGATTTATTACAAATTACAAAATTCAAACTTGCTTTATTTACAGAATGACTCAGATAAGAGCATAATTGGTTTCGTAATGAACCATTTTACTAGATTTTTAAAGTGGATTTCCAACAGAATGAGCACAGATTAAAGAGAGTAGTATTTAGCACCGAGCGGGAAGTATGGGATTAGCATGACCTATCTTCTTCAGAATTGGGTAGACAACGTAGGTACAGATTATCAAATTATTCTCACTTCTATGTGGATGATATTTACAGATGTGATCACTTAGATTAGGTTGTACTCCTTGGCAAGAGTATAACACCTCTTCCTATCATGAGGTTTTCCCCATGGGGGAACAAGACACTGGACTCCATGTTAGCTCACATGGTTTATTTCGGTTAGAAGAACCTCCCTAACAGTAAATGCTTTTAGAATAGTTTTAAAGAATTTTCCATACTAGTAATGAAAAGCTTTGAAAGAATTTCCTTCAGATAAAGTATGTTCCCTAAAGATTACAAACTCTAGCATTCAGAATAAAAAAGAATAACAGAATGGATTTTAAAAGAACTAAGTGTAAAGTCTTACGACTTTATTCAGATTATGTTTTACAGAACGATATTAATTATAGATTTCAGCTTTCAAATTTCAAATATAAGAGTGAGTCCTTTCTACACGTAGACAGTATGATTTAAACTTACAATATAAGTACAACTTTAAGAACTAAATGGTATGACTCACTCAATTTATAAAGTATGATTTGTTATTTATGATTACAGATTTCAGTATTAATGATATTCCGTCTTATGAGAGTCATTTACATTTAGCATGTATTCTTTTGCAAATTGATATAAATGTTGAGATAATGCTTTACTTATGCATTCACCCCCATATACTCATTACATCCTCAAAGTAATAATCTACATATATATCTACGTGCTACATTCTCTCATAATGTAGGTTTAGGTTCTCAGTTTCAGCAACGAGAGTGATTTCAAGCATCTCCATTTACATCCGACAGTTGGTGAGTCCTCATAATTTAGGGACTTAGTCATTCAGTTTATTTTCAGCTTAACAGATTATATGATTCAGTATTTTCAGATAGTATGAGTCAGTTGGGGGTTTGTCCTAGTGGCTCACTAGCACTAGTAAGTAGAGGTTTATCAGACTACTAGATTTTATCCAGACTTAAAGTATTTAATTTTCAGAGATTTTATTCAGATTGTCCTTAGTTATTTTAGATGAATTTCTGCCTTTAGTATGACTTTTATATCAACATTTTCCTTTTTATGAGATTCAGACTTAGTAGAAGGCAGACAGGGTTAGCTTAAGGCTACCCGTAGTCTTCAGCACCGTGTGACGTCTCAGGACCAGGTTTTAGGGCATTACAAACTTGGTATCAGAGATAGGTTTATAAGAGTCCTAGGGAGTCAGACCATCTGCATTATGTAGAGTCTTGATCATGGGTGTGAGGCACGCCATATTTATGAGCAAGAGGCTACGAGACATTTTTAAGAAATCATCTCTTTCTTTCATGATTTATTTTGCTTACAGTATCTCTATATCCTTTTAACTCATGCTCTTAAGTGACTACTAAATATGCCTTCTCGTTGAGCTATCGCCCACAAAAATTATAACCAGCCACCCAGCCCACCGATTCTCTGAATGAGAACGTATCCCATACTTAGTTTCAAGCTACCTTTCAGTCGTTAGCCCAAGTAGTGACTGCCAGTGTTCAGGGAAACCAATAAGAGGCAGTCCAACTTTAGGAGAATGGTGATTTAGCAGCAACAAGAATTAGAGATTTCATGAGAATGAATCCGCCAAAGTTTTTTGGGTAGAAAGCAGGTGAGGACCCATAACTTTATTTAGATGAGGTAATAAAGATCACCCAGATTATGTATATTTCTGAGAAGGAGAGTGTAGAGTTGGCATCCTATAGGTTGAAGGATATAAAGTATGATTGGGTGGTTATATGGAAGAATGGTAGAGGTGAGAATGCAGCTCCTATGAGTTGGCAGGTATTCCGAGATAAATTTCTAGGCAGGTTCTTTTCGCATGAGATAAGAGAAGCTAAGATAGAAAAGTTTGTGAATTTCTGACAGGGCTCAGTGATAGTGTAGTAGTACTTCCTTAAGTTCAATCACTTGTCTAAGTATGACCCAAATATGATGGTTGATCCTAGGGCAAGTATGAGTAGGTTTTTTATTGGAGTGCCTAGCTTGGTAGTCAATGAGTATAGAACTTCCATGCTTATTGGAGACATGGATCTTGATAGGTTGATGATTTATGCTCATCAGATTGAGGCAAAGAAGTTGAATAGAAGAGATAGATATAATAAGAAAGCTAAAATAGGGCAGTTTGAGTGTGGCTAGGCTAGGTCTCATGGGGAAATCATTCACAGTTTTAGAATCGTTCATTTATGCCAGCACTGTCTTTTGCTAATGTTCCCACTCCTAGAGCTAAGAAGGAGCAGTGGAGTAAGTCTTCTATGTACAGATCTTAAAATAGTGTGAGTGGAAGACCCAGTTATCCTCTATATGCTAAGTGTGGTAAGAATTATCCTGGTGAGTGTATGTTGGGGAAAAAAGGTTGTTATGGTTGTGGTAAGTTGGGTCATAGAATTAGAGAGTGTCCGCATACAAAGCAGGAAAACAGAGATATTAGTCCCCAGACTCAGGCTACTAGTGAACTAGCTCCTTTAGGTCGCCCAGCTCCTTCTCAAGGCACATCATCCTGTACCGGTGGCGGTCAGTGCCTGAATTGGATCTATGCTTTACGATTTCGTTAAGAGAAGGATGATTCACCAGATGTTGTTACTGATACAGTTCGTGTCTTTTATTTTGTTGCTTATGTGTTGTTAGACCCCGGGTCGAGTTTCTCTTATGTGACCCCGCTAGTTGCAGTGAAATTTGAAATAAGTCTTGAAAATATCCCTGATACCTTCTTGGTTTCTACTCCAGTGGGTGAGTCAGTTATTGCCAAATAGATCTATAGAAAGTGTCCTATCACTGTCCTTCATAAAATCATGTTAGCAAATTTAAATGAGTTGGATATGGTTGACTTTGACCTTATTCTTGGCATGGATTAGCTCCATGCCTATTATGCATCTATAGATTATCGCACCTGAGTGGTGAAGTTTCAATTTCCAGATAAGCCAATCGTTGAGTGGGAAGGTAATTCAGTGTATCCCAAAAGTCATTTCATATCTTATCTTAAATCCTGAAAGTTGATTTCCAAAGGGTCCATCTATCATCTAATTAGGGTTAAAGACAATAAGTATGAGATTCCAACAGTTCAGTCAGTCAGGGTTGTCAATGATTTTCCTGATATTATTCCTAATGATTTTCCAGGGGTACCTCCCGATAGGGAAATAAACTTCGGTATTGACCTTTTCCCAGATACTCATCCTATTTCTATTCCACCTTACCGTATGGCTCCAACCAAGCTTAAAGAGTTAAAAAAGCAGCTTAAATATCTCTTAGATAAAGGTTTCATAAGTCCTAGTGTTTCTCCATTGGGCTCTCCCTTCCTATTCATGCAAAAGAAAGATGGTTCTTTGCAAACGTGCATTGACTATCGTCAGGTGAATAAAGTTACAGTCAAAAACAAATATCCTCTTCCTAGAATTGATTACTTATTCGACCAACTCCAAGGTGCAGGTTATTTCTCCAAGATAGACCTTAGATTCGGCTATCATCAGCTTAAAGTAAGGGAATGTGATATTCCAAAGACAGCTTTTAGAACCCGTTATGGTCATTTTTAGTTTCTAGTCATATCCTCCGGGATAATGAATGCCCCAGCAGCCTTAATGGACTTGATGAACAGAGTGTTCAAATAGTATCTTGGCATGTTCGTCATAGTCTTTATCAATGATATTTTGGTCTACTCTCATAGTGAGGATGATCATGCAGACCACCTTAAAATTGTATTACAAACTCTTAGAGATCACTAGTTGTTCGCCAAATTCAGTAAATGTGAATTTTGTCTATGATCAGTAGCTTTCATTGGTCATATTATTTTTAATGAGGGAATTAGAGTTGATCCCCAAAAGATAGAAGCACTAAGAAATTGGACTAGACCTATTTCTCTATCAAACATTAGAAGTTTCTCGGGTTTAGCTTGCTATTACAGATATTTTGTTGAGGGTTTTTATTCTATTGTGTCTCCTATGTCTAGATTGACCCAAAACAAAGTTAAGTTTCAGTGGTCAGATTCCTGCGAGAAGAGATTTCAGGAGTTGAAGACTCGACTCACTTTAGCCCCAGTTTAGCATTACCTGATAGAACAGATGGCTTTATTGTCTATTCTGATTCTTCTAGAGTCGGTTTGGGTTATATGTTGATGCAAATAGGTAAGGTTACAACCTACGCCTCTATATAGATTAAGCCTCAAAAAAAGAACTACCCTACCCATGATCTTAAGTTAGCTGTTGTGGTATTTGCATTGAAAATATAGAGGCACTATCTGTATGGGGTGCATGTTGATGTGTTTATGGATCACAAAAGTTTATAGTATGTGTTTACTAAGAGAGAGTTTAATCTTTTTTAGAGAAAGTGGTTAGAATTATTGAAAGATTATAGTATGAGTGTGTTGTATCATCCCGACAAGGCCAATGTAGTGGTAGACGCCCTTAGTAGATTTTCTATAGTGTTGCCCATGTGGAGAATGATAAGAGGGAACTAGTTTGAGAAGTTCACCGATTAGACAGATTGGGTGTGAGATTAGTTGACTAAGCTGAAGGGAATGTTTGGGTTCAGAATAGTTCTGAATCTTCTCTAGTTTTGAAAATGAAAGAGAAGCAAGGTAAGGATTCTAGTTTGGTCAAACTAAAGGAGTCAGTTGGAGACCAAAAGGTAAAGGTTTTATCCCAAGTAGGAGATGGTGTGTTGAGATACCAAAAACGATTGAGTGTGCCAGGTGTTGATGATTTGAGGCAATGAATTGTGGTGGAAATGCATGGTGTGCGTTATTCTATTAATCCAGGAACCACCAAGATGTACCGTGACTTGTAGGAAATTTATTAGTGGAGTGGTATGAAGAAATATATAGCATAGTTTGTAGCCAAGTATGCGACTTGTCAATAGGTTAAGATAGAGAACCAAAAACCTAGTGGTACATTGCAAGATTTTGGTATCCCTACTTTGAACTGGGAAGAGGTGAATATGGATTTTGTGACCGGTTTAGCCCATTCACGTCGTCAGCATGATTTTATTTGGTTGATAGTAGACAAATTAACTAAGTCGGCATATTTCTTGCCAGTTCACACATCCTACACTGCTGAACATTATGCTAAGTTGTATACCAGAGAGTTAGTCAGATTGCATGGAGTTCCTTTGTGCATCATCTCATATAGGGGCACTCAAATTTACCTTCCAGTTTTGGAAATCCTTTCAGAAGGGTCTTGGTACCCAAGTTCATCTTAGTTCATCTTTCCACCCGTAGACAGATGGTTAGGAAGAAAGGACCATTCAAACTTTATAGGATATGTTGAGGGAATTTGTTCTTGTTTTCAGAGGTAGTTGGGATAAGCATTTTTCATTGATTGAGTTTTCTTATAATAATAGTTATCATGCTAGTATTCAGATGGCTCCGTTTAAAGAACTTTATGAGAGGAGATGTAGATCGCCAGTTGGTTGTTTCAAAGTGGGTGAGGCCGCTTTGATTAGACCAGACATGGTGTTTGAAGCCATGGAAAAAGTTTAGTTTATTAGAGAGAGATTAAAAGAAGCCCAGAGTCATCAGAAATCTTATGCATATGTAAGAAAAAGAGATCTTGAGTTTAAGATTGATGGCCTAGTGTATTTGAAAGTTTCACCCATGAAGGGGTGAAGAGATTTGGATAAAAAGGAAGCTTAGTCCCCGATATTTAAGCCACTTTCAGATTTCTAGTTGTGTTGGGAAGGTGGATTATAAGTTTGAACTACCCACAAATTTATCCTCAGTTCATCCAGTGTTCCATGTGTCCTTGTTGAAGAAGTTCATAGACGATTCAGCTGTTGTAGTTCCTCTAGAAAGTATAGATATTCAGAATAGCCTTTCATATGAAAAAGTTCCAGTAGAGATTCTTGATCATCATATCCATAGACTAAATAACGAACAAGTTCCCCTGGTCAAAGTTTTGTGGAGAAATCAGTCTATTGAGTGTGCTACTTAGGAAACAGAAGCAAACATGCGTACCAAATATCCTCATATCTTCTCCTCGAAATCAGATTCAGCCGAAGGTAGTAGTTTTCCTTCATTCAGTTCTTTTCCAGTCTCTGATTCAGCTATATAGTTGTTTTCATGTTAACTCATGCACTCGCAGATCATTTCAGTAGCTCATTATGTTGAGATTCAGTCATATAGTTTATTTTAATTTTGCATGATAGCTTATAGCCTCAGATTCCTCAACATTCTCAGCTTAACTAGCCATATTTGAGGACGAATGTTCCCAAGATGGAGATATTGTAATAGCCCATACTTTTCCTAGCTTAATTTTTCTTCAAGAATGTCAAAGACTTGCTTCAAAAATGAATAACCTTTATTACATGAAAATTCTCCAGATTTAGACCCTTCATTGTGTGGGAAATTAAATTAGCTTTCCATCGATATCAATTTCGACTAAATCCGATACTCGAGAGACTAGTTATGGCATTTTTAGTAAAGTAATACGCCATAAGGGCAAACACCGCATCGCGGTGAAGGTTAAATTTCCATTTGTCAAATTCTAGTGGAACTCTATGATAAGCTCGCATCGCGATGAGGTCCAATTTCTAGTTGTCAATTTCCAGTTGTTCACCATGATAGTGGCGTGTCACGGTGATGGACAAAAAGGCATTTCAATAGAGCACTGTGATAGCCCCGCATCGCGTTGAACTTCCAGTTCCCACCCGTCCTTTTTCCAGTGAGCTATCGCGATAGTGGCGTATCGCAGTGGCATGTTAAATCTGAAAATTTGACCCATTTTCAGTTTCGATTAAATTTTAAAAAAGAGTACTTTAGTCAATTCCCAAGCCCCAATTTGTGAATAACACAAGATTAAACTCATTTTAAGCCTATTATGCTTATTTTTCATCCATTCTCTCTCAAAGCAAAACCCTAGAGCTCAAAGCTTGCTCTCCAAGAAAATAAAATTCCTTCATTGTTTCTCCAAGAAAACTCAAAATAAAGGATTCCCAAATCAAGATAATCAAGAACTCATCTTCAAGAACTCAAATAGGAATTGAAAAAATTAAAGTTTCTTCATTTATTTATCAATTAAGGTATATGGGGTTTATGAACAAGGATCCTCTTTTATCCTTGTGCCCAAAACCAAATTTTTATTTCAAATCTATATGATTTTTAATGATTGTACATGAGTTTTAAATTTGGGTTCTTACCCATTATTGCTAAATGGAAGATTATGAGATTTTAAGAGGTTTAGATGTTGAATTGCATGTTTATATTCATTTTTTTATGCCGATTGTAGTGAATTTAAAATTTTTGAGATGAATTGTCATTGTTTACATCACCAAGCATGTTTAATATGATATTTTGACATGAGATTGATGTATGGTTTATTATCCTAAGATTGAATATTATTATTTCAAGAAAGTTGATGCTTTAAGCATCTGATGATCAAATTATTTTTAGATTATTCAGTAAAGCTTTGATGTATTGATCCTCAGATGAGATTTGGAATCCACTTTAAAGATTTATTATAGATTATAGAATTCATATTTGCTTTATTTATAGAATTACTAGGATTAGAGCATAATTGGTTTCGTAATGAACCATTATACTAGATTTTTAAAGTGGATTTCCAACAGAATGAGCGCAGATTAAAGGGAGTAGTATTTATCACTGAGCGGAAAGTGTGGGATTAGTGTGCCCTATCTTCCACAGAACTACGTAGCCAATGTAGGTACAGATTATCAGATTATTCCCACTTTTATATGGATGACAATTATAGATGAGATCACTTAGATTAGGTTATACTCCTTTCCAAGAATATGATATCTCTTCCAATCGTGAGGTTTTCCCAATAGGGGAACAAGACGTTGGACTCCATGTTAGCTCATATGGTTTATGTCGGTTAGAAGAACCTTCCTAACAGTAAAAGCTTTCAGAATAGTTTTAAAGTATTTTCCCTACTAGTAATGAAAAACTTTGAAAGAATTCCCTTCAGATAAAGTATGTTCCCTAAAGATTACAGACTATAACATTCAGAATAGAAAATAATAATTGAACGGATTTTAAAAGAACCAAGTGTAAAGGATCACAAATTTATTCGATTATGTTTTATAGAAAGATATAAGTTACAGATTTCAGCTTTAAGATATCAAATTTAAGAGTGAGTCTTTCTACACTTCGACAACATGATTTAAAGATAGAATATAAGTACAACTTTTAGAACTTAGTGGTGTGACTCACTAGATTTATAAAGTAATATTTGTTATTCATGATTACAGATTTCACTATTTCAGATATTCCATCTTGTGTGAGTCATTTACATTTAGCACGCATTTGTTTACAAATTCATATAAATGTTGAGATAATTTTTACTTAAGCATTCACCCCTATATACTTAGTACATCCTGAAAGTACTAATCCACATATACGTCTATGTGCTACATTCTCTCATAATGTAGGTTTAGGTGCTCAGTTTCTGCAGCGAGAGTGATTTCGAGCATCTCCATCTATATCCGGCAGTTGGTGAATCCTCATAGTTTGGGGACTTAGTCATTTATTTTATTTTCATCTTAATAGATTAGATGATTTAGTATTTTCAGACAGTTCAAGTCAGCTGGGGGTTTGTCCCAGTGGCTCTCTAGCACTAGTAAGTAGAGGCTTGTTAGACTGCTAGATTTTATTCAGACTTATAGTATTTGGTTTTCAGAGATTATAATCAGATTGTCCTCGGTTATTTAGATAAATTTCTGCATTAAGTATAACTTTTATGTCAATATTTTCCTTGCTATGAGATTCAGACTTAGTAGAAGGCAGACAGGGTTATCTTAAGGCTACTCGTAGTCTTGAGCACCGTGTGACATCTCGGGACCGAGTTTTAGGGAATTAAAAACTTGGTATAAGAGATAGGTTTATAAGTCCTAGGGAGTTAGACAAGCCGCATTACGTAGAATCTTGATCATGGGTGTGAAGCACGCCATGTTCATGAGCAAGAGACTACGGGATATTTTTAGGAAATCATCTCTTTCTTTCATGATGTATCGTGCTTACAGTATTTGTAGCTTCTTTTAACAATGCTCTTATGTGGCAGTTGAATATGAATCCTCGTTAAGCTATCGCTAACAGAAATGATAACCAGCCACCCCAGCCCACCGATCCTCTAAATGAGAACATATCCCATATTGAGTTTTAGGCTACCTTTCTGTCATTGACCCAGGTAGTTACTGCCAATGTTCAGGAAACCAGCAGGCGACAGTCCCACTTTAGGAGAATAGTTATTTAGCAGCAGCCAAAATTAGATATTTCATGATAATTAATCCACCAAAGTTCTTTGGGTCAAAAGCAACTGAGGAACCACAACTTTATTAAGATGGGATGAAGAAGATCACGCAGATTATGTATATTTATAATAAGGAGAGTATAGAGTTGGCATCCTATATGTTGAAAGATGTAGAATATGATTGGGTGGTTATATGGAAGAATAGTATAGGTGAGAATGCAGCTCCTATGAGTTGGCAGGTATTCTGAGAAAAATTTCTAGGCAGGTTCTTTTTGCATGAGATGAGAGAAGCTAAGATAGAGGAGTTTGTGAATTTGAGGCAGGGATCAATGACAGTGTAGGAGTACTGCCTTAATTTCTATCATTTGTCTAAATATGCCCCAAATACGATGGATTATCCTAGGGAAAGTATAAGTAAGTTTGTTACCGGAGTGTCTAGCTTGGTAGTCAAGGAGTGTAGAACTGCCAAGCTTATTTAAGACATGGACCTTGATAGGTTTATGATTCATGCTCAGCAGATTGAGGAAGAGAAGTTGAAGGGAAGACATAAAAGTAATAAAAAAACTAAAACAGGGCAGTTTGAGTATGGTCAGGCTAGGTCTCAAGGGGGAAATTATTCATCTATTCCAGCACCATCTTTTGCTACTTCTCCCAGCCCCATAGCTTGGTAGGAGAAGTGGAGTAAGTCTTTTATGTCCAGATCTTAAAATAGTGTGAGTGAAAGACCCAGTTATCCTCCATATGCTAGTGTGGTAAGAATCATCCTGGTGAGTGTATGTTGGGGGAAAAAGGTTGGTATGGTTATGGTAAGTTGGGTCAGGTAATCAGAGAGTGTCTTCATGCTTAATAGGGAAACATAGATGTTTATCCCCAGACTCAGGCTACAAGTGCAGCAGCTCCTTTAGGTCGCCCAGCTCCTCCTCAAGGCACATCATTCTGTACCGGTGGCGGTCAGCACCAGAATCGGTTCTATGATTTACCATCCCATCAGGAGCTGGAAGATTCACCAGATATTGTTACTGATATGCTTCATGTATTTTATCTTGATGCTTATGTGTTGTTAGACCACAAGTCGAGTTTCTCTTATATGACCCACTAGTTACAGTGAATTTTGAAATAAGTCCTAAAAAGATCCCTGAGCCCTTCTTGGTTTCTACTCCAGTGGGTGAGTTGGTTATTGCCAAACAGACCTATAGAAAGTGTCCTATCACTTTTCTTTATAAAATCATGTTAGCAGATTTAATAGAGTTAGATATGATTGACTTTAACCTTATTCTTGGCATGGATTAGCTCCATTCTTGTTATGCGTCTATAGATTGTCGCACCTGAGTGGTGAAGTTTCAGTTTCCAGATAAGCCAATCTTTGAGTGGGAAGGTAATTCAGTGTCTCCCAAAAGTTATTTCATATCTTATCTTAAAGGCTGATTGATTTCCAAAGGGTGCATCTGTCATCTAATTAGGGTGAAAGACACTAAGACTGAGACTCTAACAGTTTAGTCAGTCAGGGTAGTCAATGATTTTCCTAATATTATTCTCGAAGATTTTCCAGGAGTACCTCTAGATAAGTAAATAATCTTCGGTATTAACCTTCTCCCAGATATTCAGCCCCTATTTCTATTCCGCCTTACCATATGGATCCATCCAATCTTAAAGAGTTAAAAAGGTAGCCTAAATATCTTTTAGATAAAGGTTTCATAAGGCCTAGTGTTTTGTCCATGGGGCTCTCCCTTCCTATTCATGCGAAAGAAAGATGATTCTTTGCAAATATGCATTAACATCATCAAGTGAATACAGTACAGTCAAAGAAAAATATCCTCTTCCTAGAATTGATTACTTATTTGACCAACTCCAAGGTGCAAGTTATTTCTCCAAGATATACCTTAGATTCGGATATCATTAGCTTAAAGTAAGGGAATGTGATAGTCCAAAGATAACTTTCAGTACCCGTTATGCTCATTTTGAGTTTCTAGTCATGTCCTTCGGGTTAACGAATCCCCTAGTAGCCTTCATGGACTTGATGAATAGAGGGTTTAAATAATATCTGGACGTATTTGTCAGTCTTTATCGATGATATTTTGGTCTACTCTCGTAGTGAGGATGATCATGCAGACCACCTTATAATTGTATTGCAAACTCTTAGATATCACTTGTTGTTCGACAAATTTAGTAAATGTTAATTTTGTCTAAGATTAGTAGATTTCCTTGGTCATATTGTTTTCAATGATGGAATTAAAGTTGATCCCCAAATGACAGAAGCACTAAGAAATTGGACTAGACCTATTTGTCCATCAAACATTAGAAGTTTCTTGGGTTTAGCTAGCTATTATAGACATTTTGTTGAGGGTTTTTCTTCTATTGTGTCTTCTATGTCTAGATTGACCCAAAAGAAAGTTAACTTTAAGTTGTCAGTTTTCTGCGAGAAGAGTTTTCAAGAGTTGAAAACTCGACTCACTTCAGCCCCAGTTTTAGTGTTACCTGACGGTACAGATGGCTTTGTTGTCTATTGTGATGCTTCTAGAGTCTGTATAGATTGTGTGTTGATGCAGAGAGGTAAGGTTATTGCCTACACCTCTATACAGCTTAAGCCTCATAAAAAGAACTACCCAACCCATGATCTTGAGTTAGTTGTTGTTCTATTTCCATTGAAAATCTTGAGGAACTATCTTTATGGGGTGCAAGTTGATGTGTTTACGGATCACAAAATTTTACAGTATGTGTTTACTTAGAGAGAGTTCAATCTTCATCAAAGAAAGTGGTTAGAATTGTTGAAATATTATGATATAAGTGTGTTGTATCATCTTGGCAAGTCCAATATAGTGGCAGATGCCCTTAGTAGATTGTCTATGGGTAGTGTTGCTCATGTGGAGAATGATAAGAGGGAGCTAGTTTGAGAAGTTCACCGATTAGATAGATTGGATGTGAGATTGGTTGACTCAGCTGAAGGGAATGATTGGGTTCAGAATAGTTCAGAATCATCTCTAGTTTCAAAAGTGAAAGAGAAGCAAAGTAAGGATTCTAGTTCGGTCAAACTAAAGGAGTAAGTTGGAGACCAAAAGGTAGAGGTTTTCTCCCAAGGTGGAGATGGTCTGTTGAGATACCAAAAAAGATTGTGTGTGCCAGGTGTTGATGATTTGAGGCAACGAATTGTGGAGAAAGTGCATGGTGCATGTTATTCTATTCATCTAGGACCCATCAAGATGTATCACGACTTTCAAGATATTTATTGGTGGAGTGATATGAAGAAAGATATAGCAGAGTTTGTAGCCAAGTGTGCAACTTATCAACATCTTAAGATAGACCAACAAAAACTGAGTGGTACGTTGCAAGAGTTTGGTATCCCCATATTGAAGTGGGAAGAGGTGAATATGGATTTTGTGACTGGTTTTCCCCATTCACATTGTCATCATTATTTGATATGGGTGATAGTAGAAAAATTAACTAAGTGGGTACATTTCTTGCTAGTTCACACGTCTTAAACAACTGAAGATTATGCTAAGTTTATACCAAAGAGTTAGTCATATTGCATGGAGTTCCTTTATGTATCATCATAGATAGGGGTTCTTAATTTTACCTCTCAATTTTGGAAATCCTTTCAGAAGGGTCTTGGTACCCAAGTTCATCTTAGTTTAACTTTTCATCCATAGATAGATGGTCAGGCAGAAAGGATCATTCAAACTTTAGAGGATATGTTGAGGTCATGTGTTCTTGATTTCAGAGGTATTTGGGATAAGCATTTTTCATTGATTGAGTTTTCTTATAATAATAGTTATCATGCTAGTATTCAGATTCCTCCATTTAAATCACTTTATGAGCGGAGAATTAGATCGCCAGTTGGTTGGTTCGAAGTGGGTGAGGCCTCTTTGATTGGGCCAAACATGGTGTTTGAAGCCATGGAAAAAGTTTAGTTTATTAGAGAGAGATTGAAAGCAGCCCAGAGTTATCAGAAATCTTATACAGATGTAAGAAGAAGAGATCTTGAGTTTGAGGTTGATGACCTTGTGTATTTGAAAGTTTCACCCATGAAGGGGGTGAAGAGATTTGGAAAAAAGGGAAGCTTAGTCTCCGATATGTAGGCCCCTTTTGGATTTTGAGTCGTGTTTGGAATGTGGCGTATAAGCTTGAACTACCCATAGATTTACCCTCAATTCATCTAGTGTTCCATGTATACTTGTTGAAGAAGTACATAGACGATTCAACTATTGTAGTTCCTCTAGAAAGTACAGATATTCATAGCCTTTCATATGAAGAAGCTCCGGTAGAGATTCTTGATCATAAGATCCGTAGACTAAGGAACAAAGAAGTTCCCATGGTCAAAGTTTTGTGGAGAAATCAGTCTGATGAGGGTGATACTTAGGAAGTAGAAGCAGACATACGTACAAAGTATCCTCATCTCTTCTCCACGAACTCAGATTCAGCCAAAGGTAATAGTCTTCCTTCATTCAGTTCTTTTCTAGTCTCAGATTCTTCCATATAGTTGTTTTCATGTAAACTCATGCACTCGCAGATAAGTTCAGTAGCCAATTATATTGAGATTCAGTCATATAGTTTATTAAAATTATGCAGGATAGCTTATAGCCTTAGATTCCTTAGTATTCTCAGCTTAACTAGCCACATTTTAGAATGAATGTTCCCAAGGGGGAGATATTGTAATACCCCATACTTTTCCTAGCTTAATTTTTCTTCTAGAATGTCAAAGACTATATTTAAAAATGAATAACTTTTATTACATGTAGAATTCTCCAGATTTAGACCTTCCATTATGTGGGAAATTGAATTAGCTTTCCATCGATACAAATTTCGCCTACATCTGATACTCGAGAGAAAAGTTATGGAATTTTTAGTAAAGCAGAACGCCATTAGGGCAATCACCGCATCGCGGTTAAGGTTAAATTCCCATTAGTCAAATTCTGGTGGACCTCTACGATAACCTTGTGTTGCGGTGAGATCCAATTTCCCAATTGTCAATAGAATACCGTGATAGCCCCACTTCGCTTTGAACTTCTAATTCCCACTCTTCCTTTTTCCTGTGTGCTACCATGATAGTGGCGCATCACAATGGCATGTTAAATCGGAAAATTTGACTCGTTTCTAATTCTGATAAAATTTAAAAAGGGTACTTTGGTTAATTCCCAAGCCCCAATTCATGAATTACACAAGATTAAACCCATTCTAAGCCTATTGTGATTATTTTTCATCCATTCTCCCTCAAAGTAAAATCCTAGAGCTTAATGTTTGCTCACCAATAAAATCAAATTCCTCCATTGTTTCTCTAAGAAAACTCAAAATTGAGGATTCCCAAATCATAATAATCAAGAACTCATCATCAAGAATTCAAATAGGAATAAAAAAAATTCAAGTTTCTTCATCTAATCATTAATTAAGGTATGTGGAGTTTATGAAAAAGGATCCTCTTTCATCCTCATGGCCAAAACCAAGTTTTTATTTCAAATCTATATGATTTTAAATGGTTATAGATGAGTTTTAAATTAGCGTTCGTACCCATTATTTCTAATTACAAGATTATGAGATTTCAAGTGTTTTAAAGCAGGAAGGTAATTCAGTGTATCCCAAAAGTCATTTCATATCTTATCATAAAGCCAGAAAGTTGATTTCTAAAGGGTGCATCTATCATCTAATTAGGGTCAAAGACACTAAGTCTAAGACTCCAATAGTTCAGTCAGTCAGGGTAGTCAATGAGTTTCCTGATATTTTTCCCAAAGATTTTCTAAGGGTACCTCCCGATAGGGAAATAAAATTCGGTATTGACCTTCTCCCAGATACTCATCCTATTTCTATTCCACCTTATCATATAGCTCCAGCCGAGCTTAACTAGTTAAAAAGCATCTTAAATATCTCTTAGATAAAGGTTTCATAAGGCCTAGTGTTTCTCCATGGGGCGCTCCCCTCATATTCGTGTAAAAGAAAGATAGTTCTTTGCAAATGTGCATTGACTATCGTTAGGTAAATAAAGTTACAGTCAAAAACAAATATTCTTTTTCTAGAATTGATGACTTATTCAACCAACTCCAAGGTGCAAGTTATTTCTCCAAGATAGACCTTGGTTTCGGCTATCATCAACTTAAAGTAAGGGAATGTGCTATTCTAAGGATAGCTTTCAGAACCCATTATGGTTATTTTGAGTTTCTAGTCATTTCCTTCGGGCTAATGAATTCCCCAGCAGCTTTCACGGACTTGATAAACAGAGTGTTCAAATAGTATCTGGACATGTTTGTCATAGTCTTTATCGATGATATTTTGGTCTACTCTCGTAGTGAAGATGATCATGCAGACCACCTTAGAATTGTATTGCAAACTCTTAGAGATCTCCAGTTGTTCACCAAATTCAGAAAATGTGAATTTTGGATAAGATCTGTAGCTTTCCTTGGTCATATTATTTTAAGTGAGGGAATTAGAGTTGATCCCCAAAAGACAAAAACAGTAAGAAATTGGCCTAAACCTATTTCTTCATCAAATATTAGAAGTTTTTTGTGTTTATCTAGATATTATAGATATTTTATTGAGGCTTTTTCTTCTATTGTGTTTCCTATGTCTATATTGACCCAAAAGAAAGTTAAGATTCAGTGGTCAGATTCCTACGAGAAGAGTTTTCAGGAGTTGAAGACTCGACTTACTTCAGCCCCAGTTTTAGCGTTACCTGATGATATAGATGGCTTTGTTGTCTATTGTGATGCTTTTAGAGTTGGTATAGGTTTTGTGTTGATACAGAGAGGTATGGTTATAGCCTACACCTCTAGATAGATTAAGCCTCATGAAAAGAACTACCCCACTCAAGACCTTGAGTTAGCATTTGTGGTATTTACATTGAAAATCTGGAGGCACTATCTTTATGGGGTGCATATTAATGTGTTTATGGATCAAAAAAGTTTGCAGTATGTGTTTACTTAGAGAGATTTGAATCTTCATCAGAGAAGGTGGTTAAAATGTTGAAATATTATGATATGAGTGTGTTGTATCATCTCGACAAGGCCAATATAGTGGCAGACGCCCTTAGTAGATTGTCTATGGGCAGTGTTTCTCATGTGGATAATGATAAGAGGGAGATAGTTTGAGAAGTTCACCAATTAGACAGATTGGGAGTGAGATTGGTTGACTCGGTTGAATGGACTATTTAGGTTCAGAATAGTTCTGAATCTTCTCTAGTTTTGTAAGTGAAAGAGAAGCAAGGTAAGGATTTTAGTTTGGTCAAACTAAAGGAGTCAATTAGAGACAAAAGGTAGAGGTTTTCTCCCAAGGGGTAGATGGTGTGTTGAGATACCAAAATAGATTGTGTGTGGTAGGTGTTAATGATTTGAGGCAACAAATTATGGTGGAAGTGCATGGTTCGAATTATTCTATTCATCCAGGATCCACCAAGATGTACCACGACTTGCGGGAAATTTATTGGTGAAGTGGTATGAAGAAAAATATAGCAGAGTTTGTTGCAAAATGTTTGACTTGTCAACAGGTTAAGATGGAACACCAAAAACCTAGTGGTATGTTGCAAGAGTTTGGTATCCCCCCTTGGAAGTGGAAAGAGGTGAATATGGATTTTGTGATTGGTTTACCCTATTCACATCGTCAGCAAGATTTTATTTGGGTGATAGTAGACAAATTAACTAATTCGGTGCATTTCTTTCCAGTCACACGTCCTATATAGCTGAAGATAACGCTAAGTTGTCTACCAGAGATTTAGTCATATTTCATGGAGTTCCTTTGTGCATCATCTCAGATAGGGGTACTCAGTTTTACCTCATAATTTTGGAAACCCTTTCTGAAGGGTCTTGGTACCCAGGTTCATCTTAGTTGAGCTTTTCATCCACAGACAGATGGTCAGGCAGAAAGTACCACTCAAACTTTAAAGGATTTGTTGGGGGCATGTGTTCTTGATTTCAGAGGTAGTTGGGATGAGAATTTGTCGTTGATAGAGTTTTCTTATAATGATAGTTATCATGCTAGATTCAAATGACTCCGTTTAAAGCACTTTATGGGAGGATATGTAGATCGCTAGTTGGTTGGGCCAGACATGGTTTTTGAAGCCATGGAAAAATTTCAGTTTATTAGAGAGATTAAAAGCAGCCCAGAGTCATCAGAAATCTTATGCAGATGTAAGAAGAAGAGATCTTAAGTTTGAGGTTTATGACCTTGTGTATTTGAATGTTTCACCTATGAAGGGGGTGAAGAGATTTGGCAAAAAGGGAAAGCTTAGTCCCCGATATGTAGGCCCCTATCGGATTTTGAGTCATATTGGGAAGGTGGCGTATAAGCTTGAACTGCCCACAGATTTATCCTCAGTTCATCCAGTGTTCTATGTGTCCTTGTTGAAGAAGTGCATGGACAATTGAACTGTTGTAGTTCCTCTAGAAAGTACAGATATTCAAAATATCCTTTGATATAAAGAATTCCAGTAAAGACTCTTGATCATCAGATCTATAGACTAAGTAACAAAGAAATTCCTTTGGTCAGTTTTGTGGCAAAATTAGTACGTTGAGGGTGCTACTTAGGAAGTAGAAGAATTCATAAGTACCAAGTATCCTCATCTCTTCTCCACAAACTCAGATTTAGCCGAAGGTAATAGTCTTCCTTGATTCAGTTCTTTTCCAGTCTCAGATTTAGCTATATAGTTATTTTCATGTAAACTCATGCACTCGCAAATTAGTTTAGTAGCTTATAGCCTCAGATTCCTCAGTATTCTCATCTTAACTAGCCATATTTGAGGATGAATGTTCCCAAGGGGGAGATATTGTAATACCCCGTACTTTTCCTAGCTTAATTTTGCTACTAGAATATGAAAAACTAGCTTCAAAAATGAATAACTTTATTACATGTATAATTCTCCAGATTTAGACCCTCTATTTTGTGGGAAATTGAATTAGCTTTCCATCGATATCAATTTTTCCTAAATCCAATACTCGAGAGAGAAGTTATGGCATTTTTAGTAAAGAAGAATGCCATCAGGGCATCACCGCATCCCGGTGAAGGTTAAATTCCCATTAGTCAGATTCTAGTGGACCTTTGTGATAAGCTCGCATCACGATAAGGTCCAATTTCCCAGTTGTCAATTTCCAGCGGCTAACCGCGATAGTGGCGTGTCACGGTGAGGGACAAAATGATATTTCAATAAAGTACCGCGATAGATCTGCATCGCGTTGAACTTCCAGTTCCCACTCGTCCTTTTTCTAGTGAGCCACCGCAATAGTGGCACATCGCAGTGGCATGTCAAATCGGAAAATTTGACTCGTTTCCAGTTCTGATAAAAATTTAAAAAGGGTACTTTGGTCAATTCCCAAGCCCCAATTCGTGAATAACACAAGATTAAACCCATTCTAAGCCTATTTTGCTTATTTTTCATCTATTCTCTATCAAAGAAAACCCTAGAGATCAAAGCTTGCTCTCTAAGAAAATAAAATTCCTCCATTGTTTCTCCAAGTAAACTCAAAATTGAGGATTCCCAAATCAAGATAATCAAAAACTCAGCTTCAAAAACTCAAATAGGAATATAAAAAATTCAAGTTTCTTCATCTAATCATCAATTAAGGTATGTGGAGTTTATGAACAAGGATCCTCTTTTATCCTTGTGCCCGAAACCAAGTTTTTATTTCAAATCTATATGATTTTGAATGATTATACATGAGTTTTAAATTAGGGTTCATACCCATTATTGCTAATTGCAAGATTACGAGATTTCAAGAGTTTTAGAAGTTTAATTGCATGTTTATATTCATATTTTCTTGCCTATTGGAGTAAATTTAAAATTTTTGAGATGAATTGTCAATGTTTTCATCACCAAGCATGATTATTATGATATTTTGACATGAAATTGAAGCATGGGTTATTATCCTAAGATTGAATATTATTATTTCAAGAAAGATGATGCTTTAAGCATCTTATGATCAAATTATTTTTAGATTATTCAGTAAAGTTTGATCTTTTGATCCTCAGATGGGATTTGGAATCCATTTTAAAGATATTTTACAGATTACAGAACTCAGATTTGTTTTATTTACAGAATGACTCAGATAAGAGCATAATTGGTTTCATAATGAACAACTATAGTAGATTTTTAAAGAGGATTTCCAACAGAATGAGTGTAGATTAAAGGGGGTAGTATTTAGCACAGAGAGGAAAGTGTGGGATCAGTGTGCCCTATCTTCCACAGAACTACGTAGCCAACCCAGGTACAAATTATCAAATTATTCCCACTCATATGTGGATGACAGTAACAGATGTGATCACTTAGATTAGGTTATACTCCTTGGCAAGAGTATGACACCTCTTCCTATCGTGAGGTTTTCCCCATAGCGAAATAAGACATTGAACTCTATGTTAGATCACATAGTTTATGTCGGTTAGTAGAACCTCCCAAACAGTAAAAGCTTTCAGAATATTTTTAAAGTATTTTCCCTACTAGTAATGAAAAGCTTTGAAAGAATTTCCTTCAGATAATGTATGTTCCCTAAAGCTTACAGACTACAACGTTTAGAACAGAAAAGAATAACATAATGAATTTTACGAAAACTAAGTGTAAAGGCTCACAACTTTATTTAGATTATGTTTACAGAAAGATATTAGTTACAGATTTCAGCTTTCAGATTTCAGATATAAGAGTGACTCCTTTCTACACTTAGACATCATGATTTAAAGATAGAATATAAGTACAAATTTTAGAACTAAATGGTATGACTCACTAGATTTATAAAGTATGATTTGTTATTCATGATTACAGATTTTTGTATTTCAGCTATTCCATCTTGTGAGTCATTTACATTTAGCATGCATTCTTTTACAAATTGATATAAATGTTGAGATAATGTTTTACTTATGCATTCACCCCCATATACTTAGTACATCCTCAAAGTACTAATCCACATATAAGTCTACGTGATACATTGCCCCATAATATAGGTTCAGGTACTCAGTTTTAGCAGCGAGAGTGATTTCGAGCATCTCTATCTACATCCGATAGTTGGTGAGTCCTCATAGTTTGGGAACTTATTTATTCAATTTATTTTTAGCTTAATAGATTAGATGATTCAGTATTTTCATACAGTCCAATTCAGTATTGTCAGAAATAGTCACCTAGTTATCAGTAATCCAGTTATCAGAAATCTTAGATATTAGTCACTCAGTTATTAGAACTCATTATTCAGTTTCAGTATGATCCTGGATACAGTGTATCTACATATTATCGTGTACTCAGTGTTTACAGTAGTCTCAGTTATTTATGTACTCTCATTCAGTAATGTTCATATTAGTCAGTCAGTTATCATCTCATGCATATAAACTCAGTTATATATGCCTACCTCACTTAGCATACCAGTACATTCAAAGTACTGATGCATACCTTTCTTTTACTCTATGATGTTTCATATCATAGGTTCGGGCGTGTGGGCTCCTGAGCGTACTTAGTAGTTCAAATCATTAGCAGCGACTACAGTGGTGATTCCTCCTATTTTGAGGACTAAGTTATTCACTTCATCATTCTAGTAGATTTATTTATTTCATTTGTTGGATTTGGTTTGGGATCTGTCCCATCACGCCCCATTCAGACAGTCAGAGGCTTTCAGACTAGATAATTTCAGACAATTGTTCAGTTTTCTTTTCAGTATTTGATTTTCAATAATTGTGAACCTTATAGCATTTCAGTTATACTTCAGCATTATTATAGTATTACTATCTAATGCTCACAACAGGTACCAGTTATGGGTTAGCTTTTAGTTTCTTAGGACCGTAAGTACCGTGTGACACCCATGATGTACTCTCGGGGCATTACATGATTGTTTTACATGAGGCTGTAGTTATGATGATAGTCTTGAATGTCATGTTGATATGTAATTGGCTAAATGCATTTCAGAGATTCGAGTAGGCTTGAACATAATGGGAGAATTCAGTCCAGCTCAGACCTCAGTAGGTGGAGTGATCAGTACCCGTGTAAATATTTTCAATAGCCTCAAGTGAAATATGGTGTTGAAGTAGAAATTACAGTTCAGGGAAGAGTTGAGAAATGTGCCTAATATTGCAAGTTTGTAGTTGACATGCATAAGGCTTAGTAAATCTATCTTAGATGATGTTTCATAGGCCTTTCTCCAGGTTATAGAATTTTTGCCATGTTGTGATTTCTCATTCAGATGTCTTATTCAAACTATGCCAAGATTTCCTTGCTCCCTAAAGTCAATATAACTTTATAGAAAGAGTGTTAAGAAATGCTCCCGTTGAATATAAGTATTTAGTATGAGTTAGTCCATAGAGCCATCAATTCAGTTTAGTAGTTAGGCGGACAAGTTCGTGTGGTTTCCCATCTTTCCACCCAGTCGTCCTATCCAAAGTCACATGAATTTTACCATTCCAAGATGGGGCATCCTTGTGGTTACAAGTTCATCTCAGTTCATATATCATGCCTCAGTTTCAAATACTAGATATTTAGTCACAATTCAGTTCATAGGTGCCCCGTACATCATCAAAGTTTTTCCTCAGTATCTCAGCCAAGTCAGCATTCTTCGGGGGACATAATTTCCTAAGGGGGAGATGTACTATAACCCTCAATATTTCATATCATAAACCTTCCATCTTCCCTTCACGTAACAAGATCCATCTTGAAATAATGGATACTTATAAAATGACTTTCTCGTTCCAATCTAAGCCTTAAAAGAATTCTCATGTCATTATATATATCCAAGAAAATTAGTTTAGTTCATGATATTCAGTTCATGTATCATATTACAAACTCATGTATGTTCTTATGTTCCCATTCATGCATGTTTAGTATACGATCTCAGATTCCTCAGTATTCTCAGCTTGACCAGCTTCATTCGAGGACGAATGTTGCCAAGGGGGAGCTATTGTAATACCCCTAGAATCCAAACCAATATTATAACCATGATTCAAGATTATGAGATATAAATTATAGTGATTTGGTAGTTTTATGATCAAGTTTGATGTGTATTAAGGCCTCAAATACGTCCTACCTATTGGACGAATCAAAATAATCCTTACCGATCGAATTTTTGATAAGAATGTTGCCTTAGTCATCTTTAAATGAGAATATCTTTTTATCTACATATAATTTTCTATATCAAGACCCACCAAATTGTGGGAAATTGAATTAGCTTTCCAACGATACCAATTTTGCCCGAATCCGATATCGAAGCAAAAAGTTATACTCGTTTTACTTCAGCATGTCAGTCTGTTTTCTAAGTGACCACCTGAGTTTATAAGCCGTCAACTATGTGATGACTTATCAGCCAAGTTGTCAGCCCAAACCAAAAACCCATCAAATTAAGATCCTAAGTGATGACCTAAGATGATAAACCATCAACTATGTGATGACTTATCAGCCAAGTCATCACCCATGATGAAAAAGGACCCAAAAAACTAATCAGAAGTGACGACTTGAGGTGATAAGCCGTCACATAAGTGATGACTTATCAACCCAAGCCATCAACTGAAGAATATCAGCAACTGTGATTGTTTTTGTATGGGTATTTTGGTCTTTACCTTTGCCTCCTACGACTTAAATCATCAAAAATGCGTACATGGCCATCATAAATCAGTTTTAAAAACCCTTAATCCTCTTCATTCTCAAGAACAAGAAAACTAGGGTTTCCTCTCAAGATCATCTCCCAAGAACAAGGTTCAATCCCTTCTTTAAGAAAACCAAGCAAATTATAATTCCTAATCCAAGAAGATTCAAGAAAAGTCAATTCTCTTTCAAGATTAAAGCTCTAAGGTATGTTTGGTGTTCATTAATGGATTCCATTCACCCATGAAGCCCAAGATCCTATTTTTAAATTACAAGTTATAGATTCATGATTTCAATGCTAGAAATCAATTATATTTATGTTCATTGTATTAATTGGGTTTCAATTCATGATTTAATTACAAGTCTCATGAAATTAAAATAGTTTATATGATGAATTAAACGAATTGCATGCTAAACCCTTGAATTTGCAATTGAGTATTCTATTCATGATGTTCATATGTTGGCCATTATTATGTGAAATAATCAATGCTCCACAAGTGTTCACTAAAATGCCAATGTAAAGTAAGTAGTGGAATCATGAAATGTCATTATGTGGTCCCAATCATGTATGACCTTATACCATACAAGTGTTTGATAAAATGTCTCTATGAATGAATTATGAAAAAGTGGATATTGTTATGTTTTTCAAGATCATCCTGTACTTTATTTTTATGCTATCGATTCCTGGGGGTATCTAGTACCCGACAATCTAGTTGTTTACCTAGAGCTACAGTATTCACAGAATAGTCTCGATCATGTCATGAAATAGTAGTACTCAGTCAGTTAATAGAACTCAATGAAACACAGTATCAGTCTAGTTAGGCTCAGTATAGTAATCAATGTCATTCAGTTGGGAGTAGGATTCAGCACCAAGTGAACCCAAGGATGGGGGTTCACCTTCCAGTAGAGGGTGTGATCCTTAGTAGAAGTCCTTACATTCCAGAACTACGTAGCCAGCGTAGTTTGAGACATCAACCTTCTAGTTGAGGGTTGATAAGGTGTTTTAACCTGCCAGTTGGGGTACCACCATTCTTATTTAGGGCACTTACAAGATGAGGGTGACTCTTTAATATCTTTACCCATGGCACGATACTGACACCTTTCCAATTAGGGTTATAGGTTTGACCCTAGTTATCTTATTTGGGGTATGTCGGTTAGATGATTACCTCCCACAGTTTCAGTTTTAGTCTTAGTATAGAACTTTCAGTTCTACAGAATCAGGACTATCAGATACAGTCACTCAGTTATTAGTTATTCAATTATCAGTAATATCAGATATTAGTTACTCAGTTATTAGGACTCAGTACTCAGCTTCAGTCAAAGCTCAGTTACAATATACACGTATATGCACAGTATTGCATACTCAGTATTTACAGCAGTTTCGGTTATCCATGTACTCTTACTCAAATATTCCATATCATTCAGTCAGTTATTATTCATGCATATGAACCCTTGCATTTAGACTTACCTCATCTAGCATACCAGTAAATTCCACGTACTAATGCATACTTTCTCTTTGTGATATGATGTCTCATATCATAGGTTCGGATGCTCAGGTTCCTGGCCAGGCATAGACAAATTCAGATTCAGCCAGCAGTATCAGATTTAGTAGTGAGTCCTCATCTATCAAGGATATGCTTTCATTTTAGTATTTACATTAGCTTCAGTATTTTAGTAGTTAGAGTTAGTTGGGGGCTTTTCCCAGCAACTCCACATTCAAACAGCTCAGTTAGAGGCTTTTCAGACTAGACTATTTCAGATAGTATTTCAGATTTAGATGTTTTATCAGATATTATATTTTATTAGTATTTCAGATTTTGAACCTTGTGGCATTTCAGCCTATTTTCTACATTATTTTTGTATTATTATTCAGTGCTAACACCAGATATCAGTCATGGGTTAGCTTGTGGTCCTTCGAGGTCGTAAGCACCGTGTGTCGACCAGGGTGTACTCCCGGATCGTTACAGTTGCATATATATAAAGATATGAAGGCCTTGTGACAGGGGAAAGTATGTAAATAAATTAAATGAATAATGGTGCTTGATGATAGGGGGAAGAAATTGAAGCTTGATAGAAACTGACAATAAGGGACCAGGTCCATATGTTGTATAATGGTATAAGTATGGTGTACATGATAGGGTGGATATTTATCTTCAGTAATGGTAATCACACTGATTAAATGTGATGGATGATCATGAGCATTGATGCTCAAAACTATGTGGTTGGTTTGTCATCATCAAAAAGGGTAAAAGTTATTGTATCTTATTTTGATAATAAGAAGATGACTACAATGGACCAGGTCCATGGATGTCCAAAGGTACAATACAGCTGACACACATCTGCACAATTTTATCTTCTTGTGTAACAAACTTTGCAGGTATTTCTTGTACTTTTTAGGAGACTTGGTCCAATTATATTTCAACCATAAGCATCACTCATTTATAAAATGAAAAGGATGTTTCTTCATCAAGCTATTTTTGCATACTCAAAATCGGAGAGCTAAAAAGTAAAAGGGAGGCAAAAACTTAATTTCTACACTGCTCAAGTTCTTATTTTCCTGTGTGCTAAAATAGCAAATATTCTTGAGTCCAGTTTGAGTCCATAAATTAATTACTCGGTCTATAAGATTAATGAAGTTTTCTTTTGTCTTTAGAGGGCTTAGGTAGAGCTGCCTAAGTCTAAAACTGGTTAGAGTTAACCAGTGTTGAAGGAGTCTTGGCATAGTTGCCAAGGTTAGGTTGTAGTAGAGTTACTACAAGTAGGAGGAACCTAGAGTTAGGTTCACTAAAGTCTGTTGTAATCAAGAGGCTGATTATAGTGGAT
This sequence comes from Capsicum pubescens, assembly GCA_030864215.1. Classification (NCBI taxonomy): domain Eukaryota; kingdom Viridiplantae; phylum Streptophyta; class Magnoliopsida; order Solanales; family Solanaceae; genus Capsicum; species Capsicum pubescens. The sequence continues at coordinate 245,308,246 of CM061546.1, read as the reverse complement.
ATTTGAGGTGCTTGTGAGGGCATGTTATGGTTTTCCTCCCTTGAGTAAGGGGTTTTCCATGTTAAATCTTGTGCTATTTAAGTTTCCTACACTGTTTTCTGTTCCTGGTTAATTTACTGCCTTACTTCCTATGATTGACTTTGAGTGATTAGGTCCCTCACTGTGTGGTGCAACCCCCCAGGGTTCCAACATATACCTACTGAGCAACGCTTCTCCTAAAGTAGCACCCATAGGGAGTTCATAAATCATTTACTTTTCATATTCTTAAATTCACTTCTCTGGCTAGTGTTCATAGATCAAGGTTAACAAAATATCTCATAAAAATCTCAATCAACTTGACTTTCACGTTTCTTAGTCTAAGTGTTTTTACAAGTGTCTCATTTTCTTTCGAATAGAGAAAATCTTAGGGCTATTAGTCTTATGAACATGTATGAATAGTATGAGGATGTAATGCTCACAACTAATCAGTATGAAGATATAAATCAATTCAATACAAGTATAAGTGAGCTCAAAATCAGCTTTATATGACAATGTTCCATGATGTAAGTCATCATAGGACACCATTGTATAAATAGTCATGCATGACATTAATAATATCATTTAAAGTCCCCCATTCGAGTATTATATATATATATATATATATATATATGATAAAGAAAATTTAATGCACTAACATGGTCTATGATAATTAGTCAAGCCCTTACTCGGCAACACAATAATTAATAAGACAATTAAATGTACAATCATAGCCAACAATATCAACTCAAACCCCCAGTTTTGCATCACCATAATATATATATATATGTATTTTCTCAAATTACTACTAATATACACATAGGCCTCACTTGGAAAACCAAATATGATAAATAATCCAAGAAACAAGTTATCACGAAACTACCCAACCTAGCATTGTTCCTTACAATAGGTCCATCTTCCTAAATGATGACATCATTAGGTTAAGTCGTTTAAAATAAACTACTCTAGTTAACAATATGATCTAGTAAGAGATACTAAAACCCTGATGATCACATCATCTACTACAAGTCCATTCACACGCTAAGTATTTACTAAACCTCAATCAATCCATCAAAAGATAAGGATGTCATAATTATCCCCTAAAAAGTCTCTAAACTCCAATCATTTCATTAATAAAGTTCACTATACAAGATTCAATATCTAAAATAGGCAATCCAAATTCTAATAATTCAAGATTACTAAGTCATCTATCTACCTTCTACTCTAAGGTTATTCAGAAGAAGTAAGATTAACTAGGATAAGCAAGTATATAACTCCAATCCATCAAGGCTATGATACCCATGGAGATGCTTACCATTTCAACTAAGTAGGATCCCCAATACTAAATGAATCAGAAAACACAACAAACAAGCATACAACACATAAACACTATGGAAAAAGTCAAGGTACATCTCAATTTACCTTAAATAAAAATTCACGAACCCAAAAACTGTCTAAAGCCTCAACCGAAAGATCAAATCACTTGAATCAACATCAAATGTGTCCAATCTAATCAAATATGTCATCTACAAGTGAAAAGAAAGTTAATGATTCCCATATTGTTCATATTTAAGACAAGTCCAAAATGGATTTAAAAAATGAGTTCAAAAATGAAAGGGGTAAAATCAAAATGTTATTATAGAAATATGTTCTCCAAAGTTAAAGGAATCTACAGTTGGAAACCCACATAAAAATGAGTTTAAAATGAGGTCCAAATTGAAGAAAAATATTTTAAAGATTTTTTGAAAAAAATCTCAAAATCTCATATTATAACTAAAAATAAAGAGTTTTTTTTTATGTTATGATTTAGAGTAAAGTAATGGAAATACAGTTTTGGAGCTTACCCAAACTCAAATAGTGATAAAAACCCTAAAAATTGACCAAACCCAAAGAACAAAGTATAAAAATAGTGAAAATTGTGATACAATAATGGTTGCTGAAGCGATGCCTGACCGCTAAAGCGGCTACCGCTTAAGCTGTCTTAGGCCACTAAAGTGGACATCACTTAATCAGTCCTTGTTTTCTTATGAGGCTGCACTAGATATCTGCAAGCACTGATTTTGATGCAAGCCAGCAATGTTTCAAATAGACCTTTGGGATTTTATCGATACTCTAAAGAAATAAATCATATATGCTGCTAGGCTTATTTTGACATACTAGAATCAATGGTGACATAGAATTTTCAAAAAAAATCATTTTTAATCAATTAACCTATGAGACTATCCTTGAGACATATTTTACTAGTTTTTCAATGGGGGATCGAAAGGAAAAATAGAGACTCAGGACCCGAACTAACCATGCTACTAATCAAAATCGATGTGACGGATCTAATGGTTCTATCATAATCATCATTGAAGGCTTGGATCACAAAATTTTGACCAAAGTCAAAGTAACCCCTTTTAAGGGTGTTCAAAATTACATATTCATTTAAAACACTACTGCATGCATTGGGTGTCACAACCCAAGCTGATCCCCAGGCCATGATGGGCATCCCAAACCATAAATTCTTACGAGATCCCTTACCATATTATCATAAGTATAATTCATACAAAATAAAAGCGTGGAAGATATAATAAAATTTAAGGAAATGATATAATCAGACTATGACAATAAAGTTGTACAATACAATAACCATATCTCATCTATGAAGCCTCTACTGAAGACTAACTGTCTAGGCTGGAACAAGGCCCCCGACTGGACCATAAACTGAAAGAGATAAAAAAAATGAATATAATTCCTTATGGAAGATGAATGACTCAACAACTCTGATATTTTGAAGGTTCTACGGCTATGATGGCCCATGGGATCGAGTCTCAGATCCTACATTATGAGCTAATACATCCACCTGAGAACGGTCAATACTCAAAATATATTGGTATGAAGAATAATCCAAAAACAACATATGTTTCATAAAAAATTATCGAGAGCATTGTGAAAACAATATAACATTTTAGAAATTAGAACACATGGTCATAATGGAAACATCAATAAATCTTGTAAAACATTGACTCAACTCTTTGCTTTATTTTAAGCTAGATAGTACACCCTACATCTCTACAATCACACGGGCTATATGGAATCCTCCATTAACTCGGCAGCCAAGCCCCTAATCCGAGTTTGCTGCAAGGATTGGAGTTCCAACAAAAAGGTATGTCCCTTTGCCGACATACAATATTGTTCCCCTTTCTAGATAATATATTATAAATCCCAGCAAAATACAATTTCCAGAAATGAGTTATCTAAACTCCTTCCTTGTTCGGGTAACCATTTAGCTCTCCTTAAGCCTAGGTTTTCGTCTTTTAAAATTATGCTTCATGCTTAAGAACATCCATTGATTTCATGTTAAGGGAATTTCGTGATAGGTATCGTCATACCTAGACTTTCAAGTCATATCATATCGTGTCATGTTCATAGCCTTTTCATTCAAAACATGTTAATGACCACCAAAAGAGTTAAACATCACATGAGAGTTATTATTTCAAATAGCATATGAAAACTTATGCAAAAATATTCTCTTTTCAAGACTTTAACATATGGCGGCCATATCCTGCAAAAACACATAAAATCTTCCATTTAACATGAATGAGCATTTAGAAAGTAAGGAAAATACCCTCTCTTTGAACTTGAAACCATGTCAAATTCACACTTTATAAGACTCAAGTTTTTTCCCATTCGTTTGAACAATCCATAATATGTTAAGGTAGTAAATTTCATTATAAAAGAGGAAAATTCATAAATCATACTCTTAAATCAATTATTGAAATCCATAACATATATGCTCAAGAATAACATTTCAAATATATAGAAGAAAATCCCATAGACAATACAAAATTTTATCATAACAAGGGGTTTATAATGCATTCTCTTCAAACAATTTCAAAACCCATAACACATGTACATATATGATTTAAAGAGTGCTAGGATAGTTCAACATACTTTTTTGATGAACAAAATTGGACATATATTGAACCTAAGCCATTGAAGTATGAGTTTTGAAAAAAACCCTAACTTCTTTCCCTAGAGAGCAAAGAGGAGAAAGAGCGATGATAAACTGATATCTAATGAATAAATAGCATTTAAAAGGTGATTTAAGTCATGGGGGTAGGGTTTGAGGTGAGAAAAGGACCAAAATACCTCTAAAGAAACCAAAAAAGTACAGGAATTTCTCAGTTGACAATGAGGTTGACAACCTGTCAATTTATTGACAACTCCTTCCACCTAGTTGTCAATCTCTAGATGGATTTGGCCTTTTACTAGTTAAGGTTGATGACTTGAGTTGAAAACTCGCCACCTAGTTGAAAACTCATCATCTTAGTCGTCACCTAGTTGATAACTCATGAACTTAGTCATCACCTTTTGGCAGATAGACACTCTCAAGTAAAATGGGTAAAACTTTCTACTTCAATATCGGATTAAGGTGAAATAAGAGGTGTTAGAAAAAGACTTGAATATCTTTTATTTGATATATAGTAGGACACCTAACTTGGTATATTTTTGGAGTAATGGTCGTTGGAATTTGAACTTAGTAGGGACGTCCACTAAAACTCAATCAGTAGAAAAATTAAACTCGTCCTTGAGTTCGGAGATTTTTATGATCTCAATTCATCTCCAAAGATGTTCCCACACTATAGAAATGATTATCAAACTTATATTGATAGAGAATCATTGGTTTCAGGTATATATACATAGGAACGATGGTTTGAATTCTATTCAAAAAATGTAGGGTGTTACATTATCTCCCCCTTGGAATAATTCGTCCTCAAATGATGGATAGGAACTTATTAAAGCTCTATAAGTACATAATAAATTATGTAACTTCATATTAGGAATTCTCCCTTAATAAAACATACATAGCCATCAAAAGAAAAGAGCTTCGTGACATCATCAGGTAAATCGTGTAAGCATGAATCATGAGATAACGAGACTTGGTATAGACATGATCTTGGCATGAGTTCTACGAAACATCATCATAACAAAGTAAAGCATAAATTTTTCTATTAATCATCTACCTGATTAAGATTGATACAACACATGAAATGAGATTTTTGCAGGGCATAAAAATAGAATAGAAGCATTTTCCACCGCAAATGATACGTCTAATAGCACTTAAATATAGCCATGTTTTTTAACTATACTTTCAGTTATGAATACCACACTTCACCATTTCAATCTTATAAGTCCTCTACTAAATACCTAACTACGAGAGCTTAAGTATAACTATATATTTATTCCGTGTTGAAGCCTACTCGGAGTTTAATTGTCTTAGCACTAAGATATGGGACTCTATACTCTACTCCCTCCAAGAACGCTACTCCATCTTACCACTATAATAAAATAAATTTAGGTCTTAATCAAGAATATTACCCACATAAAACAATGATTTGTGTATCAATAAATCACAACATCCAAGCCTATCTTTACTACACCTACTTTATGGATCTCACAACCAAAAACCAACAACTTCAGTCACTTAACAATGATTTAACCACTTATCCACTCCCTAACCATTTCACACAACAAAAGATCATCTTCTTCTTCATCTATAACCTTATCTTGAGTAGTCATACCAAAAATTTTCACAATAGCATACATCTACGCTCTTATCTAAAATATTACTACACTTCCATAATTACTATCATCCTAACACAAGGAAGGTCATTGAGTGACTAGAGTACAAGCATCTGGAAGGGGAGTGACTATCATGACCTAACCCCAGGCCTATTTGCGATGGGTATCTCAAGCCCATGAAGGTCTAAAGACCACCCCTTTTTCCTAGTCACCTGATCACAATAAAAATAATAGCAGAAGCAATCCAAACATAATGTGAAAGATAGATAGATAGATAGATAGATAGATAGATAGATAACTCAATAGGAACTAAGAGTCAATAATAGTCACCGCCCACACTTTGTCCATAAAATCCTCTAAATCAAAATACCAAATTAGGTCGAGACATGCTCCCGACCATGTCCAAAAGATAATCCAAAAGTATGAAAAGAAACCGATGGGATTTTTGAAAACTTAGAGAAAATAGTGAAATGTCCGGCCTTCTGAAAGATGGAGGCTCTCCACTTCAAGCTAACCAATGGACAAACCATAACCACCTAACTCTACACAAAGTAAATAAAGAACCTTTAGGACCCTACATCATGAAACTATACAGCGTCTGAGGACTGTTAGTAGGATGAGCACTAGCATGTAACTCAGTGAAGGAATAAAATAATGCTATAATTAAATCAGTCCAAAACCATTAATATACCATATGCACATATTCGTATATATATTTATATATGTATATATAAGATGTTGGGATAGGGAACAAGTTTTAAGCATGAATTTTAAAATCATTAACCTGGACTATGAAGTTCTAATTATCCTAAGGTTACCCATGGGCTATATGGATTCAACTTCCCCTACTAAAAGGGTCCCAACACGTGTTAGTCGCACAAACTTAGAAAATTTGAGGAAGGTCTAGGGAATCCACGACACCAGCCATTCCAAAATATATAAAGTGTAAATTTTGCACACAATCATAAAGACCCTCACGCCGGCAAATGTGGTTTCTAGTATCGGTCCCCTCGGGACCTCCATCTTCTACGACAAGCTACACAACCTCCTTTAAGCCTAAATTAAAACTATTTACATATTTTTATCCATTGACTAAGGAGTTATTAGGTTGTGCATTTAACGTTGGTATCATTATACCAGATAAAGTTAAGCTTTCAAGCCAATTCCATTATTCCATTCCAAAACCAATTAGCCAAATTATCCCCAAAGTTTCTAATTTAAAACCAATCTATGACCACCAAGGCCTTCCAAAAAACATTTTAAGTTCCATTAATCTTTTATGCAATGCAAGGTTTCAATAGTGAAGTATATTATGTATATATTCATGTTTCAAAACCACTTTCACAAGTTGGGTTGAGGTTAAATCCAATTCCAAGCAATTAAACCATAAATTTTAGGGAAACCTATATTCCCCATTCCAGTTCCTCCACCTATGCATTTATTTAGCTTGAAACCACAAGATAACACATAAATAACCAATTCAAAACCATAGGGAAATCAATTCATATGATGACCATTCCCAACCCTTAAACCCATATTCAAAATCTAACAATTAAAATTATATGAATAATAATTAAACACATGCTTTGTATAAAAATAATTTAGGGAAGAGATACATGCCTAAAGACACTAAGAATTTTGGAAGATAAACACTAATTTAAGCTTAGATAATCAATCCCTTTAAACCCTCGCTTGTTCTTGACTTAGAAGTTTGAGAGGAGAGAGTAGTTTATGACTTGATGATTTTATGTTAAAAGGGTCAAAAAAGGAGTTTTAATTCATGGGAAATAATGGGATAATAGGAAACATGTCATGACCTGAGACTACCCCCTAGTCATAACACGGTTCTTGGAACCACGAGTGATCCCAAGCTAACCCATGAACTGGCATATTGTTGAGAAACTAATTCTATATGTAAAACAAAACTTAATTTTTTGAGAGGAAGCATACTCATAAAAAAAATATGATTGAATATAATTCTGAATGAGTTTACAACACGATACATCTGAAGAAAGAACTTGATTTACAATATCATGAATGGCTCTGACTAACATCTATGAAGCCTCTACTATATTGAATATAGCTAGCTGGGATATGCCTTCAACTATCACTAATCAATACATATGGAAAATCAAAAATAAAGTACATGATCTACAACTGTGTGGAGTTTGCAATATAGGAGAACTCATCACCTACTGGCTGAAAGCTACAAACTGTTTGACCCTGGTGTAATAGATACATATGATATCTAGATTATAAAGGATGTAGCCACAAAAGCATATATGTGGTCAGTACGTTGGAATGTACTGAGTATATGGAGACATGCACTAAATTGTGGAAATATTTCAAACATGCTGTAAAACTGAGGATATAAGTTATTTACTGAAATATACATTTGAAACATAACTACACGTGAAAACTGTAAATCATAGAGAATTTATAAATGAGCTAAAAATAATTCATTAATCTAGGAGGCGGTAGAAACATAAAGGATGTAAGCCATTCTCTTGTTGGGCTGAATATGTTGTAGAAGTTGTACTGAGGATGGCGTATGAATACTGGGTCTGAAACTATGTAGTGGGAACTAACTTAACTCATGGATATGAATATACAACCATACTAAGCCTGAATGAACAAAGTTACTAAACCAACATAACATATGTTAAGTAGATCTGATTAACTGAATGACTAATATCTGTGTGACCGAACAACTGAAATTTAACTAAAGAGATAACTAACATCGGTATGCTGAGTAGTGGATATATGAATACTGATAATGTAAAAATGAATTATACTTAGTCTGAATAACTAGACTGAAATCGTATGGTACTGAGCATACAAGATAAGGACCAACTGAATAGCATGAGAAAATTGAACATGAATGCATGAAAGTTGTAACATCTGTAAGTGCAAGACCAAGAATATACATGTTTCTGAAATAATCTGTAAACTAAAAGACTACAATCTGTATAACTGAATAACTGTAAATCGGTATGCTTTGGTCAAGCAAACTGGAACTAAATATATACTGAATTCTATACTGAGACTATAAGAGCTATTATGTAACCGATATGCCCCAATATGAGTTAATCGAGGTCCAAGATGTAACCCAAGTTAGAAGGGTGTCAGTGTTGTGCCACGAGTACTAACAGTGGTTGTGTGGATCCACTAAATTGATGTCCCGAAGGGCTACGGTGTCAAGCTTAAACTGATGGGTGACCCCTAAGAAAAAGTCAAGCCTAAACTGATGAGTGACCCCTCATATCCTACTCTGGCTACGTAGTTCTGGAATACAGTGACTGCTTCTAACAACTCTTCCTAACTGACAAGAAAGTCGCTATCCCTGCATTCGCTTAGTGCTAAATCCTACTCACAACTAAACTAACACTGGAACCATACTCTAGTGCATGCACTGATAACTGATATGCTCAAATATGGTATTCAAAAAACTGATAGTACATGCATAATCTGAAGTAACCATGAACATGTAAACGGATATATATAACATAAGGTAAAACTGGTGAGTTCGTCATAAAAATAACAATCTGAATATAGGAATAAAATCATGATTCTGACTGACTAGTTACTTACAAATAAAAATATTAAGAACACATAGGTATCGGGTGTTCATAACCTGCCAGCACTGAATGACCACAAAGCATAATCTCAACACTTAAAAACTGTAGAATGGGAATCATGGTTTAAAACCCAAAAGCATAGACATTTCATCAAACATATGGGAATTATGAACTTGAACATGGGAATATGTTAAACATAGGAAGCCAACATGGTTACATGGCTAAAATCATAACTTGACATTATAATATGAAATTCACTTGAATATGACATAAGAGATTGAAACTTGAAACATGAGATAACCTAACTTTTCATGGAATCATACTTGGATATGAATTGAGTTCAAAATACTAAGGAAAATCATGAATTTAACTAATCTTGAACATAATAAACTTCACATTAGAGGAAAACTCATACTTTACTCAAAAAGGAGGGTTTTGGGCTCAACGATTGAAATGAACCATTGATGAATACCCCACATACCTTAATTTTCTTGAATTGTGAAGAAAGCTTGAATCCTGGAACTTGAATGATGAACTTGTGAAAGAAACTCTATTCTTGATATTTCTTGAAGATTTTTTGAACTTGGAAGCTTGAACGCTTAGATTTCTTGAAGGAATCTTAAAATTAAATCTTGAATCCTTGTGGTCTTGAGAGGAAAAACTTGAATAATTATTCTTGGGAAATGGGAGGGTATTTACGTGATTTGTTGTGAGGAACATGGGAAAATAATGCCCCTTTTTGAGTTATAAATCATGTTTGGACGGCTGGGGTTGAGGGGAAAGGACTAAACTGCCCCTTGGCCTTTTTTCCCGTGGAAATCACCATTGTGGTGCAAACCCTAGTCGGGTTAACTTTCCATCGTGACGCGACCCGGGTTCAGGTTGAATAGCCATCGGGGCTTTGTGACCCCTTACTGCGTCTCACGAAAAAGGTCATAACTTTTCACTCAAGTATCGGATTAAGGCGAAACTGGTATCGTTGGAAAGCTAATTCATACATATACAATTTTGTGGGTCTTTAGCTGAAAAATTATACGTATATCAAAAGTTATACAAGTTCAAAGTAGACCACTATAGAATCAAATACCAAAATTTGGACGAATCGAAGGCTCTTAGCTCAACTTTGTTCTAAGTGATTCCTATGAACATTTTTCACTTTGAAATCAATTCACACACTAGGATAAAGATCAAGACACATGTATTCAAAATTAACTCATGGTATTAGGGTTTTCAACCTTAAGAATGATGCTTCATATTCTAGCCCAAAAAATGCACGGTGTTACCTTATCTCCTCCTTGGAATCATTCGTCCTTCAACAAGATTGGTTAGACTAAGAATACTAAGACAACTGAGATCATATGTTGAACATGCATGACGTGGAACATGATTGATTAACTGAGTATGAGAATGATACATGAACTGAACTAATTTCATGAATACATGCAATAACATAAGAATGGTCATAAGGCTGAGATAGAAACGAAAGAGTCAACTTATGAGTAAACATTACCTCAAGTTGGATCTTGTTTCGTGAAGAGAAGATGAGAGGTTTAGGACATGAAAACTTAGGATATTACAATAAAACTCCATCTTAGGATATTTCATCCCCCGAATGACACTAACTTGGCTAAATTACTAAGGAAGGGCTTAGAAGATGCACAAGGAACTTACGGACTGAATCATGACTAAATATCTGGAATTTGAAACTGATGCATGATGCATGAACTGAGCTGAATTTGCAAATTACCTAGATGCAAACAAATTACCTATTGGAATATCCATAGTCAAGAGACTCCAAAAATATGACTAGATGGAAAGATGGAAAACCATAGGAACTTGTATGTCTGACTGCTAGACTGGATTGCTAGCTATACAGGGTAAATTATACTGAAATCTTATGCTTTGGAGTATTTTTAAACACTCTTTCAAAGAAATTCTAATAAATTTAGGGAGCAAAAAATCTTGGGTATAATCTGAATAAGATATCCGAATAAGGAATTGCAACATGGCTATAATTCTGTGACATGGAACACAAGCTTGAGAAACATAAGCTTAGGTAGAATTGTTATGCCTTAGACACTGTTACTGCTACTTCCAAGCTTAGACATACTCCTCAAATACTCTCATAACTATACCTTCCACTTCAAAACTGCTCTTCACTTGAGGCTACTTAAAATATTCACATGGGCACTAATAACTCTATCTACTAAAGTCTGAGCTGAACTGAATTCTCTCACTATGTTCAAGCCTACTCGAATCTACAAATTACTTCACATATCACCATAGTGATAGTATAAAACACAATTCAATACCTCATGCATTTTCACAACTTCCCATCTCATGAATAATTCTTATTACCACTTCAACAAATACATTCCATCTCTTTCTACGAAACCACAAACGCACAATGCATTTATCCACATATATATAAACATGACATTCAAGACTATCTTCAATCTTTCTTCACTTTTATAATATTAAACAAACAAGCATACTACAATCTTTCCTTAACATGATATATTTATTCTCTCATAACTAAACAAATTACTCATCATCGCTATCTTGACCTAAGGAGAGGTCACTAAAAGGTTGGAACATGAGATTCTGAAGCATGGAAAGATACTATGCATAACTTTGACACTTAACTGAGGCTTGAGTAATAGAGTGTAGAAAGAATGAATTTATTAAAGAGATCAAAACAGGGGATATACACAACATAATCTGAATTTCAAGAATCATTACGGCATTCCTTTAGTTTTAAGAACTAAGCATACTATAAAGCATGAGTACATGAGTCATGAGATGCATTACCTGAGTTTGGAGTTCATAAATTTATGAAACATGATTTGTGCGGATGAGTGAACTAGAACTACTCATACTAGGAACTGGAAGTGCACATGATTTTCTATGATGTGCATGAACATGAACTATGATCATGGAGCTGACGTGTAAGGCATAAGTAGATGTCGTGATAACTGAAGTACAAAACTTTGCACTAAGATAAGAATGGGTTGGGCATCATCCTCCTTTACTATTGTTCTACATCATACTGGCATTATTTCTAGAATCTGAGAGCTTGACTTGGTTACTTGTTCTATCATCTCCCCTTTAGATTAAATCTATCATTCTAAGTTTGTGGACCCCTTTAATAAACTCTAAGCTGAACTGCAACCAGTCTACTCTAGAGTCCGAGATATAACAACACGGATAAAGAATAAATCCACCCTAAAAGTGTAAAATCCACTGCTAATACTTTCTTCTGAGATACAACTCTTAACTTGATATGCCCCTAATAGTCTTCATATAATAACTTAAACACTTACTAACTTAGAATCTTCATGAGTATCACCATACCATGAGTTCACACCATCTAGAACATCAACTCTTCTTTCCATTATCTCACTTATTCAAGATTCAATCTTACATTCTAACACTTAACATACCAAACATCACAACATATAATTTTGAATAAACAAACTTAAATTCTTCCATACATTATTTCGAGTCTACTAATTCACCTTTCATACAACTAGCCCCATGAATACATAATCTGCCAAATACAGATAAATATTATTCCCACTTTACTGCTATTAAACTTCTAGGTTCATGCTTCTAAATTAAGGTCGTATGTTATCATAGGATTTTGAGAAGTGATCTGAGGCACATCTAACTTTTGCTTAGTGCACGATTTTCATGAAAATGAATGAAATATTTTTTACTTTAGAACATAAAGGCACTGATGGGATATATTCGATCCTGTGAGTAATCCCATGCCTGTCTATGAGGACTGCCTGAGAAAGCTCTATCTGTAAGGACTTAAGCTTCATTATTTCTATTACCTTAAAAACAAGGCTGAGTTAACATGAATAGAGAAAGATGAAAATTTGTATAAATTAATTAGAGGAGACTTCTACTGCATGATCTGAGACATGAAAGAAGGAAAGCATTTCTGAAATGCCCTGTAGCCTCTCAAAAAAAGTATAGATGTCTCCATACTATTTTGAAAGACTATACTAGACACGGCTTCATAGACACCCTAGGACACTTGAACCTGGCTCTGATACTAAGCTTTTCACGACCAAAGACTACCCCCTGTCGTAACATAGTGCTTGGAACTACGAGTGATCCCAAGCTAACCCATGAACTGACATACTGTTAAGCAACTGCTTTGATTTGTAAAACAAAACTTAATTTGTTGTGAGGAAGCAAACTCATAAAAAAAATCTAATTAAATATAATTCTGAATGAGTTTACAATATGATACAAATGAAGAAAGAACTTGATTTACAATATCATGACTGACTCTGACTGACATCTATGAAGCTTCTACTATATTGACTATAGATAACTGGGACATACCTCCAACTACCACTAATCAATACATATGGAAAATCAAAAATAAAGTACATGATCTACAACTATATGGAGTTCTAAAAATAGGAGAACTCATCACCCACTGGCTGAAAGCAGCAAACTGGATGGCCCTGGTGTAATAGCTACATATGATACCTACATTATGAAAGATGTAGCCACAAACGCTTATATGTGGTCAATATGTTGGAATGTTCTGAGTATAAGGAGACATGCACTAAATCATAGAAATATTTCAAACATGCTGTAAAACTGAGGATATAAGTCATTTGCTGAAATATACATTTTAAACATGACTACACTTGAAACTGTAAATCATAGAAAAATTTTAAATCATAAGCTAAAAACAATTATGTAATCTAGAAGGCAGTATAAATATAAAGGTTGTAAGACATTCTCTTGTGGGACTGAATATGCTGTAGAAGCTGTACTGAAGATGGTGTATGAATACTGGGTCTGAAACTAGGTGGTGGGATTTGACTTAACTCATAGATCTGAATATACAATCATACTAAACCTGAATAAAAAAACTTACTAAACTAACATAACCAATATTAAGTAGATCTGATTAACTGAATTAATGATGTCCATGTGACCGAACAACATAAATTTAAGTAAAGGGATAACTAACACCGGTATGCTGAGTAGAGGATATATGAATACCGATCATGTAAAACTGAACTGTACTTAGTCAGAATAACTGGACTGGAACCGTAGGGTACTATGCATATGAGATAAGGACTAACTGAACAGTATGAGATAACTAAACATAAATGTATGAAAATGTAACATCTGTGAGTGCAAGACCAAGCATAGACATGTTTCTAAAATAATTTGTAAACTGAAAGATTGCAATTTGTATAACTGAATAACTGTAAATCTGTATACTTTGGTCAAGCAAACCTGAACTAATTATATACTGTATACTATACTGAGACTAAGGTAGCTATCATGTAATCGACAAGCCCTAATCTAAGCTAATCGAGGTCCAACCTATAACCCCAGTTGGAAAGGTGTCAGTACTGTGCCACAGGTCCAAACGCTAGGTGTCTGGATCCACTAAACTGATGTCCTGAAGGACTAGGGTGTCACGCCTAAACTGATGGGTGACCCCTGAGAAAAAATCAAGCATAAACTGATGGGTGACCCGTTATATACTATTCCAACTACGTAGTTCAGGAATATAGGTACTACTACTAACGACTCTACCAAACTGATAGGGAAACCGCCATCCCAATATTTGCTCGGTGCTAAATCCTACACCCAACTGAACCAACACCGGAATCATATACTAGTGCATGCATTGATGATTGATATGCTCAAATATGGTATTCTAAAAACTAACAGTGAATGCATAATCTGAAGTAACCATGACCATGTAAACTGATGTATTTAACATGAAGTAAATCTGGTGAGTTCGTTATATAAATGATAATTTAAATATAGGAATAAAATCATTATTTTGACTGACTTGTTGCTTGAAAACAAAAATATGTAAAAACACATAGGTGTCGGGTGTTCATAACCCTCCAACACTAAATTACCACAAAGCAAGATCTCAACATTTCAAAAACTTTAGTATGGGAATCATGGTTAAAAACCCAAAAGCACAAATGTTTCATCAAATAAATGGGAATCGTGAACTTGAACATGGGAATATGTTAAACATGGGAAATCAACATGGTTACATGGATAAAATCATAACTTGACATTATAATATGAAATTCACTTGAATATGACATAAGAGATTGAAACTTGAAACATGAGATAACCTAACTTTTCATGGAATCATACCTGGACATGAATTGACTTCAAAATACTAAGGAAAATCATGAATTTAACTCATCTTGAACATAATGAACTTCACAATAGAGAAAAACTCATACTTTACTCAAAAAGGAGGATTTTGGGCTCAATGGGTGAAAGGACCCATTGTTGAATACCCCATATACCTTAATTTTCTTGAACTGTGAAGAAAGCTTGAATCTTAGGACTTGAATGATGAACTTGTGAAAGAAACTTTATTCTTGATATTTTTTGAAGATTTATTGAACTTGGAAGCTTGAGCTCATAGATTTCTTGAAGGAATGTTGAAATTAAAGCTTGAATCCTTGTATTCTTGAGAGGAAAAACTTGAATTATTGTTCTTGGGGAAAGGGGAGGATTTTTACGTGAGTTGTTGTGAGGAAGATGGGCAAATAATGCATTTTTTTGAGTTATAAATCGTGTTTGGACGGCTGGGATTGAGGGGAAAGGACTAAACCTCCCCTTGTCCTCTTTTTCCTGTGGAAATCAACATCGTGGCGCGACCCCTAGTCGGGTTGTCTATCCATCGCAATGCGACCCCTGGTCTGGTTGAATAGCCAATGGGGCTATCGCAACCCCTTATTGCCTCTCATGAAAAATATCATAACTTTTCACTCAGGTATCGAATTAAGGCGAAATTGTTATCGTTGGAAATCTAACTCATATATATACAATTTGGTGGGTCTTGAGCTGAAAAATTCTGCGTATATCAAAATTTATACACGTTCAAAGTAGACCCTTCTAGAATCGAATACAAAATTTTAGATGAATCAAAGGCTCTTAGCTCAACTTTGTTCTAAGTGGTTCTTATGAACATTTTTCATTTCGAAAGCACTTCACACACTAGGATAAAGATCATGACACATGTATTCAAAAGTAACTTATCGGATTAGGGTTAACACCTATAAGAACGGCGCTTCAAATTCTATCCCACAAAATGCACAGTGTTGCAAAAGGACTTCAAGTCCCTTAATAAAAGTGGGAAGGAAATATAGTGCCCAGTCGTTACAGGTCAGATAATAACTCGAGGTGACTCTTATCCTGGGAAAAACACTTTGGGAACTACACTATTATGGTCAAGAGTCCCTCACCATGAATCGTGACCCTACCCTACGACTCATAGAGCCTAATTCGTGACCAAAATAGAAACTCTAGAAACTTTACTGATTGGACTACGAGTGGCATCATACGGCTCATGGCGAGTAACTAAGACTCATCACGTGAGTCATGTCTTGAGCAGTAAATGGAAAATAAGAAATTTTAGAGTCCAAGACCTGGGGTATTACATTGCCCCCCCCCCCCCCCCCAATCAAGGATCATTCATCCTCAAATGAGGATTCAAGGGATCCATTAGCATGATAACAAGAAAGAATTCATATAAAACCAACTGACAAATTCGAAAGGCCACAAAAAAAGAGAACGGAAATCATACCTCAAGCATTTTCATCCACCGTACGGAATAAGAACGGATATTTGAACTTCATGTCCTCTTCAGTTTCCCAAGTAGCTTCTTTCACCTTTTGATTCCTCTGATGGACTTTCACTAAATCTACATCCTTAGTCCTCAACTTACATACTTTCCTATCCAAGATCTCAACCAAGACTTCCTCATAAGATAAGAAATACAAAATACCAAAATTCTTCACAGGAACAATCAAAGAAGGATCAGCCACACACTTTTTCAACATCGATACTTGGAAAATCAGATGAAGGGAACCCAAACTTGAGGGAAAATCCAACTCATAAGAAACATTCATAACTTTTCTCAAAATCTAATACGGACCAAGAAAATAGGTACTGAGATTCCCTTTCTTCCCAAACCGCATCACTTCTTTCATAAGAGAGACTTTCAAAAGTACCCAATCACCTACTTCAAACTTTAACTCCCTTCGCCTCACATTCGCATAAGAATTTTGGAAACTTTGAGTAGTATTAGGTCTTTATCTAATCACCTACATATTTTCTATGGATTAGTAAACCAAATTAGGACCAAATAACCTAGCCTTACCAATCTCAAACCACTCAATAGGATACCTACACCTCCTACCATATAGAGCCTTAAAAGAAGTCATCTAAATACTTGAATGGTAACTATTGTTATAAGTAAACTCAACAAGAGGCAAGTGATCAACCCAACTACCCCAAAAATCAATCACACAAGCCCTTACAATATCCTCCAAAGTCTAAATAGTTTGTTCCGCTTGTTCATCTATTTGAGGATGGAGAGCGGTGCTAAGGTTCACCCTGGTATCCAAACCTTTCTGAAATGAATGCCAAAAATGAGAAGAGAATTTCGTACCTCGGTCTAAAATTATGGAAATCATCGTTCCATGCAACTTGACAATCTCCTGAATGAACAACTTACCATAATCCTCTCTAGAGTAGTTAGTCAGTTAGGAAAGAAGTGAGCAGACTTAGTCATCCTATCCACAATGACCCAAATCAAATCATATTGGTTGCGAGATCACAGAAGACCCGTAAATCCATGTTGATAATCTCTAACATCCACATAGGCAACTCTATCTCTTAAGTTATCCCACTAGGCATCAAGTGTTTGACCTTCACATGCTGACAAACTATACATATGGCTACAAAATTTTCCTCATCCTTCTTCATATTTCTCCACTAATAGATTTTTCTCAAGTTATGGTACATCTTTATTGAACCTAGATAAACTGTATACCTAGACTCATGAGCCTCGGCAAAAATCCTTTCCCACAGCCCATCAACATCAGGAACACACAACCTTTCTTAATACCTTAGAATGTCATCTTACCAAATCTCAAAAGCAAAAACTTTTTGCTGACCTACATCATCCTTAATATGCATAAGTATAGGATCCAAAGCTTTCTTTTCCTTCACCTCAGCACCAAGAGATGACTTAACCAATTCTTGAACAATCACTCCTCCATCTTCAGAGTCCAAGAGATGAACTCCTAAATTAGCCAACCTGTGAATATCCTTCACCAACACTTTTTTTCTCCTCTACAAAATGAGATAGGCTTCTCATAGAAAACCTACTAAGAGCATTATCAATAATATTACTTTTACACGGATGATAGTGAAGGCTCATGTCATAATCCTTGAGAAACTCAAGCCACCGCCTTTGTCTGAGATTCAACTCCTTCTGAGTGAACACATACTATAAGCTTTTATGGTTTGAATACATGTCTACATGCACCACATACAGATAATGACGCCAGATTTTCAATGAAAAAACCACAGGCGCTAACTCTAAATCATGAGTCAAATAATTCCTTTCATTAACCTTAAGCTACCTAGAAGAATATTCCACAACCTTACAGTGTTGCATCAACACACAATCCAGTCCTACATGGGACGCATCACAATATACAATAAATCCATCAGTACCCTCGGGCCGGGTCAAAACTGGTGCCAAAGTCAACTTATCTTTCAATATTTCAAAACTACCCTCACAAGCATTGGACCACAAGAACTTTACCTTTTTTTAAGTTAACTTCGTCAACAGAGAAGCAATAAAAGAGAAACTCTCCACAAGCCTCCTATAATACACAGTCAAGCCGAAGAAGCTTCAATTAACAATTGTTGTCGTGGGTCTAAACCATTTCTCAACCGCCTCTACTATTTATGGATTCACTTGATCCCTTCACTAGAAACAACATGCCCAAGAAAAGTCACAACATTCAACCAAAACTCACACTTAGAAAATTTAGCATACAATCTTTGATCCTTAAGAGTCTACATTGCAATTTAGAGGTGACTGGCATGATCCACCTCACTTTTAGAGTATACCAAGATATCATCAATAAATATTATCACAAATAGATCCAAAAACTATCTAAACACCTATTCATTAGATCCATAAAAGTAGCTGGAGCATTAGTAAACCCAAATAACATAACAAGGCATTCATAATGACCATATCAGTTTCTAAAAGAAGTCTTGGGAATATTAATTTCCCAAATCTCCAATTGATAACCCAAATAAGGTCAATCTTAGAAAAACATCTAGCACCCTGAAGCTGGTTGAAGAGATCATCAATCCGAGGAAGAGGATACTTATTATTAATTGTAAGCTTATTCAAAATTCATTAATCTATAAACATTCGAAGAAACCCATCTTTCTTATGCACGAAAAGCATGGGAGCACCCTACAGAGAAACACTAGGATAAATGAAGACCTTATAAAAGAGATCCTTCAACTTCTCTTTTAGCTCTTTTAATTCAGTCGGGGCCATTCTATAATGAGGAATAGAGATAGGATGTGTATTTGGTAAAAGATCAATCCCAAAGTCTATTTCCCTATCGAGAGAAATGCCAGTAAGATCCTCGAGAAACACTTCAGGAAACTCACTGACATCATATATGGGTTCCAAAGAGGGTCCCTAGAAACTAGAATCCTTAACCTAAACCAGGTGATATAGAGACCCCATCGAGATCAACTTTTGGGCTCTAAGATAAGAGATAAACCCCTCTTTAGGCACTAAGGAACTTCTCTCCTATTTAATTACCAATTTATTAGGAAATTGGAAACTGGCCTTTTGGGTCCTACAATCCAGAGAAGCATAGCAAAAATGAAGCCAATCCATCCCCAAGATTACATTAAAATCTACAATATCAAGCTCTACCAAATACACCAATATCTTTCTATGAAAGATAGACACCACACAGCCTCTATACATCCTTCTAAAAACTACAGGATCACACATTGGAGTAGACATGGAAAAGGGGTCAAAAATACTTTCGAGACCAAAATCAAAATGTACGACCACATAAGGGGTAACATAAGAAAAGGTAGACCCTTGATCAAGAAAATAATACATATATTAAGAGAAAAGTTGTAACATACCGGTAACAACATCAACAGATGTCTCAAATTTATCATAGATAGCAAGATCATAGAGACAATTCCGACCAATGTCAGTACCAAAAGTGGCATACTTTGGCATAAAAGTTGAAGAAGTAGTGATTGGGACTTTATTAGCCCCAGTGGCTACCTTAGACACAGGACAGTCTCGCTACATGTGTCCAAGTTGATGACAATTAAAGCATCAATTTGTCCCCTCATTGTAATTACCCTAGTGATGTTAACCGCAAAATCTACATAAAGGATATGGTAGGGCTGATTGAGCTCCACTAGCCTGAGACTAGGCACCCCTATGCCTTAGAACCACTGCTAGCTTAAAAATAATGATCGTCAGATGTCCTAGGATGGGAGAACTAGACGATGAATAAGAATTCAAACTTCTGCAAGTCTTCTTCTTAGTCCACTATCTGCTATCTCTCCCACTATTCTTCTAATTTGCACATTTCTATGAATACCTAAACTTATTATTCTACCTTTTCATCATCTCTGCCTGCCTGTTTTTTTCATCCTCTACTTGTTGCATATAAACAACAAGTCAAGAGGTAGTTATGTCATGATTCATCATTGCAACCTTACTCTCTAATACTAAGTTACGGGACAAACCAGACATAAAACTTCCTTATCATGGCCCTAATAGAAGATACCAACTCTGGGGTATAACTAGACAATTGTTGAAACTTCAATGCATTATCTTTCACACTCATATTTCCATACTTTAGATTCACAAATTCCTCAATCTTATCGTCCCTCAGCTCCTGAGAAAAGAAATTATCAAGAAAGGCACCCGAAAGCACATCCTATAAAGCTGGCTCTGCATCATCACATCACAACTGCTTCCTCTCCTCATACCACTGATAAGCTACATCCTTAAATAGGAATGTAGAAAACTCCACACCCTCAAAATTAGTAGCATGCATCACCCTGAATATCTTCTCTATTTCATCAATAAACCCTTGAGGATCCTCCTCAACCATAGAGCCTATGAAGGTCAGGGGATTCAACTTCATGAACTAGCCAACCCTAGTGACCTTAAATAAAGGAGAAAGAGAACCAAAATGGTCAGACAGATGGGACTGAGAGGCCACTAACTAAGTAAGAAGATTAATAGATTGGCAAAACTCCATATTAGAAACCTCACCCTGAGGCATCAGTGCATGAGTATCATCAGCCCGAGAAGGACTTGTAGAGAATGGAGGAACTCCATGTGGGGAAGTACAATCAGGAGCAGGGACCCTAGATCGAGTTTGCAGTCCATAGAAAGGGTGAGTTACATCCATATTGTCCTCAGGCATGATAGAGGTTCCAAAATAAATTCTATAAGAATTAGATCTTTCGGGAGGCATAATCTAAAATGCGAGTAAATCAAAGATTAGAGGAATTTGAAGACACCAAACTCTGTATCCCGAAATATAACACAAATAAAGAAAACATTCCAAAATGCCTTGCAGCCTTCCTATTAAAAGTGCGGTGTGCTACATACCCATAGAAGAGACTCTACTCGACACGACTTTGTAGAAACCTAAATACCCTGAACCTATGCACTGATACAATGTTTATCACGACCTGACCCCGAGCCTAGTCACAATGGATATCTCAAGACCACCGAGGGCCAGAGACCACCCCCTTATCCTAATTACCTAAGCACAATAAATATAATTTTAGAAGAAATCCAAACATAATGTGAAAGAAAGATAGATAAATCAATAGGAACTAAGAGTCAGTAACAGTCACCACCCACACTTTGTCCACAAAATACTTTAAATTGAAATACCAAGTTAAGTCAGGACATGCCCCCAACCATGGCCAAAAAACAATCCAAAAGTATGAAAAAAAATCAGATGGGATTTTATAAAACATAGAGAAAATAGTGAAACGGAAGGCCTTCAGAAAGAGGGAGGCTCACCACTTCAAGATGACCAACGGGAGAACTAGAACCACCTAACTCTGCACAAAGTAACTGAAGAACCACTAGGAGCCTACATAATGAAATGATGTAGCATACATGGACGGTTAGTGGGATGAGCACTAGAATGTAACTCAGGGAACGGATAAAATAATGCCATAATCAAATCAGTCTAGAACCAATCAAAAACCATATGCACGTATTCATATACACATATATATTCGCATAAGATATTGGGACAGCGAACAAAGTTTAATCAAGAATTTTAAAATTATTAACCTGGACTGTGTAGCTCTAACCATCCTAAAGGCACCCACGGTCATATGGGTTCAACTCCTTCTTTTGAAAGGGTCCTAACCGTGTTAGCCGCACGAACTAGGAAAATCTGAGGAAGGGCCAGGGAATCCACGATTCCATTCATTCCATAATATATAAAGTATTAACTATGCACACAGTCATAAAGGCGCCCACGCCGACAAATGTGGTTTCCAATATCGATCGTCCCGGGACCTCCACCTTTCACTACGAGCTGCACAATCCTATTTAAGCCCAAATTAAAACCATTTATACATTCCCATTCGTTAACTAATGAATCCTTTAGTTGGGTATTTACCATTGGTAGAGTCATACCAAATAAAGTTAATCTTGCAAGACAATTCTATTGTTCCATTCCAAAACACATTAGCTAAATTGTCTTTAAAGTTTCCAATTTAAAACCAATTTGTGTCCACCAAGGCCTTCCAAAAACTATTTTAAGTTCTATTTACCTTTTATGCAATGCAAAGGTTTTAATAGTGATGTTGGGTTTAGGTTAAATCTATATATCCATGTGTCAAAACCAATTTCACAAGTTGGTTTGAGGTTAAAGCTAATTCTAAACCATTAAACCAGAAATATTAGGGAAACCCATATTCCCCATTCCAATTCCCCCACACATGTATTTATTTAGTTAAAAAACATAAGATAGCACATAAATAACCAATTCAAAACAATAGGGAAATCAATTTATATGATAAACATTCCAAACCCCTCAACCCACATTCCAAATCCAACAATTAAAACCATATGGATAATAATTAAACTCATTCTTTGTATAAAAATGATTTAGGGAAGAGATACATGCCTGAAGACACCTAGAATTTTTGAAGAAAAATCACCAATTTAGGCTTAGATAATCAATCCCTTGAAACCCTAGCTTGTTCTTGACTTAGAAGCTTGAGGTGAGAGAGTAATTTATAAGTTGATGATTTTATGTTAAAAGGGTCAAAGAGGGGTTTTAATTCATAGAAAATAGTGGGATAAGAGGAAAGGACCATAATCCCTTAAAGAAAATGAGAAAGAAATATAGAGCCCAATCACAACGGTCAGGTAACAACTCATGTGACTAACCACAAGTCGTCACCTTGACTCGTATCCTGGGTAGAACACTCCAGGCACCACACTGTCATGGTCATGAGTCCCTCACCATGACTCATGACCCTACCCTACGACTCATGGATGCCAAGTTGTGACCACAATAGAAATTATGGACACCCTTACTGGTTAGACTACGAGTGGCATCATACGGCTCGTGGTGAGTGACTATGACTTGTCACATGAGTCGTGGACTAAGTAGTAAATGTAAAATCAAGAAATTTTGGAGTCCAAGCCCTGGGGTATTACAGTGACACTATTTTATTATAACTTATATTTATTGTACTACTCAAGGTGGGGCATGAGATATAAGATACGATAAAATAGGCACGAAGTGCTCCAGATATTAAATGCCTAGATCATAAATAGAGGTTTGTTTGGACATAAACATAACACAACATGTGTTCGTAGAATTGGGCACACTGAGCAACATAAGCGCTTATATCATGAGTTATATAACATAAAGCCAAAATTCATGTATTCAAGGAATAAGGCAAGGATTGTTGCTTAAATCTATTGCTTCTACTTTTATGAACCAAGAATGGCTATGAGTTTGAATAGATAGAGTCGTTTCAAGTTAGACATGACATAAAATGAATTGATAACATACAGAGATATGGGTTCATGGTTCATGAGAGTCATAACATTGAGCTTGAATGCTTGAAATCTTGGATTATCGAGAGATATTATTTCTTCTAGTTCAGGGGTCAAAGCATGGACATAAGTTGCATAGTGAACTCAAACCTTAGGTATAGGCATAATATGAATACATAAGGCATTGGAAGAATGCCCTCTTAAATCAGAGTGGGGGGAATTCTCTAGGATAAGAATAAATTTATCATGACTCTTCCCTGAAACTCACCACCATGAGAAAATTCAAGATCTTCCTTAGTTCATAATCTCCCCCTTTGCTCAAAGTTCACTATCCTAGACTTTCAGACATATCCTCTTACTAAATCTCCAAGCACAACACTTAGCATAATGGGGTTTCACTATGCACATAGATGCCAAACTCTCATTGATAACTATAATATGAGGACACTAAGTTCTTTCTAGGCTATTCCTTCCAAGGATACAAATCTTAATTTGCTAAGTTTCATAGTCACCACCCTATAACTCACACTGTAATGATCATACACATCTACACTTCTTAAAACATAACAATCCATTCTCCACTCCTTAGTCTACTAGAGCAAAACTTCTAATCGCATAACCTCAAAACTTATAAAAAATTTAAAACTATACCAAGGGTTCACATCATCTATCTATATTTTCTTCGATTAAGCTCTAAACAACACCATATAAAAAATACATATACTTCACCATACTAATAATTCAAGAACATGAACTAGGTACACATAACACTTATACACTTAAAACCTCTTCTAACTACATGCTACCTGGGGTTTAACTTATTCTTATAAACCCAATTCTCTTATCAACCTAGTGACTTAGCCGCAAATCATTGTTTTAACATTAGTCCTCATTCTTATATATATCAAAATTATCCACTGGAATTTTTCATAAGTTATCAACCTAAGATCTTTCACATAACTCATGCCTACTAATTTACTCCCACAAATCTAACATCACTACCCCTGAGCTAACATTCTTATCACCACAATCAACATCAAAAGTTCAAGCTTAATATCTATTACTAATCATGAATTCCCAATGAAACATTACACATATTGGGCTAGTCCATCAAAATATATGACAATTATTTCATCTAAATTATCATTTACGACCTACAAGAACATCTTTATCACAACTTTACTACTATGCCTTAAGATTGACTACATATCTTCTCACCTACGAGATTATCTTACAACTGCTAGCTATAAAGATCAAGGGACTCTCGGCGTAGTAAGACCACATAATCAGGATAGTCAATCTTAATCATAACATAACCCATTATGATCTATTAGCACATTCTCCTTCCTTATATCACATATTCTTATCCAGGCATAACTTTAAACTACCTTCAAAATTCTATACATCACTAAGTCCCTATTTTCCTAAGATTCCCTAAAGAATCTAAGTTAATAAATTATTAGCCAATCTATCCTTTCATTAACAGCTTATGAATGTCTTTTACTACTATAATAACTATCCATCATGAGCTCTTTCCCCTTTTCAAATAAATTCTAATTCATCATAACTGATTACTTCCTCTGCTAACTGCGGTAAAATATACAAAATATTTCTACAACCATAGTTAATCATAAGAGCATACCACCCCCACCACTCACATAAAGATTACTTGAATACAAGTATTTTTTTTCCGCTCAAAAGTTACCCCTACTCTGACTTCTAAACTTATGAATTCATTTCACTAACCTTGGGATCATCTCATTATTCTTAGGTCATAATACCCTAATATATACTACCTCTCTGTTGGAAATACTATCCCAACATTTAGATACATATCCTTCCACGTAAGTGAGATGTCTGTAACAAAGTTTATATAAGGGACTGAATATGCCTCTTACCTCATACTGAAATGCATGATTCATGAAGATAGAGGTTTATAATTGAATCTGTACACTTGATGTACTAATAAACTCCTTTTAAGTCTTTGTGCTATTTCACAACCTTTTAATGACTCATTTGAAAGGGATCACATTGTTAGGAATCTAGGTTTTTTTTAACTTGTATTGCCTCGATAATAAGTTATAGACCACAATATTAGAGAAAGAAAGGAATTCAGAAAACATTCATATTGACAATACTACTAGATGATCTAGAGTATGAAAGAATGGGAAATATCTCCTAAATTCCTGGTAGCCTTCAGATTATAAGTATGGTGTACAACACACCCATAAGCACGACTCTACTAGACACAATATCATAGAAATCCTGGGACCCTAAACCGTGATCTAATACGAAGTTTTTCATGACCCGAGACGAGGCCTTGGCCGTGATAGGCATCCCAAACTATTAAGGCTCGTGAGAGACCTAACCAAACTATTATAAGCATAATTCATATTAAATAGAAGCACAGAATATTTAATGAAATTTAAGAAAATGTTATAATTAGACTATGACAATAAAGTTATGAAAATACAATAACTACATCTCATATATGAAGCCTCTACTGAAGACTAACTGTCTAGGCCAAGATAAAGCCCTTGACTGGGGCATAAACTAAAAGAGATAAACATATGAATGTAATCCTTTCTAAAAGATAGATTGCTCACCAACTCTGATGTTCTAAATATTCAATGGTTAAGATGGGCCATGGGATCTAGCCTTAGAACCTACATTAGGATATAATGTAGTCTCCCAAGGACAGTCAATACTTGGAATGTATTGGTATGCAGAACAATCCAAAAACAAAATATATTTCATATAAAATAATTGAGAGTATTATAAAAATAATTTAACATAATAGAAATAAAAAAGTATGGGCATGACAAAAACACCAATAAATCTTGTAAAACATTGACTCAACTCTTTGCTTTAGTTCTGAGCTAGATAGTACACCCTACATCTCTACAATCCCACGGGCTATATGCAATCCATTATTAACTCGGCGGCCAAGCCCCCAATCCATGGTTTCCACAAGGAATAGAGTTCCATGAAAAAGGTAGGCCCCTTGAAGACATACCATGTTATCCCCCTTGTCGGATAATATATCATAAATCATGTGTCGATAAAATACAATTTCCAATAATGGATTATATAAACTTGTGCCATCTTTAGGTAACCATTTAGCTTTATTTAAGTGCAGTTTTTTTTCTTTGAAAATCATGCTTCATGCTTAAGAACATTCATTGTTTTCATGTTAAGGGAATTATGTGATAGGTATCGCCATACCTAGACTTGTAAGCCATATCATATCAATTAATTTTTATAGTCCTTTTATTCAAAACTTGTTAATAACCACCAAAAAAGTTAAACATTACATGAGAGTTATTATTTTAAATAACATATGAAAACTTATGCAAAAATATTCTCTTTTCAGGACTTTAACATATGGTGGCCATCTCTTGCATAATTCACATGAAACCTTCCATTTAACATGAATGAGCACTTAGAAAGTAAGGAAAATACCCTATCTTGGAACATGAAACCGTGTCAAATTCACACTTGATAATAAAGCATTTGGCTCAAGATTTTGGCCATTCATTTGAACAATCCATAATATGTTAATGCAGTAAATTTCATCATAAAAGAGGGAATTTCATAAATCGTGCTCTTAAATCAATTCTTGAAATACATAACATATATGCTCATGAATAACATATGGAGTTGTTTAAGGAGGCATGTTGCTGTCTCAGTGCATTTTAGCCAGGTTATGCTAATGTACACCGACAAAAACCACAATATGCCCCGACATCAGAAAGATGGAAAAGGTAAACTAATGGAAAAATTGGTAACTCCTGAGGATGTATTGAGCAACCAATTAGGCTCATTGGCCTATGGTAACTTCATCCTACCTCAGATACAGTCGATCTTGGAAGGCCATGAAAATAATAAATCAGAACCGAAGTTGCAAACATAGATCCACCTGCAATCATTTGAACCACTAGCAACGGTACAGGAAGCTCGAAGATTGTAATTTTTAGAGGCAGGTACCTCAACCCACCCAACTCTGGTGGACAAGTCAGACAATCAGGAGAATTACACTGTGCAATAAGGTAAGAAGTTGTCTTATATTCCACCAAACTTAAAGGAAAGAAAACTTGTAGTAAACATTGAGGCCTCTGACCTTAACGAACAAGAGAAGTACTAGAAATGGCCATTATTGGCTACGTCATATGCAATACACCATACCTGAAGAAAATGGAAAGTTATATTTCGCAGGCATGGAGTTATGCCCAAAAACCCTAGGTACTAAAGCATGATGAGGGCTACTTCATATTTAGATTTAATTCTATGGAGGATTGTGAAAAGGTGAAGCAAGATGGCCCTTACACATTTCACATAAAGCTCTTTGTACTTCATGACTGGTAGGTAAATTTTACCTTCAACCCTGATTGTATTACTAGAATTTCATTATGGGTAACTCTCTCAGGTCCTCCGGTGGGCTACTGGTTGACTGAATCCCTCAGAAAAGTCACGAGTACAATGGGAAAACCATTATACATGGGCCAATTTACAGCAAATATGAGTCGTATCTCTGATACTAGAATCCTGGTTGAAGTGGATGTTAACCAACCACTCCTAGACACTATTGAACTAAATACTCTGGGGGAAAGCTTCCAATAATCTATTTAGTATAACTGGCGACCTAAGTTTTGCATTGAATATTTGAAATTTGGTCACACAATAGAAGATTGTTGGATGAAAGAAAACTCCATAAAGGAAAATGAATTCCAAGATATGAAGAAAAGGCAAAGAAGAAGGAACAGAAAGAAAGGGCAACCCCCACCCATGAAGAAGGAATGGACAATGAATGAGGCACAACTAATGGAGGAAGCTTCAAGAGAGGTACAAGATTCACTAGAGGTACAAAAAGGGAAGAAAAATGGAATCATACATGAAAAAGAGGTCACTACTATCAGAAGCACTAAAGAAAAGGAGATAGAAACCAATACCAGCAACACAGTGAATAGATTTGCAGTGTTAATATAGGAAGATACTAGTAATACTGGAAATGAAGAGATGCAACACAAACATCCATGCTAGTAGAAACTTGGAACATAAGAGGTTGAACCATTCCTCAAAACAAAAAGAGTTGAAACTCTTTCTGCAGAAGAATAAAGAGGAAATAATGGGTGTGTTGGAGACTAGAGTGAAACAAAATAAAGCAAAAAAGGTAATGGAGAAGGTTGCAAGTGATTGGAATCATAGCTGCAACTACACTATTGCCTACAATGGTAGAGTGTGGATATTCTAGAAGGTAAACATAAACTTGCAGGTTTAACTCCTTCATGAACAATTTTTACATTGTAAGGTAGAGGTCCCTGTGAACCTCATCCAGTTTTACCATACTATAATCTATGATAGAAACGAAAATCAAAATAGGGAAGTATTATGGTAAGACTTAATCTAACTGGGACAACATGATCAGAATCCCTGGCTGGTTAGTGGTGATTTCAATAATATTTTGACAACAGGTGAGAGAATTGGCTCACATGTGCTGCCTAGTAAAGTTGACAGATTTCAAAGGTGTCTTAATACCCTCTCTCTCACAGCACTCAAAGCCAAAGATTTTTACTTTACCTTTTACAATAGGCAGGACCCAGTAGCAGTGTATTATAAAATAGATTAGTCATTTGGCAACTCTTATTGGGTATCTACTTACGGTCATGTAGAGGCAGAGTATTTAAATCCTAGAGTATCTGATCATTCTCCCATAGTTTTCAGCATATTCTCTCAACCACCAACAGGTCCAAAACCTTTCAAATTATACATGACAGTGTTGAAATATCCTGACTTTGGAAGGATTTTAGAAGATACATGGAACACTTCACGTCAGGGGACTAAAATATTCAACCTTTGGCATAAACTAAAGGCAATGTAGAAAGGGTTAAAGAGTTTGAACACTTATTTAGATTCTTACAGTCAGAGGATCCAGCAGGCTAGACAAGGTCTTGAGATCACTCAAGGCCTGCTCATTAGAAAGCCTCTATGTCCCACATTAATTGAACAAGAAAGAACCTAGCTGACTGAACTCAAGAAATAGAGTGAAATTGGGGAGCAAGTTTATAGGCAGAAAGCTAGATTTAATTGGATAGATGAGGGAATGCAAACATAAAGTACTTCCATGCACAATTGAAGCTTTGGACAAGCAAGAATTCCATTACTAGTATCTATGATGACCAGGGGAACAGGTTAGAGGATCCACTGCAGGTGAAAGCTAAATTCACCAGATTCTTATCAAATCTCATGGCCACAACTGCAATAGAACTACCCTATCCAAATGTTGAAGTTATCAGAAGTGGACCCTGCCTCTCATTTGATCAGAAATGCAAGCCAATCATCCATATTACTGAGCAGGAAATCTATGCATCCATAAAAATCATGCCACATGATAAATCCCCAAGTATTGATGGTTTTCCAGCTGAATTTTTTACACAAAAATTGTCCATAATAAAACATGATATAATTGATGTTGTTAACGAATTTTTTGAATCTAAGAAACTTTTTAGGTCTTTTAGTTGTACAGTTGTGACCTTAATCCCCAAATTAACCAATCCAACTTATGTGGGGGATTATAGACCCATAGTTTGTCGCACCATAGTCTACAAAATCATCACTAAGATACTGACTAATAGAATTAAAAGTGTTTCCTAGCATATTATAAACCCCTCCCAATCAGATTTTGTGGAAGGTATGAACATAGTAGACAACATTCTTTTTATCCATGAAATTTGTAAGTGGTACTCCAAGAAAGGACTATCATCTAGATGTGTAATGAAAGTTGACCATAGGAAGTCTTATAACTTAATTGAATGGGGGTTTATGAAGGTGTTGTTAGCTGAATTAGGCTTCCCAAGCAAATTCATAGCATGGATCATGGAATGTGTGACTTTTGTTTCCTATTTCCTTATGATTTATAGTCTCTTGTCAAATCCATTTCAGGGAAAGAGGGGCATAAGTCAAGGGAACCCTATGTCCCCTTACCTATTTTTCATTGCAATGGAATATTTCCATAGAGAATTCCAACTTGTGCAGCAACATAAAGATTTCAGGCATCATCTCAGATGTAAAAGGGTGGGTGTGGTTCACATCATCTTTGTAGATGATTTGATAATGTTTAGCAAGGCTGAACTAAAGTCAATACACTTGTTTTAAGAGTCATTTGCAAGATTCTCAGTAGCGTCACAACTTTAGGCAAACCCAGAGAAGAGATCCTTATATATGGCAGGTGTAAAACCTCAACAAAAGAATGAACTTCTGCAGGCACTTGGATACAGGGAAGGAGAAATCTCATTCAAATACCTGGGGTCCCTCTCACTTTAAAAATCTTAAAGTGAGAGAATGTCTACCCTTAGTGGAAAATATAACCGAGAGAATCAGATACTTGTTTGCAAAATTACAGTCTTATGCTGGTAGGCTGCAGTTGCTCAAGGCAGTAGTATTCAGCATACAAACTTACTGGGCACAAATATTTTTCCTACCCAAGAAGATCTTGAAAATTATAGAAGCTATTAATAGAACTTTTCTATGGACAGGATCTACAGAGATATCCAAAATATCCCTTGTATCTTGGGACAAATTATGCATGCCTCAAGTAGCAGGAGTATTAAATTTGCAGAATGTGAGATTGTGGAACAAGGAATCAATTTTAAAACTATTGTGGGCAATCAATGAGAAGAAGTACTACCTCTGTATTAAGTGGATCCAAGAATATATTTGAAGAATGAGACAGTAGAGACATGCAATATTCCATCAAATGCAACATGGATCATCCAAAAAAATATAGCA
This sequence comes from Capsicum pubescens, assembly GCA_030864215.1. Lineage (NCBI taxonomy): Eukaryota > Viridiplantae > Streptophyta > Magnoliopsida > Solanales > Solanaceae > Capsicum > Capsicum pubescens. Next base: position 245,276,365 of record CM061546.1, on the reverse strand, counting down.
TCAAGAGATTGTATTATGCAATGTCCAATTTTGCAGGGGATCTTGAAGACTAGATTCTAAACTGTGGTAGTCGATGGCAAGCTAAGCATCAGGAAATTGTATATCCAGCTGCTACCTTAGTACCAAAAGGTACCCCGGAAGAGCATAACATTTCACCAGCATATTCACCCCCAACACAAGTTTATCTTATAGCTGGCTATAAGAAGGAGGCTAGCAACTGTGGATAGGTTGCTGAAATTTGGCATTCATGTGCCTCAAAGTTGCATATTTTTTTATTCAACTACAGAAACTTTGGACCACTTACTCTTTGAATGCTCAGTGACTAAGAGTCTATTGCAAATATTACTGAAATGGCTGAAATTTTAGAGGATAATTGGATGTTGGCAGAGAAAGTACAGTGGCCAACCACATGGGAAAAAAAGAAGATTGGAAAAGGACCAATCATTAGTTGAGTATTTGGTATGCTGGTGACTATAATCTGGAGAGAAAGAAATAGAATAAGATTTCAAGTTGGACACTACTATGCAGATAAGTTATGCAGGAAAATTGAACTACATCTTCACATCATTGGTACGAGAAATGCTCACTGGCAGACTCAACGTCAATAATTGAACAACTTTCCATAAGCAATGCTAGTGCCATGATAGAAACTGAATATGTAATAGATAAAATGACCAGTGTATAGATTGTTTTCTAATTTCTAAGAGACAGGAAGTCAACTCTTTTCTTGATTATGTAATGGATGCACTTTGGTATTAATAAAGATCTTTATTTACCAAAATATATATATATATAACAAAAACCCCATAGATAGTACAAAATTTCATCGTAAGAAGGGGTTCATAATGTATGTTCTTCAAACAATTTCAAAACCCACAACACATGTACATATACGATTTAAAGTCTATTAAAACATCATACTTATGCCCATGAGAGTTAGGATAGTTCTGCATACCTTTTTGATGAATAAAAATATGAGATATCTTAAACCTAAGCCTTGAAAGTATGAGTTTTTAAAAGAAACCCAAACTTCTTTCTCCTAAGAGTAGAGAGGAGAAAGAGAGATGATAAACTGATATCTAATTAGTAAATAGAGATTAAAGGGTGATTTAAGTCATGGAGGTAGGGTTTGAGATGAGGAAAATACCAAAATACCTCTAAAGAAACCCAAAAAAATGCAGGAATTTCTTAGTTGATAACTAGGTTCACAACTCGTCATTCTAGATATCTATCTGTAGCTAGATTTGTCCATTTACTGGTTAAGTTTGATAATTTGAATTGACAAATCATCACCTAGTTGACAACTCGTCAACTTAGTCGTCACCTAGTTGACAGCTCTTCAACTTAGTCGTCACCTTCTGGCGATACTCTCAGGTAAAATAGGCATACCTTGCTACCCCGCTATCAAATTAAGGTGAAATTGGAGGGATAGAAAAAAGACTCAAAGATATTCCATTTGGTATATAGTATGCTACTTAACTCATTATATTCTAGAATTAATGGTCGTTGGAAGTTGACCAAGTAGGGACGTCCACTAAAACTCAATTGGTAGAAAAATTCTCAACGCGTCCTTAAGTTACGAGATTTTTATAATCTAAATTCATCTCCAAAGATGTTACCACACTATAGAATTATTCATCACACTAATATTAACATAGAATCATTAGGTTCAGGTATGTATACGTAGGAATGATGGTTCAAATTTTAGCTCAAAAATATAAGGTGTTACATTGGAAAATATGTCAATCATCCCCAGAACTCGTAAATGAGATAAAGTAATCATGGACAAGAAAAAGATATTAAGACACATAAATTTCTAAATTTTAATACAAGAGTCACTATGCTAACTGAGAATAATGATTCGATCGATCAGTTAGTTTTTTAATAAATACAGCTAGAACTTAATCTATTGATAGAAAAATAAATTTGATTTTCATTTTTTTTACCTTGATTAAATTATATTCTCTAGCGAAAGTACAAAACAAATAGAGAAAATACTCAGTTTTCACCTTGAACTATACGAAAAAAAAGCTAAGACACACCCCAACTTAAAGGGGATCTTATTACCCCCTGGACTAATTAAAAGCGTATTTTTGACACCCTTGAGTGCTACATGGTGCCTCCGTGGGACAATGCATGAATGAACACACTGAAGGGCGCGTGAATTATTTTTATGTCTCCCTATCTAATAAAAAATTACCACATGTCCAAAACAAAATTAAATAATAAATTCTTTATTTAAAACCTATTCTTGTTCATCCTCCATTGAAGATAATAGCCAAGCTTAATGGCTCTTTCTCCCTCTTTAAATTCTTCTTCAAAATTTCATTCTTCTTCAAATTTCTCTTTGATTTGAAAAGACAAAGGTAATTTTTGTGTAAATTTCATATGTTTAATACATGTAATGTCGTTATTAAAGTCTGATTTTAGGTAAATTAATGAAAATCCAATTTATCCATTTATGATTAATCTAAAATTTGAAATTTTTCATCTCCATTAATGAAGTTTTTCATCTCCGTTAGTGAAGTTTCCATTTATTCTTTGTCTAAGATTTTATGGTTAGAAATGACAAAATACGAGTTGAATAAATTGTGTATGGATGAAACTGATCAAATGATCAATGCTGAAGTGTGATGTAAACATGGCATTTTGTTGCAAATGTAGACGTTTTGGTCAGATCGAGATCCCGGTAGAAGATTTTGAGCTTGTCCTTATTTAGAAATTTGTGTTCATATTGGTTAATTAATTAATGTTGATGCTGGTGTAAAAACCTATTTTTATGTTCTTGATTTTTAGGCTACGAATTGCAAGTATTTTAGACGGAGAGACCTGGAATGAGTTGACGAAAGATCAAAATTTATTCTTTCAGGATTAGTGAACAAGATTAATGAGCTAGAAAAGAATTATGAGTATTTTAAGATGCAATTGAATAAGCTTGAAAGGATGAATATTCAGCATGATAATCTCAATAACATGAATTTAGTCGATGTGGAGTCAAAATAGGAAAATGAGTTTGAAAATCTTCAAACTAAATTTAAAAGTCTCAACATCAGGACAAGTGGTTCAAATATGAAGGATGAATTAGATGAGAATTTCATGGGTAATTTGAAAGGAAATGGTATGTGTGATTTGAAAGATAAGAGAATGATGAAGAAAAAAAGAAAAGGGCATGTAACTTTACTGAAAAGTTTCTTTGTTGTATGATTATATGTGTAGGCCTTGTAGTTGTTAGTTTTGTTATGAAAGTTTGCAACATGAAGAGTAGTTTAATTAAGTTTCCCTAGTATGTAGTAGAGACTCATTTTGTGTAGAAATGGAATTGCAATTTGGTGTGCTAAGCTACCGAAGTATGTAATAGATTATCATTTTGTGGTAATGTGAATAATTTGATCTCATTTTGGTATTGTTACACTCTTCTCTTTCTAATAAAGAAGGTTGTGAATTATTGTGTAAATAACCGAAAACAAGAAACAAAAAAGAACTTGCAATTTTGAAAAAGAGAAGAAAAATTAACATTGCATTCAATCAACTGAATTTCAATACCATTTACACAAGACAAATTCACGAGCCTCAAAAATAGTAGCTTAACAGATCCAAAACATTATATTTGTGGGACCAAAATAGTAGATTCATTGTTTCATTCTAGAAATATAATAGCTAAGCGACACCAAATTAGTAATCAACAAACGACCATAGTTTCCAGGGGGCTCGAGGTTGTGAAGAGGATGATATATGCATGGTTGCATTGTTTGAAGGCCATGATTGATCTCTAGTTTGTTGGATCCTTCAAGTTGTGATTGCTTTCTTGCCTTTCCACTTCAGTCCACTTGAAGGTTTGAACCCAATGTCTTCAGTTACAATTGTCAATTACAACTGTTGATTTCATTACTTTCTTAGGTCCAGTGGACAATATTCTCCTACTTGGCAGCCCAGGATACAAAAAAGATTGTTTAAGTTCAAGTCATTATATGAAAATAACACAAGAATTGTGAATGTTTCACTTACAATAATGGTTTTGAAGCCATTTTCAGCTTAAAACTCACCCATTTTAGCCGTTCTTAGTCTTTTATATTGACTTATATTTCCAAAATCTTTTCCCTTTTCTCTAGCCGCAGTAACAACAGTCTCTCATAGTGTAACATTTGAAGCATCATGTGTTGTACTACCTTGAGAACATGTAAATCAACTTTCAAGTAGATAACCACTTCCTCTGCCACTTCTAGTTTTTTATGACACTCCAACATTCCTTGTAGGGATTTCTGGTGTTGTAGAAGGGTTAGCATGTGTTGCTCTTACTCTATAGTTTGGTGGTGTTGAAAAATCAGTAGCAATAGATGGAACTGGTGCTTTTCTAGGTCTTTATCTCGCTCTCTATACAGCAGGTTTATCACCAATATTTGTTTGTTTCTAATAAGCAAAAGATAAGAAAATGTATTTGATGGTTTAAAACATAGTAGTGTAAAAAGTAATAGATAAATTACCTTTGGTCTACCCCTTTCTTTGGGTTGTTCTTGATGGTTATGCAGCACTTGATGCCTTTGGAGTAGCCTCATCACCACCAGTTCTCTGTATAAGATAATCTTTTTTGTTGTGACCCTTAACATGGAATTGACTACATGTCATAGTAACTCCAGTTCTAGGCATTTTCCAGAATTCTTGCATTCACCAGCTTCTTTTCTTCTGTTCTTTTTGGGCCTGCCTAGCAGTTTTTGTATCACTTGTGGAGAAACAAAAGGTTTTGTATATACGGGCCACAGTGGCAGTGGCATGTTACTCATAGGTTGTATGAAATGTGAGTAAGTGGACATATATCTCTCTTTAGAGTAGCATAGATCAATAAAATCAAGTGGGTCATACTGCTTATGCAACATAGTAGCTCATCCATGTTGACATGTTATCCCCTTCAACATCCAAGATCTACAACTGCATTCTCTTCTTATCAAACACATATGGTGTTGTTTCTATCCATCCATAAATTCATAGCCTTTTACTCCATTGAACTCTATGGTACAACTTATTGACTTATCAATATTATCCTCTAACACTTTAATTGACATTAGAGAGAAATTACTGACCTAAGTTCTTAGAAATTCACTTAACTTGGCTAGCCTAGTCATGACCTTAACTCTTATCTCTTCAAGCATACTAATAATACTTCTATGTTTTGCTGCTAAAATCAATGAATTAAAAATCTCACAGGGGTTTTTATCTATAGAATCACATGACTTGACAATTAAAATAAACCTTGTACTAGTACTCTTTATCATAGTAAAGTAGATCAGTAACAATCTTCTTACCAAGCCTAGACAATTCATCCAGATTTTTCCTGAATTCAGCTTCAAAAGTACTTCTAACACACTTTCAAAATGCCATCTTGCTTTGAAGACCACTCCAATCCTTTGACCAATTTGCTAGGATATGTCTAGCACACCTTCTTTCCTCATAACCTGGTAGCAACTCCTTAACAGCCAAATCTAGTCCTTAAAAATATAAATGTTATTAGTAAAAGTAAAATCATACATAAATAGATTTTTTCCCAGAATGAAATATAAATTGAAATCTAGAAAAAAGAGTTAACAGAAGAATACCTTTTATATGTCTGACATAATAGTGAAACTTGTTCCATCTCCTAATCCCAGGTTACCTTGCAAGAGAGAAATAAACCAACTCCATGTATTTTTATTTTCTTTTACCACTACAGCCCAAGTAAGTGGAAGCATTTGGTTGTTACCATCCTTAGCCACGGAACCAACAGTCGATACCTACAAAATCCCTTTAAGAAACAACCATCCATACCTATGAGTTTTCAACATAACCTGAATACCATTTTGACTGCTTCAAAGCAGATATAGAATACCTCAAAAAGTGGCCTAACAAGCTCATTAGCTTCACCAAGTTTAACCACACAAGTACTCCCTAGACTGGACCTTAATAATTCATGCTTATAGTCAAGAATTCTACCATACTCTAGAATATGATCACCCATCTCATTCAAAATTCTAGCTCTTTCTCTCGTAGTTGTGGTTTTACCTACATGCAGCTTAAACTTCTATCTAATTAACTGTTGCAACTTGAAAACTCTGATATTAGGTTGCTCAATTACATTCTCTTTTATAGCCTTGGCCAAAAAATTTATGTTGCACAAGTAATTTCTGGTGACCCTATTACAACTATGTATTGGAATATAAGTTCTAATAACAAATTTATTGGACTTAGGATCAAGACTTGCATATAGTAACCACCTGCAGTTTTCCTTGTTGCATCTCACCCTAACTCCATTTGTCTTATTTATATACTTTTTAGTTTGAACCCTTTTCTGAATTGCATACTTAGTCTCTACCTCTCTAAACTCTTTCACACTTGCAAATGTCATACCCAGCTGCCATACAACCGTATCACAATCAAGATCATACTTTACACTATCAGTCATAACTTTTTTTCTTCTTCTTCTAGATAGGTTCAACCTCATGTTATATCCTTCTTCAAGACAACTAGAATCTGTATCAGTTTCATAGCTGCCAGGATCAAAACTATCATAATATGGTTCATCACCCACTAACCTTCCTTCTAAATTAATTTTCACTGGGGTAGTCTCATCAAATCCCAGATCTGGTCTATCTTGAACACAAGGTACTTCTTCATTATCTGCAGGAATTCTCTCCCTTTTTTTCCTCCTCAAGAAAGACCTTTTCTCATCCCTAAGCTATTTTACCTCCTTATGGACATCACTTTCATAGTTATTATCTCCAAGAAAATTTATTGCTTTCTCATTTTCAGATTTTGTACTATCATTACTAGATTCATCAAATCCCTTTACAAAATAGTGACTATATTCAGAATCAGATGAATCAATATGATGATCAACTAAATTTGAAAGATCGACAGTATTGGAGCAATTGAATTTGATGTGGAAGTAAGGTTTGAGACAGTATTTAAAGCTGCACCAACCACATTCTTTAAATAAGGCTCACCTACGTTCTTACCCTTATTTCCTTACCAACAATATTTCAGTGGTCCTCACATCTTTATAAAAAGCATCACAAGACTCCTCCTCATCCATGTGCACATATACATCCAAAATAACCCCATTTTGCAAAGACTTGCATATTGTTAATAGAATAACATCATTATATATGTCTCCTAAAATGCAACTATTGGGTGGCCTTATATTAAAATTATAATTAGGTCTATACCCTAGTTCTCTAATATAATCCTTCATCTCAAAATAAGAAACATTATCTACATCAACATTAAAAAATTCACTCATTAAACAACCCACATATCTTGTATCTTCACCATCATACAATAAGGTCCCACCATGACACAATCTTAAAGTTATATATGTAAACACGCTCATACCTATATGCAAAAATAGTATTATTAAAACCAAAACAATTCAAGAATAATATTATTAGAACCAAAACAGTGAAAAGAAGTAAATTATTAATGTTCATTGTCATTCATTCACCAAAAGACATTGACAAGTTCAACAAAAAGTGACAGTTTTTGGGTTGTCTAAAGTTTAGAGAAGTTTTCAAGTCTTGTTCTATGTGTTTGTCAATTAAAGTGACAAAGACAGACCATCCAACAACTTTGTCTTATTGTCTCCATATTATTATTCTTGTATGGGCAATGTAAAAAGAAACAATACAAGCACAAAAGATCCATCTTTTATCACTATAAAGGTACACCCTATCTTAGTCAACTTTATGAATAAATGTAGGCTATGCATGAACAAGTAACATCACTAGTGTATAAATCAACATTGTAACAAAAATCAGCCATAAATCAACATATGTAGGTCATACATGAACAAAAAACAGGCCATAAATTAACATATGTAGGTCATCCATGAACCAAAATCGAACTAACTATCAACACTAGTAACAAAAATTCGACCACAAATCCACATAGTAGAAAAATCAGACCAAAAATAAACAAATCTGCAAAAAACCGACAATAAATGAACATAGTAAGACAAATCCTAAATAAATAGTAAAAGACTGGTTGTGTGACATATATTGTCTACGTATACATTAAAGATCGATGATTTAAAGATATCAAATCTATCGATTGACCGAGTGAATTCGATCCATGTTCACTATGGGAAGTTCAATGGGAAACCCACCTATCCAGATGCAATCAGTCTTTGCTTCACATACTTATCCATAAAGTTTTACAAAGAATAGAAATTCCCCATTCATGAGGGGGATTGTTAGGTTCAATTGGTGTGAATGAGAAATGGAGGGACACAACCTTTGAGAAAAAGACATATTATTTTAGAAAAGAAGTGATTGTTTGGATAGTTGTGTCTGTTTAGAAAAAGACATAATATTTTGATTGAATAGACATGACTCTTCCAAAAGATACACCTTTCCGGGTGAACCATTGAGACCTTTTGGAAGGGGCACTTGATGTCTATATAAACCTACATTTATGCATAGGTTTAGGTACAAAAAAATTTCTGCAATAAAGTTCTTCTTGTTTTCTGAAAATATATTCTATGTGATCATCTAATCGTTGAGTGAGTTCGAAGAGAATTCGATCATTTGAAGTACCACTACAGTCGAATTGTTAGGCCATTTTATCTTGTGAGGAAAATTTCGACCTCTCGGGTACTTGAGGGGAATTATTTCCTTAAGGACACTCCGTGAAGTCGAAGGACTTGGACTTTTCTATTTAATCTAAATTTCTAGAAAAAAATAAAGGTCTTTTTGATATTTTGTTGAGGGGGTTATATAACTTCAGAGGTGTTCTTATTTTTTGACTTGAACTTGTGTTGAAGTTGTTGTGCGTAAATACAAATTTTTGTACCCGAAAACATTGAAAACAACACTAGATGTATCAAATTTTTTTCTCGTATGAATCTGTCATTTTCACCCAGTATAAAGTTTCTTGGGATATTGCCCATCTACGGATGTGACCCTATAATACGTGATTTTTCTCCCATTTTAGCCTTCTTAGGGTATTGGACATAATCAATAAAAATATATGGTTTGGGTCATTTCCACTTATGATTGCAAAGTTATTTCATTTGAAATTTCTCCAAGTTCAATTTCATGGCAATATTCCAGAATCAAACTCAGAGATTTAGAATTTGCAAACTACAAATCCTTTGCATATAACATTACCTGGGAAAATAAGAATGATCAAGAACATAAGTAAATAAATTTGCAAAGGAGTCATTTGTTTACCTAGTCCTAGACGAGAAAATATTCTAAAAAAGCATCTTTGTGATAGGGATGCCTTAGCTAGAGGAATTTTCTCCATTTTGTTGTGACAATTGTACTGATGAAGTCTTTTAAGGCATTCCGCATCTATAGAGATTGGTCAATCATGTATATTTTCACCTAGGAAATCATTTTACCTATTTGTGATATAGTTTCATTAGTTTATATCAGATTCAAAGGAGAAATGAAAATTTTGCTTATGAGTTGGTCTTACTGGCGAGATTGGCATTAGTTCATCCTATATTTCATATGTCCATTCTCAAGAAATATATAGGTGATCCTTTCTTTATAGTGACCGTAGAGGATATTAGTGTGAAAGATTATTTATCTTATAAAGAAGTTCCTATCGATGTACAATATTGACAAGTTTGAAGATTAAGAACAAAGGAGATAGCATTATTAAAGGTGCTATAGAGGAACCAAAAAGTATAGGAAGCTACTTGGGAATCAGAGGAGAATATGAAATCTAAATATAACTTCATATTTCAATCTTCAAGATAGGTTGCTTGAGGTATGAATCTTACATTTTTTCTTTTTCCATTGGACTTTATACTCGAAATCCCTCTATGTTCTTTGTTTCATTATGCTAAGAGTGCCCTAACATATTCGAGGGCAAATGATCATAAGGGGGGATAATGTAACACCTATGGCTTTAGAGAGTATAAATAAAGCTAAAACAAGCTCACATTAACCCTAAATTAAGCGTTCAACACTTAGGGAAGGGGTCATACGCTTTGGGGAAGGTTTAGGATATGTAAAAAGGTCGGGCATCATATGGGGACCATCGCACGATGGCCCCACATCATGAGAGACCATGTAAGGGGACACTGACTCGTCTGCACGGTGGGCCTCACACAGTGAGGGGGTTGTCTTGAATTGGGTCCCACCCCATAAGGCTTGCCCTTTGCATTGGGGCTCGTGCTGCAAACCTCTCTCCTTTCATTGATGGGATAGTATTTTAACCATTATTTAGGGGTATTTTGGTCATCCCAAAAATATTAAACCATTCCCATCCCTACCTAAGCATTTCTAAGTCCCTAAATACAATAAAAATCACTCAAAAGGGTTATTCAACACTTCTCAATACGACTAGGAGCAAAAATGTAAGGGTTCCAAGCTTAGGGCTCATATCTCTTACTTTTACCAAGGAATTGTCCATCGAAAATGCATGTTGAACACTATTTTACTCTAAGTACTATTATATTTTGTTAATTTACTTGGTAATTATATATTTTGATGATTGTTTGAAACTAAGGTTGAGGTGATTTGTTTGTGAAAACGTTATGTTGGTTTCCCCTTGTTTTAATGGTTTTTCCATGTGTAAGTGGTGGGTTTTGAAACTGAAATATGTCACATAAAAATCATGGAATTGGTAATATGGTTTTGTAAGTTTACGAGTTTTGCTGATATAGATATGACTCTCAACACATTTCATACTTTGGTTTTAATGAGTATTTTATGGTGTTTAAATTGTTTCCTAAATTATTTCATGACATAAAATGGTAAAAGGTTTAAATGGAGCTTCCAATGCCCTTGGTGACTATGGTTATGGATTTTAAAATGAAATTTGGAGTTAAAAATGTTTTAAGGGAAATGATATGGCATAATATAAATGGATGGAAAGTCTTGGAATGACGATACCAATATTTGTAAGCCTTAATGAAAGACTTCACTACCAAGGGTATGAAAATGCTTTAATTAAGCATTTAAAGGAATTGTGCATCTTAACCGGGAAGGCGTATGTCCTTGTTACTAATGCCTGGAACTTGTGTTTTACCAACATAGAAATGTCGTACCTTAATTGGACAATAAACGGTGTCCTTAGTGTACTAATAATATGGAGGTTATTGACTATTGGTGACATAAGCCTATCCTCGATTCTTGTAACAAACTTTAACTGAGACCACACTGGTTGGAGGGTTCAGATCCATATAGCTTGTGGGTTACTGGATGTTGGTGAAAAGCTACATAGTGCAAACTAAATTTTAATGATCGTGTATTTATTTTTCACGTACCCCTCCCTTATTTTATGGTTATCATAGATGATGATTTTGTGTTTTATGACTGTTTTTTGTACAAAATGGTGTATCACTTTCTCTAGGTTGTATGCCACTAATCTCCACACTGACCGTCCTCGAGTGCCAAATTGTTTCATGATGTAGGTTTGGAGACCTTTTCCCGTGATTCGGTGAAGTAGTAGGGCAATTGTTTTCTCTCTTGGACAGCTGGCGAGAAGCGGTGAGCCTTTCATCATTTGAAAGGCATTGTTAATTTTCTATCATGTTTTCCTTTTGGTACTTTTGGTTTTGATGGCATATTCCGTCTTATTTCCAAACTTAGTAGGTGACTTAAGGTTAGAGGCTTTGTAGATGGTATTGGTAACTGTTTGCAGATTTGATTTTTTTTTTGAATTTAATTCTAATGGTTTATTGAACTTAAAATTTAATAGGTCGGTTTCTTCAAATTCTTTACTAAGTTAAGCTTATGATGTAAGGTTAAGGGTTTATCTTAGGCCTTCAATGGTTTGGGATGCCCGTCACGGTCGAGGCCCCGATTTGGGCCGTGATTCTTGCACTCCTACAACTAGTAAGACAGAGGTTTGGGAAAATGTCTAGGACATCCTAATTCTATTGTGTTTTCTCATATATTAAATTCTTGTCTATTAGGAAATAAAAATCATTTTTCAGTTGCTTCCTTTGATTGTTCTACTTGTTAATTAGACAAAAGTAAAACTCTCTTTTTTTCTAATTTTTATAGATGTTCTTTGAAGTGTTTTGATGTAATTCATAGTGATGTTTGTGGCATTCCACCAATTTTTTCACATGCTTATTTAAAATACTTTTTGACATTCATAGATGATTATCGTTAATTTAAATGGGTATATTTTGTTTGATCCAAATATGAAGTTTTTCCATGTTCAAGAAAATTTTGGTTTACATTTTGAACTAGATTTCCAAATGTATCAAACTATTAAGATTTGATTCTTGTGGAGAATATGTGTGTCATGAATCCAATAATTTCTTACTTGAGAAAGGAATCATCTCAAAATGCTCTTTCCCATATACTTCACAACCAAATGGGGTTGCTAAGTGTAAAAATCGTCATATTTTCAATATCACTCATACTTTATTGATTGAGTCAGCTGTTCTATATACATACTGGATGGAAGATTTTTCTACTATTGTCTATTTGATTAATTGACTTCCATCTAAAGTGTTGAATCTTGAGTTTCCATATTATGGTCTTCATCACGAGTATCCTAACTACCATTGTTTTCATAAATTTTGTTGTGTTTGTTTTGTGCACCTACCCATTTCTCAATGCAATAAAATTTTTATTCAGTGTACTAAATTTTCTTTAATGGGTTATATTACTTTTCTTAAAGGCTTTATTTGTTAGGATCCATGTTCTAACAAATTTTGTCTTATTAGAAATGTTGTATTCTTTGAAAATCAGTCTTTATTTCCTACCTATGTTGATTCATATTTTGTTTCTCATCTTGTTCCTACTTTTGAGGATCTGTTATTTTCATCTAAGTAGTTCAAACCCTGATTTCTATATGAACGACATTATTCAACTTTACCCCATCCCAAAATAGATCTTCCACCTAAGACTGCTTCATAACCAGAATTTGAGATTTCCTAAAGTTCTGCTCCTCTTGACTCTCATCGGCGATCTACTAGAGTGTATTATATTCCTAAACGATATGTTTTTTCTTCGACTTTATACACCATCTCTATTCCAATAGGTTACTCACAAGCCTTCATGCTTGAATGTTGGAAGAAAGCAATGAAAGAGTAATATTTGGCTTAAAGAAAATTATGCATGGGACATTATTCCTCCTGACTTAAATGTCGGTCTAATTGGATGTAAATGCATTTATTCAATTAAACTTTGTTCTTGTCAATAAATAGGAGTCTGGTGTGGACTATACAGAGACTTTTTCACTAGTAGCGAAAATGACTATAGTGCGCGCTATTATTGGCATTATTGTATCAAAAAAATAGCCTCCTCATCAAAAGATGTCAAAAAGAATTTTCTCTATTGTGATCTCAAAGAAGATATTGATATAAAACCCCACCTGGCTTATTCTCATTACCTACATTAGATGTATGGAAGTTGAAGCGGTCTTAATAAGGATTAAAATAAGATTTGAGAGCTTGGTATGTCAAGTATCATTCTACTTTGCTTCAATTCTTTTTTGGAAAGAGCAAATATGAATCATCTTTGTTTTGATGAAAAACTTCTGCAGGTCGTGTTCTTCTTTTGGTTTATGTAGATGATATTATTATAACAGGAAAAGACTCTTCACTAATCACTTGCCTCTAATAACAGCTAAAGGATTATTTTCATATGAAAGATCTTGGCACTCTTACATAATTTTTAGGGTTGGATATTCATTGTGGTTATTTAGGAATTTTCTTGAACAAACAAAAATATAATTAAGATTGATTACTTTGGTTGGTCTTTAAGAATCTTCCTTTGAAAATATTGTATTGGAATTGAATGTAAAGTTTCATTGTGAGGAATGAGATCTTATTCCCATTAGAACTTTGTATTGGAAATTAGTAGGGAGCTTAAATTATCTTACTATTACTAGGCCTGATTCTCTTTTACAGTTCCACAAGTGAGTCAATTTTTGCAGGCTCCCCTCATTTACTTTTGGTGGTTGTTCGTTGTAGCATTCGATATCTCTTGGGAACATCTACTCGTGGATTATTCTTTCCTAGTGGTTGTCCAATTAATTTTAATGCATTTAGTAATTTTGATTGAGCTAGATGTCCTAATACCCATTTGTGATGTTTTTCTCTACTTGCAGAAATTGGATTAACTGAATCTTAATCTCATTCCTCAATCTCTGCACTAATAACAAGTGTTATTTAGATTGCTACCAATCTAGTTTATCATAAAAGGTCAAAACACATTGAAGGAGATTGTCATTATATAATTGAATGTGTAGATGAGAGAATCATTTCTCTTCCACATATGTCTAGTGATCTTTAAATCGCCTATGCATTTACAAAATCCATGGCACGACAATGCCATTAGTTTCTAGTGGGAAATAATGACTCTTAATTCACCGGCATAAATTTGAGAGGGGATGTTAGGATAATAGACAGATCATATCTATCCATCTATTTGGACAGATTTCAGTTATAAATATGTAATCTTTGTAAATATTTGTGTAAATAGATTTTAATACTCGGGTATAGGAGATATTATTAGAAATTAACAGCTAGGAATGATAGATATTACGAGATACATGGAAGATATCAAGGGATTCAAGGAAGATCTTTAGGGATATACAAAGGTAAATCTTTTTAATTAATGACAAAACACTCAACTTGAGAGAGCATTCAACAAAATTGACAGTTTTTACTTTCTAATCGTCTATTTTTTATGTTTTAGTAATAAGCTTGTTTATGCCTTGCCCATTTGTGATTTCTTATTTTGTAAATGGTAACGATTTGATGTACAGTCTATAATATCTATTTTGTTTTTTGCCATAGTTCAAACGGAATAAGCTTTCAATCTATCATGTGTTGCCTATGTAGTATAAAAACCAATGGTTTTCACACTTTGAATCTGCTCTCCTCTCTTTGTGTATAATATGTATGTTTTTCATTGATGGGTAGTTCTTTGAGATGTTGATTGTGATAATCTTTCTCTAGGATGGAAGTATAAGAGTCAATCTAACAAATATGTGCCCCCGTGCCTGTTTTATGCCATAAAGTGCATTTCTTAATAGGTTTCTTAAAGAGAAAATTTCTAAAAAGTAGCCTGAAAGTTTTATAGGATCTAGATATCAGATGTACTTGTTAAGAAAATCACTTTATGGCTTGAAACAAGCACCTAGAGCTTGGTATGCATGGATTGATAGTTACTTACTGAACTTGGGATGTAATAGAAGTTTCAACAAAGCAACCTTGTATATTAGACTTCAAAATAATGACTTTATCAAAGTTTCCCCCTATGTTGGAGATCTGTTGGTGACTGACAATAGCACAAGGTCTATCATAGACTTCAGAGAGAAAATGAAGAAGGTCTTTGAAATAAATAATCTTGGAAAGATGTCTTACTTATTGGGAATGGAGGTTAGTAAAGTTTCTTGAGGAATTTTTATTGTTCAAAAGAAATATGCTGCGAAAATTTTTAAAAAGTTTAGTCTTGAAAAATGCAAACCAGTAAGTACGTCTGCAGTTCAGGGAGAGAAACTAAATGAGGATGAGTCTGGTTCCATTAATGCTTCATTTTGTAGAAGTTTGATTGGTTCTCTATTGTATCTATCATCCACAAGGTCTGATATCATGTATGCTACAACTGTTCTATCAATGTTTATGCTTTCATCAACTGAAACTCTCCTCAAAGCAGCCACAGGAATTTTAACGCACTTATGGGGCACCATTGATTACTGTGTATTCTATAAAAGAACCATGTCTATGAAAATGTTGGGGTTTATTGATAGTGAATGTGTTTGGTTACATAATGACCTAAAAAACACTACTAGAGGAAATTTTTTGATGTAATTCTCTAGAGTTAATAAGTTAGTTGTAGTATCCATTTGAGATTTATTTCAATGCAATATAAGGAGACAACATCAAGGATTTTGCAGATATGTTACAGACCACTTATGTATTGTATGTTATGTTGTATGAATGAAAAATATGCTTTACTTTCTCTAGATTTTCTTTCCGTTTTTCATGTTTGTTTTCTCTTTCTATCCTTCAGTTGGTATGTGATCCAGGTTGAAGTAGCCAAGCTACGAGGAGGAGCAAGCAACTAAAGGCATCCCAGTTTCACTTCAAGGGAGAAACTTCTCTTTTATTCTCCATCCCAGTCTATTAGCTTAATGGGTGGTGCATATAGTTTTGATATTCTTTCCTCAGTTTTAGTATTATTTACTACACCTCGGTATCTTGGGGACCCACAACAACACATAAGATATACATTGATAGAGAAAAATCTGTAATTATAAGTCAGCTCATCCCATTGTGTGATATCTCATTTGGAAAATAAGATGATATGTTGATTGTTGTTGACATTTATAACTCTTGAGTAGCGATTTGGTTCACATGAATGGTTCATCAAATGTCCTTTTGCTCCAGTCCTTGCAATTTCTTCTACCTTCTGTACCCCACTTCTTATTCTGATCATGAATACCTCTGCACATAATTACCCATTTCTACAGGATAGTCTAGGAATATCTATGTTGAAAGAAAAAATTAGAAAAAGACTGGCATTTGGGCAATTTGTAATACATGGATTTTACATCTTTGTGAATCTCCCTCATGAAGTGGGAGACAGGGTAATTGTATAGATTAGATACCTTGTTAGACCACCTACTTCTGACCCAAGGAAGAAACTAAGTTACAACTCACTAGTGGGTGTTGGAACATACATGTTTCAAATTGGCGATGAGTATGTTATAAATGCCACAAGGGCTGTAAGAATTATACATTTGATCAACCATTCATGTGATCAAAATTGCGACTCAAGAGTTATGTGTAAAAAACAATTAACATATCATCATATTTTCCAAACAAGATACTAATCAATGGGAAGAACTGACATATGATTACAAACGGATGTGCCTTTGATTGCGTGCTCCTTCTCATTGCTTGACTACATCAACCTGGCTCTGATACAAATTGAAGAAGAGAAAGAGAAAACAAACCTAAAAAAAAAAAAAAGATAATCTGAAGAAAGTAGAGCAAATTTTTCATTTATAAAGAAAAATATTTAATGCATAAGTGGTCTGTGAAATATCTCTAAAATCATGGATGTTGTACCATTATGTTGTGCGGAATTAAAGCTCAACCATACACTACAACTATCTTATGAACTCTAGAATTTTACCACAAAAAAATGCAGTAGTAACAAAAATATTATCAAGATAACAATGCTAAGTTGTCAAAACTAAGCATAACATACAAAATTAGCACCCATCACCAGGAACATTGTCATAGAATGAAATTTGGGGATATATCAAGTGAAACAATTTTCTAATCACATGTGAAAATTTCTGGAATCTGCATTTCTAAAGAATATGGCTAATACCCTGGGAGGGATGAATGAGAGAAAAATCCATATATTATAGGATCAGGAGTGAATATGGGCAATATCTTGAGAAGGTTAATACGGGTTGGAACAAGTAGACTTATATGAGAAAATATGAGTTATTACCTTTACATAGAAGATAATTTAAGGAGGATCGAAATACCTGGTTGCAGTTTTCTTTATTTGTCTCCTTAAGGTTGGGAAATCCAATTTTTTCATCATTAGGGGGGGCCTCTAGATAATGTTACCAGATAAACTTCATAAAAAAAATTGAGTAGTATATTTGGCTAGAGTATCCACCACTTCGTTACCTTCCTTGTAACAGTTCTAACTGTTATGCTTTTTTGTGTAATCTTGGAATGCATTTCTTGAATGAAATCTTGTATCCTCCAAGGAGGTTTACTAATATGATTAATCATCTAAACCACAATCATGTAGTCCAATTCTACTTCTAGAGATTCAAACTCCTGATTGACACACCAAGCGGTGCCTATTAAAGCGCCATGAGATTCACTTTTGATGTGAGAGTAGAATAGAATTCGATATGAGAAAGCCATAATCATGTTCCAAATTACGTCCCTACCAACACCACTAGCTCCTTCAATATTTTTGTTCTTCATGTAAACTCCATCAATGTTGAGCTTCCAAATATTGTCGGATGGTTTGATCCATTTGAGCATGTTTCTCATGATCACTCCTCTTATATTTTCTGCCATGAGACAAAATCTGCTCCAATTCTAGGTGTAGTCTATGAATTTGAATTTCTTTCCACTTTTATCTGATACAAAGATTGAAAACAAATATTAGAGGCAATTATCTTTTTTTCCTCTATTTTTTCATAAATCTTGCTTTTCAAATTACCTAGAATACTATCAGCGGAGTAATAAGAAATAAGAATTTTATGAATAATGTTTCGTGGTTGTTTTCTCCACTACAGCCAGATGATAGATTGAACTGTAACCCTGTGTGATTCAATTCCAGAGACTCCAGATAATGTCCCAAGTCTTATTAGCCTAGTTATTGAAAAAATATTGTCACCTGTTTTAGTACAAGTTATCCTGCAACAATAACAACTGCGGAACATGTTAATATTAAATATGGCCGAAGATTCTTCAAGTGGAAGGTTATTATTAAGGAGCTTCCACATAAAAAAAATCTTGAAAGTAACTTCATTGATCCAAATAAAGTTGTAAATTGGAGAAACCAGTGATTTATTTTAAGGCGCTCAAAGGCAGAGAAGGAAGTACATATTCCATTTCAACTCAATTTGTGAATAGCCTCATCATCCTTTTCTTTCCTGCCAGTTGTAATACTCTTGAATCTTGATCAAGTTCAAGGTATCCAAAGGTATAGGAAGATCATAATTATCCGGTTCCCATACCTTGTTGAGGAAAAGGGTTTAAATTAAGAGACATTATACAACAAATCTCAAGGAGATAATATTGATCAAAAGGAGAATACCTGTTAAGACTAGGGCCTCAAAAGTTGGAGATTAGTTGTATATGCTGCTAGAATTCAAAATACTTCATTAAAGTAGGATTTAAATTTATCTAAATAAAGATAGGATTTATTACATTTGCTGATCTTTAGGCCATAATTGTTAGAGATAATAATAGCTTATTTTACTCTTTTTATTGAGCTTTTTCAGTTATAATTTGATGTATAAATGTATCAGTGATCAATGAAACTTTACAACACTTTCTTCTCTTTATTTTCTTGTTAATGATATGTTTTTCTCTCCAACAAATTGGTATAAAGAGCATTTCCATCTTAAAGAACTTGTGAGAAGAGAATGAATAAAAGACACAAGTTCTTTATATATAACCATTCTTTAAACTGTTATCTTAAATAGTTTATAGAAAAATAAATTCTGAAATAAGCTTTCTAACTCCATCTGTCTTCAATGGTGAGAATTATCAAGCTTGGGCAATTAGAATGACAGTTCATCTAGAAGCACTGGATTTTTGAAAAGCAGTAGAAGATGACTATGAAGTAACTCCTCTTAGAGCTAATCCAACAGTGAATCAAATGAAACATCATAAAGAAAGAAAGACAATAAAATCCAAAGCCGAATCATGCCTTTTCTCTATAGTATCTCCTTCAATTCTTACCAGAATTATGAAAATAAAGTCTGCTACATAAATTTTAGAGTATCTCGAAATGAAATACCAAGGAAATAAAAGAGTGCAGAATATGCAACTGATGAATCTAATTTGGGAATTTGAAATGAAAAGAATAAAAGAATTAGAAATTGTAAAAGATTGTGTAGATCATCTACTTGACTTAGCCAACAAGGTGAGATTATTTGGTAAGGATTTTACTGATGAAAGAATTGTTCAAAAAATTCTTGTCACACTTCCTGAGATGTATGAAGCCACAGACTCTTCATTAAAGATTTCTAAGGATTTGTCAAGTATTACCTTGGCAGAACTTGTAAAAGCTTTGTAGGCACTGGAGAAAAGAAGAATAAAAAAGAAAGAAGGTTATGTTGAATGTTCTTTTCAAGATAAATGACAGAATGATTCATATGAGGGAAAGAAAAAGAACCAGAAGCAAAGGCAAGGTAATAATTAAAATAATCAGGGGGGAAGTAATCCACCCTTCCCTAATTGCAAAAAGGCAAATCACTCTTAACTGAAATAATAGTGAAGACTAGATGTCAAGTGTAACAAATATGGTCAACTGGTCCATATGGAGAGGGCATGCAAGTCACATGGCAAAAAGAAGAAGCCAAGGTTGCTGTAAATAATATGAAGAAGAGCAATTGTTTGTAACAACTTGTTTTTCTAGGAAAAGCACTTCAGAAAATTGGTTGATTGGTAGAGGATGCGAAAATCATATGACCAGTGACCAAGAGTTCCTTAAAGAGCTAGATAGATCTGTTATTTCCAAAGTCAAAATTGGAAATGGATAATATTTTGACGCAAAAGGCAAAGGAACAATTGTAATTCACAGTCCTACAAATTTAAACTTATAACTGATATTTTCTTTGTTCAGATCTTGATCAAAACCTCTTAAGTGTTGGGTAGCTACTTGAAAATGATTTCAAAGTGTTGTTTGAATAAAAATCATGTGTCATTAAAGATTCTAATAATAAGGAGATGTTCAAGGTCAAGATGAGAGGAAGGAGTTTTTCCTTGAATCTATTGGAGGAGGAGCAAGCAATAGTTGTCAGGTTGGAAAATAATTCTGAGTTATGGCACAAAATACTCAAACATTATCATCATTATGCCATACTCTTCATGAAAGAAAATCAACTAATAGAAGGTCTCCCGAGCCTAGAGAAAAATTTGACTTCTTGTGAAGTTTGTCGATATGGGAAGTAAACAAGGCTTCCTTTTCAAAATTTATCATGGAGGGCAAAGACTAAGATGCAACTTGTTCACACGGATGTACGAGGACCTCAGAAAACACAATCTTTAAAGGGTTATAAGTACCATATTTCCCTTATCGATGATTGTTCCAAATATTGTTGGATTTATTTTTTGAACTTTAAATCTAAGGTCGCTGATGTATTCTGGAAATTTAAGGATTTTTTAGAAAATCAGAGTGGTTGCTGAATTTAGGTGATAAGAATAGATAATGGAATCGAGTATACTTCAAAAAAGTTCAATAACACTTTTAATGAAGCAGGAATTGAGCATCAGCTAATGACACCCTATATTCCTTAACAAAATGGAGTAGTGGAAAGGAAATATAGGACTCTAATAGAGATGACAAGGTGTTTTCTCCATAAGAAAGGGATTCCAAAGAAATTTTGGGCTGAAGATACCAATACCATAGTATATCTGCTAAATAGATTGCCAACTATCGCTCTACAAAAGAAGACACCGTTTGAGGCTTGGTTTGGTTACAAACCTTTGGTAATAAATTTAAAAATATTTGGTTGTCTTTGTTTTTCTTATACACCTCAGCTTACTATTTTAGTTTTAGTTCTAGAATATTTTCTTAGTGTTCAATAAAAGAAAGATGTTGTGGCTCAATCTACAACTGAAGCAAAATACATTGTTGCTACTTTAGCTGTGAATCAAGCCCTTTAGATTTTGAAGTTGCTGATTTGTACATGGAACAAAAGAAGAGTACTGAAATCCTTATGGATAATGAAGCTGCAATTTCTATTGCAAATAATCCTATCTCTCATGGAAAGACAAAACATTTCAAGATCAAGCTTTATTTCTTGATGGAGGTGCAAAAGAATGAAGACATAAACATGGTGCACTGCAGAACTGATTTGTAGAATGCCAATATTTTAACTAAGTCTCTACCTAGATCAAGATTCGAGTTTCTCAGAGAGAGACTTGGTGTTGCTTCTCTTAAGTAAAGGAAGAGTGTTAAGACTAGTGCCTCAAAAGCTGAAGATTAGTTGTATTTGCTGCTATAATTTAAAATACAGCTTTAAAGTAGGATTTAAATTTAGCTAAATAAGGTTGCAATCTTGCATAATTGAATTTATTATATTTGTTGATCTTTAGGCCATAATTGTTAGAGATGATGATTGCTTATTTTGTTCCTTTTATTGAGCTTTTTTCAATTATGATTTTATGAATAAATGTGGCAGTGATCAATGAAACTTTACAATGCTTTCTGCTCTTTCTTTTCTTTGTTAAAGATCTATTTTGTCTCCAACAATACCAAAAAGAGATCAAAAGAAAAGGTATGAAATAGTAATTTCTATATACAAGTTATTCTATTTTCTTCAATTATACCCTACCTTTTGTGTTTATTATAGAATTCATTGTATTTGGCCCAAATTTCTTAGTCAAATTTTGTCAAATTACTATATTAGGTTGACCAAATATGTTACTGATATCACAACCACACTCAAGTCGTGTCGACACTAGTGCAGCACCAATTATAAAAAACCTTAAGTGACTTATGTGAAGACTATTCATCACTTCTCACAAGTAAGTTGATGCAACTTCATTTTATTTATTCATTCAAATAATGGTATTCCTAGAGAAATGTGAAAGCTTTTCTTCTTCACTCAAAGAGGTATTATGATGTCTTTTTATTGAAAGTACAAGTTTTATAAAAATAATTTGAGGGAAAAGGGGAAAATATTCCCCTCAACTTAGTAATTTAGAGTAGATATATCATTATTTAAAAAAGAGGTGCATATATATCATCGTTGTTTAACAAATGGTTCACATTTTTCTTGACATTCAATGGATAGATTAGTAAGATCATCACAAGCATCCCAATCAATTTCTATTTTCACCTATTTTAACTTGAGCGGAAAACATGAGAATCTTAAAGGTTAGAAATACGTTTTAATCTTTTTTTAATCCTTTGTCCCTAAGACAATCCTTTGTATTCATTATCTAGAAATAATACTTCTTTTCTCCACCATTTCAAATACTCTGTAGTTACATCTATTTCAAGCTGCTTGGATGGATAGCATAACCTCGAATCATAATTAAAATGTATACTATAGTTGTACCAGGTAAATACTGGACTTGAAGGAATACACTTAGGGAAGTCTTGATCATGTTCAAAATGTATTGTTGCACTATTTGGTTGATAATGCTCTTGATAATCTAAACCTACAAGCTTAGACACCCTTTAGCATCGAACAAAAGACTCCAATTCTTAGACCAAATTTTACCCTTCAACTATTGCTCACTCTTCTTTATCTTTGTAAAACTTGTGAATTAGCCAAACTTCCGCAGCCAAGCCATCTGACCTCCACAAAAATGTCTCTCCAAACAAGTCAATAGTAGTCCTTACAATAATCACACCCGATTGTTTCACATTGTTTCATAGTCCTAATCATAGTTAATATAGTTTCATATGATCCAAACTTTTACTTATTTACTACTATGGTTAGTAGGGTGAAAATAGGATGATGGTATAATGTGAAACAATCGGATTTGATTAATGTGAGAATGACTATTGACTCGAAAGAGAGGCATTTTTATGGAGGCTATATGCCTTGGCTATGGAATGTTGGTTAATTCTGATATTTTACAACAATAATGAAGAGTGGCAATAGTTGTAATGCAAAATTTGGACAAAAAATTGGAGTCTTTTGTTTGATCCTTGAGGGAGTCTGAGCTTGTTAGTTTAGATTTTCCTTTGCATCATGGACCAAATCATGTAAACTAACCTAAATAGTTTCCATGAAGTCCCCAACTTGTCTGGTACAACTATAGCAACCCTTTTGGTTTGAATTTGAGGTTATACTATCTATTTAAGTTGTTTGAATTAGGCATAAAAACACAGTATTTGAAATGATAGAGATAAAAGTGTTATTTCTACCTATGCATTCAAAGTATTGTCTTAAAATGGAGTAAAAGAAGATTAAAACGTCTTTCTAACATTTATGATTCCCCTATTTTTGCTCGCAAATTAAAACAGGAGAAAGTAGAAATTAGTTGGGATGTTTGAGATTCTCTTACTAGTCTACCCATTCAATGTTAAAGAAGAGTTGCACCATTTTTTATATGGCAAGGGTATATTGTAACACCCCATATTTTTGTCCTAATATTTAAACTGTTGTTTCTATGTATATAAACTAGAATCCAATTATTTCTCTATAAAATATAAGTGTCATGATCCTTATACTTTTGTTAAAAGTGCTATAGAGATGAAAATATTCATGTTAAACATTAGAGTGAAGTAGAGTTAAGAACTTTCGTAATCGACCAAATTTTAAAATTTGATTCAACAAGGGTCAACTTTGAATGTGTATAACTTCTGTGTTATTTGAAATATTGAGGCTCAAGACCAACCAAATTGTACATAAATGTGTCCACTTTTCAACGCATCAAATTTTGTCTTAATTCGATACTCGAGCAAAAATTTATGAGCATTTTTGTGAGGAGGCAGTGAGGGTCCGTAATAGCGGCGCGATGATGATCTTATCGTGGAGATTACCCTCTACGACACACTGATGCTTTAGATTCAGTAATTTTTTATTTTGGTGACTAGGGAGGAGGGTATTGAAGTCCTTTCATTTATAAAAGACCCCTAAACACTATATTAACCTATTACCATCAGTTTTCATGACATGACATAAATTATTTCACACTAAAAAATCCTCTCTCAAATTTCTCTTTTCAAGTCAAAACTACGGTTCAAGGAGGTGGTCATCTAGTGTCCTAAGGGTATTTTCTTCTTCAAATTCTATGAAATTAAGGCATGTATCTCTTTTCCTTGAATTTATATTTTGTTTATGGCATGAAATATGTTATTATTCATGGCTTTGATAATGGGTTTTGAACTATGGGTTGAGGGTTGTGAATGTTATTAGTTTAAATGTTCTTTCATGGATTTTTATGCAAAATACATGCTTTATTAATGTTTATAAATGTTGTGGTATATATGGGAATGATGATTTAATGGAGGGGTTATGGTTAATCCCCAATTTGATAATTTTGACTTGATTTATGGCTTTGGAAATTATGTGTCCACAACCTGTTTATGAAATTGTTAATAAATATGATGTTCTCACTTGTTTTGACTTACCCTCCTATGTATTTGCATGGCTTAAAGAGGTTAAGAAATGAACATGAATTTTAAAGGCCTTGTTAGCTATGTTTTGATTCAATAAACAAGAAGGGGGTCGAGGCATTCCCTTATACTTCATTTAATGAACAAAAAGGGGGTCGAGGCATTTTCCTATGTTAAACATGATTGTTATGGCATAGAGGTAAGCTTGCAAGTGTAAGGGTATGACGATACCAAAATGTGCCTTAACGGTTTGTTCGATAGTTTGTAATATGGGTTATGTGAAATTTGTTTTAAATTTGTCTTAAGGAGGGTTATGTATCAAAGGCATGAAGGTGTAGGTCTTGGATAACTTATACAGGAAACTCGTATGTGCCAACAAGAGTTTTGGTCTTGATGACTTAAGTGCTTGGTTCACACTATTGATATATATATTGCATCTTGGATTTACTTGGGGTCGGGGCAATCCCTAGTCTACTTTGATAACTCTGGTTCATGCGGCTAACACACATCAGAGCCTTTTCAGCAGAGGGAGCTTAATCCATATAGCTCGTGAGTGGATATTTATGAAGGTTGAGCTACATAGTCAGGGTTAATGTTTTAAATATTCATGCTAAGCCTTGTTCCCTTTTTCCGACATGTGATATATATAAGTATTTGCATTTTATGGTATGCATTGGATTTGACTGATTTTGCAATATCATACATGGAATTATTTATTCCCTTATCCCTTAGTTTATGCTAACTCTCCAACCGCTAACCGTCTCCAGAAGTTGTATCCCCATGCAAAGCATGGAACGGCTATGCTACTACACCTTATCCATAATGATTAGATGATTGTGGGATAGCTCAATTGTTAGACTGGAGTGGTGAGCTTCCATACTTCAAAAGAACCCATTTCATGATTTGGTTTCCTTGTGTCATATACTTTTCTTTAATCCACTTTAGGCTATTGTTGGGGACATATCCCGACACTTTATTTCTCCTCAATTTTTATTAGCGGCTTTGTGGATACTACGGGTTGGGTATTATGTATGTTTCAGATGTTGATCCTTTGCATAACCTTCTTGGATCTTTTATTAAATTTTTATTATATTGATGTGCATTCGTTTAGTGTTCTTAGCTGTATTGGATCAGGCTCGAGAGACGGTCTCCAGTCTTTGATGGACTTGTAATGCCCATCACGTCCAGAACCTGGTTTGGGCTGTGACAAAGTTTCTATCAAAGTCTAGGTTTTGGTGTCATGGGGTATACACAAAGTCGTGTCTAATAGATTCTTGCTTATCGGTATGTTGTGCACTACACTTATAATTATGAGGCTACGACTCATTTAGGATATGTCTATCATTCTTTTATACTCTAGATTGTGTGATTGCATTGTCTATATGAAAGTTATCAAACTTTCTTCTTTGCTTTAATTTATGGGCTACGTCTTATTGGTGAGACAATACAAGTGCAAAGTCTTAGCTTCTTAAAAGTGTGGTCCTTTTTGAATGAGTTATTAAATGTCATGTGATGGCATAAGGACTCGAACCGAGTCCATTAGTACATCAAGGTGTATTGGTTTAGTAGGGTACCTCTAACTTCATGAATCGTACTCTTCATCCATAAGTAAGATGTGTAAGATTGTCCCTTTCAAAAATATTATTGTAGTCATCTTGCTTAAGGGGAAAGATTTGTATTTGAATGTTGGTATAGTATTTTAATCCTGAGAGGTAGTATAAATTGGGGTGTTATGGCCTATGAGTAGTAAGGTAATCCTGAAGTTCGTTATATAAAGTAACACGTTTAGAAGTTGGAGTAAGGGTAACTTAATAGAGAAAAGAGATAGTTGTAATTACATTACCTTTATGTGAAGTGTTGGGGTTGGTATACTTTTATTGTGTTAGTTAAGAAATATTCTCTAATGGTAGTAGGTGAAAGTGAATGGTTAGTTGCAATGTTTGAATCTTTAGTTGAAATGAGAATTAGCTCATGAGGACTAGATATGGTAGCAGTGAAATAAATCATAGGTTGTGAACAAAAGTATTGGGATAGTAATTTATGAATTTAGCATTCACTTAGGTAGGTCATAGAAAGAGGGGACTCGGTGATTTGTATAAAATCTTAAAGCTAGTTAGAGTGTGTGCATGGGTAAGTAGATGTAATGTGAGGAGGTAAATATTCCATAAACCCTAAGGGGGTTAGGTAATAAGATTAAGATCGACTATCCTTATTAGGTGGTTTTAATACACTATGGGTCCCTAAATTTTTATCTAGTAGTTGTATTTTTGTTTGGTATGTGAGAAAATGTGTAATGAATATTAAAGGTAGTAGTAATGTGGCGAGGAAGAAAGTGTTTGTGGGTCGTATTTAAGTTAAATAAGGAATCTAGGTGGATTTATCAATTTGGTAGGTTGGATATAATGTGTGAAAGAGCATTGGTTGATGACTTATGAAATACTAGAGTGGGTCATTGTGATATATGCATGAGGTTTAGTGTTGAAGCAGAAATGGTAGGTAAATCATTAGATGGATAACGGCTCAAGATATAAAAATAAAATATGCTTGGTCTTGAGTTATGAGTGTCATGTGTTCCTAGTTTATAATCTTAAGCTTCTTAGTTTAGAGAAATCTAGGAAATTGTTATATGGTGTTATGTAGAGATGAATTGAGGGAGAAATAGATAGACTATGTGAACTCTTAGTGTAGTTTTGAATTTTTATAAGTTATGAGGTTATGATATTAGAGGTGTAATGCTATTATTTTAAGGAGTTTAAAATGGAGTGTTGAGTGTTTAAAAGCATAAATGTCTACGCCTATGATAATGTTAGTTATAAGACGATGAATTTGGGAGTTGGGGGAAGATATGATTTGTATCTATGAAGGGGATGTCCTATAAAGAATTTTGTGTCTTTATATTAAAGTTATTGAGGAGAGTTTGTATTCTTTTGCATAGTGATATCACCCCCCCCCCCCACACTTGTGCATAGTGTTGTGCGTATAGATTTAGTGAGGGGATAAACTTTCAAGATTGGATTGAATTATCTCATGATGGTGATTTTTAGGGGTGACTCATGATAAATCTATTCTTACTCTAGCAAATTCTTTGTATTTCAGTTTAAAAGGGGACATTCTACTGATATCCTCCTTATTCAAATAGTGTTTATGCGTAAGTTTCTAGTTTTTTATACAATTTTTATCCGTATTTAGGCCCTCTAATTATGATCTAAGTGTTTTGATGTGTGGAGCTCTTCATGCTTATTAGATCAATTACATCACAGAACCCACCTTGAGTGGTGCAACAAATATTTGTTGTATCAAAATACAGTTACTCTTATTTTCGAAGCTTGTACTTTACTCTCTCAGTTACTCTCCTAGAATCAGGATTGTGGTGGTTATGGAAGCATAGTATGTTCTAGATTAAAGAGTGGTTGATCTTTCTTGAAAAATAAAATTTGGTGTGGCTGCTCATACTAAGTTTATAAATGAAACGAGAAGAGTGAGATGAAACTTTGGTTATGTGAAATAGTTAGAAGGGAAATGTGGGGTGAGAAAAAAATCTTTGTGAAGGTGATAGAGGTTGCTTGGATTTTGATATGAAGATTTGTGTAGTGGGGCAGCAAAGATAGTCTTGAATGTTATGAGTTACAGATGCACAAGACATTGTGTTACCCCGTAGCTTAATTAGAACCTTTTAACTTTGAGTTAGGCTTAAATATGGAAGCAATGTATAGTTAGACTCCGGCTCTTGTAGCAATGTATTTTGTGGGAAAATTATAAGATGAAATAGTGAAGTGTGGTACTAGTAGCTGAAATCATAGTTGAGAAATATTACTATATTTAAGAGCTATTAGTACAAAACTCTTAAAATTTCCATCATTTTATTTTTGAACTTACCATATTCGAAACATTGATTTTTGATTTAAATGGTGTTTGGTTATGCTAATAGGATCATTCTAAGGAGTTTCAAAGTTTCTGGAAGAAATTTGGGGTGGTTTTGGACCCCGGGGGCAGTGAGTCTCCGCGATATCTTCGTGTCACGGAGAATAGCCTCCGCTATAAGGTCCGCAACGCGAACCTAGGTAAAATTTTTAGTATTTTTTATTTTCTCACTTGGGGCGAGGAGCATTGGGAATTTTACCCTTTGTGCTACCTTGGTCTTGTTATCGTATGATTCGTGGTTACATAATTTACTTGGCGATACCGTTAAGCACTTTTCTTTTGATTTCTATACGTATTTTGTTGAGGGAGGACCCTTAATGTGAAGTTACATA
Source organism: Capsicum pubescens (assembly GCA_030864215.1). Classification (NCBI taxonomy): domain Eukaryota; kingdom Viridiplantae; phylum Streptophyta; class Magnoliopsida; order Solanales; family Solanaceae; genus Capsicum; species Capsicum pubescens. Next base: position 245,247,372 of record CM061546.1, on the reverse strand, counting down.
CTATTTTCCATACTTCTAACTCTTCAAAAGATTCCTATCCATCATTTGAGGATGACTGATTCCAAGGGGATATAATGTAACACCCCACATTTTTGACCTAAAATTTGAACCGTTGTTTCTACGTGTATAAACTCAAATCCAATTATTTTTTATAAATAAAAGTGTCAGTATCATTATCCTAGTGTTAAAAGTTCTATCAAGGTGAAAATATTCATCGTAAATACTTTGAGTGAAGTGGAGTTAAGAACTTTCGTTATCGACCAAATTTTGGAATTCAATTTTACCAGGGTCAAATTTGAACATTTATAATTTCTAGAATATGTGGAATTTTGAGGCTAAAGACCCATCAAATTGTAGATAAATGTGTCCTCATTCCAACGCATTTGATTTCAGCTTAATCCAAAACCTAAGCAAAAAGTTATGAGCATTTTCATGAGGAGGCAATGAGGGTCCATGTTAGCGGTGCGGCACGGATCTCATCCCGGAGATTACCCTCCACAATATTCTGATCCTTTATATTCAGTAATTTTTGGTTTTATTAACTTGGGAAGAGGGGTATTTAAGTCCTTTAACTTTTAAATGACCCCTAAACACTATATTAACTTATTTTCATCAATTTTCACGACATAACATAAATTATTTCACTCTAAAAAATCCTCTCTCAAATCTCCATTTTCAATTAAATACTAAGGTTCAAGGAGGTTGTCATCTAGGGTCCTGATGGCGTTGTCTTCTTTAAAATTCTTGAAAATTAAGGCATGTATCTCTTTTCCATGAATTTATATTTTGTTACTGGCATGAAATTGGTTATTATTAATGCTTTTGATGTGGGTTTTGAACTATTGGTTTAGGGTGGTGAATGTGATTGGTTTGAATTTTTTTCCATGGTTTGTATTGTAACATTCATGTTTTATTAATGTTTATATACATTGTAGGATGCATGGTAATGATGTTTTAATGGAGGGGTCATGGTTAATCCTCAATTTGATAATTTTGACTTGATTTATGGCTTTGAATATAATGTGCCCTCAACCGTTTTGTAAAATTATTAATGAATATAATTTTGTCACTTGTTTTGACTTACCCACCGATGTATTTGCATGTAATAAAGAGATTGAATAATGAACATGGATTTTAAAGGCCTTGTTATCTATGTTTTTATTCGATGAACAAGAACGGGTCGAGGCATTCTCCCATAATTGATTTAATGAATAAAATAGGGTCAAGGCATTCCCCAAAGTTAAAATGATTGTTATGGATATAGGTAAGCTTACAAGTGTAGGGGTATGACGATAACCAAATGTGCCTTAATAGTCAGTTCATTGGTTTGTAAAATGGGTTATGTAAAAATTATTTTAAATTGGACTTAATGAGGGTTATGTAGCAAAGTCATGAAGGTGTGAGTCTTGGATAATTTATACTGGAAACTCGTGTTTGCTGACATAAGGTTTGATATGACCTGTGGGCATGATTCACACACAGGCATTCCTTGATTTTCCTTGATACTCTGGTTCGTGCAGCTAACACGCACCGTAGCACTTTCAGTCGAGGGTGCTGAACCCATATAGCCCATGGGTGAATTTTTATGACGGTTGAGCTACCTAGTCCAAGTTCACTTTTTAAATATTTAGTCTAAGACTTGTTACCTTTCCCTCCATGTGATATAAATTTATATAAGTATTTTCATTTGATGGTATGTATGTGATTCGACTGGTTTTGAAATATCAACCACGACCTTTTTTTCCTTATCCTTGAGTTACATGTTAGTGCTCCAGCCAATAACCGTCTTAAGACATAGTATCCTCATGCAATGCAGGGACTATACATACTACTACTCCTCTTGCACAGTGACTAGGTGATCATAGGACAACTCATGAGTCAGACTAGAGTGGTGAGTTTAAAACTTCGGAAGAACCCGTTTCATGATTTGATTTTCTTGTGTCTTATACTTTTCTTTAATCTAATGTTCATTATTATGGGGGGAATTTTCCAACACTTTATTTGTAATTAGTTTTTGTTAGAGGTTTTGAGGATACTGTGAGCTTCGACATTGTGTATGTTTCTGTTAGTGATCCTTTAAATAACATTTTTGGATCTCTTATTACATTTTTTTTATGTTGATGTGCATCTGTTGCTAGGTGTTCTTAGTAGTTTTTGAATAGGCTCAGGGGGTGGTCACCAGGACTCGGTGAACTTGGGATGTCTGTCACGGTCAGGCCCTGGTTCGGGACGTGAGATATATATGCACATCTTTTTTTACCAATGATATATTTGCTCAATGTCTCAAAGTTGAGGGGTATATTTTATTCCTTTTCCATAAAAGTATTTTCATAAATCTAGTAGGTGTTTGGCTATATTAACAAAAAAAAGCATTCTCTTTATTTGAAATTTATAATGTTGAAAATAGAGTTAGAGCATTGTTTGATCATAGTATTTTAGAGTTAATATTTAGAATTCATATTTATATTTTCTTACAAAATTTAAAAGTGAAATAAATTTAAATTTTTTAAGAATTTTATGAAAATGGTGTTATTTTATGAAAAAAAAAATCATTTTTTAAACTAAATTTGAAACAACAAAAAGTGAAACAAAATGTATTGAAATTAAACAACTCTTGAGTGTTTTATTTATTGTTAAACAAGTATTCCGGAATAAAGTGAAAGCGCATTCCAGAATATAGTAAATGTTATTTATGACCAAATGGGTACCTAGTACTATTCAAACAAGAGACCTTATAATTACCTCTTTGAGTGAAGGACTAAAGTGTAACTAATCACTCTATGCACGGAAGTGGAGCTATCATAAATGATGGGGTCCATACGAATTCTCTTAGGCGAAAATTACACTAATTATACAAGGTTAATTTTTTTTTACGTATATAAAGTAGATGTTGAACTTCCTTTGGCTAGTTCATGTGTATACTTTTGAACTCGTCAATAAAAATCATGGCTCCACCACAGTCTATGCATACCATTATTTCAAGAAATAAATAAATGAAGTTGGATAAACTTACTTGTGAAAAACGATGAATAGTCTTCGCCTATGTTGATGCAACTTTTCACTCTTGATACCACACTTGAATCAACACAACCTGTGTGTGGGTGTCGGATCATACCTGCTTTGATCAACAAAATTAGGGTACTTGAACAAAAATTCATAGGGAAATTCCAAACATATCAATAAATTCTATGATAAATACAAAAGTTAGTTTAAAATCGATTAAACAAAATAGCTTGTATATAGAATTTCTATGTCTAACCTTATTCAACGGCACTTCTATTGATTAGTATACGATCTTGCATTATTAAAGAGAATAGATAGAATGATTTTTTTATGCCGATCTGTATTAAAGACAAACAAAAACTTTGTTGGATAATGATGAAACACGAGGTAGAGTTTACACTAAATAAACCCTCGCAATATCACAAGATATTATATTATTCAAAAAAAAAAATGGTGATCAGATAACAACTGATCATTACACCTCAATTCTATTTATTTCTTTTACTTTCTTTTTTTGTCTGTGTCAAATAAAGTCTGATTCCATTTTTGATACCTCTCTAATTTCAACATTCCTCGTAATATATTTATGACCACAACATAAATAAAGGAAATTTTGGCACATGGATAGCTTTAGTTTAAGATCATCAGATTCAAAAAAAAAAATTACTTTTTTTTAAAAAAAAAATTACGTGCTAAATGCCTAAGACAAAATCAGAAAAGTAAATTCAAACGGAAGGATAAATATATATCATGATGATATAAGGCAAGAAAAGGACCCATAAGAAAGACACTTGTAATCTCACATAATTCATGATTAGTACTGCATGAGCTGTACTATCAAGTCAATAACGTTTGCTAGCTCGACAAAGTTTGTCAAATTAACCCATTAAAATATAATTTAGCAAGTTCTTTTTTAAGTTTGGGTGGGGTATAGACCTGTCGATTTATTAGTTTAGTTTATTTAAAAATTGAGTTAATATGTAGTCATATTTGACTTATACATATCTTGTCAGCATTTTTTAATTTTGTTATTTGATATCTTTTACTATATAACAATAACAAAAAGAAATGTATTACTAGAATTTAGAAAATCAAAAAAGAAGAATAAAGAAATTAAAATATAGTATGAATTGGGTGGGTTTAGTCTATAATTTTTTTAGCTCATTTTAGCTCAACTCATTTCAGCTAAAGTAAAAGTGAATCACATGACCAATGAATTTTTATTTAATTATATGATTTACCCCGAAAATGGGTTGATCTTTAATTTTTGCCTGGGGTCTATTGAAAACAGTCTCTCTACTTCAACTGAGGTAGTGGTATGGACTACGTACACTCTATCCTTCCCAGACTCCACTAGATGGGAATAAACTGAATATGTTGTTGTTGTTGTTGTTGTAGTTTTGCTTATCAAATAGGATGGTTTTTAAATTTTACCATTCTAAATGATAATTATGTATAGCGGGACATAGGTTCATTAAAGACGGGATATAACTTATGGGATATTATGATGCAAAAGTATAAAACGATGCTCCACGAAAAAAGTTATTTTCCTCTATGTGCTAAATTTAAAAGATTCACTCACAAAAATTGGGATAGAATTGCTATGACCCATCAATTTATTAATGCAACCCACATTAACCATTCAAACCTAACTCAACCCACTCATTTGACACATATTGTCACAAATTATTATCAGTTTGCTTTGTTTTAACTTCTAATATTACTTTCCCTCACCCTATTGGTATCCCTAGTGTACTAGATCGCGCCTCACGCTGTAGTAAATTAACACATCAAATTTGTGATGTAACAATTTCTTATTCTTGAATACAAATGAGAAGAGAAAAATATTGATCATTTTAATCTTCTAGTTTTTAATGTAAAAAGTAAAACCTCTAGTAGTTCCGACTTAATATGAACTACTGAAAGACAATAACAAGGCACGATATACTAATTTGTTTTTTTGTTGAAATTAAATGAAAAATAGAAGGAAGAGCGAAGGATTTCTAAAAGGAAAAAAGGATCATATTTGCCCTTCGTTATGCTTTTTGATTATACTTGCCCTTGCCATACAACATAAGACATAGGCTTTTAAGTATTGTGGCCCCACTTTTATTATCCAACAGGAACCTACATGGAGCCTATATTGATATATTTATGTCAGAATTTTTATTTTTTTTAAATTCAACTTCATCCAACTCTTAGTAAAACCCGACCCATCCAATTTTGAAGACCAATCCAACCCAACTGATTTACCCTTTCAGGGGAATCACCTTGTCAACTACTTTAATTGAAACAAAGGTGAAAAGAGGATCGTTGGAGTTAGAATATTGGTTTTTGATGGGAACAACTAGGAAAATTATATGTACGCCATTCAATTTTTAACAATGAAATATTTGAACACCCACTTCTCATTCATTATTTACTCAAATGAGTTCACTAATGCTGACAATAACATTGTCCTACTTGATGAAAATTTTTGTACGATTGTGCCAGGAAATTCTTGTTTTCGACAGTATTTGCTGCTTTCTTTTGCCTTCTGCAGATAACAAACCGATGGATGCCCATTGTGAAGCGGGATTTTCTGGTGTGATCAGTGATGCTTCAAATGATTCTGCTCCACAATTCCCTTGTCAATCAACAAAAATCTGAGAATGACATCAGTGCAAGTAAAATGGATGATTTTTCGAGTATTGATGTTGGACTTTACAAGGATCATGGTTATATCGTTTTGTTTTTTTCCATCTATTAGGAAAGCACCATCAGCAAGTCTTTTCTCAAGATGTTCTGCACCTAGTTGCCTATTGTAGACATATAATTGCAGAAGGAACTTTTCATAATGGCCGTAGTTTTTAGATAACTGTTAATCTATTATATCATTTTGGGTTAGATGGGTCTTCAAAATTAAGGAGGTCGGGTTTTAATAAGAGAAAGATTGGATTGAAATTTAGATAGAATTTTTTTAATTGTGACATAAATATATCCATGTAGGTGCCACGTAGGTGCTTCATATAATAATGAAAGTGGGGCTATAAGACTTAACTGCCAAATGACAAATATGTGTCGAAGTTGGATGGAAAAGGAAAATATAATAAAAATATATAACGAAAGTCAAATATGACCCTTTGCTCTGTATAATATACATAAAAAAAATTAAGAAATTCATCTTAGGTACACATTATAATTTTTTGTCGTGAGAGTTGGGATGGACAATTCCGCATCTAAATCAATAAAGAGACATGACTATGTCTCCCATCCAAGTAAGAACTTGAAAAAAATAGAGAGACGGAAAATGGAGAGGATTCCCATCCCTGACCTAACCATAACTTGTTTCTAATTTAACGGGAAATGGGAAAATTGATGAATGTTGATCATCGTCAAGTTAGTTACTCTATCTTTAATGTGTGTTTTACCATTACTTAAGGATAGAAAAAGCATAGTTATATAATTTTATGATATATTGGACTAAAAACGTTATATATGACTAGTAGGCCATGAAAATTCACTTCCATGATTAAATAATTGTGTATATCTTTAAAAGGTTATCTGTGCAATATATTCTTCGATTTAAATGTGTTATAAAATTATGAAAGACATTAATAATTTCTTACACTTTCTTTAAGATGAAGCACCGAAGTCATAATGCTAAAAAATTTCTAGTTAACCAATGGCATGTTGGTGAGGATAATATGTTTAAATTTTACTCTTCTCTTTTATTTTTGGTTCAACTAGTCATTAAGGATATAGAAAAACTAAATTGACCTCCAAACTGCAAACCTTTAACTTGCATATTGTTTTGTTCATGTGATGGGTTGGTTCTTCTCTCAATTGCCAAACAACATTTGTTGTGGAACCCTTCCACAATTGTTGAAGATAAATCTGCTTAGTATAGGATCTTAAAAGTTAGTTACAATCTGTTAAGTTAGTTATGTTAGTCTTAATATTTTTCAGCATAAAGGCTTAACCACATCACTATAATATACAATGTACTATTCAGTCTTAAGGATCAATTGAATCAAGAATTTTCTCTACTACTTTCTACTTCATCATGCTCTCTTCATCCATCTTCTTCTTCTTCATCATCTACATTATATTAATTGAGTATTCCGATCAAATACTATTGAATCTGTAGAAATATTCATGGTATCAAAGATTAAGGATTACAATGTGATTCCTGCATTATTCAGTTTCAAACCCTGCTTATCAGATTTTTAATTTTTGAAAGTAATACTTCATTTCTTTTTTTGATTTGATCGAAACATTGATCGTTGTATTAACATCTTGATTACTCTATTTAAGCTATGTTAATTTATCAAGAGCACTGCAATGGTAATGAATGCTAGGGCTAGTAAAATACCTATTGATCCCTCAAGTTCAAACACAACTCCTGGATTAGCACCCAAACAAGTTCCAACTGCATTAGATTTCTAATATCCCGATCATTCGACTAGGATTTGAACCATTATGTTTACACGTATAGGACCAAACTCAATAATTTATAATTGTGTATATGTTTTATGATCAATTTCATATGGTAGTGAGCGCTTTTGCTATGAATCATAATAATAAGAAACACCTAGCGTAAAGTTAAGTTGTGAGAATTTTAGTCAATTCAAGTTATAGTATACATTCTTACATGGGTCAACTTTAAGAGCATTTCTCCAAGAATATGAAGAGTTACATGATCCATTACCTATCTAATTAAATTATTTTGAGTCCTTTTTACAAAGCAAAAAGTCATGGGCTTTCTAGTTAGGATCTATGATGTAGCACGGCATGGAGCTTGACCTTTAGATAAGAGTATGGCATGGAGACTAGCTTTAGCGATAGGAGTGTGCCGGGAGGTGATGCCCAACGGCAATCTCTTTCATTTTATTATGCATTTTAGGGGTATTTTAGTCTATTCCATACCCAAAACTTCCCCCTACCTATTCAAAATATTACCAAATCCCTAAATTATGAATCTCTCAACAAAAATATGTTACCCTCCTTCTCAAAGGTTTCAAGAATCAAAAACACCTAGGTACACGACTTAAGGTTCTCCCATAAGATTCTTCACTACTTTCTTTGTCAAGTATATAGAATAATCTTTTAAAATCCAATTTTAATATATGGTTTATGAATCCTTATGATAATATATGTATTTTGAATATTGATTGAGCATTGCAAATTTTATTATAAAATTATGGAAAATGCTTGATCTTGAAAACCTGTTTTGTTTAAATTTTATTTGGTTATCTGATGAATTAAATTGATTTAGGCCACTTTAACTATGGTATTTTCCTTTTCTTCTATAGTGGATAATATAATGTTTTTGGGCAAAAATCCTTACTACTTGATAAACTTCTTGATTTATTAATGTTATGATGAAATAAGATGAATTGACCCATGCTTAATGATTTATCCAAGATGTTAAAAAAATTGTGACTCCTAGATTGTTAATGGTTTTCATAAAGGATTTAAATGATTTTTGAAGAGAGCTTTTATGACACTCAAAGGTCGTTAATGTTCAATCATAATTTGGTGGGGCTAAAGAGATGATAAGGGATGGCATACTTGACTCACAAGTCATGGTATAATGATTCCAATTAAAAGAATGCCCCAAAGATTATGTAGTATTTATAGATAACCACATTTGATTTTAAAAGGTTAAAAGATAGAATTAAAGAGAAGTTGATGTTTAATTGAGAAGGTATAAATCTGAAAGGCTTATTTCCTAAAACTATGTATTGTCGATACAGAGATAACTTGTCCTAAATTATGTATAGCCTTATTGTAATCTTGTCTTGCATAGTTGTATATTGGATATAAGAGAACCTCAGTTCATGCATCAAACATGGATTAAGGTCTCAGCCGAATGAGTAGTGGTCAGGCCTACGCAGCCCGTGGTGCTTAGAGAAGCTGGTAATACCATCGAGTTTAGAACTAAAAAAGAGAGATATGTTTATTATTCAGTTTCACTATAAAGTCTCTATTTATATCTTCTTATGCCTTGACTTCTACTTTCAAGATTCGTAAAAAATTTGTAATATTATTTTTCTCTTCTGCATACCTATATTACAAGTAGTGAATTTCCTCGGATGCTACGACATCTCATGATGTAGGTTTGGAGGTACATTCATTTGATTTTATACGATGTTAGGATTATCAAGATAAATTCAGATATGGTGATCCCTCCATTCTTCAAAAGGCATATTTTATTTATGTTCCATTATTTCTTTCATGGTATCGTCGGGTCCTTGTCCCAGTCTAAATAGTTCATTATATGTAGAGGATTTTTAGATATATGTTGATGTTAAATAGGAGTTTTCAAATTTCATATTGTAGTTCCTTTGGGACCTAAAATATGATTCGTCGTTTCCATTCAGACATATATATTTTTCTCTGAAGTTTTATTCTGCAAATTATACTATAATTCTCATGAAGAATGCTAAGAGGTCTTTTTGAGCCTTAAGTAATTTCGGATGCCTGTTATATCTACTTATTATGGATCATGAAAAACTTGGTATTAGAGCATAGAGTTTATGTGTTTTAGGGTTTCTATGAAGCTATTTCTAGTAGAGCCTTGCTTATTGATATGTTGTACACCATAATTCTAATTAGAGGGCTAAAGAGTATTTAGGAAATGTTTCCCATTTTATAATACTCCAGCTAATTCAATAGTATTATCCATAAGAGATTTATCCACATTCCATTTTGGCTCTAATTTTGTTAGCTAAGCCTCTTTATTGAGGTTATACAAGTACAAATGCTCAGATTCATAACAGTGTTATCCTTTCAGATTAAGTCATCAAATAGTTATGAAATTGCACAGGACTTGAGAGGAGTCCATTAGTGCATCAAAGTCTATTGATTTTAAATATACACACCTATCTTCTTGAATCATGTTGTTGAGTCAAGGTGAGACGTGCATTAAGGACTCTTAAAAAAAACTTATTTTAGATATCATGCTTAAGGGGGAAGGTAGGTAGATAAATGTTAAGTTAATGTTTCCACCCAATAAGATAGTGTTAATTAGAGTGTTACAAGCTATGAGATGTATAATAATCATCGAGCGAGAAATATGATGTCAAAAGTGTAGAAGTTAGTTTGAGCGTAACTTTTGAGTGAATAAGGTAGTTGTAGTTATCTAACCTTGGAGTGAATGGGTGAAATGTCCTTATTGTTATTGGCTAAGGTTTGGCAAAATTAGTATATTTTATGGCAGTTACTTGAGGAAGCGATTAGTTATAATGATATAGTCTCTATTTGAAATAGGGAAGGAGCTTATGATAGCTTGTTATTGTAATAGTAGAATCAATTATAGGTTGTGAAAGTAAGGATATGTTGGTTAAGAATATATAAATTTAGACTTTAATTTGGGATCTTAGAGAGGGGTACTTGGGTAAGTAGATGTGATATGAGAAAGGAGAATGTTCTAATAGACCATAATGGGTTATATTGTAGGATTAAGATTGACTATCCTTGGTTTTAGTACGGTCAAAGGTTCATGATTTTTATATAGTAGTTCTAAGCTAGTATAGCGTGTGAGAAGATATGTAATGAATATTATGATGTAGTAGCAATGTTGTTCAGGATAATGTTCTTGTAAGCCATAATTAAGTTGAAGAAGAAGGTAAGATCGATTGTTTTGTCAATAATTTTGGTGGACTAGTGTTTGTTGGTTTTATCTTGTAGCTATGTGCTAGTAATAGTATTTGTCATATTTTTGTTCTATATGCCATGTTTGAACTTTAGGTGTTGACGGTAGTGAAAAGAATGATAGTTTGAGTGTGGTAGCATAGGCTTTGTGGAAATAGGTCTATTAAACTTGATGTAGTCTTTAGGATCGCTTAGGTGGATATGTTATGGAATGCTAAAAAGTGTAATTATTATATATGCATGAAGACTAGTGTTGAAGCAGTGAATAGGGGTTAAGCCATTTGATGAATAATCGCCTTAAGTTTATGAGAATAAGTTGTACCCTAGGTAGTATGTTATTGGACGAGGTTTTAAATTTATAAGTGTTCTGTGTCCTAGTTTGTGTTCTTGTGTAGTTTCATTGAATAAGTCTAGATAAATATCATGTGGTGTATTTGTAAAGCTAAATTCAAGGAATTACAGATACACAAGGCAAGACCTTTTAATATAGTTTTAAACTCTTTTGAGCTAGGTGGATGATAGTAGGCTATGAAGAGGAAGTCAAATTGTGAAATGTTAGAAAAAGTGGATATGTTCGCTAATGAGTGTGTTAGTTATAGGGTGACTACTATTAATGCTATGGAAAGTTAATAGCAATACCTCTGAAAGAGATGTCCTAGAAAGAAGTTAGTATCTTTATATTATAGTTTATTAGTGCAAGTTTAGCATTCATATGTATAGAGATAGCCATAGTACCAATTGTTTTTGTATATAGCATCCTAGGATAGAAACCTTTGAGCTAAGGGAGAGATGGTGAGTTGTTTAACCAAGGCATGTCTTGAGTTTCTATTGGTGATAAGTTAAGAGAAGAATTATGGTGCGTGCCATAGAAAACCGTTCTTACTCAAATATATTACTTGTACATTAGTCAAAAGGATGTTCTTCCCACGTCTTATGTATTTTTCATGACCCGAGGTTACTCCTTACTGGTAACACGGTGCATAGAGTCTCAAATGTCCCCAAGCTAATCCATGGCCTTGCATAACACTTGGATTACTGAAATAAACTAGAAATCACATATGAAGAAATTAATAATCAAAATAATAAGTTTGGAATTAAGAAAGTGAAAATATCTGAATAATACCCATAACCTAAAAACATAATCTAGCTCACTCTCTAAAAGCCTCTAAAAAATATGAGATGCTGGGACAAGCCCTTAACTAACTCTAACTGTCTGAAACTAAAATAATATTGAAATAAGATAGTGAAAGCTAGTCCTCGGAAGATGAGAACGTACCAACTATGTTATTGATAGATTTAGTAGGAGATTGTACTTTGCGCGATCCAATATTGAACATTAGAACTTATATTATAAGATAATAAAATAGAAAGAGAAGTATGTGATTTGTACTTTAAATATATTGAGTATTTGTGATAGGAAATAGCTAACATAGGCTGAACTTGATACATGTAATGTGATAAACTGATGCAAGACCATGTAATAAACATGTGTTCTATGATATGTTGAATAATAGAATATGAGGTAATGCAACTATATAAATTTGAACTGTGGATTGTAGGTGCTACTATTAATCGACATACCCCAAGCTGAGTTAAATGGTGTTCAACTTGCAAACCTAAAAGGAATGGCGTTTAGTAACTTGCCAAGGGTACAATCACTAACAGATGTAGATCCACTAAATTGATGCCCATAAGGACTAAGGTATCAAGCCTGGTTAGATGGGTGACCAATTAGAATCTATGGTGACATCGTAGTTTTGTTACTTAGGTACTTCTAATAAAGTTCTCATCCTAACTGATGGATGTGCCTTTATCCCTATATTTGTTCGGTCTTAAGTACTACTCCCAACTAAATAACATCTGATAACTATATGGTTCATTTAACTGGATAATCAATGATCTCAAAATACTGATATCTAGGCTCAATAGTACATATTTCATATTAAAATCTTACTGCATCAATGAAAACATAACAGACTGAGCACTCATAACGATATGCAAGAAATCGTATGTCATCTAGGGTTCATAACCCACCATCACTACAGAATGCAACTATTATGACAATTCCTTAAAGTAAGTAAACTAAGGAATTTAATAACTCAAGTCCAACAATCATGGATTTTACACAATAACTAGGGTTTGTAATTATGAATGTGTAATGGTACCAAAAATCATTATAAAACATGTATTTATAACACAAAAAAATTAAGGGACATGAATATCAAGAAATTCACAATATTCATGAACCCTAGGCTTTGGGGAAGGAATTAAATAAGAATTTAGGTTACCTTTTGGCCTCAATGGGTGAAAGGAAATGATCTTGGGCACATTTATATACAAGAGCATGTTATTTTACGCATGTTCCACCTTAGTTTTGAGGAAAAACGTGTATATTTGCTTATATCTTGTGCTTTATCAACATGGATGAACTAATGAATATGAGTAGAATATTTTAGGTTAAAATGAAGTGGAAGGGAAACCAAATAGGTAGAAGAAGTATGCACGAGATGTTTTCGGGGATGCTATTCCTGGATCATACATTAAACCCAAAACTCATAATTTAATAAATAATGTTCATTGAAACGAACAAATGCTAAGCATTACTGTGATACATGGCGTAGGTTTGGAATCTCTATAAACATTGGTTAAAACAATGCTAAAAATCATAATCAACAACTTTTATTCATACACGTATTAGTAGAAAATAATAAATATTACAAACCCATTGATAAAACAACCCACTTGTCTGAAATACTATTGGGAATTGAATTAAGTGAATTGCTAGGCATACAAGTGTAATAACCCATACTTTTTCCTAGCTAATTTCATCTCAAGAATGTCAAGTATTATCTTTTAAATTGAATTATGGTTATTCCATGAGGAATTTTAAAGATTTTCACTTTTTATCATGTGGGAAATTCTATAAGCTTTCCATCGATATAAGATTCATCCAAATCCAATAACTGGGTCAGAAGTTATGACTATTTCAAGTTCCTGTCATAAAACAACACCATATTAGTCAGTGGCGCACTGCGCCACAAGAGGAAATGACATTTGGTAAATTCCAGTAGGGGTCCGCGATTATAGCCCATCGCGCCAGGGCCCAAATTGAGAATTATCCTTTTCCAGTGTCTTAGCGCGATTTCCTCCATTTCGTGCCAAAGTTACAGGTCACAAAGGAAGTGGCAACGCAATGGATCCACATCGCACGATCCCTTAATTTCCTAATTGTCAAATTCAAGTGACACGGTGCGATAGCGCCGCGTCGCGCCAACGGTTTAGTTCCAAAAAATTTTACTGAAATTAAATGGCGCATCCAAGGTTAAAAGAGTCAACTTCCCACCCCTATTTAAGCCCTTTAACACGTGATTCATCCACTTTTCACCCAAAATACAATCTCATCTCTCAAATACCTCTAAAGACCAACCCAGGGCTTCGAAATCAAGAATTTCCTCCGTTAATCTTCACTAAATCACGAACCAAGGTATGCACAGTATTCATTCATGGGCTCCTTTCATCTATGAAGCCCAAGAATCCCTTTTCTAAATTTAAGTTTGTGGATTTTCTTATGAATTTCATGATTGGGTTGCTCTTGTTCATGTGGATAATGAGAAATTGAATTTTACTCCATGTTGGGTGATAAATTCTATGTGGGTTAAATTATTATAGATATAGATTCATGCAAACCTATAACTAAACCCTTGAATAATGAAATTAGAATTGAACCATGATGTTTAATTATTGTACAATGATGTTTACATGTACCATGCCTACAATATGTTTGATTAAATGCCTAGATGAAGGAAAAGTGCCTAACTAGCATGATACCAGGAAATACCCATGTATGTACAAGTTATGCCTATCACATGTTTTGATGAAATGCTTCTATAAATGTATTATGGATTATGATGTTAGTTATATGTTCAAGTAAGTTATGCTTGTTCAGTTTGCTTTCATTGAGTCCTGGAGGTACTCGTACCCGAATATTAACTGTGTGCCTACAGCTGAGTCATATTTTCACAATACTCTCAGTCAAGCTATGATCCTTTGACTTCAAACAGTCTTATGACTAAGGAAATCTCCATGATCTCATGAACTCAGTTAGTTTTCACATATCAGTAGTATTTCATCAGTCAACAGAATTCAGTAACTCAGCCCATGTTTAGTTCAGTAAATCATGTTCAGAGTCTATTCAGATGGGAGTAGGAATTAGCACCGAGTGAACCCAAGAATGGTAATACACACTATCACATAAGGGTGTGATTCTTAAAAGTCATCTTTGCATTCCAGAACTATGTAGCTAGCATAGATTGAGACATTAACACTATCCAATAAGGGTTGATGAGTTTGATAATCACTGTCAGATAAGGGCCCCACCATTCTCGTATAGGGGACGCTATCAGATGAGGGTCGCCCACAACTTCTCCTTACCGGTGGTGAGGTATTGACACCCTTCCAGTTGGGGTTATTGATTGGACCCCAACTCATCCATAATGGCATATCAGGGGCATGTCCATTAGATAACTACTTCCCACAGTTTCATGTTACAAAATCAGGACTGTCAGATATAGTCAATCCGTCTTAGTAATAGAACATATATAGCTCTTCAGATTTTAGGACTGTCAGATACAGTCAACTCAGATAAAGTGTGGAACTCAGATAGTTCCATTATATTCAGGACTGTCAGATACAGTCACTCATGTTATCAGTTATATTCAGATTCAGTAATCATGTTATCATAGTATAAGTGTTAATTATTATGTCTCGTGCATGTATTATCACGCTCATGATAGTTAATCAGTTATTATTATTGTTCATGCATATGAACCTCATGCATTAAGCCTACCTCACATGTATACCAGTACATTTAAAGAACTTACGTATTTAGGCTATGGTGTCTTATACCATAGGTTCAGAGATACGAGCTCTAGAGCAACAGTAGATTCCTAATAGTCGCAGAAAGAGTTAGAAGTGAGTCCTCATCTTTTGAGGACATGATTATTTCCCTATTATCTCATTAGTCAATTTATTAGTTGGAGTTATTTGGGGACATGTCCCATCAACTCCTTACTCAGACAGTTCAGTCAGTTAGAGGCTTTCTAGACTATCATATTTCAGACTTCAGTATGTTCAGTTTTGTTTTGGGTATTCTATTACCCTACACAGATGTTATATAATTTAGATCATGTTCAGTATTGAACCTTATGGACTTTTCGTTCATGTTTCCGTATTATAAAGTATTTTATGCAGTATACAGGTACATATATCAGTCATGGGTTAGCTTATGGTCCTCGGGGTCATGAGCACCGTATAGCACTCTGGGTACCAGATTCGGGGAGTTACAAACTTGGTATCAGAGTCTAAGGTTCAATAAAGTCCTAAGAAGTCTAAAAGACACATATAGTAGAGTCTTGTACATGGGTGTATTGCGCGCCACATTTATGTGCAAGAGGCTATCTGATATTTTAGGAACAGCTTTCCTTCTTTCGGTATTCATGTCGTGCCAGTGAGCATAATCTCAAGTCAATCTCTCCCTCTAATCTGTTTCCCCCTTTTTTCTACAAAACATGCCTCCTAAAAGAAGAAATGAAAATTAGTCAACCCCCAGCCTGAAGATCCTTTGGGCGATCATGTTTCTTATTCGGAATTTAGGGCCACATTCACTACTCTTGCTCGGTCAGTTGTCGCTCAAAATGAACGGCTAGAAGTCATTCCAGCCAACCCAGTGGCTAACTCGGCCACAACTAGGATTCGGGACTTCACCCGAATGAATCCTCCATCCTTCTCTCGGGTGTAAGGTAGATGAGGACCCTCAGGAATTCATTGATCAAGTTCAGAAGGTGATAGACATCATGGGGGTGACTACTGTTGAGAGTGCTGAGCTAGCTGCATATCAGTTGTAGGATATGGCTCATACTTGGTTCAAACAGTGAAAGTCAGAGAGGTCAGATGATGCAGGACCTATAGAGTAGGAGGAGTTTTGTCTCTGCATTCTTAGACAGATTCTTTCCCCAAGAGCTTAGAGAGGCTAAGGTGCTAGAATTCATCAACCTCAGGCAGGGAAATATGACGGTGAAAGAGTATTCTCTTATGTTTACTCAATTAGCCTGATATGCCCCTCATGTGGTTGCAGAAAACAGAGCCAAGATGAGTAAGTTCGCTTCAGGGGTAAATGATAGCATGGTAAATGAGTGCAAATCTGCCATGTTGAATAGTGACATGTCTTTAGCCAGGCTTATGACTCATGCTCAGCATATAGAGGAGCAGAAGATTAAGTAGAGGGAGAAGAAGAATAAGAGAGAGAAGATAGGTAGTTTCAACTTCGCTCAGCCTAAATCAGAAGGAGAAAACCATTCCCAATTTCATCCTAAGTCATCAGTTCCAGCCCCTTCTTCAGCCAACGCTCCTGTTCTTAAGTTCAGGGAGGTAACAGAGATAGAGCTCCAGGCTCTAAGTCTCAGGGTAGTGTTAGCGATGCCTGAACTAATCCTCTTTATCAGACTTGTGGTAAGAACCACAAGGGTGCTTGCAGAGCTGGTAGCGATATCTGTTTCAGTTGTAGCAAGCCAGGCTACAGAGTCAGAGCCTGTCCTTATCCAGGTCCTCAGTGTCAACAGAATCACTCCTCAGCTTAGTACGGTTGCCCAAATTAGCAGGGTGCCACCACCAGTACTACTAGTGGGCAACACCCAAATCGTCTTTATGATCTTCAGTCCCGATAGGATCATAAAAATTCTCCTGGTATAGTTACTGGTATGTTACAGATCTTTCATATACATGTTTACGCTTTGCTAGATCCAGGAGCTTTTTTGTCTTTTGTTACTCCCTATATAGTAGGTGATTTTAGAATCAGTCCCAAAATCCTAGCAGAACCCTTCTCAGTCTCTACCACAGTGGGTAAAACCATAATAGCCCGGCAGGTATATAGGAATTGCTCGGTTATGATATTTTAGAAAGCCACTTCAGCAGACTTAGTCGAATTAGAGATGACTGATTTTGATATCATTCTTGGCATGGATTGGCTTCATTCCTGCTATGCCACAGTCGATTGTAGAAACAAAATAGTATAATTTTAGTTTTCGAATGAAACCGTCCTTGAGTAAAAGGGTAGTACTTCAGCGTTTAGAGGTCATCTTATTTCCTACCTTCGGGCACGAAAAATGATATCTAAAGGATGAGTCTATCATCTTGTTCGAGTTAAGGACACTAGATATGAAACTCCCAGTCTTGATTCAGTCCCAGTCATGAATGAATATTCAGATGTCTTTCTCGAAGATCTTCCTAGAATTCCTCCCGAAAGGGAAATAGACTTCGACATCGATCTTCTTCTAGATAGTCAGCCTATATATATTCTGCCATACAGAATGGCACCAACAGAACTTAGAGAACTGAAAGAACAATTGAAGGATCTCTTAGATAATGGATTGATCAGGACCAGCATTTTCCAGTAGGGCGCTCCAGTATTATTCGTGCGTAAGAAAAATAGTTCTTTTAGGATATGTGTAGACTATCATTAACTCAATAAGGTCGCGGTCAAGAAAAAGTATCCTCTTCCCATAATTGATGACTTGTTTAACTAATTTCAGGGTGTCAGTTATTTCTCTAAGATAGACCTCAGATCTGGCTATCATTAGCTCCGAGTCAGAGAATGTGACATTCTGAAAATAGCTTTTCATAGTCGGTATGGTCACTTTGAATTCCTAGTCATGTCATTTGGTCATACCAATGCCTCGGCTGCTTTTATGGACTTGATGAACCGTGTGTACAAGCATTACTTGGACATGTTCATCATAGTCTTCATGGATGATATCCTGGTCTATTCCTGCAGTGAGCGCAATCATGCAGACCATCTCAAAATAGTACTTCAGACTCTCAGAGATCATCATCTATTCACCAAATTCAGTAAGTACGAATTTTGGCTAAGGTCAGTAGCATTCCTTGGTCACATTATTTTTGGTGATGGCATTAGGGTTGATCCTCAAAAGACCAAAGCAGTAAGAAACTGAGCTCGCCCTATCTCTCCATCAGATATTAGGAGTTTCTTGGGTTTGGCTGTCTATTACAGATGATTTATTAGGAGATTTTCTTCTATTACTTTCCCTATATCCAGATTAACTCAGATTAAAGTCAAGTTTTAGTTGTCAAATCCTTGCGAGATGAGTTTTCAGAAGTTGAAGACTAGACTCACCTCAACTCCAGTTCTAGCTCTTCCAGATGGTTCAGATGGGTTCGTAGTGTATTTTGATGCATCTAGAGTAGGTTTAGGTTGTTTCTTAATGCAGCATGGTAAGGTCATAGCCTACGTCTCCAGACAGGTTAAACCCCATGAAAGGAATTATCTTACTCATGATCTTAAATTAGTCGTCGTAGTCTTTGCCTTGAATATTTAGAGGCATTATATCTATGTAGTTCATGTAGATGTCTTCAAAGATCATAAGAGTCTTCAGTATGTATTTTCTCAGAAAGATCTCAATCTTTGTCAGAGAAGGTGGTTAGAGCTCTTGAAAGATTATGACATGAGTGTCCTTTATCATCTGGGCAAGGACAACGTAGTGGACGACGCTCTCAGTAGACTATACATGGGTAGTGTTTCTCATATTGAGGACATTAAGAAGAAGTTAACTCAGGAAGTCCATCAACTTGCTAGACTAGGCATTCGCTTAGTCGATACAGATGAGGGTGATATATGGGTTCATAGTAGTTCAGAATCATCTCTAGTTTCTGAGGTGAAAGAAAAGCAAGATAGATATCCCAGCCTTGTCAAGTTGAAAGAGTCAGTCAAGGATCAGAAAGTAAAGGTTTTCTCCCAAGGGGGAGATGGTGTTTTGTGTTGTCAGGGTCATCTCTGTGTTCCTGGTGTAGATGACTTAAGACAGTGAATTCTTGCAGAATTGCATGGTGCGCGCTACTCTATTCATCCAGGGGCCACAAAGATGTACCGCGACTTGTGGGAAATCTATTGGTGGAGTGGGATGAAGTGAGACATTACAGAGTTTGTGGCTAAGTACTCTACATGTCAGAAGGTTAAGATAGAGATTCAGAAGCCTAGTAGGTCTATACAGGAGTTTAATATTCCTACTTGGAAATGGGAAGTTGTGAACATAGACTTCGTGATGGGTTTGCCTCAAACTCGTCATCAGCATGATTTAGTCTGGGTCATTGTAGATAGAATGACCAAATCATCTCATTTCCTTCCAGTTCATACCTCTTATTCAGATGAGGATTACGCCAAACTCTACATCAGGGAGTTCGTCAGATTGCACGGTGTTTCATTGTCCATTATCTCAGATAGAGGTACCTGGTTCACCTCTCATTTCTAGAAAGCATTCCAAAAAAGTCTTGGTACCCAAGTTCATCTTAGTACAACCTTTCATCCTTAGATAGATAGTCAAGGAGAAAGGACCATTCATATGTTAGAAGATATGCTAAGGGCGTGTGCAATCGATTTCAAGAAAAGTTGGGATGACCACTTACCTTTGATTGAGTTTGTATACAACAACAACTATCATTCTAGTATTCAGATGGCTCAATTCAATACTCTCTAGGGCAGGAGATGTAGGCCTCCAATTAGTTGGTTTGAAGTTAGTGAGGACACAATCATAGGTCCTGACTTGGTATTCGATGCCTTAGAAAAAGTCCAGTTGATTAGAGAAAGACTCTGTGCTGCTCAGAGCCGACAGAAGTCTTATGCAGATGTTCATAGAAAAGATCTTAAGTTCGATATTGGTGACTATGTCTATCTAAATATCTCTCTCATGAAGGGAGTTTAGCAGTTCGGTAAGAAAGGGAAACTTAGTCCCTGATATGTCGGTCCCTTCAAGATTCTCAGTCGATTCAGCAAGGTAGCTTATGAGCTTGAATTGCCTTCAGATCTAGCCTTAGTTCATCCAGTCTTTCATGTCTCTTTGCTCAAGAAGTGCATAGGTGACCCATCAGTTGTAGTCCCTATTCAGAGCATTGATGTTCAGAACACTCTCTCTTATGAATAGATTCCAGTCAAAATCTTAGACTATTAGACTCATAGATTAAGGAACAAAGAAGTCCCTCTAGTTAAGGTTCTTTGGCGAAATCAGTCCGTCGAGGGAGCTACTTGGGAAGAAGAGGTATACATACGTACCAAGTATCCTCACCTCTTCTTTGCCAACTCAGATCAAGCTCAAGGTAATAGTTCTCCTTAAGCTTACTCAGTTTCGTGTTCGGTTTTCATCACAAACTTGGTATGCAGTTTCATGCTCATGTTCCCATTAGAAACTTGGTATCAAGTACCATTACATATTCAGTCATGCACGTATGTATTAGTTTAGTTATGTAATTATGCATCAGACATGCATTTTTATTGTGATAAACTTAGTTCTTCAGAACACTCAGTCATGCATTAATGAATCAGTTACACGTGCATCAGATATGCATGTTCAGTATTATATGTTCAACTTGTCAGTCATGTCAGTCATGAGATCATGTTCCAGTTATTCAAGTTTAGCATGTACGTCAGTTGTCTTTTCTCCTTTCTCAGTCAGTCTTATTTGAGGATGAATGTTCTCAAGGGGAGATATTATAATACCCCATACTTTTTCCTAGGAAATTTTGTCTCAAGAATGTCTAGTATTAGATTCTAAATTGAATGATAGTTATTACATGAGGAATTTTCAATCTTTTCACTTTTTGTCAAGTGGGAAATTCAATAAGCTTTCCATCGATATAAGATTCACCCAAATCCGATAACCGGGTATGAAGTTACGACTATTTCAAGTTCCCGTTGTAAAACAACACCATATTACTCAGTGTCGCCCCGCGCCATAAGAGGAAATGGTGTTTGGAAAATTCCAGTAGGGGTTCGCAATTATGGCACATTGCGCCAGGGCCTAAATTCAGAATTGTTCTTTTCCAGTGTCTTAGCGCAATTTTCTCCGCGTCGCGCCAAATTTCTAGGTCACAAAGAAAGTGGCAATGCGATGGATCCACGTCACGCCATCCCTCAGTTTCCCAATTGTCAAATTCCAGTGACACGGCGCAATAGCGTGGTGTCACGCCACGGGTACTGTTTGGGAAAATTTTACTGAAATTAAATGACGCGTCCAGGGTTAAAAGGGTCAACTTCCCACCCCTATTTAACCCCTTTAACACGTGATTCAGCCACTTTTCACCCAAAATACACTCTCTTCTCTCAAAAACCTCTCAAGAACAATCTAGGGCTTTTCATAGAAGATTCAGAATCAAGAATTTCCTCTGTCAATCTTCAAGTAATCACGAACCATGATATGCATAGTGTTCATTCATGGACTTCTTTCATCCATGAAGCCTAAGAATCCCTTTTATAAATTCAAGTTTATGGATTTTCTTATGAATTTCATGATTGGGCTGCTCTCGTTCATGTGGATATTGAGAAATTGAATTCTACTCCATGTTGGGTGATAAATTCTATGTGGGTTAAATTATTATAGATATAGATTCACGCAAACCTATGAATAAACCCTTGAATAATGAAATTGGATTTGAAACATGATGTTTAATTATTGTACAATGATGTTTACATGTACCATGCCTACAATATGTTTGATTAAATGCCTAGATGAAGGAAAAGTGCCTAACTAGCATGATACAAGGAAATCCCCATGTATGTACAAGTAATTCCTATCACATTTTTTGATGAAATGCTTTTATAAATGTATTATAGATTATGATGTTAGTTATATGTTCAAATAAGTTATGCTTGGTCAGTTTTCTTCCATCGAGTCCTGGGGGTACTTGTACCCGAAATATTAGTTGTGTTCCTAGAGTCATGTCATGTTTCCACGTTACTCTCAGTCATGCTATGATTCTTAGAGTTCAGACAGTCTTATGACTCAGGAAATCTCCATGATCTCATGAACTCAGTCAGTTGATAGATATCAGTAGTATTCTGTCAGTCAATAGAATTTAGTAACTCAGCCCATGTTCAGTTCAGTAAATCATGTTTAGAGCCTATTCAGATGGCTGTAGGAATTAGCACCGAGTGAACCCAAGGATGGGAACACACACTATCAGATGAGGGTGTGATTCTTATAAGTCATCCTTGCATTCCAGAACTATGTAGCCAGCATAGGTTGAGACATTAACACTATCTGATAAGGTTCGATGAGGTGGATAAGCACTGTTATATAAGGGCCCCACTGTTCTTGTATAGGGAACACTATCAGATGAGGGTTGTCCATAGCTTGTCCTTATCGGTGGCACGGTATTGACACCCTTCCAGTTGGGGTTACAGATTGGACCCCAACTCATCCATAATGGCATATCAGGGGCGTGTCGGTTAGATAACCACTTTCCATAATTTTATGTTATAGAATTAGAACTGTTAGATATAGTCAATCAGTCTCAGTAATAGAACTCAGTTAGTTCTTCAGATTTTAGGACTGTCAGATACAGTCAACTCAGATACAGTGTGGAACTCAGATAGTTCCATCAGATTCAGGACTGTCAGATACAGTCACTCATGTTATCAGTTATATTCAGATTCAGTAATCATGTTATCACAGTATTAGTGTCAATTGTTATGTCTCTGGCATGTATTCTCATGCTCATGATAGTTAGTCAGTTATTATTATTACTTATGCATATGAACCCCATACATTCAGCCTACCTCACATGCATACTAGTATATTCAAAGTACTGATGCATTTTCTCTATGTTGTCTTATACCATAGGTTCAGAGACACGAGCTCCAGAGTAATAGTAGATTCTAGATAGCCACGGGCAGAGTTTGAAGTGAGTCCTCATCTTTTGAGGACATGATTATTTCCCTATTATCTCATTAATCAGTTTATTAGTTGGAGTTAGTTGGGGATATGTCCCATCAACTCTTTACCCAGATAGTTCAGTCAGTTTGAGGCTTTCTAGACTATCATGTCTCATACTTCAATATGTTCAGTTTTGTTTTGGGTATTCTATTACCCCACACAGATGTTATATCATTCAGATCATGTTAAATATTTAACCTTATGGCCTTTCACTTCATGTTTCTGCATTATAAAGTATGTTATGCAGTATACAGGTACAGATACCAGTCATGGGTTAGCTTATGGTCCTCGGGGTCATGAGCACCATGTAGCGTTTCAGGTACCAAATTCAGGGTGTTACAACAAGTCCTTATGGTTATGGCATCTTCCTTATAAAGAGCCATTATATCCCTTGCTAGACCACATACAATTGTGTGTGTTGTATGCCATAAAATATTTTTTGTGTTATTGTCGAGGACATAAAAAATTAGTGATTTTATGAATTTTATTTTTCAAATTATACAAGTGTTGACAATTGGATCTTAGCGGCTAATTTTCCAGGTCTATTTTCTACCTTGGGCTTAAAAGAGAAAGAGAATTGGTTGAATCATACTTGGAGTGTGAACAAATAATTCATCAGCAGTGAAGATCGGTGGCTCTTCAATTCCAATTAAATAACTTCAACTAGTTGATCTGATAGAAATTATTCCTGCTTAAATGCCAGCAACTTGGCAAGTTCACAAGCTAGAAATCCTACTCACCAACATTGTCACCATTAACATTCACAAAGTACCTGGAGGAGGTTGATTCAAAATAAAATAGATCATGGTGAAAATATTGCACAACAGTAGGCAGTTCACAAGACTATATTATGAGGGCCCACAACATCAGTTGTGGAATTTTCTTAATATCTATTATACTTACATTCTTTCAGGAATCTCGATTGACTATGTGAGACTCACTCTCTTCCCTTCATATAAAAGGTGGATGAATTCATAACCACCTAAATCAATCACACGCTAGGATGATTTAGGATGAACATTTTTTATCTGGTTCTTTTCATCTGGAAAGAATGTAAGGCTAAGGAGTGAGATACTGAGCTTCAAAAAGAAGGATGGTGAAAATCTATATCAAGCCTGGGAGAGGATCATGTCTATGCTTAATGATCGATCGCAAAACCATCAGACCAATTTTGTTTTGGTTCATACTTTTATAGAAGGACATGAGCCCAACAAAAGAATTTGTTTGGATTCAGTAGCTAGTGGATATGTTTTGGAGAATACATAAGATACGTTGTACACACTTCTAAATCATATCTCATAGGGAACCTTAAATGGGATGCTAATATGTCAAGAAGCACCACTAAGAAGGTTGTAGGGTTGATAGATGTGGATCAATTAACAATCATTGCAACACATATTGCCTCTCCGTAGAATCAAATGAACGCTTAATTTAGTAACTTGAATTTAGGGCTTCATCAAGCTTCTGTTAATGTTGTGTGGTAGACTTAGACTTTGTGTGAGATATATGGAAATAATGATCATTCAGCAGATGTTGTGCAACTAATAAAAAATTAGTAAACTTTGTGGGTAATCACAATGTCAAGGTAATCAGAATTTTGGAAATACATCTCATAAAAATTGGCATAATCACCGTAATTTCTCATGGTATATGAATTAAAGGAAGAATGCAAATCACTATAGAACCAAGGAAGTTAAAATCTTCAACAATAGGATATGGGAACCCATTCTAATTCTCAGTCTAGTAATATTGAGGAAATGTTGAACCCAGTCATGGAAATCCAATGACAGATTGCGAATCACGTAAATAATATATAACTATATACGAAGACTTTGGAAATTCAGTTAGGGAAACTTGCAGGGAAGAGGACACTACACATTAGGGAGGTTCACCTAGTGACACATATCCAAACCATAAGAAAGTTAATATAGTTTCTATTTGCAGTGGACTATAATTGGAGGAGTTAGAGAACAAAAAGGTAACTAACAAGGCGGTGGCCCGAGTTGAGAAACAAGTAGAGATTGAAAAAATTTGAGATCAAGGAGAAAAATGTGGGAAGTGTGAAGCGACATCCCCTATTCCCACAAATATTGAAAAAGCGAGAGGAGAAAGCATGTTTTCAAAACCTTATTGATTTGTTAGAGCAGATAGGCATCAATCTCCCTTTTATTGATGCTTTATAGGGAATTCCTAGTTATACAAAGTACATAAAGGACATTGTATCTAACAAGTAAAGTCTGATGTATTATTCCACAGTTGCACTTACTAAGGAGTGCACATCTAGATGATTTAACATTTTAGATCACTATTGGCTAGCCCATCAAGGCCTAGTGATTGTGTGATCTTCAAGCCAGCAAAAAATTAATGCACACTTATTTTTAAAGAATATGGAATTGGGCCGTTTGATTTCCACAAAAACCTTTTTTTACTATTATATGATCATTCATCATCAAGTCTCAATGGAAAAGTGGAGCACGTACTAATGCAAGTTGAGTCTTTTAGCTTCCTTGTGGATTTTATTATTTTTGATCTTGTTGTAAATATGGAAGTCCCATTCATTCTGGGGAGACTTGCTATGGCTACTGGTTGAACATGTATCGATGTGGAAGTTGGATATCTCAGAACGAGAGCACATGATAATATTAAAATATTAAATGTCTATAAGTCTATGAAGCTATCGACTATCGATGAAGAGTTTTATACTACCCCGATAATTGATCTTGAATTGGAGCATTCACTAATTACTTAAAAGAATCCCTTGGATTGAGATTTATTTAGGCATGATACTTTTGGAGATGTAGAGTCCAATAAGATGCTACATATTCTAGATGTAGCCAACATATTTATTGTCACTAGGGCTTTTGAGCCATTTAATAGACCTCTTCCGCTACCACCCAAACCATCTATTGTGGAAGACCCAAAATTGAATATGAATATGTTTCCATCATACCTCAAGTATGCTTACTTGGGGGTCTGTGAGACAATACAAGTTATTTTCTTCACAAGGTTATCTAAAGTACAAGTTAGTGAGGCTCAATCTATTTTGAAAAGTAGGAAAAAGGTGATTGGATGGAAGATGTATGATATTCAAGGAATAAGCCTAGAGTATTGTATGCATAAAATCACCATGGAAAAAGGGAACAGGCGTAGTATTCGATTTTAGTATAGATTGAATCCAATAATAAAGAATGTGTGAGGAAGGAAGTGATTAAATGGCTGGATGCAGACATTGTATATCCTATTTTAGATAGTAAGTTGGTTAGTAAAGTACAATAGGTCTCCAAAACAATAGGCATGAATGTGGTTACTAATGGGAAGAACTAGTGGATCCCAACTCAAACCATCACAAGATAGAGGAATTGTATGGACTACCATAAGCTGAATGAAGCCACTCCAAAGGATCATTATCCAATTTTTTTCATTGATCAAACGTTAGATAGGCTGCAGGGTAGGAATATCATTGTTTCTTATATGGTTATCTAGGCTATAATTAGATATTCATTTCTCTCGAAGATAAGGAAAATAAAACATTCTCATGTCCCTATGGTACCTATGACTTCAAGCTTATACCTTTTGGGTAATGCAATATACTACTACTTTCCGACAATGCATGATGCCAATATTCTATGACATGGTGCAAGACTTTTCTGAGGTTTTATGGATGATTTTTTTATTTTTGGTAACTTTTTTGAAGTATGTATCCAGAATGTTGATAGAATGCATGGAAGATGTGAAGAGATGAATCTTGGACATAACTAGGACAAGTGTCCATTCTTCGTGAGGGTAGGCATTTTCCTTGGCCATAAAGATCACCTAAGATGGTTAGAAGTTGATCATTACAAGATCAAGGTCAAATAGAAGCTATCTCCATCCATATTTGTGAAGGGTGTACATAGTTTTCTTTGGAATGCTGGTTTCTCTAGGTGGTTTATGAAGGATTCTCTAAAATTTAAGGGCCTATGTGCCAACTTCTTGAGAAAGAGGTAAAGATTCAACATTGTGATGATTGTGTGAAAGCCTTTAAGGCTTTGAGGAAAAGTTGATTAAGACAACTATATTTCTTTATCTTGTCTGGGAGTTAGCCTTTGAATTGATATGTGGTTCTAGTGATGTGGTTATGGGAGCCATGTTGGGGTAGCAAAATGTGAAGGTCTTTCATTAAATTTACCAGGCAATAAAGACGCTTTATGTAATTCAAGCTAATTGCATAGTGATAGAAAAAGAAATGTTGGCTCTATTGTATGCATTTGTGTAACTACTTTGGTGCGCAAATTACAAATCTCTAATATGAAATTGTAAAGGGGAATTTTTATTAATAGAATTCAACAATTACAATTGGGTTATTAGTTGAATTATCTACTCACTACCTTCATACCTACAACTCTGCAATTTCACTATTGATACCTATAACAAACTTAGTATTATAGAGAAGAAATAAGAAGAAGGAGAATAAGAAGATTATTGAAGAATTTAGGAAGAAGATCACCAGTAAATTGATAACTGGCTTTTCCAAAATCTCGTTAATTTATTTATAGATATGAGCTGATTAAGATGACCTGGCGCTGACGTCTATTCCACTCAGACTTACCCATGACTTAATCCTAGCCATTGATTTATTCTAATCTCCATAGTTTATTTAAAATATCTTTTGGTCCCCTCTATATATTTCCATATTTTCCTACCGCATGTCTCAATTAACACCACTCCTTTATCTTTAACATCCCCAATTGATAACCCTAATTTCCCAATTTATTTCCACCTTAACATGATGGCGGTTATATTAATTCCCTTCTCCTTAAATATGACCTTACCCTCAAGGTCAAGATCGATCCTGAGCTATAAACTGAGTGAATCAGCTACCTATATAGCTCCAGTCCTCCCACATAGCTTCATCGGCACTCATTTTCGACTAGTGGACAAGTACCATTACTTCAGTTACATTATTAGCCCAAACTTTGTGGTGTTGATAAATAATAATAGGCTTAACCTATAAGCTACCCTGTCAAAAGCAGAAGATTGCTGCTGAGGAATAATGATTGGTCTAATTCGTATCTTAAGTTGTGACATGTGAAACACTAGATGGATGAGAGAGTCTACGGGTAGAGCTAGACGGTAAGCCACTTCTCTCACTCTCTCGATAATTTGGTAAGGTCTGTAGAATTTTGCACTAATTTTAAGGTTCCATCATACTTCAACTAAGGCCTTCAGATAAGGCTGTAATTTTAAGTAAACCCAGTCACCCACCTATAGAAATCGGTCCAAACTATTTTTATCAAAAGAGAAATTCATACGATCTTGAGATGTCAGTAGGTTATGTTTTAAGTGTCATAGCATCCATTATCTTTTAGTAATATAAATACCTATCGGGGTGTGAATAGAGTGTCTTGGAGAACCCATGGGAACCTGTGGAAGTGGGAACATATATAATGCCTTAAAGAGGTCACTTTAAGGGAACTATGGTGGTTGGTGTTATACCACCATTCTTCAAAATGCAACCACTTACCCCTATTATTTTGGATTCGCAAAGACCATGGCCTAAAAATTGGTCTCCTTAGATCTATTAAGCTACTTTATTTGCCTATCAAATTGGGGACTATAAGCAATGGTTAGATTATGCTTTGTATCCAATTCCTTGAACAAGTGTTGCCAAAAGATATTTTTGAAGATTGGCCCTCTATCAGTTACTACAGAGTGTAGAAGGCCATGAAGCATATAGATTTCTTTCAAGAAATCTTCATCCATATCTTGGGTTGAAAAAGGGTGTTTTAGTGGTATAAAGTGACCATACTTGGCCAACCTATCCACTCCCACCAACACAAATTTTTTGTGATACAACATTGGTAACCCATCTATGAAATCCATCCCAATGTCCTTCCATGGTTATTTAGCCAAGGGTAAAGGCTGTAGGAATCTCGGAGAATGAATATTCTCAGATTAAACTCTTTCGCATATATCACAATCAGCCAGCCACTATAACACATCCTCTCCATGTTAGGCTAATAAAAATTCATATTAATTTTCTTATACATGTCCTGTTATCCAGAATGTCCACCTAGAGGAGTAGTATGTTGAGACTTAAAGATTTTCTCCCTCAAATTAGTACATTTACCAATGAAAAGATTATGATCAAATCTTATAATGTCTTGTTGATGTGAGTACTTTCCTTGAAAAGTAGGATTGGCAATGAGCCTAGTTAGTAATTGTAGTGAAATTCTATCATGCTCATACCTCACAACTACTTTATTCATCCAGGTGGGTTCTATATTATTTATAGCATCCAAAGTAGATTCATCTTCAACTCTGATTCATAATGCATTAGATATCCTATTATCACTTCCCTTCTTATATCTTACTTCATAATTCAACCCCGAGTAATTTTCTGAGACCTTTCTACTGTAGCACAATAGTTATATTTTGTTTTAAAAGGAACTTAAGACTCTGGTGGTCTGTTTGGATTATAAATTATCCTCTTATTCAGTAATGGCTTCACTATCTATTGCAACCAATACTACCAAATATTCCTTCTCATAAGAAGAGAGACTCCAATTCTTAGGAGCCAAAGTCTTGCTAAAATAAGTTATGGGTATCCCACCCCATAATAAAACTTCCCCAATTCCCTAAGAGTAAGTATCAATCTCAACTATAAAAGAAGTATTAAAATCTGCAACGACCAATACCGCTGCACAAGATATAACATGTTTCAAAAAGCCTGTTTTGTCTCCTCCTTCCATTTGAATGACTTTTTCTTCAGAAGTTTAGTGATTGAACCATATGTAATATCTAGTCAACACAAGTAATCCTCTTAAGTCTTTAAGTGATTTAGGAGTGGGACATGAGACCAATGCCTCAATTTTGGTAGAGTCTATAGACACTTATTCCCCTATAAAAATATGCCCAGATACTCTAATCTATCTTCCCCAATCTTTTTGCATAAAGTTATTTTTCCCTCAAGACCTACAGAACTTGATCTAAGTGTTAAGCATACTTCTCCATTGAGAAACAATACACCGAAATATCATCAAATAATACTAATACAAAATGCCTTAGGTACTCTCTCAAAACATAATTCATAAGGCTTTGAAATGTGGCTTGAGCATTACTAAGGCCAAAAGGCATCACCTTAAACTCATAATGGCCAAGATGAGTTCTAATGGTTGTTTTAGGAATGTCAGGATAATTCATCCTAATATGATTATAGCTTGCTTTGAGGTCTATTTTAGAGAAAATAGTAACACAATGTAGTTCATCCTATAGGTCATCAACCAATGTAATAGAAAATTTATCCTTCATTGTGAGCTTGTTTAACTTCCTGTAGTCTACACAAAATCCCTAAGTTCCATATTTTTTCTTAACTAGAAATACCGCTGACAAAAAAGAGAAATGGCTAGGCTGGATAATCCAACATTGCATCATCTATTTAACTTTCTTTTAAATTTAATTCTTTTGGAAAAGATTATATCTGGAAGGTCTAGTGCTTATAGGTATTGCATTAGGTTTTAAGAGAATGAAGTGGCCTCTTCTTGGAGGCAAGGAAGAAGGCTCCATAAATACATCTTTATAGGATTCCAATATAGTTTGAATATTTACTGGAAAGTCCACTTGTTATTCCATATCGCTGCTCTTATAGTCAATAAATGAGACTAAAGTACCCTTTTTTTTCCTGAAGATTTGTTTGATGTTGATGGCTGTTATAGCTTTCAAGAAAGCTTCAGGATACATTCCTCCCAATATTACCCAGTTTAATTCATGAGTGACCCGTGCCTCATAAGCCACAAAATCAAATAAAACTGGATTATGATTTCTTATATAGTCTCCCCTTAATATCATGTCTACAACACCCAACTTAATGGGTTTTAAAGAATACTCAAACTCCACACTTTGCACCCATTATTTAAATCTTGTACATATATGGTAACTCATGACCAGGTTACCATTTTATACTGTGAATCTCTTAGAGTTATCATCCCTAATCACACAACCCATTTCTTTAGTTGTCTCTATATCGAGAAAACTATGTGTGCTGCCCAAGTCTAATAACACTAATACTTTTTTTTAAGATTCTTCTTTGAGTCTAATTGTATTAGTAATTTCAAGACTTGAGAGTGCATGCAATCTGATAGCTTCATATACCTATTCTTCCTCATTAAAAGGTAAAATCTCTCCTTGTCTTTCCTTATCAATGTCAACTACTGATACATCCAATTATTCCTCTTCAGCTATCACGGCATTAATTTTTTTGTTTTATACTGATGACCATAAACCAATTTATCATCACATTTGTAACATAATCCCTACGACTTTCTAGTTTCTCTTAAGTTTTTACCCCACAGAATTAGTATTAGGTGGATTCTCCAAGTGAGACATAGTTTGATTCTTCGCACAATAATTTGACTGACCACGTGGGTTTTTATCTTCACATTAGTCATCTTATTTCTCTTATTAATGTTATTCAGCAACTTCTCTTGATGCCTAACCTTATAAACTTCTTGGGTCAAGGTGAATGGATCTAGCATATTTTCAGTCTGCTTCACCTCTTCCTTGATCCCTTCAATGAAAAATCCTAGGAAAAATTCCTCCGGAATAGTGGTATTCTTCATCAATACTCAAGCCTTTAAGTCCTCAAAGATTTCTAGGTACTCATAAATAGTTCCTCTTTGTTCTATCTTCTTAAACTCACTCAAGAGATCCAATTATAAACTCACTCAAGAGATTCAATGTAGTGTGTGTAGAATTTGAAAATCATCGGCATATTTCTTCTACAAATTCACCCCATTTGACCCTTCCTTTGCTCAAATGGAAGGAAACATACCAAGTTTCAAATCTTCCATTTAGATGCAACTCAAATATTTCCAGCTTCTCTTTAGGTTCCTTTACTCTATTATAATGAAAATATTTTTTGCATTTTCATATCCATGCCTCGGGATCTCTGTCCTCAAAATAGGGAAACTTTACTTTGTGACTAAAATTCTGCACCTAATTTCTGATTGTCGGTACTGCATTGAAGTACACTGGTCGAGGAAGACCAAAATTGGATTCACCATGTGCACCCTCGCCATCCGTAATACTTTGAGTATTACACCTCTCTCAATAATATCCGGGCTATCAACATATCAAACGTTTTGCTTAATTCATCCATTTTTACGTCTATTAATAGGGTTTTTTGTTGATTTCTGCAATGTGATTCAACAACTGTATTTCTAACTTTTTGATCTTTCCTCTATAGTTTCAACCTTATTTCCACCATTATTATGTAATTTTATCCAGTATCGGGCTCTGATACCACTTGTCATACCCTTGGTACGCAAATTATAAATTGCTAATCCAAAATTTATAAAGGGAATTATTATTAATAGAAATCAACAGTTACAATTGAGTTATCATTTGAATTATCTAATCAACACATTCCAAGCTACAACTTTGTAATTTAACCATTTAACCTGTAACAAACTTAGGATTAAAGAGAAAGAAGCAGAAGGAGAAGAAAATTCTAGAAGAATTTAGGAAGAAGATCACCAATAAATTGATAACTGCCTTTTCTCAAATTTGGTTAAGCTATTTCTAGACACGAGATGATTAAAATGAGTTGGCGCTGATGTGTACTCCACTCAGACTTACCCATGACTTAATCCACATTGTTGATTTATTCTAATCTCTGTCATTTATTTAAAATATCTTTTGGTCCACTCTGGATGTTGCATTATTTTGCTGTCGCTTGTCTCAATTAACTCTACTCCTTTATATTTTAACATCCCTAATTGATAACTCTATTTTCCCAATTTTATTTCCACCTTTACTCGATTATGGATGTAACTATTTGATAAGTTACGGTCTTACTTAATGGGTACCAAAGTGACTGTGTACACAAATCTGGTATATATTTATTAAAAAAGACACTAAACCCCAGCTTATTTGGTGGATTTTATTATTCAAGGACTTTCATTTGGAGATGAAAGATCTAAAGGGATAAAAAAAACAAATAGTAGATCATTTATCTATGATGGAGAGTTTGTGTCAAGTTTCAAATGGAAATATTCAAAAGGAGTTTCTCGATGAACAACTCTTGTCCTTGATAATCACAGAGCTACCTTGATAATGCAAATATTGTGAACTTGATAGTGAGTGGGGTGTACTAACCTTAGACCACAAGGAGTCATAGAAAGTGGCTTTACCGTGAGTCCCAATTCTACACATAGGATGAGCCATATTTGTTTAAAAATTTCACAACCGAGACTACCCCTTTGTCGTAACATGGTGCTTAGAACCACAAGTGATTCCAAGAAAATCCATGGACTGACATACTGTTTAAGCAACTGATTTAATATATATATATATATATATATATGAACATTAAATAACTTAGTAGAAGCATAATCAATATGATATAAGCTATTTCAATAGATAACTGATCAAAGTTTACAACACTGAACTCCGAGAGAGAGAAAAACTTAAATTTCAAATACCAACTCTGACTGACCATCTATGAAGCCTCTACTATACTGACTATAGTTAGCTGGGACATGACCCCCAAATATCCCTAATAAATACATGAGAAAAATAAAAATAAAATATAGGAACTACAACTGACTTGAGTCCCCAAAATAAGAGAACTTATCACCTACTGGATGAATGTTGAGAACTATGTGACCTTTTTTTGTGAACTACATCTGGTACCTATATTATGATAGAATGGAAATGTGACCTTTTTTTGTGAACTACATCTGGTACCTATATTATGATAGAATGTATCCATAAACCCATATATATGGCCAGTACTTTTGAATTTACTAAGTATATGAGACATGCAATAAATCATGAAAATACTTAATCTATTCTTTATAACTGAAGACATAAGTTATTTGCTGGGATATGCATTTAAATCATGGTTGTACATAAAAGTTGTAAAACTTATTAAGATTTCTATATCATGCACTGCAAAATATTTTTGTAAGTTGGGAAGCGTTAGAAACATAAGTACCATATGCAAATCATAAGTTAAAGCTGAATAGGTTGGAAAACTGTATAGAGGATCATGAATAAATACTAAGTATGAAAGAATGATTATGTAAAAAGAATGCAAGACCAAGTAAAGCATGTACTGAAATAATTTGTAAAACTAAATAACTGATTAACTAATAAGCTGAACACTTGGTCATGCAAATCTGAGCTGGATTGGTCTGATTAATGAACTGAGACTGTGGGAGCTAACATATAACCTACATGCCCCAAATAGAGCTAATAGGGGTCCATCCTATAACCAGTTGAAAGGGTGTCATTACCTTTCCACGGCTACTGACACTCATAGTGTGGATCCATAAAGCTGATATGCCAAACAACAAGGGTGTCAAGACTAAACTGTGAGCCCTGGGATGAAGTCAAGCCTAAATTGATAAGTGACCCCTAATAACCTATGTTAGCTATGTAGTTCTGAAACATAGGAACTTCTACTAACGACTTTACCTAAGATGACGGGGGATACTCCATCCCTGCATTTAATCGGCGCTAAGCTATACTCCCAACTAAAATAACACATAAGCATAAACTAGTACATGCACAATTATTTGGTAAAATAGGGTGTGCTGAAAATAACAATGCATTTATAATTAGAATATCATGATAAAACCACGGTCTAAATGACTTGTAACTTGAAAAACTGAAATATGCATGCCTATCTAGGTAGTGGGTGTTCATAACCTGCCCATTGAATAATAAAAATGAATATGATAATTTAAAGTTAATGATATGACAAGAAATTTCATGACTTAAACTCAAGATTCGAACAATTTTATCAATATAACAAGTTATCATGATTGGGGTAAAAAAGAATACTTTAAATTATGAGGGAAAACTATTTCATGGTAAAATTGAAATTACATGGAGAAATCATGGAATTAAGACTTTACATGGGACCCAAAAACAAAAGGGGAATTAAATTGAAGCTTGAGAAATCTTAAAAAAAACATGGGTATGTCAATTATAGCTTGATCATATGTAAGACCCCGTAAAGTTTCCTCATAGTCTGAGACTTTAGAACATGTCAAGTGAAGCCTTATTCCATCTCTAAAAGATTTAGGAATGACTTCCAAAGTGATTAGTATTTAAATCATATAGAGTTTTCCTAAAAATAATTTTTTATCGTATTGGAAATTGAATTATCTTTACAACGATACCCATTTCGTCAAAATCTGACATCGGAAGAGAAAGATATGGCCGAATTATAGAAAGCAGTTTAAACTGGCCAGGTGCGACGGAGAGGTCCGATGGACCGCCGAGCTAGCGATGGATCATCGCCTAAACCATCGCAGAGGAGGCAGTGAGAGCTCATTCTGGTTAGGCGCAATGGTAAGGCCGATGGACCATCGATCCAACAATGGAACGTCGGCCCAGCCGTCGCAGATAAGGCAGAAAGTCCAAATCTGGCTTAGGTGCGACGTTCAGGACCGATGGACTGTCGATTCAGCATAGGACCATCGTACCCACCGTCACATATTTCATTCCATGATTTTAAGTCATTTTTAAAAGGGACTTTTTGGTCTTTTTCCACCCTTTTACATCTTAACATACCAAAATGAACCAGATGACTTAGTTCATCCAAAAACATCTCAAAGCTAGGGTTCCTCCTCAAGAACAAACCCAAATTCCTTCTCTAAAAAATTCAAGAACTCACCATAGATTTTACAAATTGAGTTAAGATTCAAGGTTACCAAGTCAAAGGCTTCAAGAACCCTCTCTCAAGAGTTCCAAGAAGAGTCTCAAGAAAGCTTGTTCATCTAATTTTACAATCTAAGGTATGTGAGGTTTGAACAAGAACACTTCTTTCATCCTTGTGCCCAAAAGTTGTTGTAATTACGAGAATATATGATTTTACATGTTTTCTTATTTAATTGAAGTATGGGTTTATACCCTAGGTTGTTATTCCTTGATATTTTAATAGTTCCAATGTTCTAGAAATTGAAGTACATGAGTATGTTGATATTTTAAGGAAAAATGTTGAAAATTCCAAATTTTCTATATGATTTATGAATCTTTATGACATCTAGTATGCACTTTGATGAGTCTTAACTTGAGATTTGATTATGGGTCATTAAGCCCTAATTGAGATTTATAATTTTATAAACTTTTCTGCTATAAGCACCTATGAATTGAGTACTTTGATATTATTGAGAAAGATTTTGCCTTTCGATCATAATAGAGTTGAAATCCACATTGAGTATGATTTAAAGAAAATAAAAATATGTCTTGGTCTTCATTATAGACCCTTGAGTTATTTTGAGGTGGATTTCCTAATAGTTCTAAGCTGAGAATGGGAGTAGTATTTAGCACTGAGTTGGGCATGATACTAAGGTCTCATACCCCAGAACTACGTGCCACCATAGGTTCGAGATTTATAGGCCCAAGGCCGAGATAGTAATCACTAAAGATAAGGTTCTACTCTAATGGCAAGGATAGAATAGCTCTCCCACATGTGGGCAAGACGTTGAACTCCATGTACCTCACATAGTTTATATTGGTTAGAAGAAAATTCTGATTTCCAAGTGTCCCGAGTCTAAAAATATCCCAGAGTTCCCAAGTGTTAAAAGTTTCCTAAAAGTTCAAAGTCCTTAAGTTTTAAAGAAGTTTTACTCTCCACAAGATAAATGCATGAGTTTGAAAGTATTGTTATATCTTTCTTTAACCTTCAAGTATTGAGAATAAGAGGAGAGTATAGATTTTAAAGCTAAGTATAATGACTCACAAGATTTTTGTTACATGTTTCACTCTTTATGATTTATGAGTTTTATATTGTAGACTTATTCTAGCCATGTGAGTCATTCCTATTTGCATGCATGATTTTACTAAAGAGTATTGATATTGTTTTATGTAAATGCATACGCCCCTATATACTCAATACATTCCCAAAGTGTTGATCACCATATATGTCTGTGTTCTATATTGTCTCATAATGTAGGTTCAGGTTCTCGGTCTCAGTAGTGACGGTAAATCTCGAGTACCTTTGTCTACATTCCACAGTTAGTGAGTCCTCATGGTTCGAGGACCTATATTTGTAGCTTTTCCATTTTCGCAGTGTTTTGAGTTTTACTTTTAGGTTTTAGTGAGTCAGTTGGGGGTTTGTCCCAATGGCTCTCCAGTTTGAGTAGTAGAGTCTTTGTCAGACTAGACTGTCAGTTGAAGTTGTGTTCCAGATTATTTGTATTCTTTCTATGCAGACATTACTTCCAGTTATTTTGGATTATAGTTGACCGATTAAAGTAACATTGTTTAGATTATTTATCGTAAAGTAAGTCTTAGAAGTTGTAATAGGCTCAAAGGGTTAGCTTAGGGCTACTTGTAGCCTTAAGCACCGTGTGACGTCTCGGGATGACGTTTTGGGGCGTTACATCATATGCTTTAAATTCAGAATAATAACATGTAAATCATGCATGGACATGAGAATAGTATAAATGATATGTTATGTGCCTAAGGAGTCATGAATAATCATTAAAATGTTCTTATAAGTAAATTTTATATCATAGATGATTGAATTCAACCATAGAATGACAATTGGATAAAAGCCCTAGACTATGGAAATCATAAAATTGTAATTTGGGCATGAGGATGAAAGGAGATCATCTTTAAATATCCACATACCTGTAACATATCACACTCAGCTACACATATTAAAAACTCCACCAGTTACAATCTATTTGTCTTCATTAGTTACACATATTAAAAAATGCCACTTTCTCTAATAATTTTATAAACCATTTCATTATCTAGCAATTCCAGTTGTCTTTTTAAACTCAGCTCTCAAGAATCTAAGGAAATTGGTACAAGAAAACAAGTTTAATCCCTTCTCCAGATCTCATATCACACTCAGCTACACATATTAAAAACTCCACCAGTTACAATCTATTTGTCTTCATCAGTTACACATATTAAAAAATGCCACTTTCTCTAATAATTTTATAAACCATTTCATTATCTAGAAATTCCAGTTGTCTTTTTAAACTCAGCTCTCAAGAATCTAAGGAAATTGGTACAAGAAAACAAGTTTAATCCCTTCTCTAGATCTCAAGATCTTCAAATTCTTTGAGGTATGTAGAACTATCTCTCTACATCTGCAAGTTCTATTGTTTCTCACAGTTCAAATTACTCTTAACATATCTAGGTTCTTTAATTAAGTTGTCGGGGAAATCAGGAGTTTCTTTATTTTCATCCATCATGTTAGTTCTTTAAATAAGTTTCTATAAATCTGGCAAATCACCAGAAACCAAGAATACTTATTAGTTTTTCTTTTTGTGAAAATCATTAGAGCCTATTTAGATGGAAGCATTGTTCCCTTTTGTCTCTTAAGTTGATACCCATTCCAGATTGTATGTTGACATGCTAAATCTCTTTAAGTTTATTAAGTATGTGTAATTACTAGTTGATTGTGGTTTTGGTTGGATCTGGTTCTTATCATCGATAACTAATTAATAGAACTTATAATGACAAAAAGAAACTAACAGAAAAATAAGAAAGTTACAAGAGCACAACAACTTTCTAGCAAGAAAAAAACTAAAAAACTTTAAGTCTCAACAAAGAGAACTAATTACATAATCTGTTGATCGAAGTAGACTTCTCCTAGAACTTTTGAACTTCTAAGAATATCTACTCCTTGTTTGACTTTATTTTGTATGTGTTGGGAGATATTATGACTTATGAAAGCATGTATTCTATAAAATTCTTGAACTTCGATATTTATTGAATGAATTATCTGAATTTTTGCTATGATTACTGGAGTCTTTTCACTATTGGTTATGCTAAAAAAAATACCCTTAGAAGTTTCTCCATCATTCCCATCATACTACGAAACCTTTAACTATGCTAAAATGACTTGAATCTTTGAAAATCTCCAAAATTTTCATTATGTTATAAAACCTTTTCTTGTAAAACTGACATGATAATATGGTTCGTAGGACTTCTAACGTTATGAAATTTCTTCAAGAACATCCACATGGTATCATATATAATCTCCATAATCTTAAGTTATGCTAAAAGTGGCATGAACACATCCAGAATCTCATTCTTCATAAAGTTATAAGATCTAGATCTTATGAACCATGACAACATGTATTATGATGCTACTTTCCATGAGTCTCCAATAACATTAATGAATGATGTAACTTATCAAGTATGAGCCTAAAATGGCTAATTCAGAATTCATGAGTCTAAAATGGCTAACTCACAAAAATAAGCCAAAAGTGGCTAACTCGAGACATGTACCTAAAGTATCTAACTTATGAATACTAGTCAAGAACGACTAAAAACAAAATTTTATGATCCTAATAAAGCTAACCTCTAAACATGAATACATAATGATAACATCATGAGCACAAGGGAGTTAGTTCGGTGACCGTGAAGACATAGGTTCAAATGATAAATGCCCAAAACTATGTTTGTCGACATAGGATAGAGATCATTTTGCAAGTCAAATGACTCTTTTTTATCATGTGTCCCAAAAAAGGGCTAACCATGGATACTTGATAGCAAATTATGTCATGTCACGTCATGTGCACGGCAAGGTATAGGACGGCTTAGCTGATCTGGCTGAGATCAGACTCCATGCGTTCACATGGTGTTTTATGATGGTTCACTACTTTCTCCCACAAATAATTAAAGGAATTTAAATTTACTTTACTTGGTCAATTATAAATTTACTTTACATTTTTGTTCCTTTTCCAGATGCCTTCACATATTTGAATTTTATGGTTACTTCTAATCTTTCATTGTACTACCCTTTAGCAATGGTTTTATATACCAATACATTCCACGTATTGACCATCTTTGCCGCTACATCATTTCATGATGTAGGTTTTGGCTCTCAATTCTGCAGTCAAGTGCCTCATTAGGATTCCTAACTTCTGCTATTGGTGAGCCTCTTTCCTACTAAGAGGCTGGATGAGATATGTTGATTTTTTTATTTTTTTTTCTTTCCTTTTAGTACTAGTACTTATTAGAGGCTTCACAGTCTGGTGTCGTTGTCAAACAAAATTTTAAATTTCTAGTCTTTATCATGACTATTAGTATTGTATAAAATTAAGTGGTGTTAATAAATATTGATGATAATATTTTTCCTTTAAGAAATCTTACTTCAATCTTATAATTCTTTAGTTATACTCTTTCATGCTGGTTGTATTCTCATGAGTTAGGATAGAAAGTTCGCTCGTACTAGTAATAGTATCAGGTGTGTTTCATGTCTCGAGCTTCGGCTGTGGACGTGACAAACTTGGTATCAGAGCACAGAGTTTAAGTGTTCTAGGGTGTTTGTGAATCCATATCTAGTAGAGTCTTTTTTTATGGGTGTGAAAAATGACACACTAATAATAGGGAGGCTCCGAGATATTTAGGATATATTTCCCCTTCTTTCATACTCTAGATCGTGTAGTAGAGCACTGCCATAAAAAAACTTGCTTGGGTTCGTGATTTTCTCAAATTTCTCTATCTACTCCTCATCTTTAAGGTGGTAGGTGTTGTGAAACTCATATCTATATTAATGAGGTTCTCTTCAATAGAGACAAAAGAAATATAACTAATTTCACAAGGGCTTTTGATTAGTCCATTAGTGTATTCGAGTATATCATTTAAAAATACACGTATACTCTTGTTCATATAAATTGTGCTTTTGAGCCATAGTAAGATTGTTCTTCCATACCCCTTCCAAAAACTTATTTCAAATAACATCCATAAGTAGTAGAATAGTCCCAAGGTCGAAAATACGAAGTCATAAGTGTAGAGGAGGACAACAAATGGGGATAGTGATTGATTAATATATTTAAAAAGAGTCATTTATTCATTAAGCGTGTAATGGGATAGAATGTCCTTCGGTGTTAATTAGGGTGTATCAAGACTTGCAAGTTTTATGATAGTTAATAGAGGAAGAATGATCGGTTAAGATGACTTGAAGTATCTACTCGATTAAGAAAGAATTTTATTATGGCATGACTGTATGTTAGTAAGGAGTTATAGTAATGTTGTGGAGGGAAATGTGCTTATGGGCTGCAATAAGATAGATGTGGTGATTTAGATCAACTATGTTGTCACAAAATTTATATTGACTAGTGGTTCTTGATTTATTTTATAAGCTACAGTTCTAATTATTATTATCGGATAGTATTTCCATCCATGTTTAGCACTAGATGCTAAGGTTGAACTTTAGATGACTACAATGAGAAAGAATGGCGGTATAAGGGTGATAGCACATGTTTTGAAAAATAAATCTAGTAGGCTTGAATTTTTTTGTATGTGGAAGGTCTTAAGTTTGATAATTAAGGATAACACGGTTGTGCAAAAAAATATACGTGGAATAGTGGTGAAATGATGAATTATCGCTAAGTCAATAATAAAGAAAGCCCTAAGTTTTATGAAGAAAAGGGGTAACCAAGTTAGTGTGTTGTTATATGAGATTCAAAGTTATTAAGTACTATGTGAGCATATTTATTACCATTGAATTATTAAGTGTGGAGAAGGTTAGGTATGTTGTATATGGTGTTCTTGAGAGATAAATTGAGAGGATTATAAATTGATGATGTTGAGCCTCTTAGTACAATTTTAATTTCCATTGGAGTGGGTGGATAATAATTTAGTGGCGTGATGTTAGTAGACTTAGAAGGGAAGGAAAGGTATAGAGGAAGTGTTTATGTATACCTATGAAAGCATAAATAATAAAATGATGACTGCAAATTTTGGAGAAAGTTAAGAGATGTATCATGGGAGGAAGTCCAAGCAAGGATTATGTACCTAAATATATAGTCTATAGGGGAAGTAAGGTGATGATAACTGAGATTGGAGAATAGGTCCGCATATCTTAAATGACGACTTTGACCCAAGGGAGGAGATGATGTGGTAAAGAACGAAATTGGGTCTTCAGATATAGATAGTGAGGGTTTTTTTAGAAAAGAAAGATGATAAGTTTCAATATGATTCATTCTTATTCAAGCATATTTCATGATTTAAGCAAAGATAACACTCTACACATGTCTTATCCATTCATGTTGTTCCTATGTCTATGTACAAATTTTGTGTGCAAACTCATAAACATGTTCTAACCCTTGAATAGGAAACAATAACATTACACAACGATCCTAATATTACTCTAAGGTTCTATATATTTGGGCTCTACGTTATGTTGTTCCTGAGCCAAAAATCCATGCTTTACGTTACGTTCAGTTCTAAGAAACCAAAATTTATGTTATGTTCTTAGCTTGTGCTATGTTATCACTATGCCCAGAATGAGTCTTTTTTCACACCTTATGTGTTTTGGCACATGAAGTTTTCATGCCTATTTATTCCTAGGCCTCATCTAGAGTGGCAAGGTCACAATAAGTATTAGTAGTTATTGAATAGTATCTTTATTATT
This sequence comes from Capsicum pubescens, assembly GCA_030864215.1. NCBI lineage: Eukaryota > Viridiplantae > Streptophyta > Magnoliopsida > Solanales > Solanaceae > Capsicum > Capsicum pubescens. Next base: position 245,204,580 of record CM061546.1, on the reverse strand, counting down.
TTTTATGCTCATACTCTAGCCCTTCGGTGATGTTCCTTATGACCTGACAGTTGTGTGATATTAGTTGAGTTATCATTCAGAAGGAGGTGAATAGATGGCCCCTGTCATGATGATTGCAGTGTATTGGTTCCATCTACGATGATAAGTATGAATGAAGTGCAAGATGACGATTAGCTATTTGTAATAGTAAGATGAGGTCTTATAGTGTCCCTCTCGATAGGAGTTCATGAAATTGTGGGTCAAAAGGTTCTAGGGTAGACGGGAAGAATTTTCCATTTATATAGTTTTATCTTTAAAGATACCATGAAATGATTATAGTGATAGAATTGGATATTATGTTGATACCTATATGGGTAAATGCATGATGAAATTTGTGACATCTAAATTAGATCTCGCGGGTGGTAATTTTTTTTTTTTTGCGATGAGAAGAAGTAGTATCCTTATTGATAACTGTGGGTGCAAAAGAGTCCTTGATGAGTTTTAGAACAAAACTAAGAGAAATGTCAACAATCAAGATGAATGTTCCTAAAGGGGAAATAGATTATTGGATTTAGACTAGCATGACTATTTTAGGGTTAGGCTTGAATATGTTAAGAATATGTAATTAGAACCAAACATTAGTCTCTGTATGTGCTCATGTGAGTTGGAAATAATGAAGTGTGGTATTTATATGAAAAAGGGGTAGCTTATAAAGGTGTTGCTAAGATCTAAGGCTACAAATATTAGAGGTGAAGATGCTCTTATTCCTATGTCTACTGCACTATTGTTTCATGTCATATAACTTCATATCGAAGGGTACTTATGCCCAAGTCTTCATTATGTCATTTATGCTCTATGGACCCAAATCAGATAACTAAAATACCCCCATGGCTTCCATGAATTCAATACTTAAGTTGTTATGTTCATGCCCCTTGAAACCTATGTCCTATGTCATGTCTGTGTTAAGTCTTATTCTCTATTTTTTGTGCATAGAGTTTTTTTCATGAGTCTATAACCTTTATTCGACGATGAATGATCCCAAGAGGAAGGTATTGTAACATATCATGCTCAGCTATGCAAATTAAAACTCCACCAATTACAATCTATCTGTCTTCCTTAATTATAAACATTAAGAAATGCCACTTTCTCCAATAATTTTACAAACCATTTCATTATCTCGCAATTCCAGTTGTCTTTTTAAACTCAGCTCTCAAGAATCTAAGGGAATTGGTTCAAGAAAACAAGTTTAATCCCTTCTCTAGATCTCAAGATCTTTAAACGCTTTGAGGTTTGTAGAACTATCCCTCTACATCTGCAAGTTCTATTGTTTCTCACAGTTCAAATTACTCTTAACATATCTAGGTTCTTTAATTAAGTTGTCGGGTAAATCAGGAGTTTCTTTATTTTCATCCATCATGTTAGTTCTTTAAATAAGTTTCTATAAATCTAGCAAATCACCACAAACCAAGAATACTTATTAATTTTTCTTTTTGTGAAAAACTTTAGAGCCTATTTAGACGGAAGCATTGTTCCCTTTTGTCTCTTAAGCTGATACTCATTCCAGATTGTATGTTGACATGCTAAATATCTTTAAGTTTATTAAGTATGTTTAATTACTATTTGATTGTAGTTTTGGTTGGATCTGGTTCTTATCATCGATAACTAATTAATAGAACTTATAATGATAAAAAGAAACTTACAAAAAAATAAGAAAGTTACAAGAGCACAACAACTTTCTAGCAAGAAAAAAACTAAAGAACTTTAAGTCTCAACAAAGAGAACTAATTACATAATCTATTGATCGAAGAAGATGTCTCCTAGAACTTTTGAACTTCTAAGCATGTCTACTCCTTCTTTGACTTCATTTTGTATGTGTTGGTAAATCTTATGACTTATGAAATCATGTATTCTATAAAATTCTTGAACTTTAATATTTATTGATTGAATGATCTGAATCTTTGCCATTATTACTAGTGTCAGTTCACTATTGGTAGTTCTAAAAAAAATACTCTTTGAAGTTACTACATAATTACCATCATACATTGAAACCTTTAACTATGCTAAAATGACTTGAATCTTTCAAAATCTCCAAAATTTTCATTATGTTATGAAACATTTTTTGTAGAACTGACATGATAATATGGTCCGCAAGACTTCTAAAATTATGAAATTTCTTCAATAATATCCTCATGGTATCATATATAATCCCGATAATCTTAAGATATGCTAAAAGTGGCATGAGCACATCCAGAATCTCATTCTTTATGAAGTTGTAAGATCTAGATCTTATGAACCATGACAACATGTATTATGATGCTACTTTCTATGTGTCTCCAATAACATTAATGAATGATGTAACTTATCAAGTATGAGCCTAAAATGACTAATTCAGAATTCATGAGCCTAAAGTGGCTAACTAACAAAACTAATCCAAAAGTGGCTAACTCGAGGCATGTTCCTAAAGCAGCTAACTTATAAATACTAGTCAAGAACAGCTAAAAACAAAATTTTATGATCCTAATAAAGCTAACCTCTGAACATGAATTCATAAACATAACATCATGAGCATAAGGGAGTTAGTTAGCTGACCGTGAAGGCATAGGTTCAAACTAACAAATGCCCAAAACTATATTTGCCGACATAGGATAGAGATTATTCCGCACGTCGAATGATTCTTTTTTATCATGTGTCCCAAAAAGGGGCTAACCATGGACACTTTCTAGCAAATTATGTCATGTCACATCCTGCGCCCGACAAGGTATAGGATGACTTAGCTGATTGGGTCGTGATTAGACTCCATGCGCTCACATAGTGGTTTATGATGATTCACTACTTTCTCCCATAAATAATCGAAGGAATTTAAATTAACTTTACTTGGTCAATTATAAATTTAATTTACCTTCTTGTTCCTTTCCATATGCCTTAACTTATATTTGAATTTCATTGTTACTTCTAATATTTCATAGTACTACCCTTTTGCAATGGTTTTAAATAACAATACATTCTACGTATTGACTATCTTTGGCACTACATCATTTCATGATGTAGGTTCTGGCTCTCAAGTCCACGGTCAGGAGCCTCATTAGGATTCCTAACTTCTGCTATTGGTGAGCCTCTTTCCTGCTAGGAGGCTGGATGAGATATGATGATTTTTTTTGTTTTTTTTTTCTTTCCTTTCAGTACTAGTACTTATTAAAGGCTTCAAAGGCTGGTGTAGTTGTCAAACAAACTTGTTAATTTCTAGTCTTTATCATGACTATTAGTGGTGTTAATAAACATTGATGATAATATTTCTCCTTTAAGAAATCTTACTTCAATCTCATATTGTTTCAGTTATACTCTTTCATGCTGGTTGTTTTGTCATGTGTTAGGATACAATGTTCGCTCGTACTAGAAATAGTATCAGGTGCATGTCATGTCTTGGGCCTCGGTTGGGGCGTTAAAATACTTGAATGTAGAATAATTGGATAAATTTCTTAGGATTGAACTTGAACTTGAAGAACCCTAGTTGACTTTAGGGAGAAAGAAATCACCTCTTTTTTCTCTGTGATAAATGATTTCTAAATAATGGTAGGTTAGGGTAATATTTTTGCATGATAACTATTATTTGGAGGGTGAAACGATGTTTTTTTAGGTTTATAAGAGTTGGAAAATACCAAAAAGCTCCATTGGAAAAGTCTGAAAGTCGTCTGGAAGCAATCCCAATAACTTAGGTCATGACTCTTAGGGTCAGGCCATGAGTTGTGACTTAAGTAATGGTCAGAATCCCAATTTTAGCTTCTACTGCCAAGACTAGGACGCCCTCCTAAAAACCCGTAATGATACGTTACGTGTCGTAGTTCGGGCAGTTTTGACAGTGCTTCAATAAATTTGCTATAACTTTTCACCCCGACATCGGATTAAGGCAAAATTTGTATCATTGGAAAGCTAATTAAATTACATATATATATGTTGGTGGGTATTGACCTCATAAATTCTTATCTTACCAAAAGTTAGGCTAGTTTGATTCTAAATATAGTCATTTTCTTTACAAGAATTTAATTTCTAAGGAATGTTTCGACTTGTCTATAAGATAGGAACTATTTGGGGTCTTAATATATGTATAAGTAACTTGTAAAAATACCAAAAAATGAGTCTTTATTCTTGGATCCTTTATTTTTCAGGATATGTGTCTTCATAATGACTCGTAATGACTGGAGACGAGTCGTATGCTGGACTCGTACCCACTAGGTTGAATTTTTTGATTACATAATTTTGTGCCAATGAATCCTTCCATACGACTCATAGCCACTGATTATGGGTCATAGTGAGGAGTCATAGTTACTTGGATATGGCTGAGAGATCCACTTTAGTAACTACGACTCACTCATGATGACTCATCACGAATGGCTACGACTTATTACCTTGAGTCATAGTCATAACAGTGAATCAGGCCATTAAGGGAAATATTCCATAACTTCTTTCCATAGCATCAGATTAAGATGAGGCTTAAAGCATTTGAAAGCTAACATCGTGGCTTATCTTTTTAGAGGTCTTGATCTTGAAAGATTCGGGGTATTAAAAAAATAGGGCCTAAATTAATGAATCAAAAGAGGTATACAAGAATGTTAAGTAAAGCAAGTTTTGGAGAGTTGTCATTCATCTCCTTATAGAGGCCATCATCATGGTTAGCGCACAACTCACAAAATAGTGTAGTCTTATTTCTTTTGGCCCACATTATTTAAGGATATGACCAGAAATTCCAAAGAGTGTGACTAGTGTCAGTGCATAGATTCTATTTTGAAGAGGCATGAGATGCCTTTGAATAACATTATGAAAGAAGATATCTTTGATGTGTGAGGAATACACTTCATGGGATCATTTCCTTCTTTCTATCAAAAAAATACATTCAAGATGTAGTAGATTAAGTTTTTAACTAGGTGGAAGAAAAAATGTGCCCCACCAATGACTCTAAGAAGGTGGTTAAGTTCGTTAAGAAGCAGATATTCACAAGGTTTGGAACCTCAAGATCTATTATTAATGATGGTGGCACACACTTCATGAATAATAAGTCTAAGAATTTGTTGTCTAAGTATGGGGTAAGATACAAGGTTGCTACAACCAATCATCCCAAAACTAGTTACTAAGTTGAGGTCATAAATCATGAGGTGAAGCAAATTTTACAGAAGATGATGAATGCACAACACAATAATTGGGAACTAAAACTTAATGATGCACTGTGGTGTATTAGACAATATATAAGACTCCCAATTGGGACATCACTTTATAGGTTAGTATTGCACCAGAGAGCACATACAAGTGTATGTGGTTCTCCCAAGTAATATAGTGGCCTTAATAAAATCCAAGTATCAATACCATTGGGAGATGTGTCAGATGACTATCCAATTCTAGTTATACTATTAAGATTAACTAAGTGCTAAAGTAACCAAGAGTATTTGCGTGTAAATAAATAAAAGTAAACTTAATAATACGATAATGTAAATGATCTTGGACAATGATGGGGAAAACCTAGGGTTAAAGCATTATGAACAATCATACTTAGATTTGGAACTTTGTTGGTTTAAATAATTATCTTGGTTTTTGGTTCACATAGTTGATTATATGATTATGGTCTTCTGAACCACAAATCAACTATCTAACTTAGACTTACAACTACATCATTGAGCGAGGATGCAAGTACTAAGATAAATGTATTTTAATTTCTTCCTATTATTTAACAAAATAGGGAAAATTAGGTATATTCCGATCCTAAACGAAAATCATAACTCAATTAATTTGAAGAGTACAATCCTATCCCACGTTCTATCCTATCATTCATCACTCTGGGTTGCGATAGAATTAATCACTTATACTAAGGTTATCGAATCCATAAGATAGTTAAAATAGGGATACATGAACAACAAACAATGATAAAAGATATAACCAACTTAATTACATAGCATAAGCAATCAAGTTCTTCGCCTTAACCCCAAAGAAGGGTGTTTATCCACTCATGGACATTCAAAGAATCATAATCAATGAATCTATGTTACAATCCAAAGTAAAACTAAAGAAAAAGAGTATAAACCCTAATTTAATACCTCTCAAGAATGTTTCAATGCCCCAAGTCATCCTAGGTATTTCCAGAATAGCAGGAGTGTCCTATTTATACTTGGCCAAAGATGGCCGAGTTAGACTAGCTAGCGTTCCACACCAATATCGCATTATATAGGTAGAGTGGCATGATGATATAATGGAGGTATACTAGTTTATACAATTAAAGTTACAACCAATGGTGTGTCATGCCCTTATAGAGGCGGCTAGGCAGCGTGGCATGCCCCTAAGTCCACAAATTCCAGATTTCGTCAAGCTTTGCTCATTGATTTTGCCCCTTCATTCCTTTCTTAGTGGTTTTGTACTCTTTAATAACAGATTTTATACCATCAAATTATCATATTTATAATCTTACCAAGATTCATATATCAATAATCACCACGAATTAGAGCCCAAGACACACTAGAGTACTAGTTATCTCGTTTGACTTTTAATTGAACATCTTTCTTCCGAATTTCATTTGAACACACCATAAATAGAATAATTACATGGGTCAACACTTAATGATCATTTTTACAAATAGTAACTCATTACACATAAGATAAGTCCTCAAAACCAAGCTAAATAAGCGTAGATAACAACACTTAGGTGCATAAATCCACTTAAAATAATCACCCCACACTTAAAGGCATGTTATTCCTCAAAAAAATCTTCACTTAATAACCATATAAGAAAGAATCTACATTACTACTACAATAATAGATAAACTAAATCTATCACTACAATGACTACCCACATTGCAAGTATTACAACAAGTATGTCATATACAATTGAAAGCTCATGAGCACGACTTTTAAACGTCCTAGACTCAAGTATTGACTCAACCAAGTTAGCAAACACATGTGTATCACTCAATCACAGAGATCACATTAAATCACTTAATTATCATCAACCATGTTCCCTCACCACTATAAAGTAACACATATACTCACATAAATCACCTAACTAGAATAACTGATATTGTTGTAGAGCCTTATTTCTCTTGACCATGGTCTTGTTTGTCCAAAGACTAATCTTAAGAATCCTTTAGAATAAGACATACCTTATTTACATAGGAAAATAGATCAAATTCCCCTATTAACTCCTTCTAGTATCTTTATGCCCATATTTACCGCAGTTTCTCAATTTATAGTGCTATCATCATGTTAATTATTTATTTTTGGTACTGAAGCCGTGGTTGTAATAAAAATTGGACACCAGGTTAATATAATATACTTGAAAGGATGTGTTTGTAGTTTTTAGACTCTTCAAAGTTTACAATTATATTGATTGGATACTAGAGATGACATACATACTTGTAGTCGCATTTATGTTCATTTACTAGTATGATTCCAAACAAAACCGGGATTTTATTCCAGTTTTCTAAAAAGTAAATTATTTCCACTTTTCATAACACTAAAAATGATCCATTTATAATTGAAGTCGTACCACCTTTGTTAATGATTTGTGAGATTACAAAACTAAACACAATACTTTGAAAATTAGACCAAGGATGATTTCAATCCATTATTAATCCAATCATTCTTTGATTACTTATTTTACTATGGTTAAGGGGGATTCTGATCCTTTTTACATTATTATACCATTTTAGGCTTGGGTTTGATCTAACGAATTATACTCATTTAACCATGGTTCAAGTCTGAGCAATTATTGCACTCTTATTTCTTCAGGAACTAGTTGGAAAAGATTGGTTATGATGGTTATCAGAACTTCTGGGTTGGTACCAGGAAGTCTATTTGGGTATCCCGACCCCTTTACTGATAAGTCATCATAATAAAGAATGTTAGCCACCGTATGTCCTGCCTTTTTGTGCTATAGATCTTGAGGAGATATATATATACTTGGTAAAATCTAGCACTTAGATGGTTGATAGTATGTGATTATCATTCCATTCGTTAATTATTATACATTGCCTGCAACCAGTATAATTGCTTGGCACCTATATCTATCGGTCTTATGGAAAAGTAGATTAGTAAATGATATGGTTGTTGTTTGGTGAATGATTTCTTAAACCTTCTTAGCATATGGAGCCCTATTATGTCATTGTTTTTCGAATCTAATCACTTAAATATTTACTAACCATTATTGTATAATTCATGGTTGGTTAGTTACAAACGGGTACCCGAGGATGTAGGTATGCTTCTAAGTACCCTTATTCTTTACTATTTTAAGAATTGATTATCATTAGACTATCTCATGCCTATAAACAATTCAGTTATAGACCCTGATTATGCTAGTTTTAGATCCCTTATTGCATATGACACTGGTGATGTAAGATTAGCTCCCTATAAGTAGGATCTTCGTACTTGGTTTCCATATAGCGTGGTTATATATATATATACATATATATATATATATATATTCTTTGGCAACTATTTGTATACCACTCCCTTTCTTCCCACTGTAATTATATATTTTGTAACTCTTTCTTTATTATACTATCATATATGGATTAGTTACTTACGAATGTGTGCTTTGTTCCTAATTAATTGTTGTACATGATAGTTTACCTTTACTTTTCCATTAGAACGTTTATGTTTTATTTCCTAAATAGCTACCTATAGTTATATTTCTTTTTTATATATTATTTATACATGTAATATCTTTTGAGCTTGGTCGATTCCTATTGAGTACCTCGTGTTTGTTATTCATACTATACTTCTACCGCCTGTAGGTCATAGTATGAGTTATCAACATTGATGTGTTCATTATGCAGAGAAACCATGGATCAGAGATTCGGTGTGAGATGTTGACGTTTGGAGTTGTTCCTTCTCCCCCCTTTACTGTTAGACTAATCTCTATTTATGTATTTTAGAAATTGTTGTGTATATTAACTTTGTATTCTTCTTTGTACTCCTGTTGTTGTAGGAGAAGTTCTTGTACTGACCTCACCAGGTTTTGGGGGATGTATATATTTCCTTCTAATAAATTCTTCCCAAATTTTGTCTTGATTTTTGCTTATCTTATTAGTCCATTATTAGTTGATCTGGACTACAGGTGATCTTACCTACTCATGGATTATGATAGGTGCCTACATGACCCAAGAAATTAGATTGTGACAAATTGGTATCAGAGTATAGGTTCATGGTGTTGTTGGTACAAGAGCTAAGTTCCTAGTAGAGTCATGCGGATTGGTACGGAGACATCTTTATCCAATCTTTGGGAGGCTATGAGGTATTCTTAGGAAATTTTATTCTTTGATTCTTTGTTGTGTGTTCATACTTCTATGAACCTCATAAGCATTTCATAACTCTACATTCCCATATGGAAATTGCGAGGTTAATGACAGATGCGGATGGGACTTTTTTGTGTGTTACTATAGTTTTGGCTCAGCGTTGGGCTAGGGAGTTAGAGATAAATATTGGGGATCTTTAATATCATGCTCAGCCCAAGATCCGACCTATTTTATGACTACCTCAGATTCTTAATATACCATGTTGGGGATCTCGAGTCTTTTCATGGATACTTTGCAGTCAGTGGTGGTGCCTAGTACATCGAGTGTTTCTCATGCCAAAGTTATGTTTGTTGTTGTTCACTAGGTCTCTTTATCAATTTCATAGTAAGAGATTGGGTTTCTCAAGTATTAATTAGAGTCAATAAAGACAACCTAATAATCTTCATTAATTTTATTTCATCAATTATCTTTTTGTAAGAATTAGATTTTATTATCAATTAGAAAATTTAACCATGATCTCTAAGCATCAGGCATTCATAAAGCCCTTTTAGAACACTAACACCTATGTGTTGTCTTTGATCCATTAATAGTAGATTGTAAAGATGCTTGTCTTCTCCTATCACAACAATAAGTAATACCTGGTGCTTTTAAATTATGTAAAAAATGCCTATAATTAGAAGGAAAATATTAATCAAATGGAAATAATGGATGATAATTATTATCCCTGGTTGTGATTTATGTGGCACAATTGTAATTTGGAGATTCAAAGTCCTAAACATTGATCGTGAGTTTGAACATAGAAGCTATAAGTTTTTCCCAAAAAAATTATTTATAGTGAAGCTAAGTAAAAGTGCAATAAATAACAACAATTAAAAACTTAAAATATTTAGAAGTAATATAATGATATTACAGTCAAATAATAAATTTGTTAACTCTTGAAATTTCAATTGTGCCACATAATTTGGAACCCAAATATTATTTCACATACCCAACTAGCATTGACTTAATTTATTTTAGTCAAATAGTTTATTGATAACCACTAAAATGGTGTTGGAAATTAATTAAAGGGTGGTTATACAACAAGTTTCAATAAAAACAAAACAATATTTGATATCTTGAATTACATCCTCTCTACTACTTCAAAATTTATTTGTTTCTTCCTAGCTCTCCATATTGACTTGGTGTTAGCATATAATTCTGTGATTTCTCTCCCTTAAACTCGTGAACAATGAAATCCAAAACTCATTCATGGTCACACAGTTCAAACGCGGGATCGGATTCTCTTCATGCTACTGCTGAATATTTTCAACACATCCTTGAAAAGATTAGCTATAGTAGTAGATTTGACCCTGAAAAGATCAAATATTTAAAGAAAAACGTTAAAATTGATGCTAGTGAGGCAGAAGATCTTCTTGATATGAAACTTCATCAAATCATTTATCATAGAATTAAGATGGACATTTGGAATTTTACAACACCTGGATTTGCTACCAATTGTTGGAAATATGAATATAATTACAAAAGAAGTATTCAGGTTTAAATTGTAAAGTTGTAAATAATTAGTAACTATGATCTGATTATGAGTTATTAAATGGTAAGATGAATAAAATTCTAAATAGCAAGGCATGTTCCTAAAGGGCCCAATGAATTCTTAATTGGAATGATGCTGATCAAGTACTTGAATTATCCCTGGATTCCTTGATTGGCACTTGTTCTATAGGATGATGATGTCCAATTTGGATGATCAAATCATGCACGAACTTGATGATGAATTGGAGATTTTATTTCAAATATTGAGAGGATAACTGCGGGATCTGATTATTGTATGTGATACCCCACCCTTCTCCTAGTTCAAATTCATCTATAGAACATCAAAGATGTTGCTTCAAAGATGAATATATTTTATTCTATGTGAAATTTTTAATATTTTAAATTTTATCCCGTGGGAAATCGAATAACCTTTCCATCAATATGAAATTCACCCAAATTCGACACTCAAACGAAGAGTTAGAGCAACTTTAGTGAGACAGTGTACCACCTGGTACTTTAGCGCATTGCGGATCAAGCCAAAATGGAAATTTTCAAAATCCAATAAGCCTCCACAATTCCACCGCATTGCACTGGCTTTCCAATTCACAACCAAGGTGGCAACGTGATTTCCACCGCGTCACGCCAAGGTTCAGTTTCCCAATTGTCCAATTTCCAGTAAGCTAGCGCGATTATGGTGCATCACGCCAGCATATAAAATCCGGATTTTTCCATTTTCGAATTTTAATTTCAAGGGTAAGAAGGTCATTTTTCTACACCTATATATACTCTTTAACACGAGATTTCTCATTATTTCACCTAAATATACTATTTTTCTATTAATTTTCTTCAAGAACAACCATTAGGGTTCCTAGTTCAAGACCCAAGTCATCAAGATTCCTCCATAAATCTTTCGAGAATCATATAACAAGGTATGCAGATGTTGATTCTTGGGTTTCTTCCACCCAAAAAGTTCAAGAGTCCTTTCCTAAATTCAAAGATCTTATATTTAGGAGTTTTCATGATTCATGTGAATTGAAATTGAAGTTCTTGTTATTATTGAGTTTTAATTGATGATTTAGACTACCTATTTCAAGAGTTGATTCTAGTATGTGATGAATTGTATGATGTTCATGATAAACCCTCTTTAGGTTGCATGATATTGATGTATTCATAATGATTAAGTATAGAATCTGTGGTATAACCAAAGCATGCTCCCCATATGTTTGATAGAATGCTTAAGCAAAAAGAATAGTGCCCTCATTAGTATGTTAAGCATGAAATCCCTAATTATGCCATAACTAGTGCATGCCAAGCGTTTGTTGAAATTCCTTAGTGAATATATTATGATAAGTTGCATGCATTCTTATCCATGTGTATTCCTTATTGAACAACTATGAGGTATTAGTATGCATTGCCTATACATTCATATGTTTATGACATTCAAGTTATTGATGAGATATCATATTGATTGTGTTGTGAATGAAAGTCCATTGTCATGATACTCAAGTGTTGTCCTGTCTTATTTATTTATGCTATTGGGTCCTGGGGTACTTTTACCTAAAAATTTAGTTGTGTCTAGAGTTGAGTCAGTCTCAAGATAATTTTAGTCATTCTATGATAGGTAGAATTTAGCCGGTATAGAACTTAAGAAAATTCAGTAATCTCAGTACTAGTTCAATTCAGTCTCAGTACAAGTCTAATCCAACTCAGTATTTAGTTCCGATTTAATAGTATTCAGTAGTATCCAATATTGAGTTTAGAATTCAGTGAAACTTAGTAAGCTAACAAGAATTCAGTAGCATTACGTCAGATAACAGAACCAAGTAAATTTAATCAGCTCAGTCAAGCAAGATGACCAGTAAGAGATTCAGCTCAGTCTAGAATAGTCTAGGAATTAGTTCAGTGTCTATTCAGTTTGGAGTAGGATTCAGCACCGAGCGAGGGCAGGGATGAAGGATTCCCTGTTGTTTTAGCTAGAGTCATTAATAATAAACCCTGCACTCCAGAACTACATAGACAGCACAGGATGAGGAGTCACCCATCATATTAGGCTTGACTACCTCCCCGGAGTCACCCGTTATATTAGGCTTGGCTCCAACCAGGTGTCACCCATTATATTAGGCATGGTATCCTGGGTTCAGAGAGAAAGGTATTTACCCATGGCATGGTACAGAAACCCTTCCAACTGGGGTTACAAGTTGGACCCAAAAGAATCTAGAAGGGGCATGTCGGTTAGATGACTACCTCTCACAGTCTCAGTTTCAAATTTAGTCTCAGTAATAGAATTCAGTTGAGGAGTCACCCGTTATACTAGGCTTGACTACCTCTTAGAGATCACCCATTATATATGCTTGATCTTAGATTCATACAATCATATTCATTATTAGTAGACTCAGAGGTCACCCATTATATAGGCTTGATCTCGAATTCAGTTTATCAAGTATCAGGCATCATTACCAGTAAACTTAAAGGTCACCCATTATATAGACTTGATCTTAGATATAATAAATCAGTATTAGTATCAGCAAGATTAGACATCAATCTCAATAGTCTCAGTTATTCTGTCTCACAGTATTAGTAAAATCAGATATCTGTACTAGTAGACTCAGTTATCAGTAAGTCAATATTCAAAAACCAGTATGTAGAGTTCATATTCAGTGTTACTGCGATTCCAGTTTTGGTTTGTGCATTCATGCATATGTCCTCATTCAGTACTCTCATGTTATTCAGTTAAGTTATGTTGATGCATAATCCCTTGCATTTAGCCTTACTTTAGCTAGCATACCAGTACATTTAAAGTACTGATGAATACTTTTATCTTGCGCTATGGAGTCTTATACCATAGGTTTTGAAGCGTGAGATCCAGAGCCCCCTTAGTAGTCCAGACTCAGTCAGCAACAGTAGACATAGCAATGAATCCTCTTTATTCGAGGATGATCCTTATTTTATTGCATTAGACTCAGTTTATTTTTAGTAGATGGAGTTAGTTGGGGACATGTCCCATCAACTCCACAGTTCAGACAAGTTTAGAGGTTTTTCGGATAGATGTATTAATATTCAATTTTCAGTATTGAGTATTTTTAGATATTTGAACCTTATGGCAAGTTTCTGCTAGTTTTCTGCATTTATTTCAGTATATTATGTAATGTTGAGGAACAAATATCAGAAAAGGGTTAGCTTGTGGTCCTTCGGGATCATGAGCACCATGTGGCGTTCTAATTCAAGAAAATCTGGGCGCTACAAACCTGCTATCAAAGCCTAAGGTTTAATAGTGTCCTAGGAAGTCTGAAAAGATGCATCTAGTAGTGTCTTGTGCATGGGTGTGTTGCGCGACATATTTATGTACAGGGGGCTATAAGATGTTTTTAGAAACAGTTTCCCTTCTTTCAGTGTTTATGTCGTGCGAGTATGCATATGTTCCAGTTAATTCTCAGTCTTATCCATTCTCCCTTTCATTTATAGAGTATGCCTCCTCGCAGAGATAATGCTCGTAGTGTTGATAACTAGACACCTCAGCCAGTAGATCCTAAGAATGAGAATGTGTCATATGCAGAGTTTCAAGCAGCTTCTTAAGAACTAGCCCAAGCTGTGATGACTAATGTTCAGGGCAACCGTTAGGCTGCAGTCCCACCTCAACAAGCTGGGGGTTCACCGGCAGCCAGAATCAGAGATTTCATGAGAATAAACCCACTAAAATTTTTTAGGTCAGTAGCAAAAGAGGACCCACAACTTTATCTTGAGAAGGTAAAGAAGATCACCAAAATTATGCATGTATTTACGGAGGAGAGTGTAGAGTTAGCATCCTATAGGTTGAAGGATATTGCTTATGATTGGGTAGTTATGTGGAAGAAGAGTAGAGGGGAAGATGCAACTCCCATGACTTGGTAGGAGTTTCAGGATGCCTTTTTAGATAAGTTTTTCCCACTAGAGATGAGAGAAACTAAGGTAGAAGAGTTTATAAATCTAAGTCAAGACTCCATGAAAGTAAGGGAGTATTTCCTTAAGTTCAATTAGTTAGCTAAGTATGCTCCTAATTTGATAGCTAATCCTAGAGCGAGTATGAGTAAGTTTGTGACTGGTGTATCCGGGTTAGTGTTGAAAGAGTGTAGGAATGCTATGCTCAATAGAGATATGGACCTTACTGGACTGATGATGCATGCACAGTATATTGAGGCTGATAAGACAAAAGAAAGAGAGAGAGAGAGAGTAAGAAAGCTAAAAAAAGTAGTCATAGTTTCTCTCAGGCAGGGTCACAGGGTGGTAACCGGTCTCAGCATAGTCAAAAGTTTATCCGGGTTAGTGTTGAAAGAGTGTAGGACTACTATGCTCAATAGAGATACGGAACTTACTGGACTGATGATGCATGCACAGTATATTGAGGCCGATAAGACAAAAGAAAGAGAGAGAGAGAGTAAGAAAGCCAGAAAAGGTAGTCATAGTTTCTCTCAGGCAGGGTCACAGGGTGGTAACCGTTCTCAGCATAGTCAAAAGTTTTCAGTTCCAGCTCCATCCTCAGCTAGTGTACCCACACCAAAGTTCATAGATGTCAGTCCTGATGGGGCGCCAGGCTCAGAAACCCAGGGTAGTGCCAGCAGTGTCCGTACCTACCTTCTTTGTGGAGAGTGTGTCAAGAATTACCTTGGTGTGTATATAGTAAATAGTCAGGTATGTTTTGGATATGGTAAGCCAGGCCACATAATGAGGGAGTATAGAGTGCTAGCTCAGAAGGGTAGAGATTCACATCATTAGGGCGCTGCTCATAGTACCACCAATGGTCAACTTCAATACCGAATCTATGCACTTCAAACTCACCATGCTCAGGAAAGGTTCCCTGATATAGATTTGGGTATGTTATGAGTCCTTCATCTCTATGATATACATCCTTAAATCCATTTCTCCCATTTTGAGCTTAAGTTTTCAGCATAAGTTAGTTAGTAGAGCTAGCAAGTCAGTTTAGTAGTCCAACAGTCAGATTCACATAGTTTGTTATTTCAGTTCTTCACCTGATCATGCTATCAGAAATCTCCAGAATGTAATTGTTCCAAGATAGAGTATCCTAGTAGTTTCGAGTATAAGTTCATCTCATGAGTCATGCATTAGTTTTAGATCTCAAAATCAATCATGACCCAGTTCGTAGGTGCCTGGTGCATAGCCCAGTATTTCAGTAAAGTATTCTTAGAGGGATATAGAGTCCCAAGGGGGAGATACCCCATAATATACAGATGCTTTCATGTTCTTAGACTTATTTAGTTTTATTTTCAGACTCTCCTTACGAAGTTATCACCAATTATCATTGCATACTCAGTCATGCATTCAAGAATCAAATATATATTCATGCATTAGATATGCATGTTTAGTAGAAAGAGTTCAGTTCTTTAGTGTATACAGTCATGCATTCATGAGAGAAACTCAGTCACGAATCCATGCATCAGATATTCATGTCCATTATGAGTATTCATCTTATGAGTATCTTCAGTCGTGTATTCCATGCATCAGATATGCATGTTAAGTATGAAATCCCAATATATCAGTAGTTCCAGTCATATAGTCATGTTTCCCATGCTCATGTACAGTAAGTTTATCCTGCTAGCATTCTCATCTTAATCATTCTCATTCAAGGACGAATGTTCCCAAGGGGGAGATATAGTAATACCCCACACTTCTCCTAGTTCAAATTCGTCTCTAGAACATTAAAGATCTTGCTTCAAAGATGAATTTATTTTATTCCATGTGAAATTTGTAAGATTTTGACTTTTATCTCGTGGAAAAGCAAATAAGTATTCCATCAATACTAAATTCATCCAAATTTGACACTCGAACAAAGAGTTAGAGCCATTTTAGTGAGATAGTGTACCACCTAGTACTTTAGCGCATCACGGAGCAAGCCAAAATTGTAATTGTCAAAATCCAGTAAGCCTTCGCAATTCCACCGCATCGCAGTGGCTTTTCAGTTTGCAACCAAGGTGGCAATGCAATTTCCATCACATCGCGCCAAGGCTCATTTTCCCAATTGTCCAATTTCAAGTAAGCTGGAGCGATTATGGCGCGTCGCGCTAATATGTAAAATCAGGATTTATCCAGCTCCGGATTTTAATTCCAAGGGAAAGACGGTTATTTTGCTACCCTTATATATACTCTTTAACATGAGATTTCTCATTATTTCACCCAAATATACTAGTTTTCTCTTAATTTTCTTCAAGAACAACCATTAGGGTTAATAGCTCAAGACCCAAGTCATCAAGATTCCTCTGTAAATCTTCTGAGAATCTTATAAGAAGGTATGAAGATGTTGATTCTTGGGTTTCTTCCACCCAAGAAGTTCAAGAGTCCTTTTCTAAATTCAAAGATCTTATATTTATGCGTTTTCATGATTCCTGTGAATTGAAATTGAAGTTCATGTTATTATTTAGTTTTAATTGATGATTAAGACTACCAATTTCAAGAGTTGATTCTAGTATGTGATGAATTGAATGATGTTCATGATAAACCCTCTTCAAGTTGTATGATATTAATGTATTCATGATAATTAAGTATAGAATTTATGGTATAACCAAAGCATGCTCCCCATATGTTTGATAGAATGCTTCAGTAAAGAGAATAGTGCCCTCTCAAGTATGTTAAGCATGAAATCCCCAATTATATGATAACTAGTGCATGCCAAGCATTTGTTGAAATTCCTTAGTGAATGTATTATGATAAGTTGCATGCATTCTTATCCATATGTATTCCTTATTGAACAACTATAAGGTATTAGTATGCATTCCCTATACATTTACATGTTTATGTCATTCAAGTGATTGACAAGATATCGTATTGATTGTGATGTGAATGAAAGTCCATTGTCAAGATACTCAAGTGTGGTCATGTCTTATTTATTTATGTTATCGAGTCCTGGGGGTATTTATACCCAAAAATTTAGCTACGTGTCTAGAGCTGAGTCAGTCTCAAGATAATTTCAGTCGTGCTATGATTTGTAGAATTCAGCCGGTACAGAACTTAAGAAAATTCAGAAACTCAGTACTAGTTCAATTCAGTTTCAGTATTAGTCTAATCCAACTCAGTATTCAGTTCTGATTCAATAGTATTCAATAGTATCCAGTATTCAGTTCAGACTTCAGTGAAACTCAGTAAGCTAATAAGAATTTAGTATCATTCCATCAGATAATAGAACTAAGTAAATTCAATAAGCTCAGTCAAGCAAGATGACCAGTAATAGATTCAGCTCAATATAGAACAGTCTAGGAATCAGTTCAGTGTCTATTTAGTTGGGAGTAGTATTTAGCACCGAGCGAGGGCAGGGATGATGTCTTCCCCATTATTTTAGGCAGTGTCATTAATAACAATCTCTTTACTCCCGAATAGCGTAGCCAGCGCAGGATGAGGAATCACTCATCATATTAGGCTTGACTACATCCCCGGAGTCACCCGTTATATTAGGCTTGGCTCTAACCAGGTTTTACCCATTATATTAGGCATGGAATCTTGGGTTCAGATAGAAGTGTCTTTACCCATGGCGCGGTACAGACACCCTTCCAACTGGGGTTATAGGTTTGACCCCAAAGAAGCTAGAAGAGGCATGTTGGTTAGATGACTATCTCCCACAATCTCAGTTTCAGATTCAGTCTCAGTAATAGAATTCAGTTGAGGATTCACCCGTTATACTAGGCTTGACTACCTCTCAGAGATCACCCATTATATAGGCTTGATCTCAGATTCTGACAATCATATTCATTATCAGTAAACTCAGAGGTCACCCATTATATAGGCTTGATCTTAGATTCAGTTTATCAAGTATGAGGCATCATTACCAGTAAACTCATAGGTCCCCATTATATAGGCTTGATCTCTGATATAATAAATCAGTATTAGTATCAGTAATATTAAACATCAATCTTAATAGACTCAACTATTTTTTCTCTCAGTATTAGTAAATTCAAACATCAGTACTAGTAGACTCAGTCATCAGTAAGTCAGTATTCAGAAACTAATATTTAGAGTTTGCATTCAGTGTTACTGCGATTCCAGTTTTGGTTTGTGCATACATGCATATGACCTCATTTAGTACTCTTATGTTATTCAGATAAGCTATGTTCATGCATAAGCCCTTGCATTTAGACTTACCTCATTTATTATACCAGTACATTCAAAGTACTGACGCATACTTTTCTCTTGCGCTATGGTGCCTTACACCATAGGTTCTGAAGCATGAGATCCAGAGCACCCTTAGAAGTCTAGACTCAGTCAGCAACAGTAGACGTAGCAGTGAATACTCTTCATTCAAGGATGATCCTTATTTTATTATGGCATTATACTCAGTTTATTTTCAGTATATAAAGTTAGTTGGGGCTATGTCCCATCAACTCCACAGTTCAAACAAGTTTAGAGGCTTTTCAGATTGATGTATTAGTATTCAGTTTTTAGTATTGAGTATTTTTAGATATTAGAACCTTATGGTAAGTTTCTACCTGTTTTCCACATTTATTTTAGTATATTATGTAGTGCTCAAGTACAGATATCAAAAAAAGGTTATCTTATGGTCCTTCATGATCATGAGCACCGTGTGGTATTCCAGTTCCAGAAAATTGGGGCGTTACATTATCACAATAGCAGGCATGGGTGTCTTTGGCAAAACAACACTTACTAGAAAAACTTATGATCATCTTCATACATGTATATCATTGACTGTCTTTCTTGGTTTACAGTATCTTAAGAATTTTGAGGTATAAATGTATTATTAGATGCTTTGTATAGCATTACAAAGAAAAGATATAGTGTAAATGTAAAAAAATTTAATAAAATTGATGGCAATGAGTGAGTGGGCCTAGTGCAACAAAAAATAAAGGGTCGATGATACCTTGTTGTTATTGATGATAGTAGGATTACGGAAGTTTGGGATAGAATAAGATGAATATTTCAAAATGAAAACAATAGGAGTGGAATCTTATTGACTAACAAGAAACTGACGTAGCAATGTATTTAAATACTAGTAGCCATTATGAGATAAGGCTCTTAAATTTAGAAAATAGTTGGAAGTTACTTTTTGAAAAGGTGTTTGAAGCAACACATGATCATCATCATGAATTGGAAGAAACTGGAAAGTAAATAGTAGAAAAATAACTAGGACTGCCTTTAAAAATGGAAGTGATCGTGGGACATCTTTCTAAAATGTCAAGGACATTAGAAGGTTGGAAGGATGTTGACTGAATCTTAATGAAAGTTGTTGCTAGTCATCTAGATAAATGCTTAGGAGTGCTCGGTTTGAGTTACCACCATTTTCCTAATCCTCTCAACATGCTTTATCTCTATAAGTAGTTTCCCAAAGGATTATTAGGATGAGAATTGGATATTGATCCAATTATGGATAGCAGAAGGTTTCATAATGACTTCTGGAAGTCATAAAGTTTGGAGAAAGTGGCAATAGATTACTTTGAGGACCTTATCAGCAGGAACTTGATACAAGCTAAAAAGAGAGATTCCATGGTGATATAAAAGCATGTGGACTGCATATGTTCTGTTTGACAAAAACTGAAATGAAAAAGCATATGCATGTAGCATGTTGTGATAACTTTCCCTACTTTTCCAGCGCAAAAACTCTTTTTTTCCACTTTAGTTTTAAAACCCAAAATTATTCAGTTGATTACTATTATAAGCTATTATTCCCTATAGCAGATCGATCTATTTTTTTCTCGTTTGAATCTGTCATTTTCACCTAGTATAATGTTTCTTGGGATATTGCCCATCTACCGCCGTGACCCTTGTTGGTATTTTTCCTGACTTCTTACCATAATTGGGTTTTCCTTTAGGTATAATAATTGGGTTTCCTTTTAAGAAAAGGAAAACATTTTCTCCATATGTGGCTAATTCTTATTCTTGTAGGAAAATGTCATAGACTCTATAAATAGAGACTTCTTTCTTCTAGTTTTGTAGCATCCACAATTTAGTCCTAGGGGTTTGAGAGTTTAGTTTGGGGGAGACTTTTTGAGACACAAGTGTTGCAGTATCACTTATGTAAATCTCCTTTTATTCTGAGTGAATTGTGTGAGGTTGTCTCTCTTGACAGTTTGTACTCTCTTTTATTTAGTGGATTGCTCACCTCCTTTTGTAGATGTAGGTTGATTAACCAAACCATGCTAAATTCTTGTGTCTCTTTTGGTGTATTTCTTATTTATATTGTTATTCATGGTCTTTTGAGGTTTTCTTTGATAGCTTATGCATAACACCTTCTTACTTTGGTCCTAACAAGTGGTATCAAAGTAAGGTTAAAATCGGGTGTTCATCTTGGCAGATTCTGTTCTAGTCGCAACCTATTTGATGATAATGAAGATTTTAGTTTGAGAAATTTTATTAGAGTGTTACTCTAAGTAGATTCAAGATTTATTGGAGGAGATTCTGGAGATAGAGATTGAACTTGTTGAAGACTACATGAGGAAAGAACTCAAGGCCAAGGGGGAGAATTGTTGGTATTTTTCCTGACTTTCTTACCACAATTGGGTTTTCCTTTTAAGAAAAGGAAAACATATTCTACATATTTGGCTAATCCTTATTCTTGTAGGAAAAGGTCATGGACTCTATAAATAGTGACTCCTTTCTTCTAGTTTTATAGCGTCCACAATGTAGTCCTAGGGGTTTGAGAGTTTCATTTGGGGGGAGACTTTGTGAGACACAAGTGTTGCGGTATCACTTGTGTGAAGCTCTTTTTATTCTGAGTGAATTATGTTAGGTTTTCTCTTTTGACAGTTTGTACTCTCTTTTATTTAATGGATTGCT
Organism: Capsicum pubescens; assembly: GCA_030864215.1. Classification (NCBI taxonomy): domain Eukaryota; kingdom Viridiplantae; phylum Streptophyta; class Magnoliopsida; order Solanales; family Solanaceae; genus Capsicum; species Capsicum pubescens. The sequence continues at coordinate 245,183,036 of CM061546.1, read as the reverse complement.
CATCTCCTTTTGTAGATGTAGGTGGATTGACCAAACCACGTTAAATTCTTATGTCTCTTTTGGTGTATTTATCATTTATCTTGTTATTCATGGTCTTTTGAGGTTTGCTTTGCTAGCTTACATATCATACTCACTTATTTCGGTCCTAACATCCCTATTATACGTGATTTTTTCTCCCATTTCATCATTCTCAGGATATTGGCCATCTTCAATACAAATAAATGGTTTGGGTCATTTCCACTTGTTATTACAAAGTTATTTCATATGAAATTCCTCCAAGTTCAATTTCACAGCAATATTCTGCAGTCATACTCAGAGCTTCAAAATTTGCAAACTATAATTTGTAGTAATCATCCTTTGCATTTAACATTACCTGGGAAGATATGGATGATGAAGAACTTGAGGATATAAATTTGCAAAGGAGACGCATGTTTTCCTAGTCCTAGATGAGAAAATATTCTAAATAATCATCTTTGTAATAGGGATGCTTCAGCTAGAGGAATTTTCTAGTATTTGCTACGACAGTTGTACTAATGAAGTTTTTCCATTGAGAGTTTCATTTTTCCAACATCACTTATGAGGTTGAAGTTTAACATCTTGTGTTTTTCTGGGAAGACATATCATAAACTATTATGATGTTGCAAATCTTGAAGAGATGATGCTTAAATCATGTCATGCCAATGAATATATATGGGTTTTGACTGATAAAGGCAAATTGAAAACCTTTAAGTTGTTGTTGCTGAGCAGCCTAAATCTTAAGTGCTGGAAAGCTAGAAGTGATAACTTTCCAAATATAAAATGCCAAGTTCTGAAGAATTATGCTAACCTGCAAGAAAGTGAAACTTGTACTTTGGAATCAACTGAGTTACATAATTGGCCACACCATGTGCTGAGCTTTTGGCAAGAAAGATTGAACAAGAACAAAAGGAAGAGAGAAATGATTCCCTTAAGATCTAATCCATAACAGTCACAGTAAGTCCTAAATCTCTATAAAAAGTTCTTCCATTCTTTATCAAATCTTACCTCCTTGAATTAAGATGATGACTTCTACTTTTTATCTTGCATATTCATTAAACTGTGTTGACTAATTCTTCAAGAATCAAGAAAATGAAAAATCTTTTCTTTATGGTTTTGTTCTTTAGTCCTAGTGGAATTAAGTTTAACTTTGTGTAACACCCCAATTTTCTGAACCGGAGTGCTACACAGTGCTTATGACCCTGAAGGACCACAAGCTAACCCATTACTGATATCTGTACTTGTATAATGCAATATATGATGTAATAATGCAGAAAACATAAATAATAGGCCATGAGGTTCAACTGAATAAAATATCTGACAAATCATAACATCCGAATGGGGTAACGAATACCCAAAACAACTGAAATTTGAATCAAATCTGAACTAAATCTGAAAGCCTCTAAATGTTGTCTGAATAAGGAATTGAAGGAACATGTATCAAACTAACGTCGTCAAGCAAAACTAAACTGAAATAATAAATGAAATAAATAATATCGTCCTTAAATGGATGATGACTCACTGCAACTCTGCTACAGGAATGCTACTGCTACTGCTGATCTAGAGCTCGTATCTGTGAACCTATGGTATAATGTGAAAGAAATCACCATATCATAAATTCATCAGTACAACCGGGAGTACTGAGTATACGAGTGAGGTAGGCTAAATGAAAAAAAGAGTTTACATGCATAAACGATGCTAACTGACTGACTGATATGAACATAAGAGTGCAAACATGCATACATAACTGGAATCATGAATATGTGATAACTAGATCTGTACGCTAATACATGGTTTACTGATATCTAACATGAACAACACTGGAATCATGATAACATGGGTAGCTGTGTCTGACAGCCCTAAATCTGATGGAACTACCTGAGTTTCGTACTGTAATTGAATTAACTGTATCTGACAATCCTGTAATAATGAAATCAGAAGACTATCTGAGTTCTTTTACTGAGACTGAAACTGAAATTATGGGAGGTAGTTGTTTGACCGACATGGCCTAATAACGCACATAGCTAAGTTGAGTTCCAATCTCTGTCCTAACTGGAAGGATGTTAATACCGCGCAACTGGTAAGGACAACTGTGAGTGACCCTTAGCTGGCAGGTACCTAAAATTAAATTGGTGGGAACCCTAAACTGATAGATTAAGACACCTCATCAACCCTAATCTGAAAGGTTAATATGTCTCAACCTACGCTGGTTACGAAGTTCTGGAACACAAGGATGATTACTAAGAATCACACCCTAAACTGGAAGGTGAGTTCCCATCCTTGGGTTCACTCGGTGCTAACTTCTACTCCCATCTGAAGAGACTGAACGTGATTTAACTGACGGTACATGGACTGAGTAACTACCTTTCATTGAAGGACAGAATAGTACGACTATCTGGGAATTAACTGAGATCATGAGATTTCTGAGGTTTCCTTAGTCAAATGACCAACTGAGTTCTATAGATCATGGATTGACTGAGATTATCGTGATAACATGGCATGGCTCTAGGCACACAGCTATATTTTTTGGATAGACGTACCCCCAGAACTCGATGGAACGAAACTGACACACATGACTGACTTGATCGTAAGAGTAGAGTCCACAAGTTACAATATCATGAGTAGGGGATTACACACTAAGCATAGTTCTCAATATCTTATACATGGAAGGGAAATTCATACAATATGTATATACTTGCATAGCTTCAATATCATGGTCAATCCATATCACAACAACAACGCATATCACTCACATGGAATTCATGGGAAATCGTAAAGCATAGAGCATGGACTTGTCATTAAAGCACTATTAAATCATGGGACATGAATTCTCTTATCCTAGGCATATTATCAAACACTTTGCATGCATTCTTTTAGCTTAAGTGTGTTCACGAATTTCACCATATTAAGCCACATAAAGATTATGGGTTTCAACTAACAAACACATATACTTCATGAAAACTCCTTTAGATATCATCTTGAAACTTAAACAACAATCATCAATATGTACATACTCATATCACAACAAGACAATCACAAAATAATATTTAAAACATGGTTCTTGAGCTCTATGAATGAAATGGATCCATAGATGAACACTACGCATACCTGACTTAGGGTTCTTAATTTTTTTGAACTTGAAGGATTTGAAATCCTTTGATTTTTTTGAAGAAGGTGGGGTCTTGTTCTTGGAGATTAAATTTAGAAAGAAACCCTAAAAAAATTTTGTGAAATAATAATGAGCAAAATGGCTGAATTCGGACTCATCTGGGTATATATAGGCGAGTGGTAAGTGACCAAAATATCCCTATTAAAATGGACTGGAAATAAACTGAATGTGGCGTGTGACGACCCGACTGACAGTCCGTCAGAAACTTGATGGTCCATTATTTCGACCGTCATATGTGGACCAGAAATGGGGTTCACTGATAAGAGTTGACGGCCTGGATGACGGTCTGTCAAAAATTTGAAGGTCCGTCAACTCGTCTGCCAATCCTTATCCAGAACATGGCCCTACTGCCTTGGCTGTGACGGTCAAAGTGGCGGTCCATCACTTGTTTGGTGGTCCGTCAACTTGGATGTCGCTCCTGGGCATTTCGGTCAGTTCTGAGTAAAACATCCATAACTTCCTCGTCTGGTGTCGGATTTGGACAAAATTGGTATCGTTAGAAATCTAACTCAATTTCCCACGTGATAGAAAGTAGAAATCTCAAAAATACTATGGGTAAAAAAATATATTTATATTTCAAAGAAAGTACTAGCATCCTTGAGATGATTTCTAACTAGGAATAAGCACGGGTATTACAATATCTCCCCCTTGAGAACATTCGTCCTCGAATGAGACTGACTAAGAGGGAACATAATAAATAAACATGAATTGAACAAGAGTAATTGAGACATGACTTCATGACTGACATGCTAAATATACTAAACTCATGCATAACTGATGTATGGCTAACTGATACATGAATGCGTGACTGAGTGTTCTGATAAACTGAGTTTCTCAAAATGAGAATGCATAGCTGATGCACAATTTAATAACTGAACTGATACATGAATGAATGACAGAGTATGAAATGGTAGTAGATACCATGTTTATAATGGGAACATGAATATAAAACTGAATAAGCTTAAGGAGAACTATTACCTTGAGCTTGATCTGAATCGGCGAAGAAGAGGTAAGGATACTTGGTACGCATATCTACTTCTACTTCCCAAGTATCTCCCTCGATGGACTAGTTCCGCCAAAGAACCTTAACTAGAGGGACCTATTTGTTCCTCAATTGATGAGTTTGATAGTCTAAGATTTCAACTGGAATCTCTTCATAAGAGAGACTGTTCTGAACATCAACGCTCTGAATAGGGACTACAACTGCTAGGTCACGTATGCACTTCTTGAGCAAGGATACATGAAAGTTTGGATGAACTGAGGCTAAATCTGAAGGCAATTCGAGCTCATAAGCTACCTCGCCTAAACGGCTGAGAATCCTGAAGGGACCAACATAGCGGAGACTGAGTTACCCTTTCTTTCTGAACCTCTTCACTCCCTTAATGGGAGAGATCTTGAGATAGACATAGTCATTGACCTCAAACTCAAGATATTTTCTACGAACATTAGCATAAGACTTTTGTCGACTCTGAACAGCCCGGAGTCTCTCTCTGATCAACTAAACTTTCTCTAAGGCGTCAAAAACCAAGTGAGGACCTATGAATGAGGCCTCACTAACTTCAAACCAACCAATTGGAAATATACACCTCCTACCATAGAGAGCTTTGAATGGAACCATTTTAATACTAGAATGATAGCTATTGTTGTATGCAAACTCAATCAAAGGCGAGTGGTCATCCCAACTTTCCTTGAAATCAATTGCACTCTCCCTTAGTATATCTTCAAGAGTCTGAATGGTTCTTTCTGCTTGACCATCTATCTGAGGATGAAAGGTTGTACTGAGATGGACTTGGGTACCAAAATCCTTTTTGGAATGCTTTCTAGAAGTGAGGTGAACTGGGTACCTCTATCTAAAATAATAGATAATGGAACACCGTGTAATCTAACCAAGTCCCTGATATTGAGTTTGGCATAATCCTCAGCTGAATAAGAGGTATGAACTAGAAGGAAATAAGATGACTTGGTCATCCTATCTACAATAACCCAAACTGAATCATGCTGATGACGAGTTCGAGGCAAACCCATCACGAAGTCGATGTTCACTTCTTCCCACTTCTAAGTAGGAATAGTGAACTCCTACATGGGTCCACTAGGCTTCTAATGCTCTATCTTAACTTGCTGATATGTAGAGTACTTAGCCACAAACTCCGCAACATCTCTCTTCATCCCACTCCACCAATAGATTTCCTACAGGTCGCGGTACATCTTAGTGGACCCTGGATGAATAGAGTGTCACACACCATTCATTTCTACAAGAATCCACTACTTTAAGTCATCTACACCTAGAACACACAGACGACCTTGACAACAAAGAAACCCATCTCCCCCTTGGAAGAAAACCTCAACTCTCTGATTCTGAACTGACTCTTTTAGGTTGACAAAGCTAGGATCCCTGCCTTACTTTTATTTCACCTCGAAAACTAGAGATAACTTTGAACTACTCCGAACACATACACCACCCTCCGAAGAATCAACTAAGCGAATGCCTAGTCTGGCGAGCTGATGGATTTTCTGAGCTATCTTCTTTTTGCTATCCTCAACGTGAGAAACACTACCTATGTAGAGTCTACTGAGAGCGTCGGCCACAATGTTGGCCATGCCCGGATGGTAAAGGACACTCATGTCATAATCTTTCAAAAGATCTAACCACCTTCTCTGACGAAGATTGAGATCTTTCTAAGAAAAGATATACTGGAGACTCTTATGATCTGTGAAGACATCTACATGAACTTCGTATAGATAATGCCTCCAAATCTTTAAGGAAAATACTACGGTTGCTAACTTAAGATCATGACTAGGATAATTCTTCTTATAGGGCTTTAATTGTCTGGAGGCGTAGGCTATGACCTTACCATGCTGCATGAGGACACAACCTAAATCCACTCTGGATGCATCACAATAGACTACGAAATCGTCTGAACCATCTGGAAGGGCTAGAACTGGTGTTGAGGTGAGTCGGGTCTTCAACTCTTGAAAACTCTTCTCACAAGGATCTGACCACTAAAACTTAACCTTCTTATGAGTCAATATGGACATAGGGGATGCAATATAAGAAAATCCCTCGACAAACCATCTGTAATAGCCGGCCAATCCCAAAAAACTCCTGATATTTGATGGAGAGACAGGGCGAGGCCAGTTTCTTACCGCTTCGGTCTTCTGAGGATATACTCTACTGCCATCACCGGAAATAATATGGCCAAGGAATGCTACTAATCTTAGCCAAAAATCGCACTTACTAAATTTGGCGAATAGCTAGTGATCTCTGAGAGTCCGAAGAACAATCCTGAGATAGTCTGAATGATCACTCTCTGTGCGAAAATAGACCAGGATATCATCTATGAAGACTATGATAAACATGTCTAAGTACTTCTTGAACACATGGTTCATCAAGTCCATGAAAGCGTATGGGGCATTGGTAAGACCAAAGGACATAACTATAAACTCGAAGTGACCATACCGAGTACGGAAAGCTATCTTCGGGATGTCACATTCTCTAACTCTGAGTTGATGGTAGCCTAATTTGAGGTCTATCTTGGAGAAATAACTAGCACCCTGAAGTTGGTCAAATAAGTCATTTATTCTGGGAAGAGAATACTAGTTCTTAATCGTAACTTTATTGAGCTAATGGTAATCAATACACATCTTGAGAGAACCGTCTTTATTGCACACGAATAAGACTGGTGCACCCCATGGGGATACATTAGGACTAATGAATCCCTTATCTAAGAGATCCTACAACTAATCTTTCAGTTTCTTGAGTTCTGTTGGTGCCATTCTTTATGGAGGGATATAAATAGGCTGAGTATCTGGAATAAGGTCAATGCCAAAGTTTATTTCCCTTTTGGGAAGAATGCCTAGAAGATCTTCGGGAAACACGTATGAATACTCATTTACAACTGGGACTGATTCAAGACTAGGAGATTCAAAACTAGAATCTTTAATACGCACGAGATAATACACACACCCCTTAGAAATTATTTTCCTTGACCGAAGGTAGGAAATAAGCTGACCCCTGAAAGATGAAGTACTACCCTTTCACTCTAGGATGGGCTCATTCGAGAACTGAAACTGAACTACCCTGGTTCTACAGTCAACTGTGGCATAGAAGGAATGAAGCCAATCCATGTCGATAATGACATCAAAATCAGTCATCTCTAACTCGACTAAATCTGTTGACATGGCTTTCTGAAATATCATAATCGGGAAGTTCCTATATACCCATTGAGCTATGATGGTTTTACCTACTGGGATAGAGACTGAAAAGGGCTCTGCTAAAATTTTAGGACTAATTCCAAAATTGCCTGCTATATAAGGAGTAACAAAAGACAAGGATGCACCTGGATCTAGCAAAGCATAAACATGAACATGGAAAATCTGTAACATACCAATAACGACATCAGGAGGATTTTCCAGATCCTGTCGGGTCTGAAGAGCATAAAGTCTATTTGGGCGTTGTCCACTAGTAGCACTGGAAGCGTCACTCTGCTAATTTAGGCGATTCTGCTGACTCTGTACACCTGACTGTGAACACTCTCTAATCTTATGTCCTGGCTTTCCACAGCCGAAACAAACATCGCTACCAGCTCTACAGGTACCCTTGTGGTTCTTACCACAAGTCTGACACAGGGGATTAGTTCAGGCACTGCTAACACTGCCCTGAGACTTAGATCCCGGTGTTCGATCTCTATTTCCATCTCGGAATTTTGGCACTGGGGCACTGGTACAGGAAGGAACTGGAATTGTTGTCTTAGGAAAAAACTTCGAACGGTTTTCTCCTTCTTATTTTGGAGCAAAACTGAAACTGCCTGACCTTTCTCTCTTGTTCTGCCTCTCCCTAGTCCTAATCTTCTTCTCCTTTATTTGTTGAGCATGAGTCATGAGCCTGGATAAAGTCATATTACTGCTCAGTATCATAGACCTACACTCATTTACCACGCTATTATTCACCCCTGACATGAACTTTCTCATCTTAGCCCTGTTATCTGTAACCACACGAGGGGCATATATGGCTAGATGAGTAAATCTGAGAGAATACTCCTTAACCTTCATATTTCCCTACCTAAGGTTGATGAACTCTAGGACTTTTTCCTCTCTCAGCTCTTGGGGAAAGAATTTGTCTAAGAAAGTCATGACAAATTCCTCCCACTCTATAGGACCTACATCCTCTAACCTTTCGAACATCTACTGTTTGTACCAAGTGTGAGAAACATCCTGTAACTGGTAGGCGGATAACTCGGCACTCTGACAAGAAGTAACTCCCATGATGTCTATGACCTTCTGGACCTAGTCAATAAATTCCTGAGGGTTTTCATCAGACTTAAACCCAAAGAAAGATGGAGGATTTATTCGAGTAAAGTCTCGAATCCTAGTTGGGGCTGAGTTAGCCACTGTATTGGATGGAATTAATGGTGGCCATTCATTTTGGGCATCCACAGACTGAGCAAGTGTGGTAATACCGCCCTAAACTCCGCATGAGAAACATGTTCTCCCAAAGGATCTTTGGGTTGAGGAGCTGGCTGGTTTCTTCTCTTTGGAGGCATATTCTGAAATAAGAGAAGAACGGATTAGACTGAGAGTTTAAATAGAGATTATGCTCACTAGCATGATATGAATACCAAAAGAAGTGAAACTATTTCTAAAACATCTTATAGCCTTCTGCACATAAATGTGGCGCACAACACACCCATGCACAAGACTCTACGAGATGCAGCTTTTAGACTTCCTAGGACTCTATTAAACCTTAGGCTCTGATACCAAGTTTGTAATGCCCCACTTTCTGAATCGGAGTGCTACATGGTGCTTATGACCCCGAAGGACCACAAGCTAATGCATGACTGATATTTATACCTGTACATCACAATAAATGATGTAATAATGCGGAAAACATGAACATAGGACATGAGGTTCAACTGAATAAAATATTTGACAAATCATAACATCCATATGGGGTAACGAATACCCAAAACAACTGAAATCTGAATCAAATCTAAACTAAATCTTAAAGCCTCTAAATACTGTCTGAATAAAAAGTTGAAGGAACATGTCTCCAACTAAATCCGTCCAGCAAAACTGAACTAAAATAATAAATGAAATAAAATAATATCATCCTCGAATGAATGAGGACTCACTGCAACTCTGTGACTGGAATGCTACTACTACTGCTGATCTAGAGCTCATATCTGTGAACCTATAGTGTAACATAAAAGAAAGAACCATAGCGCAAATACGTCAGTACAACTGGGAGTATTGAGTATACGAGTGAGGTAGGCTAAATGAAAAAAAGGGTTTACATGCATAAACGATGCTAACTGACTGACTGATATGAACGTAAGAGTGCAAACATAAAAATAAAATAACTGGAATCGTGAATATGTGATAATTAGATCTGTACGCTAATACATAGTTTACTGATATCTAACATGAATAACATTGGAATCATGATAACATGGGATGTTATGTCTGAAAGTCCTGAATCAGATGGAACTACTTAAGTTTCGTACTATAATTGAATTGATTGTATCTGACAGTCCTAGAATACTAAAATTTGAAGACTATCTGAGTTCTTTTACAAAGACTGAGAATGAAACTGTGGGAGGTAGTTGTTTGACCGATATGCCTTAATAACACATATAGTTAAGTTGGGGTCCAATCTCTTCCCCGACTGGAAGGGTGTCAATACCGCGCCACTGGTAAGGACAGCTGTGAGTGACCCTTAGCTGGCAGGTACTCAAAATGAGAATGGTGGGAACCCTAAACTGACAGATTAAACCACCTCATCAACCCTAATCTGGTAGGTTAAGATGTCTCAACCTACGCTGTCTACGTAGTTTTGGAACACAAGGATGATTTCTAAGAATCACACCCTAAATTGGCAGGTGAGTTCCCATCCCTGGGTTCACTCGATGCTAAATTCTACTCCCATCTGAAGAGACTGAACTTGATTTAACTAACGGCACATGGACTGAGTAACTGACTTTCGTTGATTGATGAAGTAGTACTACTATCTGGGAATTAACTGAGATCATGAGATTTCTGAGGTTTCCTGAGTCAAATGACCAACTGAGTTCTATAGATCATGGATTGACTGAGATTAAAGTGATAACATGATATGTCTCTAGGCACACAGTTATATTTTTCAGATAAAAGTACCCCCAGAACTCGATGGAAGGAAACTGACACACATCACTGACTTGATAGTAAGAGTAGAGTCCACAATTTACAATATCATGAGTAGGGGATTTCACACTAAGCATAGTTCTCAACATCTTATACATGGAAGGGAAATTCATACAATATGTATATACTTTCATAGATTCAATATCATGGTCAATCCATATCACAATAATAACGCATATCACTCACATGGAATTCATGGGAAATCGTAAAGCATAGAGCATGGACTTGTCACTTAAGCACTGTTAAATCATGGGACATATATTTTATCATCCTAGGTATATTATCAAACACTTTGCATGCATTCTTTTAGCTTAAGTGTGTTCATGAATTTCACCATATTAAGCCACATAAAGATCATGGATTTCAACTAACAAATACATATACTTCATGAAAACACCTTTAGAGATCATATTGAAACTTATAAAACAATCATCAATATGTACATGCTCATATCACAACAAGAAAATCACAAAATAATATTTAAAACATGGTTCTTGAGCTCTATGAACAAAATGGATCCATAGATGAACACTACGCATACCTGACTCAAGGTTCTTGATGTTTTTGAACTTGAAGGATTTGAAATCCTTTTATTTTTTGAAGAAGATTGGGTCTTGTTCTTGGAGATTAAATTTAGAGAGAAATCTTAGTTTTGGTTTGTGAAATAATAATGAGCAAAATGGCTGAATTCGGACTCATCTGGGTATATATAGGTAAGTGGTAAGTGACCAAAATACCCCTATTAAAACTGCCTGGAAATAAATTGAACGTGACGTGTGACGACCTGACTGACGGTCCATCGTTTCGACCGTCATACGTGGACCAGAAATGGGGTTCACTGGATAAAAGTTAACGGCCTGGATGACGGTCCATCAAAAATCTGACGGTCCGTCCACTCGTCCGTCAATCCTTATCCAGAACGTGGAACTACTTCCTTAGCTGTGATGGTCAAAGTTGCGGTCTGTCCCTTGTTTGGCGGTCCGTCAACTTGGACATCGCACCTGGGCATTTTGGTCTGTTCTGAGTAAAACATCTATAACTTCCTCGTCTGGTGTCGGATTTGGAAAAAATTGGTATCGTTAAAAAGCTAACTCAATTTTCCACGTGATATAAAGTAGAAATCTCAAAAATACCTCTGGTACAAAAATAGATTTGTATTTCAAAGCATGTACTAGCATCCTTGAGATGATTTCTAGCTAGTAATAAGCAAGGGTTTTACACTTTGTCAATGTTTTATTTTTGGTTCACTATCTGTGGTGAATGTTTGTCTTAACCCCTGTTTAAGCACTACTTGTTAGTTCCTATTTTTAGCTTTCAGTTGTTTAGTTGTAAGCATATCAAAGGGCACTAGGTATTCTTGTTTTCAGTAGTTGAACAGCGCAGTAAAACATCTCTTCCTTTCTCATATATTCCTACTATTTTTACTCTCATTTTACCAAATAAATTGAAGTTTATTTTGAGGGACCATCTAACGTATCTTCCAAATTAAGAACCTTGTAGTTCATGTTTCATTTTTGTTAGGATAATAGACAGATCATATCGGTCCAGCTATTTGGACAAATTTCAGTTATAAATGTGTAATTTTTGTAAATATTTGTGTAAATAGCTTTAAATACTCAGATATAGGGGATATTCATAGAAATGTAACAACTAGAAATGACAGATATTAGGGGATACATGATAAATATCAGGGGACTTAAGGCATATCTTTAGGGATGTACAAGAATAAGTCTTTCTATTTAATAACAAAACTCTCAAGTTGAGAGAGCATCCAGCAAAATTGACATGGTATTAGAACCTTCTTTTTCAGTGCTTTAAATCTTAATGTCTTGAATCTATCATAATTTTTTTTGACAATTTTGGGTATGCTTATTGTTATTTAGTTCAAAGAATCATGGGATTTTAGTCTTGATTATTCTAGTTAATTTGTATCTTTGCGTTATTGTCTTCCTTAGCCAGCTAAGAACATGGCGTCAAATCTGTTTGAGTCCTTTCATATTCGTTTTATTGTGCCTTGGAATTTCAATTTCTACTATTTGTCACCAAAAAAGTTTTGTGGGGACATATAGATGGAATCTTTTCTACCGATCCTACAAAGCTTTGTGAATTGAAGAATAAAGATGCTCGATTTAGGCTAGACAAGACAACAAAGGTCATGTGGTATTACTTACCAAAGGTTTACAACCAATACCACAGTTCAAGGCACTTTAAGCCAGAGCATAAAATTGCTAAGCACTTTCAAGGAGGTCTCTTCATTCAAGATTATTTTTCAGGATTTCAGAACTTAGGAGCTGAATTTACTAATATTATTTATGCTAAATTACCTGCTACATCTATATCTGTAATTCGAGCAGTTCATGATCAAAGGAAGAGATACCAATTTTTGAAGAAATTGTAATCTGAATTTGAGAGTGATCGCTCTATTGATGAATCGTGATTCCTCTCCCTCTTTGGATATGAGCTGAATTCAATGCTACTTTTGATATGAGCTGAATTCAAAAGTGTCTAAAGAAAGAAAACATTCAGAATATTGCATTTGCTACTTTTGATATGAGCTGAATTCAATGCTATTGTTGCAAGCAATATGGTCATATTGTGAGTAATTATGGTAAAAAGTTCTGTAATTATTGTGAAAAATACAAGCATATAATCAAGGATTGTCCCAAAGGTCCTCAAAATTCTAGGAACAATCCCTTCCAAGCAGAAATAAATGCTTCCACTTTTGATAACTCTTACTCAATTGGAACTAACAACAATTTTGCTACTTCGAGATATAGACAAGTTCTTACTCCTGAAATGGTGCAACAAATGATTGTGGCATCTTTTTCAGCTTCAGGTCTACTAGGTAATTATATTAAATATAATTTTTTGGATTGTTGATTTTTGTGCTTCCAACCATATGATAACTCAACTAGTGAGCTAAAAAATGATTGTAAGTATCACAGTCTCTCACAATTTTAAGTTTCCAGTTAGTAATTTATGTTGGGGATATTACTCAAACTTTCAAGAATATTTTTGTATCACTGAATCTCTCCATTAGTCTTATTTCAATTGGTCAATTAGTATATGAAAATTATGATGTGATATTTTCTCATAATGGTTTCCTTATGAAGGATCAGGTATCGGGGATAATAATCACGAAGGGGACTAAAATTTGAAGATTGTTTCCTATACATTTTCTCATTTCTCGTGTTCTATCTTTTTCTCTTTTGTAACTCCCTAGATTTTGGGATACTAAATAAAGTTAAAAAAAAGAGCCCACATGACCCCTAAAATAAGCACTAAAAGCTTAGCAAAGGTTTTGGATGCATTGGGGGAGGTTTAGGATACGATAAAGGGTCAAGCATGGCAAAGGTACCATATCGTGATGGCCCCCACAGGGGAAACTACCTTGATTTCATGGTGGTACCTACACAATGAGGAGTATGTATTACATTGGGCCTCGTACCGCGAGGCTTGCCCTCAATGTTGTGGCTCGCACCACGGCCCCCTCTCCTTTCATCGATGGGATGATGTTTTAAACATTATTCTAGGGGTGTTTGGGTCATTTCACACCTATTAAACCATTCCCCTCCCAGCCTAAACATTTCTAAGTCCCTAAATATGATAGAAATCACTTAAAAGGATCATTCTACGCTTCTCAATATAACTAGGAAAAAAAAGTTTAGGGTTCCAAGCGTAGGGCTCATCTCTCTTATTTTCAGCAAGAAATTTTCCATCGAAAAGGCATGTTGACCACTTCTTTAATTCAAGTGTTATTATATTTTGTTAATTTACTTTGTAATTATACGTATTAATGATTATTTGAAACTGGGATTGAGAAGAATTAGTTGTGAAAGATTTATATTATTTTCCTCTTGTTTTAATGGTTTCTCCACGTGTAAATGGTTGGTTTTGAATATAAAATGTGTGACGTAAAAATGGTGGCATTGATAATATGGTTCCATAACGTTTATGGATTTTGAATGATAGGATATGAACCTCAACCCATTTCATAATTTGATTTTTAATGAGTATTTAATGGTGTTTAATCATCTATTGAATTATTGCACATAATAAAATAATAAAAGGTTTAATAGCTTTTCCAAGGCCTTTCATGACTACAGTCGTGGATTTTAAAATGGAATTTGGTGTTAAAAATGTTTCAAGGAAAAAGGTATGGCATAATATGAACGACATGCAAGTCTTAGTATGATGATACCAATATAGGAGTAAGTTAATAAAAGACAACACTACCAAGGGTTTTAAAATGTTTTAATTGGGTTTTAATGGGAATTGTGTAGATTCACCGAGAAAGCATGCATCCTCACTAATGCTTGAAACCTATTTTTTGCTAACATGGGAATGTAATACATTAATTGGATGACAGATGGTGTCCTTAATGTAAGGAAATATGGATGCTATTGACTATTAGTGACTTTAGCATATCCTTGATTCTTGTGGCAAACTTGAACTGAGGCCCAGCTGATGAGAGGGATCGGTCCTATATAGCCCATGGATTACTAGAGGTTGGTGAAAATCTACAATAACACCCCATAAATTTTGCACTAGAACCATCGTTCTTATGCATATAAGAACCAATCCAAATAATTTTCCACGTGAATACAAGTTTCATGATCATTATCCTAGTGTGTGAAGTGTTTTTGAGGTGAAATAGGTTCATAGGGACCACTTAGAGAATAATGAACTAAGAACCTTTGATTCGGCAAATTTTTGGTGTTAGATTACGTAAGGGTCATTTTTTAATGAGTATAACCTTTTGTTTATGTGTATTTTAGTAGGTTAAGACCCACCAAATTTTAGATAATCAAAGTATCTTTCCAACGATAACAATTTAGCCTATATCCGATACCCGAGCGAAAAGTTATGACTTTGAAAAGTGGAGTGCGCCGCCTAGCAATTGCCTAAGACTACTGGAATTATTGTTCCATGGGCAATGCATCACTTGTACTATTTTAGGTGATGGGAAATACGATGCTCAACCTATTTTAGGCGATGGGTAATGCACTACACAACCTAGATTAGGCTATAGGTAATGTGTCGCATGCTCTATGGCTCAAGGGCGTTAAAACTTCATTTTTAAGTCATTTTAAGGGAAACCAAATCTTTTTACATCCCAAAACAGCCATAAATGAAATTAGGGTCACTAATAACGTTTTGACTCTCTTAGATCCCTAATTCATCTTTCAATAACACAATAGGAGAAAAATAACTTATGGTTAACCATTCAAGGTCAAGGGAGAAATTCATTGCAAATTCTTCATCGATTAAGGTACGTATGGCTTTCCTAACTACATGGGCACAACTAAATCATTATTTTATGTTTTAAATGTTGAGGAATAACGTTTTCATTAAAAGCTTGAATTACAATGAAAAGTAAGTATTTCAAATCCTTCATATGATGTATGATTTTGGTCTTGCGGCCTTATGTTAAATCGAACTTTACTTATGTATATGTATAAATGTGTTTTCAGTTTTAAAGTATGAATTGAGAGCATTAAGAACAAATTTCCTCTCTCATTATGTTACCTTTTGAATTACAAGTTAAGATTTATTCAATTTCATGATTGTCTTGAGTAATTGACTACCACTTGTTGAAATGGTGAAAAGAAAGAATCTTCACGTGGTTTGGTGTAAGTTTTGAAATATGAATTCTCTTGTACAATTTGAATGATTTGGTGGTCCAAACACTTTGTTTTGAATAGAAGTAGTGTAACATTATACTATATGTCTTAGACATATGACTTGTAAGTCTTGGTATGATGATACCAAAATCAGGCAATGCCATAACAGACTTAGAACAAAATATAAGTCAGATTTCAATTAATTTTCAGAATTTGAGTTTTGAAAGATGCAAGAGTTCAAAATAGGCTTAAGAGATTTTAGGTGGTTACACGAAAAAGACATGAGTTCAAAAAACTCATTATCCGAAACCGTGTTTTGCCGATACGGATTATTATGTCCCCCAGAGGGATTATACGCTGGCCTAGTGACCTGTGGCATATCAGACTCAGACACTCCAACCCTTACGGTATACTTGGGTTGGGGGCTTACCCGCTGAGTCAATAGAGGATTCTATATAGCCCATTGAATATCAGACTTGTAGGGTGTACCACCTAGTTCAAAACTAAGACAAAGATGTTGAGTTGATTTTAAGAACTATTTTTAAAAGCCAATTTATTATGACCATGGATTTTCAAATGGTTTATGATGACGTATTTTTCATGAAATGCTCTCACTTACATTGTATATTAGTATTTTATTTTTGGATGGTTCTGTGTACCAGTATATTCATATTGACCCCTATATTGTAGGATATGAGGCACAGTCCCTGGGTCCAGCTAAGCAGTAGATTAGTGATTCTGAGATTTGCAGTTGATGAGCCTTCTCTATTCTGAAAGGTTGGGTTATAGAACATTGTTATTTGTTTGATTCATGGTCTGACTGGGGGCCTTGTGCCAGCTTTGTTTTTAGACACATGTTGAATTTTGTAATGTTAGAGATTTCGTAGAAAGGTGTTATAGTTTTAAACATTAAAGATTTCCTTACGAATGGTTTAGTTGAATTATGTCATGGACCATGTTTCTGTATGATTATATTTCTGCTTTTCTTTATATTGTATGAACGTGTGTATGATTTCCAGTTAGAAGAAGGGCACTCAGGCCTTCATGGTTCGGGATGCTCATCGTGGCTAGGGGCTCGGCTTGGGTCGTGACAAACTTAGTATCAGAGCACGGTTCATGTTCTCAGGGTATCTACGAAATGACAATGGGTAGAGTCCTGTTATGGGTATGTAGTGTACCATACTTATAAACGGGAGGCTATAAGGCATTTAAGAAAGTCTATCTTTCTTTCATGATTTAGTTTATGATATACTATAGAGTCTAAATGTCCTCTAACCAATGATCTTTAGTTTTTCAAAAAGTTACCATGACTCCCCATAGAACTAATGAACAAAACGCTCAGGCTGAGGATGACCGTCCTACTCATAGGATGCAGACCCGTAATAGAGCTCGCACCTTGGAGTTTGTTCCTACTCCAGGATTCCCACCAGTTCTGACCAGTCCACCTCGGGCTCCCCAGACCAGTGTTAAATATCCCCAACCTCTTCAGAGGGAAGTTTCAAATGCTGAATTCCGATGGTCCATTCATATGATATCTCAGTTGGTGGCCTCTCAGATTCGTCGGTCGAAGGATATGGGTTCTGTGATGGGTTCATCAGAGGTCACATGGGTTGACTAATTCATGAGGATGAACCCACCTATATTCAATGGCACGAAGGTTGAGGAGGAACCCAAAGGGTTTATTGAAAATCTAGAGAAAATTTTCAGAGTTATACACGTTAATGAGGTTGAAAGGGTTGAATTTTGCAGCCAATTTTCTAAAAGATGTGGCCAATCAGTAGTATAATTAATGGGAGGATTCAAAGGGTAGTGATGTTGAGCCTTCTGTGTGAGCTGAGTTTGTGGAGGCTTTTTTGGACCATTTCTTTCCTCAGGAATTGAGGGAATCAAAGGCTTAAGAGCTTATGAATTTGAAACAAGGGAAAATGAGTGTCAAGGATTACACACAGAAGTTTAACTAGTTATCCCATTATTCTCCAGAATTGGCGCGTATCTCGCATGAGGAATATTACATCTAGTCTCTCAGATGATCTATATTAGAATGTAAAGGAGCAATGCTGAATACAGAAATGGATTTCTCCAAGTTTTCCGTTCATATGCAAAAGATTGAAGAGTAAAAAAAGAGGCTGGCAGAGGCAAGGAAGAAGGACCGGTAGGACAAGAGGGCCAAATTTATAGACTAGAATAATAGTCATCACAAGAGTGATAATTGGGGAAACAGGTGGTCTAAAATGAAGTTTTGGAGCAATTCTCACTCATCCCCCAGTGCCCCAGTGCCTAGACCTTTAAATGATCAGCGTTCCTTCAACCCTCAGTCGAGTAGTGAACGGAGAGTGAAGGGTACTCAGTCCCAAGGCAATGTAGCTTTTCCCCCTCGGTCATTTCCATAATGTGGGACTTGTGGTAAATATCACCTAGGAAAGTATCAGCTAGGCAGCTTGGTGTGCTATACCTATGGTCAGTCAGGCCATTTTTAGATAGATTGTCCTTCTACTGGTAGGAAGGTCTTAAGCAAATTCCTCAGCCTCACTACCACTACCACCTAAGGGTACTACTCAGCTACCGAAGGCAATCGCAACCGGTTGTATGCTTTGTCCAATCGCCAGGATACAGAGGCTTCACCAGATGTAGTCACGGGTACGTTACAAATTTTCTCCCGTGATGTGTATGTGTTACTTGATCCCAGGTCTACATTGTCTTATGTGACCCTGTATATGGCAGTCAGTTTTGGATTTGAGCCTAAAGTTGATCCAATACCTTTCTCTATTTTGACCCCTGTTGGTGACTCAATTGTGGCTAGGAGGGTGTACAGAAATTATGTTGTGTCTATTTGTAATCATGATAGTATGGTAGACCTTGTAGAGCTTGATATGATTGACTTTGATGCTATATTAGGGATGGATTGGATCCATTCATGTTATGCCACACTATACTGTAGAACCTAAAAAGTCACTTTCTTCTTTCCAAATGAACCAGTGATAGAGTAGGAGGGGTATTCCTTCACTCCATTCCGTACCTGTGGTTAATGAATTCACAAAAACTTTTCCTGATGACCGCCTGGGGATACCACCCGACAAGGACATAGATTTTGCTATTGGCTTATTGTCGGACACTCGTCCCATTTCCATTAGGCCATATAGAATGGCTCCTGCAAAGTTAAAAGAATTGAAAGAATAGTTGAAAGATATTCTTGACAAGGGGTTTATCCGTCCTAGTGTTTCTCCTTGGGGTGAACCTGTACTAATCGTGTGTAAGAAAGATGGTTCCCTCCGTATATGTATAGACTACCATCAGCTTAATAAAGTCATTATTAAGAATAAGTACTCTCTTCCTTGAATTGATGATTTATTTTATCAACTCTAAGGTGACAAATATTTTTCAAAGATAGACCTTCATTCGGGATATCATCAGTTGAAGGTTAGGGAGGATGATATTCCTAAAATATCTTTCCAAACTCGATATGGCCATTATGAATTCTTGGTTATGTCCTTCAGACTGACTAATGCCCCTACAAATTTTACGGATCTAATGAATAGGGTGTTCCATCAGTTTCTCGACCTGTTCATCATAGTTTTCAATGACGACATCTTAGTCTACACTAAAAATGAGTATGATCATGCCAATCACCTTTGAATCATCCTTCAGATCCAATCACCTCCGAATTATCTTTCAGACTCTAAAAAACCATAAATTATATGCAAAGTTTTCCATATGTGACTTCTGGCTTAGTCCCATTGCTTTCTTAGGCCAAATCGTGTATAGTGAAGGGATTAAGGTTGACCCCCAAAAAATTAAGGCTGTGAGAAAATGGCCCAGACCTACGACTCCAACCGATATCCGGAGCCTCTTGGGTTTAGTGGGGTATTACAGAAGGTTCGTAGAAAGTTTTTCCTCTATAGTTGCTCCACTTACAAAATTGATGCAAAAAAGGTGAAATTTGTGTGGTCTGACTCTTCTGAGAATAACTTCAAGAAATTGAAAGATAAATTGACTATCACACCTATTTTAACCCTCCCGAAGGTACTGAAGGTTTTGTTGAGTACTGTGGTGCATCCCGAGTGGGATTTGGATGTATGTTTATACAATATGGTAAGGTGATAGCTTATGCTTCTAGGAAATTAAAGTAGCACGAAAAGAATTATCCCACCCATGACTTAGAGTAAGTGGTTGTGGTGTTTGCACTTAAGAGTGGCGGCGTTATCTCTATGGTGTACACATTGATATTTTCACTGATCACAAAAGTTTACAGCATGTTTTCACGCAGAAATAACTGAATCTTAGGCATAGGCAATGGTTGGAACTATTGAAGGACTATGACATGAGCCTGCACTATCATACGGGAAAGAAAAATAGAGTGGTTGACGCCCTTAGTAGGTTGTCAATGGGGCAGTTTTTCTCAGGCGGAAGAAGGAAAAAGGGAGATGGTAAAGGATATTCACTGGCTTGTAAATTTAGGAGTTTGACTCCTAGATTCAGAAAATGAAGGAGTAATTTTTCATGAGATAGCTAAATCTTCCTTGTGTACTGAGGTTAAAGAAAAGCAGGCTGGAGATCCTATCTTAATGCAGATTAAGAAAGATGTTGGTTAGTAGAATGTGATGGAATTTGAAATTGGAGGTGATGGAATTTTTAGGTATCAAGAAAGGTTGTGAGTACCGAATGTGGATGGATTGCGGGAGAAAATTCTTGATGAAGCTCACACATCGAGGTATATTGTTCACCCCGGCTCTACAAAAATATACCATGATCTTAAAACAATTTATCGATGGAATAATATGAAAAAAAATGATTCTAAGTTTCTATCCAAGTGTTTGAATTACCAACCAAGTTAAAGTAGAAAATTTAAGGCCAGTTAGTATTGCCTATGTAGAAATGGGAAATTATCAACATGGACTTCATTACAGGACTTCCGCGGTCTCGAAATCAATATGACTCCATCTGGGTGATTGTAAATAGGATGACCAAGTCTGCCCATTTTCTTCCAGTGCGCATAGATTATTTGGGGAATGACTATGCTAAGCTATACATTCGTGAGATGGTTCGTTTGCATGGTGCACCAGTATCCATTATATCCAACTGAGGTACGTCATTTTCTTCTCATTTTTGGCGATCTTTTCAAAGGGTTTTAGTCACCTAAGTGAACTTGAGTACTACTTTCCACCCTCAAACTGATGGGTAAGCTGAGTGCACTATTCAGACCCTTAAGGATATGTTGAGGGCCTGCGTAATTGACTTCAAAGGTAATTGGGTCGACCACTTATCGTTAATAGAATTTGCCTACAACAATAGCTACTATTCCATTATACAAATGGCTCTCTTTGAAGCATTTTATGTGAGAAGATGTAGGTCACCAATCGGGTGGTGTAAAGTGGGTGAAACTCACTTGTATGGGCCTGACCTTATTCACCAGGCGATGGAGAAGGTAAAGATTATTAGGGAGTGACTTAAGACTACTCAGAGTCGCCAGAAGTCTTAAGCTGATGTTAGAGAGAGAGTTAGAATTCGAGGTTAATGATTGGTATTCCTAAAGGTCTCTACTATAAAGGGAGTCATGCATTTCGAAAAGAAAAGGAAGCTTAGTTATCGCTATATTGGACCATATCAGATTGTGAGAAGGATAGGATGGGTATTTTATGAACTAGAATGGCCCGCAATTCTGTCTTTGGTACATCTAGTATTTCATGTTTCAATGTTGAAGAAGTGTCTTGGAGATCACTCTCTTATTTTTCCTGTGGATGAGATTAATGTAATACTCTCTATTATGTGAAGAAGAGACTATTGCTATTTTGGATAGTCAGATTCGAAAGTTGAGAAGTAAGGAGATAGCTTCACTGAAAGTGTTATGGAGGAATCAAAAAACTGAGAAAGCAACATGGGTGTCGGAGAGTGAATCGTACTAGATATCCTACCCTCTTTGAAATTGATGATGGCGGTAAAGATGGTACAAATCCTATATTGCTAATTCATTTCCACTTAGTGTTTGAAATCATGCTTGCTATGCTCCAAGTCATCATTAGGTGATGAATGATCCCAAGGGGGAGATAATGTAACACCCCATAAATTTTGCACTAGAACGATGGTTCTTATGCGTATAAGCTCCAATCCAAATTATTTTCCATGTGAATACAAGTTTTATGATCATCATCCTAGTGTGAGAAGTTTTTTGAGGTGAAATAGGTTCATAGGAACCACTTAGAGCAAAATGAACTAAAAAACTTTGATTCGGCAAATTTTTGGTGTTAGATTACGGAAAGGTCATCTTTGAACGAGTATAACTTTTTGTGTTTATGGAATTTGTCATATTAAGACCCACCAAATTTTAGATAATCGACGTAGCTTTCCAACGATACCAATTTCTCCTCAGTTTGATATCCGAGAGAAAAGTTATAACCTTGCAAAGTGGAGTGCGTCGCCTAGCGATCGCCTAAGGCTACTGGAATTGTTGTGCCATGGGCAATGCGTCACCCAGCCTATTTTAGGTGATGGGTAATGCAATGCCTAGCCTATTTTAGGCGTTGGGCAATGCGCCGCACAACCTAGCTTAGGCTATAGGTAATGTGTCGTATGCCCTATGGCCCAAGGGCATAAAAACTTCATTTTTACGTCATTTTAAGGGCAACCAAGTCTTTTTACATTCCAAAACCATCCCTAAATATCATTAAATGAAATTAGGGTTACAAATAACGTTTTGACTCTCTTAGATCCCCAATTCATCTTTAAAAAACACAATACGAGAAAAACAACTTAGGGTTAAGCATTCATGCTCAAGGGAGAAATTCTTTGCGAATTCTTCATCAATTTAGGTATGTAGGGATTTCCCAACTACATGGGCACGACTAAATAATTATTTTATGTTTTGAATGTTAAGGAATTGTGATTTCACGAAAATCTTGAATTACAATGAAAAGTAAGTATTTCAAATCCTTCATATGATGAATGATTTTAGTCTTGAGGCCTTATGTTAAATCGAACTTTACTCGTGTACGTGTATAAATGTGTTTTCAATTTTAAAGTATGAATTGAGAGAATGAAGAACAAATTTCCTATTTAATTATGTTAGCTTTTGAATTACAAGTTAAGAGTTATTCAATTTCATGATTGTTTTGAGTAATTGACCACCACTTGTTGAAATGTTGAAAAGAAAGAATGTTCGCATGGTTTAGCATATGTTTTGAAATATGTATTTTCTTGTACCGTTTGAATGATTTGGTGGTCCAAACACTTTGTTTTGAGTGAAAGCATTGTAACATGATACTATATGGCTTGGACATATGAATTACAAGTCTTGGTATGACGATACAAAAATCAGACAATGACATAACAGACTTAGAACAGAATAGAAGTCATATTTCAATTAGATTTTCAGAATTTGAGTTTTGAAAGATGTATGTTCAGAAAGTTTCAAAATTGGTTTAAGATATGTTAGGTGGTTACCTAAAGAAGGCACGAGTTAAGAAAACTCATTGCCCGAAACCTTGTTTTGCTAATACGAGTTATTATGTCCCCCATAGAGATTATATGCTGGCCTAATTCCCTATGGCATATCAGACTCAAACACTAACCCTAGAGGCAAACTGGTGTTGGGGGCTTACCCTCCGAGTCAATGGGATTCAATATAGCCCGTGGAATATTTGACTTGTAGGGTGTACCACCTAGCTCAGAACTAAGACAAAGATGTTGAGTTGATTTTAAGAACTATTTTTAAAGGACTATTTATTATGCCCATGGATTTTCAAATGGTTTATGATGATGTACTTTTCATGAAATGCTCTCACTTAATTTATATATAGCATTTTATTTATGGATGGTTTTGCATTCCAGTATATTCGTATTAACCCCCTATATTTAAGGATTTGAGGCACAATCTTGGGGTCCAGCTAAGTAGTAGATTGGTGATTCCGAGATTCACAGTTAGTGAGCCTTCTCTATTTCAGAAGTTCGGGTTATAGAACATTGTTATTTGTTTGATTCATGGTTTGACTGAAGGCCTTGTCCCAGCTTTATTTTTAGACACATGTTGAATTTTGTAATGTGAGATATTTTGCAGACAGGTGTAATAGGTTTGAACATTAAAGATTTCCTTTCGAATGGTTTAGTTGAATTATGTCATGGACTATGTTTTCGTATGATTAAATTTTTGTGTTTCTTTAAATTGTATGAACGTGTGTATGATTGGCAATTAAAAGAAGGGTGCTCAGGCCTTTATTATTCAAGATGCTCATCACAGCCAGGGTCTCATCTCGGGTCTTGACATCTACATAATTAAGGAATAAATTATAATGGTCATGCCTTTGGGTTCCTCGTCCCTCGCTATTAACTTTATGGTTACTATGGATGATGATGATATGTTTTGTGACTATTTTTTGTTATATAATGTTTTATCCCTTTCCATGGGTTGCATGCCACTACTCGTGGTACTGGTCGTCCATGGATGCAATAGTATTTCATTATGTTGGCTCAGAGACCTTTTTTATGATTCTGTACAATGCTAGGGCGATTATTTCTTCTCTTAGATAAGTGGTAAGAAGTGGTGAGTCCTGTATCATCCAAAAGGCATTGTTACTTTTCATTCATGTTTCAATTTTGTACTTTTTGTTTTCATGGAATAGTCGGGTTCATGTCCCGACTTAGTATGTGACTATAGGTTAGAGGCTTTGTAGACAGCATTGAGTAATAGTTTGTATATTTGATTTTATCCTAGAATTTCATTTTATTGGTTTATTGAACTTTATATTTAATGGATTAGCTTCCGTAAATTCTTTGTTATGTTATGCTTATGATATAAAGCTAAGAGGTAATCTCAGGGCTTTATTTGTTTAGGACACCCGTCATGGACAAGTCACCGATTTGGGTCTAACAAGCCTTATATAAGAGCACAGTTCAGGTTCACTAGGTGTCTAAAAAGTCGTGTCAAGTAGAGTACCTTTTATGGTTGTGTAATGTGCCACACTTATAAAAGAAAGGACACAAGACATTTAGGTATGTTTCCTTCTTTGTGTTCTAATTTGTGCTAGAAAGTCTAGCTACAATGAATTCTTTTAACTCTTGATTTTCCAGTATTTCAGATCATGCCTACCCTAAGATCTTATGGCCATAAAAATTCAGCTTGATCCTTCATTCCAACTAGGGCAAATGTCGAGGTGATACGACCTACTCATGGTATGTAAACTCGATATGAGCCCTATCCTTCAGATATTATAGCACATCCTAGGTCCCATCATCCCTAATTAGTCCTCCTCGACCCATAGGACCATTTCTACCCTTACCCAGCCTCCTCAAGGAGAAAACTCAAATGCCTAGTTTAGGCAGACCATCCATATGCTAGTTTTTTTTATATCATCTCAGCCTCATAGATCAGATAATATTGGTTATGGAAATGGTTCTTCAGATATTACTCGAGTTGGCCAGTTAATCTGACTAACCCCGTACCTCTATAGGGTCGAAAGATATGGAGGCCCCCTAAGATTTCATTGAAGAAATGGATAAGATTTTCAAGGTGATGCATGCTAGCGATACTAATGGGGTAGAGTTTGTGGCCTATCAACTAAATAGGGTGAATTATAAGTGGTATGATTAGTCTAAGGAAATTAGGAGTGAGGATCCTGAGCTGTCTATTTGGGAGGAATTTTCAAACGCCTTCCCCAATCATTTATTCCACAGGAACTGAGAGAGGCCATGGCTGAAGAGTTTGTGAATTTGAGACAGGGCAAGATGAGTGTGAATAAGTATTCTATGAAGTTGACTCTATTGTTTTGTTATGATCATAAATTAGTGTCTAACATAAACACAAGGATGAGGAAGTTTGCATTAGATCTTTCTCACGACTTGGTACTAGAGTGTAAGGCAGCTATGCTGAAAAGTGACATGGACATATCAAGGTTGGGGGTTTACAAGCAGCATGCGAAGGATAAGAAAAAGAACAAGGCAAAGATAGATAAGAGGCAGAGTAAAAATAAGTACCCAGAGAATTATTCAAGTCGGCAGAATAATGGTAAATGGTGTAGGAAATGGTTCAAGAAGAAATATAGGATTAATTCTGTAATACCGCACACTCTTCCTAGCTCAAATTTATCCCTAAAATGTTAAAGATTAGATTAAAAAATGAATACCTTTTAATTCGTGTAGTATTTTTATGATTTCATCTTTCAATTTTGTAGGGAATTGAATAAGTTTTCCATCGATACCAAATTCGCCCAAAACCAACACTTGGTTGAGAACTTATAGCATATTTTAAGCTGATAGTGTGCCACTTAGGCTCTCAGCGCATCGCAGAGAAGGAAAAAATATCAATCTTCAATTCAAGTGGAGGTCCAAGATATTGGCACGTCACGGAGTGGTCCATGTTTTCATTTGTCAAAATTGAGTAGCCCAACGCAATCTTACCGCATTGCGTTGGTGGCCAAAAAGGCAAAACTATAGGGCACCACGATGGTGGCGCGTCACATTGCATGCTTTGTTCCCACTTGTCAATTTCCAGTGAGCCACCACGATAGTGGCGTATCGCGGTGGCCACCCAGTTCAAAAAAATGTCACATTTTCAGTTTCGTTTAAAAGTTTAAAGGGGGTATTTTGGTAAATCCCAAAGGCCCCAATTTGTCCAAAACACAAGATTTAATACATTCCAAGGCAATTTATGCTTATTTCATCTACTCTCTCTCAAAACAAAACCCTAGATCATCAAACTTTCTCCCCAAGAAATCCAAATTTCTCCATTAATTCTCCAAGGAAACTCAAGATTAAGGATTCCCAATACAAGAACTTCAAGAATTCATCTCCAAAAGCACAATAGGAATCCAAGATTCAAGCTTTTCATCTAAGATCATCAATTAAGGTATGTGGAATTTTTCAACAAGGATAATCCTTTCGTCCTTGTGCCTAAAATTTATTTTAAATTCAAATTTACTGAATTTTATATGATTTTCTGTGAAATTCAAGTTAGGGATTACACCCATCATTGTTATTTTCAAGTTTATGATATTTTCAATGATTTAAAAGTTGAATTCCATGATTATGTCCATATTTTCATGCATATTGCTGAAATTGCTAGATTTTATGAAGAATTATAAATGTTTATATTACCAAGCAAGAATTTTAAGATGTTTTAACATGAGATTGACGCATGGGTTATTTATGCCAAGATTTAGTATTATTACTTAAAGAAAGATGATGCTTTAAGCAGATTATTTATAATTTTTCAGTAAAGCTTTGATATTTCGATCATTGGTTTAGCTTTGGAATCCACTACAGATTGTTACAGTTACAAAACTCAGAACCTCTTTATTTACAGATTTACTCAGATAAATGCATAGCTGGTTTTCATATAAATCCTTATGCTATTTTTAAAAAGTGGATTTCTAATGGTTTGAGCATAAAAATTTAAGAGGGAGTAGTATTTAGCACCGAGCGGGATGTATGGTATTAGTGTGCCCTATCTTCCATAGAACTACGTAGCCAACGTAGGTATAGATAATCAGATTTTCCCATTTCTATATGGATAACAATTTTAGCTTGTGATCGATCATCTAGATTAGGTTATACTCCCTGGCAAGAGTATGACACCTCTCCCCAACGTGAGGTTTCTTTCTTAGGAGGTCAAGACGTTGGACTCTATCTAGATCACATGGTTTATGTCAGTTAAGAGAACCTCCTTTCTAGCTAACAGAAAACATTAATAGAAAAACTTTTAGAAAAACTAAGTGTAAAGGCTCACAAACTTACTCAGATATTATTTTAATTAAGATTTCAGATTACAGAATTACAGCTTCTAGTTTCAGACATAAAAAGGTGAGCCCTTAGCCTATATGATTTGAGAATAGAACATAAATATAGATTTTAGAACTAAGTGTTATGACTCACAAGATTTATACTATATGCTTTACTATTCATGATTTATGATCTTCAGATTTCAGATTACTCAAGCCTATGTGAGTCATTTACATTTAGCATGCATGATTTTATAAAATGTTATGATAATGTTTTACTTATGTATTCACCCTCATATACTCAGTACATCTTCAAAGTACTGATCCACATATACGTCTATAAGCTACATTGTATCATAATATAGGTACAAGTCACGGTATGTACAGTTAGAATCAGATAGTTAAATATTTCATCCAGCAGATGATGAGTCCTTCTACTTTGGGGACTTTAGTTAGATGTTATTTATATACTTTAATTTACTACTCCTATGTATTGATTAGTGGTAGTTGGGGTCGCGTCCTAGCTATCTATAGTCAGTATAGTAAAGGCTTCATAGACGTTACTCAGAGTCAATTATGTAAATTCAATCCTTTTTCTAGACTTTATCTTAATGTAAAAGTTGTATATGTACTGTAATTTCACAGATTCCATTAATTTTATGTTTCAATATAGAAAACTCAGTCATATTATACATATTTTATTAGTTGTTTAACTGTAAGCCAGTTCATGGGTTACTTGGTATCACTTGTGGTCCTAAGCACCGTGTGACATCTCGAGATAGATTTTTGGAGCATTACAAATTCTCATCCATCTTCTAGTGATATGCCCTCAAGCCTTTAAGTGGTTAGCGATTTGTCATGACCCGATCCACGATGGGCATCCCGAACTATCATGGCCTGAGAGACCCCTGTAACTCCCCAACTAACAAGTGATATTGTCCGCTCTGGGCCCAGGCCCGTACGTCTTTAAAATACATCACTAGGGAGTAAGGTTTTCTTACTTATATACCTAACATCCCTCATGTTTTTTTCCAATGTAGGACTCCTTCCTAAGTTGGGGTGTTACATACACCCCCCTTATGGACTCTGCATCCTCGGTGAGGTTTGACCCACCGAATGAGATTTGCCTATACTCAGGACTGAGGTTTTCCCTTTCTTACCAGGATTTGCCTACACTAAGTTTGAACTTTGGGCCATATTGACAAGGACGACACAAGAGTGGCTCTGATTCCATTCTGTCATGACCCGAGCCGCGATGGGCATCCCAAACTATTATGGCCTGAGAGACCCTTGTAACTCCCCAACCCACTAGTGATATTGTTCTCTCTGGGCCCAGGCCTGCACGGATTTAAAATGCATCACTAGGGAGTAAGTCTTTCTTACTTATATACCCAGCATCCCTCCTGCATTTTTCTTATGTGGGACTCCTTCTTAAGTTGGGGTGTTACACGATTCCAGACTAGTAATAGCCTTAGGGTGTAGGGTGTCAAGTCTCAAACCAGTGTTCCTAAGTCAGCCCCATCATACCCTCCTTGTAGAATTTATGGGAATCCTTACCATGGGTAATACCATGTGGAAAGGAACATGTTCTTTAATTATGGCCATCCAGGGCATATGCAGCGAGATTTCTCCTCAGGTAGGGGTGCACCTGGGCTAATAAGTTCCCGATTGCATCTTATTTAGCTCCTGTCGCGAAGGGTTCTACTTCAGGGATGGGAAATGGTCTTAATATCTTATATGCATTTTATACTCATCATAATATCAAGGCATCTCCAAATGTTGTCATAGGTATGTTATAGCCTTTCTCCCGCGAATGTTTATGTATTGGTTGATCCCAGTTCCACTCTCTTCTATGTGACTCCTTATGTGGCTGTAAACGTTGGTTTTTGTCCAAAAAATATTTCTCGTCTCTTCTTAATTTATACCCTGATATCTAACTCAATTATTTCTTTAAAAATTTATAAGGGTTGTATTATGTCCATCTTTCTTGGGGAGATGGTGGTATATTAGTTAAAGATCTATATGGTGGATTTTGACATAATATTAGGGATGACATTACTCATGCTATCCTACCTTGGACTATATAACCAAAAGGTCACTTTTAGTTTTCCTAATGAGCCGATGATAGAATTTGAGAGGGTTCACTAGTAGTTAAGGCAAAATTTATTTCTTATCTTAAAACTCAAAAATGATATCTAAGGGTGTCTGTATCATTTGGTTGGGTCAAAGTTTCTATCTTTGAAAGCCCCTCCTTTAAGTTTGTTCCTGTGGCTTATGAGTTTTCTAAAGTCTTTTTCGATGATCTTCCTAAAATACCTTGTGATAAGGAAATAGACTTTGGGATCTATCTTCTTCTCTATACTCATCCCATCTCTATTCCACCATATAGAATGGCTCTTGTAGATCTAAAAGTGTTAAAGGAATAGTTAAAAGACCTTCTTGATAAGGGCTTCATCCACTCTAGTATTTCTCCTTGGGGTGCTTATGTACTTTTCGTGTGGAAGAAAGATGGGTCTCTTCGTATGTGTGTAGATTACCGCCAACTGAATAAAGTCACCATGAAAAATAAGTACCCCCATCCAAGGATTTATGATCTCTTTTATCAACTTTAGGTCTCTATGTGTTTCTTAAAAATAGACTTTCATTCGGGCTACCACCAGTTAAAGATTAAGGAAGCTAAAATTTCCAAGAATGCCTTACGGACAGTTATGGCCATTAAGAATTCTTAGTCATATTTTTTGGATTGACTAATGTTCTTGATGCTTTCATGAACCTTATGAACATGGTATTTAGATGGTTTCTATATTTGTTCATCATAGTATTTATCGATGATTTCTTTGTGTATTCTAAAAGTGAGGAGGATCATGTCAATAACCTCCACATTGTATTATAGACCATTATGATCAAGAGTCATGCAAAATTTCCTAAATGTGAATTCTTATTGAGTGTTGTCACTTTTCTTGGTAATGTCTCTGGTGAAGGGATTAAAGTTAATCCACCAAAGATAGATGTGGTAAAGAAATGGCCAAGGCAGTAAAGAAGGCCAAGACCATTGACTCCAACCAACATTAAGAGCTTCTTGGGTCTGGAAGATTATTATAGGAGGTTTGTTGAGAGCTTCTCGTCTATCATTTCTTTGCTTATGAGATTGACTCAGAAGAAGGTAATGTTTTTATGGTTTGATGCTTGTAAGGGTACTTTGTCAAACTGAATGATTGTTTGTTCACTACAACTAACTTGATGCTTCCGAAAGGTATAGAGAGTTTTGTGGTGTATTATGACACATCCCAGGTGGGACTTGGTTGTGTACTGATCCAGCAGGAAAAGGTTGTAGCTTATGCTTACAGACAACTAAAGGTTCATAAGAGGAATTACCCAACTCATAATCTAAAGTTAGTGAATATAGTTTTTTAATTGAAATTTTTTTTTCACAATTTGTACAGAGTTAATGTGGATATCTATTTGGACCATAATAGTTCACAATACGTGTTGACATTGAAAGAATTGAACCTCAGGCAGATAAGGTAGCTTGAATTGCTAAATGATTACAACATAAATCTGCACTACCACATAGGTAAACCTAATATTGTTGGTGATGCTCTTATCATTTATCCTTGGGGAGTTTGTCTCATGTTTAGGAGAAGAAAAGAGGTTTTGTGAATGACATTCACCAACTGGCTAATATGGGAAACCGCCGATTGGTCTCCAAGGACAGGGAAGTAGTTTTTCATGAAGTGTCCAAATCATTTCTTAAGGATGAAGTTAAGGAAAAACTGTTCCATGATCGAATACTTATGTTAAAAAAATATGATGTGGTTTAACAAAATGTAATGACTTTCAAAATTGGAAGAGATGGTGTTCTGAGGTAGCAAGAGAAATTATGCATTTCCGATGTAGATAGGATACAAGAGAGGATTTTGACTGAGTCTCATATATCTAGGTATACACTTCATCCTAGTTTGATGAAGATGTATCATCATTTGAAGGATATGTACTAGTGGAATAGTAACATGAAGAGAGATGTAGTGAATTTTGTTGCTAAACTTATTAATTATCAGTAAGTCAAGGTTGAGCATTTGAGACTGGGCGGCATATCCCAGGTAATAGCTCTAACCATGTGGATATAGGAAATGATTAACATTTATTCTTTTACTGGCCTTCTACGGCCCCTAAATCAGTATGATTTAATCTGGGTCATTGTTATTAGAATGACCAAGTCCTCTCATTTTCTTCATGTGAGGACTATGTTGTTGGGAGTGGATTTTGCAAAGTCATTCATTTCAGGGATAGTCTGGTTGCATGGGCCCTGGTGTCTATTAATCCAACCAAGGTACATATTTTTTTTCTTATTTTTGGCGATCTTTAAAGCAATTAGGTGAACCTTAGTACCATTTTCCTCCATCAAATGTATGGGCAAGCAGGGTGTACTATTCAGACTCTTGAAAATATTCTTAGGGCATATGTAATGGACTGTAAAGTAAGTTGGGTTGATCACTTGACACTTATTGAGTTTGGTTGTAATAACAGTTATCATTCTAGCATTCAAGTGGCTTCTTTTAAGGAACTTTATTATAGGTGATTTAGTTCACTGATTAGATAGTATAAGGTTGGTAAGACTAGATTGTTTGGACCCGATCTGGTGCATCAAGAGATGTAGAAGGTCAAGATTGGTTTAAAGTGGTTTAATGCCGCTCAGATTTGCCAAAATTCTTATACGGATGTGAGGCGAAGGGAGATAGAGTTTGAGATTGATGATTGGATATTTTTGAAGGCCTCTCTTATGAAGAGAGCATGAGTTTTAGGAGAAAAAGGAATATCAATCCCTATTACATTAGTCCATATTATATTCAAAGGAGAGTTAGAAATGTTGCTTACGAGTTGGACTTACCAGCGAGCTTGGCATCGGTTCATCCTATATTTCATATAAATCCATGCTCATGAAATATGTGGGTGATCCTTCCTTGATTATGACTATAGAGGATATTGGTGTTAAGAATTATTTATGTTATAAAGAAATTCATATCAAAATACTAGATAAACAAGTTCAAAGATTAAGAACCAAGGAGATACCTTTATTAAAGTTTCAATAGAGGAACCAAAAAGTAGAGAAAGCTACTTAGGAATCAGAGGAGGATATGAAATCTAACTATCGCTTCTTATTTCTATCATCGGGTTAGGTTTCTTGAGGTATGAATCTTATGTTTTTTTCTTAGTCCATTTGACTTCATACTCAAAATCCCTATATGTTCTTTGTTGTATCATGCTATGAGTGACCTAAGATTTTGGGGACAAATTATCATAAGTGGAGATAATGTAAAACCCATGGTTTTGGGGAGTCTAAATATAGCTAAAACGAGCTCACATGACCCCTAAATTGAGTGCAAAACACTTAGGTAAGGGGTTAGACGCTTTGGGGAGGTTTAGGATGTGAAAAATGGTTGGGCATCATGAAGGGACCATCATTCGATTGCCTCACATCACAAGGTTATGTGTGAAGGGAAACTTCATTGCCTGCACAATGGGCCTCGCGTAGTATGAGGTTTATCTTGCATTGGGCCCCGCCCCATAATTATTTCCCTTTGTATTGGGGCTCACATCATAAATCCCTCCTTTTCATCAATAGGATGATCTTTTAAACATTATTTTGTGGTGTTTAGGTCATCCCAAACATATTGAACCAATACCATACATCCCTAAACATTTCTAAGTCCCTAAATAAGACAGAAATCACTTAGAAAGGTCATTCAACATTTCCTAATACAACTAGGAGCAAAAAGGTAAGGGTTCAAAGATTAGGGCTCATCTCTCTTTCTTTTATCAAGGAATTTTCCACCGAAAAGGCATGTTGAACACTCCTTTAATGTAAGTATTATTATATAATTTACTTGGTAATTATACATTTTGATGATTATTTGAAACTCGGGTTTAGGAGATTTGACTATGAAGGCTTTATATTAGTTTCCCCCTGTTTTAATGGTTTTCCCATGTGTAAATGGTGGGTTTTGAAAATGATATATGTCACATAAAAATTATGGTATTGGTAATATGGTTTCATAAATTTATGGGTTTTGCTGATGAAGATATGAATCTCAACCCATTTCATAATTTGGTTTTTAGTAAGGATCTTATGGTGTTTAAATCATCTCTTGAATTATTTCCTGATATAAAATGATAAAAGGTTTAAATGGCTCTTTCGAAGCCCTCGCTGGATATGGTTATGGATTTTAAAATGAAATTTGGAGTAAAAAATTGTTTATTTGTCATAATAGGAATGGCTTTCAAATATTGGTACGATGATACCAATATGGAATGCGGCAATGAAAGACTCCACTATTAAGGGTATGAAAATATTTTAATTAGGCTTTAATGGGAATTGTGTAGCTTCACCGAGAAGGTGTACGTCCTTGTTACTAATTCCCAAAACCTTTGTTTTGCCAATACAGGAATGTCGTGCCTTAATTAGACAACAAATAATGCCCATAATATAAGGATAATATGGAGGATATTAACTATTGGTGACTTTAGCCTATCCTGGATTCTTGTATTAACTTGAACTGAGGCCCCACCGGTTAGAGGAACCGGATCCATTTAGCATGTGGGTTATTAGATGTTGGTAAAAAGCTACATAGTGCAATACTAAATTTTAATGATTATGTCTTTATCTTTCTCATATACCTCGCCTAATTTTATGGTTACCATGGATGATGATTATGTGTTTTATGACTGGTTTTTGTAACAGAATGGTGTATCCCTTTCTCTAGGTTGCATGCCAGTACTTGCCACAAAGGTCATCACCAAGTGCTATATCATTTCATTATGTAGGTTTGGAGACCTTTTCCCATGATTCTGTGAAGCATTAGGGCGATCATTTCCTCTTTTGGACAGCTGATGCAAAGTGGTGAGCCTTACATTATTCAAAAGACATTGTTAATTTTATGTCATGTTTTCATTTTGGTACTTTTGGTTTTCATGTAAAAGTCTGGGTCATGTCCATACATAGTAGGTGACTTAAGGTTAGAGTCTTTGTAGATAGTGTTGGTAACTGTTTGTAGATTTGATTCTTTTGCTTGAGTTTTGTTCTATTGTTTTATCGAACTTTACATTTAATTGGTTGGATTGCACAAATTATTTAGTATGTGACGCTTATAAGGTAAAGGTAAGGGGTCATCGCAGGCCATCATTGTTTTGGGAAGTCCGTCACGACCAAGGCACCAATTTGGGTCATGACTCTTGAACTACTACAACCAGTAAGACGGAGGTTTGGCTAAATGTCTATGGCATCCTAATTCTATTATATTGTCTCATATATAAAATTCTGGTCTATTAGGAAATAAAAAACAATTTTCAGTTGCTTCCTTTGATTGTTCTAGTTGTAAATTAGGTAAACGTAAAACTCTCATTTTTCCTAATATTTATAGTCATGCTTCGAAGTGTTTTGATGTAATTCATAGTGATGTTTGTGTCATTTCACCATTTGTTTCACGTTCTCATTTCAAGTACTTTGTGACATTCATATAAAGGATTCTTTCATATGAAAGATCTTAGTGTTCTCACATACTTTTTAGGGTTTGAAGTTCATTGTGATTCTTTAGGTGTTTTCTTGAACCAACAAAAATATATTCAAGATTTGATTACTTTGGCTGGTCTTTAAGAATCTTTCTTTGAAAATATTTCATTGGAATTGAATGTAAAGTTTCATCGTGCGGAATGAGATCTTCTTCTTGTTCCAACTTTTTATTGGAAATTAGTTGGGATCCTAAACTATTTTACTATTACTAGGCCCAATATCTCTTTTGCAGTTCCAGAAGTGAGTCAATTTATGAAGGCTCCCATCATTTCCTTTTGGTTGATGTCAGTTGCATCATTCAATATCTCTTGGGAATATCTACACGTGGATTTTTCTTTCCTAGCGGTTTTCGAATTAATCTTAACGCATTTAGTAATTGTGATTGAGCAAGATATCCTGATACCTGTTGTTCTGTCATGAGTTGATGCATATTTCTTAGAGATTTCTTGATATCTTGGAAGATCAAGGAGAAATACCGTGTTTCAAAATCTTCATCTGAATCTGAATACCAAGTAATGTCTACTGCTTTCTTCAAGATTGTTTTGCTTTATTGTTTACTCGCAGAAATTAGATTAACTCAATCTAATCACACTCCTCTCTGTAATGATAACAAGTGTTATTCAGATTGCTACCAATCTGGTTTATCATGAAAAATCCAAACACAATTAAGCAGACTGTCATTATATAATATTGTGAGAGATAAATTAGGATAGATAAGTTTGGTTAGCAATATTTTAGGATAATGTCTTAGTGTAATGTGTTAGCTATACTATCTTCCTATTCTTTTGCAGTTTATTGTAAACAACCGTGTATATATTCAGTTATCTTTCTCAATAGAAAACATGAAAAATTCTCTAAATTATCTCACTTGTAACATGATACTAGAGCCTACCATGGAATCTTCCTCTCAACTTTAAGATTCCACCTCTACAGCAACAATGATATTAACTACTCCAAGTTTTTTTGTTACTTTACCTCATGCTCATCTTTCTTTTTCTATAAAAATCAAACCAACAAACTACCTGACTTGGAAAACTCAATTTCTTCCTATCAAAAAAGGTTACAATGTATTTAATTATATCAATGGTATACTGGCACCTCTCTCCACCATCATCAAAATAATAACAAATCAATCAGAACCAAACTCTGATTATCTAAAGTGGTTACAAGAAGACCAACTTTTTCTAAGTTGGATCTTATCATCTTTAATTATGGAAATTTTTCCTTATGTGACCAGTTTAGATACAGTCTTTGAAGCATGGACCACTCTGTCAAATCCCTTTGGCATATGCAACAGTGCTAGAAGAGTCCAATTACTTATCACCTTGCAAAACATGACTCTTGGTGAAAAATCACTGGCTCAATTTCTTTGTGAAGCTAAATCTATCATTGACGATCTTGCCGCGGCTAGCACATCTATCTCTTCAGATGAGTTTAATGCCTCATTTTTCACTAACTTCCTTTTGATAATCATCTCATCATTGCAACGTTATCTGTTGAGAAGTCACAGGTATTATTATTTTATCTTTCTGGTAGACTTATGGCTCATGATATTCTCTTGTAGAACTCTCGCAAACCAATCTCTATTGTAGCCAATATGGCTCGACAAGACACTTCAACTACACGTCCATCTAATCAATGCTCCCAAAAAACAATAGTTACAGAAATAATGGTGCGTCCTCAATTGGAAACAAGAAGTGATTTCTTAATCCTTATCAGATCTGTGGACACAACAATCATCAAGCTAAGTGGTGTCGCAAATGTTATAATCGTGATAATATCACATCCAATGCCTCAAACATTACTGTTTCTTCCAATGATTGGTTTTTGAAACTACTGTTTTTCATCATATGACTCCTGATTTGTCTGCACTTGAAATCTCAGAGGAGTACAAAGGGCCTGACACGATCACTATAGGTTATGGGCATGCTTTGCACATTAAATGCATAGTCACACTACACTATCTTCTAGTAATAATTAGTTTCATTTGAAAAATGATTTATATGTGCCTGCCCTACAACAACAATTGTTATCTGTTAATCAATTTGCCAAAGACAATCATAACTCTTTTAAATTTGACTCTGCTGGGTTTACTGTGAAGCATCAAACAAATAAACAATAGTTGTCGAAGGGACTAACTGCTGATGGAGTTTACAAGCTTCCAATTTCTGCATTCAAGAACCTTATCGGCCCGACCAAGGCTTTTAAATTAGTTAGAACTGTTGCACCTGTTTGGCATGCTCGTCTTGTTCATCCTCAACAATCAATTGTTTCGTTTATTGTTAATAAGTTTTGTTCTCCTAGTAATTCAATAAAATCATCAAGCCTCTGTGAAGCTTGTTGTTTAGGCAAACATTGTCAGATTTCTTTACTTTTCATTGGTTCTATTACTAGTAAACCATTGGAATTGATTCATGGAGATATGTGGGGACCATCTCTCAACTTCTCTTTTTATAGAGAAAACTTTTTTTGTTCTATTTGTGGATGACTTCTCTCATTATTGTTTGTTATTTCCAATTAAACAAAAACATGAAGTTCTTTGTACTTTTGTTGAATTCCATAAATTGGTTGAAAAATAGTTTCAAACCAAAATCATTAATTTCCAATCAGATTGGGGTGGTAAATTTCGTCCCGTCAATACTTATCTGAAGGAAAATGGCATTCAACATCGCATTACTTTCCCTCACACTCACTAGCAAAATGGTCAAGTTGAAACAAAAATCCAAAACCTAATGGATACATGCCTCACTTTGCTAGCTCCTGCTGCAGTTCCATCCAAATTTTAGAAATTTGCTATGCACACAGCAACATATTTAATTAACAGGCTCCTGACTCAAGTGCTTCAACATGTCTCCCCATTTTAAAAACATCTTGGAACTCCAACAGATTATGAATTTCTCCACGTCTTTGGCTGCATTGTCTATCCTTTGTTATGGTCCTACAATGACCACATTTTCTCCTACAGAATTGCAACTTGTGTTTTTATTGGGTATGCTAAGGACCATCATGGGTATTTCTATTTCAATCCTCATGATAATAAAATTTATTTCAATAGACATGTACGTATTGATGAAACTCGTTTTCTATGTAAGGAGAAAAAGTTGTCTGATTCCTCTATTCTAGGAACTCCTCCTGAATAATTTAATTCCATTTCTTGGCTCACCTTAATTGTGTAAATACTTCCACTAACTCCTTTAAACCATCATCTTTAACACTTTAACCTAATTTTGTAGATCCTCCTAACAATAATAACTCTGGTTCTAGTCTATCATCTTTTAGTGTTTCTCTAGATCCTATTAGTTCTCCTACCCAACAGCTCTTACATGTCTGTTTTGGATGGTAAAGTTCAATCTTCCCCGGTTACTCTTTTGGAACCTACATGCTACACAAAAGCACTCAAGGTTCCATCATGGAGAGAGGACATGAGCTCTGAAATAAATGCTTTGATTTAACATCAAATTTAGGAACTTGGTTCAAAATCATAAAATCACAATGTTGTGGGTTGCAAGTGGGTTTTTCAACTCAAACACTATCTTGATGGCAGCATTGAGCGTTGCAAGGATCACTTGGTATACAAAGGATATAATCAAGTTGAGGGAGTATCTTATGATGCCACTTTCAGTCTGGTTATCAAGCCTACAACGGTCCGATTTGTTCTTTTCTTGGCAATCTCTAATAAATGGACTCTTCAGCAATTGGAAATTTCTACTGCATTTTTCAATGGAACCTTAGAAGAGGATGTGTATATGTCTCAATCTCTTGACTTTAATGATCAAAGATGTCCTGATTATGTGTGCTCATTATAGAAATCAATTTATGGCCTTAAACAAGCCCCACGGGGTTGGTTTCATAGACTCAGTTCTTATTTTCAAACAATTGGTTTTGCAGGCTCTTATACCGACTGCTCACTCTTTATCAAACACCACAACATTGATGTTCTTATATCCTCATCAATGTCAATGATATTATCATCACAAGAAGTAACTCCAATGCAGATCATACCTACATAACTTAGTTTTCCAAAGAATTAAAGTTGCGAGATCTAGGAAAACTTCACTACTTCATTGGAATTGAAGTTAGATATATAAGAAATGGTATTATTCTTTCTCAAAAAAATACCTTCAGGATCTTCTCACGACTACTCATATGGAATATTCCACTTCTATAAAATCTCATGTGGCTAGCACGTGTAATTTGCAACTTCATGAAGGCGAACCGCTGGTTGATCCCAAGCTTTACAGGAGAACCATAGGCGCATTACAGTACATTTGTATGACTCATCTTGACTTTGCATTTGTTGTGAATAAATTGTGCCAATTTTTATGTGCACCAACAATCACGCTCTGGACATCTTGCAAACGTGTTCTTTGGTATGTCAAAAAAACCTTAAATCAAGGACTATTTATTACTCACTCAAACAACTCTCAACTTCAGGCCTTTTGTGATACTTATTGGGTGGGAAACTAAGATGATAGGAGATCCACAAGAGGTTTTGTTGTGTATGTGGGACCGAATCTAATATCTTGGTTAACGAAGAAGCAACCAACAGTTGCTCGATCATCAACCGAGGATGAATATCGATCTGTCACCAATACCACAACAGAAAAAAATTAGCTTTGTTCTCTTCTTCAAGAACTTAAATAACCAACCAATCATCCCATGATCATTTGGTGTGACAACATTGGAGCTTCATATCTAGCAGTTAATCCATGTTTTAAGTCTCAAACGACACATATTAAAGTTGACTTTCACTTTATCAGAGAATAAGTAAAGTCTTGTCATATATTAGGGCAATTCATATCCTCTATCGATCAATTGGTAGATAAATTTACAAAGCCCATATCCACCAGCCAGTTTCAATTTATCAAAGGCAAGCTAAGAATCTTGGACAAACCTTCTTAGCTTGAGAGGAGGTGTTAGAGATAAATTAGGATAGATAAGTTTGTTAGCTATATTTTAGGATAATGGCTTAGTGTCATACCTTAGCTATACTATTGTCCTATTCTTTTGCAATTTATTGTAAATAACTGTGTATATATTTAGTTATCCTTCTCAATAAAAAACATGTAGAATTCTCCAAATTATCTCATCTTGAAATAAATATAATATGTAGATAAGAGTTTCATTACTCATCCACATGTGCCTAGTGATCTTCAAATCTCTAATACATTTACAAAATCCATGGTACGACAATGCCATCAGTATCTAGTGGGAAATGATGCTTCTTGATTAACTGACATCAATATGAGAGGGGATGTTAGGATAATAGACAAATCATATCTATCTAGCTATTTGGACAGATTTCAGTGGATAAATTTCAGTTATAAATCTGTAATCTTTGTAAATATTTGTGTAAATAGCTTTTAATACTTAGATACATGAGATATTCTTAGAAATTAATAGCTAAAAATGATAAATATTAGAGGATACGTGGAAGATATCAGGGGATTCATTGTAGATCTATAGGGATATACTAGGAGAAGTCTTTTTATTTAATAACAAAACTCTCAACTTGAGAGAGCATTCAATAAAATTGACAGTTTTTGTTTCGTTTGTTAAATTAATGTTTTAGGAATAATCTTGTTTATGTATTGCCCATTGGTGATTTCGTATTTTGTAAATGGTAACGATTTGATGTATAGTCTGTAATATCTATTTTGTTTTATGTCATAGTTAGAACAGAATAAGCTTTCAATCTATTATGTGTTGCCTATGTAGTATAAAAACTAATGGTTTCACACATAGAATCTTCTCTCCTATGTTCATGTATAATACGTATGTATTTCAATGATGGGCAGTTGTTTAAGATGTTGATATTGATAATCTCTCTCAAGGATGTTAGTATAAGAGGCAATCTAACAAATTTGTTCCCTAGTGCCGATTTCATGCCATAAAGTGCATTTCTTAATAGGTTTCTTGAAGAGAAAACTTCTATAGAGAAGCCTAAAAATTTTATAGGATCGAGAAATCAGGTGTACTTGTTAAGAAAATCACTTTATGACTAGAAACAGGCACCTAGGGCCTGCTTTCCACGGATTCATAGTTACTTACTGAATTTAGAATCTAATAGAAGTTTCAACAAATCAACCTTGTATATTAGACTTCAAAATGATAACTTTTTCATAGTTTCACCCTATATTGGTGATTTGTTGGTCACTGGCAGTTGCACAAAATCTATCATAGACGTTAGAGAGAAAATGAAGAAGCTATTTGAAATGAATGATCTTGGAAAGATGTCTTATTTCTTGGGAATGGATGTTAGTCAAAGTTCTGGAGGAATTTTTTCTTCTCAAAAGAAATATGCTGCTAAAATATTTAAAAATGTTAATCTTGAAAAATGAAAACCAATAAGTACGCCTGGAGTTCAGGGAGAGAAACTAAAGGAGGATGAGTCTGGTTTCGTTGATGCTTCATTTTATAGAGGTTTTATTGGTTCCCTATTGTATCTATCAACCATGAGGCCTGATATTATGTAGGGTACAAGTGCTCTATCAATGTTTATGCGTTTATCATATGATAAACTCACCTCAAAGAATCCAAAAGAATTTTGACGCACATATGGGGCACTGTTGATTATTGTGTGTTCTATAAAAGAACCACGTCTATGAAATTTGGGGTTTATTCATAGTGAATGGGTTGTGTCACACGATGACCGATGACCTGAGAAACACTACAGGAAGAACTTTTTTTATGTAATGTTCTAGAGTTAATAAGCTAGTTGTAGTTTCAGGTTGAGCTTTATTTCAACAGAATATAAGGAGACAACATCCAGGATTTTAGAGATATGTTACAGACCACTTATGTATTATATATTATATTGAATGAATGAAAAATATATTATACTATCTCCAGATTTTCTTTCCCTTTTTCATATTTGTTTTCTCTTTTTCTCCTTCAGTTGTTATGTAGCCTGGTTGAAGTAGCCAAGCTGCGAGAAGGAGCAATAAACCAAAGAAACGTCACTTCAAAGGAAAAATTTCTATTTTATTCTCCATCCCAGTCTATTAACTTATTAGGCGGTGCATATAGTTTTGATATTCTTTCCTCAGTTTCAGTATCATTTACCACACCACGGAATCTTAGGACCCACAACAACACGTATGATGTACATCGATAGATAAGAATCTATAATCATATGTCAGTTCATCCCATTGTGTAATATCTCGTTTGGCAAATATGATGATATGTTGATTACTGTTGACATTTATAACTCTTGAGTAGCGATTTTGGTCACGTGAATTGTTGATCAAATGTCTTTTTTCTTTAGCCCTTGCTATTTCTTCTACCTTTTGTACCCCAATTCCTATTCTTATCATGAATGTCTCTGCACAGAATTGCCCAATTATACAGGATAGTCTAGGAATACCTATGTTGAAAGAAATAATTAGAAAAAGACTGGCATTTAGGAAATATGTAATACATAGCTTTTGCATATTTGTGAAGCTTCCTCATGAAGTGGGAGACAGGGTAATTGTCTACATTTGAGACCTTGTTATACCTCCTACTTCTCACCAAAGGGAGCACCTAAGTTACAACTCACTAGTGGGTACGGGAACATACATGTTTTGAATGGATGATGAGTGTGTTATAAATGCCATAAGGGCTAGAAGCATTGTACATTTAATCAACCATTCATGTGAACCAAATTGCTACTCAAGAGTTATGTGTCAACAATTATCAATATATCATCATATTGGACAAACAAGATATTAAACAATGGGAAGAACTACATATGATTACAAATTCTTCTCTATTGATGTACAACTTTTGTGTTATTGTGGGTCCCCATAATGCCGAGGTATAGTAAATAACACTGAAACTGAGGAAAGAATATCAAAGTTGTATGTGCTGCATAATAGGTCAATAGACTGGGATGGAGAATAAAAGAGAAGTCTTTTCTTCGAAGTGATGTGCCTTTGGTTCCTTGCTCCTTCTCGACCTGGCTCTGATACCAATTGAAGGAGAGAGAAGAAACAAACATGAAAAAGGGAAAGAAAATCTGGAGAAAGTATAATCGATTTTTTATTTGCAAAGAAAAATATATAATACATAAGTGGTCGGTGAAATATCCCTAGAATCATGTATGTTGTATCCTTATATTGTGCTGAATTAAAGCTCAACCACACACTACAACTAGCTTATGAACTCTCAAATTTTTTGGGGAAATAATGCTAAGTTGACAACACTTATCATAACATGCCAAATCAGCATCCATCATTAAGAACATTGTCATAGAATGAAATTTGGAGATATAAAAAGTGAAACAATTTTCTAATCACATATAAAAATGCTTGGAATCTGCATATCTAAGGATTATGGCCAATACCCAAGGAGGGATGAACGAGACCAAAATCCATATATTATAGGATCAGGGCTGAAGATGGTCTATAACCTGAGAATGTTAATACCGGTTGGAACGAGTCGACTTATAAGAGAAAATATTAGTTAATACATTTACTTAGCAGATAATTTAAGGAGGATCAAAATACCTGGTTGTAGTTTTCTTTATTCTTCTCCTTAGGGATGGGAAATCCATTCTATTCATCATCAGAGGGACTCTAGATGCTATTATCAGATAACCTTTATACAAAAGAATTGAGTAGCATATTTGGCAAGAGCATCCTCCACTTGTTTACCTTCTTTGTAACAGTTTTAACTATTTTGCTTTTTTGAGAAATCTTTGATTGTATTTCATCAATATATTCGTGTATCCTCCAAGGGGGTTAAACAATATAATTAATCATCTAAACCACAATCATGGAGTCCAATTCTACTTCTAGAACCTCAAACTCTTGATTAACACACTAAGAAATGCCTATTAAAGCGCCATGAGCTTCACTTTTGTTGTGAGAGAAGAATTGAATACGATATGAGAAAGCCATAATCATGTTCCCAATTATATTCCTAACAATACCACTAGCTCCTGCACTATTTTGGTTCTTCATGTAAATTCCATCAATGTCGATCTTCCAAATATTGTCGGATGGTTTGATCCATTTAAGCATCTTGCTCGTGATCACTCCTTTTATGTTTTCTGCCATGAGACAAAATCTGCTCCAATATTCTAGTTAAGATTACTGAGAATACTGAGATTACTTAGATTTTGAGATTTACTAGACTGATACTGAATTTACTGAGTTTTCCAGAGTCATGTAACTGACTGAATTCTACTGATCATGGCTTGACTGAGATTATCATGAAACTGACACTAGCTCTAGGCACACAGCTAAATTGTTGGGTACAAGTACCCCCAGGATTCGATAGTATGAAACTAACAAGATATGACTTTCTTGTATACATGACCAATATCACAATCCATAACACATTAAGTTGGAGATTTCATGAAGTAAAAGTTCCAAAGCACCATAATGGCTACACATATATTCATAATTCATTGGCTATGATATTTCATCAAACACTAGAAATGCATAAACTTGTACATAAATGGGGATTCCATATTATGATACTAGTATGTAACTTTTCTTTCCCATAGGTTGTTAATCAAACACATGGGGAGCATGCTTTATTTATAAAATCATCAACATATCTAATAATCATGGATACATTAATCAACTTATAATTTGAAGGGGTCTTATCATGGTTATTATGCAAATCATCACATACCAGGGTCAATCATTCGAATATCTAATTTAAAACATGAATCAAAACCATACAGCATCATGAACAAGAATTTTATTTCCATCTAAATCATGATTATTCACAAAAACCCAAATCTTGGATTTTA
The DNA here is from genome assembly GCA_030864215.1 of Capsicum pubescens. Classification (NCBI taxonomy): domain Eukaryota; kingdom Viridiplantae; phylum Streptophyta; class Magnoliopsida; order Solanales; family Solanaceae; genus Capsicum; species Capsicum pubescens. The sequence continues at coordinate 245,138,038 of CM061546.1, read as the reverse complement.
AAAGAGATTCTTGAGCTTCATGGGTGAAAGTGACCCATAAATCAACATATGACATACCTGGGTTGTGATTTCTTGAAGATTGATGGAGGAAAACTTGAATTCCTGACTTGGAACTAAACACATAGGGTTTTCTTGTTCTTGAGGATAGATCTTTGAGAGAAAACCCTAATTTTATATTGTTAATGAATAATGAACTTATGAGCCTTGGTCTGATATAATTTGGGATTAAAACGGGTGGAAAAAGACCTAAATACCCCTTTAAAAATTACTTAAAATAATTGAATGGGATCTGCGATGGCTCATGCGGCGGTTTTTCGCTGGCTCGATGGTCCATCGTTTCGACCGTCGTACGTGGACCAATAAAAAGACTCACTGCCTAAGTAGCAACGGCTTGGGAAATGGTCCGTCGTAAGTTTGATGGTCCATCAACCAGTCCATCGCACCTTATCCAGAAGGTTGACTCACTTTCTTTGTTGTGATAGTGTAGGCGACGGTCTGTCGCTATATCGACCATCTATCAACTTGGCCGCCGCATCTAGGTGACTTTGATAGCTCTGAGTAAAACATCCATAACTTCTTACTACAATACCGGATATGAACAAAATTGGTATTGTTGGAAAGCTAATTCAATTTCCACATGATAAAAAGTGAAAATCTTAAAAATTCCACGAGTACAAAAATGGATTCATATTTCAAAGTAAGTTTCTAACATTCTTGGGATGATTTTAAGCTAGGTAGAAGTACGGGGTATTACAATGCATGACTACATAATAAATATAACTGAGTTCGCATGCAAGGTGAATCATAGAATAAGCTTGAAAAGCATAATCATGTGCACTTGTTCACAACTCATTCATGGAAACATTTTATCAAACACTTGCATGATACAACTTGCACATAAGCTAACATGACATGATCTCCTTCCCTTATTAGTTCACATGAGTAATTCATCAAGCACTTGGTGAGCATACATATGAACATAACACTAAACAACAACTAGACACCATAATTCAAATCCCCATTGACTATTTCAAGGCTTTTGCATGGATCCTCATGATATTACATAAATATCAATTAACCTTACATGAAACGTATCATAAAACATGGATTAGAATCCCAATTAATCATTATAAACATGGATATAATCAAACCCAATATGGAATTCATGAAATCCATAAACTTAAAGTTTAAAAAATAGTTTCTTGGACTCCAAGGGTGGAAGGGACCCTTGGATGAATACTTCGCATACCTTGATTACTACTTTCAAGAAAATTGAAGTGAGTTCTTGAGACTTGAATTCTTGAACTTGATAAGTCTAGGGCTTGCTCTTGAGGGATTTTATGAGTAAAGAATGAGATTTTACCCTATAGGCTGATTAATTTTGTGTTAAGGCTTAATAAGGGTGGGAAAAATGACCCATTTTCCCCCACAATCCATATTAAAATAATACTGAATAGGGCTACCCTAGCGTTGCGACCCCTGCTTGGGTCAAGTCGCCATCGCGACGCCACCCCTACTCGGGTTAAGTAGCCATTGTGGCGCACCCTTACTTGGGTTGACTGTCCCTCGCGATGCAAGGCTATTGTGACCCTTCACTATTTTAGGCATCCAAATTCGCCATTACGCTAGTCCAAAAAATCCAAAACTCTCCTGTGATGACCTAAAAGTAACCCTGATCATGAATCAATTAAATAATCGACTAACTAGGGCCGTGAAGGTCAAAAATAAAATCTTCCAAATTTGGAAGTCCAAAATGATTCTAAGTCTTGATACTTAGCTAAAAAATTCTAAGTCTGGGACCCCCTTAACAAGCTTAAAGGACTGAGTTAAGCTAAAAAATTTGTGGGGTCTTACAATATTCCCCCTTGGGAACACTCATCCTCAAATGAGAGTGACTAAGATGGGAGAACTGGCAGACTACTAGTACGTACTGGACATACACAACTAAGACATGATTTCATGGCTGAGACTACTGTTATACTGGAATTTTATACAAAATATGCATATCTGATGCATGATTTTATATTTGTTATTACTAATAAGCTGAGTTTATATATACTGAACATGCATGTTTGATGCAAGAGTACATAACTGAACATGATTCATGAATGCACGACTGAATATGCAATGGTAACTGATACCAAGTTCGCAAGGAATATCTGAGTATGGAACTGAGTAAGTTTTTAAGGAAAATTATTACCTTGAGCTGAATCTGAGTTTACAGAGAAGAGGTGAGGATACTTGGTTCACATATATGCTTCTTCTTCCCAAGTAGCTCCCACAATAGACTGATTCCGCCAAAGAACTTTGACTAGAGGGACTTCTTTTCTCCTCAGTCTGTGAATCTGATAGTCAAGGATTTCGACTGGAACCTCTTCATAAGAGAGACTGTTCTGGATATCTATGCCCTCTATTGGGAATATGGATGTTGGGTCACCTATGAATTTCTTAAGTAAGGAGATGTGGAACACTAGATACACTGAATCTAAATCTGAAGGTAACTCGAGCTCATAAGCTACCTTTTCGAAATGGCTGAGAATTCTATAAGGACCGATATATCGGGGACTGAGTTTCCCCTTCTTACCAAACCTCTTCACTCCTTTCATAGGAGAGATTTTCAAATATACATAATCACCAATCTCAAACTCGAGATCCTTTCTGTGCAGATCTTCGTATGATTTCTGTCAGCTTTGAGCTATCTTAAGCATTTCCCTAATCAACTAAAATTTCTCTAAGTTATAAAATACCAAGTCAGGCCCTACTACTGTGGCCTCACCCACTTCAAACCAACCAATGGGAGATCTACACCTCCTCCCATAAAGTACCTCAAATGAAGTCATCTGAATGCTGGAATGATAGTTATTATTATATGTAAATTCAATCAAAGGCAAGTGGTCATTCCAATTACCTTTAAAGTCTATCGCACACGCTCGCAGCATATCCTCTAAAGTATGAATGGTCCTTTTTGTTTGACCATTTTTCTGAGGATGAAAGGTTGTACTGAAGTGAACTCGGTTACCAAGGCCCTTTTGGAATGCCTTCCAGAAATAAGAGATGAGTTGGGTACCTCTATCTGAAATAATGGACAATGAAACACTGTTCAATCTGACCAACTCCTTAATATAGAGTTTGGCGTAATCCTCGGTTGAATATGAGGTATGGACTGGTAGGAAATGAGTTGATTAGGTCATCGTATCTACAATGACCCAAACTAAATCATGTTGACGATGAGTACGAGGCAAACCCATCACAAAGTCTATGTTCACTTCTTCCCACTTCCATGTGGGAATGCTAAACTCCTGCATGGACCCACTAGGCTTCTGATGCTCAATCTTAACCTGCTGACATGTTGATCACTTAGCCACAAACTCTGCAATATCTCTCTTTATTCCACTCCACCAATAGATCTCCCGCAAATCACGGTACATCTTAGTGGCCCTTAGATAAATAGAGTAGCACGCACCTGCGCTTCTGCAAGAATTTGTTATCTTAAGTCATCAGTACTTGGCACACACAGTCAACCCTAACAATGAAATACACCATCTCCTCCTTGGGGGAAAACCTCTATCTTCTGATCTCTAACTGGTTCTTTCAACTTGACTATACTGGGATATCTGTCCTACATTTCCTTCACCTCGGAAACCAAGAATAATTCTGAACTAATCTCCACCCATACACTACCTTTTTCTAAATTAACTAAGTAGACATCTAGTCGGGCAAGCTGATGAACTTCCTGAACTAACTTCTTCTTATAATCTCCCACGTGAACAACACTACCCATAGATATTCTACTGAGAGCATCAGCCACTACATTGGCCTTGCCCGGATGGTACAGAACACTTATGTCATAGTCTTTCAGCAACTCTAACCACCTTCTCTGATGGAGGTTTAGGTCTTTTTGTGAGAACACATACTAGAGGCTCTTATGGTGTGTGAACACATCAACGTGCACCCCATACATATAGTGCCTCCAAATCTGTAGGGTAAATACTACTGTTGCTAACTCAAGATCTTGAGTGGGGTAGTTCTTTTCATGGGGCTTAAGATGTCTAGAGGTGTAGGCTATAACCTTTCCCCTATGCATCAACACACACCCTAAACCAACCCTGGAAGCATGACAATACACAACGAAGCCATCTGAACCATCGGGTAAATTCAATACTAGAGCTGTAGTGAGTTGAGTCTTCAACTCCTGAAAACTCTTTTCACAAGAATCTAACCACTAGAATTTAACTTTCTTCTGAGTCAGTTTGGACCTGGGGGATGCAATAGATGAAAATGCCGTAACAAACCATTGGTAATAGCTGGCCAAACCCAAGAAACTCCTAATATCTGGTGGAGAGATGGGTCTGGAATAGTTTTTGACTGCTTCGGTCTTGTTTGGAACAACTCTAATGCCATCACCGGAAACAATATGGCCGGGGAAAGCTACTGATCTTAGCCAAAATTTGTACTTGTTGAATTTGCGAATAGCTGATGGTTTCTGAGGGTCTGTAATACTATTATGAAATAGTCTGCATGGTCGTGCTCACTGTGGGAGTAGACAAGAATGTCATCTATTAAGACTATGATAAACATGTCCAAGTAATGCTTAAACACATGGTTCATCAAGCCCATGAAAACTTTTGGGGCATTGGTAAGAATAAAGGACATCACTAAGAATTTAAAGTGACCATACTGAGTTATGAAAGCTATTTTGGGATGTCATATTCTCTGACTCTGAGCTGATGATATCCTGATCTGAGGTCTATCTTAGAAAAATAGTTAGCGCCCTGAAGTTGGTCAAACAAGTCATAGATTCTGGAAAGGGGATACTTGTTCTTGACCGTAACTTTATTTAACTAACGGTAGTCAATACATATTCTGAGAGAACTATCTTTCTTTCGCACGAATAAAACTGGTGCACCCCACAGAGATACACTGGGTCTGATGAATCCCTTATCTAGGAGATCCTTCAACTATTCTTTTAACTCCTTAAGTTCTGCTGGAGCTATTCTGTATGGAGGAATAGATATGGGTTGAGAATATGAAAGGAGATCGATTCTAAAATCAATTTCACTTTTGGGAGAAAATCTAGAAAGATCTTCAGGAAACACATCTAGGAATTCACATGCTACTGGAACTGACTCAAGACTAGGAGTTTCTGAACTAGTTTCTTTGACTTGCACAAGATGACAGACACATCTCTTAGAAATCATTTTTCTTGCCCTTAGGTAGGAAACAAGTTGATCCTTAAGTGCTGAAGTACTACCCCTCCACTCTAGGATGGGCTCATTTGGAAACTGAAATTGGAAAATTTTGTTTCTGCAGTCAACTGAGGCATAGTAGTAATGAAGCCAATCCTTGCTAAGAATGACATCAAAATCGGTTATCTCTAATTCGACTAAGTCTACTGAAGTAACTTTCTAAGATTCCATAACCAGACAGTTCCTGTATACTTGTTGGGCTATGATGAATTTACCCACTGGGGTAGAGACTAAGAAGGGCTCTGCTAGAATTTCAGGATTGACTCCTAAGTCAACAGCTATATAAGGAGTAATGAAGGACAAAGAAGCTCCTGGATCTAACAAACCATAAACATGTGAATGATAAATCTGTAATGTACCAGTGACCACATTAGGAGAACTCTCCTGATCTTGTCGAGACTAAAGAGCATATATTCTGTTTGGGCATTTCCCACTGGTGGCACTGGAAATGGCACCCTGCTGATTTGAGCGACCGGATTGAGCTGGGGGATGGTTATATTGACCCTGAAAACTTGACTGGGGATAATCTCTGACTCTGTCGCCTAACTTTCCACACCCAAAACATGCATCACTGCTGGCTCTGCAGATACCCTAGTGGTTTCTACCACATTTCTAATAAAGGGTATTGGTTCGGGCACTTCTGATGCTACCCTGAGGCTTAGGGCCTAGCGCTCTATCTCTATTGCCGTCTCTGAATTTTGGCACTGGAGTACTAGATAAGGACAGAGCTAGAACTGCGGATTTTGGGCAAACTGAGAATGATTCCCACTCTCTGACTTAGGTTGAACGAAGTTAAAACTACCTATCCTCTCTCTCTTGTTCTCCCTCTCCTTCTCCTTATTCTTAGCCTTCTCTATCTTATGAGAAGGGACCATGAGCCTGGCTATGTCCATCTCCTTAATCAATATTATGGTCCTACACTCTTTGACCACACTGCTAGATACCTTAGACACAAACTTACTCATCTTAGATCTACTATCTGTCACTACATGAGGAGCGTATCTAGCTAGTTGAGTAAACTTGAGCGAATACTTTTAATGGTCATGTTGCCCTTCCTGAGATTGATAAACTCTAAAACCTTGTCCTCTCTTATCTCTAGGGTAAAGAATCTATCTAGAAAAGCAGTGGCAAACTCCTTCCATTCTATAGACCCTGCATCTGCATTTTTCTCCTCTTTTCACTATTTGAACCAAGAGTGAGCCACATCCTATAACTGATATGCAGCCAACTCAGTGCTCTCGCTAGCAGTCACCCCTATAATATTTGTAACCTTCTGCACCTGATCAAGGAATTCCTGTTGGTCCTCATCTGACTTTGACCCAGAAAAAGATAGAGAGTTCATTCAGGTGAAGTCCCGAATCTGGGCAGCAGCAGTATTGGCCACTGGATTGGCTGGAATAGTAGATGGTTATTCATTCTAGCTGCCACAGAATGAGTTAAAGTGGTGAATGTTGCTCTAAATTCAGCATTGGATACATGTTCATCAAGAGGATTTGGTTGGTCTCCTATTCCACTTCCTTTAGTCCTCTTTGGAGGAATATTCTATAAATGAAAAAGAAACTTAAATTAGAAAAAGGGTTTAACTATAGCCCATGCTCACTCACACGACATGAATACTAAAAGAAGGGAAACTGTTCCTAAAATGTCTCATAGCCTCCTGTCCATATGTGTGGCGTGCAACACACCCGTGCACAAGACTCTACTAGATTTGGCTTTCAGACTTCCTAGGACTCTATTGAACCGTAGGCTTTGATACCAAGTTTGTAACGCCCTGAGTCTGTACCCCGAATGCTACATGGTGCTTATAATCTCAGAGGACCACATGCTAACCCTTGTCTGGTACCTACTATAATAACTGAATAATAATGCTATAAATATGCGGAAAGTAGTCAAAAACTAGCCATAAGGTTCAACACTATAAATAGAACTGAAAACGGTATAACAATACCAAAACTGAAATATCTGACTGAAAATACTCTAGTTTGAAAAGCCTCTAATATGTCTGAACTGTGGAGTTGATGGGATAAGCCCTCAACTAACTCCAACTACTGAAAGTGAATTGATAACTGAAATACAAAAAGAAAATAATTATGTCCTCAAAATATGAGGACTCACTGCTAACTCTGACTACTGAAAGTCTGAACTGCTAAGGGTGCTCGGGAGCCCGCGCGTTTGAACCTATGATACTATACATCATAGCGCAAAAGAAAAACATGTGTTAGTACTTTGAATGTATTGGTATACTCAGTGCGGTAGGTAAAAATGCATGGGTTCATATGCATGAACAATACTAACTGAATATCATGAATATGACTGAATGAGGGTACATACATGAATAAGTATACTGTAACTAAAATCATGATAACACTGGATAATGAATCTGATACCAATTAAGTTATATCTGAGTATACTGACACTGAATTATTGATAACTAAATCACTGTATCTGACAGTCCTAAATTTGTGGAATTGTACTGAGTTTCAAACTGACCTGAGTGACTGTATTTGACAGTCTTGAATCTGTAGAACTGAACTGAGTTCTATACTGAGACTGAATCTGAGACTGAAACTGTGGGAAGTAATCATCTAGCCGACATGCCCCTTCTCTAATTGATTTAGGGTCGAACCTGTAACCCCAGTTAGAAGGGTGTCAATATCGTTCCACGGGTAAGGACAAGTGTTGAGTAACCCTCATCTGGCAGGTGCTCTGAATAAGAATGGTGGTACCCTCAACTGACAGGTAGATCACCTCATCAACCCTCAACTGGAACGTTGATGTCTCAACCTACGCTGGCTATGAAGTTTTGGAATGCAAGGATTGCTTCTAAGGATGACACCCTCTACTGGAAGGTGAGTCCCCATCCTTGGGTTCACTAAGTGCTGAATCCTACTCCCAATTGAATAGACACTGGACAAAATTCTAAACTGTACTAGGCTGGACTGAACTATTACTGATCATACTGTTTGACTAAACTCAACTGATTTCACTGAGTTTCATGGACTGACGAAATACTACTAAATTCTGTTAATTAACTGAGTACTACTGAGTTCTGAACAGAATATTGTGATTGACTTATAAATACAACTGAGATTTTCCTAAGTTCTGTAACTGACTGAAGCTCTAGGTAAATGCTAAGTTTTTGGGTATTGAATACCCCCAAGAATCGATAGCATGCAAGGTGAATCATAGCATAAGCTTGAAAAGCATAATCATGTGCACTTGTTCACAACTCATTCATGGAAACATTTTATCAAACACTTGCATGATACAACTTGCACATAAGCTAACATTACATGATCTTCTTCCCTTATTAGTTCACATGAGTAATTCATCAAGCACTTGGTGAGCATACATATGCACATAACACTAAACAATAGGTAGACATCATAATTCAAATCCCCATTGACAATTTCAAGGCTTTTACATAGGTCCTCATGATATTTCATACATATCAATTAACCTCACATGAAACATATCATAAAACATGAATTAGAATCCAAATTAATCATTATAAACATGGATATAATCAAACCCAACATGGAATTCATGAAATCCATAAATTTGAAGTTTAAAGAATAGTTTCTTGGACTCCAAGGGTGGAAGGGACCCTTGGATGAACACTTCACATACCTTGATTACTACTATCGAGAAGATTGAAGTGAGTTCTTGAAACTTGAATTCTTGAACTTAATGAGGCTAGGTCTTGCTCTTGAGAGAGTTTATGAGTAAAGAATGAGATTTTACCCTATAGGCTGATTAATTTCGTGTTAAGGCTGAATAAGTGTGGGGAAAATGACCTATTTTCCCCCATAACCCTCATTAAAATAATGTTGAACAGGGCTACTCTCACATCGCAACCCCTGCTTGGGTCAAGTAACCATCGTGATGCGACCCCTACTCGGGTCAAGTAGCCATCGTGGCGCGACTTTTACTTAGGTTGATTGTCCCTCGTGTCGTGGGGCTATCACAGCACAAGGTCGTCTAGAAATAATGATTTTGTTCCTGGCATTATTTATGGTATCAAAGCCTAAGAACTTTAGATCAATAGATCCGTTAGGGTGTTGGATAACCCTTTCGATCTGTGATTTGTCTGGATAGGTCGAGAGAGGTTGAGTGATAGCATCAAAGTACCAATCATTATTATGCATGATATTATTACAAACAAGGGCTTTAGAAAAAAATATGTTGCTTCTTTCCTTGTTTGCTTCCATAAGGGTTGTCACACCTCTGGGGCTCGTGATTCTAGATTTGGGAGCTAGAGTTGTACCCATAAGACGATAATAGACTCTGTATATTATAGCTATTTCTCTGGTGTTGTCCTTACTATTCATGTTTTTTGTTTTAAAATTTAGTGTCAAAACATCCATGAGGTTAGGATCATTGATAACTACCGAGAAATTTGGGTAACAATTAAAGTATATCGGGCCATTGGCTAGGTTACTTTGAATCACACCTAAGAGAGAGTTGTCAAAATTTAATAAACGATCATCTCTTAGGATAGCACAGACAGGGATATCAAGACCTTGTCTGAAGAGTGGCTTAATAGCTATTTGAACAAGTCCAACGTGAAGATAATTAAACTGATTTTTAAATCTGTTTATATCATGCTCATTTAATAATTTAATAATTTCTAATGAATTATTAATAGAAATAGTAGACTCAGAGGTCTTAATATTATGCTTCTTGATAAAACTAAATTTACCAAGTTGATAAATGGTTTTGAAAGGTTCTTCTGGAATGCTCCAGTTTTGAAGATCAGTTTCAATATTAGCAATCTGAGTTGCTTGGGAAGATAGATTAACAGTATTTTTAATATGATTATTAGAATCCATTTCAAACAAACACTGTCCAGAGTCTAATTGGGAAATTATATAATGCATATAAGAAAGCATACAACAAAGATCATTAATAATTTATCCTATAATAAATTATAATAATACATCTACCTTCTATGGGATCTAACAAGTCTTAATGGTTGTTACTTCAAAATTTTCTCTTAAAGTCATCTTAGCGACGGGACTACCAACAGGGTCGAACGCTTACCTCAGCTGAGACCACATTTTCAGGCTGACCAACGTCTGAAACCAGATATTAATCGGACACCAAAACACTTAGAGAAAAATGAATACCCCATACTTAGTTAAAACCCTTTATAGAACAAGATGGATTAAAATAATTTATTAGAAAACTTATTATTAAAAAATTATTTTTGTAATTATCTTATATGAAAATAATTTCCCATGCTCTATACAGTATATATACTTAGCTGCTCATACTAAGTGCATATACTGTCGTCATGGCTCTGATACCAGAAATAGTTGTCCCACCAGTGTTTAATCATACCAGTGAATCCTAATACTATCATAGTAGCAGGATTCACTGGTATAATTAAACACTGGTGGGATAACTATTTCTGACTTCTTGTCCATTTTCATTCTTAATGACGGTTACCATGGCCGTGGCTTCCTAAAAACCTTTGAAGCTGTGTTTTATCACTGATTTCATTGGGGAATTTAGAGGAGAATTCTATGGCTCTACAAATAGGTTTATGACTACCTTGATAAAGATCATGACCTAAGAATCTTATAGATGTCTGGAAAAGTTTCATTTTCTTAGCACTTATGACTAAGCCATTAATCTTAACGATCTTGAAGAAAGTATTGAGATATTTAAAATGAGAATCAATGTTTTCAGAGAAAATAAGCACACCATCAATACAAACAATCTACATATAACTATGGCAGCTCAGGGGCATAAGTCTAGCATGGGCCAATCTCGATACCTTTAGATGTGGGTGGAAGCTCAGGGGCATAAGCCTAGCATGGGCCGATCCCAATGTTTATATATGGGTGGCAGCTGAGGGGCATAAGCCTAGCATGGGCCGATTCCAATTTGTCTATTTACCACTGATCAACTGGTCATTTGTATAATATGGCTTACAAATATTATAATGTAAGAAAAGTAAAATAAATAAAAGAATGTAATGTTCCTGACTCTACAAGTATATATAAAGGTGGTCTACTAGCACTATTTGTACACTTGTATCTGATATCCATTGATCTCCTAGATCATGTGTGGTTACTCTTAGCCTTACATATTTAGTACATATTTTCGTACTAACGCCCCTTATGGAGGACCTGTATTTCATACAGAAGTCACATGTTCTTCAACTAACTGGATTGAGTTCACTGAATTCCGTTGACTGGCAGAATATTACTGAGATCTGATAACTAGCTAAGATTTCTGAGATTACTGAGATTTTAAGATTTACTGGACTGATACTAAATTTACTGAATTTACTGAATTTTCCAGAGTCATGTAACTGACTGAATTCTATTGATCATGTCTTAACTGAGATTATCATGAAACTAACACTGGCTCTAGGCACACAGGTAAATTGTTGGGTACAAGTACCCCCAGGACTCGATAGCATGAAACTAACAAGACATGACTTTCTTGAATACATAGCCAATATCACAATCCATAATACAATAAGTAGGAGATTTTATGAAGTACAAGTTCCAAAGAACCACAATGGCTACACATATATTCATAATTCATTGACTAAGACATTTCATCAAACACTAGACATGCATAAACTTGTACATAAATAGGGATTCCATATCATCATACTAGTATGGCACTTTTCTTTCACATAGGCATTTAATTAAACACATGGGGAACATGCTTTGGTTATAAAATCATCAACACATCTAATAATCATGGATACATTAATCAACTTGTAATTTGAAGGGGTTTTATCATGGTTATTACGCAAATCATCACATACCAGGGTCAATCAATGGAATATCTAATTTAAAACATGAGTCAAAACCACACAACATCATGAACATGAATTTTATTTCAATTTAAATCATGAACATTCACAAATACCCAAATCTTGGATTTTAAAAGAGATTCTTGAGCTTCATGGGAAAAAGGGACCCATGAATCAACAGATAACATACCTGGGTTGTGATTTCTTGAAGACTGATGGAGGAAAACTTGAATTCTTGACTTGGAATTAAACACAGGGTTTTCTTGTTCTTGAGGATAGATCTTTGAGAGAAAACCCTAATTTGATGTTGTGAATGAATAATATACTTATGAGCCTTGGTCTGATATAATTAGGGGTTAAAACGGGTGGAAAAAGACCCAAATACCCCTTTAAAATTACTTAAAATAACTGAATGGGATTTGCGATGGCTCATGCGATGTTCTATCGCTAGATCGATGGTCCATTATTTCGACCATTATACGTGGACCAAAAAATAGACTCACTGCCTAAGTAGCGACGGCTTGGGCGACGGTCCGTCGCAAGTTCGACGGTCCATCAACCTGTCCGTCGCACCTTATCCAGAAAGTTGACTCACTTTATTTGTTGCGATGGTGTAGGCGATGGTCCATCGCTAGATCGACGGTTTGTCAACTTAGCCGTCGTACCTGGGCGATTCTGACAGCTCTGAGTAGAATGTCCATAACTTTTTACACTCATCCAATAGGTACTCTAATGAGAATGGTGGGACCCTTATCAAACAGGTTAAGGTAACTTATCTACCCTCATCTGGCAGGTTTGATGTCTCAACCTATGCTGGCTACGTAGTTTTGGAGCGCAAAGATTGTTTCTATGAATCACACCCTCTACTCGTAGGTGTGTTCCAATCCTTGGGCTCACTCGATAATGAATCCTACTCCCATCTGAATAGATACTGAACTGAATATACTTGAATTCTTGACTTGGAATTAAACACATAGGGTTTTCTTGTTATTCAGGATTGATCTTTGAAAGAAAATCCTAATTTGATATTGTGAATAATTAATGAACTTATGAGCCTTGGTCTGCTATAATTAGGGGTTAAAAAGGGTGGGAAAAGACCCAATTACCCCTTTAAAAATTAATTAAAATAACTGAATGGGATCTGCGATGGCTCATGCGATGGTCTGTCGCTGCCTCGATGGTCCATCGTTTTGACCGTCGTACGTGGAACAAAAAAAAGACTCACTACCTAAGTAGCGATGACTTGGGCAACTGTCCGTCGCAAGTTCGATAGTCCGTCAACCTGTCCGTCGCACCTTATCCAGAAGGTTTACTCACTTTCTTTGCTACGACGGTCCGTCGCTAGATCGACAGTCTGTCAACTTGGCCGTCGCACTTGGGCCATTCTAACACCTCTGAGTAAAACATCTATAACTTTTTACTCCAATACCGGATTTGAATGAAATTTGTATCATTGGAAATCTAATTCAATTTCCCACACGATAAAAAGTGAAAATCTTAAAAGTTCCACGTGTACAAAAATAGATTCATATTTCAAAGTAAGTTCTTAGCATTCTTGGGATGATTTAAGCTAGGTAGAAGTACGGGGTATTACAATACATGACTACATAATAATTATAACAGAGTTCTTGATAACATAATCACTGAGTATAAGTACTGATAACATGAGATACTGATAGTTGTATAATCGAAATAACTGATATTGAATGATTGTATCTGACAGTCTAGGTTCTGATGGAACTAGCTGAGTTTTGTACTATTCTGAGTTGACTGTATTTGATAGGCCTGAAATCTAAAGAACTATCAGATTTCTTTTTTGAGACTGAATGACTGTATCTGACTGCCCTGATCTGTAACTGAAACTGTGGGAAGTAGTCCTTTAACAAACATACCCCTAATAAGTTATTACAGCTGAGTTGGGGTCAAAACTGTAACCTCTATTGGAAGGGTTTCAATACCGCACCACTGGTAAGTAAAATCTTTGAGTGATCCTCATCTAACAGGTACTCTAATGAGAATGGTGAGACCCCCATCTAACAGGTTAAGCCACATTATCTACCCTCATCTAGCAGTTTTGATGTCTCAACCTACATTGGCTACGTAGTTCTGGAGTGCAAGGATTGCTATTAAGAATCACACCCTCTACTCGCAGGTGAGTTCCCATCTTTAGGTCCACTCGATGATGAATCCTACTCCCATCTGAAAAGAAACTGAACTGAATATACTGGACTGAACTGGATTGAGTTCACTGAATTTCGTTGACTGGCGGAATATTACTAAAATATGGTAACTAGCTGAGATTATTGAGATTACTGAGATTACTGTGATTTTGAGATTTTGATATTTACTGGACTGATACTGAATTTACTAAATTTTCCAGAGTCATGTAACTGACTGAATTCTACTGATCATGGCTTGACTAAGATTATCATGAAACTGACACTGGCTCTAGGCACACAGCTAAATTGTTGGGTACAAGTACCCTCAGGATTCGATAGCTTGAAACTAACAAGACATGACTTTCTTTAATACATGACCAATATCTCAATCCATAATACAATAAGTTGAAGATTTCATGAAGTGCAAGTTCTAAAGCACCACAATGGCTACACATATATTCATAATTCATTGACTAAGACATTTCATCAAACACTGGACATGCATAAACTTGTACGTAAATGGGGATTCCATATTATCATACTAGTATGGCACTTTTCTTTCACATAGGCATTTAATCAAACACATGGGGAGCATGCTTTGGTTATAAAATCATCAACACATCTAATAATCATGGATACATTAATCAACTTATAATTTGAAGGGGGTTTATCATGGTTATTAGGAAAATCATCACATACCAGGGTCAAACATTGGAATATCTAATTTAAAACATAAATCAAAACCACACAGCATCATGAACATGAATTTTATTTCAATTTAAATCATGAACATTCACAAATACCCAAATCTTGGATTTTAAAAGAGATTATTGAGCTTCATGGGTAAAAGGGGCCCATGAATCAACACATGACATACCTGGGTTGAGATTTCTTGAAGATTGATAGCGGAAAACTTGAATTCTTGACTTGGAATTAAACACATAGGGTTTTCTAGTTATTCAGGATAGATCTTTGAAAGAAAACCCTAATTTGATATTGTGAATAAATAATGAACTTATGAATGAATAATGAACTTATGATCCTTGGTATGATATAATTAGGGGTTAAAACGGGTGAAAAAGACCCAAACACCCCTTTAAAAATTACTTAAAATAACTGAATAGGATCTACGATGGTCTGTCACTGACTCGATGGTCCATCATTTCGACTGTCGTACGTGGGCCAAAAAAAAACTCACTGCCTAAGTAGCGACGTCTTGGGTGACGGTCCATCGCAAGTTCGACAGTCCGTCAACCTGTCCATCGTACCTTCTCCAGAAGGTTGACTCACTTTCTTTGCTACAATGGTGTAGGCAACGGTCCATCGCTAGATCAACGGTCCGTCAACTTGGCCGTCGCACTTGGGCAATTCTGACAGCTCTGAGTAAAACGTGTATAACTTTTTACTCCGATACTAAATTTGAACGAAACTATTATCGTTGGAAAGCTAATTCAACTTCCCAAATGATAAAAAGTGAAAATCTTAAAAATTCAATGTGTACAAAAATGGATTCATATTTCAAAGTAAGTCTCTAACATTCTAGGGATGATTTAAAGCTAGGTAAAAATACAGGGTATTACAATGCATGACTACATAATAACTATAACACAGTTCGTGATAACATAAACACTGAGTCTGAGTACTTATAACATAAGATACTGATAGTTGTATAACTGAAATAACTGATACTGAACGACTGTATCTGACAGTCTAGGTTATAATGGAACTAGCTGAGTTTCGTACAGTTCTGAGTTGACTAGATTTGACAGTCCTAAAATCTAAAGAACTATCTGAGTTCTTTTATTGAGACTGAATGACTGCATCTGACAGTCCTGATCTGTAACTGAAATTATGGGAAGTTGTTCTTTAACCAACATGCCCCTAATAAGTTATTACAGCTAAGTTGGGATCCAATCTGTAACCCCAATTAGAAGGGTTTCAATACCTCGCCACTGGTAAGGACAAGATGTGAGTGACCCTCATCTAACTAGTACTCTAATGAGAATGGTGGGACCCTCATCTAACAGGTTAACCCACTTTATCTACCCTCATCTAGCAGGTTTGATGTCTCAATCTACACTAGCTACGTAGTTTTGGAGTGAAAGGATTGCTTCTATGAATCACACCCTCTACGCGCAGGTGAGTTCCCATCCTTGGGCTCACTCAATGATGAATCCTACTCCTATCTGAATAGACACTGAACTGAATATACTGGATTAATCTTTGAGCGAAAAACCTAATTTGATGTTGTGAATGAATAATGAACTTATGAGCCTTGGTCTGATATAATTAGGGGTTAAAATGGGTGGAAAAAGACCCAAATACCCCTTTAAAAATTACTAAAAAAATAACTAAATAGGATCTGCGATGGCTCATGCGACGGTCTATCTCTGGCTCGATGGTCCATCATTTCGACCATCGTACGTGGACAAAAAAAAAAACTCACTACCTAAGTAGCGGCGGCTTGGGCGACTGCCGTCGCAAGTTCGATGGTCCGTTAACCTGTCCGTCACACCTTATCAAGAAGGTTAACTCACTTTTTTTATTGCAACGGTGTAGGTGATGGTCCGTCGCTAGATCGATGGTCCATCAACTTGGACGTCGCACCTGGGCATTTCTGACAGCTATGAGTAAACATTCCATAACTTTTTACTCTGATATCGGATTTCAACGAAGTTGGTATCATTGGAAAGCTAATTCAATTTCCCACATGATAAAAAGTGAAAATCTTACAAATTCCATATGTACAAAAATGGATTCATATTTCAAAGTAAATTTCTAACATTCTTGAGCTTAAAAGAGATTCTTGAGCTTCATGGGTAAAAGTGACAAATGAATCAACACATGACATATCTGGGTTATGATTTCTTGAAGATTGATGGAGAAAAACTTGAATTCTTGACTTGGAATTAAACACATAGGGTTTTCTTGTTCTTGAAGATAGATCTTTGAGAGAAAACCCTAATTTGATATTGTGAATGAATAATAAACTTATGAGCCTTGGTCTGATATAATTAGGGGTTAAAACGAATGATAAAAGACCCAAATACCCCTTTAAAAATTACTTAAAATAACTAAATGGGATATGCGATGGCTCATGCGATGGTCTATCGCTGGTTCGATGGTCCATCATTTCGACCGTCGTACGTGGACCAAAAAAAGACTCACTGCCAAATTAGCGACGGCCTGGGCGACGGTCCATCACAAGTTTGACAGTCCATCAACCTATCCTTCGCACCATATCCAGAAGATTGACTCACTTTCTTTGATACGATGGTGTAGGCGACGGTCCTTCGCTAGATCGACGGTCCATCAACTTTGCCGTCGCACTTGGGCGATTCTGATAGCTCTGAGTAAAACATCCATAACTTTTTACTCTGATACCGGATTTGAACGAAATTGGTATCGTTGGAAAGCTAATTCAATTTCCCATATGATAAAAAGTAAAAATCTTAAAATTTTCACATGTACAAAAATGGATTCATATTTCAAAGTAAGTTTCTAACGTACTTACAAAATCTATAAAAAATAAAAGAAATGAAGCAAGAAACTTACAAAGTTCTATTCAAACATTGGAAACTGAAAACATTACAAGAGATTTTAGGTAGGAGGAATATTTTCTATGTGGAAAATTTTCTGATGCCTTCTCTAAGATTACAACAGATCTTATATAGATCGAAATGAAAGGGAAGGGGTACATCTAATGCATACAAGTGTAAGGCTAAGATCAAGTCTTAGGACTAGGTGAGATGGCCGACAGTCTTTAAGATCAAGTCTAAAAAGATTCCAATTAGGAATTGTGAAATGTCATTTGGGAAAAGTAATTTTGGTTCCTTGAACCTCTACTCGTCTCAAGGGTCGTTTTCCTATTCTTAATAGGGACCTAGATAGGCAGTAGCTATTCCTTTGGGGTCTAACATGTCCCCGTTGTCGTTACTGCTTCCCGTAGAAGATGCTTCTTCTAGAAGTTGTAATACTTCTTCTTCATTGGTCTCTTGGCTTTCCATGTCATGCAAAGCTTTCTTCAGTTTTTCTTTTAATGCCTTCTTGTATATAGAAGCACAGGTTGAAGGTGAAGAGGCCTTTCCTTTGTCAGGAGTCTTTGGAGCTACTGGTTTGGGTGTCCAGCCTTTGACTTTTATCTCTTTGGATAGATACTTGATACGATCATGCTCGCCTTTGAAGAAGTTCCAAGATATAATTTATGAAACTCATTTTTTAATAAAAAATTTGCACATTTTAATGTGCTCTGGGAGGGGTACACACCCTTCTTTGGAACAGAACTCATCGAACCTGTTAATAAATTGTAATGGGAGAATTTCTTTGATTCCTCCAAAATAAATCCACCAATCATAGAACCATCTGGGAATGATAGATTCTACCATGGCAGGACAGTACTTAATAAACCAAGTGTGTCCTGGTCTGACAAATGAGAAATTGAACCATGCAGACTTATAGTCGTACCAATTATATGTTTGAGGCCTGTGAGGCATCGACAAAGCAATTGGAGTATGCAGGTGATCTGCAAACCAGTAGAAAGGAGTTAATACTCTTTTGATGGTGAACCTGGAATAGTCAATATATTCTGGATTCTTTTCATTCATTGAGTGTTCGACTTCAATGGAATCGGTGTCTACAAGGATGGCTTCATAGAATCTCCTTGTATTGAGTGGGTTTTTAGTGTCCACAAATTTTTATCATTATAAAACGACTTAATTAGCTGGTCGATCGAATACCCTTCATAATTGTTGTCAAGGGCAAGGATTGGCATTACTAATGTTAGGCGTATTTACACGCCTAAAGCACCTTAATTTACCCATATTTTAGCTAAGTTTTAAAGGACAAAGTATATAATTCCTGCACTTTTAGTCCTTTTTCCTGTAAGTGAGCTAACCAACGTGATTAGCAAGTTTTCAGGAATAAATGATGAAGATTTCAGCATTTTATGGACTGTTGGACGCCAAAGGAAACTTCACGTAAGAAGAATGGCAGCTTCTGGAAGCTTGTGGACTGAAAGTGATGCATGGAGAACTTGTCCCGGGAAAAAACAGCATTTCTAAAGACTTGGGGGATCAGCAGTAACTTAGTAGGATTAGGACAAGTATGCAGTAACCCAGTAGGACTAGGACAAGGATAAAAACCCTATTTCAGTAGGACTAGGACAAGGATGTTATAAAAACCCTATTTGCTGAATTTTTCAGCAAGCTTTTTATTATTCTCACTCATTCATTAATTCAATTCCTTTTCATTCAACTTCCGCTCCTAATTCACGTTACAATTGTTAACAGAGAAAAATGCTAACTCATGGGAAACACCAAGAGGAAAACGTAAACCTTGTTGTGATGCCACACTCCTCTCCAACGTGAGATTATTCTAGTTTTGATATGATGATGATGTTTATTGTGATCTCCATTGCGCTTTTGAGTAGCTAAACTTCTCTGTTAGGGTTATGGAAGCCTTATGAGATACTATCTATTGCTATGAGTTTGTGAATTCTTGATACGTATGTTGCTTATATCATTACTCTCTTCATCTTAATTGAATTCTTGTGGTTGCAAACATATAGAATACGCCAGTATAGCATTAACTTGTTCGAAAGAAAAGTTACATGTCTGGAAAAGAGAGAATGACAAGGAAATAGGGCTACCAACCCCTGTTTAAAAGTTAGTGTCGTAACTGGATTAACCTCTTGGAGAATTCATACCATTAGTATACGCTTTAAGCTCGAAAGAGTTAAAGTGATATAATCCTTGATGGTCGAAAGACACTAGGGTTTACCATAGAATACGAATCTCTATAAGCGCATGCATATCTGAATTCCGCATAACCCGTAGCCAATAGATACGTAAAACTCATAAGGTGGACATAACCCTAATTTACAATTCTCATTAATTAAACCCTACTAAACATTCTGTTTTTCTTTGTTACTTAGATACTCTTAATTCATGCAATAATTAAATCCCCCCTTTTTCGTAGAATTTTCGATCAACAGTCTACTAATCGTTGCATACTTAGTGACCAAGTATTCCCTGTGGGATTTGACACCCAACCCAGTTAGGTTCTATATTTGACGAAGACCGCTTACACTCTTACGAGAGCTGTAGTTTGAGCGTTATCAAATTTTGGTGCCGCTGCCGGGGAATACAGTTGTCAACAAAGTTTGTGATAGTTACTAGACCCTTTGGTCAAAGATTCTCACAGATTTTACTTTTTTTTGTTGTTTTTGTTTTATTCAGGTTTGTTTGAGTGCATGCCAAACACTCGAAGTTCAGGTCAACCGTTATTACCTATCAATCCTGAACCACAACTTATTGGCAGAATGGATGCACAACGTGACATTGAAAGAAGGGTTGCTCAATAGGAGCAGGCTAGATTAGCTGCGTTGGCAGCTGCTCAAGTGCATCAACAGAATATTGATAACCCAGGTCGAGCAACAAATCCTGATGATGAGGACCTGGGTGATGATGAGTTACTGAATCCTAGGCGTACTGATGAGGTGGTGGCACCTATGCATCGGAGGGAACATCAAGCTAGAATGAGACCTGACCGCCGAGCTGTGCAGGCTCCTTTTGATGATGATGATGACGATCTGGATGGAGCTGGTACCACAGGGGCTATTATTCCTCCACCCTTGGCACCCGGAGCTAAGTTCAATATCACTAGCACCATGATTCAGTTATTGCAGCTCAAGGGGTTATTTGGTGGACTTGCAGGAGATGATCTGAATATGCATCTGGTCAATTTTATTTCAACATGCAAGACGTTTGACAATCCAGGAGTTAGGCAGAATGCAATTCGGCTGCGCTTATTTCCATTGTCTCTGTCTGGGGAGGCAACTCTATGGATGAACGGGCTAACTCCTGATTCTATTACTAATTGGAGGCAACTGAAAGACGCTTTCCTAGAAAGATTCTTTCTGCCATCCAAGAGAGCACAGTTGAGAGATGAGATCAGCAATTTCCGACAGCTTCCAACTGAAGCTCTCCACGAAATATGGGAGAGGTTCAAGAAGAAGCTTATGCGGTGCCCAAATCATCAGATGACCAACATCCACTTGATGGAGATATTATACAGGGCTTTGAACTCAGTGACTAAGCCAGTGGTTGATAATGCTGCAGGTGGGTCATTCATGGACCTTACTTTTCTTGAAGCAAGTGATATGCTAGATCGTATGACAAAGCAAAGTAGAGCTTGGCATACTAGGGATTCTGAGGTAGCAAGCTCTACCGTATCTATTGGCTTGACTGCAGAGCAGAGGCGTAGACAAGAGGAACGTGACCAAGATATGGCTCACATGAAAACGCAGATGGATCTTCTTACCAAGCACTTATTATCAGGGAAGACCGAAAAGGTTAAGGCTATTGTATCACAGGGAAGATATGAATCCGACTATGAGGAAGAAGCAAACTACTTGAATAATCAGGGGGGTTTCCGAGGTAATGCCCAAGGAAACCAAGGTCGGAACTATTATGATAAATCTGGATACAAGGATCGCGATCAAGGTGGTTGGAAGAATAAGACCGACAGGAGTGGTTTGTACGTTCCTCCTGGAAACCGTGAGGCTGTGGAGTTTGGCTCTGGAAAGATGTCTATGGATGATATGATGGCTAAGCTGTTGAAAGGGGTGGAGGCTACCAATATAGGCGTTACTGAGGTAAAGAATGATTTGTCTTCAATAAACCAATTGGTTGACTCGCATTCTACTGCAATAAAACAGCTGGAGCAACAATTGAGTCAACTATCAGTGGCATTCAACCAAAGAAAGGCTAGAACGTTACCTAGCGACACTGTGCAAAACCCAAGGAACGACGGATCATGTATGTATATTACTACCCGGAGTGGTAAAGTATTGGAAAATCCATCCAAAGGCAAGCAGGTGGTTGATGATATAGCAGAGAATGTTAATGAAGCAGAGTTTGAATATGTCGTAGAAGCTAAAGTGAGAGCTCATAAAGTTACACCTAGACGTCATCAGCTTGAAAAGAGTGATAATCGAAAGAAAGATAAAAAGGAAGTGGTGGAGAAAATGATTCCTCTTCCACTACCACTTTTTCCTCAGAGACTGAAGAAGAAGGCTGATGACACTCTTGTAAAGGTTGATAATTGGAAGCAAGTTAAAGAGGAAGTGGTGGAGAAAATGATTCCCCTTCCACCACCACCTTTTCTGTAGAGACTGAAGAAGAAAGCTGATGACACCAGGTTCAGTAAATTCATGACCATGTTGAAGCAGCTGACTATTAATGTTCCATTGGTGGAGGCGATGGAACAGATGCCTGGGTATGCTAAATTCATGAAGGACCTTTTCACAAAGAAGCGGGCAGCAAGTTATGAGCTGGTAGATAATGTTCATCATTGCAGTGCAATCGCTACAAGATCGCTAGTACAGAAGAAGGAAGATCCTGGTGCTTTCACTATTCCTTGCACGATTGGATCGTTGGATTTTGCTAAGGCGTTGTGCGATTTGGGAGCTAGAATCAATTTGATGCCGCTATCTATTTACAGAAAATTGGGGTTGGGTGATCATACACCAACCAATATGCGGCTCGTGATGGTAGATAGGTCAGTAAAATGGCCTGTTGGTATCTTATATGATGTGTTGGTGAAGGTTTCCACCTTTATCTTTCCTGCAGACTTTGTTATTTTGGATTACGAGGTAGATTCTGAAGCTCCCATAATCTTGGGATGCCCTTTCCTCGCAACTGGAAGTGTGCTGATTGATTTAAGAGCTAATGAGCTTTTATTTCGGCTGAATGACAAAGTGGTCCTTTTTTATGTATGTAAATCGATGAAGCAGCCTAGAGATATGGATGTGTTCTCTGTAGCTAATGTTTACTATGAGGATGAGAAAGGATTATCTGTAGAGAAGCAGCTTACTGTTGAGCCATTGTCTGCTGTGCTGTTGAATTTTGAGCATGAGGATGTTGAAGAATATGAAGAAACTATTTGTGCTCTAACAGGGATAAAGTCCTATTCTCATGCTACTAAGAAGCTGGACCTTGATCTTAAGAATCAATCTTCACCAACAGTGAAGACTTCCATTGAAGAGATACCAGCGCTAGAATTGAAAGAGCTCCCCAGTCACCTAAGGTATGCATTTTTGGGAAGTGGAAATACACTTCCGGTGAGTGTTGCGGCTGATTTAGGTGAACAGCATATAGAGTCTCTCATCTCTGCTCTAAAGAGGTACAAGAGAGCCATTGGTTGGTCTATTGATGATATAATTGGTATCCCACCTGGGATATGTATGCACAAGATGCATCTCGAAGAAGATTGCATGCCCACAATTAAGCATCAGCATCGTCTGAATCCATTCAGAAAATGATGCACCAAATATCTCAATGAAGTCTAAGTAATCGAGATAACTATGTCGTGCCGCGACAATAAATCAAGCGCTTGGTGGGAGGCAACCCATCGTTTTTAATTGTTTTTGTTGTTTTTGTTTTCCTAGGATTTTATCGAGGCACGACCAAAACTAAGGTGCTTGATGGGAGGCAACCCATCTTTCTAATCGTTTTTGTTGTTTTTGAATAAGTGTAGGTGCAAGAGGTGTAAAGGAAGAGATTGGTTTCAAATTTTGATTTGGAAGTATTGCATGTTGAAGGTGGTAAGTTGGGAATGAAGAAGCAAAAGGCTATGAGTTAGGCATTGCCTATGAAAATCTAGGCAACGAACAAGCCAAGGCCTATGCTATGGCCTAATCTCTCTGAATCTAGAATGCCATGGCATAGGCGCCGCCTATGCCTAACAATGCCATAGCATAGGCGCCTCTTATGCTCAACTAGGCTTTGCAAAAGGTGCCGCCTATGCCAAGCATAGGCAAAGCATTAGGCGCCGCCTATGCTCACTTTTTGGTCTCCTAATCTGATTCCAAACGGGTCAAAACCCGACCCAAGCTTGTCCTATAAATAGAACCTTAGTCTTAGAACAAAAATGCATTGCAAATTCAACCTAAGCACCGCCAACCTCTCCAAAATCTCTCAAAAAATTTCCTTTTGCTCTTTTAACTTTGCAAGAACATCTTCCGAGGCCATCAACCAAGTAAGTACTTCTTTGCTCTTCTTTTATATTTCGTAAAGTACTACACTACTACGCCTATAATAAATTGTTAAATCTTGACGTAGTGTTGGTGATTTGAATATGGTTGATTTGTTGTGATACAACGAAGTGAGTGAAAGAATACGTAAGGATGCTCTTGACTTTTTTCCAACTTGTATTTGATTTTGATACACTGTCATACTTTTGCGGAATTGACATGATCAAGAAAATTGCATAATCTTGTAACTAGAAAGCTTACATGTTGGAATGACTTGTTCATCGAGATGAAAATCATGGTTGACTACAAACATACGATGTTGTGATTATTTCTAATGCCATAACTTGATTCAATCTCTATGTAGTAGTCTTGCTCAAAAGGTACATCAATCCAAACATGAAAGTATTTCCAAGATTTCATGAAATAGAATCAAAAATGATAGTTAAGATGACAAGAAAAGTATGATTGCACTGATTATATTGTTGGAACATAACACCTAAACTTATGTTGATGAAGTCTGAGTAATTGACATCACTCACTTAATTAGTCTGTGCCAACAAATTAAGTGTGGGGTGGCACCGCTACTATTTGTTTTTCGATTGAATCTTCCGAGATGAAGCTAACATGACTCTATTTTAATCTCAGGTAGAATGGCCCCAAAAGGACGACAAGGAAAAGAAAAAGCGGCCACCTCACATAAGAGACAGAAAAGGTCAAGAAAGAAGCAAGCTGAGTCTTCCTCTCTACAAATACCTCGACGCACTTTTGGCATCACGTGGGGTACATTTTGAGGAAACTCTGAGGATGAAGACTCTGATGATGATTCTGACGCAGGGGGTATGACCCCAAACATAGAAGAGGAGTCCGACTAATCAGGTTTTCCTTATTTATTTTCCACTGAGGGCAGTGTGTCCCGTCTAAGTATGGGGTGCTGGTATTTGTATGCTTCTTGTACTGCTTTTCCTACATTTATTCTAGTTCTTGTTTGTTTTAATTAGTCGTAATTAGTTAGTTTAATTTTAGATTTTTTAGATTTTGCATGAAATTGTTCTGATAGGCGGCATGGTATTATGACAAGAGTTTGTGCCAAAATCATCATTACTATTGAGACGTTTAGGCTCTAAGTGTGACTCACTGTGTGATAAGTGTGTGGTTTAATTCATTCATCTATTGGGTCAAGAGTCTATACTGCTCCCAATAAAGTTGACCATGTGCCTTGTGTGTGTGAGGTTATAGTATATTCTGTGTTGTGACTGATACTAGAACTTGCCTGGTGTGTGTGTAAAGCGAAATAAAGAGTGTGAGTTTAGGAGATGATTTAGGCATTTCTTTGGTAGCCTGTGATTGTTTACCTTCTTTTTACCTACCCGTGGACATTATCCTAGTTAACCCCCTTGAGCCTTTAGCTATTTTCTTTGACAGCCTCATATGTAGCCTAATCCATTTTTTTTCAAGACCATAATTTGATCCAAATTCCTAAGCGCTTTAAATTGTAGAGTCATGTGACAAAATAAGAGGAAATTGGGTGAGAGTGATGCCTTAAAGTGAATTGGTACTTGAATTTGTTATGAAAAAGAATGGCTATTATAGAGGTGTGTTATAAAAAAATGAAAAATGAAATGAAAAAGAAAAATACAAAGTTGATTCTATTTAAAATTGAATAACAAAAGAGGTGAGAAGGGGTGGTAGATTAAAAGAAAGTAGAAAGGTCGTTTGAAAGAAAATGTAAATGGCATAATGTGATGTATTAAAGCTCTTAGGGAACTTAGTCACTATTTCTGGCCAAAATAGTCCTACCTGTCCCTTAGCCTACATTACAACCTGTAAAGACCTATTTGATCCTAAGCTTAACATTCTGATATTAGTAGAGCATTACACTAAGGGCAAGCCTATGGTCATCAGTTGCAACATATGAATTCTTTGTGAGAGTGAGAGCAAGGATAATCTTATACCCATGTTTTGAAAAGTGAAATACTTGTGAGTAATTATGGGTGATATATTGTGAGACACACATGGTTGATGAGTTTTGGGTAGTCTTGTATGATTCTTTGTGCCTTAACTTTTAAATACGAATTAACCATCATAACGAGTCTATGTTGGAGGTTGAATTGTTTCTAGAAGTGATTAGAAAACTACTCTTTGTTAATAATTGTTGTGCCTGTCTTGATGAATATTTTGTGTTGTTACTGTGAAATCCTAAGTAGATGTTTATATGGACATGATATATTGTCCAAGGACGAACAAAGCTTTAAGTGTGGGGTGTTGATGTTAGGCGTATTTACACGCCTAAAGCACCTTAATTTACCCATATTTTAGCTAAGTTTTAAAGGACAAAGTATATAATTCCTGCACTTTTAGTCCTTTTTCCTGTAAGTGAGCTAACCAACGTGATTAGCAAGTTTTTAGGAATAAATGATGAAGATTTCAGCATTTTATGGACTGTTGGACACCAAAGGAAACTTCACGTAAGAAGGAAGGCGGCTTCTGGAAGCTTGTGGACTGAAAGTGATGCATGGAGAACTTGTCCCGGGCAAAAAGAGCATTTCTAAAGACTTGGGGGATCAGCAGTAACTTAGTAGGATTAGGACAAGTATGCAGTAACCCAGTAGGACTAGGACGAGGATAAAAACCCTATTTCAGTAGGACTAGGACAAGAATGTTATAAAAACCCTATTTACTGAATTTTTCAGCAAGCTTTTTATTATTCTCACTCATTCATTAATTCAATTCCTTTTCATTCAACATCCGCTCCTAATTCACGTTACAATTGTTAACAGAGAAAAACGCTAACTCGTGGGAAACACCAAGAGGAAAAACGTAAACCTTGTTGTGACGCCACACTCCTCTCCAACGTGAGATTATTCTAGTTTTGATATGATGGTGATGTTTATTGTGATCTCCGTTGCACTCATGAGTAGCTAAACTTCTCTGTTAGGGTTATGGAAGCCTTATGAGATACTATCTATTGCTATGAGTTTGTGAATTCTTGATACGTATGTTGCTTATATCATTACTCTCTTCATCTTAATTGAATTCTTGTGGTTGCAAACATATAGAATACGCCAGTATAGCATTAACTTGTTCGAAAGAAAAGTTACATGTCTAGAAAAGAGAGAATGACAAGTAAATAGGGCTACCAACCCCTGTTTAAAAGTTAGTGCCGTAACTGGATTAACCTCTTGGAAAATTCATACCATTAGTATACGTTTTAAGCTCGAAAGAGTTAAAGTGATATAATCCTTGATGGTCGAAAGACACTAGGGTTTACCATAGAATACGAATCTCTAGAAGCGCATGCATGTCTGAATTCCGTATAACCCATAGCCAATAGATACGTAAAACTCATAAGGTGGACATAACCCTAACTTACCATTCTCATTAATTAAACCCTACTAAACATTCCGTTTTTCTTTGTTACTTTGATACTCTTAATTCACGCTACAATTAAATCCCCTCTTTTTCATAGAATTTTCGATCAACAGTCTACTAATCGTTGCATACTTAGTGACCAAGTATTCCCTGTGGGATTCGACACCCAACCCAGTTGGGTTCTATATTTGACGACGACTGCTTACACTCTTACGAGAGCTGTAGTTTGAGCGTTATCAATTACCTGGGTGGTAATAAACTTGAATTCCTCTTTGATTGGAGGAGTTATTGCTGTAGTTTTGATTGTCTTAGGATCTACAGCCTAAGCACAGGTTTCGGGGGCCTTCATAGCATAGCTCTGCTTCGATTGAACAGATGAACTCTAAGATTGGCCTTTATCAAAAGGCTTAGTGGTCTTCATATATACCAATATGGTTGGCATAGGTGGAGGAAGCTTTGGAAACTCTGCCAAAGCTGTGTACTTATTTTGGAATGGTAGTTGTAATTCCGGCCTTAGCATAGGCCTCTGTGGGACTGATGGCCTTAATGGGTTCATCAAGGCTGATGGAGTGTCGAATGGTCTAGCCATCTTTGTATCTTCTTTCTTATTCCCTTTTGGGAATTTCCCCAGTGTTGTGGGTCTCATTCCGTCCCTGTAAGAATTCTTCTGTTAGAAAATTGGGAAGGGAATTGTTTTCTCCTATTATAAATTCAATTTGAAAATCAAAGCTAGATAGGAGAGCTTGCCATCTAGCAAATATTTGTTTCGAAACCAGATTTTTAACGTCCTTTTGTAAAATTTCTTTAGCAGATTTGCAATCTACTCTTAGTAAAAATTCTTTGTTAATAAGGTCATCCTAAAATTTTGTGATACATAGAACTATAGATAAAATTTCCTTTTTGACAGTGTTGTAATTCTTTTGGGCAAAATTCCAAATTCCTAATGTAAATCTGACTAATTATTCAGAAAAATCAATACTTACCTTTTGCTTCAGAATACCTCCCATCAAAGAGGAATTCAAGTTTATTACCACCCAGGTAATGCCAATCTTTTCCCTCGACAAACATTATGAAGGATATTCGATTGACCAGCTAATTAAGCCGATTTATAATGATAAAAATTTTGTGGACACTAAAAACCCGCTCAAGACAAGGAGATTCTATGAATCCATCCTTGTAGACACCGATTCCATTGAAGTCGAACACTCAATGAATGAAAAGAATCTGGAATATATTGATTATTCCAGGTTCACCATCAAAAGAGTATTAACTCCTTTCAACTGGTTTGCAGATCACCTGCATACTCCAATTGCTTTGTCGATGCCTCACAGGCCTCAAACATATAATTGGTACGACTATAAGTCTGCATGGTTCAATTTCTTATTTGTCAGACCAGGACACACTTGTTTTATTAAGTACTGTCCTGCCATGGTAGAATCTATTATTCCCAGATGGTTCTACGATTGGTGGATTTATTTTGGAGGAATCAAATAAATTCTCCCATTACAATTTATTAACAGGTTCGATGAGTTCTATTCCAAAGAAGGGTGTGTAACCCTCCCAGAGCACATTAATAAGACAAATACCGTTGTTGCAGATATGAGCCTTTGAAAGCTTGTAATCAATTTTCATTTTTTCTCCAGTGGCGAAGTATAGACGAGAGGTGCTTTTTTGTATATACTTGGTGGGTACAAGTCCCTTAACGATGTAATTGCTATCGGCACCAGTATCGAAGCGAGTAATTCTGTTAAGAACAAAGTCATTATTTATAACAATTTTTACTGCGATGTGCTCGCTGTAAGCTTTAATGGTAGAGATAGCCGCACTGGATGTAGAGGGTAATTTGTAATTCAAAGTAAGTTTCTAACATTCTTAGGATGATTTTAAGCTAGGTAGAAGTACGGGGTATTACAATGCATGACTACATAATAACTATAACTAAGTTCAAGATAACATGATTACTAAGTCTGAGTACTGATAACATGAGCTACTGATAGCAGTATAACTGAAATAACTTATACTGAACAACTGTATCTGACAGTCTAAATTCTGAGTTGAATGTATTTGACAGTCCAGAAATCTAAAAAACTATCTGAGTTCTTTTATTGAGATTGAATGACTGTTTCTGACAGTCCTGATCTGTAACTGAAATTGTGGGAAGAAGTCCTCTAACTGACATACCCCTAATAATCTATTATAGCTTAGTTGGGGTCCAATATGTAACCCTAATTAGAAGGGTTTCAATATCGCGCCATTGGTAAGGACAAGCTGTGAGTGACCCTCTTCTAATAGGTACTCTAATGAGAATGGTGGGACCCTCATCTAATTGGTTAAGCCACCTTATCTACCCTCATCTAGCAGGTTTGATGTCTTAACCTATGCTGGCTACGTAGTCCTGGAGCACAAGAATTACTTCTAGGAATCACACCCACTAATCGCAGGTGAGTTCCCATCCTTGGGCTCACTCGATGCTGAATACTACTCCCATCTGAATAGACACTGAACTGAATATACTGGAATGAACTAGATTGAGTTCACTGAATTCCGTTGACTGGTGAAATATTACTGAGATCTGATAACTAGTTGAGATTACTGAGATTTTAAGATTTATTGGACTGATACTAAATTTACTGAGATTTCCAGAATCATGTAACTGACTAAATTCTACTAATCATGGCTAGAATGAGATTATCATGAAACTGACACTAGCTCTAAGCACACAGCTAAATTGTTGGGTACAAGTACCCCCAGGACTCGATAGCATGAAACTAATAAGATATGACTTTCTTAAATACATGACCAATATCACAATCCATAATACATTAAGATGGAGATTTCATGAAGTACAAGTGCTAAAGCACCACAATGGCTACACATATATTCATAATGCATTAACTAAGACATTTCATCAAACACTGGACATGCATAAACTTGTACATAAATGGGGATTCCATATTATCATACTAGTATGGAACTTTTCTTTCACATAGGCATTTAATCAAACACATGGGGAGCATGCTTTGGTTATAAAATCATCAACACATGTAATAATCATGGATACATTAATCAACTTATAATTTGAAGGGGATTTATCATGGTTATTATGCAAATCATCATATACCAAGGACAATCATTGGAATATCTTATTTAATATGTGAATCAAAACCACACAGCATCATGAACATGAATTTTATTTTAATTTAAATCATGAACATTCACAAACACCCAAATCATGGATTTTAAAAGAGATTCTTGAGATTCACGGGTGAAAGGGACCCATGAATCAACACATGACATACCTGGGTTGTGATTTCTTGAAGATTAATGTAGGAAAACTTGAATTCTTGAGTTGGAATTAAACACATAGGGTTTTCTTGTTCTTGAGGATAGATCTTTGAGAGAAAACCCTAATTTGATATTTTGAATGAATATTGAACTTATGAGCCTTGGTCTGATATAATTAGGGGTTAAAATGGGTTGAAAAAGACCCAAATACCCCGTTAAAAATAACTTAAAATAACTGAATAGGATTTGCGATGGATCTTACGATGCTCTGTCGCTAACTCGATGGTCCATCGTTTCGACTATTGTACATGGACCAAAAAAAGACTCACTTCCTAAGTAGCGACGGGATTGGGCGACGGTCCATCGCAAGTTCGACAGTCCATCAACCTGTCCATTGCACCTTATCTAGAAGGTTGAATCACTTTCTTTGCTGCGATGGTGTAGGCAACGGTCTATCGCTAGATCGACGAACCGTCAACTTGGTCGTCGCACTTGGGCAATTCTGATAGCTCTAAGTAAAACATGCATAACTGTTTACTCCGATACCGGATTTGAACAAAATTTGTATAGTTTGAAAGCTAATTCAATTTTCCACATGATTAAAAGTGAAAATCTTAAAAATTCCACGTGAACAAAAATGGATTCATATTTCAATCTAAGTTTCTAAAATTCTTGGGATAATTTTAAGCTAGGTAGAAGTACGGGGTATTTCAATGCATGACTACATAATAACTATAACTGAGTTTATGATAACATGATTACTGAGTTTGAGTATTGATAACATGAGATACTGATAGCGGTATATCTGAAATAACTTATACTGAATGACAGTATCTGACAGTCTAGGTTCTGATAGAACTAGTTGAGTTTTATACTATTCTGAGTTGACTATATTTGACAGACCTAAAATCTAAAGAACTATTTGAGTTCTTTTATTAAGACTGAATGATTGTATCTGACTGTCCTGATCTGTAACTAAAACTGTAGGAAGTAGTCCTTTAATCGACATACCCCTAATATGCTATTATAGCTGAGTTGGGGTCCAATCTATCACCACAATTGGAAGGGTTTCAATATCGCTCCACTGTTAAGGATAAGCTGTGATTGACCCTCATCTAACAGGTACTTTAATAAGAATGGTAGGAACCTCGTCTAATAGGTTAAGCCATCTTATCTACCCTCATCTAGCAGGTTTGATGTCTCAACCTATCTTAGCTACGTAGTTTTGGTGTGCAAGGATTGCTTCTAAGAATCACACCCTCTACTCCCAGGTGAGTTACCATCCTTGGGCTCACTCGATATTGAATCCTACTCCCATTTGAATAGACACTGAACTGAATATTTCTAACCTCATCATCTTGGATGTGTTCTATAATGTCAAGGTTTGATAAACCTACGAAACCTTCTATATCAGATCTCAAGGGAGAAATTTCCTCCCTTAAGGGAGACATCATAGACTTAAAGGTCAGACTCGATCGAGTTGAACTCAACATCCTCACCGATCAGGTCCTAAAAATGTATCTCTTCCAGAGAATGTCTCTCCACGGGGATCGCCCAGAGCTTCCCCAGTAATCAATGATCCTGTTCAAACCCTTTACCTTAAAGAACCAGGCTCGTTTCCCTGTTCCGAATTACCCTCTACATCCAGTGCGGCTATCTCTACCATTAAAGCTTACAGCGAGCACATCGCAATAAAAATTGTTAAAAATAATGACTTTGTTCTTAACAAAATTACTCTCTTTGATATTGGTGCCGATAGAAATTGCATCATTAAGGGACTTGTACCCACAAAGTATCTACAGAAAATCACCTCTCGTCTATACTCCGCCACTGGAGAAAAAATAAAAATTGATTACAAGCTTTCAAAGGCTCATATCTGCAACAACGGTATTTGTCTTATTAATGTGCTCTGGGAGGGTTACACACCCTTCTTTGGAACAGAACTCATCAAACCTGTTAATAAATTGTGATGGGAGAATTTTTTTGATTCCTCCAAAATAAATCCACCAAACGTAGAACCATCTGGGAATGATAGATTCTACCATGGGAGGAAAGTACTTAATAAACCAAGTGTGTCCTGGTCTGCCAAATAAGAAATTGAACCATGCAGACTTATAGTCATACCAATTATATGTTTGAGGCCTGTGAGGCATCGACAAAGCAATTGGAGTATGCAGGTGATCTGTAAACCAGTTGAAAGGAGTTAATACTCTTTTGATGGTGAACCTAGAATAGTCAATATATTATGGATTCTTTTCATTCATTGAGTGTTCGACTTCAATGGAATTGGTGTCTACAAGGATGGCTTCATAGAATCTCCTTGTCTTGAGTGGGTTTTCAGTGTCCACAAAATTTTTATCATTATAAACCGGCTTAATTAGCTGGTCAATCGAATACCCTTCATAATCTTTGTCGAGGGCAAGGATTAGAATTACCTGGGTGGTAATAAACTTGAATTCCTCTTTGATGGGAGGTATTCTGAAGCAAAAGGTAAGTATTGATTCTTCTGAACAATTAGTCAGATTTACATCAGGAATTTGGAATTCCGCCCAAAAGAATTACAGCACTGTCAAAAAGAAAATTTTATCTATAGTGCTATGTATCACAAAATTTCAGGATGGCCTTATTAACAAAGAATTTTTACTAAGAGTAGATTGCAAATCTGCTAAAGAAATTTTACAAAAGGACGTTAAAAATCTGGTTTCGAAACAAATATTTGCTAGATGGAAAGCTCTCCTATCTAGCTTTGATTTTAAAATTGAATTTATAAAAGAAGAAATCAATTCCCTTCCCGATTTTCTAACAAGAGAATTCTTACAGGGATGGAATAAGACCCACAACACTGGGGAAATTCCCAAAAGGGAATAAGCAAGAAGATACAAAGATGGCTAGACCATTCGACACTCCATCAGCCTTGATGAACCCATTAAGGCCATTAGTCCCACAGAGGCCTATGCTAAGGCCGGAACTACAACTACCGTTCCAAAACAAGTACACAGCTTTGGCAGAGTTTCCAAAGCTTCCTCCGCCTATGCCAACCTGATTGGTAGATATGAAGACCACTAAGCCTTTTGATAAAGGCCAATCTTCAAGTTCCTCTGTTCAATCAAAGCAGTGCTATGCTATGAAGGCCCCCGAAACCTTTGCTCAGGTTGTAGATCCTAAGACTGTCAAACCTACAGCAATAACTCCTCCCATCAAAGAGGAATTCAAGTTTATTACCACCCAGGTAATGCCAATCCTTGCCCTCGACAAAGATTATGAAGGGTATTTGATCGACCAGCTAATTAAGCCGGTTTATAATGATAAAAATTTTGTGGACACTGAAAACCCGCTCAAGACAAGGAGATTCTATGAATCCATCCTTGTGGACACCGATTTCATTAAAGTCGAACACTCAATGAATAAAAAGAATCCAGAAGATATTGACTATTCTAGGTTCACCATCAAAAAAGTATTAACTCCTTTCAACTGGTTTGCAGATCACCTGCATACTCCAATTGCTTTGTCGATGCCTCACAGGCCTCAAACATATAATTGGTACGACTATAAGTCTGCATGGTTCAATTTCTTATTTGTCAGACCAGGACACACTTGGTTTATTAAGTACTATCCTTCCATGGTAGAATCTATCATTCCCAGATGGTTCTACGATTGGTGGATTTATTTTGGAGGAATCAAAGAAATTCTCCCATTACAATTTATTAACAGGTTCGATGAGTTCTGTTCCAAAGAAGGGTATGTAACCCTCCCAGAGCACATTAAAATGTGTAAATTTATTATTAAAAAATGTGTTTTATATATTATATCTTGGAACTTCTTCAAAGGCGAGCATGATCGTATCAAGTATCTATCCAAAGAGATAAAAGTCAAAGGCTGGACTCTCAAACCAGTAGCTCCAAAGACTCCTGACAAAGGAAAGACCTCTTCACCTTCAACCTGTGCTTCTCTATACAAGAAGGCATTAAAAGAAAAACTAAAGAAAGCTTTGCATGAAATGGAAAGCCAAGAGACCAATGAAGAAGAAGTATTGCAGCTTCTAGAAGAAGCATCTTCTACGGGAAGTAGTAACGATAACGGGGACATGTTAGACCCCAAAGGAATAGCTACTGCCTATCTAGGTCCCTATTAAGAATAGGAAAACGACCCTTGAGACGAGTAGAGGTTCAAAGAACCGAAATTACTTTTCCCAAATGGCATTTCACAATTCCTAATTGGAATCTTTTTAGACAGCTTTCTTAAAAGAAAAAGGAC
Source organism: Capsicum pubescens (assembly GCA_030864215.1). Classification (NCBI taxonomy): domain Eukaryota; kingdom Viridiplantae; phylum Streptophyta; class Magnoliopsida; order Solanales; family Solanaceae; genus Capsicum; species Capsicum pubescens. The sequence continues at coordinate 245,102,914 of CM061546.1, read as the reverse complement.
GTGACAGCTTTAAAAAGTAAATGGACTGTCGGCCATCTCACCTAGTCCTAAGACTTGATCTTAGCCTTACACTTGTATGCATTAGATATAATCCTCCCCTTTCATTTCGATCTATAAAAGATCTGTTGTAATCTTAGAGAAGGCATCAGAAAATTTTCCACATAGAAAATATTCCTCCTGCCTAAACTCTCTTGTAATGTTTTTAGTTTCCAATGTTTGAATAGAACTTTGTAAGTTTCTTGCTTCATTTCTTTTATTTTTTATAGATTTTGTAAGTACGTTAGAAACTTACTTTGAAATACGAATCCATTTTTGTACATGTGAAAATTTTAAGATTTTTACTTTTTATCATATGGGAAATCGAATTAGCTTTCCAACGATACCAATTTCGTTCAAATCCGGTATCAGAGTAAAAAGTTATGGACATTTTACTCAGAGCTATCAGAATCACCCAGGTGCGACGGCAAAGTTGACGGACCATCGATCTAGCGTCGGACCGTCGCCTACACCATCGTATCAAATAAAGTGAGTCAATCTTCTGGATATGGTGTAAAGGATAGGTTGACGGACTGTCAAACTTGTGATGGACCATTGCCCAGGCCGTCGCTACTTGGGCAGTGAGTTTTTTTTTGGTCAACGTACGATGGTCGAAATGATGGACCATCGAACTAGTGATAGACCATCACATGAGCCGTCGCATATCCCATTTAGTTATTTTAATTAATTTTTAAAGGGGTATTTGGGTCTTTTATCATTAGTTTTAACCCCTAATTATAGCAGACCAAGGCTCATAAGTTCATTATTCATTCACAATATCAAATTAGGGTTTTCTCTCAAAGATCTATCTTCAAGAACAAGAAAACCCTATGTGTTTAATTCCAAGTCAAGAATTCAAGTTTTTCTCCATCAATCATCAAGAAAACACAACCCAGATATGTCATGTGTTGATTCATTTGTCCCTTTCACCCATGAAACTCAAGAATCTCTTTTAAAATCCAAGATTTGAATATTTGTGAATGTTCATGATTTAAATTGAAATGAAATTCATGTTCATGATGCTGTGTGGTTTTGATTCATGTTTTAAATTAGAAATTCCAATGGTTGAACCTGGTATATGATGATTTGCATAATAACCATGATAAACCCCATTCAAATAACACGTTGATGAATGTATCCATGATTATAAGATGTGTTGATGATATTATAACCAAAACATGATCCCCATGTGTTTGATTAAATGCCTATGTGAAAGAAAAGTGCCATACTAGAATGATAATATGGAATCCCCATTTATGTACAAGTTTATGCATGCCCAGTGTTTGATGAAATGTCATAGTCAATGAATTATGAATATAAGTGTAGCCATTGTTGTGATTTAGAACTTTTACTTCATGAAATATTTAACTTATAGTATTATGGATTGTAATATAGGTCATGTATTCAAGAAAGTCATGTCTTGTTAGTTTCATGCTATCGAGTCCTGGGGGTACTTGTACCAAACAATTTAGTTGTGTACCTAGATCCAGTATCAGTTTCATGATAATCTCAGTTAATCCATGATCAGTAGAATTCAGTTAGTTACATGACTCTAGAAAATTCATTAAATTCAGTATCAGTCAAGTAAATCTCAAAATCTCAGTAATCTAAGTAATCTCAGCTAGTTATCAGATCTTAGTAATAATCCGCCAGTAAATGGAATTCAGTGAACTCAATCGAGTTCAATCCAGATCAATCCAGTAGATTAAGTTCAGTGTCTATTCAGATGGGAGTAGGATTCAACATTGAGTGAACCCAAGGATGGGAACTCACCTGCGAGTAGAGGGTGTGATTATTAGAAGCAATCCTTGCGCTCCAGACCTACATAGCCATTGTAGGTTGAGACATCAAACCTGCTAGATGAGGGTAGATAAGGTGGCTTAACCTGTTAGATGAGGGACCCACCAATCTCATTAGAGTACTTGTTAGATGAGGGTCACTCACAGCTTTTCCTTACCAGTGGCGCGGTATTGAAACCCTTCTAATTGGGGTTACAGATTGGACCCCAACCTAGCTATAATAGCTTATTAGTGGCATATCCATTAAAGGACTACTTCCCACCATTTCAGTTATAGATCAGGACTGCCAGATACAGTTATTCAGTCTTAATAAAAGAACTCAGATAGTTCTTTAGATTTTAGGGCTTTCAAATACAGTTAACTCAGAACAATACGAAACTCAGCTAGTTCCATCAGAATATAGACTCTCAGATACAGTTGTTAAGTATCAGTTATACATCTATCAGTATATCATGTTATTAGTACTTATACTCAGTGATTATGTTATCATGAACTTTGTTATAGTTATTATGTAGTCATGCATTGAAATACCCCATACTTCTACCTAGCTTAAAATCATCCCAAGAATGTTAGAAACTTACTTTGAAATATGAATCCATTTTTGTACACATGGAATTTGTAAGATTTTCACTTTTTATCATGTGGGAAATTGAATTAGCTTTCCAACGATACTAACTTCGTTGAAATCCGGTATCGGAGTAAAACGTTATGGATGTTTTACTCATAGCTGTCCATCGCCTACACCGTCGTAATAAAGAAAGTGAGTTAACCTTCTTGATAAGGTGCGACGGATAGGTTAATGGACCATCGAACTTGCGACGGTCGTCGCCCAAGACGCCGCTACTTAGGAAGTGAGTCTTTTTTTTGTCCACGTACGATGGTCGAAATAATGGACCATCGAGCCAACAATAGACCATCGCATGAGCCATCGCAAATCCTATTCAGTTATTTTAAGTTATTTTTAACGGGGTATTTGGGTCTTTTTCAACCCATTTTAACCCCTAATTATATCAGACCAAGGCTCATAAGTTCAATATTCATTCAAAATATCAAATTAGGGTTTTCTCTCAAAGATCTATCCTCAAGAACAAGAAAACCCTATGTGTTTAATTCCAACTCAAGAATTCAAGTTTTCCTACATTAATCTTCAAGAAATCACAACCCAGGTATGTCATGTGTTGATTCATGGGTCCCTTTCACCCGTGAATCTCAAGAATCTCTTTTAAAATCCATGATTTGGGTGTTTGTGAATGTTCATGATTTAAATTAAAATAAAATTCATGTTCATGATGCTGTGTGGTTTTGATTCACATATTAAATAAGATATTCCAATGATTGTCCTTGGTATATGATGATTTGCATAATAACCATGATAAACCCCCTTCAAATTATAAGTTCATTAATGTATCCATGATTATTACATGTGTTGATGATTTTATAACCAAGGCATGCTCCCCATGTGTATGATTAAATGCCTATGTGAAAGAAAAGTGTCATACTAGTATGATAATATGGAATCCCCATTAATGTACAAGTTTATGCTTGTCCTGTGTTTGTGTAAATGTCTTAGTCAATGAATTATGAATATATGTGTAGCCATTGTGGTGCTTTAGAACTTGTACTTCCTAAAATCTCCAACTTATTGTTTTATGGATTGTGATATTGGTCATGTATTAAAGAAAGTCATATCTTGTTAGTTTCATGCTATCGAGTCCTGGGGGTACTTGTACCCAACAATTTAGTTGTGTGCCTCGAGCCAGTGTCAGTTTTATGATAATCTCAGTCAAGCCATGATCAGTGGAAATCAGTCAGTTATATGACTCTGGAAAATTCAGTAAATTCAGTATCAGTCCAGTAAATCTTAAAATCTCAGTATCTCAGTAATATCATCTTGTTATCAGTTCTCAGTAATATTTCTCCAGTCAACAGAATTCAGTGAACTTAATCCAGCTCAGTCCTGTATATTCAGTTCAGTGTCTATTCAGATGGGAGTAGGATTCATCATTGAGTGAGCCCAAGGATGGGAACTCACCTACGCGTAGAGGGTGTGATTCATTGAAGCAATCCTTGCACTCCAGAACTACATAGCTAGCGTAGATTGAGACATCAAACCTGCTAGATGAGGGTAGATAAAGTGGGTTAACCTGTTAGATGAGGGTCCCACCATTCTCATTAGAGTACTTGTTAGATGAGGGTCACTCACATCTTGTCCTTACCAGTGGTGAGGTATTGAAACCAATCTAATTGGGGTTACAGATTGGATCCCTACTCAGCTATAATAACTTATTAGGGGCATGTTGGTTAAAGGACAACTTCCCACAATTTCAGTTACAGATCAAGACTGTCAGATACAGTCATTCAGTCTCAATAAAAGAACTCAGATAGTTCTTTAGATTTTAGGAATGCCAAATACCGTCAACTCAGAACTGTACGAAACTCAGCTAGTTCCATTATAACCTAGACTGTCAGATGCAGTCGTTCAGTAGCAGTTATTTCAGTTATACAACTATCAGTATCTTATGTTATAAGTACTCAGACTCAGTGTTTATGTTATCATGAACTGTGTTATAGTTATTATGTAGTCATGCATTGTAATACCCCATACTTCTACCTAGCTTAAAATCATCCCAAGAATGTTAGATACTTACTTTGAAATATGAATCTGTTTTTGTACACATAGAATTTGTAAGATTTTCACTTTTTATCATGTGGGAAATTGAATTAGCTTTCCAACGATACAAACTTCGTTGAAATCTGGTATCGGAGTAAAAAGTTATGGATATTTTACTCATAGCTGTCAGAAACGCCCAGGTGCGACGTCCAAGTTGACGGACCGTCGATCTAGCGACGGACCATCGCCTACACTGTCGTAATAAAGAAAGAGAGTTAACCTTCTTGATAAGGTGCGACGGATAGGTTAATGGACCATCGAACATGCGACGGCCGTCGCCCAAGCCGCCGCTACTTAGGAAGTGAGTCTTTTTTTTGTCCTCGAAATGATGGACCATCGAGCCAATGATAGACCATCACATGAGCCATCGCAGATCCCATTCAGTTATTTTTTTAGTAATTTTTAAAGTGTATTTGGGTCTTTTTTCACCAATTTTAACCCCTAATTATATCAGAACAAGGCTCATGAGTTCATTATTCATTCACAACATCAAATTAGGGTTTTTTCTTAAAGATCTATCCTCAAGAACAATAAAACCCTAAATGTTTAATTCCAAGTCAAAAATTCAAGTTTTCCTCTATCAATCTTCAAGAAATCATAACCCAGGTATGTCATGTGTTGATTCATGGGTCCCTTTCACCCATGAACCTCAAAAATCTCTTTTAAAATCCAAGATTTGGGTATTTGGGAATGTTCATGATTTAAATTGAAATTAAATTCATGTTCATGATGCTGTCTGGTTTTTATTCATGTCTTAAATTAGATATTCCAATGATTGACCCCAGTATGAGATGATTTGCATAATAACCATGATAAACCCCCTTCAAATTATAAGTTGATTAATGTATCCATGATTATTACATGTGTTGATGATTTTATAACCAAAGCATGCTCCCCATGTGTATGATTAAATGCCTATGTGAAAGAAAACTATCATACTAGTATGATAATATGGAATCCCCATTAATGTACAAGTTTATGCATGTCCAGTGTTTGCGTAAATGTCTTAGTCAATGAATTATGAATATACGTGTAGCCATTGTGGTGCTTTAGAACTTGTACTTCCTAAAATCTCCAACTTATTGTTTTATCGATTGTGATATTAGTCATGTATTAAAGAAAGTCATATCTTGTTAGTTTCGTGCTATCGAGTCCTGGGGGTACTTGTACCCAATAATTTAGCTGTGTACCTCGAGCCAGTGTCAGTTTCATGATAATCTCAGTCAAGCCATGATCAGTGGAATTCACAGTTATATGACTCTGGAAAATTCAGTAAATTCAGTATCAGTCTAGTAAATCTTAAAATCTCAGTATCTCAGTAATATCAGCTTGTTATCAGTTCTCAGTAATATTCCGCCAGTCAATAGAATTCAGTGAACTTAATCCAGTTCAGTCCTGTATATTCAGTTCAGTGTCTATTCAAATGGGAGTAGGATTCATCATTGAGTGAGCCCAAGGATGGGAACTCACCTACGTGTAGAGGGTGTGATTCATAGAAGCAATCCTTGCACTCCAGAACTACATAGCTAGCGTAGATTGAGACATCAAACCTGCTAGATGAGGGTAGATAAAGTGGGTTAACCTGTTAGATGAGGGTCCCACCATTCTCATTAGAGTACTTGTTAGATGAGGGTCACTCACATCTTGTCCTTACCAGTGGTGAGGTATTGAAACCCTTCCAATTGGGGTTACAGATTGGATCCCTACTCAGCTATAATAACTTATTAGGGGCATGTTGGTTAAAGGACAACTTCCTACAATTTCAGTTACAGATCAGGACTGTCAGATACAGTCATTCAGTCTCAATATAAGAACTCAGATAGTTTTTTAGATTTTAGGACTGCCAAATACCGTCAACTCAGAACTGTACGAAACTCAGCTAGTTCCATTATAACCTAGACTGTCAGATGCAGTCGTTCAGTATCAGTTATACAGCTATCAGTATCTTATGTTATAAGTACTCAGACTCAGTGTTTATGTTATCACGAACTGTGTTATAGTTATTATGTAGTCATGCATTGTAATACCCCGTATTTCTACCTATCTTAAAATCATCCCAAGAATGTTAGAAACTTACTTTGAAATATGAATCCATTTTTTTACACATTGAATTTTTAATATTTTCACTTTTTATCATTTGGGAAATTGAATTAGCTTTCCAACGATACTAGTTTCGTTAAAATTTGGTATCGGAGTAAAAAGTTATAGACATTTTACTCAGAACTCTCAGAATTGCCCAAGTGCGACGGCCAAGTTGACAGACCGTTGATCTAGCGAAGGACCGTTTCCTACACTGTTGTAGCAAATAAAGTGAGTCAACCTTCTGGATAAGGTACGATGGACAGGTTGACGGACTGTCGAACTTGCGACGGACCATCACCCAAGACGTCGTTGCTTAGGCAGTGAGTTTTTTTGGTCAACGTACGGTGGTCAAAATGATGGACCATCGAGCCAGCGACAGACCATCGTAGATCCTATTCAGTTATTTTAAGTAATTTTTAAAGGGGTATTTGGGTCTTTTTCCACCCATTTTAACCTCTAATTATATCAGACCAAGGATCATAAGTTCATTATTCATTCACAATATCAAATTAGGGTTTTCTTTCAAAGATCTATCCTGAATAACTAGAAAACCCTATGTGTTTATTTCCAAGTCAAGAATTCAAGTTTTCCTCTATCAATCTTTAAGAAATCACAACCCAGGTATGTCATGTGTTGATTCATGGGCCCCTTTTACCCATGAAGCTCAATAATCTCTTTTAAAATCAAAGATTTGGGTATTTGTGAATGTTTATGATTTAAATTGAAATAAAATTCATGTTCATGATGTTGTGTGGTTTTGATTCATGTTTTAAATTAGATATTCCAATGTTTGACCCTGGTATGGGATGATTTTCCTAATAACCATGATAAACCCCCTTCAAATTATAAGTTGATTAATGTATCCATGATTATTAGATGTGTTGATGATTTTATAACCAAGGCATGCTCCCCATATGTTTGATTAAATGCCTATGTGAAATAAAAGTGCCATACTAGTATGATAATATGGAATCCCCATTTACGTACAAGTTTATGCATGTCGAGTGTTTGATGAAATGTCTTAGTCAATGAATTATGAATATATGTGTAGCCATTGTGGTGCTTTAGAACTTACACTTCATGAAATCTTCAACTTATTGTATTATGGATTGTGATATTGATCATGTATTAAAGAAAGTCATGTCTTATTAGTTTCAAGCTATCGAGTCCTGAGGGTACTTGTACCCAACAATTTAGCTGTGTGCCTAGAGCCAGTGTCAATTTCATGATAATCTCAGTCAAGCCATGATCAGTAGAATTCAGTCAGTTACATGACTCTGGAAAATTCAGTAAATTCAGTATCAGTCCAGTAAATCTCAAAATCACAGTAATCTCAGTAATCTCAATAATCTTAGCCAGTTACAATATTTTAGTAATATTCCACCAGTCAACTAAATTCAGTGAACTCAATCCAGTTCAGTCCAGTACATTCAGTTCAGTGTCTATTCAGATGGGAGTAGGATTCATCATCGAGTTAGCCTAAAGATGGGAACTCACCTGTGAGTAGAGGGTGTGATTCTTAGAAGCAATCCTTGCACTCCAGAACTACGTAGCCAGCGTAGGTTGAGACATCAAAACTTCTAGATGAGGGTAGATAATGTGGCTTAACCTGTTAGATGAGGGTATCACCATTCTCATTAAAGTACCTGTTAGATGAGGGTCACTCAAAGCTTTTCCTTACCAGTGATGCGGAATTGAAACCCTTCCAATAGGGGTTTCAGATTTGACCCCAACTCAGCTGTAATAACTTATTAGGGGCATGTTTGTTAAAGGACTACTTGCCACAATTTCAGTTACAGATCAGGGCAGTCAGATACAGTCATTCAGTCTCAAAAAAAGAAATCAGACAGTTCTTTAGATATTAGGACTGTCAAATACAGTCAACTCAGAATAGTACGAAACTCAGCTAGTTCCATCAGAACCTAGACTGTCAGATACAATCATTCAATATCAGTTATTTCAGTTATACAACTATCAGTATCTCATGTTATCAGTACTCATACTCAGTGATTATGTTATCACGAACTCTGTTATAATTATTATGTAGTCATGCATTGTAATACCCCATACTTCTACCTAGCTTAAATCATCCCAAGAATGTTAAAAAATTACTTTGAAATATGAATCCATTTTTGTACACGTAGAACTTTTAAGATTTTCACTTTTTATCGTGTGGGAAATTGAATTAGACTTCCAATGATACCAATTTCATTCAAATCCGATATCGGAGTAAAAAGTTATAGATGTTTTACTCAGAAGTGTCAGAATCACCCAAGTGCGACGGCCAAGTTGACAGACTGTCAATCTAGCGACGGACCGTCGCCTACACCGTCGTATCAAAGAAAGTGAGTAAACCTTCTGGATAAGGTGCGACGGACAGGTTGACGGACTGTCAAACTTGCGATGGACAGTCGCCCAAGTTGTCGCTACTTAGGAAGTGAGTCTTTTTTTTGGTCCACGTACGACGGTCAAAATGATGGACCATCGAGGCAGTGACAGACCATCGCATGAGTCATCGCAGATCCCATTCAGTTATTTTAATTAATTTTTAATGGGGTAATTGGGTCTTTTTCCACTCTTTTTAACCCATAATTATAGCAGACCAAGGCTCATGAGTTCATTATTTATTCACAATATCAAATTAGGGTTTTGTTTCAAAGATCTATCCTAAATAACAAGAAAACCCTATGTGTTTAATTCCAAGTCAAGAATTCAAGTATATTCAGTTCAGTGTCTATTCAGATGGGAGTAGGATTCATCATCGAGTGAGCCCAAGGATTGGAACACACCTACGTGTAGTGGGTGTGATTCATAGAAGCAATCTTTACGCTCCAATACTACGTAGCCAGCATAGGTTGAGACATCAAACCTGCTAGATGAGGGTAGATAAGTTACCTTAACCTGTTTGATAAGGGTCCCACCATTCTCATTAGAGTACCTATTGGATGAGGGTCACTCACAAATTATCCTTACCAGTGAGCGGTATTGAAACCCTTCCAATTGGGGTTACAGATTGGACCCCAACTCAGCTATAATAGATTTTTAGGGGCATGTCGGTTAAAGGACTACTTCCCATAGTTTCAATTACAGATCAAGACTATCAGATACAATCATTCAGTCTCAATAAAAGAACTCAGATAGTTCTTCAGATTTCAGGACTGTCAAATACAGTCAACTCAAAACAGTATGAAACTCAGCTAGTTCTATCAGAACCTAGACTGTTAGATACCGTCATTCAGTATCAGTTATTTCAATTATACAACTATCAGTATCTTATGTTATCAGTACTCAGACTCAGTAATTATGTTATCACGAACTCTGTTATAGTTATTAGGTAGTCATGCATTGTAATACCCCGTACTTCTACCTAGCTTAAAATCATCCCAACAATGTTAGAAAATTACTTTGAATTATGAATCCATTTTTATGCATGTGGAATTTTTAAGATTTTCACTTTTTATCATATGGAAAATTAAATTAGCTTTCCAACGATACAAATTTCGTTCAAATCCAGTATCAGTGTAAAAAGTTGTGGACATTCTACTCAGATCTATCAGAATCGCCCAGGTGCGACGGCCAAGTTGACGGACCATCGATCTAGCGACGGACCATCGCCTACACCGTCGCAATAAATAAAGTGAGTCAACCTTCTGGATAAGCTGCGATGGAAAAGTTGATGGACCGTCGAACTTGCGATGGACCGTCGCCCAAGCCGTCACTACTTAGGCAGTGAGTTTTTTTTTTGGTCCACGTATAATGGTCGAAATAATGGACCATCGAGCCAGCGACAGAACATCGCATGAGCCATCGCAAATCCCATTCAGTTATTTTAAGTAATTTTTAAAGGGGTATTTGGGTCTTTTTCCACCCGTTTTAACCCCTAATTATATCAGACCAAGGCTCATAAGTTTATTATTCATTCACAACATCAAATTAGGGTTTTCTCTCAAAGATCTATCCTGAAGAACAAGAAAACCCTATGTGTTTAATTCCAAGTCAAGAATTCAAGTTTTCCTCCATCAATCTTCAAGAAATCATAACCCAGGTATGTTATATGTTGATTCATGGGTCCCTTTCTCCCATGAAGCTCAAGAATCTCTTTTAAAATCCAAGATTTGGGTATTTGTGAATGTTCATGATTTAAATTGAAATGAAATTCATGTTCATGATTTAAATTGAAATGAAATTCATGTTCATGATGTTGTGTGGTTTTGATTCATGTTTTAAATTAGATATTCCAATGATTGACCCTGGTATGTGATGATTTGCATAATAACCATGATAAAACCCCTTCAAATTACAAGTTGATTAATGTATCCATGATTATTAGATGTGTTGATGATTTTATAACCAAAGCATGTTCCCCATGTGTTTAATTAAATGCCTATGTGAAAGAAAAGTGTCATACTAGTATGATGATATGGAATCCCTATTTATGTACAAGTTTATGCATGTCCAGTGTTTGATGAAATGTCTTAGTCAATGAATTATGAATATATGTGTAGCCATTGTGGTGCTTTAGAACTTGTACTTCATAAAATCTCCTACTTATTGTATTATGGATTGTGATATTGGCTATGTATTCAAGAAAGTCATGTCTTGTTAGTTTCATGTTATCGAGTCCTGGGGGTACTTGTACCTAACAATTTACCTGTGTGCCTAGAGCCAGTGTCAGTTTTATGATAATCTCAGTTAAGCCATGATCAGTAGAATTCAGTCAGTTACATGACTCTGAAAAATTCAGGAAATTCAGTAAATTCAGTATCAGTCCAGTAAATCTTAAAATCTCAGTAATCTCAGAAATCTCAGCTAGTTATCAGATCTCAGTAATATTCTGCCAGTCAACGGAATTCAGTGAACTCAATCCAGTTAGTTGAAGAACATGTGACTTCTGTATGAAATACAGGTCCTCCATAAGGGACGTTAGTATGAAAATATGTACTGAATATGTACGGCTAAGAGTAACCACACATGATATAGGAGCTCAATGGAAATCAGATACAAGAGTACAAATAGTGCTAGTAGACCACCTTTATATATACTTGTAGAGTCAGGAACATTACATTCTTTTATTTATTTTACTTTTCTTACATTATAATCTTTGTAAGCCATATTATACAAATGACCAGTTGATCAGTGGTAAATAGACAAATTGGAATCGGCCCATGCTAGGATTATGCCCCTGAGCTGCCACCCATATATAAACATTGGGATCAGACCATGCTAGGCTTATGCCCCTAAGCTTCCACCCACATATAAAGGTATCGAGATTGGCCTATGCTAGACTTATGCCCCTGAGCTGCCATCCATTCAATTAAGATTTGTGTTACTTAGTTTATGTAGACATAGAGATTGTTACTTTGGTGGTCATAACATTTTGATACCTTTGAACAATAATCTACCAATAAGATACATGTGAATAAATACTTAATGCAATGACAAAGAGGTATGGAGCAGATTGTACATGGATGAAATGTTCAGGAGCTAAAAATAATATACGGGTCTTATTTGACTTAAAGGACTCTTGAGACTTGCTAGTGAATGTTAAAATGCATACTTAATAATAAGCATGTAGTGAGGTATTTTAACACATTAGGGAGTGGGAACAAGCTCATTAGCTAGATTGGAGGTCATGTGTTTCCACTAGGTATCATTTATTATGGGAGATCTTTAGAAGCTTACTTTGTTCCACAAGTGTTAAATTTCATGCCAAAGAATACGACATAGAGAAGCCTTACATACCTGGTTGTATAACTCCACTGTTAACCCAACTTAACTTCCAGCCTTTAGGATTGTTTATCTATAATAAAGTTTATGGTTAAACTAATATCAGTAACTATCCAACACATTGGGCTACTTAACTTTGCCCAAAATAGTAGTCGGGCAGTAAGCGCTTAGTTTATCAATCAAGGGTGTTATTTTAACCCTTTTATCTTCCAATTACTCCCACATACCATACATATTCTTATAAGATCTCTCGAAACAACTTTGGATTCATTACACCCTCCAAACGATACACAAAATATCATTGTAAATAAACATATACAACAATTAATTCGGTGGTGTACCACCACACCTTTCTTTTATATTTCAATATGAACTAATCACACCTTTCTCCAATATCAACCTAGCATCCCCCAACATATATACACAAAACCGTCCACAAAACAGCCCCAAATTCTTTTTATTGTAGCAATCAAATATGGAACTCATCATCCATTGAGTTCTTAATAACAATACATCCATAATTCTTTCCCAAATTCATATATAAGGAAGACAAAATAGAGCAGTCACCTTACCTCAATTTCCTGCAACTTATCCTTCTAATTTGAAATCTTCAAGAACTTGAACTTTCCTTCACACTTTAGATCAAACAAGAAAAGAGAAGTCTCTTAATAACAATGAAAAAGTGAGCCGACAGCTTATTCTATATTCTTCCATGTATTTATAATTAAGAATGAATAGCATGTTTTCCTAATCGTCTATGGAAGAATTAAGCTAAACCATAATTGTTTTCACTTACCTCGGTGAGGGTTTCTTCAAGAACCCTAGAAGGAAAATTTGGGCTACTCCAATCTATTTTAGAGAGAAGTAGGGGAACTTGACTAAATATGGTACTTTTTGTGGCTTGGAATTGAAGGAAATGACCAGCAACTTGGCCTTATAAAGGCTCTATTTTTGGCCATCTATTTAGCTGCATTTTGGACCTCAAAATTGGTCAAATGGGTCCGAGTAGGTAATGCGCCTACTTAAAGAGATAAAGCTTCTCAAAAGGTCAAATTAGGTGATGCACCTACTTTCTTAAATTCTTATTTGGGTTCAATTAACTTGGGTCTTTGGCATATTTAAGTATTGGGCCATTTGTTCATTTCTTTTCATTTACTTAAGTTAGGCACAAATGAGTACATTAACATTGGACCAAATCTGATCCATAGCCTTGGGTCCATTAACTTGGTCCATATAGCTCAAGTAGGTGACTCACCTACTAGCTTAATTAAGTCAAGCAATCACCTCAATATTTTATTCCATTTTCAGTCAACCCTTTTAATCTAACTTGCAACTTGTATACACTTTGTCACTTCAAACTTTAGATTCAAATACTAGCTTACGATACCAAGTTTAAATAGTTGTATCAATGTTAACTTGGTTGCGTCACACTAAAACATATGGGCAGTATCTAGTACTCCATCTATACCATCAGTACTTGCATAACAAATCTCTCTCATTACCTATACACATAGCTATACCAAGTTCCCTATAAATAGAACCAGAACATGCAAAATACGGGGTGTTACAGATATAATAAGGATAACCTATCCTTTTTATGTCCAAGAGACTAACAGAATAAGACTAAGAAAGTATCAAGGTTGAACTAACCTATTCCAACCATACTTAGAAATCTCAACACTATACTGTGTATCCCTATCCAATATATGAATACAGGACAAACAAAGATTATATTGCAATATACAAGGCCAAGGAATGAATAGAAAATATGAGCAAAGGAAGGAAAGGACATAAGGTAATACCATAGCTACATATAGCTAGATATAAATATATATAGAGAGAGAGAGAGATGTAAGGCCATCTCGAGGCACAACCTAGATCATCATATCTTAATTTTAAGACCCCATTATAATCCTATCTGTTTATAGTACTAACAAGCTAAGGTTTCTAATTCATATGTCTCATCATGAATAAATCATGTATAATAATGAAATCATAAGGTAGAAGAGGCCAAGATCATACCTCAAATCTCGATACCGAATTAATGACCAATTTGTCATAAGCTGGACATAACAATGATCATATCAATGAAAATAACAATATCAATAACAGCGTGAGTAACCATTTATTCTGGACAAACAAATAACTAGTCGATCCTATACGTATCCCCACCGTCCCAGGCTTGGAAGGTTCAATCAGTATACAACAACACAAGGCATAATCATCACCCATATCTATGCAGCCCTCCCATACAAGCTAATAGGCATAGGTGCATACTGGAGATAGAAGATACACATACAAGTATAAATAGAATAGAATCCACAATATCACAATACCATCATCATAACCATCATTGTCATATCCATCATCATCATAATTATTATCCTCATCATCAACCTTCGGCCTTGTCCGGTATCAATATCATCATCTCCAAACCCTCTTGCCTTGTCGGGTATCAATATCATCATCACAATATCCTCTGGACTTGTTAATATCCTTCGTCCTTGTCGGGTATATATAAGCATATCATCTGAATCATCAATGTATATACATAATAGGAGAACGGACTCAAGCCGTGACTAAAAGAATGTAAATCGACAAGTCTATTGCCCAAAGTAAACTTTAGGACTAAATCATTATAAAAGTATAGAAAGGGTCGGAATATCTCACGATCAGAGTAAATAATAGTGTCAAATCATGGACTGGAATAGGTCTCGATCAATTTCTTAAAACACAATTGTTAGCCTCTTTTAGGTATATAAATTAACCATTTAGTTAGGCATGCATTATTGTAACAAAATCTATTTTTAAGATTAAAAGTTGGTTTTAAACTTTTGTTTAGGAAGAATAGTCATAAGATCATTATGTAACTAGAATCACATTATTTACAGATTTAATGATCATGAATGTACCAAATTTGTGCATGTCATTACCAGTATCCAAATCAATAAAACCATAAACATCATACTACATCTTCCTCCATCTCATACTGGAGAGATGTGCATATAAATATATACATATTTTCATACTAGAACCGTATCCTTTACGTGGATAAACACTTTCCGGATATCCAACCAATATTATAGCATGGACTTTTGTCCAATAATGTGTCCAGAATAATCATAACATCATAATCATGGAGTTAGGCCCACATATGTATCCGGATCTCATATCAATAATCATTTATATATAAATCATCTCAAAACTATAGGCCATAGCGTATTCATAAGGCATAATATATCTATAAGCTATAAAGCATATCTATAATCATCTCACACATAGAAGTTATCTCACTTATAGGAGGCATCATAATACATCAATAAGTATAACTCATAACTACGAGGCATATCATATCTATGAGGTATCTCATATCCATAGGTCATGTATCATGACTATAAGGAATATCATCACTATAGGCCAATTATCATATCTAAGAAGAGTTAACATCACTAAAGGCCCAATATCGTATCTAAGAGTAATATCATTTTTATAGGCCAATAATAATATCTAAGAGGAATTAACATCTCTAAAATCCCAATATCATATCTAAGAGGAATATCATCTCTATAGGCCAATAATCATATCTTAGAGGAATTAACATATCTAAATGCCCAATATCATATCTAAGAGGAATATCATCTATATAGGCAATTAATCATAATCTGGGGAAAGTCATCATAATTTACCAAGCCACAAAGTAAACTTATTCTAAAGGCTCAATAGTCTCAACTAGGCCTAACATCCGCAACTAAGTCCACAAGGGCTAACACAAGTCATGGCCTGAGGTGGGTAGGAAGAACCCACTTTTAATCCTCAATGTCCATATTTAGGCAATTTATGCCCCAAACTAGGCTAAGTTATCTACTTCAAATTCTAGATGTCAAGTAAGCCATAACAAATCCTAAGATAGGAATTTCGTCTAAAAAATAAGGGCATTTAAGTCAACTCTACTTAAATTACGGTTTCAAGATCACTAGACTATCCCAAATAAGGTTAATCATACTAACTATGATTACAACACTTAAACCACATCCCAAACCTAGCACCATATCATATTCATTCTACAAATTAGTTCAATTTAGGGAGAAGGCAATAGGATTCAAAAAGGATATTAAGCATTTCCACTTATGGGTCAAAACCCTCATCTATCCTCAAACTTCAATATCTAATACTAAGACATTCTACCCATAATCAAACTTAACATTCACATCCACACGCAATATATAACACGTATTATCTTATGAAGAAGAGTAGACAAAAGCTTACCTTATAGTCGAACCGCAATTCGTTACATCATACACCAAATGCTCATCTTCATTTCACAATCCCAAAATGCCATAACACTACTCATAATCTACTCATCAATATGAGAATAATGATACCCATATTACACCATTCTGCTTCGGGTCCAGAAACAACAACAAAAACTCCAAGTGGGTCCCACTTACAAAAAATGTATTTCGAGGTCAACCCAACGTTCATACATGAACAAGGAATCATGACCCTATAGAAATAGGTGTAAACCAAGAAAACTTTAGGATAAAATCAAGCCCTAAGTGAATTTGGGGTTTTGAGTCAAAACTAGGAAATTCAAGCATGAATTTGAAGGATTCACACCTTAAATACCAAGATACTCGTGATAATAGATGATAATAAAGCTTCTAAGTCATCCACACAACTCAATTTTGAGTTATTATACCCATTTAGGGGTTTTGGCTCTCAAGAGTGGGGAGAAAATGACCAAAATGCGGCCTAAGGGGTCATTAAATATCTTTTTCCAGGTATGGAGATGCCGCGATAGCACTCCTTGGATTATGATAACTATAGAGTGATCACCCTTCACCTTGTGCGATCTCCATAGGGTAATTACATCAGCCCTTTTGCGATTGCAATGCACCAGATATCAACAAACATGGAAAAAATTTCAAGTTTGCAACAATGCCTTGGGACTCGTTTGGAATCTAATTTTGGCAAATGAACTACGTAACCATACTAAATTTGACGTGTTGAACTTACTAGAGAAGTCAGATTTTCCATTCAAGTTCGTTTAGACCAAATGTGGGTCCCACGCCTATACTTTAAATTTTCTAACTTTTTGACCAATAGGTTGAAATGAGCTCGAGTGCAATGGGACCAGAACCAAAGGTCTAGCTAGCCTAAAATCAATATTTCGGAGCTGCTGGCATAGTCAAAATTTGCATCCAAGATTTTTATACTAAAGTTTTTGCTTTGTTTCCATTTGGAACTAGTGAAGATGTCATGACCCAAACCAAGTCTTGGCCATGATGGGTATATCATATCCACCGTGGACTGGAGACCACCCCCTTTTCCTAGTCAAACAAAACCAAATACACTAGAAGCAGTTGAATTTCAAATATATAACAAGATAAAATAATCAAAAACTCAAGAAATCTAATATTGTCAACAACCATCCTA
This sequence comes from Capsicum pubescens, assembly GCA_030864215.1. Lineage (NCBI taxonomy): Eukaryota > Viridiplantae > Streptophyta > Magnoliopsida > Solanales > Solanaceae > Capsicum > Capsicum pubescens. The sequence goes on along the minus strand of CM061546.1, from coordinate 245,085,163 downwards.
ATCCAGAGTATCCACGAAGCCTCTTATAGAAAAAAAACCTATCTAAGTCGGGATATGCCCCCGATGATACCCAAAACCAAAACCAAAGAAGTAGGTCTAAGACATAAATGAAACAAGGCTTCAAAATCATAGTTCTTTTAGAGAATGGAAGCTCACCACTTCAAAGATGATTCTAACAATCCATAAATCCTAACATTGTGCAGAAAAATCAAAAGTGTTTGTGGTTCCTATATAGCATGGGGATAAAGCATCCAAAGATGGTTAGCGGGTTAAGCGTTTGCATATAACTAGAGGAAGGGATAAAATAACGCCAAGTCAAAACCACGGTAAAATGCACATCCACACAATGTACATACATACATATATATATATATAATCATGTTGGGGTAGGGAACAGGGCTTAGCATGATTTAAAGCATTAGCTTAGACTTTATAGGTCAACTGTCATAAACACACACATAGGCTATATGGTTCCAGCTCCCTCTACTAAAAGGGCTCCAGTGGGAGTTATCTGCACGAATCATAGGTATCAAGGAAGACTAGGGAATGCCCCAACCCTATGTCAGTCCAGAATACAAATGTATAATATGTGTATCACAAGAACATGGACATCAAGACCAACCCTTACACCGACGAACGTTAGTTTCCTATACAAGTCCTTCAAGACTCACACCTTATGGCTTGGTTTCATAACCATGACCCTTTTTATTCGTTAAATCAAGTTTGGGGAATGCCTCGACCCCTCTTAGTGTATCAAATAAACTCGAGGGAATGCCTCATCCCCGAGGTTCCAATTTAAGTCAAAACACGGCAAACAAGGCCTTCAAAAGCCATGTTTAGTCTTTTGACCATTTATACAATGCAATAGTATAGGTAAGTAGTGTCAAATTATGTGATAACCCGTATTTCAAAACTAAGGACACAAGTGGGTTGAAGGAATACAACTTCCAAACCAATTTCAATACCAAAATCATAAAATTAGGGGAATGCCTCGACCATCATTCCAATTCTCATACCCATGTACCCAATTAGTTCAAAACCATTAAGAAAACACAACCAATGCATAATAAACCATTGTAAAACAATTTAAGAATCAACCATTCCAAAACCCTCAGCCCATGTCTAAACCATTATTCAATTTCACATCAATAATTATTTAATACACATGCTTGAGAAAAATAAGTTTGAGGGTAGAGTCACATGCCTGAAAGGTTCATAATTATGGAGTAGAAATCAACCCTTTAGTCCTTAATGGCCAACTTTGAGAAACCCTAGCTCGTTCTTTCCTTAGGGATTTGAGAGAGTTTAAGAGATTATTTATGCTTGATAAGTGTTGAAAATAACTCCCCAAAGGTGCTTTAGGGTCGTGAGTCTTAATTGGGTAAAGAGGGAAATATCCAATGTGCCCTTCATTAAAAGCTGACAAATTATTGGCAGTGACTACAGGTCACTATACGACTCATAAAGACTTACTACAACTTGTCACCACGAATCATAGTCTAGACAGTAGCAAAGGGACACCTCTCAGGTGATCGTACGACTTATCAAGAGACCTAACAACTCGTAGGATCCTAGTCGTAATTAAGATAGAAGCATTTGGGCTACACACTGGTCACCCTATGGCTTGGAAACCATAACTCAAAATAAGTATTTATGACTCATGACCTCTAGTAGTAATCAGGACAGTAGCGTAGGCACCACTCACTGGTCAGAGGAATATTTGGCTCCTATGGCTCGTAAGGACACCTAGCGACTCGTAAGGTGAGTCGTAGGTTAGGCAATGAGTTCAAAAACTAAAAAAAAAATAAGGACCAAAAATTTGGGGTGTTACATTCTCCCCTTCCCCCCTAAATTGATCTCATGCTCACTCGTATGACATGAACACGTAAAGAGGGGTAACGTTTCCTAAAATATCTTATAGCCTCTTGTCCATAAGTGTGGCGTGCTACACACCCATGCACAAGACTCTACTCAATATGGATTTCAGACTCCCTAGGATACTTTAAAACCTTAGGCTCTGATACCAAGTTTGTAAAGCCCCGATAATACACCTCAAACTCCACACAGTGCTTACAGCCCCGAAGGACCATAAGTTAACCCATGAGCTGGTACCTATTATGAGCACTGAATAAATATCAAAGAAACCTGTGCGGAATATTAAATGGAAAGCCATTACATTTTAACAACTGAAAATCAATATTGAGTCATGGTTTAAAAGTCTAAAAAACATATTGTAACACTGATAAAATAACTGTAAATCTGACTAACTATCTGACAGTATCTGAAAGCCTCTAACTGAATGACTAAGGAGTTGATGGGACAAGTCCCCAACTAACCCCGACTGACAACTAAAATTGAAATACTGAAATAACATAATCTTTCCCTGAAATATGAGGACTCACCACTGCTACTACTGCTGATGCGCTGGAGTACTTAGGTGCAGTTGGGAACCTGAGCGTCCGAACCTATGATATGAACATCATAGCACAAGAAATGAGTATGCGGTCAATACTTTGAATGTACTGGTATTCTAAATGAGGTTAGGGTGTTATGCAACAGTTAATGTGCATGAGAAATAACTGACTGAATGATCAACATGAGGTACTGAGTAAAGATACATGAATGTTGTAAGGACTGAGAATGCATGATCAATCATAGTAAATAATACTAATATGGTCATAAACTGAGATACTGAGATTCTGATAACTGGATACTATGATCAAGAAAACCTAAAAAGTAGCTCTAATCTGAATACTGGACTTTGAACTGAAGGCTGAACTTAGACTGTAGGAGCTATAATCTAACCGACATGCCCCAATATAAGAAATTGGGGTCCAACCTATAACCCCAGTTGGAAGGGTGTCAGTACCATGCCACGGGTACTAACAATGGCTATGTGGATCCACTGAAGTGTTGTCCCGAAGGACAAAGGGTCACCCTCAATTGGCAAGGCCCTAGCAAGATATGTGTCAACCCTCAACTGGCAGGTTAACATCTCTAACCTACACTGGATACATAGTTCTAGAATGCAGGGATTTCTGCTAAGAGTCACACCCTCAACTTACAGGTGAGCCCCCATCCCTAGGTTTGCTCGGTGCTAACTCCTACTCACAATTGAACTGACTCTAACTATTGAACTGAACTGAGCTTTCTGACATGATATACTGACTTAACTGAACATACTCTAATGCATATATATATATATATATGAAACCATTCTGACAATATTAGAACAAAATAATCAGGTAAGTTTTTTGGGTATTCATAACCCCCAGGACTCGATAGTAAAGCTAAAAATATCATACTAACACTTTGGGAACATGACAAGTAATCAATGTTCAGAATTCATTCTTTGAGGTATTTTGTCAAACACTTACAATGCATGGCTTAAAACATGGGAATAGTCTTTAAAGCATGTAGTAGCAATATGATTTTGATATTAACTCAACAAACTAAGGCTTAAATCAGTAAACAACACCATTCATATGGATATGGTCTAATAACAACAACAATTTTGTCTAATCATGATATAGAATTCAAGATTCCTGAGAGCTCATGGCATAATTCATAAAAATATACAAAGATCATACTTTTAAACTTTGAAAACTAGATTCTTGAACTCCATGGGTGGAAAAGGTCCATGGATGAACATTTAACATACCTTGGTAGTTGAATTTATGAGGATTATTGGTGATTGCTTGAAAATTGATCGTGAAACTTGAAGGGCTAGGGTTTGTTCTTGAATGGGAATGTTTTCAATTGGGGAAATTTAGAGAATGAAATAGTAACTTATGTTTTTGGGACCCTAAATTCCATGTTTCCACGAGCATCAGATCTTCTGGGAGGCATGATCTGAAATGTAAACAAACGGAATTAAAGGAGATTTCAACATCCTAAATTCTATAGTCCAAAAGTAGAACACAAAAAAGAAAAATATTCCTAAATGCCTTGTAGCATATCCCTTATAAGTGTGGCGCGCTACACATCCATAAAATAGACTCTACTTGACACGGCTTTGTGGACACCGAATTAATCAAGAATCGAGGATCTTATACCAACTTTTTCACAACCTAAACTAGGGCCTGGCCATGATGGGTATCTCAAGTCCGCCGTGGACCAGAGACCACCCCTTTTTGCCTAATCAAACGGAACCAAATACACTAGCAGCGGATGAATTTTGAACATATAACAAGATAAGAATAATTAAAAACTTAAGAAATCTAAGAATGTCAACAACCATCCTAATCCACAGTATCCATAAGCCTCTAACAAAATCAAAAATCAATCTAAGTCAAGACATGCCTTCGATGATAGCCAAAACCAAAACCAAAGAAGTAGGTCTAAGACATAAATGAAACAATGCTTCAAAATGATAGTTCTTCCAGAGAATGGAAGCTCACCGTTTCAAATCTTACAAGTAACAATCTAGAAATCCTAACACTACACAGGAAAATTAAAAATATCTCTGGAGCCTACAACGCGTGGGGATACAACATCTAGAGACGGTTAGTGGGTTGAGTGCTATCATGTAATTCAGGGAAGGAATAAAATAATGACAAGTCAAAACCACAGTAAAATCCACATGCACATAATGTACATATATATATAATCATGTTAGGGTAGGGGACAGGGCTTAGCATGAATTAAAATATTAGCCTAGACTATGTAGTTCAACCGTCATAAATATACCTACGGGCTATATGGGTCCATCTCCCCCTACCGAAAGGGCCTTAGTGCATGTTAGTTAAACGAATTGGAGGTATCAATAAAGACCAAGGAATACACCGACCTCACGTCAGTCTAGGATAAAAATGTGTAATAAATGTGTCACAAGCACACGGTCATCAAGACCAATCCTCACACCGGTAAACGTGAATTTCTAGTACAAGTCCTTCAAGACTCATACCTTCACGGCTTAGATACATAACCCTCATTAAGCCCAATTTAAAACAAGTTTCACATAACCTGTTCATTTAACCATGGAATGATACATTAAGGCACACCACAGGTTCGTCATACCCTTATGCTTGCAAGCTTTCACTCATGCCATTTTAATTATATTCCATCATCTTGGGGGAATACCACGACCCTCTTTATTTATTAAATCAAGTTTGGAGAATGCCTCGGCCCTTTTTAGTGTATCAAATCAATGGTGGAATGCCTCGACCCCTAAGGTTTCAATTTTAATCAAAACATAGCAAACAAGGCCTTCAAAATCCATGTTTAATCTTTTGACCATTTATGTAATGCAATAGTGTGGGTAAGTAATGTCAAATTATGTGAAAATCATATTTATAAACCAAGGATATAAGTAGGTTGAGGAAACACAATTTCCAAACCAATTTAAATACCAAAATCATCAAATTGGGGAATGCCTCAACCCCCATTCCAATTCCCACACCCATGCACCTAATTAGTTCAAAAATCATTGATAAAAAAACAACTAATATGTAATAAATCATGGGAAAATAATTTAAGAAACAATCATGCCAAGACCCTCAACCCATGTCAAAACCCACATTCAATTTCACATCAATAATCATTTAATACACATGCTTACAAGAAAATAAGTTTGAGGGTAGAGTCACATGCCTGAAAGATTCACAATTATAGAGAAGAAATCAACCCTTGAGCCCTTAGATGACCAACTTTAAGAAACCTTCGCTTGTTCTTGCCTTAGGGATTTGAGAAAGTTTGAGAGAGTATTTATGCTTGATAAGTGTTGAGAATAATGCCCTAAAGGTGCTTTAGGGTCGTGGGTCTTAAGTGGGTAAAGAGAGAAATTTCCAAAATGCCCTTCATTAAAAGCTGGAAAATTATTGCCAGTGACTAGGGGTCACTATAGGACTCGTAAAGACTCACTACGACTCGTCACCATGAGTCGTAGTCTAGACAGTAGATGTGGAACCCCTCTCTTGTGATTCTACAACTCATACCATACGACTAGTCAAGAGATCCTATGACTCGTAGGGTCCTAGTCATAACCAAGACAAAAGTATTTGGGGTACACACTAGTCACTCTACGATTTGGACATCATGACTCGTAATGAATCTTTATGACTCGTGACCTCTAGTCGTAATCAGGAACATAGCATAAGAACCCCTCATGGGTCAGACAACTATTTGGATCCTATGGCTTGTAAGGATACCTTATGACTTATAAGGTGAGTCATAGATTGGACAATAAGTTCAAAAACTTAGAAATTTTTAGGGACCAAAAATTTGAGGTGTTACAGAAGACTTTCTAATAGGGAATTGGCCCTAAAAACCAAATGAACTGCATGGTAACCAAAATATCAGTCCCAGAAAGTTATAAATGACTTGGGTCAGATATAGATAAGGTCAAACAGCAAAAATACATGGGATTATGGAAAATGACCTAAAGGGTCATTACAGAATGTAAGTTCGATAAACTAGATCGTTGGATTAAAATAAGGATTTAGTAAAATTTTGGTACAACTTCTCCTTTTACAATCTTAGATACCCTTAGAATATAAGTTTAATAAACTTGATCGTTGAGTTAAAATGGGGGGATAATAAAACTTTGGTACAAGTTTTTGTAATGCCCCGAAATTTAGGTCCCGGGACGTCACACAGTGCTTAGGGGCGCAAGTGACCCCAAGCTTACCCTCCTACTGGCATAACTCATAAACAACTAGATAAAATGCTTAAATCTAAATAAAGTTAGCAAAAATATAGAAATTCTCTGAACTTGATCAATATAAACATGAGTTTTAAAATATTACAACTCTACTTTTACAAATGAAACTGAAACTGAATACATCAACTTCTACTGACTGTTTATGAAACCTCTACTGGTACTGACTTCAGATAGATGGGTCATGACTCCCAACTACCCAATCTCAATACGACTAAAGTAAGAAAAATACAATACTTCTCAAACTGTATAACTAACTCATGCCCTCGAATCAAAAAGACTCATCACCTGCTGACTGGAAGCTGCGAACTGACTGAATGCGGTATCTGCGCTATAACTTGTACCTATATTATAAGGCACTGTAGCATATAGAAATATATGGGGGTCAGTACTTTAAGGAATGCACTGAGTATGTGGGGGTGCAATGCAACATTATAAATAATATCATAAATGATTATGAAAATCATGCATGCTGACGATAACAACTTTCTTCGCTTGAATTAACTGAAATATATTCCTTGTAAATCATCAATAGTAATACAAGCATTATACATCTCATAAATCACTATACTTAACTCAAACTCTTTAAATCATGACTTAGAGTGACTCGGTAACTCATGAAACTTGAACTCTTATGGACTTGGGAGTTTCTTATAACCGACATAACTACACCATGTGAGCCGCATGAAGTCCAACGTTTTGCCCTCCTAAGGAGAGAACCCCACATTGGCGGGGGTGTCGTACTCTTGCCAAGGAGTACAACCTCAATTTCTCAATCACAATCCCATACTCGGTCTCTGTTCCACAATCATCAATATCAATCCTACGGTGGCACGTAGTTTTGGAGAAATACCACATTTCCTACTCGGTGCTAAATACTCCTCCCAGACTCAGCTCAAATGCATTAGGAAATCCACCTTAATTAATATCAATTCGTGGGTCCATTATAAATACCAAAACATAAATATATATCTCAACGGTAAATCATATACAACTGTGGATTCCTAACTCGACTCAAAATCAAACAATCTTTCTTAACATCAAGATGTATCAATTCATTTAGTCATGGAAACATCAATAACTTTGAGGAAATATCAAGACTCATTATAACAACTCAATCTTATGAATCAATATACTCAATAATCCAATTTTTCATAAGGAAGATTAAAGCTTGACACATTTCTTGAAAGCACATGAAATACCAACTCATGGTAGAACATGAAATTCACAATATTAAATATCAAGTCATAATTTGGAAGTTGTAAAATAATCATGTATCAAAAACTTCAAGAAAACATCATAGAACTCATTCTTGACTCTCAAGCTCAAATATCAATATATATATATTCAATAATAAAAATTCTCATAGAAAAGCTTAAATCATGACTCTTATCTCAAATCATTCGGAAACCATCAACTCATAATAATAATATTCAACTCATGACATAAGTTCTCAATTTAAGAAATAAAATGATGAAATAGTCATGTGTATCGATCTTGAATAGATCAAATATCATAAATCATTAATAAAGTAATTTGGGTGTAAACCCACTTTGCAAAATCATGGATTTCAATAGTAGAAATTAAATCTTTGGGCACAAGGACGAAAGAAGTGTTCTTGTTCAAACCCCACATACCTTGATTATAGATTTGAATGAAGAAACTTGTTATAGACTCTTTTTCCACTTCTTGAGTTAGGGTTCTTGGTGCTTTTGACTTGGGTACCTTGAATCTTGAACCAATTTATAAAATCTATGGTTGGATTCCTAATGTTCTTGGGAAATTTGGATTGGATTTTTGAGAGAGAAACCCTAGTATTCTTGATGAAATGGAAGAAGAATGAAGTTTTCTTATTTACTTGGATATATAGAGAGGGTCAAAATAGGTGGCAAAGACCAAAATACCCTTTTAAAAACGCCCCTTAATTCCTGAAAAAAAATGGCTGACGACATCCGTGATAGGCTGTCAGACCCGTGATAGGCCGTCACGAAATGTCGTCACAAAAGGGTCAAATTTTTTTATTTTCTGCCTAAGGCTGACGACGTCATCAGAAATGTCGTCAAAAAGTGACGACATCGTCAGAAATGGCATCAGAAACGTGACAGCCCGTCAGAACCGTCGTCACCGTTTTCCAGCTTGACCATGTTGGAGTAAAATGGGCATAACTCTTTGCTCCGATATCGTATTTTGGCAAAATTGGTATCGTTGGAAATCTAATTAAATTATCAATAGGTTTATAGGTCATGAGCTCAAAAATTCTAAGTATATTGAGAGATATGCTCATTTGAAGTTGACTAAACCAATATCCTTCCCAAGAACTCAATCGGTAAGGAATGTTTTCATTCGCCCAATCGTTAGGATATCTTTAAGGCCTTAATACACACCGTCCTTGATTAGAAAACAACTAAAGCACTATAATTTATTGCTCAAGAGCTTGATTCATGGTTGCACTATTGGTTAGAGTCTTGGGGAATTACAAAATGGCTCTAACTTCCTCACCGGGTGTCCGATTCGGGTGAATCTTATGTCGATGGAAAACTTATCCAATTCTCCACATGATCGAGAGTAGAATTTAGGGAAATACAACATGAGATAAATAACAATCAATTTGGAAGTAATCCATATTCACTCAAAACATGGATTTAGGATTAAGAAACGATCGGGGTATTACAATATCTCCCCCTTGGAAACATTCGTCCTCGAATGTTGCTTTTTGCCAAGAATATAGAGAAAACTAAAGACACACAGCTGAAACAACTTGCAAATCTAAATCTATATCTTTCCAAACTTTGAAGTACTTCGTTGAATGTATAAACTCATGATGAGAATATCTATACAGCTGGATCCGAGACTGGAAAAAATAGATAAAGGACAACTGTAATTCTCGACTGAATCTGAGCTGATTTGCCTTCTTCCTATATTAAAGAGCGGGCTCATACTGAGAGTTTAGAATTCACTTGATGTGATAAGGGTGCAATCTCACAGACTGAATCACAATTATATATCCGAATCTGAAACTGATGCCTGATACACATACTGAACTGAATTCGTAGATTTTGGGCATGAGCAACTACTTATTGAATTGCTCATACCTATGAAATTTCGAGTGGTAAGACCAGACTAGTTCGAAAAAAAATGGAAGACCATAGAAATCTATCTGCCAAATTTTAAAAACTGGGTTGCTAGCTATGCAAACTGAATCGTACTAGATACTCATACTTAAGTAGAGGATTTCTTCAACACCCTCCCAAGGAATTCTAATGGTCTGAAGGAGCAAAGAACTTTAGGCAAGATCTAAACAAGACATCTGAATCGGAGATCATAAAATTACCATAATCCCATAACTTGAAACCTAAACCTATGAATCATAAGTCAGGATAAAAGTACTAAGCTTCAAGCAAGGCAACTCCTTAATCTCAACTCAACCACACTTCTCAAACACTCTCTCGACTATACTATACCCTTCTGATACTATATTTGATCGATTCGACTTACAATCCTCACATGACACCGATACTTCCATCTACTCATATCCCCTTGAACCAAACCCCCTCATTGTTTTTATGCGTAACCTAGAACCACAAGATTCGCCACATGACCCCATTCTGAATCATGAGCTCCCAGACATCTACATTCTTACAACCTCTCACTTCAAGAGTAATTCTCATTACCACTTCAAAAACTCCAATCCACCTAACACTAGCCATTTACTAAGGTGCAAGGCAGCCATCCGCATGCACACAAATACGACATTCAAGACTATCTTCATAACCACGTATGCATTCCTAATCAAACACTTATAAATCCTCTTGTTCATACCCTACACACCTCTTATCAAGAAAATTTCCATGCACTCACCTCAAGTACACCTAACATACTCCTTGCTAATCGAGTCCTACACAAATGCTTCACTCCAATATTCCTTCCAACTCATGGAATTACACAAAATGAAAACACCATAATCTTCCCAATCATAACACATTAAACTTCAACTAACCATAACATGTATCAAAGACTTATCCTTAATCTTACTTAACATTACCGCCAAGCAAAAGTAGGCATGGAACCCTCTATCATTGATAAGGAAATATCTCTTCTCTCCCGACTAAACAACTATTCACCACCACTATCTTGGGTAAGGAAAGATAACTAAAAGATTAGAGCATAAGGATCTGACATATGAATAGATACTATGAATAACTTGACACTCAACTGAGGCTTGAGGAATAGAGGATTTAACATCATAAACCCATCAAAGAAATACGGCCAGGGGACATGCACGATATGAATCTGAATTCCTTTCTTGTTGATCATTAAAAGTAGCGCTTGAACATTGGAACTAAACATATCACAAATCTTGAGTACATAAGCCATGTGTTGCATGACCTAAATTGGGAATTCGTAACTATGAATTGTGATTCCAACCGGTGAAAAGTCTGAGACTCCGCATTTCGGTAACTAAGTGAGGACAGGATTTTTTTTATGGCATGCCTGGGCATGAATCATGATCATGGAATCAAAAAGCAAAGCATGAATAAATACCGGAATGACTGAAAATACTAAAATAAAAATGGGTCGAGAAGTATCCCTTCTCACAGCTGTTCCACGACTTATTGGCATACCCACTAGAACCTGACAAACTAACCTGGTCACTTGTTCTACTATCTCCCCCTTAGACTAAAGCCATCACACTTCTTGACTCAATTATAAGGAACATCGTTCATTGCCTAACTAGTCTTCCTCCACCTAGCAACTCCACAACACTTACTAATTACGCCACATACAATGACCCTAGAAAAAAAAAGCAGTCCCACAGAACCTTGGGCAAAATTTCTCACCAAGAACATAAAATCAAACTTAATTACAAGTTGATCAAACTCAAGCTCTCGCATACACTGTCCAAGCCCATTAGATCATTTCCTTGTAACTAGCACCATTAACTAAGAAATCATCACATCACCTTCATAGCCATCATTCATCCAAGCTTAATGCCTAGCGCTCAGCATAACTTACAACTCCACCTCACACACACCATTCTCACTTGGAAACTATAAAACAAAACGTCAATAAACACTAGTCCACTTAAAACCCCTAATAACAATAATTGGTCATAATCATATGGCCTCTCTCATTTATAATCCATCAACACGCCCTTCTTCTACCCATCATTACTATTTATCCTTCATACACAACTTAACTTAGTTCATAACTCTCTAAGCCTTAACTTAACTTTCCCTTGCAATCTCAGGAGCATCTAAGTTAACAACACTCATCCACTAAGTATCATCATCCATAACTTATACTTATCTTGTGCAACACACCGTCAACAACTCTTTTCATACCTTAAGAAAACCATTATTTACCTCCACCAATAACTCTTTCTCTTTCTTTCATGAGCTGACACCCAAGAACAATATCACTTCATCACTAACTCGATCACATGCAAAAGGCTCAGTTATACATACTTTCAATAAATCACACTTTCCACCCTTTCTTGCCACAACACCTCTAAACCAATTCTAACTAGCACGAGGAAACAAGATACACAAGGAGTCGCTAGTGAATCAAAATAGGCCTCACCCGGCTTCACTTGTCTTTGATTTGCATTTTGAAAAAGAATTTGAGATGGATAACAAAGCAATTATGCTAGTGAATCGAAAGATCCCCACACGGCTTCACTAGACTTTCAGTTCCAACATCATGAAGATAACAAGGTTACAAGAGATAGAAACTCGCCATACAATATTTGATAATCTAAGAGTACACATCTTACTCTGCCTTAACTGGAAGAATCATAAGGGAGAGGGCATAACATTGAACTTAGGAAACTTATAACACGTTGGTAAGCTCTTCTCAGGCTGCTTTGTGAGACTTCTGAAATTTCTCTCTTGTAAGTCTGAAAGCATTATCAGAGGGAGAAAATTGGAACTCGCTGATCATGTTACCTCAGGAATAGTACATAGATAAGAAAGTATAGATTATCAATATGGATTCTGAGAAGGAAATCTGGAAGCACAACTGACTTGGACTTATTGCACAATTTATAAGCAAAGCATGATAAGGCACTAATAGGGTACATTCTATCTCATTTACAACTTCATAACTATCTGTGGGGACTGTTTAAGAAAGTACTATCTACAAAGAATTGAGTATGACTGTCTCTAATACCTTGAAAATAAGGAGGGGATGCCCCGAATAGGGTAAGATGAGAATCTTTATAAGTTTCTCAACGAACCTTTCTATAGCACGATCTAAAACTTGAAACAATGGAGACCTTTCCTAAATGTCTTGTAGCCTCTCGAAGAAAAGATAGACGTCTCCGTACCATTCGGCAAGACTCTACTATACACGGCTTCATAGACACCCTAGGATACTTGAACTCTGTGGTCTAATACCAAGTTTGTAACACCCCGAAATTTAGGTCCCGGGATGTCACACGGTGCTTAGGGGCGCAAGTGACCCCAAGTTAACCCTCCTACTAGCATAACTCATAAATAATTGGATAAAATGCTTAAATCTATACAGAGTTAGCAAAAATATAGAACTTCTCTGAACTTGATCAATATAAATATGAAATTTACAAACTTACAACTCTACTTTTACAAATGAAACTGAAACTGAATACATCAACTTCTACTGACTGTCTATAAAGCCTCTACTGGTACTGACTTCAGATAGATGGGTCATGACTCCCAACTACCCAATCTCAATACGATTAAAGTAAGAAAAATACAACACTTCTCTAACTGTATAACTGACTCATGACCTCGAATCAAAAAGACTCATCACCTGCTGACTGAAAACTGCGAACTGACTGAATGCGATATCTGGGCTATAACTTGTACCTACATTATAAGGCATTGTATCATATAGAAATATATGGGGGTCAGTACTTTAAGGAATGTACTGAGTATGTGGGGTGCAATGCAACATTATATATAATATCATAAATGATTATGAAAATCAATCATGCTGACGATAACAACTTTCTTCACTTGAATTAACTGAAATATATTCCTTGTAAATCATCAATAGTAATACAAGCATTATAAATCTCATAAATCATTATACTTAACTCAACTCTTTAAATCATGACTTAGAGTGACTCGGTAACTCATGAAACTTGAAATCTTATGGACTTGGGAGTTTCTTATAACTGACATAACTACACCATGTGAGCCGCATGGAGTCCAATGTTTTTCCCTCCTAAGGAGAGAACCCCACATTGGCGGGGGTGTCGTACTCTTTCCAAGGAGTACAACCTTAATTTCTCAATCACAATCCCATACTCGGCCTCTGGCCCACAATCATCAATATCAATCTTACGGTGGCACGTAGTTTTGGGGAAATACCACATTTCCCGCTCGGTGCTAAATACTCCTCCCAGACTCAGCTCAGAACGCATTAGGAAATCCACCTTAATCAATATCAATTCGTGGGTCCATTATAAAGACCAAAACATAAATATATATCTCATCGGTAAATCATATACAACTGTGGATTCCTAACTCAACTCAAAATCAAACAATCTTTCTCAACATCAAGATGTATCAATTCATTTAGTCATGGAAACATTAATAACTTTGAGGAAATATCAAGACTCATTATAACAACTCAATCTTATGAATAAATATACTCAATAATCCAATTTTTCATAAGGAAGCTTAAAGCTTGACATATGTCTTGAAAGCACATGAAATACCAACTCGTGGTAGAACATGAAATTCACAATATTAAATATCAAGTCATAATTTGGAAGTTGTAAAATAATCATGTATCAAAAACTTCAAGAAAACATCATAGAACTCATTCTTGACTCTCAAGCTCAAATATCAATATATATATATTCAATAATAAAAATTCTCATAGAAAATCTTAAATCATGACTCTTATCTCAAATCATTCGAAAATCATCAACTCGTAATAATAATATTCAACTCATGGTATAAGTTCTCAATTTAAGAAATAAAATGATGAAATGGTCATGTGTATAGATCTTGAATAGATCAAATATCATAAATCATTAATAAAGTAATTTGGGTGTAAACCCACTTTGCAAAATCATGGATTTCAATAGTAAAAATTAAATTTTTGGGCACAAGAACGAAAGAAGTGTTCTTGTTCAAACCCCACGTACCTTGATTATGGATTTGAATGAAGAAACTTGTTATAGACTCCTTTTCCACTTCTTGAGTTAGGGTTCTTGATGCTTTTGACTTGGGTACCTTGAATCTTGAACCAATTTATAAAATCTATGGTTGGATTCTTGATGTTCTTGGAAAATTTGGATTAGATTTTTTAGAGAGAAACTCTAGTATTCTTGATGAAATGGAAGAAGAATGAAGTTTTCTTATTTACTTGGATATATATAGAGGGTCAAAATGGGTGGCAAAGACCATAATACCCTTTTAAAAACTCCCCTTAATTGCTAAAAAAAATGGCTGACGATATCCGTGATAGGCCGTCAGACCCGTGATAGGCCGTCAGACCCGTGATAGGCCATCACGAAATGTCGTCACAAAAGGGTCGAATTTTTTGATTTTCTGCCTAAGGCTGACAACGTCATCAGAAATGTCGTCATAAAGTGATGACATCGTCAGAAATGGCGTCAGAAACGTGACAGCCCGTCAGAATCGTCGTCACCGTTTTCCAGCTTGACCATGTTGGAGTAAAATGGGCATAACTCTTTGATCCGATATCAGATTTTAGTGAAATTGGTATCGTTAAAAATCTAATTAAATTATCTATCGTTTTATAGGTCATGAGCTCAAAAATTCTAAGTATAATGAGAGATATGCTCGTTTGAAGTTGACTAAACCAATATCCTTCCCAAGAACTCAATCGGTAAGGAATGTTTTCATTTGCCTAATCGTTAGGACATCTTTAAGGACTTAATACACACCGTCCTTGATTAGAAAACAACCAAAGAGCTATAATTTATTGCTCAAGATCTTGATTCATGGTTGCACTATTGGTTAGAGTCTCGGGGAATTACAAAATGGCTCTAACTTCCTCACCGGGTGTCTGATTCGAGTGAATCTTATGTCGATGGAAAACTTATCAAATTATCCACATGATCGAGAGTATAATTTAGGGAAATACAACATGAGATAAATAACAATCAATTTGGAAGTCATCCATATTCACTCAAAAGATGGATTTAGGCTTAAGAAACGATCGGGGTATTACAGTTTTCCTTTCACAATCTTCATCTTTCTTCCTCTCAAGCATCTTTTTAAATTGAATTTCGATAGAAAAGGCAAAAGTATGAAAGACATCATATAATTATTTGCTATGAACCAAATAGTCATGATTGACACCTGCTCTAACCTTGGTAGGATAACCATACTACACTCATTTTTTATTCACTTAAGGGTTATGCATACTTTCATAGTAATAGTAGCTCATACTTTTAAACAAGTTCTAAAAATATTTCAGTCAATAACTATTAATCATTCAGAAGCATCATCACTCATAAAAATGAAATATAGTATGGAAACCTCTATTTGTTACAATTCTTGAGACATGTAGTCATTGTACAAAAATATCTAAAGGAAACTAAGTCTGAAAATAGAGAAAATATCCCAAAATTTGAATAAAGAAAATCATCTTAGTCTCAGAATAAGGCACGTCAATATCATAAAATGATCTGAAGGTTGCTCAAACATGGTGCTCACCCTTCAAATCAAGTCTAAGTCACTATCTACAATTAAGGTAGCGTGCCAACTGCTGGAAAATGTTCTGTACTCGATAAAAAGAAGAGTATAGGTAGTATCAGTACATCAATAAGTCCTAGTAAGTGCCATAGGTTGACTAACTCAGCAATGTACAAGTAAGCCAAACAAGTATAAAAGTGAGAATAACAAAGATTGTAACCAACGATTTTATTCAACTCTACACAACATATAGCTTCACAATATAATTATAATTCACATGTTTACTTTCACATGTTTTCACACTTAATTATTTTCATCAACAACTCATCATCATATATAATTTAATCGATACCGAATGCATATATGCATGAGTACATGTATGCAAGATGTGTGCATCATCTCTTACCCTTCTTAACATCATCATCAACATAACATCATACTGGTGTTGCACTCGATCCATTATCACATTTGTATAAGCATAATACCCGATCTATTATAACATTCGTACCAACATGATATCCGATCCATTATCACATTCATATTAGCGTGGTACCCGACCCATTATCATGTAACATTAATATAGTGCAAATAAAATGAATTCAGATATTAAATTACAAGTCATGCTAGAAGTCAATCATAGATGTCAAGTTCACAAATAAGCACAAAGCAAGGAAGTCTAAGTGATACAATAAAATCATAGCCTACCTCAACTTCTTTGCTCAAAGTCACCTTTAAGCCACACTTTTGCCCTTTCGTTATCATTCAATTCGTTCTTAATCAATACAACAACAAGAATACACCACCATTTTAATAATTCATTCTCTTTTAATCATTATGGATCATAACCTATTGATTTTAGTCACAATTTTATCTTCTTTCATTGTTTTAGGGTTTTCTTATAATTTTAACCTCATGAATTTTACTTGAAGTAGCATAAATAGCCATAATTCTAGTTTTATTGGTGTTTTCTAACACCCTAGGATCATTACATACTGAAATCATAAATAATTCCATCAATTTTCATAAATTAGGGTTAAACCCCAAAACCCACCATTAATCCATTTTCTAGTGATTTTCTAAAGTTAAAGAAAGTGAATTCAAGTCTAGAACGTAATTACTTAACCCCAAAGATGAGCAACGCCAAAAACCCTTTGAAAATCGCTTTCCCCATAGCTTTATAGCATTTTCACAAAAAGTGAGAAATAAAAACATGCTCTAGCTTTTAAAAACTAACATTTTCCTGCACTTTACCACTGCAGCGGTTCGCGTCTCTTTTCACAGAGGCCGACGCTGCAGTTCTGGTTATCACCACAGTGGTACTGTTGCAGTAGTCCAAGGTAGACACTCAAGATTCCTCCTCAATTTTCTTCATTTTACAATACACATCACGAATTTCGACTTCGCAAACCGACCCCTCCATGATAAATGCTATAACAAGAGTTCTATAATTCTATTTTAGGTGTTGGAAGTTTCTACGACTTTCTATACTCATGGGTTATCTATTTATCACCTCAAATCTCGCAACTACAAACCACATTAGTACTAGCTTTCGTTTAGTTATCACATCTTCACAATTAAGCCAATCCTGGGCTAGCCCTGAAAATCTTAAAAAAAAATTAAGGAAATTCTAAGTGCATACTTTACCTCTTATTTTAGCGTATCTACATCTTGGATCATTACATTATTTTAGGATGGCTAATCATAAAATTTCTCTAAGTGGTATAGCAAACTACAACAACTAAAAGGGAAGTAAATTCATTGTAGAGATTAATTTATTTGTTCTCTGATGACAAGGGAGAATTCTTCGAGAAAATCTGTAGAGAAGAAGAAGAGACATTGATACTTTGGTCTGTATATCTTTTTAAGATATGCATCTATCGTAGATCAACCATTTGACATATATGACTTCTTTCTTTAATCATATCGACAATTTTAGCTTCACATTTTTTTCATGTACTGCTCTATCCCTTTTCTACTTTGAGAAAAGATATCAAAATCACCTTAAGCCTTTATAGTTTGCAGAATATGACTGATTTTAGGACTATTGGTGCAATAGTTAAGTTCAGGTGAAAAGACTTCTCGATCTTAATAAAATAATATATATTGACCATTTTACAAATTGAATGAAAAAGAATATTCCTTTTATTTTTTATTTTTTGTTTGTGTGTGAAAGCAAAAATCTTTCATAAAAAAGACATAAAATTAAAAGTAAATTTACTTGTAAAAGATTAAAATCAAATCTCTCCAAGGCTGATCCCAAAAATAATTATAAATTATAAAATGAATGAAGAGGCAGACATGTTTAAAACGATTTTTTAATGATTGATTTTGATAGATAAGCTTCAAAATGTATATAATTGCAGCAGATCAATTAAGTGGGCAGTGGGCACTCTGCAACATGAATGGACAAGATGCGCCTTTAATGCACATTTGCATGAATTATATAGTTACTCTAATATTCCTTAAGATTAATTACACCGTTTGATAAAGAATATTATTCTAAAAAATTATTTGACTTTATTTAAAAAAAATTATATTTGGCCATGAAATTGCACATACAAGTAATTTAAAGTTATTTGAAGAGAAAAGATATTTTTTCCCCTGAACTTGTCCTTCAAAGTCACTTTAGCACTTAAACTTAACTTTCGTTTATTTACCTCCTTAACATCTTTAAAGTGAATTAAAATCCCCCCTTATTTGCTGGCGTGTAAACAACCTCCGTTGGGCGCGTTAAAACTTCTTTTTTTGTCTATTTAATTTCTTTTAAATATTCATTTAAAGAAAAAAAAATGCATATATTTGTTAAAAAAAAACACTAATATTTTATTTAAAATATAATAGAATTTTTAAAAAAAAAAAAAAAAATAGACACCTTTTATTCTTTCTTCTCCAAAACATCAACAACATTCAAATTCCTCCATTAACAATCTCAAATCCATTCTCCATCAACACTCTTCTTCAATTGTTTTCATTTTCCTCCATTAACACCATCAAAGAACAACCACAAAGACACTAAATTAAAAAATTTCTCTATTGAATACCTTTTATTCTTTCTTCTCCAAAACATCTACAACACTCAAATTCCTCCATTAACAACCTCAAATCCATTCTTCATCAACACTCTTCTTCAATTTTTTTTCATTTTCCTCCATTAACACCATCAAAGAACAACCACAAAGACACTATATTAAAAAAAATTCTCTATTAGTCTTTCTTCTTCAAAACATCCACAACACTCAAGTTCCTCCATTAACAACCTCATATTCATTCTTCATCAACACTCTTTTTTAATTTTTTTTATTTTCCTCCATTAAAACCATCAAAAAACAACCAAAAATACACTAAATTAAAAAAAAAAATTCTCCATTAAACACCATCTCAAACTTCAATCCAACTCCCTTAAAATTTGAACAAAAAATAAATTAAATTAATGATTTTATCTTTGAACCACTTACCATCAATGAAATTTGTTTTAATTTCTACTTTTGAATGTTTTTGTTAATAAGATAAATTTTGAATTACTTTTTTAAACTCCAAACTTGAATCAGAAATAAGCAAAAGAAAACATTACAACTTGTTTGTAGGGGTGGGGTTGCGACTGGTGGGAGTTGAAAAAATGAAGGTATTTTTGTGTTAACAAGAAAGGAGGGGGAGGGGGGACTGAAAGGGGAGAAAGAGCTGGGAGGGGGGGACCTATTTTGTTGGGGAGGGGTTGCGGGGGAAGGGGGCCGCTGGAAGAGGACGGGGGAGAGGGGGACTGAAGAAGAAGGAAAAATAAGGGGAGGGAGGGCTGAACAAGAAGGAAGGGGGGAGGACATTTTTATTTTATATATATATATATATCTTTTTTAAAAGAAATACATAAAAATAATATATGTGTGAAATTATTTTTTTAAAAAAAAATTATAAATTTTTACGTGGCGCTGAGGTGGTGCTGAGGTGTGGAGAGTGTAACACACTCTCTGTTATGAGAGTGATAATATCTATTAAGGGGCGAAACTAATTCACTTTAAAGATGTTAAGGGGGTAAATAAACGAAAATTAAGTTTAAGTGTTAAAGTGAGTTTGGAGGATAAGTTCAGGGGGAAAAAGATTCCCTTTTTTCACTTTTTAGTTTACTTTTTTCAAAAAAATAATAATTATTTTCGTATAATTTTCTCATTTAAATTATGTTCCATGCCCAAATAATATTTTATATTTTTAAAACATATATATATATATATATATTTAAATTCTAAACATTAACAATAAAAACTATGGTCAAACACAACTTCAATTCCAACTCCAACTCCAACTCTAATTGCAACATTGAAATTTCAAATAAAATAAATTTCTTTTTAATTTTCATGGACAAACACCTACTTAAAACTATATGTCAATTAATATGCCTATTATAGTAAAACTATATGTCAATTATATTTGTATTATAAGAAAACTATATGTCAATTAATATGTGTATTCTAATAAAATATTTCTATTAATTAAATACTAATTTTTAAGGAGCGTGAAAACTCAAAATGAACCTATAAAAATAAACGTGGGGAGTAAAATTTTGTTTCAGGATAAGTTGGAAAGATTCTTATTCAGGATCAAATTGATTTTCTTTAATTTTTTAATTCTTGGACAAGTAGATTTGCTTCAATGTATATGATAGTTGCCAATTTTAAAAAGTAAACACACACTTCATATTTGCCTTGCCTGTCGGAGATGGCACAAATTCCAATTCCCCATCCTCTCCCCCCACAAAACGCCACAACACGGGAGGAGATAGAAAGTTAAAAAATAAAAGAATCAGTTAAGTAGAAATAAATTATAATTCACATTCTATAGATAAACAAAAAAAAAAAATTGATTTCACCTTTGAAAAGGAAATAGAAGAAAAAAAGAGTGGGAATCACATCTTAGACTAAATCAAAGATATTGATAGACTATCACCTAATTTTTTTTATGTTCATAATAATTTAGCAAAGTTAAATTACATTACTTTAGAGTATCTTTTTTAATAATAAAAAATGCTTGCTTTTATGTAGTGAAGAACAATACATTAATCTATATATATATAAAATCAAAACTAAAAGCAAGACAAGAAGCCACGTGGCAAGATATTAAAAAGCCACATGACAATTTTTAGGACATAACTTAATAATATTGTAATAATAAAGTATTAAAAAATTTAAAATATTTAAATTTGAAAATATATTATTCTTTATTCGAAAAAAAGATTTCATTAGCTTAAAAATAGAAATTCATGGTTAAAGAGTTTTGAATGAACTTTTACTCTATCATGTTTATCTCTTTAAAAATTCAAATAAATATTATAAACTATCTAAATATAATCTATGTAAATATTAAATAAAAGTTAAAAATATAATAATAATATTAATAATAAATAATAGCAGTAAAATTAGTAGCAGTGCGTAGTAATAATAATAATAACAACAATAATAATAATTGTTAAAATTGTTAATGCAATTCATATTTTAAATCGTTATTACCTTTTATAAAGAAAATATATATGATTTTTTAACAAACAATAAAGGAAAAGAAGATAAAAAGAAACAGAAATGACCTGCACGTCTCTTACCCCTTATGTGATAAAGATTACTATTAAATTTGAATTGTGACTTTTTCTTTTTAATAGCATATTTTTTTGATTGAAAAATTATAATCCTCTTTGACTCCCTCTTATTAGCAATTATAAGTTTTTGCTCCTTTATTTTTTAAATTTATATTTATCTAAATCAATATCCTAATCAGATAGTTTTTTGAATTCAAATTTGAGTTGAAATAAATTTAAGTTGAAATAAATTTTTAACTTCTTAATTTTTTTCTATATATACTTATATAATGATATATATTTCTAAGCTTTCTCCTCCTTCTTTATAAGTTATTTTATATTGATCATCAAAATTAATTTACTTCATTCTTCATATTCTTTATTTTTTTATAAACTTCTTTTATTTTAATATTTTTAATTTTTATATGCAGATGAGTGATGATGAAATTGCTTGCTAATCTATTCTTCTATTATATTCAGGCCTAAATTCAAGTAAGTAATATTTATCAATATGATTTTGTTGGTTTGATTTTGGATAACAACAAATACATTCAATAGCTTTTGGTTTCATGAATTTTTCATATACATAATTTTTGTATTGAAATATATATATATATATATACACACACACTTTTCTTATTATTGTCTGGGAGAACATTTATTCATTTATTCATGAATCTACTGATATCTTTGCTCCAATTTCTATATATTCTTTTATTTGTTCAAGGAATTAATCGGCTCATCAATCTACCTTCCTACGGTCATAAATTATACATTCTGATATACATTTTAATAAAGTTGATTTTGTCATTCAATAGTTTAAAGCATTCAGAATCTTGCATGATATTTTTGAAATTTATTGTTCAACTGTTAAACAATATAGCATTGATACCATGATAATTAAAATTATACTTTTAAAAAAAAATAAAAATTACTCACAACAACGTGCAAAAAGGTAAATTACTTTTAATAACTCTTCTGTTTATTAATAGTTAACATTTGAAGTCTTCCTAATCATATATCTATATATAATATAAATCAATCTATATATCTTCTATCTATATATATTATAAAGCAGAGGATAAAACACCACAATTAGCCAAGTGATAACCTATTAAGAAGCCATGTGACAATTTTAGGATAAGATTAATAGTATTGAAATAAGATTTTTATAATTAATTGAATTTGAAAATATTAAGTTTTTTTCTAAAAAAAAAAACAATTAGTTTAAAACTAGGAACCTAAGATTGAAGAATTCTAAATGAGTTACCACTATTACATCTACATATTTCAGTATATTTCAGTTTAAATGTTACATGTATTTGAATACATTTGATTATCAGTAATACTTAGAATTTTTTTTAATATTGTTAGCTTATTCTAATCTCAATCATACAATTATGATTAAAAAGAAAATATTGACTACTAAATCATTTCAAAATTATAAATCACTTTAACCAATAATATTTGAAATATTATTAGGATTCAATTGATGTAAAAAAAAATAAAGTTGAATCTATTGACAAACATTTTATAATTGACACAACAAATATATGTTCTATACAACATTAAAGAGGCAAAGATAATGTGATAATTCATTTGTCATCAATTGTCAAATTAAATTAAAAAAAATGCCAACACAAATAGTAATAATACTAATAATAGTAATAATAATAATAATAATAATAATAATAATAATATTAATAATAATAATAATAATAATGGAAAAAAGAAAAAGAAATACGTTTTGGGATTTAGTGATAATCCCATAATCCAATTTTCAAATTAAACTAAAAAATATCAATATAAATAATAATTATTATTATAATAATAATAATAAAAAATATTCTAACCACAATAATTTTGAATTTAATTTGATTATAATTTCCTCCACGGTTTCAGAGTTTTAGTGTTATCTCAACACTTAGTGCTTATTATAATTTAATTTGAATTTAAATTTAAAATTGTATTATTTCAACTCTTTGACTTTATCTCAACTAAAATACATTATCTTCTATTTAAAAAATAAAATCATTAGCTTAAAGTTAGGAGCCTATGACTGAAAACTGCTAAATAAACTCTAACTATTTCTTAATAACAAAAGAACCCATATTTACTGAATATTCTTCTAATAGACTTTTACTATTTCATACTTATATCTTTTAAAATTTATATGTTATAAAATATATCTGAGTATAGTTTATTTACATATTAAATAAAAAATAACAATAATAAAAATAATAATAACAATAACAACAAGAATAATTATTTTAAATTAAAATACAAAATATATTTAAATTTGAAATACTAGAATTTTAAAAAAATTGTTAATTATTTATTTAAAAATATAAATTATATATTAGAATTAGTAGTTACCACAATAAAGATAGAGTTTTAATTGTAATATAACACCATGCTATCTCACCCCTATTTTATCAAAAGTTTTGAATGATTTACCACTTCTTGAATTGATTGATAATTAAAAAATTAAGTAATAACAACAATGCAAAAAATATCTATAAAATTAATAGGCAATTTATTTATTTATTCATAATAAAATAAGATAACAGAGAAAAACAATGTATTTAAAAAGTGTAAACAATCTATTTAAAATTTAAATTTAAGTTCAAAAATATGTAATTAAGAGAATCTCAAAATTTTCATTAACCTAATTTAACTCACGTAATTCTAGGAAAAAAATACAACATGATAAAGTGGTTGTTTTTTGAATTTGAAACTAAAAGTGGTTATTTAAAATTGCTCAATAAATTTTATCCCATATCTACATACTCATATATAAATAAATTCAGTTAAAAGAATTAATGAATCTTTCCTTTTTCAAACGTATTACTTATGTTATTATGTTATTTGCAGAATTTTTTTCGTTCTTTATATCATTATATTATTTATTGAATCTTTTCATCATTTATATTTTTATCTTCTTTTTCTTTAGAGATGAATATAGATTGTTAGCCAGCTAGCTGAAGAAAATTTTGAATAATTTGTCAAAGAAAGATGTGAAAGTCGAAAAATAATAAAAAGATGAAGTAGCAAACTTCTCAAAGTTATGGAGCATGAAAATGATGATAGGTAAAATAAACATTAACGTGAAAAGAAAATGAAAGTGATAGTCGTTTAGTGTTGGAGAAGTTTTTTTATTTTCTTTTTTTCATAGTATTGAAAAAGAAATATTTATTTTTTTGTAGATTCCATAAATTTCTTTCATGGATAAAGAGATTATATGTCATGCAAATAAGATTTCTCTATATAAAAATAAAGGTATGCTGATTATACTTAATTTAACTTTTTAATTAATTTTTATTATTCAAAATTAACATTTTATATTTATATTCTGTTATAGCTAAGAAATTTAAAAATCTATTTAATTAGATGTATATAAATATCATAAAAATGCGAAATAAGTCGTACAAAGAATATACACAAATATGATATACTTCTCATAAGCAGAAAGACAACTTTTGAAGAATTATTACACTACATTCGTATATCTACTCTATTTTAGAAAGATTATAAAATAAAATTTGTAGGTATTTAGATATTTCAATTGCTTTATTCTTTTCTTGATTTTTCTTACAAATTTATATTTTTGTGTAGTTTTTTTATTTGATTGCCTGTCATTTATCTTATACAGCCAAGTAGTGGTTTTACATTTCTTCTTGAGCAGTTCCTTAGTATAGAAAAAGAAAATAAAAAAATTTAAAAGATCAAATAATATAGTTTTTTTAAAGTATATGCGAATAAGTCATAACTAAATCTGTTAAATCATAGTCGAAAAAACTAAATATTTAGTGATGTAGCTTAAAGTATGATTAAACATAATATATCAGGGATTGGACATTAAAATTCTTTTTTCATAGAATGACTTCATGATGTTATTTTTCCTTTAAAATCATATTCAAATTTTTTTACATGCATTATGAAATTATTTTTAATTCTTAGGACAAGTTAATATTTTTTTTTGAATTTAAGTAAAAATACATAGAATTTAAACTAGAATATGAGATAAAATTATATTTTGATAGATGTGAAAGCATTGAATTTGAATTATAAATTACAACCACTTCTAAGAGATTAAATTATTTTGGAGTCTTCTTCTAATCTAACATTTCATTATTTCGGTAATGCATAATAAAACTTATCTATTCTAATTTATATATTTTGAAATAAGAGATAAGAAAACTCAATTGATTATGAGTTTAAAAAAATTAAGTGTGGGGGTGGAGGTGGAAATTTTTTTATTTTATTTTTGTATTTTAATTGAGATATTATAATATGATAGTTGAATTTCTTTTAAGGTAATATAACTTAACATGTTCGAACAAGATAATATTTTAATAATTATCTGCACATCGCGCGGATACGTATACGAGTTTATATAACAAGATTTATTCTGCTTCACTATTTCCTGAAAGAACTAATGGCAAATAAAAGAGAAAAAAGAATGAAGGATTGTCTTTGTATACAAATGTTCTAACAAGAATTGGTATTTTTAATGTGAAGAGTGCTTGAAATATATTAAGACAAAGAAAAGACATCAGTGAGGATATGAAGAAATTGTGGTGCAAAAACTGGGATCTTAAATTAAAAGGGACAAACAAGTTTTTCAATTAAGTGAGGGTTTTTCAAGTTTTAAAAATTAGGTGAAAGGGACAAAAAAAAAATCAGTTTTTTTTAAAATATTTTCGATCCAACAACTTTGCATAGTTGTCAAATAACTATGATAGTTGTTCGACAACTTTGCAAAGTTGTTCAACAACTATTAAAGTTGTTTGACTACTATCAAAGTTGTTCGACAACTTTGCGAAATTGTTCAACAACTGTGCGAAGTTGTTCGACAACTGTGCGAAGTTGTTGAGACAACTAATGTAGTTGTCGAACAACTGTTCTAGTTATTTAAGCGACTTTATTTTTTTAACTTAATAATATTATGAGACCCGTTTGTTCTCTTTTTTTAATTAAAGACTTGGGAGAATCTATGGGCTCATTTTTCTCGCAAAAACCTCCCCTTTAAATTTTCCTTCCTAACTTAGAGAATCTGAAAAGGGAAAGTTCTAGTATCACAGTTAATGCACACTTGGAATCCTAATGTTTCCCAATTTCGCAAGTATTATGATCAAGAAGAAGTGGAATCTATTGAGCACTTATTTCTGAGAGAAAATATTGCTAAAACAATGTGGAATTATTTTTCAAAGGCAACAGGTTTCATCCCTTTAATGGGTTTGAAGGAGACAATCAGAAAATGGTGGAGTCATAATGTTAATAGTAGAATTCAAGGAGTTTTTAAGTAGTGCCTATCTTTATATTGTTGTTTCTGTGAAAAAAAAACATATTACGTCATGGAGGAAGGTACTCTTTGGGCAAGATAATCTAGAAGGTGAATGATATTGTGAGAAAATTCTCAATAAGTAGATTTAATATCAACTGTGACAACAAAAATTGTCCATAAATTGTGGATGTTTTCAAAAAATATAGACCAGGTTATGTTGTCAAGACTGTCAGATGGTTTTCACCTCCGAATAATTGGGTTAAGTGTCATACATATGGGGTGTCTAGGGGCAATCCAGGCCCCAATTCTGCTGCCTTTTGTATTACAGATTCAATAGGTAATTTGGTAGCTGCAAAGAGGATTAAAATTCAGGAAACCACTAATTTAGTGGCTGAGGCAAGGGCTATCAAAGAAGGTTTACTGCACTGTAAGAAAATCTCTTAAATAATGTGATTTTGGAGTCAGATTCACTAACTCTGATTCAGAGATTAAAAAGAGAGTGGAGGATCTCTTGGAGCATTGCAGTTGATGTTAACTGCATCTTGAATTTAATGAATAACATAGTAGTAAGAGTACAATACTCCCTTAGGGAGAGGAAATTATAATACCTCGGATTTTGGTCCTTGAAAAATTTCTGAGTTTTGAGTCCATTGCTCTGATACGACTCACCAAACGAGTCATAAGGTCTCCTTATGGGTCGTTGGTATCGAGTCGTAGGGTGACCAGTGAAAATTGTCCTAGTTTTGTGGTTATGACTTGTACCTAACAAGTCATGAAGACTCAGTACGGGTCGTGATGTACCAATTGTAGGGTAACAGTATATTACCCAAAGTTTTCATCCTAAGTACGAATAAAACATAATAAATCGTAGGGTTTGAGTATGAGTCATAGGGCATGACTCGTAATCAGACCAGAGTACGTGCCCTATGTTTCTGTCCTGACTACGAATCTTGGTGACGAGCCGTAGTGTGTCCTCATAAATTGAAGGCCAACCCGTATCACTGGTGATGATTTTTTAACTTTTATTAAGGGCACTATGGACATTTCTCTTTTTTCCCCACTTAGATCCCACGTACATAAAACATGTTGGGGACCCTCTTCTCAACACTTAACTATCAAAACACTCTCCCAAGCTCTCTCAAATCCCTAAGTCAAAAACACCCAGGGTTTCTAAGGAATTGGCAATTAAAGCGCCCAAGAGTTGATTTATCTCCATAATTCTTGATCTGGTTGATTTATCTTCGTAATTCTTGATATCTCAGGCATGTTACTCTTCCCCAAAACTTATTTTGTTGTAATTATGTAATAAATTATTAGTCATGTGATTTAATTGTGGTTTATGAGTATGGGTTTAAGGGTTTTGGAGTAAATGTTACTTGAATTGAATAACCATGATTTAATATGCATTGTTTGCTCTATATCAATAGTTTTTTATCTAATTGGTTGGATAGGTATGGGAATTGGAAAGGGGTTCGAGGTATTCCCCTAAATTGATATTTTGTTGTTGAAAATTGATTTGGAAATTATACTTCCTCAACCCACTTATGTAATTGGTTTTGAAAGATGGTTTGTTACATGATTTAACTTACTTACCTATACTATTGCATTGCATAATGGTTAAACTGATAAACAAGGATTTTGAAGACCTTGTTGGCCATGCTTGATTCTTTTAAAATTGGAAGCTTGAGGGCCAAGGCATTTCCCCTAGGTTGAATTGATAAACCAAAAGCGGTCGTGGCATTTCCCAAATTTAGTTTAATGAAAAAAAGGATCGTGGCATTCCCCCATACTAATTTAATGAACAAAGAGGACTGAGAAATTCCAGCAACTTAATGGAATTATACTGACATAATTATAAACTTGCAAGCATAAGGGTATGGCGATACCTATGATGTGCCTTAATAGGCAATTCCTTGGTAAAATGGATGAGTTACTTGAAACTTGCTTTTAATTAGGCTTAAAGGGAGTTGTGTAGCTGGGCCATGAAAGTGGAGGTCCCAAGGGACCACTACTGGAAACCATAGTTGCTGGCGAAGGGGTCAAAACAACCAGATGTTCGAGTTATCCTTGCTTTATGATCGGGTGTTTGAGTGACCCTTTTTAAATAATCGGGTGTTCATGTCACCCTTGATATATGCCCAGGTGGTGGAGTCCCCTAGTGTATATGCACTTAGGATTATTCTCTAGTTCGTGCGGCTAACACGTACTGAGGCCCTTTTCAGTAGGGGGAGCTGAACCCATATAGCTCGTGGGTGCCTTTTTATGATGGTTGATCTTTATAGTCAAGGCTAATGTTTTAAAGTTCATGCTAAGCCTTGTTCCCTATCCCAGCGTGGTATATATATATGTATGTAAAATGTCTATATGTGAATTTTTACTGTGGTTTTGACTTGGCATTATTTTATCTCTTCCCTGAGTTATATTCTAACGCTCAATTCGTTAACCATCTCCGAACACTATATCCCTATACAATGCAGGAACTGGAGACACCTCTATTTTTCCTATGCAGTGATAGGATTTTTGGGTTGTCAACAGTCTACTTTGAAGTTGTGATCTTCCATTCTCCGAAAGGGCTATCATTTTAAAGTCTTGTTTTATTTATGTCTTAAACTACTTCCATTGGATTCTTTTGGCTATCATTGGGGGCATATCCCGACTTAGATAGGTTTTGGTCTATTTAGAGGCTTTTATATATACTATGGAATGAGATTGTTATTGTAAATTTTAGTATTCATCTTGAGTTAGATATTCACCTATCTTTTTATATATTTGGAATTCATCCGTTTCTAGTTGTAGTGTGTTCTATTTGTCTAGACAAAGGGGGTGGTCTTCTGTCTACGACAAACTTGAGATACCGTCACGGCTAGGCCCTGGTTCGGGTCATGATAAGCTTAGTATCAGAGTCTAGATTTATATTCAATTGGGTGTCCATAAAGCCGTGTCAAGTAGAGTCTCTTTTATGGGTATGTAATGCACCACACTTATAACGGATAGGCTATGAGGCATTTAGGAATATTTTCCTGTCTGGTGTTCCACTTTTAAGGTTTAGAGTCTAGGATGTTGAAATCTCCTCTAATTTCACTTGTTTTCTTTTCAAATCATGTCTTTCCAAAGATCTGATACTTGTGAAAACTCCTTTGTCCCGCATAAGGACAACATAGATGGAACTCATCCTGTTTATGAGGTACTGACCTGGTCTAAGGTCACTGCTTCTGATTTATATCGTGGAGTTCTACCGGTCCTTACTAGTCCTCCCTGGGCTCCTCGAGCTGATAGTACTTTTGACTCAATGCTTCAAGATGATGTGTCTAATGTTGAGTTTCGTCAGTCGATTTATTTGCTTACTCAATTGGTGGCCTCTCAATCACGCCAGTCTGAGCGTGTTGCTCCTGTCACTCCTTCTTCTAAGGACACAAGGGTTGGCTATTTCATGAGATTGAGTCCTCCGACCTTCACAAGTTCTAAAGTTGAGGAGGATCCTCAAGAGTTCATAAATGAATGGAGAAAATATTCAGAGTGATACATGCTTCCGACTCTAGGGGTGTAGATTTTGTCGCATATTAGTTGAAGGATTTGGCATATCAGTGGGAACTGTTGAGAGGGGATGATGCTGAGCCATCTATATAGGATGACTTCTCTAGTATCTTTCTTGATCGCTTCTTTCCTCAGGAGTTAAGGGAGGCAAAAGTTAAGGAGTTTATGAATCTGAAATAAGGCAGGATGACTGTGAAGGAATATGCCTTGAAGTTTCATCAGTCGTCTCGCAATGCTTCGGAGTTGGTATCTTCTATGAGAGATAGAATGAGAAAGTTTGCTTTAGGTTTATCTTAGGACTATGTTTTGGAGTGCTAGGCTGCCTTGTTGAACAAAGACATAGATATCTCTAGGCTTGTGGTGTACATGCAACAAGTTAAAAAGGAAAAGAAGAAATAAGCCAAAAGTTGGGAAATGAAGAGTAAGAAGTTTAGGTATTCTGAGCAGGGTAGAGGCTAGCAGAATAGTGGTAGAGATAACACGCGGTGGTCTAATAAGAAGTGGAGAAATACTGGTTCATATTCTACGACTAGTGCTCCATATCTTAAGTTGTCTGGTGATTATTGTTTCTAGGTCGATAGTGGATTTAGGGACCAAAGTGCCCAATCTCAGGCCAGTGACCCAGTCAGCTCCATCATATCCTCTTTGTAGATTTTGTGGACAGTTGCATTGTAGAGTGTGATGGGGAGAGAATAAGTGTTTTAAGTATGGTCAGCTTGGTCATATATAGTGGGATTGTCCTTCAAGGATTTCTTCTGGGGCTAATAAAGTTCTTTTTGTTATGTCATCAGCTCCAGCACCGAAGGGTGCTACTTCTAGTATCGACACTAGTCGAAATTATCTATATGCTCTTGCCATCCATCTGGAATTCGAGGCATCTCCTTATATTATCACCAGTACGTTACAACTCTTCTCTCTTGATGTGTATTGCTTGCTTAATCCAGGGTCTACTCTTTCTTATGTGACCCCTTATGTGGCTATTTATTTTGGTTTTGGTCCTGAGTGTATTTCTTATCCCTTTTTTATGTCTACCCTAGTGGGTGACTCCGTAGTGGCTATAAAAGTCTATAGGGGTTATGTGGTATTTATCTATGGAAGGAAGACATTGATAGATCTGATAGAGTTAGATATGTTAGACTTTGATGTTATTTTAGGGATGGATTGAATGCGTCTCTTTATTATAGAGCCCAAAAGGTCAGTTTCAAATTTCTGAATGAACGAGTAAATGAGTGGGAAGTTAGTTCTTTAGTAACTAAGTAAAGGTTTATTTATTATCTAAGCGCCTGGAAATTGATTTTCAAGGGGTATCTATATCATCCAGTTCGGGTTAAGGATTCAACTTCTGAGGGGCCTTCCGTGCAATATGTCCCTATAGTTATTGAGTTTCCCAAAGTGTTCCCTGATGATCTTCCCGGTATTTCTCCCGATGGGGAAATAAACTTTAGGATTGATATTCTACCGGATACTTGTCCTATCTCTATCCCTCCTTACGAATAGTTTCAACTGAGTTGAAAGAGCTTAAAGAATAGTTGAAAGATCAGCTTGATAAGGGTTTTATTCACCCTAGTATTTCTTCGTGGGGTGCCCTTGTACTCTTCGTACGTAAGAATGATGGTTCTCTTTAGATGTGTATAGATTATCGCTAGTTGAATAAGGTGACAGTGAAGAATAAGTATCTTCTTCCTAGGATTAATGATCCGTTTGACCAACTTTAGGGTTCTAAGTACTTCTCTAAGATTAATCTTCGATCGGGTTATTATCAATTGAAAATTAGGGAGGTAGATATCCCTAAGAGTGTTTTTCGTACCCGATATGGCCATTATGAGTTTTGGGTCATGTCATTCAATTTGACTAATGCCCCAGTGGAATTTATGGATCTTATAAATAGGGTATTCCATCAGTTTTAGATTTGTTCGGCACTGTGTTTATTGATGGAATTTTAGTATATTCTAAGAGTAAAAAGGATTATGTCAATCATCCATATTGTGTTGTAGATTCTTAAGGATCAGCGGTTGTATGCTAAGTTTTGAAGTGCGAGTTCTGATTGAATAGCATTACTTTTTTGGGTTATGTTGTTTCTAGTAAGGGGATCATGGTGGATCCACAAAAAGTTGAGGCGGTTAAGAAGTGGTCTATACCCACAACTCTAATCGATATTCGGAGCTTCTTGGGTTTAGCTGGCTATTATAAGAGATTTGTGGAGAGTTTTTCTTCGATTGCTGCTCCATTGATAGGTTGACTCAGAAGAAGGTGAAGTTCTTATTGTTCGATGCTTGTGAGGGTAGTTGTGAAAAGTTGAAGGGTAAGTTGACTTCTACTCTAATTTTGTCCCTACTTGAGGGTACTGATGGTTTTGTTGTTTATTATGATGCATCCCATGTGGGACTGGGTTGTGTATTGATACAACATGGTAAGGTTGTGATGTATGCTTCTAGGCAATTAAGGTGCATAAGAAGAATTATTCGACTTATGATTTAGAGTTGTTGGCTGTGGTTTTTCCTTTGAAGATTTGGCGTCATTACTTGTATGGAGTTTATGTTGACATATATTTATACCATAAGATCTTACTGTATGTGTTCACCTAGAAGGATTTGAATCTTAGGCAAAAGAGATGCTTTGAGTTACTCAAGGATTATGCCATGAGTCTTTATTATCACCCAGATAATGCTAACGTAGTTATTGATGCTCTTAGCAGGTTATTTATGGGAAGCTTATCTAATGTGGAGAAAGAAAAGCAAGGGTCGGTGAAGGACATTCACCATTTGGATAATCTTGAAATTCGTCTTTTAGACTCTGAGGATAGAAGTGTAATTGTGCAAGAGGTGATGAAATCATATCTTGGTGCTGAGGTGAAGAAGAAGTAGGTTTTGGATCCTATCTTAATACAGATTAAGGATGATATGAATCAGCAGAAAACCATGGATTTTGAGATTGGTGATATGGTATCCTAAGGTACCAAGGTAGATTATGTGTTCCCGATGTCGATGGGCTGTGAGAGAGAATCTTGGTTGAGGCTCATAATTTGAGGTAAATGGTTCATCCTGGTTTGATGAAGATGTACCATGATTTGAAAGAGATTTATTGGTGGAGCAACATGAAGAGAGATGTGGCCAATTTTGTGGCCAAGTGTATGGTTTGTCAGCAAGTGAAAGTAGAGCACTTGAGGCCTAGTGGTTTGTCTAAAGAGATTTGAGTTGCCTGTGTGGAAATTTGAAATTATTAATATGGACTTTGTTACTGGTCTTCCATGGTCTCGTAGTTAGTTTGATTCGATTTGGGTCAACGTGGATAGGATGACCAAGTCTACTCATTTCTTATTAGTGAGGACTAATTATTTTGCAGAGGTTTATGCTAAGCTTTTCTTTTAGTGGGTCATAAAGTTGAATGGTGCATGTTTCTATCATATCTGATTGAGGTACGCAGTTTTCCTCTCACTTTTGGCATTCTTTTCAAAAAGATTTGGGGACTAAAGTGAACCTCAGCACTAATTTGCACCTTCAGACAAATGGACAAGTGGAGAGGACTATTCAGACTTTGGAAGACATGCTAAGGGCCTATGTAATTGACTTTGGTGGTAGTTGGGTTGATCATTTACCTCTTATAGAGTTTGCATATAATAACAGCTACCATTGTAGTATTTAGATATCTTCGTTTGAGGATCTATATGGTTGGAGATTTTGTTCTCCTATTAGGTGGTTCGAAGTTGGTGAGACTAGATTATTTGGTCCTGATTTGGTTCATCAGGCCATGAATAATGTGAAGGTGATTAGGAATAGACTTAAGACCGCACAAAGTCACCAAAAGTCCTATGCAGATATGAGGTATAGGGAGTTGGAGTTTGATGTTGGTGATTGGGTATTCTTGAAGGTGTCTCCCATGAAAAGGATGATGAGGTTCGGAAAGAAGAGAAAACTCAGTCCCTATTATATTGGCCCATACTTGATTTTGAAGAGAATGGGAAATGTCGCTTATGAGTTAGATTTGTCGTCTAAGTTTTGTTCTATTTACCCGATCTTTCATGTTTCGATGTTGAAGAAGTGTGTGAGTGATCCTGTCTTGGTTGTTTCTCTTTGGAGAGTATGGGTATTTCAGATTCCTTGTCTTATGAGGAAGTCCCAGTTAAAATTTTAGATAGGCAAGTCCATTATTTGAGGACTAAGTATGTGGCTTCGGTGAAAGTTCTAAGGAGGAATCATAAGGTTGAAGAAGCTACTTGGGAAGCTGAATAGGACATGAAGTCCAAATAGCCATTCTTGTTTCCCGCTTTGGATAATCGTGCTTAAGGTATGTGTATTCCTTAATATCTTTGTTTTTTATCTTTGTTAAAGGAAATCGTGGTTGCATTTCTGTGTTAAATCATGCTAATGGATGCTCTGTCTCATTATTCGGGGATAAATGATCCTAGAGGGGAGAATATAACCTCAGATTTTGGTCTTTGGAAAATTCTTGAGTTTTGAGCCCACTGCTCTGACTACGACTCACCAAATAAGTCATAAGGCCTCCTTACAGGTCGTTGGTATTGAGTCATAGGGTAACTAGTAAAGATTATCCAGGTTTCTACCTTGGTTACGACTTGTACCTAACGAATCGTGAAGACTCAGTATGAGTCGTGATGTGCTAATTGTAGGGTGACCAGTATGTTACTTGAAGTTTTTGTCCTTGGTACGAATAAGACATAACGAATTGAAAGGTTTGAGTATGAGTCATTGGATACGACTCGTAGTCAGACCAGTGTGGGTGCCCTATGTTTCTGTCTAGACTACAACTCATGGTGATGAGTCGTAGCATATCCCCAGGAGTCGTAGGATAACCCATTGTCACTGGAGATAAATTTTCAACGTTTAATTAAGGGAACTATGGATATTTCTCTCTTTCCCCCACTTAGACCCCACGTCCATAAAACATATCAGGGACTCTATTCTCAACACTTAACCATCAAAACACTCTCTCAAGCTTTCTCAAATCCCTAAGTCAAGAATAGCTAGGGTTTCTAAGGAATTGACAATAAAAGTGTCCATGGGTTGATTTCTCTCCACAATTCTTGATATCTCAGGCAAGTTACTCTTCCCCAAAACTTATTTTGTTGTAATCATGTAATTAAATTGTTACTCGTGTGATTTAATTGTGGTTTATGAATATGAGTTTGAAGGTTTTGGAATAAATGTTACTTAAATTAAATTCTCATGATTTAATATGCATTGTTTGTTCTTTATCAATGTTTTTTGAACTAATTGGGTGCATGGGTATGGGTATGGGAATTGGAAAAGGGGTCGAGGTATTCCCCCAAATTGATATTTTGTTGTTAGAAATTGGTTTGGAAGTTGTATTCCCTTAACTCACTTGTGTAATTGGTTTTGAAAGATGGTTTGTCACATTATTTGAGTTTCTTACCTATACTATTGCATTGCAAAATGGCTAAACTAATAAACATGGATTTTGAAGGCCGGGTTGGCCATGCTTGATTTTCTTAAAATTGGAAGCTCGGGGGTCGAGGCATTTTCCCTAGGTTGAATTGATAAACCAAAAGAGGTCGTGGCATTCCCCAAATTTGATTTAATGGATAAAGGGGATCGTGGCATTCCCCCATACTTATTTAATGAACAAAGGGCGTTGGGCATTCCCCTAAGTTAATGGAATTATAATGGCATAATTATAAGCTTGCAAGCGTAAGGGTATCACTATATCTATAGTGTGCCTTAATGGTCAATTCCTTGGTTAAATGGATGGATTATGTGAAACTTGCTTTTAATTTGGCTTAAAGGGGGTTGTGTAGCTGGGTCGTGAAAGTGGAGGTCCCAAGGGACCACTACTGAAAATCGCATTTGTCGGTGCAGGGGTCGAAATGGTTGGGTGTTTGACTCACCCTTGCTTTATGACTGGGTGTTCGAGTCACCCTTATTAAATGACTGGTGTTCACGTCACCCTTGATATATGCCCAGGTGTTCGATTTTCCTGGTGTATATGCACTTATGATTATTCTCTGATTTATGTGGTTAACATGCACTGAGGCCCTTTCAGCAGGGGGAGCTGAACTCATATAGCTTGTGGGTGCCTTTTTATGATGGTTGTGCTACACAGTTCGGACTAATGTCTTAAAGTTCACGCTAAGCCTTGTTCCCTATCCCAGCATAGTATATATATATATGTAAAATGTGTGCATGTGGTTTTTACTGTGGTTTTGACTTGGCATTATTTTATTCCTTTCCTAAGTTACATGTTAACGCTCATCCCGCTAACCATCTCCGTATGTTGTATCCCCACGCGATGCAGGAATCAGAGACACTTCTACTTTTCCTATAGTGATAGAATTTGTGGGTTGTCAGTAGTCATCTTTGAAGTGGTGAGCTTCCATTCTCCGAAAGGGCTATCATTTTAAAGTCTTATTTCATTTATGTCTTAGACTACTTTTATTGGAGTCTCTTGGCTATCGGCGGGGATATGTCCCAACTTAGATTGGTTTTGGTTTGTTTAGAGGTTTTTGTTGTAACACCCCGATTTGCTGAACCAGAATGCTACACGGTGGTCATGACCCCGAGGGACCACAAGATAACCCATGACTGATATCTGTACCTGTATACTGCAAATCATGATATAATAATACAGAATACATAAAACTGTAAGGCCATAAGGTTCAACTGAATAAAACCATGTGGGTGAAAATACCAAAAACAACTCAATCTGAAAGCTAAGTCTGAACATAAATCTGAAAGCCTCTAAACTATCTGAATAAGGAGTTGAAGGAACATGTCTCCAACTAACTCCGTAAAACTGAACTGAAGAAATAAATAAATGTATCAAATCATATTTTCCTCGAATCAATGAGGACTTACTGTGTCTCTGCGACTGAAATGCTACCGCTACTGCTGGGCTGGAGCTCGGGTCTCGGAACCTATGGTGTAACATGAAAAGAAAGCACCATAGCGCAAATCCGTCAGTACAACTGGAGTACTGAGTATACGAGGAAGGTAGGCTGAACATAAAGGGTTTCATGCATGAACAACACTGACTGACTAATATGAACGTGGGAGTGCAAACACATATATATAGAAAACCGTGAATATGTGATAGCATGACCTATAAGCTAATACATGGTTTACTGATAACTGTCATGATTGATACTGCAACTGATAACATGGACGACTGTATCTGATAGTCCTGTATATACTGAAATCTGAAGAATGCCCTGAGTTCTTTTACTGAGACTGATACTGAAACTGTGGGAGGTAGTGTTTAACCGACATGCCCCATGTATGCCGTTATGGCTAAGCTGGGGTCCAATCTCTGCCCCAACTGGAGAGGTGTCAATACCGTGCCACGGGTAAGGACAACCTGTGAGTGACCCTTATCTGGCAGGTACTCAATGAGAACGGTGGAAACCCTAAACTGACGGGTTAAGCCACCTCATCAACCCTAATCTGACTGGTTAATATGTCTTAACCTACGCTGGCTACGTAGTTCTGGAACACAAGGATGACTACTAAGAATCACACCCTGAACTGGCGGGTGAGTTCCCATCCTTGGGTTCACTCGATGCTAACCTCTACTCCCATCTAGAGGGACTAGACATGAATAACTGACTATACATGACTTAATCTTACTGAATTCCGTTGACTGGCGGAATGTTACTGATATCTGACAATTGACTAAGATCATGAGGTTTTCCTGAGTCACATGACTGACTGAAGTCTATGGAATCATAGCTTGAGATCGAATATCGTGAAACATGACATGGCTCTAGGCACACAGCTATAGTTTTCGGGTACAAGTACCCCAAGGACTCGATAGGAGGAAATTGACACACATGACATGACTTGATCACAAGATTTGAGTCCATAATTCACAATATCATAAGTAAGGATTTCATAATAAGAATGATTCTCAACAAACTATCATATGATCGAGAATGCACACAACATGTATATACTTGCATGGCTTCAATAACATGGTCATTCTATATCACAACAATATCATGAGCATCTCATACAACTTCTTCAATTCAAGACAATAGCATTGGGATCACGTTGAACATAAACTTAGAACATGGAATAGTCATTTAGGACTTATTATGTCATAAAAGCATGATTTCTATTCCCTTAGGTATTTTCACAAACACCTTACATGCACATCTTAGGCATAGGTGGATTCATCAAGATTGCAAATATTCAACCACCAATTTCACATATTTATACATTAAATACCACCATATCCTCACACAAAACATACAAAGATTCCATCTTAGGCATCATCAAACTCCAACCACATGAACATCAACCACCAACAATAGAAACATCATAATACATAATTTAGAAGATGGTTCTTGATCTTCATGGACGAAAGGAGTCCATGAATCAACTCACGCATACCTTAGAAGGAAGATTCTTGATGATTGACGGAGGAATTTCCTTGAAATCGGATCTTCAAGCTTAATTATGCAACCCTAGTTGTTTTTCTCTTTTAGTTCTCTTAGATGATGATCTTTGAGGTGTTAATAGGGTTGTAATATTTTTAGAAGCTATATATTTCGTAGGGTTAAGTTTAGGGACGTGTAAGGAGTGTTAAAAGACTTAATTACCCTTAAAATAACTCAAAACGGAGTGTTTTTAGCACCTGGAACTGACTTAGGCGGCGCCCAAGTAATTGCACAAGCTAGTTTGGGCGGCGCCTAACCAATCGCCTATGTTTGGTTGGGCGGCGCCTAACTAATCGCCTGTCCTTACTGTCTCTCACGAAAATGGGCATAACTTTTCGCTCGGGAATTGGACTAAGGCGAAATTGGTATTGTTGGAAAGCTAATTTGATTATCTATAATTTTGTGGGTCTAAATCAGCCAAAATACCATATATCAATCACGTTATTATTGTTCAAAGATTACCCTTGCAAAATTGAACACTAAAACTTGATGGATTCAAAAACTCTTAGCTTGTATTACCTTAAGTGACTCATATAAACATGCTTAGCACATCATAAGCTATCCTATCGCTAGGGTATTCATTGTAAATCATGCACTAAAATGCTACTCACAGAATAGGAGGATTCATACATAGGAAAACTTATTCACTTCCTAGCTTAGAAACATGGGGGGTATTACAATATCTCCCCCTTGGGGACATTCGTCCTCGAATGAGAATTTACTGAGAAGGGATACAAGACAACAGAACCTGAACTGAACATGAAGAACTAAAACTTGATCTCATAACTGACATGCTAAACATACTGAACTCGTACATATCTGATGCACGGACAATTGATACATGAATGCATGACTGAGTATGCAACGGTTAATAGGTACCAAGTTTATACTGGAAACATGAACATGAAACTGAATAAGCTTAAGGAGAACTGTTACCTTGAGCTTGATCTGAATTGGCGGGGAAGATGTGAGGATACTTGGTACACATATCTTCTTCTGCTTCCCAAGTAGCTCCCTCATGAGAATGATTTCACCAAAGAAGCTTGACTAGAGGGACTTCTTTTTTCCTCAATCTACGAGTCTGATAATCTAAGATTCTGATAATCTAAGATTTCGACTGGAATCTCTTCATAAGAGAGGCTGTTCTGAATGTCGATGCTCTGAATAGGGAAAAAAACTGTTGGGTCACCTATGCACTTCTTGAGCAGAGAGACATGGAAGACTGGATGGACTAAGGCTAGATCTGAAGGAAACTCAAACCCATAAGCTACCTTGCCGAAACGATAGAGAATTTTGAAGGGACGGACATACCGGGGACTGAGTTTCCCTTTCTTCTCGAACCTCTTCACTCCCTTCATGGGAGAGATCTTAAGATAGACATATTCATTGACCTCGAACTCGAGATCCTTTCTACGAACATCTGCATAGGACTTCTGTCGGCTCTGAGCAGACCAGAGTCTCTCTCTGATCAACTGAACTTTCTCTAAGGCATCAAATACAAAGTTAGGACCTATGGTTGAGGCCTCTCTAACTTCTAACCAACCAATTAGAGATCTACATCTCCTACCATAGAGAGCTTCGAATGGAGCCATCTGAATACTAGAATGATAGCTATTGTTGTATGCAAACTAAATCAAAGGCAAGTGGTCATCCCAACTTCCCTTGAACTCAATTGCACACGACCTTAGCATATCTTCAAGAGTCTGAATGGTCCTCTCTGCTTGACCATTTGTCTGAGGATGAAATGATGTGCTGAGATGGACTTGGGTACCGAGATCCTTTTGGAATGCTTTCCAAAAGTGAGTGGTGAATTGGGCACCTCTGTCTGAGATGATAGATAGTGGAACACCGTGTAACCTGAATAACTCCCTGATATAGAGCTTGGAATAATCCTCGGCGGAATAAGAAGTACGAATAGAAAGGAAATAAGCTGACTTGGTCATTCTATCTGTAATGACCCAGACTGAATCATGCTGATAACGAGTTCTAGGAAAACCCTTCATGAAGTCCATGTTCACTTCTTCCCACTTTCAAGTAGGAATAGTGAACTCTTGCATGGAACCACTAGGTTTCTGATGCTCTATCTTAACCTGCTGACATGTAGAGCACTTAGCCATAAATTCTGCAACATCTCTCTTCATCTCACTCCACCAATAGATCTCCCGCATGTCGCGGTACATATTAGTGGACCCTGGATGAATAAAGTATCGTGCACCATGTGCTTCTGCAAGAATTTGTTGCCTCAATTCATCTACACCTTGAACACATAGACGACCCTGACAACGAAGAACACCATCTCCCCTTTGGGAGAAAACCTCGATTTTCTGATTCTGAACTGACTCTTTGAGCTTGATAAGGCTAGGATCCCTGTCTTGATTCTCTTTCACCTCAGAAACTAGAGATGACTCTGAACTACTGTGAATACATACACCACCCTCTGAAGAATCAACTAAGCAAACGCCTAGTCTGGCAAGCTGATGGATCTCCTGAGCCATCTTTTTCTTGCTACCCTCAACGTGAGAAATACTACCCATGGAGAGTCTACTGAGAGCGTCGGCCACAACATTGGCCTTTCCCGGATGATAAAGAACACTCTTGTCATAATCCTTCAAGAGCTCTAACCACCTTCTCTGACGAAGATTGAGATCTTTCTGGGAAAAGACATACTGGAGGATTTTATGGTCTGTGAAGACATCTACATGAACTCCATAGAGATAATTCCTCCAAATCTTCAAGGCAAAAACTACCGCTGCTAACTCAAGATCATGAGTAGGATAATTCTTCTCATGTGGCTTTAATTGTCTGAAGGCGTAGGCTATGACCTTACCATGCTGCATGGGGACACAACCTAAACCCACTCTGGATGCATCACAATAGACTACAAAACCGTCTGAACCATCTGGAATAGCTAGAACTAGAGCTGAGGTGAGTCGAGTCTTCAACTCTTGAACGCTCTTCTCGTATGAATCTGACCATTGAAACTTAATCTGCTTCTGAGTCAATCTGGACATGGGAGATGCAATAGAAGAAAATCCCTCAACAAACCGTCTGTAATAGCCAGCCAAACCCAAGAAACTCCTGATATCTGATGGAGATACGGGTCTAGGTCAATTTCTTACTGCCTCGGTTTTCTGAGGATCTACTCTAATGCCATCACCGAAAAAAATATGGCCAAGGAATTCTACTGATCTTAGCCAAAATTCGCACTTGTTGAACTTAGTGAATAACTGGTGATCTCTGAAAGTCTGAAGAACAATCCTGAGATGGTCTGTATGATCCCGCTCAGTGCGAGAATAGACCAGGATATTATCTATAAGGACTATGACAAACATGTCCAAGTACTTCTTGAACACATGGTTCATCAAATCCATGAAATCTGTAGGGGCATTGGTAAGACCAAATGACATGACTAAAAATTCGAAGTGACCATACCGAGTACGGAAAGCTGTTTTTGGAATGTCACATTCTCTAACTCTGAGCGGATGATAGCCTGATCTGGGGTCTATCTTGAAGAAGTAACTGGCACCCTAAAATTGGTCGAATAGATCATCAATCCTTGGAAAAGGATATCTGTTCTTGACCGTGACCTTGTTGAGTTGGCGATAATCAATACACATCCTGAGAGAATCGTCTTTCTTGCGCATAAATAATACTGGCGCACCCCATGGGGAAATGCTGGGTCTGATGAATCCCTTATCTAAGAGATCCTCCAACTGATCTTTCAGTTCCTTGAGTTCTGCTGGTTCCATTCTGTATGGCAGAATAGAAATAGGTTGAGTATCCGAAAGAAGGTCTATGCCAAAGTCTATTTCCCTTTCGGGAGGAATGCCTGGAAGATCTTCGGGAAAGACATCTGAGTATTCATTAACAATAGGGACTGTTTCGAGGCTGGGAGATTCAGAAATGGAATCTTTAACATTCACGAGATGATACACACACCCCTTAGAAATCATTTTCCTTGTCCAAAGGTAGGAAACAAGTTGACCCCTGAACGCTGAAATGCTACCCTTTCACTCTAGGAAGGGCTCATTCGAGAACTGAAACTGAACTATCCTATTTTTATAGTCGACTGTGGCATAGCAGGAATGAAGCCAATCCATGCCGAGAATGACATCAAAATCAGTCATCTCTAACTCCACTAAATCTGCTGACGTGGATTTCTAAGATATCATAACCGGGCAGTTCCTGTATACCCGCCGGGCTATGATGGTTTTACCCACTGGGGCAGAGACTAAAAAGGGCCCTGCTAGAATTTCGGGACTGATTCCAAAATCGCCTGCTATGTATGGAGTAACAAAAGACAAGGATATACCTGGGTCTAGCAAAGTATAAACATGAACATGGAAAATCTGTAACGTACCAGTAACGACATCAGGAGAATTTTCCTGATCCTTTCGGGAATGAAGAGCATAGAGTCTGTTTGGGCATTGCTGTAATACCCCAAGAAATTTTTAGTTGAAATTTTATACATAAACGTGTTGGGTTCTATCTTCTAGAATGAATTATAAATTTTCCATGTGGAATGTCTTATATTATGACCCACCATTGCGTAGAGTATCGAATAATCTTTCCAACGATATGTGGATCATCCAAAATGGACACCCGAGCGACGAGTTATGAACATTCCGATCGAACCATTAATAGTAGTGAACAGTAAAACGTGCAGGAAAAAGTACTGAGGCCTGGCATATTTTTTCTTCAACTTTAAACAATCATAAATCCTTGTACATAATGATCTGGGTGATCTACTATATATCAACGGAAATCTCTATGAGTCCTCTTTCTGATGAAATTAGTTTTATCCAATTTGTCTATTGGAGCAAAGAGTTATGGTCGATCTACTTCAGCCTATC
This sequence comes from Capsicum pubescens, assembly GCA_030864215.1. NCBI lineage: Eukaryota > Viridiplantae > Streptophyta > Magnoliopsida > Solanales > Solanaceae > Capsicum > Capsicum pubescens. The sequence goes on along the minus strand of CM061546.1, from coordinate 245,041,208 downwards.
AAAAGTGAATTTTTTGGTCAACTTCAAACAATCATAACTCGTCGTACACAATAATCTGGGCGAGATACTATATATCAAAGGAAATATATGAGAGTCCTCTTTCTAATGAAATTGGTTTCATCCAATTTGGATATCGGAGTAAAACGTTATTGTTGATCTACTTCAGACTATCAAAACAGTCCACCAAAGGACAAATTCGAGAATTAGTTGATTTTTAAGGGCATTTTGGTCATTATGCCTTCACTTCATGGACGAAAATTGTCCATTTATACCTATATTGAGCCATAAAATTCATTTTCTTCCATCAAAAACATTGAGAGAACTAAACCCTAGGTCCATTTTGAGCTCCAAATATCTTCCAATTTCACTGTAGAAATTCAAATTTGATCCGATAATCGAACTCATCATCTCGAGACCTTCGAGGATCACCCCTTATTTATGTGAATAGGACACCATAATCAAGAGGTCAATTTCAAGGTATGTGGGGGTTTTCAACAAAAGCACACTTTCGTTCTTGTGCCCAAAAGTAATTTTCCTTACGAAGACATAATTTTTACTTGATTATTATGATTTTGAAGCATGAACTCATATTTTATGATGATTATTATGAAATTTTGATGTCTATGATTTTGAAATATGGATTTACATGTGTGGTGATATAAAGCATGAATATTGAACGATATTTATCATGATTTTGATATTTGGGTCTTGAACCCCATTTGAAATTGTGTCTTTGAGAAAATGTGTGTTATAAGCACGTTGATGTTGAATATTTGAGATGTGTTGAATGATTTGACCTTTTGGTCTTAATGGGGTTGCTTTGAACTCGAATGTGAAAGAAATCCACAACGTGTTTGATTATGATAAATGGGTAGCATGATGGCTCCCGATGTATACTTATATATTGATGAAAGTTGTTTTGTTGCGTATTGTCTTTGAAATGATCTGAGCTAAGTCTGGGAGTACTTTTTAGCACCGAGTAGGAGGTATAAAGTGACCTTACATCCCTAGAACTACGTGCCCCTATAGGACGTGAGCCTGAGGTTGATTTATATAGTGATCACTAGTGTTTTTGGATTGATATTGGAAGTCCTACTCCTATGGCAAGGATAGGCCATAGGAGTAGTACGGCTCTCCCCAATGTAGGTTGGAATTTGGACTCCATGTGGCTCACATGGTTTATGTCGGTTATAGGATCTCCCAGTGTGTGTGTGTTTCCTTGTGTCTATGGTGAACGGTGAAGTGATTTGAAAGTGGAATTGTGAAAGTTATTCTTTCGAAAGATTTAAATGATATTTATATTATGAGAATTGATATTCTTGATGAACTGAAAGTGATTGACAAATTATATGATGACTCACGTGTGTTATTATACTTATTTCATCCTCTCATGATTATGATGATTTTCTTCGGGCTATATGAGTCTTTCATACATCCTGTTTATTTCTTATAAATATTTATGATGATGATGTTTATAAAACTTTATACACCCCCATATGCTCGGTTCCTTTCCATGGTACTGACCCACATCTTTGGATGTGGGCTACATTTTCTCGGAATGTAGGTTCAGGTGCTCAGTTCCAGGTTTGACAGTGATTCATCGGGCACGCTGTTCTACATCATTTGTTGTGGTGAGTCCTCATGTTCTGAGGACGTGATGTCTGATGTTGGTTTCACGGAATTATTTATATTTGATAACTGAGTATGAGTCAGTTGGGGCATGTCTCAATGGCTTGCTGGTTTTATTGATTTTCTTAGAGGCTTGTCAGACTAGTATAGACGTTGGGAGTTGACTAATAAGTCATATTTTGTTATCTTTCTGAAATTCTTTTATTCTTGGATAATGATTACTCTGTTGATATTTGACGATTATTTATGAAAACTCCGTTGATTTGTGTTGAACTGAATGAAAATGGATCAAAGGGTTAGCTTGGGGCTACTCGTAGCCTCAAGCACCATGTGACGCTCTGGGAACCATTTTTGGGGCGTTATAATTGCCCACTGGTTGCACTAGAAACGGCACCCTGCTGGTTTGGGCGACCGAACTGAGCTGCAGAATGATTTTGTTGACCTTGAAGACTTGAATGTGGACACTCCCTAATCCTATGGCCTGGCTTGCCACAACCAAAACAGACATCACTACCGGCTCTGCAGATGCTCTTGTGGTTCTTACCACAAGTCTGACAAAGGGGATTCGTTTGGGCACTGCTAACATTGCCTTGAGATTTAGAGCCTGGCGTTTTATCTCTGTTGCCGTCTCTGAACTTTGGTACTGGAGCGCTGGCAGAGGAAGGAGCTGGAATGGCAGACTTGGAGCGAAATTGTAAACGGTTTTCTCCATCTGATTTGGGGTGAGCAAAGTTGAAGTTACCTGACCTTGCTCTCTTGTTATGCCTCTCCCTAGTCTTAAACTTCTGCTCTTCTACTTGATGGGCATGGGTCATGAGTCTGGCTAAGGTCATATCACCGATCAGTATCGCAGACCTACACTCATTTACTATGCTATCGTTGACCCTTGACACGAACTTGCTCATGTTAGCCCTATTGTCTACAACCACATGAGGAGCATACCTAGCTAGATGAGTAAATCTGAGAGAATACTCCCTAACCATCATATTCCCCTGCCTGAGGTTGATGAACTCAAGAACTTTGGCTTCCCTCAGCTCTTGGGAAAAGAATCTGTCTAAGAAGGCCGTGACAAATTCCTCTCACTCGATGGGGCCTGCATCATCTAACCTCTCAGACTTCCACTGTTTGTACCAATCATGAGCAATATCCTGTAACTGGTAGGCGGCTAACTTGGCACTCTCAATAGAAGTAACACCCATGATGTCAATGACCTTTTGGACTTGGTCAATGAACTCCTGAGGGTCCTCATCAGACTTAGACTTATGGAGAGATAGAGGGTTCATCCGGGTGAAGTCCCAAACCCTAGCTGCTTTGGGATTGGTCACTGGATTGGCCGGAATTACTGGTGGCCATTCATTCTGTGCATCCATGGACTGAGCAAGTGTGGTAAATATGCCTCTAAACTACACATAGAAAACATGTTCGCCCAAAGGATCTTCGGGATGAGGAGCTGGCTGGTTTCTTCTCTTTGGGGCCATGGTCTGGAATAAGAGAAGAATGGATTAGACTGAGAGTTTAACTTGTGATTATGCTCACTAGAATGACATGAATACTGAAGAAAGGGGACTGTTCCTAAAACATCTTATAGCCTCTCACACATAAATGTGGCGCGCAACACACCCATGTATAAGACTCTACTAGATGCAGCTTTCAGACTTCCTAGGACTCTATTGAACCTTAGGCTCTGATACCAAGTTTGTAACACCCCGATTTGCTGAACCGGAATGCTACACGTTGCTCATGACCCCGAGGGACCACAAGCTAACCTATGACTGATATATGTACCTGTATACTGCAAATCATGATATAATAATGCGGAATACATAAAACTGTAAGGCCATAAGGTTCAACTGAATAAAACCATGTGGGTGAAAATACCCAAAACAACTCAATCTAAAAGCTAAGTCTGAACGTAAATCTGAACATAAATCTAAAAGACTCTAAACTATCTGAATAAAGAGTTGAAGGAACATGTCTCCAACTAACTCCGTAAAACTGAACTGAAGAAATAAATAAATATATCAAATCATATTGTCCTCGAATCAATGAGGACTCACTGTGTCTCTGCGACTGGAATGCTACCACTACTGCTGGGCTGGAGCTCGTGTCTCAGAACCTATGGTGTAATATGAAAAGAAAGCACCATAGCGCAAATGCGTCAGTACAACTGGAGTACTGAGTATACGAGGAAGGTAGGCTGAATATAAAGGGTTTCATGCATGAACAACACTAACTGACTAATATGAATGTGGGAGTGCAAACACACATATATAGAAAATGGGACCGTGAATACGTGATAGCATGACCTGTAAGCCAATACATGGTTTACTGATAACTGTCATGACTGATACTGCAACTGATAACATGGACGACTGTATCTGATAGTCCTGTATATACTGAAATCTGAAAAACGCCCTGAGTTCTTTTACTGAGACTGATACTAAAACTGTGGGAGGTAGTGTTTAACCGACATGCCCCATGTATGCCGTTATGGCTAAGCTGGGGTCCAATCTCTGCCCCGACTGGAGGGGTGTCAATATCGTGCCACGGGTAAGGACAGCCTGTAAGTGACCCTTATCTGGCAGGTACTCAATGAGAACGGTGGGAACCCTAAACTGACGGGTTAAGCCACCTCATTAACCCTAATCTTTCGGGTTAAGATGTCTCAACCTACGCTGGATACGTAGTTCAATAACACAAGGATGACTACTAAGAATCACACCCTGAACTGGCGGGTGAGTTCCCATTCTTGGGTTCACTTGGTGATAATCTCTACTCCCATCTGGAGGGACTGGACATGAATAACTGACTATACATGACTTAATCTTACTGAATTCCGTTGACTGGCGGAATGTTACTGATATCTGACAACTGACTAAGATCATGAGGTTTTCCTGAGTTACATGACTGACTGAAGTCTATGGAATCATAGCTTGAGTTCAGATATCGTGAAATATGGCATGGCTCTAGGCACACAGCTATAGTTTTCGGGTACAAGTACCCCCAGGACTCGATAGGAGGAAACTGACACATATGACATGACTTGATCACAAGATTTGAGTCCATAATTCACAATATCATAAGTAAGGATTTCATAATAAGAATGATTCTCAACATACTATCATATGATCGAGAATGCACACAACATGTATATACTTGTATGGCTTCAATAACATGGTCATTCTATATCACAATAATATCATGAGCATCTCATACAACTTCTTCAATTTAAGACAATAGCATGGGGATCACGTTGAACATAAACTTAGAACATGGAATAGTCATTTAGGACTTATTATGTCATAAAAGCATGATTTCTATTCCCTTAGGTATTTTCACAAACACCTTACATGCACATCTTAGGCATGGTGGATTCATCAAGATTACAAATATTCAACCACCAATTTCACATATTTATACATTAAATACCACCATATCCTCACACAAAACATACAAAGATCCCATCTTAGGCATCATCAAACTCCAACCACATGAACATCAACCACCAACAACATAAACATCATAATACATAATTTAGAAGATGGTTCTTGAGCTTCATGGACGAAAGGAGTCCATGAATCAACTCGCGCATACCTTAGAAGGAAGATTCTTGATGATTGACGTAGGAATTTCCTTGAAATCGGATCTTCAAGCTTAATTATGCAACCCTAGTTTTTTTTCCTCTTTTAGTGCTCTTGGATGATGAGCTTTGAGATGTTAATAGGGTTGTAATATGTTTAAGAGCCATATATTTGGTAGGGTTAAGTTTAGGGACGTGTAAGGAGTATTAAAAGACTTAATTACCCTTAAAATAACTCAAAACGGAGTGTTTTTGGCACCTAGAACTGACTTAGGCGGCGCCCAAGTAATTTCACAAGCTAGGTTGGGCGGCGCCTAACCAATCGCCTAGGTTTGGCTGGGCGGCGCCTAACCAATCGCCTATCCTTACTGTCTCTCACGAAAATGGGCATAACTTTTCACTCGGGTATTGGATTAAGGCGAAATTGGTATCGTTGGAAAGCTAATTCGATTCTCTATAATTTGGTGGGTATAAATAAGACAAAATACCAAATATAAATCACGTTATTCTTGTTCAAATATGACCTTTGCAAAATCGAACACTAAATCTTGATGGATTCAAAATCTCTTAGCTTGTATTACCTTAAGTGACTCATATGAACATGCTTAGCGCATCATAAGCTATCATATCACTACGATATTCATTATAAGTCATGCACTAAAATTCTACTCACAAAATAGGAGGTTTCATACGTAGAAAAACTTATTCACTTCCTAGCTTAGAAACATGCGGGGTATTACATTTGTGGATACTATGGATTGGGATTGTTGTTTCATATTTTAGTATTCATCTTGAGTTAGACATTCCCCTATCTTGTTATATGTTTGAAATTCATTTGATGCTAGTTGTATTATGTTCTATTTGTCTAGGAAAATGGGGTGGTCTCGGGTCCTCGACGGACTTAAGATACCCGTCACAACCAGCCCCTGGTTTGGATCGTGGCAGAAATACTCTTGCTGATAATTTGCTAATCTTGTTTTCTCTTTTGCAGGTGATTTTTATATAGATCAATTACATTTCAAGACATTTCAAGTAATGAAAGAAAGATTTAATACTAGACAAGCAAGGAATTCTAAACATTACAAGGGTACTGCAAAATGATGCATGATACTATAGTAGGAAATAACCAGTTTAGACTATCGTGACATAAAGATGCTAACCAGAAGATAAGTCACAGAAAAGGCACCAAGAAACACTATTTAATAGATTCTTATCATGCAGGTGAAGTACTTCTTAGACAAGTCTGGAGGTACCAACTGGGGTAAGAAAAATATTAATCTTGACAAATTAAGAATTTCAAGCATAAGGGGAATGCAAACAACAGAGGATTCGGATTAAGCTACATGAACAATAGGATCAACTAGTCTCCTATAATAAACTAACACGACATATAGGCTAGTAAATACTCAACAGTGAAGATATTTCATTGAATATGGTATCCGTACCTGTAAGAATTTTTTAGTGTTCTACAGATAGCAAATCGAGTGGGTGGGTATTGATAGCCACATCTATTATTGTGGATGTTTACTAAGAGGCTAGAATATAGTACCTGCAAAGATTTGTACAAATGACTTATATTTCGTGTCATATGAGATCCTCTCTCTAAAATTTAAATTTGATAATGGTATCAACCTCGATAAAGGTTCTACCTACTAACTTAAAGTTAAAGAGGGGACAAACATGCATTGCGGATAAAAAAGTAAAGCTTAATCGAAGACTTACATCTTTTACTGCAACTGAGGAGAGCTACGATTTGCTCAAGATCTATGATTAAAGGGAAGAAAGCTTTCAAGATATGGCTTACAAGATGGGAAAAAGCAAAGAGTTTTTTCCACCGATATTGCAGATTCAGATACTTTCGATGAGACCTAGATAATTTTTCAATGGCCGGAGCTACGCTTAGAGGGAAAGATGAAGGAGCTTCTAGAAATCTCCACTTTTCTAATTGAGTTTGTTTTTATTTTTCTTTTCTGTTTTGAGCATTTTTCTTTCTATTTGCTTATTATTTTGTTCGTTTTGGGCTTTGGTCACTTTAGGATCAAGCTTTGTATATAATTCTCTCTTTTTATATATACTAATAATAAGTCAAAGATTCAGTACTACGAAGGGTATATCAGAAATAAAATTACTTGTATTTTGATACTTTCAGTTTAGGACTTCTATTTCATTTCTTGATGACACGTATTACTAGATCAATCTCGCACTTTCTATTTCATTTCTTGATGTCACATAGTATCACATCAATCTAGTCCTTTTAACTTTACCACGTCACGATTAGAGACAACCACAGAATTAATTGACCTCCTTCATTTTCACATTTTGCAAGTAATTTGCATCTCTCTTTTCTTCCATTGTTTCTCTATTCAGTCTTTGATTTTTTCTTTTCAAGCGAAAATGATATACATTATAAAATTTCAAGAGGAACAATTTGAAATTCTACACATTGTCTAATGGAAACTAACTTTGATTTCTCGTGATCTCCGCTTATAGAAAATGAGATTATTTGTTTGTGTCAGTTTTGTTTGGGAAAGCATGATTTTCTTTCTAGAACAACTTTACAGTGCTTTTAGGCATCCTCAACTTTGGATACTTTTTTTGTTTAATTTTCTAAATGCTTGGCAATAATTTTACCTGATTTATTCATGCTTTTTCTCCTCACCATCAACCAATTTTAGTGTCATCATGCAGTATTCTTGAATTGGATTTAATTTTTTTCTTTCCCTGAAAATTATTATTATTATTCTATTTTTTAAATGAGATTTAACTGTTTATCATATTATTGAGTATTTGTTATCCATTATCGTGAAACTATATAATGGTCAAAAAATTAATTTTACAAGTTTTTGAAACTGAAACTTGCTCTAAATAGGGGAAAAGGGCCAACACTGAGATTGAAAAGTAATTTCTACACTTCTTTGTTCTAATGTTATATTGGGGGAATATAATGGCTAAAATATTTGATTTTATACGTTTTTGAAACTAAAATTTCTTCTACACAGGAAAAAAGGACAATACTGAGATCGTAATAATTTCTACACTTCTTTGTTCTAAAGTTGTATTCTTAATTATACTCTAAATTAATTATAATTTATAATTCATGTTATACGATATATACACTGCATGTACTGAAGAATTAGATTAAGTGTCGAAATATATTGAGCCAATGAGGATGCAAGAGTGAAGCATTTAGGTGAATAGAATCTAAGGTTATGGGAGACATGTTTTAGTACTCCTTTAACACTCCAAATCTGTATTTCATTTGATGATGTCCAAAGTTTAATTTACATCTTCTAATATATTGTTCACTTATGTGAATCTAAATTTGCTTTAGTTCTTCAAATTTGTGCTACTTAAGATTAACTTATGTATATTCATGCTTTACAAAGTATTGAATGCTAATGCTATTTAATCTTTGTTCTTTAGAAAGAGATGGTAGAGATATTTTTAAGAAATGGCATTGATCTGCTCACCGTGTCTCATTACCAGAAGAACCTTGATAAAATTATGTTTCTATTGAGTTCACATTTAAGAACTTATCTACAAAAGGTAGTCTTAAATTATAGTATCTTATCAGTCTACCAACTATTTAGAGTTTTAATATAATACTTAAGTTGTTGATCACTGATTGGCTGTAGATTGAAATTATGAATTTCACATATAAAAAGTATTGGCTTATGAAATCGTTTCTCTAAAAGAAGACCAGAAATTTGCTGAAAGGTAAAGTTATTTCTCTTAATTCTAAGTTTTCAATGCATACCAAGTTTATAAATATTAATTACCTTGAATGATTTGAAATGAATAGGTGTATTGACGACATGGAAATGTATATAGCATCTAGAAGAATATGTTCTCTCACAGTTTGCTTTGCGTCTTCAGGTCCCACTTGAAACAATCTTCACTACGTTTGAAAGATAATACAGGTAATTGTGCCATAGTCCATACAAGTTGATTGAGTTAAATTAGTTCATCTACTTGTTTATTCATTTCTTTGTGTGTTTCACATTGTCTATGTCGTTATAGGGCTAAAAGAATTTCTCAAGTCCCACATTAATGATTATATATTTTTGAACTTATTTTTTTTATCTTTCTAGAAAAAGATTCATTCTCTTTTTAAGAAAATGGGAGGTAGAACCAATAAAAGCAACACATCCTAAAATAATAAAAGGTCTGTAGCCAAATCTATTCACTCATCAGATATCTAAAAAAATTCAAATTTTATTTTAATATGGTATATGTGCCTCTTTCTGTTTCAGCTATGCCATGTTAAGTTACTGAAAGAAGATTTTATGATATCTTTAGGATGGAAATATTTTTGGACAAGGGTGTACTGAAGAATATTTATTAAGGTGTTCGATATTTAAGAACAAAGATGACAGGATGAATATAAGAAGGTCAACTCTTCATTGATTTTGCCAAAATAAGTATTTGTAGTGGAAAGATGGTACATATTTTGGAAGATGAAATTAAGCTAGCTGCTTGAAACAATGACAAAGAGGATATCTGAAAATGATGAGATAAAATAACTTTTTTTCACGAAGAAGCATAACACTCCCCTTTTACACGAGTATGGTATATAGATAGAATAGTTTGGTCTGGTATCTTTGATATCCAATGCAGTGAAACATTTACCTATAGTGTTGGTGTGTTCATTTCTTTGATGTCTAATACAGTGAAAGCATTATCAAAGTCGGTGGTGTGTTATATAACATCTATATTTGGTTTTCAGTCTATAATTTTGACTTTGATGGGGGAGGCCAATTTGTTCATACAAAGATAATATTTTTGAAATGTTCACTCTGTTGGAAGGCAAGTGCAGTGATAAAGTTGAAACATGAATGTGGTTGAATGAAAATGATATTTATGTATATGAATAGGATAATTTAGATTGCTCTTCTTTGTCCTACATATCAGATTGTTAATTTGAAGGGGTGAAACTTCAGATCTTTCTTTTGACGTGTCAAAATTTTTAAACAATGTTTGCATATAGAGAAATGTCACCTTCAAGAAAGGTAGTGCTTCTAGAACATCTCTCTTTCAAGTCGTATCACAAATAAAATAAAAAAGAAAATACAAGAAGGGGGATATAAACCTTACCTTCGATCCTTTGGTGGTTCATAAGTTACCTAGCCAACTAAGATCGACCAACTCATGTTTTCCTAATTAAATTTTATTTTAAAAAAAATATGTAAAAGAAATAATAAAATAAACATACCAACTGGTTGTCTAGCCTTATAAATCAATTTCAGTATGAATAGATAATACCTATTATAGGAAAAATGCTCTTAAATGCAGATGCATCTTTCTCAATAAATCTCAGTCAACTGTGATTTTCATGAATTATGCCGTTAACAGGTCAAAAACATATTGGTTTAGGTTCTTTTTACACAATTATCATCTCCTCTTATAGCTCTATGCAAAAGTTAGAGATGATTGAAATAGTGAAACTGTGCTAGTTTGTTTTTGCTTTACATAGCATATTGGTTAAGGTATTGACAACTATTATCTATAATCTTTAGATTATAGAAGGTCTATTTTATAATATACTTATGTGGACTAATAAATTAACAGTAGGGCTGATCTTTTGTATGGTGCATTTATCTAACATGTTTCTTCTCTATCTTGTGAGGAGGTTGATACATTGCGACTGTATACGAGCTCAGTTTCAACTCTGACATCAATCATTGCAAATCATGTTGCACAACTGTTGCCAGGAGGGTTTTGTTAAAATGTTTTCTGATAAGCAGGTGCAAGAGACATAAGATATTAGGGCAAAGACTCAAATTTCTCATCTCAACCAATTTATCTCATTAATTTCTACCACTTGAAAAAGCAGAAGGTAAGAACCTTTTATCAAAATATTTCATTACGTTTTTAAAGAAAGAAGGAAAGATGTATTGTTCTATATGAGCTTATAGCTAATAAGTTATTAAAGTGAACTCTACCAAGCTTAGTTTTCAGTAAAAAAAAATTGGTGTAGTAGGAAAGGAATGTCTTAACTCTTCAAATTATGAATTACGCTTATTTTTACACTGGTTGAAAATAAAATGAAGGTGTAAATTATATTTAATAACACAGAAGATAATATAGGAAGCAGATGTTGTATAATTTGTTTTCTATATTTTCTTTATCTACTAGAACTATTGTATTGTGTTATAGCAAGACTACAAATAAGAATGTTTTGTGTGAAACTTAATGGTCAGAATTCTTTTAAAGTATTAGACTTACTGTTTTCTTTTAAAAAAAAATTATACTTTTGTAGAAAAATTGGTGTTTACTGCATGTTGTAATATTACTCTTCGTTAAATAAAATGAATAAATGAAGAACTTTTTGATATGTAGATCTTACCTCCGCAAGTTTCATATAGTGCCTGTGAGTACAATGCCTCCATCTTCGGAGGTCCTACCTTTGAGTTCATTAAATCATCTTTCTTAATTTTGTCAAATGCAAATGATTATTTATGTTTTTGAGTTGGTATGACTACCTGTACAACAATTTTATGCATATATTCCCTGCTTGAGACCACTTGATGAGAATATACTAGGTATGTTATTATTGTTATTGCTGATTCACTGCTTAAGACCTTTTGGATAGTCATATAGGCTCTTTCTCTGCTACCATTATATGAAGAGAATTTGAGTTGAAAGTGCTGGTCAAGAAAGTTGGGAAACTTATAGAAATAGACATCTTTAAAGGTGTAGTTAAGAAGAAGAGTTAGTTTAGAATATTCACTTGTCACCTGTTCATGCTAATGAATGATAATAAACTTGCTGAATAAGTTTCTATACTTATTATCATGTAATTTATTTTCTTGCAGAATAAAACCATAAATGGGGACTTCAAAAAAATTATTGTTGTTTGACTCATTTGACGTAATGTTTGAGTTAATCAATTATTTTTGCTGCTACACCCTCCTTAAAATAAAGCAACATCCTTCCTATAATGGAGTTTCCAACAAGTTGAATAATGTGTCAAAAATCAAAGTTGGACTGCACTATATTTTAATTAGATATTTTATAGATTTTCTAGGTATCCTTTACAAAATTTGTTCCTCAAATGTATGTACACATTATTTAATCAGTTCAGTAGTTATGTGCGCCCGTGCATCGCACGGGCACCAGCCATCTAGTTATTTAATAAAGGAAAAACTACTAGGAGTAGCATACTTAACACTTAAATTATAAAAAATAGCAACACTTTAATGAAATTACCTTGTGTAGAAAATCTAGCATTATTTTAAGTGGGGGATCACACTTACCGCCTCTCAGAAGTTACTGTGTTTGAGGTTCCATTTTTCACGCTTAAAATCTTTCTCTTTCCTTTAATTGTTTTTTACTTTACCATTTTTCACGCTTTTTCTCAGATTTTCTCTTTCAAAATTTTTTTCTTCTTAACGTCTTTTGCACGATCTGATAAAGATATTGCTCCACAATTTCAGATAACTAATTAATTCAGTTATTGCATATTATCAATTTCTCAATATTTTTTTTTGAATTTTGTACTATAAATAATTTCTCCACTTCATCTTTAAGGTTTTGATTTTTATAGTTGTTAACGGAGAATCAAGGTGATCGAATTTGCTGAACTTTATTTTGTTTGTTTTTCAGATAAATTTGATATTTTATGAGTTGATATAGTTAAAAAAAATATATTTTGGATGAGAATTGGAACTGGGTTTTGTTTTGTTGCGATTAATGAAAGATAATCGGAGTTGAATGGATATTGTAGATAATTTTGGGTTGATTTGTTGTTGTTGTTGGTTGGATTTTTTTGAAGATGGTTGATATTTTGAAAAAAAAACGGTTGAAAAAAATTCCTTCTCCAAAAGACAAAAAAATAAAAAAAATATGAGAAGAAAAGAAAAGCAAAAGAAATTGTAGAGTCAAGCAATGTTGATGACGATGTTGAGAACTCTTCTACTAATGAATTTGAAGAAGGCTTGGAGGAAGAGGTATTTTTCGTTGTATTTATATTTTTATTTACTGTTTTATATTTAGGGATTCCAGTAAAGTTGTTATCAATTTGGGTAATATGTATTTTTTTTGTGAAGCTAATATGTATTTACTGATCAGTTGTTATGTATTTAGGAATTTCAGTAAAGCTAATTTGTGAAGATGATAGGTTAAATATAAATTTTGGGTTAACATGTATATATTTGTATTTTTTTGTAAAGCTGCTATGTTTAGTTGTATTTGTATGTTAAATGAATTTGCTAACTTGCATGCATGGAAAAATACATTTAGATATGAACTACTCATGAAGAGGTATATGGCTATATGTATTTTTATTATAATTGATATGTATTTTCAATATATTGGAATGTTGAAATATACAAAGTATTTGTGGTTATGGACGTATTTGTATTTGTGTCGGTAATAGGTACGACTTTATTTTTGATGAGATATGTATTTTATTGTCTACATATATACATTTACGTTACAATTATTTAACAGATACTTTAACATATTTTTTTTATATTCCTAGGTTGTATTTAAGAACATTGAGCCAACTCAAAGGAAAATGTCAAAGAAATTTATGAACGCTCAAAGTGACGACGAAGCACCATTGAGGCTTGTTAGGAAAAGCAAGATAACAAATGTCACAGAAGTATTTGAAGTCTGATGGTTGGTGATTTTATTACATTGTGTAGTGAAAAGATTTAACTGAATCTTGATAATAATTTTAAAGAGTTATTTTATGTTTTGAAGTGAATCAAAGTTACTAATTGTGAAATGGATGTAAGTTATCCATTTTAGTCTTTTGTGTTGAATATGTTTTCTATAAGTTTATAGTATGTGTTTTATTCTAGTGTTCAGTATGATTTGGTACACTGTTCAGATTAAATTTAAAAATACATATGCACTGTGTAGAGTTGCAATATATACATATGCAATTTTCATATTAAACTTCAAAATACATATGCAGTTAACAACATATGTATTTTACTCTTTATTCATTTGATTTCAAATACATATGCTACTTTATATATCTATTTTACTGTATTGTCATATTATATCAAATACATAATCTGCTTCATATATGTATTTTACTACCTATTCATACACTATATAGATTACTATGTGTTGTTATAGTATATAGTTTAACAAATACATTTAGACAAATGTATTTTCGATAAATGTATTTTCGAATACACATCTTTTGTAAATAATTATGTGAAATGCATATGCATTTCATATTACAAATATGTATAGCTCACCATATTTGAAATACATATACACTAAAACATATGTATTTTCAAAGCAAAAGCATATGTTTTTGTCTTTCTAATTTAGTAATACAGTTATGTATACCTAATCGTCATTTATAAAGCATTATAGCAAATGGTAGATAAATGTCACAAAATAAATTTAACAAAAGTGTTCATTATTATGAAAAGAGTAAAAGAAATTATAAAGAAAGAATACAGAAGAAGAAATGTATCATTTACGATATTTTCTACACGAACGCCTATTGTGACCCTTAGACCCATAACCACTGCATGAGTTGATGTTCTTCTTTCCAAATATATCCCTTCTCGATTTTTCACGATCCTTCTTTGCAGGTCTTCCAGGAGGTCGTTTGTACTTCGAAGGAAGTACTATTTTACCAAGTATGCAATCTGGAATTATCCAGTCATCCTTGTATGGTAAAGAATAGATTGGAACACTATACGTTTTCAAGACTGTTTTTGGCTTATACAGATCACAACAATATGGCCCCTTGAGGAGATTCTTGCTATCTAAGACTAGACAAGCATGTGCATATGATATCTCATCCAGTTGAAATGCGTTACATGAACATGTTTTTTTCTTGAGGTAAATAATGAAATACTTTTCTTTGTCATGCATAATGTACACATACTCTATGATTGGTACAACTTAATGATATTTTTAAAAATTTAAATTAAAAAAGGTCAAACACAAATATGTAAATGTATATGCTACAAAATGATGCGAAATGTATATTTATTTTTCTGAAAGACAGTTGCAAAATACAAATACACATATTGCTAACAGCATATGTATTCTTATGCTCACTGCATATGTGTACTTATAAATACAATAACAGATTTAATATCAACAAATCCCACAAATATACATATAAATTACTGCAGATGTATTTTGCTTAGTAATAGAGATTATTGCATATGTATTTAATAGTGAACATTGATTACTGCATATTGTTTACTGCATATGTATTTTTCTGCATAACAGAGAACATTGATTAACTTAACCGTGAACAATTCATGTCTTGTATATCTTTTTTTTGTTAAATAAACACCTTTAAACCCATATCATTGTCTTTGTATTTGCCCTGCATTACTAGTGATTTGATATTCAATTTGAATACGTTTGCAGCTCAAATCCACATTAATGTGAGATGCCAAAAGATTGTGTAGTTCATTGTATGATGCTGTCGTGCTCAATAATATTGCATCAGTAATGTACTCTTCGTAGTTTTTTTCATACGTCCACCTTCCAGGGTGCTTATTTCACCTTCTAGTAATGTACTTGCCATTGCTAACTTATTTCACCTAAATTACAAAAAAATACATATCTTTAAGTTGTCAATAGTTACAATATACAATTACACAAAAAAGAAATCAAACAAAGTTATACAGTTATAAACGTAAACAATATATACTTACACAGCCAAAAATTTCAGCCAAAAATACAATTATAAAATATTTGTTAAACTTAAAATACAAACACAGTCAAATTTTCTAGCTAGAATACAATTACACATTATTTATTTATCGTTAGTCCTAAAATCAAAGCAACAACCTCCATAATCGAACACATCCAAAATATCTATAAACTAACTTTTCAGAAATATAGATATACTCTCAAATTTCGACAATCAAAACTCCAAAAATTTTGAATTTGATCAACTTGAAAAGTTGATTTCGATCACTATTTTGTTCTATCAATTCAATTTACTGTTGCATTACTTTTTTACTCAAAATTTATTTACAAATTATTAAAAAATAAATTAACGACACAAAAAATTTGAACAATGCATCAGTAATGGATCAAAAAAAAATTGAATGATGCATCAATAATGGATCAAAAAAAAATTCAAACGAAATAATTCTAGTTATTCTAATGATTTGAAAAAAAAGGTTGCAAGAAGCCTATTCAACCCGAGGAAAAAAACTGGTGTTCTTTCCACTAATTATCTAATATATATTATTAATCTCAAATAATTAAAGTTGGAATTTATTTAAGTAATTCGATTCAATCTTTTCAATTAATAACTTTTTTTTTATCGAATTCATTAAATGGGATGAAATTCATATGAAAAAAAAAATACTATGATCAAATATCTTCAACAACAGTGATTGTTGAATTTGCAACCGATGATTGAATTCGAACAAATTATTCTAAAAAAGCTACAGTTGAATTTAATTCAACAACATTAATGGTTCGATTTGAAACTGATCGTTGAATTCAAAGAAATTGAACAGACTACAGTTGAATTTGATTCAACAACATTAATGGTTCAATTTGAAACTGATCGTTGAATTCGAATAAATTGAACAGAAGAAGATACACTTGAATTTGATTCAACAATAGTAATGGATGAAATTAAATCTGATTGTTCAATTCGAAGAAATTGAACAAAAAAAGCTTCAATTGATTTTGATTTTGATTTTTTTTGCATGAACACGTTATTGTGAAACTGGAATTTGAATTTTGATTACTGTTGTTAACAAGTAATTGAAATCACGTGAGTTAAGAGGTTTAAATGGAAAAGGAATCTGCACATTTAATTCAAGGGTAATTATACCATATTTATCTCAACAGGTTTCAGTTAAATATTGGCAGTAAATTGATTTGTATTTGAATTTTTAAAGCAACAATTTGTAAAAATACAAAATACAAGTGGATACCTTTACTAATTATGAAAGAGTTGCTATAAATCTCATAATTATAATCTTTAAGTATGTTATTTATGAATTTTGCCCTTTAATAAATGGGTCTTTGACTCGAGTTTAGTTTTTTTTTCTTTTTGAGAAAAAAGTATACAAATATTTTTTTAAAAAAAATGTCAGTTTAAAAGATCAGCACTATAATAATGCAAAGATTCTAAAAAGATACTCTTTCCGTCCGAATGATGTGACATAATTTAATTCCTTAGCCAATCAAATTATTTTTTACCAAAACCTTTTTAGATATCTTTTTAAATATTTTTCTATCTTCATTCCTTTTTAATTGTTTCTTTTTCATTTTTAGAGTCAATTGATATAAATTTTAATCAATATTTTAAAATATTAATCAAACTAAAAAAATTATAATTTATAGTATTTTTCATGTAATTTTTGAATATTTAAATTTTAATTTTAAAAAATTTAATTAATATAATTTAATTTATCTTTGAAACTTAGTCAAATTAACTTACAAAAAATAAGGAAAACAAATAAAAAAGAATGAAAAAAGTAAATTGTAATTAGTATGATACTATAATATCTCTTACTTAAATTTCAAATATATAAATTATATTTCAAAAACTTTAAAATTTGTAGTGACCTCAATTCATAATCTCTTTCTCTAATCTCTAATCTTTAATCTCTAATCTCTAACATATTAAAAATGTGAAAGGTATTAGAAATATTGTTTGAACTTTTTACCCTCATTAAAGGACTACTCTTTAGATAAAATCGTCTTTCATATTTTTTTTAAATTATTATTTAATTATTTTTTATATTATTAGCTATAATCTCTGAAAATTAAAGCGTCCAAACATATATGATAAAAAAATTATATAAAGAATTAATGTTAGTAGATTTTTTTTTCTACCTAAAAGGATTCCTAAAATATATAATAAGAGCTGAAAAAAGAACATTTTGATGGAAATTTCTTTTTGATATACAAATGCACGATCTTTTCTATTTTTCCAAATTTGTTAGGTGTTAAGACTTTTATTAAATTTATATTAATACATGGAAAATAATCTAAATTTATAGAATTTGTAAATGTGAATACATAAGAACTTTTAAACCTAAAATATATGAGAAAAATCTTATTTATAGGCAGAAGGTTGTTTTCCCTCTTTTTAATAATAGACGGTGTCCTAACAATTTCACAATTCCAAAACATTTTGTTTACCTAATAATACTAGGACTTCCCATATATAACAAATTTCTTAAATTTAGATCATTTTTTTTCCTTAGCAAATCTGCATTAAATACTTACCATCTCCTATAGACCTAATTCACAAACAAAATCCAATATTACACCACTTTTTGAATCCCAAGGTAAACACTTATTTTTCTTAAATAATTTTTGAGAATTTATTGATGTTCATGTCTGTTAATTGATTGTTAGATGGAATTATATTTAATATATTTTGTTATTTAAGTTTAATTTGTTGGGATATTCATATCAATTCTTTTATTTATGTTGGTTTTTGTTGTTGTTACGGTATAAGTTGGAGATGAACTCCCGTTCCTTCAATCACACTGAGGATATATTAATTAGATTGATAATGGGTCAGTATCATATTTCAATTATTTGTCATCTGCATGATAATTTCTTTTTTATTTTAATATGAAGTATTTATGTCATATAATGGTGATATTTGAGGAGAGTTCTTACTTAGATTCTTGTCAATTACGTGCTATTTGTGGCGCCATGACACAGGCATATGACCTCAACAGAGTTTTTCATGAAAAGTGTAAGATTTATACTTCCATTTTATATTTGAAAGTAAATATTTTGAAATTTCATATATAAGGCCGATGAAATATTAATTTTTATTTATTAATTTAAATATTTGTATTTGAAAATTACAATGTGCATGATACTAATTATGGTTGGTGAAAATATTTTGGTATTTTATTTTATACATAATATATTTCTTACAAAATATTATTTTAAAAAGAGTATGTTGTTATAATAAACGCTATTGATGTTATAGGTAGAATGTTGTTATAGAGGAATAAAATAGGGTTAAAATCTAATAGACTACATATATAATTATTAAATACATCTGGGTTATTCTGTAATTAGTTATTCTTCAGTTCTCTATATATACAGCTGTAACCCCTTCAATATGAATTGAGATCAATTAATTCTTAAATCTGTATCATGGTATCAAAGCTAGGGTTTCTTCTTCCGCCCAAACCCTAATCTCTCCTCTTTTCCGACGTGTGTGCGCCGCCGCCACCGTCTACACCACGCCGCACGGCCTCCCTCCTCCGCCGTAGGTCGGCGCCATGGACAAGGTTATTGATCCTCTGTCAAAATTACCGTCTGGAGTAAAATTACTGCTCAGGAATCTCCACAATCTCATCCCCGAAAAATTATCTGACAACAACTACCCGGCCTGGGCACTTAACGTCCGCACCGCCCTCGCAGCCAACTTGCTGCTCGGATGGATTGACGGTGCGGAGAAGCCGCAGCCCGAGACAGCCGAGAAGGACGGCGTCAAGCTCCCAAATCCCGACTACCTTCCGTGGATGATCGTAGACACTCAGATCCGAGCCTGTCTTCTCGCAGTTATTAGCCCCTCTGTGCACAAACACGCCCGGGGTTTTCTCACATCGGCTTCACTTTGGGACGCACTAGCCACAAGGTACAACTCTGTGTCCACGGCTCATATTTTTCAGTTGCGTGACAAATTGCATACTCTTCGGAAGGGAACGAAGACGATGACTCAATACCTTGATGATGTGGCCTCTATTCTGTCTGACCTAGATGCTGTGAACGAGATTATTCCTGAACGAGACGTGGTGAATGCCGTGATACGTGGTCTTCCGACTGGCTATTCCTCTCTCAAACAGCATATTCGCCTCTCGCCTGTCGAAATCACTCTGAATCAACTGTCTGGATGGCTTAATGCAGAAGAATTGAATCTAGACATGGAACACAAATTACTGCTCGGAGAAGCCAGTTCCACCCCTGGCGTCACGGCTCTTTACTCGGCTGGCAGCGGAGGCTCGGCCAGGGGTCGCGGTGACGATCGCCGTAACCAAGGGCGAGGCAGCGGCGGCGGTGACCGTCGAAACACCGGGCAGCAAGGCAGAGGCGGGCCTCCACCGAGGGACGGCTTCCAGTCAGGCCGCGGACAGGGACGAGGAAACCAGCGGATGCCCACACGAGATCTTCCGACGTGCCAAATTTGTGCTAAACGGGGCCATTCTGCGGCTAATTGCTGGTATCGTTATGATGACTCGCAGAATGTAAATAGCCAGTCCGGAGGATCAAGGGCGATGCATGCGTCCACAAACGCTCAATCTGGCGATTGGTATCTAGACACAGGTGCTAACACCCATGTGACGTCGGATTATTCACAACTTCAAGCTCCTCATCCGTATCATGGCTCAGAAACTATTACAGTAGGCAATGGTCAATCCCTTCCCATCACAAACACCGGCTCTGGGTATGTCTATACCCCAAATGGTAAATTTCATCTCTCAACCCTTCACCACGTCCCTTCCCTCACATCCAATCTTTTATCTGTTTATCGCTTTACTAAAGAAAATAACTGCACCCTCATTTTTAATGACACCAATTTCCAGATAGTGGACAATACCACGAACCGGGTGCGGTACACGGGCCGCTGTGAGCATGGGCTATACACTCTTCCATCCAGGTCTCCGTCTGTTGTGAGTCAAGCCATTCTCTCGTCAACCTGGCATCGCCGGCTTGGGCACCCATCATCCGCCATCACCAAATCCATTTTATCTTCCTTAGGTTTTAATTTTTCAGAAAAATTACATTGCGAGTCCTGTTCAGTGTCTAAATCTTGTCGTTTACCTTTTTCACTGTCTGAACACAAGGCCACTGCGCCATTTCAATTAATTCATTCTGATGTTTGGGGTCCAACCTCAGTTCCTTCTGTTCAAGGTTTTCGTTATTATATCTGTTTTGTTGATGATTACAGTAAATTCACTTGGCTTTATCCTCTGAAATTTAAATCCGAAGCTTATACTATTTTTGTAAACTTTGACCGAATGGTTCAAAATCAATTTAATGCCAAAATCAAAATTTTTCGAAGTGACAATGGCAAAGAATTTGTCAACAATGCATTTGGTGTTTTTCTTCAAAATCTAGGGGCTCTTCATCACACTTCATGTCCATATACCCCTGAACAAAATGGCGTTGCTGAGCGCAAACACCGTCACCTAATAGAAACAGTTGTTGCGCTCCTCCATGATTCCACCTTACCTGTTTCCTTTTGGGTTGATGCCCTTGCTACTGCCAACTACCTCATAAATCGCATGCCCACTCACACTCTCTCCAACTCCACTCCATATGCCCGTCTCTACAATCATCCACCCGACTATATCCATCTCCGCCCGTTTGGGTGTCTAGTTTATCCCTGGTTGCGTCCGCACACTCAACATAAACTTCAACCTCGGTCCACCCCTTGTGTCTTTCTAGGCTATCATCCCACTATCAAAGGTTACAAATGTTTCGATCCTGTATCTCAGAAAACATATGTTTCCCGTCATGTTCGTTTTGTGGAGGAACAATTTCCTTACACAAGTCTTTCCTCTACTCCATACTCCCCCAATCCACTTGGCGTTGTGCCATTATTTCCGTCCTTTTCTCACGCTCATGCTCCGGCTCACTCGGCACCTAACCCGGTACCCCACTACACCACTACCCACCCGAAACCCCAAACCTCCCACCCGAACACCCAGCCGACTGCCACACAACCCACCACTTCCCTACATCATACTCCTAACACACATACAGCCACCCCATCCACCGCTGCACATCCCAGCTCCCACGACAGCCCCACCCAACCCCCGCCCACGCATCATACAACTCCACCACCCCTTCCTAATCACCCTCCACTCAACACTCATCCTATGACAACCCGAGCCAAGGCCGGTACCTTCAAACCCAAAGCCTACCACACTCAAATACCCTTTGATGCACATCCCACAACTGAGCCTACTACCTACAACCAAGCCTCCAAAAATAGTTTCTGGTGCCAAGCTATGGATGAGGAATTTCAGGCTCTGAATGAACAACGTACATGGGATTTGGTACCTCTGCCTAGTAACCGAAAGTCTATTGGGTGCAAATGGGTGTTTCGCATCAAACGAAATTCAGATGGATCTCTTTCTCGCTATAAAGCACGTCTGGTTGCAAAAGGGTATCATCAGGAGTATGGTGTGGATTATAAGGAGACCTTCAGCCCTGTTGTTAAGCAACAGACTATTCGTCTGGTCTTGTCTCTTGCTCTTCACTATGATTGGCCGCTTCATCAGCTAGACGTCAGCAATGCCTTTCTTCATGGTCATCTTGAGGAAGAAATCTATATGGTTCAGCCACCGGGATATGTTAATCCCAACCGTCCTCACTATGTTTGCAAGCTTCGCAAATCACTGTATGGCCTGAAACAGGCCCCTCGTGCCTGGTACACACGTCTCTCTACTTTTCTGCAGGGTCTTGGTTTTCGCACCTACCATCATGACAACAGCCTCTTCACCCTTCACTGTTCTCGAGGGACAGTCATCATTCTTATCTATGTGGATGATATTGTTATTACAGGCAGCTCGTCATCACTCATCACTGAAATTACTGAAGCTATGCATCGTGACTTCAAACTTAAGGACCTCGGTCCTCTGGAGTTCTTTCTTGGCCTCGAACTCATCCGCAAATCGGGAACCATATTGATGCATCAGACAAAATATACCCTTGAACTTCTAAATCGGGCTGGAATGACAGACTGCAAACCCGCGGTCACTCCCATGGCAGTCCGCCAATCCCCAGGGCCGAATACTCCCTTTGCCGATCCTACACTATATCGGAGCCTCGTCGGTGGACTTCATTATCTTGCTGTTACTCGTCCGGACATCCAATATGCAGTCAATCGAGTCTCCCAATCAATGCATGCTCCCACAGAACAACACTTTCAGGCCTTGAAACGCATTCTGCGCTATCTTCAAGGTACTCTTCACTGTGGAATTTTATTTCAAAAGGGCTCGTTTGATATATCTGTTTTTTCTGATTCGGATTGGGCTAACGACAAAGATGATCGAAAGTCCACTACTGGATATATTGTTATGATGGGACCGAATCTGATTTCCTGGTGCACCAAGAAGCAAACGCGAGTGTCCCGTTCCTCCACAGAAGCAGAATATCGTGCCATGGCTGCGGGTGTTGCTGAAGCCATGTGGTTACGATACCTTACGGATGCACTTGGCATTCCCCCGACGAAACCACAGATTTATTGTGACAATCAGTCCACTATTTGTGTTACCAAAAATCCAGTCCTTCATGATCGTATGAAGCATGTTGGGTCTGACTGTCACTTTGTTCGCGATGAGGTACTTGCAGGAGCGATGGCCACGCACTATGTCCCATCTACTGACCAGCTTGCTGATATTCTCACCAAGCCTCTTCCGTTACAGCCTTTTCAGTCTCTCTGCTCCAAGCTGCCCCTCGTTACCGCTGATCAGCTTGCGGGGGGATAATAGACTACATATATAATTATTAAATACATCTGGGTTATTCTGTAATTAGTTATTCTTCAGTTCTCTATATATACAGCTGTAACCCCTTCAATATGAATTGAGATCAATTAATTCTTAAATCTGTATCAAAATCGTTTACACCTCCCAACTTTACCGTAAAAATCAAACACCCCCCTCAACTTTGAACAATAATCATTCTCCCTCTTTTTTCCTATTTAATTTTTTAAAATACCTATTTTACCCTTATATTTATATCAACATTTGTATCTCTTTTAAAATAAAAAAAAAAATTATAATTTTTTTTTTTAATCTATATAACATATTTTCTATAAAATTTAAAAATTATTTTTAAGATAAAAAAATAAAAGTGAGAAATATTAATTGAGTATATAATTTAATAACAAACTATAATGAAATAAATGAGCAAAATAATAAAAAATAATTTTATTAAAAAACAAAACTCTAATATATATTTATACATGAAAATAATAGATAATTATAATTTTATAAATATATTTCAATGTAGGTATACAAATTCTCAAGCCCACCTTTTAACATTATTAGTAAATTCTTTTATAATTAATTACAAAATCTAAAGGTACTTTTTACATTCAAATTTTTTATATTATATGTATTAAGTATGTATGTGAGTATGTATTTATGTATATAGATGCATATTTTGATTTTCTCTTATTCTTTAATGTCTATATAGATAAACGAGTTTTGGTTGTTAATATGAAGTATTTTCTAAATTATAATTTTAAATTCATCAACAACAATCATTTGATTTGTAACAAATATACATCTACAACAACATCATATCTAGTGAAATTTTTTAAGTGAGGTCTGAGGAGGGTAGGGGTACACAAACCTTACCACTACCTCAGAGAGGTGAGAGATTGTTTTTGAAAGACCCTTGACTATTAATTATTTTTTATACCTACATTGAAATATATTTATAAAATCATAATTACGTATTATTTTCACGTATAAATATATATTAGAGTTTTGATTTTTAATAAAATTAGCTTTTACTATTTTTGCTCATTTATAATATTATAGTTTATCATTAAATTATATACTCAATTAACATTTCTGAATTTTATTTTTTTATCTTAAAAATAATTTTTAACTTTTATAGAAAATATGTTATATATATTAAAAATAAAAAAATATTTTTATAAAAATATTATTATTTTTTTAAAAAGAGATATAAATGTTGATATAAATACGAGATTAAAATAGGTACTTTAAAAAACCAAATAGAAAAAAGGAGGGAGAATGATTATTGTTCAAAGTTGAGGGGGGTGTTTGATTTTTACAGTAAAGTTCGGGGCTGTAAACGATTTTAACCTGAATATAATATAATATAAAAAATTAATTTTAGAGAAAATTATGTCGCTATAGTGAAATGTCCTTATAACAAGAGATTGTTATATAGAAATTTGACTTTATTAGTTATAAGCTTTCAACAAAGTTTGACAATTATATTTCTTCAGTAATTAATGGATTGTTTATAACTAATAATTTGTTGATTTGTAGAAAATAATACTAAGATATAGGAACACCCAAATATGCTAAAATATAATATATTTAAAGGATTTGGAATCTAGAAATTTGAGTTAGTACTCCCTCCGTTTCGTAACATTTGGCATTTTCGCTTTTTGCACAACTCTTAAGGAGAAATTAATAAGAGGTGTAAATTGATTAATACGACCCTATTAAACTCACATTAAATATTGACATTACCTATTGGAGTTAATTACTCTTCCATTAAATTACTAAGGGTAAATTTTAAAAGAGGTGTATAGTTATCTCTTGATTCTTTAAACATCGATAATTTTTTTTAGTAATCATGCCAAGTAATATGAGTCAGGGACTACTTAGTAGAAATTAATTATATTCCTAAAGTTCAAGAGAAACTTGCAAGAAAGAAAAGTTGGGGAACTCCAAGGCTCAATAAAGATCGGGGAGCGGGCGGAGGGATAGAGCCTCACATACTATTTCCAGCAAAGTTCAATTTTTTTTTCTTAGTACTATTTTTTTGTTAAATTGTTACGTTCTTCTTCCAAGATATTGGAGATTAAGGTAAGTATAAAGTTTGTTTTTGAACTTTTTTGTTTTTTCTTTTAGTTTTGAACATTAAGTTTATATTGCTTTTAAAAAAAAAAATTAATCTAATAACATTCGATGTTGAAGAATCGTAACGTTATCAAGCTTTGAATCGTCTATAAAAAAAATCTCTCTATCCTACAAATATAGTGATAAGGTATATATACTATCCTCCAAGGACTTCACATATGAGATTATATTGAAAATTATCTTGAGATTGAAGACATAATTATTGAATCATAATTTTTGTAAGTTCATCGAGGGTCTACCGAAAATAATTTATCAACCCTAAAAAGGTAGTGATAAAGTATGTATTTTGTCCTCCACAGACTTCACATAAATGAGATTATATTGAAAATTTTCTTGAGATTGAGGGCATAACTGTTAAATCGTAATTTATGTAAGTTTGTCATATATTTTTATTTTTCTTTAATAATATCAAATGTTGAAATATCTCATTGAAAAATCATAATGTTATCAATCTTTGAGCCGAGAGTATACAAAGAAAGTGATAAGGTATGTATTCTATCCTCCACATACTCTACATATGAAATTATAAGGAAAATTACCTTGTGATTGAAGGCATAACTTTTATTGAATCATATCTTTTGTAAATTTGACGAGGCTTTATCGAAAACAGTTTCTCTACTCTACAAAGGTATTGATAAGGTATGTATTTTATCCTCTGAAGACTCCATATATAAGATTATATTAAAAATTATCTTGCCATTCAAGGTATAGTCATAATTTTGTGAGTTTGTCGAGGATCTATTAAAAACAGTCTCTCTACTTTACAAAGGTAATAAGGTATGTATTCTATCCTCCACAAACTACACATATGAGATTATATTAAAAATTATCTTGAGATTGAAGGCATAACTATTGAATCATATTTTTGTAAGTTTGTCACATATTTTTCTTTTTCTTCAGTGACATCATATGTTGAAAGATCGCATCATTATCAAGTTTTGAGTTGAGGGTCTATTGAAAAGAGTCTCTCTATGTTAGAAAGATAGTGTTAAGATAATATTTTATCCTCAACAGACTCCACATATGAGATTATATTGAAATTATCTTGAGTTTGAGATAAAAGGCATAATTATTGAATCATAATTTTTGTAAATTAGCCGACGGTATATTGAAAACAACATCTCTACTCTACAAAGGTAGTGATAAGGTTAGTATTCTATCCTTAACAAACTTCACATATGAAATTATATTGAAAATTATCTTGAGATTGATGATATAACTATTGAATCATAATTTTGTAAGTTAGCCTAGGGTTTATCGAAACAACCTCTCTGCCCTACAAAGGTAGTGATACGATATGTATTCTATCATCCATAGGCTCTAGATATAAAATTATATTGAAAATTATCTTGAGATTAAAGACATAACTATTTTAAAAAATGATTGAGTACCATGCTTAATAGTTATATAAACAATTAGAGTTTTGGTTATGATAGAGTAATCAAACATACAAAAGATACCTACACCAACAATTTCTTCTATGAAAAGATATTATGTGAGGTTTGGTTATGATAGAGCAATAAAAGTGACAAACTGGTACATACATCAAGAGTTTTGTGTACAAAGAGATATGTTGTAACATGGGCCTTTGAGCTGTAGGTGACAAAAAAGTTTGAAAATGAGGTGTAGTTGACTCAAGTCTTAATAATTGAGTGGAGGTGACAATTACTTTATTATGGATTAAGAAAGTTGGGGAAGTTAGAAAATAACTCATAAGTTTTTGAATTTACACTTTGATCCAAATGTTAGTTAATATAATAGGAAACGGAGGGAAAAAACGTGTTTGTCTCTCTTCTCATCCGTTGTTGTTTTCTCTCTCTTCATGATTATTGTTGTTCATTGTTATTGCTGCTTTATTCATCATCTTATGCTTCACTATCATCATATTCTACTTCATTATCTTCTTCATCTTGCCGACCATTGTTATTGTTGTTGTTACCGCTACTGCTGCTATCTAACGAATTTTTTAGGTCAAATTTTGTTTCCTACATAACTTTCCACTTCGGTATTACTTCATAGGTTATTTTGGTAAGTAAAATTATAATTTTTAGTCCTATTTGTCATCTGGGTACACAACTACTGTTGTTTTTTCCAACAATGGATAGAACCCAATCATGAATCCAACATAAGTGCCCATAATTTAAACAGATCACTCATCTGTTGCATCAGATGAGTAATCTGTTGTAATGGAAGACTTATATGTTGGATTCATGTTTATGGTTCTATAGTGCCCATAACATGAATTGAACAGATGGGTAATTTATTGTAATAGAAGAGTTATATGTTGCAACAGAATTATTATCTGTTGCATCAGACTGATTATCTATTGTATCAGATTGCTTATCTGTTGCATCAGATTGATTATCTATTGCATCAGACTGATTATATGTTGCTTCGGACTGATTATCTACTTCAACAAATGAGTAATCTGTTTGGAATAACACAAATCAGCCCCTGCCACAAACCCAACAAATAACCATTATGTTTCAACTCTTGCTATTGCTATTGGATTAAAAATTATTCCTTACGTCCAATTGTCGATATATTTGTTGAGAAGATAATATACAGAATAAAAATTAAATATGAATTAAAACGTCAAAGCCGATCAAACATAATTTTTTTATTAAACAAAAACAAATAAAAATACATAGACTAAAAGAAAAAATAATCTAATTATTATTATTATCATTATTATTATTATTATTATTATTGCCAGCCGACCAATCTTCAACCGGAAGCAGCAGGGCCCTCCTCAGCCTGCAGATCTCCCGGAGCATCCTTGCTCTTAATACTCCCAACTCCCACTGCAGGTCACGAACCTGCATCCAAAGTTCATTCATCGCGTCTTGCAGAAAAGTAACGTCCCACACTGGATCAGCCATATCTATAACACACATGAATTGACAAAAAATGTAAAAACAAAAGTAAAGAAAAAAATATCCAAATTTAATACAACGTATACTATAAATTGGGTATATTTACACACAAATCAAGAAAAAAACTTACTTGAGTCAGGAAAGAGAAAGTGGTAGAAGGTGTAATATTAAAGAGAAAGTGCAATAAATAAATAGAATGTAGTTGAATGAATGTTTGAGTAAGGAGGGACCTATTTATAGAGGATTGAATTTAAATGAGTTAGGAAAAAATGAGTGACTGTTCATCTCCATTTATTAATTATATTTTTTATTACTGTGAAAAGTTATGACTTAACTAAATTAAGCAATATTGTGATAAGTCACGACTTTTAAGTTTATTATTATTAATTAGTTCTTTCCAAGAACTATTTTTATTGAGTTGTGACAACAAATTCTATATTTGTTGCATCAGATAACTCATCTGTGACAACAAATATATCATCTATTGCAACAAATAGATAATCTGTTGCATCAGATAATCTATTTCTTGCAACATATAATCTATTTGTTGCAACATATAATCTATCTTTTTTTAAAAAAATTATCATCATATCATTAATCCAAATTTGCTGACTTTTTTATTATATAAATTAAAAAATATATTTAAAAACAAAAATATTTTCTGTGAAGAGAAATGATGCCTATTTAATATTAACGTCAATTATTTAATATTTATTTCCTTATTATTTTCTGTGAAAAGAAATGACTTAATTAAATCAAGATGGTGAGTTTTTTATTATTGTGACAAGTCATGACTTTTCAGCTTATTATTATTAATTAGTTCTTACATTTAAATAACTTTTTCTCAATTTAAAAATCGAAGACACCTTTTAAATAATCGTTTCTTTAATAAAATAATAACCATTTTTATTGAGTTATGGCAGCAGATTACATATCTGTTGCATCAGATAACTCATCTGTTGCAACAGATATACCATCTGTTGCAACAAATCGATCATTTGTTTTAGGAGCTTTTTCTATTTCTTCTAATAGCTGATTCATTAGTCGCAACAGTTGAGGAATTTGATGCATCAGTAATATTGTTGAATGTGTTTAGACAAAAAGTCACGACTGTCCACCTTTTTCTTAACAATCATCATATAACTTAATTAATCCAATGTTTTGACCTTTTTTATTATATAATAAATAAATAATTTTAAAAAATAGATTTAAAAATAAAAATAGTGAAAAGTCACGATCAATTATTAAAATTAAATAACCGTTCTTTTACGGTTATAAATTGTATTTATCATTTCTTTCCTTATTATTTATTTACGAACCATTTTTCATATTAAATAATCAGAAAGTCATGACTTTTCACCGTCTCAATAACAACAATAACCCTTTTTTTATTAATAACCGTCTGTTGCAACATATGATCCTTTTGTCCATCAGATTAACCTCTGTTGCCACAAATGATCAATCCCTACCTCCAACCATCGACATGTTGAGAATAACGAATAAACAGAATGATAATTAAATATTAAATAAGAATTAAAAATTCAAAGTCGATCAAACATAGATTTTTGAATCCCTTAGGTAGATCCGATATGAAAAAGGAAAATACGCTAAACGAAAAAACATAACCTAATTATTATTACTATTATTCTTATTAACATTATTATTATTAGTATTACTTTTATTATCAGCCGAATAATTTTCATCCGGCAGCAGCAGGGCCCTCCCCAGCCTTGCTCTGAAGTCGGCCAAATCCCTCTAGGGTTCATCAAACTGCCTTTGAAGTTACCGTAAGGACTCAATATGAATCTTCTTGTACGAATCTGGATTAGCCATATCTGTAAGTGTAGTAGAACGAACTAGTAAGGAGGGACCTATTTATAAATGACTGAATTCGAACGGGTTAGTCAAAAAGCCATGACTGTTCATCACTTAATTAATAAAACTGGTGACTTTTTGAATATGTAAATTAAAAAAATGGATCTAAATACAATATTTTATCTTTTTTTTGTATTTCAGAAAGAAAAGAAAATTGCTTTAAAATAAATCTAATAGATAGGCAATCTGTTGCAAGATACATTCTATCTGTTTGATTATTTACAACATATTGAAACTGTTGAAATAAATGGATATACCTGTTTGATATTTCCAACAGTTTCAATAGATTGATCATCTTTCGTAACAGATATCTATAATTGTTTGACAACTTAAACAGATGTGGTATCTGTTGCAATTTGTTAGTCATCTGTTTATTCAATTTAAGACATAGATAGGCTAGGAAGAATAAGGTGCGCGCAGATGGGTAATCTATTGCAAAATACATTCTATCTATTTGATAATTTACAACATATTGAAACTGTTGCAACAGATGCATATACCTATTTGATATTTCCAACAGTTGCAATAAATTGATCATCTGTCGTAACAGATGTCTACAATTGTTTGACAATTTAAACATATGTGGCATCTATTGCAACTTATTAGTCATCTGTTTATTCAATTTAAGCCGTAGATGGGCTAGAAAGAATAAGGTGTATGCAGATGGATGGATCCGCTATCATGTGTGGGAGTTAAGTATTACTGATAAGGTCATCGAGACAACACACACACAAAGTATAATATTTTTGTGAATGCAGTTTTTAACTGATTAAGCACTGATCATTCAAACAAGATCCTGCATTGTACAATTAAGTTTGATAAGTTCAAATTGATAAGGCTGGGGGGCCCATGAAGATGGTGCAGATACCCTGTTATGAATTACTGAAGGTTGTTGCTCATGTTTATGCGTGTCAAGTTTTGAAAAGGGATCAATATTTGGTGTTATTGCAGAGATCCAATAGCGATTGGACTTAACTTTAAGTGTGCATTGGACTCTGAGAAGGACTTCGAAGCCTCGCACTGTATCAAACAAGAACGAAAAACCAATAGAAATTTCTCAGGCCCAAATTTATATGGAAGGGTTGTTCGAGAAGATGATTATACGCCAGAAGGAGCTGAAGGAGAATGCCTAGGAGGGAAAGGGGAGTTGATGAAAGACTCTATCATCTGAGGGCTAATTGAAGAGGAAACATAGGGTAGCAAGGAACTTCTAGCAAATTTGGCCGATGAAATTAACTTAAAACATAAGAAATCTGAATCAAGTGCAAATATAAAAGTGTATCCGGTAATGTAAATTCATCTGTTGTTTCTCTGAAAGAAAAATAATGCAGATAGACACTTTGCTAGGGAACTGTGACTAGGTAGCGTGGTCGGGATGATCACCAATATAGAAAATAGCAAAACACCAAGAAAGCAGTTTTATGGGCACCGAGGGTTGAATAATGTACAATAAGTTAAGAAAATTTGCGCCAATAACAGTTGCAGTTAAAATAAGAAATCTAAGAGAAGACGGAAGTTTCTGAATTTTAAATCACATCCCATGCCTTCTTGTTTGTGGTTCCGATTAGGTCCACTGCTGTTGACCTAATCGGAACCACAAACAAGATTGAAAAACAGATTGAGTATCATTACTTCCTTAGAAATATGGATCAATTGATTGTGTTTTCTTGCCTTAGTATGATTTCAACATATCTTGGAAAAGATCAGAGGCTTGCTGTAGTATGTGAATCCCAATAATTTTCAAGCTTTCCTCTAGCTTGCTGATTTAGTATTCAAGCTTGTTGTTGCCATCTTTGAAGTTGGTATAGAGTTCTTGGTCTTTTGTGAGCTCAATCAGGAACACTTTATCCTTCGAAGTTATGGCATTGTAAAAAGGCCTTCAGAATACTTTCTTCAGAAGCTTTAAATGATATATGAAGGATCTCTTTATTTGTTTTAGGTCACAATGTGTTGATGCACAGTCAAGCAGTGGTCCCAATAGTTGAATAACTCACTTTTATCGAGCGTTTCTCAATGCAGCTTGCTCAACCAACCTTCAAGGGATTTGTTAAATTAGTTAGCAAAGAGTTACCTAATGTTTGATCTAAACTGATTCCACCAAGCCTATCAAACGTTACGAAACTCCAAACTCATTACCCTATTAAAAACCTTTATCCGAGTTAGAGCACAAATCAAACGAGCTAAATCTCTCAGCTTTTCTGCTGATCACTCTTCTCCCATATAGAGGAAAAAATATTCGCCAAGCAAAAGTCTACATCATCGCCAGAAATTCTTGCCAAAGCGAAAGTCTTTAGAAGACATGACTAGTAATCTCTCAATATCACTTTTATGACTTTCTTTACGTCTCTTGCCAATATATTGAAATGGCTATAGCGAGCAATTATGCTTAGTTTGGTTTGTCCATTCTGTTATATTGGCTAGAGACGTCAAGAAAGTCATAAAAGTGATATTGATAGATTACTAGTCATGCCTTCTAAAGACTTTCACTCCGATAAGAATTTCTGGCGACGGTATAGACTTTTGCATGACGGATATCTTGTCCTCTATATGGGAGAAGAGTGATCAGCAAAAAATCTGAGAGATTAAGCTCGTTTGATTTGTGCACTAACTCGGACAAAGGTTATATATAGGGTAATGAGCCTGGAGTTACGTAACATTTTATAGGCTTAGTGGAATCCGTTTAGATCAAACGTTACGTAACTCCTTGCTAATTAATTTATCAAATTGCTTAAAGGTTGGTTGAGCAAGATGCATTGAGAAACGCTCAATAAGAGTGATCTATTCAACTATTGGGACCACTGCTTGACTGTGCATCAACATATTTTAACCTAAAACAAACATATCGACCCTCCATGTATCATTTAAGGCTTCTGAAGAAAGTGTTCTGAAGGCCTTATAAAATGCCATAACTTTGAATAAAGTGTTCCTGAACAAGCTCACAAAAGATCAGGAACTCGATACCAACTTCAAAGACGGCAATGACAAGTTTGAAGATCAAATCGGCAAGCTGGAGGCAAGCTTGAAAATTATAAGGATTCACATACTACAACAAGCCTTTAATATTTTCTAAGATATGTTGAAAGCATGCTAAGGCTAGAAAATATAATCAATTATATCTATATTACTAAGGAAGTAATGATACTCAATCTGCCTTTCAATCTTGTTTGTGGTTCCGATCAGGTCAACAACGTGGACCTAATCGAAAATACAAACAAGAAGGCATGGAATGCAATTTAAAATTTAGAAATTGCCGCCTTCGCTTAGATTCGTTATTTTAACTGCAATTGTTATTGGCGTAAGTTTTCTAGACTTTCTGTGCATCATTTCAACCCTCGATTCTCGTAAGGCTGTTTTCTTGGTCTTCTGCTATTTTCTATGTAGGTGATAATCCCGACCACGGTACCTAGATGCAGCTCCCTAGAAAAGTGGCCATCTGCACTATTTTTCTTTCAAAGAAACAACAGATGGATTTTTCATTACCATATACACTTTCATATTTGCATTTGATTCAGATTTCTCATGTTCTAAGTCAGTTTTATCGGTCAAATTCATTAGAAGTTCCTTTATACCCTATGTATCCTCTTCAATTAGCTCTCAGATGATAAAGTCTTTCAGCAACCCCCCATTTCCCCTCACAAGCATTCTCCTACCATACTTTCTGACATATAATCATCACCCCAAGCAACCCAAACATATAAATTTGGGCTAGGGAAATATCTATTTTGATTTTTATTCTTGGTTGAAGCAGTGAGAGGCTTTGAAGACCCTCTCAGAGTTCAATCCACCCTAAAAGTTAGTTCAATCACTATTGAATCTCTTTACAATGCCACCAAAACTAGATCCCTTCACAATGCTTGACACATAAACATAAGCAATAACTGACATTAAATCTTAATAGGGTATCAAAACCATATTCATGGTCCCTCAGCCTTATCAGTTTGGACCTATCAAACTTAACTGTAAAATTGTAGATATATTATTTGAATAATCAATGACTAATCGGTAAAAACAACATTCATAAAATTAGTGTACTCTATGTGTGTTTCCATGATAACATTATCAGTAATACATACCTCCCACATATGAAGTGGTTTCATCTGCAAGCAGCTTATTCCCCCGAACCCATCTTTACTGCAGCCTCTTATGTTGGTTGGGAAAAAGTTGATCAATTTTTAGTTTTTTATATCTATAGAGAAGAGAAAAAAATTGATGTCACAGAAAAAACATTATTCATCTGTTGCAACAGATGTGGTGTTTGTTGGAATTCATCAAACTAGCCTTGCTAGTGGTTTGATTTGTTCCAACAGTTGCTTCGTCTGTTGCAACATCAACAACAACATAAACTACATAGAAACAACAAATAAAAACATCAACAACAAAGAAACAAAATCATTTGTTCCAACACCATCAACAATAAAGAAGCAACATCCTTTGTTCCAACACCATCAACAACACCACACCACAAGTTTCAACAACACCAACCCCACTAACAACATTAATAATAGCATCAAAAACAAAGAAACAAATAAAATACATACAAAAATAATGATACTACCAACAAGGCTTTTAAACTTCTCCCAACAGATGACTTTTTGGGTATATTATAATAAAAAATCTCGATTTGTTAATTCAACACTTAAAAGTTCCTTCAATTTTTTAAATAAATATATATGGTCAAATGATAATTAATAAAAATACAGATGTAAATAACTTGCAAAGATGAAAATGAGAATGAAAGAGCAATAGTGAACCATACCTTACCTGCAATGTCAAAAGGGGATCAAAACAATAATTTTAGTCGAGGAAAGATATGGATCGATTTATATCCGAAAGGATCTTTATGAGAAAGAGTAGAGAAAAAAGGTTGTGATAACCCTAAAGAGGAGAGAAAAAAAAAGATGAGAAATAAATAAAATAAATTTAAGGCTGAAGGAGAGATGAAATAATTCTAGATGTAGACATGGTTTAAATATTCATTAATATTCATTAATAACTTTGAGGGGCACGAGTTAGATAGGTGACATTGAAAAGACAAGATAAGACTACTCAATGAGAATTTTGAGTTATCCAAGAAATATTTTTTACTGCCTTTAGTAATACTATTTTATCTATCTTTTTTGTTTTAGACAGAAGCTTGCTTTAAAATTAAAAAAAAAAAAGATTTTCAAACAGATATGTCATCTATTGCAATAAATATCAATATCTATTTGAAAAATTCCAACAACTCAATTATCTGTAACAACAAATGCAAATGTCCATTTGATAATTAAATCAGATATGTCATCTGTTACAATAGATATCAATATCTGTTTAAAAATTTCCAACAGCTTAGTCATCTGTCACAACAGATGTAAATGTTTATTTGATAATTAAATTATATATGTCATCTGTTGCAACAAATATAAATATCTATTTGAAAATTTCCAATAGCTCAGCCATTTGTTGAAACAGATTTCATTGCAATTGATTTAGGTAGAACTAGGGATGAGTTCATAGGGTCAACTACAACTTCAATTGAGTCTTTGCAATTACATGGTGTTGGTATTGCGTTCATCTCGACCTGAGTCGTCGATCGATCACTTTGAGTTGAAAAGATTCTCATTAACTTAATGTTAAGCTAGTACCTAAATTTATTTATGTAGAACTAGGGATGAGTTCATAATGTCAACTAAAACTTTAATTGAGTCTTTGAAATTGCATGGTGTTGGTATTGCGTTTATCCCGACCCGAGTCATCGATCGATCACTCTGAGTTGAAAAGATTTTAATTAACTTAATGTTAAGCTAGTACCTAAATTGATTTAGGTAGAACTAGGGATGAGTTCATTGGGTCAACTACAACTTCATTGAGTCTTTGCAATTGCATGGTGTTGATATTGCGTTCATCCCGACCCGAGTCGTCGATCGATCACTCTGAGTTGAAAAGATTCTCATTAACTTAATATTTTAAAAACTATATCTTTTAAAATTTTAAAAATTAATTAATATCGATTCAAACCAAATTAACAATTTCAAAACTTGTCATTCTTTTCCAAAATTACAAATCAACCCATATAAATTATTCATTTACAGGATTTTTTTTTCTCATTTTAAATCTTAAGTTCTCGCTCTTCTCTCTCTCTCTCAATAATACAGACAACAACTACTCAATGTTGCCCAATACTTCAAAATAGATTAATTTTCTTCCCATTTCCGATAACAAAGTTGTTATTTTTGACTTCATTCTCACTTGTATCCGTTGTTTTCTCTGTCTACACAGGTAACAGAGTTCGAGAAGAGTTCTATATTTTTTATTTATTCTAAAATTTAGGGCTTTTTACTTAATGATGAAAAAGAATACTTTTAGTTGTATTATCTTCGAGAATAGGTTAACAATTTTGAGTTTTGATGCTAAAAATGTAGGAAGCACCCAAGAAAATCCTAGTTTTTATCACAGTGTTTTATTGACTATCATGGTATTGTTGGATAGTGTTTGTGGTGATGTTAGTGGCTGTTGTTGGTGGTGTTGGTATTTGTGGTTTTGGTGGTGGTATTGGTGGTCTTGGTATTGGTATTGGTATTGGTATTGGTGGTAGTGTTGGTGGTCTTGGTGTTGGTATTGGTGGCATTGGTGGTAGTGTTGGAGGTCTTGGTATTATTGTTGGTATTAGTGGCATTGGTGGTGGTCTTGGTGGCATTGGTGGGGGCATTGGTTGTGCTGTTGGTTTTTGTCTTGATGGTCCATCTGTTGCAACAGGTGGAAAATCTATTGGGAGATATTAAATAGGTCTTCAAACAGATTCCCCATCTGTTCCAACTAATGGGTTATCTACTGGAGTATTTTTTTGTAATGTGGTGTATAATAATTTATAGAAATTTGTCTTACCTTTTTTAAAAAAATTATGCAGACATCAAATGTAATGTATTTTTTGTTTTTTTATTGTTTGTAGTTAAAAGATGTCTCCCAAAAGAAAAGAAACTGAAAGTGGATCAACTTCTGACCACCCAACAAAAAAGGCTAGAGTACATATAGATTCGGAGGAACTTTCTAAACAATCTCAGTTAGGGCAAAATGAAGATGAGGAAAGTGAGAAATCCTTCTCACCAATGGGGCATGAATTAATATTGAAATCCCAGCATGATCCTGTCAAAACTATTAGTATCGACAGGTTTCGAGTTGCGATGCCGATAGATGTCCCTGCAGAAGTAACTGGTGATCTTGTACTTAAATGTCAGTTAGGGAAAGGTTTTGATGAATTTAGGAGTATTATGAAGAATGAAAACATAGACGGACTTTTTAAGAGGAGCTGATTTACATACTTTCTTAAGAAGCCTAATGACCACACTGTCCGTTTCCAAATGAGCATGGTATATGGTCTTCTCAAGCGTAGGATCAAGTACGTGGGGGTGATAAAGTTTTGATGAAAGGGGGCAAAAAGATGGATGAAATTTGGATCAACTATTGTGGCATGCCAGTTTTATTTTGGATTGAAAGAGTTTGCCATAGTGACGGGCTTGAGATGCGATCATCCAGAAGAATCTCTCATCAAGGAAACACCCCACAAAAGGTCCAAAGCATTGTCCAAGCAACCGTCACCCAAAACCAACAAATGCAAGGAAAAAAGATGGATTGTTGGGTATTTTTGGGCGTAGCAACAAAGCGAGGGATTTGATTGCAGATCTCGAGGATAAAACCATACCAAAGCAGTACATGGAGAAATTATACTTAGTTTGGTTTGTCCATTCCGTTATATTGGTAAGAGACGTCAGGAAAGTCATAGAAGATGATTTGTTAGCACTTGCTGATGATTTTGAGAAATTCAATAATTATCCTTGGGGATATGATGGCTACTACTTGATTATCAAATATTTAATGACAAAGCTATCCCAAGGGATGATCACATTATACGGCTTTCCTTGGGATTTATGATAAAATTAATCACTATTTTTACTCATCCATTAATTTATATTGAATATAGTTATAATGACTTTTTTTTTCTTGCTTCCTGTTTACATTTTTTAGGTTTGGGCATTTGAATCCATTCCTCTCCCTCAACCAATTCAAGGATTACCCGAATGAGGTTTCTCATCCAAGGATCCTTAGGTGGGTTGGCTGCAAAGAGCAACAAAAAAATTAAGGAGTCTGATATTTTTTTCCCTCCGGATAATATAGTATGTCTTCTTTCAACTGAAATAATTTTCCTCAAAGAAGGATATTGAAATAGATGTGCCATCTGCTGCCACAGATGGTCGTCTGTTGTAACAAATTACCCATCAACTGAAGCTGGTGCAATAGATGGGTAATCTGTTGTGACAGACGATCCATATTTCGCAATAGATATAGCATTTATTGCTCTGGTTCTCTGAACCTGAATCCATAGATTACCCCTCTACTGCAAATTATACAATATATAGGTAATCTAATACAATTTATTATCAATCTATTGCGACATACAGATCAGCTATTGTGGTAGATAGATCATCTGTTGTATAAGTTGGCTATGTTAACACGTAACCCAACTGACTGTAAATTATTATAATATGATTTAAATACCTTATGTCTTTTTTATAGGTTGTGCATCCTTGGATCGTGTCTACTAAGCAGGAGTTGGGGATGACTTCTGTTATTACTCTAGGTCTTGCTGATACAATAGCAGACCTAATGGTGGAGTTAATAAAGAAGGAATTGGCTGGAGCAACAGCCATAAGAAGAGTAGTTAGGCAAGGTCAGACTAATGTTGAATCTCTTCATGACGAACCTATTGCAACAGATCCAGGTGCTTCTTCTCGGGGGTGTTGCTGGCGGAGTTGTTGATGATGATAGCAGCCATCATGCTGCTACTCCCATTCATGATTATGAGCATGTTGGTGCTCAGTAAAAAATAAATACATTTCGAAAAACCCTTGCACAAATCCCTCTCACCCTTACATCGGTCCCTCCCAACCTTACAGTGGTCCCTCTCACCCCTCTTCGCCCTCATGTTCATATTATAAATACAAAGTGTGCAAGGATAGAGAGGATAACCTCCTTGAAAAACTAGAGGCCATTACTGAAGCTGTCGAGGAATTGAAATCCAAGAGGGGTGTCATACCATCCAAGAAGGTGAGGTAGCCATACACTTCTACAGTGGTGGTTAGGAGCAAAAGAAGAAACATTAGACAAATACTCTCCATTCTGAAAATAGAAAAAATATCAACTCCTTCCACTCCAAGGGTTGTTGAAGTTCAGGGGAAACTAAAAAAGTTGGACATATACACGGCACATAGCAACGAAGAGAAAAAGGAAATGGAAAAAATCATGACTGACGAGACGAAACCTCCACAAGAATACACCATGCATTTATTTTTTGCCCAAGACTTCATGAGTATGACAAATATGCGTGAGTGGTATGTGGACAATATAAGTTTACTTTTGCTAATGTAGCCTTCCAATCTACTCCATGAAGAAGAAGCAACACAACAGATGTGTAATCTGTTGCAACAACTGGGTATTCTGCTATAACATATTACACATCTGTTGCATAAGTGGCGTTAGCTGGGTAGTCTGTGAACTGATTCAGAGAACCCTCTGCAATAGAATCTTTCCACTGTGTTTTTTCTTTTTTACAATTACTAACCTATTTAAAAATTGTCTTCTTATACCACAATATGTTTATGAAATTCTCTGCCTCATGAGGGGCATACAATTAGCTTACTCGGATGCTTATGATGCTGCCGATAAGATAATGGACCTCAACTTCTACAATAATTTGAAGAGTAGGTATGATAATCTCCATAGGCGAGCTGCTCCCGGTGGCCGGGGATTTGATCAGTTAGCTTCTATGTTCAAATGGAATGAATACATGATTAACTATGTTAGAGGGAAGATGCCATATCCACACGACAAGAGCTGGACCAAAGCAAAAAGAATCCTTGCAGTCATGAATATAGAAGTCAAATATTTTCTCGCTGTTGAGATACTACTCAATGAGGGAAATATTAAGGTTTATGACTGCAACTTACCTGTCTTCGACGAGGTCACATTTTTAACCTACGTGAAGCCACTCTTGAAGTTGTTTCCCAAGTTGTTGACGCAGAGTAAACTGATGGATCATTTGCCGACAGAAGTCTTGATGAAGAAATCATGGGATTTTCAAGATCGAAATAAGAATATCCACCTTCAAAAAAATAAAACCGATGCCACATGCAGGCCATACTCGCTTGCATACATCGAGTGTTTACTGACCGGTACAGAAATGGCCGATATATGCGATGTCGTTATAAAAAAAAGGCAAGAGGTATGGGCTTATGGGGTACTAACTAAATGGTTGGAGCCCGTGTATAAAGAATAATATGTACAAAGACAAAGGCGAAGCCACTTCACTTTACATGTAGTGATAATTTTTTATGTCTGATGAAATTTAAATTTTTATAATACAACAGATTGTCTATCTGTTGTAACAAATATCATACCTTTTGTGATAGATTAATTATCCGTTGGAATAGGTTGATCATTTGTTGCATTATGCAGATATTTCTCAGTCTGTCTATTGCAACATATATACAATCTGTTGCAACATATAATCTATATGTTGCAACTAATAGGTAATCTATTGGAACAAATCAAAAAAGTAGGAAGGCCTGTTATATAATTTCCAGCAGATGATCTACATGTTGAAATATATGTCTAAATCTGTTTTATAAGATATGTCATCTGTTGCAGCAAATTTATAATCTGTTGTGATATTTAAATCTAGTGTTCTATTTCAATTAACAAGTTCAAAACTAAGGATTAAATTATATTCATAGACATCATAAAATAAATCGAAGCCTCTGAAAATTACATGAAATAGCTCAACAAATAAATAAAATATAAAAAAATTATTATAGGTACAAATAATCTACTCTACAAATAAATCAACAAGTTAACCAATGAGGATAAGTTATTACATTGATAGACTCAAGCAATAAAGATCTACTCAATATGGACAAGTTGTTCTTCATTTGGTGCTACGGAATTTGGCTTTGGTCGTCGTGGATCTTTAATGTCGCTTGCGTACGATTTTTGATCTTTCTCTTCTCTATATTTCCATAAAAGAGTAGCATATATTTTGTGGAGTAATCCGAAATCAAGTCCATCATTTGGTATTTGTAATCCATCACTCAAATACTCGGCATAAGCGGCAACAAAAAGACTGCAATCCCTGCGTTTTAAAAAAAACAAATAATTCATATCTTGTAGTTCATGTAAACGTTGTGAAATTTATAAAATAAAAATAAATCATAATACTTATACTTACAGGCTACCAATGGTTCATTGAGCAATTTTTTCAATATATTGTACATCAAATGGATTACCCATTTTAACCCGGTATGCTTCAATCGTTGACCAATCAGTACGAACCTTTTGGTCTAAAAAGCCACTCATATCAAGGTAAGTAGGCAATATTTTGGCCATTTTTCGTATCTCAGACGATGGTCCGAAACATCTCATTCACGACATTGAGTCATAAACTTGGATGCACCTATCTTTTTGAACGACGATAGCCAACACCCAATGGAATTCATCACCATAATTGATTGGGATGTACAATTCGTTGATCAAATGCCATGTTAAGCCAGCTGGAATGCTAAAACCTTTGATGATGTTGATTATGCATTTCTCATTTTGGGAAACTTTAGGTTGTTGTTGACAATACCTATCGCAGGCATTATTGATGTAAACTTTGTACAAATAATTGCCAGTCGTGTATTTGTATTGTTCTTGTGTTTGCAACTTAGCTTTCTTTCGGAGGTAGTAAAAAATGACATCGATGTGCTACACATATTATCAAATATTTCATATTACGAGATGAAAAATTAATGCACAAATGTAATTGAATAAAGTATTAATTAATAGTAATATGTATGGCATTTAAACCTCATCATTCCAGCAAGTTTGGGGCTGTGACATCAAATAGAACCAATTCTTCATTCCGGAATGTGCAACAACAAAGTCGAACATATCAAAACCAAGACTCGATTCATTCATTTTGTAGTGTTCGTCATTTTATTTTCTACATGATGATTTATATGTGTTAGTGTCATATTTTTACAACAAGAATTGTATAAATCAATATCTTTAAAATTAATTTATGTACCTGTCGGCATGATGCTTTAACAATCCATTCTGAATAGTCGTTGATCAACTTTGTTAGTTTTCTTGGAGCCTCGTCTAAGATGTTGAACCCTTCAAACGGGTAATTCATTTATTCTCCCGAACTGACAGGCTCCACTTTTTCTTCTTCTTTGGAAGCAGTTGATGGATTATCAACTGTTATATTATGTTGTTCAGCAGTAGCTTCTATTGTGACATCCACCTGGAATGCCAAGATTGTCAATGCTAATTACAGATATACAACAGATTGTCTATTTATTGCAACAAATAAGTCTTATGTTGCAACGGATGGATCATTTGTTGGGACAAATTCGAATAGGTAAAATAAAGCAGTATAATAATTTTGAACAGAACACCTATCTGTTGCAACATAAGACTCATCTATTGCAGAAATTAAAATAGTATGAAAACCTATTTGATTTGCTGAAATAGACGAACATATGTTGCAATAGTTAACATATATGATGCAACATGTTAGCTAACAGTTTCAATAGATGTATATATCTGTTTGATAATTTTTAGCAGATGTATTATCTGTTGAGACAGATATGTGTCTGTTTGTTTGTTGGAACAGATGATGTACATTCACCTTGTTCAGCTCATGCTGATCTTCTGTGGCTCTTATACATTGAACAACGATACAAGACAAAGATAGAGACATTGTAATTTTGCTTTTTTCGATGCTTGATGATGCTTTGGAAATATCTTTCCTTCTCCTTTTAGCCACCTTTATCTCTAGAGGAGTGTATAGATATGAAATCCTCTT
This sequence comes from Capsicum pubescens, assembly GCA_030864215.1. Classification (NCBI taxonomy): domain Eukaryota; kingdom Viridiplantae; phylum Streptophyta; class Magnoliopsida; order Solanales; family Solanaceae; genus Capsicum; species Capsicum pubescens. The sequence goes on along the minus strand of CM061546.1, from coordinate 244,997,792 downwards.
TGATGGAATAACACCCCTCTTAGATGTCATTTCCTTTATAGAAGCAGTTAGTGCATTAATAACATTAATCACTCCATTATGTTTTGCCTTGCAGTTTTGACATTTGAATAAAGAACATTTGCTATAAGTGGCAAAATATGTATAACCAGTATGATCATAATCATAATGGTTTGTTATATCAAAATCTGTAAGAGGAGCATCATTAGCCCCAATAGCAGTACCACTACCACTACCACCATCATCAACAACAAGCCTACCCTCTAAAATTATTTTTCTTGTGATGGTTGTTGCTCTAAATAATTCTATTTTTATTCTATCAACGATCTTAGTGTCCGATAAAGTTTGCATAGACCGTAAAGTAAAAAAAATGGCATTTTCAACCCTCGATTGGTCGAAACAAGCCACAAATGGATAATATAAAATAAATCAGTACATATATTAGAATGATGATGAAATCATTTAAAATAATCATTAATTAAAATAAAAACTTGATTAGAATTAGATTTACTGCTTCCTTCGGGGGATTGAAAAGATCAAGAAATTTTGTATTTTTATCAGTTTTGGCCAGCAACCATCTCAGGATTCTTGGACAGGAAACTTCTTCTTGGTAGTTGATGATGTTGGGTGTATTTATGCACTCTATTGTTACTATTATAGCCTTTTTATCCTTGTTTTGAGGATAATTCATGAGCTATTCGTGGTCATATTGATACAAATAAACATATAAGTGATGTAGTGTGTCATTATAATGTGCAAAGTGTATTTCAAACAAGTTTGGATTTAATTGGATCACTTAGAGTTTAATCGATAAAACTAGTGTTACTAGCTTGAGCTAGGTGTTTGTCTAGTCCCTTTTGTTGGATTCTATTGTGTTTAATGTGTTCTAAATGGTTTTAATGGTGTTATTATGCATGGAAAAAAAATTGGTAGTATAAAAAGTTCAAGCGAGTCAAGTAAAGAGTCGAAACATGAAGTGGAAGATCATGGAGATCAATCTAATCTAAGCTCTTGTTTTGATTCATCGTGATGGATGTTGTGTTGTTTGAACCTGTAATTCATGTGGTGTGTTCTTGTAGGATGTTTTGTGAGTTGTTTATGATGATATATAGAGAATTAGAGGCTGGAAAACCATGGGAAAGACACCACAACATCAAGGATGAATGGAGGAATGTCCAACACTTAACCAATTTTTGAGAAGAAAATTCCAGAGAGGTGTCGCGATAGGAGCACGTTGCGACCCCCATTTGACTCAAGCCAACCTCGCATCGCGACCCCTACTTGACCCAACCAGCTAGTGCGACGCGACATCTAGTCAAGTCAAGCAAGCAACGCGTCGTGGCCCCCCTCCAAACATGGCAAAAGTTGCACTACAACTCTTAATCGTCTTGGGACTTGTTGTCTACTATAAATACATCTTTGTGAACATTATTAATCATCTTTGGACGTCTTGGAACATCAAGCAGGCTGATACAACTTCATAACTTAGGTTTTTATTATTTTAATTTAGTTCATACATATTCTTAATTATTAATTACCTCCTTGTGATTACGATTATGACTATGCATGGCTAAACACCTTCTTTCCGGGGTTGAAGCCACAAACATGAGTACGATTGTTTTGAGTTGAGTTTGTTGATTTGCTTATCATTTTTGGTTATGTGTTCAATAGTATTTTAACTATTTGGAGGCTTGATCACCCTTACAATACACATATTGTCAACCTTGTAAACTCGGGAAAGGGAATAGAGAGATAAAATGTAAATTGAACAAAGTATGGTTCGTAGTATTTTATGAAATAAGGAATACGGATTAGCGTCAAGGAAAAGGATGTACTTAGATGCCTTACTTGATTCAAACATAGGATGCTAGCTTAAAGAACTTAAGTGGATTATTACATCCCTGCTCAACGATGTAGTTGTAATGTCCACATTAGGTAATTGATTAGAAGTTGGGAGACCATGATCATGCGATTAACCCTATGAATCAACAACCAAGATGAGTAAGTTAACAAATGAAGTTCAATAACATAGTACGAGTGTTCAAAGTGCTTCAACCCTGGGTTTTACTCCTATTGATTGTCCAAGATCTTTACTTTATGCACTAGTTATTTTATTAGCAATTTACAAACTTAAATCTCTCTTTTGGTTACTTTTGCACCAGTTGAATTTAAATTATGAACTGAAATTGAACTGTTGTTTAACCAAGTTCATGTGGGATCGATACTTGTCTTTCATTAAGAACGTAGATTGAACAAAGTATGGTTTGTAGTCTTTTATGAAATAAGGAATATAGATTAGCGTCTAGGACAAGGATGTACTTAGATGCCTTACTTGATTCAAATGTAGGATGATAGCTTAAAGAACTTAAGTGGATTATTACATCTCCGCTCAACGATGTAGTTGTAATGTCCACATTAGGTAATTGATTAGAGGTCAGGAGACCATGATCATGCGATTAACCCTACAAATCGACAACCAAGATGAGTAAGTTAACGAATTAAGTTCAATAACATAGTACGAGTGTGCAAAATGCTTCAACCTTGGGTTTTAATCCTATTGATTATACAAGATCTTTACTTTACGCACTAGTTATTTTACTAGCAATTTACAAACTCAAATCTCTCTTGAGATTACTTTTGTACCAGTTGAATTTAAATTGTGAATTGATATTGAATAGTTGTTTCATTAGGCCACTTTACTACTTGATAAGACCACGTACACTTACGTGTGCACTTGGGCGCAGTCAGTTCACTTATTGTCTCAAATAAAGAATGACTTCAAATGCCCAAGCCTGTAACATAACGCCAATAAATCAAAAGCATTATTGAATAAAAAAATGAATCATATCATAATAAAAGAAATGTTTACCATGAAAGCCCATGTAATGCCATATAAGTTAGCTGTCTTTGGCGTTAACGGAGTCAACAAATATTTGACAGTCATTTTGAAGCTTTCATAACTCCAAGGATAGCTGTTAAATGCCTCAAGATCCTCGGAGAGATTTATTAAACTGAGGCTTATGTTGTTGTTAACGTCTCTCACTCAAAGAATATTATGTACCAACCAAAAGAAACCCAATGATTGTTTGTGCTTCTTTGAAAGTCTTTTACCTTTCAATGCTTCTATCAAATTTTTGTTTTTGAAATTTGGACCAACAATGGACACCAGGTCATCACGATCACTTGACTTGCCTTTGCCTTTTTTGGGTGTGCGGGGTGCCTTTTTTGGGTTAGATTAGGTATAACTTGAGAAGGAGAGGGAGGATAATATTTTAGTCTAGTAACTATGGAAAACTCCTTCCAACCAAAATAAACAGGCATGCAATGGTAATTTATCCACACCTTATCTATCTTATCTTTGTTTTCATACATAAACCTATACTTAAGAAGATCATATACCATTTTCATTTGAAAACGAGCATTGTTGTCCTCCAGTAAATCAAGATGTTGCCCAAAGCTTATTTTCCTGAAATAAGAATCCAAATTTTGTTCTCGAAGTATTTTTATGAAGACGTCGAAAGATTTTCCCATGGTCGACTTAACCACAAAATCACCTGTTAAATCTATGGCACCACCACACTGTATTCTTATAAGATAATGATCAATGCTGAAGGTTTTGACCAACTTTTCGGTAGAAGGGCTATTAGCATTTGGATCATCTCTTTTGAAACATTCCTCCTCCTCATGTTTATTATCTTCTGCTCCTGATTGAGATAACGTTTGTAAAGCAAGCTCATAGAGTAGTGGATGTAGCCTAGCTGCTTCACTTGTTCCTTTATTTTGACTTGATTCGGTTTCTTTTCTTTTGAGAGCCATATTATCTTAAATTAACAGGAACATAAAGTAGATTATAATTGATTAATGCATCGTTAAAAAAAGATAACAGTAAATCTAACATGCACAACAGTAAAATAACAATTCCAATAGACCACACATTTGTTGCACCAGGTATGTTATCTGTTGCAACATATAACCGACCTATTGCAACGGGTGATTAAACCATTGGAAACAATAAAAATAGATCACTTATCTATTGCACTAGGTAGTTTATCTGTTACAACATATAACCAACCTGTTGCAACAGATGAGTAATCCGTTGGAAATAATAAAAATAGATCACTCATTTGTTGCACCAGGAAGGTTATCTGTTGCAACATATAACCAACCTGTTGCAATGGATGAGTAATCCGTTGGAAATAATTATAAGAAATCACTCATTTTTTTGAAATAGATCACTTATCTATTGCCAAATGAGTTATTTGTTGGAACTGTTATCAGTTGTCAATATTGTTTAGATTTCTTCCAAACAGAAGAGTCCTCTAACGCAACAGATGAATGATCTATTAGATTGTTCATCTGTTGCATCAGATATTCATCTATTGCATCAGATTTTTCATCTGTTACAACAGATTTTTTATCTGTTGCATCAGCTTTGCATCTGTAGTGAAAAAATAGTGCCAGAATTTTGTTCAATAGCACAATAACACTATCACCGTTTAATATCAAATACATTATTTTTATCAGAAAAAACAATAAATCAACCCAGCAACACCAACACAACACACACACTAAGAATAAGAACATCAACGGTGATAAAAAATCACCAACATTGTTGTTTTGCGTTTGTACAAATACAAACAACAAAAATTAAACTTCAAAAAACTCAACAGATACCAAAGAATCGAATCAACAGTTCGACAATAAGAACTATAATAACAAAAAAAAATTATATTTCATAAAGAGTAAAGAAGAAATGCCAGAAATTAAATTAGGGTTTTCTTCAGTTCACATTTCAAATTAAAGCAATAAATATTAAAATTGTTAACCAATAATAGAAGAGAAGTTGGCTCAAGTTCCCTCTTTCTTTTTAAAACTAAAAAGGCATAAATTTTTACCGGTGACAGAAGAAATAGGTTGTTGTCGCCGAAAAACACTGTTGTAACGTTGACAGTTGAAAGTCGAAAAGGAACTCGCCCGACTATTTGTCATCGAAGGTTGAAGTCGCCGAGGATTGAAGAGAGAAATTTTATAGAACTATTGGTTGGGAGAGAGTTGAGAGAAGCTGTCGAGATAGAGAGGAGAGAGACGATTGATGATTTGGAGAGGAGAGGGGTGTGGGTTGATTTGTATTTTTAAAAAGATCAGAAAGTTTTAAAAATATTAATCAAGTCCACAATTAACTTAATCAAGTTTGCTCATTATATTTGACCCTTTAAGTTTGTCAATGTCACCAATCCTTCATTCAAGACTTAAATGACACTTTTCCTTCAATTTTCTCTTGTAACATTTATTTTTATCATTTAAATGGATCCTGCTAATATTTTAATATCAAAATTTATTTAACTTCATATAATTTATTGTCTTTGTACAATATTTATCATATATTTTAAATAGATATAACATTTATGTTAACGTTAATATGAATTTTAAATAATTTTCTACATATAAATTATAGATTAATGCGAGGCACACGTGCGAAGCACATATCCTAAACTAGTTAAAATGTAAAAGTGTGAATCACGAAATTTAAACTGGACACATTAACAAATTGGGATATGAGTGTAGTGTTTTACTATCTAATAAGAGGGAAAGGAAAGAGAAGCAGACAGCTGGCCGTTAATGTGCCTGCTTTAGCTTCTTGTTTCGTGATTTTACAATATTACTCCTAATTAATTATTTATATATTAAAAAAGTAATAGTATTTAATTAAAAAAGTAAAATAAACATTTATGACATGTCGGCTTCGGCTGCTTCAATCGTAATTTTACTAAATATCACCACCGATTAATTATTATAAGTCATCTAAGTACTACAAAATTAATAATATTTAATAAAAAAGATAAAATAGATATAAAATGATAAATTAACTTTTGATGCTTTAAATTAACTTGACGTCTTATATGAGGTCCACTTAAAAAAAAATTCACAAGTAATTTTTATAGTGATTTGCTATATAACTTCGAATTAGTTGTTGTGAGTCATTTAAGATATGTCTACTTCACTGTTTCAATCGTGATTTTACTATATCACCCCTAATTAATTAATATGGTCATCTAAGTATTATGCTACTTAAATTGGAATAAAAGAAAAAAGTATTATAAATTACAATAATTTAAAACTTAAATTATTTAAGAAATGTAATTGACTATCAATGCCACAAAAGGTAACATATACTATTTGAAAATTACATAAAAAGTATTCAAAATACAATAGTTTACAACTTAAAATATCTAAAAACAAATTAATCTATTGTATATTTCAAAAAAATACATAAAAATACTATAAATCACAATAATTAACAACTTAAAAAATTTATAAAATATAAAATATTTGACTCTCGAAATTATATCAATGCCACTTAATTTGAAATAGAAGAAAAGTACTATAAATCACATTAATTAAAAAATCTTAAATTATTTTAAATATATAATTGAGTATAAACGCAACAAGAGTTTGGACAGGGAGAGTAATGTATATTATATGAAACTACATAAAAACGATTATAAATTAAAATAGTTAGGCCCCGTTTGGTCATGAAAACATAATTTTTCGGAGTTGAAAATACAGTTTGAAGTTGGAGTTGGAGTTGTGTTTGACGATGAATATAAATTAAAGTTGTTTTTGAAATTTTGTGTGAAAAGTAAGAGTGAAAAAGTGAAAACAAGTTTTTCTTGTTTTCACTTTTCCAAAATACAATTTCAAATTGTATTTGAAATTTTCATGGCTAAACACTGTAATTTTCACTTTTTTTTTTTACTAAAATAAAATAATTTTTCGAAGAAAAAGTGAAAAAATACTCATGGACAAACGACTATTTAACAACTTAAAATATCTAAAAACATATTAAAAATATGATTGTATCTAAATTTTATTTATGTCGCATTAATTGATATAAAAAAATAACATATATGGAATCTGTGTTATCTGAAAAACAGTAATATAGACCCATCAAATTTTTCTTTTCATACTCTTTACTAATTTATATATTTGTAGAGTATAATTTTAATTGTGAATTAAATTTTTGAGATAAAATTATACATTTGAATAATAAATCACAATAATTGTTAAATTAAAATATTTTAAGAATATATGCAACAATTATTCTGAAAAATAAATTTATTTAAATTTTAAAATCTAAAAAATATTACACTAATTGATATAATTATTATATTATAATATTAATTTAGGATAAATATTAGGCTCGTATTTTGCACGGACTTCTCGCAACTAGTATACAAACGAAAAATAGAAAGAGAATAAACCCCAAAAGTTATTTTTTTTTTCTTCATTTTACACAGTAGCATCTCCCCTTCTAAAGCCCCTCTTATCTTCTTCATTCACAAGTACAACAAAGGAAAAAAACTTCATTGCTCTATACCCACCATGAAGAAAAACCGACCCGTTTTAGTATCCATGGATATTCCGGGTCTTGAATTATCCAACAGCACTAACATCATTCAACCCTGCCAGAACGGTTTTCCGGTTCATTCTGTAAAAAATGGGTGTAATTTTGGTTGTATTTCGTTATCATCAGAGAATTTAGATGAAAAAACGTTTAATAATAATAATAATAATCCAACAGCTGCTCAGCTTATAAGAAATCCTTTGGCAATGGTGGCTTTGGTTCCGAAAGAAGCTGCATTGTTTGCTGCTGGTGCTATTGCTGGTGCTGCTGCTAAGTCTGTCACTGCTCCACTTGATCGTATCAAGCTCCTCATGCAGGTTCTTTTTTTTAAAACTCTTTTAGTTTGTTTGTCGTATTTTGAGCGAGATAAGGCACAAGTACCCCGAACTATACGCGAAATCCCAATGACATATCTAAACTTTATGCGGTCCTATTATCCCTAAACTCATTTTTCTGTATTTTTGTATTCCTTTTATAATGGTGTGGCTGTCAAGTCTGCACAAAACACAAAAGGAGCACAAAATAGAAGAAAAATAATTTTAGGGGGAATAGGGACCGTAAAGTTTAGGTGTGTCACTGATATTTCCGCTATAGTTTAGGGGTTACTTGTGTCTTATCCCTATTTTGATTGCTACAAAGTTTAAGAAAGTAAATATTCCCTCCGTCCCATATATATATATGATGTTGTTTGATTTGACATGGAGTTTAAGAAAGAAAGAAATACTTTCGAAACTTGTGTGATTTAAAATAAGTTATTGATGTTTGTATGGCTATAAAATAATTTCATGAAGGATAAAATAGGTATTTTAAAGTTAAATTGTTAGTAAATATAGAAATGTGTTTTTCTGTATTCGACTGACTAAAAAGTTAAGTAGTTAAGTGTCATATAAATTGAGATAGAGAGAGAGAGTAAGACGTTTGAATCTCATGGTGTTAAATTAAAAATATGTCAAATGTACCAAAATAACTTTAAATCTTGTTGTGTTAAATATACAAAACAACAACAAAACCAATGTAATTCGACGAGTGAGGTCTGGGGAGGATAGAGTGTATGCAGACCTTACCACTACCTTGGGAGGTAGAGAGGCTGTTTCCGATAAACCCTCAGCTTAAGGAAGAGCATGTCAATGCAGATACTAAAAAAATATGACAAAGCATTCTGAAAAAAGAACAGTAGCTACATCACAAGAGTGTGATAGTCGAAGTACAAGAGATAGTAATAGTATGTTGTTTTAAACATGTCATGCGGAAAATTGAAATTAAAGAGTTGCTAAATAAGGGAAGATGCATTCTTTTTTGAAATGTACTAAAAAGGAAAGTAGGACAAACAAATTGAAACGGAGGGAGCAATTGTTTTGGGTGTTTTTAAGTATCACATTACTGCTGTGTCTTTGGATAATTGATTTTTTCAGTTGAATTTTAGGCTTCATTTCTTGATAGGATTGTTTACTTCAGGATTGGAATTTTAGTTTTCTGTTTGTTCAGCAGAAGATCTTTTTAAAAAAACACAGACAAATCATTGTATATACGCTTTTTAAGTATATAAAATGGGACCTAATAAAGTGGTGTGTATTTCCCCAGGGACTCAAAAATAAAGATAGTACAGCATGGACTGTGTGGCAAGAATGAGTTCAAATCTTGATAAGTGAACCAAGTCTAGTATTTAGGTAGAGAAGGATAAGGTGGCACTCTAGAAATAACAGATTATTCAGCTGTGAAGAAAAAAAATAGACTGGATGAAGTAACAGTAGATATAAAGGATTCTTATGGATTTAGTGATACTTCATAGGTAGTACACTGTAACAAAATGTTCAAATTGAAATACAGTACCTAAGAGTGGAGTGCAAAATGAATTTGGAGCATATTTGGTTAGTGGACTGGATGAAATAACATGAGGTATGGCCCTAGCCAAAAAATGCCATCTCCTTTGAAGGAGTACCTCTATCTAGCCAAAAAATGCCACCTCCTTTGAAGGAGCACCTCTATCTAGCCAAAAAATGCCACCTCCTTTGAAGGAGTACTTCTATCACCTTCTACTCTCGCCATCTTATGCTATATCCTGAATGTGTAGCTTAAAATCCTAAAGAGGCTTGTTTGTCTTCATGTCTCTGGAAGAGGTAGAGAAAGAGCTTACATGCAGCTGCAATGTGTTTATGCTATTGTCCTGTTAACGTGTTAAAAGGAACAATTTGCATATTACTGCTGATTTTGCTGTACTGTGAAAAAGAGGAGAAAGAAGAATTGCCTGATACATATCAGTGCAAGAATGATTGTGGGGTTACTTCTCCGTTCCCTACCACTCCTCTGGTGTGAGCTCCATTTGAGAATAATAATAGTTTCTGTGTTGGAACTTGACATTGCAAGCATCCTTTCTCACTATGTGGTTGTGTAGCCGATATGGAAATCCTAAGCTCATACTTCTATCCTTATACACTGCCTCAATTTTGTACTTTGTACTTGATATTATCTTCAGTTGATGACACCTTTCTTGTAAAAAGCCTTCATACGCCTATCTTTTCAGATTACTGGTATGGTGACTCTATGGCATTATGAGTTTGAAATGCATTTTGTATTTAACAGCAACCACTTTTACGTTTTCTATCTTGAACTATTTCTTCCTGATTTTTGCGTTGGTTGCCAGACACATGGACTAAGAGCTGGGCAAGAAGCTGCAAAGAAAGGAATTGGATTCATTGAGGTATTGTATTGCTGTTTCCTGTTGTTGCTTTCTGAGATATACAACATAGACAAGCTATGTTATTGAGTGTCCAGAAGTCTGGTGTTTCCTGTTCTTTGTTCATTTATATTGTGCAGAATTTTAGCATTATGATGATTGATCCGAAAGAGTAAGGGAGTGATCTGCAGTATCATAGTTAAAAACCATTTTATTGGGAAAGACAGAGACTCTCCCTTTCACTCTACACTTGAGTGTAGAAATACAGTCAACTGGTCACTTGTAAGTTAGCATTGATGACTGACTTCTACCACCTACTAAAAGTTGCAGAGTGTTGCGTAGGCCTCAGTTTCGATAGTTCTGTCTTTAGAAAGATTTATTTAATTTTTTGATAAAGACAATATGATGAATATATAAATGTGGTAACATACATTTTCTGCCTTTCTTTTTTACTTCTCTTTACTTGGTTATAAACCTTTGATTCTCTCTGTAATGTTATATGTCGTGAAGCAATTGAGTCCCTCATCGATTAAAAAGACTACAAGTACTGGATTTATAGTCTAAATGCGCTCTCCCACCTAATAGGCAAGTCTTTTGAGTCAGGCTTTCTTGTTTACCCTATAACAGTTGATATTAGAGTAGGTTGATCAACGCTTGAGGACCAACTGGTTGGGCGCAAGGAGTGGCCTGTACTCAGGATTGTCAGTTGTAACTTATCCCCAAAAAAGAATAAAATTATGAGATACATGCCATGTCAAATTTGGTCAGAGCCTCAGAGGGGTGCCAGGAGTGGTGGCCTGGATCTAAACAAGTGGCACCAGCCGTGATCCACGAGGTCTTCGGCACTCAAGCGAGTGATATTTTCTTAAGCCAATTGAGTTCCTAGGGGTCCTGGTAATGGGTCTATCAGTTAAATGTGTTCTCCCGCCTAATATAGTCTAGTCTTTTGGGTTGGGTTATCCTATTTAGTATATAGCCATTTTGCTTTTTCTTCTTCTTTTCTGCAAACGCAGACCTTCCATAGGGTGATAATTACCACTCATAGATGCCATCATTGAGTCATATGATTCTCAATTTTTTGATATATGCCGGAGATTGTATTGCAGGCGTTTACATTGATTGGGAAGGAGGAAGGTATCAAAGGATATTGGAAAGGAAACCTTCCACAGGTATTTGCACCATTTCCCCACTGAGTCACATTTCTTGTCAAATCTTGGTGATTGCTTTTTTAAGCATCAAGTTGATTATTTTCTGTTAATGTTTTAGGTGATACGGATCATACCTTATAGTGCGGTGCAGTTATTTGCATATGAAACCTACAAGGTAATGAAACATCTTTGAAGAGAACTTTAACACTGGTTTGTTTGTTTGACCAGAATAAAGTGATTTCACACTTCCTATTTTCAGAAACTTTTTCAAGGAAAGGATGGGGAGCTTTCTGTCATTGGAAGACTAGCAGCAGGTGCTTGTGCTGGCATGACTTCTACTTTTGTAAGTTCGCATTATGTGAACACCAAAGAGTTTTTTCTAAGTAGTTGTCCGTTTGGCATATAATTTTTGCAATTTTGTTTGCTCAAGTGAATAGAATAGACCTGGCAGAAACTTAGTACTTATTGTTATCTCGGTAATGCTACTGATCTGAACACTGTTGTTTGCTTTATAAGATTTATTGTAAACCTACCATTTTATCTCTCTTTCTCCCCCCTTGCAGGGAAGGGAATGATTGTGCATGCAATATCTCAATTATTCCTATTCCTGTTCTTGTTTTTGGGTTAAAATTAGTTTCTTTTTCATCTATCTCCAAGAAGTTAATTTGTTGATTTGTTGTCAGGTAACCTACCCACTAGATGTTCTCAGGTTGAGATTAGCAGTTGACCCTGGGTATAAAACGATGAGTGAGGTAAGAATCGGATAGCTCAGAATTTATGACACCAGGACATATCTGATTCAGAGTTTCAATTATTTCAGGTTGCTTTAAACATGCTGAAAGAGGAAGGCGTTGCATCCTTTTATAATGGTCTCGGGCCCTCTCTCATTGGAATAGCTCCATATATCGCTGTGAACTTTTGTGTTTTTGACTTGTGAGTCTATGTTCTTTTGAAGATCTTTTTTTCTATATCATCTGAAGACAAGGTCCTGGTGCTACTATAACCTAAATGACACTTTTCTGAATGTTAGGGTGAAGAAAGCTTTGCCGGAGAAATATCAGAAACGAACTGAAGCATCTCTGGTTACAGGTTTGCTTTCAGCTACTATTGCCACTCTAATGTGCTATCCATTGGACACAGTGAGAAGGCAAATGCAAATGAAGGGTACACCTTATATGACAATTTTTGATGCCTTCCCAGGTAAACAAAATCTAAAAGATGTCATTGTCTGTATCTCTTGTTGTAACTAGTTACAGATTTTGCCAAACTGTGTTTGTCTACGCCTCACTGATGAGTCGGTTAGAATGATGTTTTTTAACTGCAGTAATTTTATTTTACTGCTTTAATTTTTTGAGTAAATCTGAGTTAATTGTTTCTTAGCTAGTTATCCCTAATTCTTAGTAATTAGTTAGGTAAAGATATTATTCTATAAAGATATCGTAGGCTAGGAAGCTGATCATATTTTTACTGTTCTTTTCTGCAAGTTTCCTAGAACTGTAAGTTCAACAAAGCTGAATAAAACAATTCCATTTGACAAAACTGCAGTATTTGGTTTTTCTCTAAGCCTTTTTCTGTTATTTCCTTAATCTCTTAGCTAAAATCCAACAGAATCCACACAAGGAGTGAGAAATAATCAACTTAATCAGCAAATTTTAAATAATCTTCTGAAGAACTTCACAGTGACCTTCAATTTAAGATGTTTAAAATAATAGGAATTGCACTTCTTAAAGAAAAATCCAAAAAACTGAATATAAATATAATAAACAAATGCTTTTACGTTTCTCTCAGTAAACAGACATCTGAAAGGCAGGATTGTTTTGGTTCCATCTTTCTACACTTCGTTCTTTTAACCTAAACCATATTTTTATCTTGCTTGTTTGATTCACATGTCCAGTTTTCAAGGTTTTGCATGATCCCGAATTCTTGATTCACGCGTCCTGCTGTCCAAGTTTTGCCCAGTTTACTGGGGTCCTAGGTTTGCTGCCTAAAGTGTAGTCTACCTTTTGGTAATAGTACAACCATTAAGTTTTCAAGTGCGCCGTTGTAGCCATAGATATTGTGGTACAAACATTGCCATGCCCATACAAGCCTTGCTTTAAACGGATGCCTTTATTATGCTCGTTAGCCCCTTTTTTTGTTTGGATTGCTTTCTCATAGTTCGTCTCAAAATATGATTTGTTCCTTAAACGGCAATATCCACCTGTTTCAGATCGAATTAATATAATTTCTGTTTATATTATTTTGGTTTTAATTAACATCTTCACACCTATGACATCATCCAATAATGCTGATAAATATCTACCAAAGTTAGATATAATAGATCAGTTTTCTCATAAACTCTAGTCAACATAGGTCATGATAAATGGGATGAGCGAGAAAAAGAAAATAGCTGTACGTATTGTTGTAGAGCCTCTTTAACAAAACCGTTTCCCAATTTCTGATGTATTTGTGCCTTCAAATCCTTAACATTTAAGTATCAGGAAGTATAAAATGTCAAAAAATGTCAATTCCTCGAACTTTTTGTTTTTAAAGTTCACTTTGGGAAAAATAAACATTTAAAATTCAGTGACAGATTGTATCATAGTTTGAAATCCTTGTTTAACAAGCTTGAGAGGGGATTGCTCCCAGGGCTTTGGTATACTGGTGAGACTGCAACATGTGATGTGTGGATTAGGCAGCTCGTCATGGGCAGTGTTATCAATGGCGCGCCAATGGAGAATGGTGAGGCAAGGCGAGGCAGTGTCGCCACCTGCCTTCGTGGTACTGTGACCTGCGAAAGGCGACGCCAAGGCGAGGATGGCGACATGGCGACACCTTTTTATTTTTTTTTAATTAGGGTTTTAGGGATAAAAGGTAATTTTAGGGCTTTTTTTATTTTGGTTCAACCGATTTACTGCGTGTGTGACTGCAACCAAGACCTAAGGCAACTGTGACTGTGACTTTGTGCGAGATTCCGGCGACGGGCGGCGGTGACCCGACAACTGGTAAGTGTCGTTTTCTCTTATTTGTTTTTCTACTTTCTTCTTCTTACTCCAGCGACTGGTACATACTGATTTCGTTTTTTTTTTCTTGATTTCTTCTCCTACTTTCTTCTTCCTCTGATTTCCTCCTCTGTTTTTCTTCTTCTGTTTCTGTTTTTCTTATTCTATTTCTTCCTCTTTTTTGTTTCTCACAAGTCACAAAGAGTACGCTATATTACTGTAACTGTAAACAATGTGTAAAAAAAATGAGTAAACAGTATGTAAAAAAATCTATTTTTTCTATAACTTATATAATATAACTAGTTAATATCGTAATTGAAATATTTTTTTAGTATCTATCTACTATCTATTTTTAGGGCCCGTTTGGTCATGGAAATTTTTCTCTTTTTTCCAGAAAATTTTTCCGGAGTTAGAAATTGTGGTGTTTGGCCATGAAAATTAGGAAAATAATTCCGGAAATTTTTTCTGAAAAGGGAAAACAAGTTTTTGTTGTTTTCACAATTTTTCAACTCCAATTTCAACTTTTATTATTATTACATATAACTCCAATCTTTTAAATTTTTACATAAAACTCTCTTTATAACATTACTTTTTCAATATTACGTATATAACAGTTTTAAAGAATAAGATAATTATAATTTCAAACTTAATGCTATCCTAATTAATATATATCTCTTTTTCTCTCTCATCATTATTTTTATCCCTTATTTAATATTCTCCCTTATTTAAGACATTATTTTACTACTAATTTATATTTATACCCATAAATATATAAAGTATTATAGTTATAATAGAAATACACAAAGTATGTTATATATAAAGTTTATACCATGTATATACCATATACACACATATATAAATATACAAAGTATTAAGAAACATACTAAGCATATTTATAATATAAATATACAAAGTATGCTATATATGAAGTTTATACCATATATATACCATATACACACATATATAAAAATACAAAGTATAAAGAAACATACTAAGCATATTTATATATTTATGGTATATGATATAATATACCATAAATATGCAAAGCATGTTTTACATAGAAATAATTTATTCACACACAGTAAAATCTTTCATGTATAAGAAAATTAAAGAAATAAATTAGCGGCATCCTAAAATTTAATAACAACTCATCATTTCCTATTTTTTAGGAACGGAAAATGAAGGAAATAAATTAAATAAATTTCTAAAAAAATAAATTTGTTTGAAAGATAATATTTGTTACCTAAAAAACAGGAAGCAGTGATCTGTTAATAGAACATCCATATTTAAAATTTTCAAATATGAGAAAACGGCTATTAATGTAAATATTATATATGTCATAATTGAAATTCATTAAATATGGCCATGTATATGTAATTATTTTTATAATAGTGGCTAATTGTGTTCTTTTCCATTAGCAGGTAAATTTTAGTTGGGTGATTTTGATAGTTTGTAAAAGTTAGGGCACAAAATCATATTTAAAAAAGTTTTTTAAAAAGTCATTTTTTTTTCAAAAAAGACATGCCAAACACAACTCCAACTCCAATTTCAACTCCAACTCCGGAAAATTTTAGTTTTCATGGCCAAACGGCTACTTAATTTTTGACTTGAAATATTTCCTAATATATTAGTGCTGTTGAGATTTTTTGATCATTTATATATGCAATTAATTATTTTAATTTTTTTGTATCAATTGTCGTCGCACTTTCAAAAGGCGCTCGCCTCGCCGCGTGGCGAGGCAGAGCCTTGTCGCCTCTTGTCGCCTTTCGCCGTCCAAAACACTGGTCATGGGTTCGAACCACTATCTACCGGGTTTGGTACTGTACGCCACCCTCCTGGATTTCTTGGTTATCAAAAAAGAAAAAGAACCACGAGAGGGGATCTGAGTTATTCTGAACTGAGAAAAATGTTCAACCTAATACTCTTTCTAATAGTTTTAAGTCACCCTTCTCTTTTTCAGGCATAGTGGCACGTGATGGTGTAGTTGGATTGTACAGGGGTTTTGTTCCCAATGCACTGAAAACTCTCCCTAATAGCAGGTACATTTTTCTCATTCCTATTGTCTTTTTCGGGTCTCTTTTCACTCTCTTTTGTTTTCTTCCTTTTGCTGCTCACTTTTTTCTCATTTTTCACGATAGTTATGTTTGACAGTTTCTATTGTGGATCTTGGCATACTATATTGGTTGATTACATTGATATAGTCAGGCTTGCATGTGTTTAAGTCTCATGCTTGGCCAAGTAATTTGCTATGTTTGCTTGGCAAACTGCTTGAAGAAATACTCAGCAGAGCTGTTATAATTGCCATCTGCAACATATTAATATCGTTGATTCATCTTAGAGCATCCTTTTTGCTCCATGAGATGACTGCATTGAACATTATCCTACCAATTCTGTCTTGAGCTAGGTTCATATATTTTTTGACCAATTATAAATGCAGAGACTTCATTTGGACTATCATATCTGTGTTGCTGATCCCCATCCTCCACCCCCCTACCTCACAAAAACAAAAAAAAATTTACGATGCCTGGTGACTTTATTTCTTCTCATCGCTCTCTAAGGGGGGGACCATTCCATATGAGGGATTACTGCTATTGTTACCGTGCACAATGATCATTGACGAAATTTAACATTCTAACCTAACACATCATTCTTTGTCTGTCTTCATTTTCTGGTGCAGTATTAGGCTCACCACTTTTGATACTGTTAAGCGTTTGATAGCAAGAAGTGAGAAAGAGTTCCAGAAAATTATGGATGAGAACCGCAGGCAAAAGGCAGAGTAATCCTAGCTATTTCACCAAGTAGGTCTTCTGGTTGCTTGATTCAATGGAGATAATTGATCTCCTCATTATTCATCGTCATTTACAAACATTGGTTCGACGAGCAAGAAACTGAGCTGTCAGTAATCTAATTTATTACCTAGATCTCCATTTTTGTAATACCAGGTTTAGTTGCCATAGTAGTTAAGTTGGCTGTCTTATGGCAATATCTATATTTTTCTTTTGCTCATTTAAATGTAGAATTACTTCATTCATTTGTGTTCTTATGTTTGTAATGTTTGAAGCGACTTGCAGTCTCCTTTATCCTTAGTTTATTTGTTTCCACCTTGTAATGGCAAAAAGCTACTCCCTCCATTTCATTTTGTTTGTGGTTTTAACCTAAGCAAGCATTAGTTATACACTATTTAGTAGTTAGGTGTATAACTAATGCATGGAAATTTAGCTTTTTCTACATTTTGTCCCCCATATTTGTGGTGGGTAGTTTTGTAAACAATTAAACAAAAAGAAATTATGCAATGCATGTTATTTTTTATTACACCAAACTAGATGCTGCATAAGAACAAGTATCATATAGCTAATGCAAGCATAATTACCAGCATTACTAATGCAAACATTATGAATACACCATATTTTACACTATTACACTATTTTTATACTTCCTAGCAAATGACCGTAAGTGTCAATAGAGTTCGAGTTCCTGTTTTGCAAATGGTGTAAAGAGTGTCTACAGAATATATGTACAACAAATAATTGAAGTTAGTGAGCGTCAATCAAAAGTTTTAAGATACGGAGAAGCATTCTAGAGAGTAAACATTTTTTTTAAAGAGAACTTTTAGGATAAGTGGAAGTAAGACTGCATATATATGTATCACAAATTTAGTCAAACATAAGAACGGAATTGAGGTGAGTTTAGATGGAAACAATTTAGATCTCAAGGCTTGTTATCAAAGAATGGAATGATAAAAGTAGATGTTACACAATCAAAATGGGATGATTGAAAAGATGTATTATGAGGGTGTTTATGTGATAGGAATTCTATCAAAATGAAAGGTAAGTTGTATAGAATAGTTATAAGACCAACGTTATGTTGGAGTGAATGTTGGATCGCTAAAGTACGACACTATAAGATGAGTACCTCAAACATGTGGATGCTAAGATGGATGTATGCTCATACGACACTAGACAACATTATAAATAACCACACGTTGAAAAGGTTCAAGTAGCACAGATAGAGGATAAAATAATAGAAGGTCGTTGCTTGAGATATTTTGGCCATGTTTTACATCGACAGCCGTATGTATCAGTCCGTAAATGTGAAATCATGATGAGTTATACTGTTTGGTAGACCCGGAACCACTTAGAAGGAAGTTGTTTTAAAGGAATCCCTCATGAAATTGTAGAGTTGCATCAATAAGGTTTTGACTTTTGAGCTTTCTCATCTTGATAAAACTTAGAAGAAATATTAGCTTGCCAAGGAATTGGGACATTGTAGGTAATGTTAGCATCAAAGTCAGCACAGAAGAAAATATGATCATTGGTAAGGTTCTTGATCAAGATTGAAAATGACTCGAAATCGCTTTGACACAGAAAAGGGTGAAAGAGAGATTGACAAAAGATGTAACTTGAAATTCTTTAGTAACCCTTGGGAAGAATAAAGAAGCTAGGACGACACCTAATGGCATAATTAATCCAATAAATATTCCCAATGTCAAATAGTACTTGGAATTATTTACTGAATCAAATGTTCTAGTGTTGGTGAGTGATTTTTCTCAAGAAATCATGGCTAGTGTCTCCCAAAAATTTCAGTCTGAAATTTTCTTGTTTAGTTATATTTTTCAAAAATGACCTTGAAACTAACAATTGAGTACATATTATAGAAACAATGTGACAAAAAAATATTAAAATAAAAAATAGATGATACATAGAATAAAATTAAAATTTTTAACAAAATATAAAGACATTAGGAAAACTTTCGAACACATGAAATAATCTTGAAACAATAACACCAAAGGGAGCACATGTTTAGCTACTCTTTTTTCTTGGCGTATGTTTAGCCGCGGTGGGCTAAAATGCATCGACCATGGCAAGATGACGAAATATTACAACAACCACAACAACGATGGTAAACCCTGGCAATGGAAATACGACATACACTCTCCCCTTTGACGATTAGGAGTTTTCTCCCAGCTAAATTCCAATTTATTCAGGAGAAGGAGTTAGAAGACGAGTGTAACAATGTCCAACCTGATATATCAACATTTGAGCCAAATTACAATTCTCTGATGTGAGTGCTTCCACGTCTACGTCCACATCCATACAACCAACTGTAAAAGTGCCTCAGATGCCACCTCTGGAGGACTCTTTTTCACTGGAGCGATTACCGTGAAATTCCTCGGGGAAGGGGATTTCGCTAGAATATGCAGATAGCAAGGTAAGAGATGTAAATTTTGAGAAAGGTGACAAAGTTCTATTGAAGGTGTCACCCATGAATGGTGTAATGTGTTTTGGTAAGAAAGGCAAGTTGAGTCTGAGGTATATTGGATTCTTTGATATCTTCAATGGGTAGGGTCAGTGGCTTATAAGCTGGACTTGCCTATTAGCTTGAGTGGGGTTTATCCGGGATTCCCCGTATTTATGCTCAAGAAGTACCACAGTGATGGTTACTATATTATTCGTTGGGACATCGAATTGCTTGATAAAGAGCTCTCATACAAAGAGGAGCCAATTGATATATTGGATAGGGATGTGAGGAAGTTGACAACCCGAGTCATTCCATCCGTGAAAGTTTAATGGAGGAACCACATAGTTGAAGAAACAACTTAGGCGATGGAGGTGGATATACACAAGCGGTACCTGCATTTGTTCATAGACTCAGGTAATTACTTTTTATTTTAGTTATGTCATTTTGGGCTAATTGTTATTCGGGGACAAACTAGTGGTAATTGGTATCTAATGAATTGAACCAATTCATTGTTACACTAAATAAAAGAGTAGGACCTTTGCAATTTTTTTCCTTTAGGCAATGTTTGGAAAATTCAGGGCCGACCTAGTCTTAGGTGTATCCTTAGGGTGTGATGGTCTAAGGAAATTTGGTAGTAAATTGAGCATTAGTGGGTTTGTTTAATTTGATTTTGTAGTAGAGAACGAGTTTAGAAACCCTTAGAAACTTTCGGTACGTAAAATGGATCAATAGAACATTGATTATAGAGTTTACTGTGAAAGAGTTAGTTCGTGATGTTGGATTTGGAGAGACGCATTGTAAAATAGCCTGAACTATGGTGAGGCCCCAAGTTGCTGCCTTGGGAGAACTGTTGTATCATTAACCGTATAGCCGTAATGGAGATCTCAGTGGTCTACGAGCCGCTGCAGTTGTAACTTTGCTGTCGTAGTGGTAAAAATGTTGAATTTCAGTTTTTAAAATCAAAATACTCATTTTACATATCTTGTTTTCCGAAAATGAGTTAAGGCTTAGCAAGGGGAGATTTTTTGCACTTTTGGGAGTTTTCATCTTTAAAGGTAAAGTTTCCCTATTTTCTAAACTTGAATTACTTCCTAGAATCCTTAGAAATCGCTAAAATCATGTTCAAGGTAGAAATTAGGGTTTAACCCTAAATTATGAATTAAATATAAATTGATGAGAATTTGAGTAAATTCAGTTGGTAATGATCTTAGGGTGTTTGAAAACACGTATTTAATTAGAATTATTACTGTTTATGCTAAAATATGTAGAATCCATGAAGTTTAAAGTGTATAAAACCCTAAGAGGATGAACTGCTATGACCCAACTAACCAAATCATGCGGGCACCAACTTTAAATCCATCTAGACAGGAGACCCTTATCACCCAATTGAAATATATGTGGAATTCATTAAGCAACAATAAATTCTCTTAATTTGTAACAATCGATTCACAAAACTTTAATATAAAAAGAATACTTTTTCCAAGGACCTAGTCTAAATAGGTACAAGATCTACTATGAGAAAGTACAAAATAGTACACATGACGTAATTTCCACCATAAGAAACAATGATAGAAATTTCTAGAGATCTCTACCGCCTCAAGTATGAAACATCTACTGATCCTACAACCAAACTATTGATGTACTATGGTCTCATAGCACTTTCGATGCTTAAAACTGGAAAATAGAAAGTACTTAGGTTTGTTTTGGTAGATATGATATATTTTTGTGTCTATTTTGTAGAAAACTAGGTTTTGGAGCTTGAAAGGAGAATAAAAGTTGAAGTTGCTGAAAAGACTGCAGTTACGAGCCTACTTGCTGCCGTACGTACTAATTACGGGCATTGTAAGTGGCTTCGTATATTTCAGAGGTGCTAACTCCTGAGAACCTGAAAGATGATTTTTGTCCTGACATTGACGAAGGGATATGTCACGACCCGAATCGGGGCCCTAGCCGTGACGAGTATCCCAAACCATGAAGGCCTGGAATACCCTTTCTCTATCTGGTAATCATGCATAATATTCATAAAACATAAGATAATGCGGAATTGAAATTTAATACGGAAACATGGTCGAATCTGAAATAGAAATATCTGACATCAGTCTGCGAAATCTCTACTAAGAACATAGCAGCTGTCTGAAAAGAAACTGGGACAAGGCCTCCAGGAGACCAAAATATAACTACTAATAATACTCTGAACAATCTGCAGGCCTTCTGGAGTAAAGAAGGCTCGCCACTGTACAGTCTGATCTGCAAGTCTGACTATCTACTGCTTATCTGGACCCCTAACTGAGCCTCAGAACCTGAGAGGTTGGAGGGGGGAGGGGGTCAGCACAAAAATACTGGTACGCAGAGCTAATCCAAAAATAATCATTTATAGTTAACATATATGAGAGTAATTTAAAACAGTTCATAAACGATCGTATAGTAGGAAATCTCATGGGCATCTTTAAGAAACTCTGTGAAAAACATCTAAAATCTGTAACACTCTTTATACTTTTCTGCGCTAGGTGGTATATCCTACAATTCTTAAAAGTTCCATGGGCCATATGGAAACTGCCATTGACTCGGCAGCCAAGCCCCCAACCCAAGTGTGCCGCAAGGGTTAGAGTATCTAACTCTACTACGCCACATGGCCGTCGCCAGCGTACAATAATAATCTATCCTTATCGGCAAATACGGTTTCAGGATAAGAGTTACTTGAACTCACGCCTTCTTCGGGTAACCACCTAACACTCTTTAAGCCCCTTTTTAAAACTCTATGAAAACATGCATTCTCTGAAAATTTACTCTGAAGACATCTTCTGAACACATACTCTAAAAACATACTCTGTTATGGCATAATTACATACGGTATCGTCATACCATTGACCTGCAAGTCATATCTCTGAGCCATTGTTAAATTTTCATGGATCTCTGTATAAACATATGCAATTAACTCATCTTTTGAATCAAAACATAGTAGCTTCAAGATACCCTCTCAATAACTCTAAGACAATGTTTTCAAATACTACGGCTTTTCAAATCACAAGAACATGCATTTCAATTCTCTTTTCAATAAAGCCAAAATCTTTAATTTAATACAAGAGAGGGAGTCCATAATTCATTCTCTCAAACAAAGATCGAATCTTAGTTTCATACATAAACATATACCTGTAAATCAATTTAGGGGGAAAAACCATAATAACAAAGCATAATAACATTTAAACCTTTGAAGCACATAATCTATAATATAGTTTTCAAAACCCCCATAAAATACATGCATTAAAACTTAAATCATGCTTTTATCAAATTTCAGGCCCATGTAGTTTTTAGGATAAACCCCACGCACCTCTATTTCGAAAAATAATGGGTGCTTCTTGAAGCCTGTGGATTGGGGATTCTGAATCTCAAATAAATTTTGAAAACCCACGGTTAAATCTTGATTTATTTGGATTTTTAGTTTGAAACCCTTGGGAGTGTTCTTGAGAATTTTTAGATGAATGTGGATGTATTTTGGAGAATTGGGGACTGAATTTCGTGTTTATGGCTGAATAAGGGTGGGAAAAGGACCATTTTCCCCCCAAAACGGAGTGTTTAAGTCACTTGAAACCATAAGATATGTGCTGCATATGATATCACATATATTTACATAGGCGCCGCATATGATATCGCCTATATTTACATAGACGCCGCATATGATATCTCCTATATTTACATAGGCGCCGCATATGATATCGCCTATATTTACATAGGCGCCGCGCCGCATATGCTATCGCATATGCTTTCCAGTGGCCATGTGCGATTGGTTAGGCAACGCATACTACTTTGAAAGGCCATAACTTCTTGCTCGGGTGTCGGATTTTAGCAAAATTGGTATCGTCGAAAAGTTAACTCGAAGACCTATCATTTGACACATAGTAGGCTCTCTAATTCGACATATACAGAGAGTTATGGTCGATGGAAGATGACACAAATCACAACATCCACTAAAACTTAATCGATCGAAATAGTTTCAACTCGTCCTTTAGTTGAAGGACCTCTATGGTCTAAATTCATGCTCAAATGGATTCACATAATAAATAAACATTCCAAATTGGCATAGGATTTAAGGCTCTGGGATTATCAACGCATCAGAGTCATGATTTTTATTCTAGCCTGAAATGCGGGGTGTTACATTATATCCCCCTTGGGATCATTCGTCCCCGAATGATGGATAGAATGTTGAAGTCTTAAGGGTATGGGATAACGCGGACATGCTATGTTCCGTAAGAAAGAATACACTGATCGGAAACATGACTATAAGATTGGAACTACTGATGTTTTAAATGCTTATGCCGGACATGCATATCCGAGGCATGGAATACACAACTGAAGCTACTCATAGGCTGAATTCTCATAATGAATCATGCATATCTGATGCATGGATCTGTGACCGAGTTGTTCTCATGAATACAAGACTGAATACACTGATAAACTGAACTTTTCTATTGAACATGCATTTCTAATGCATGCATATCTGACTGAACTAACGTATGAACGTATGGCTAAATACGCAATAATAACTGATGTGAAGCTCGTAATAAGAATCTATGCATGCAACTGAATGAGGTATCTCCCCCTTGGTACCCTATGCCCCTCTATGAATGCTCAATTCACTAAGATACTCGGAAAACTGAGGCGATGCACAGGGCACCTACGAATTGAATCATAACTGAACATCTGGAATCTGAATTTAATGCATGATGCATGAACTGGGCTATACTCGTAACTACTGGTATACTCTATCTTGGAATAGTAGCATGTCTGAGATTTAGAGTAGCATGACTAAGTGCAAAGATGAGAAAATAAGTCATACGAATCTGACTGCTAAACTAATCTGACTGCTAAACTAACTTATTGGCCATACAAAATGAATTATACTACACCCTCATACTTAACTGTAGTATCTCTTCATCACAATTTTTTAAAGAAATTCTAGCAGTAATAGGGAGCCATGAATCTTGGGTATGGATTACACAAGACATCCAACTGAGGAATCACCACATTGACACTACTCTGCAGTCTGGAACATAGGCATATAACTCCTGAATTAGGATAGAATTACCAGGCCTTTGGCATTACAACTTCTTACTTTCAAGCTTAGCACACTTCTCGAATATCACTTAACTATATTATTCTCCTTAAATATCATATTCATTCAACTCAGCTTAAAATTCTCATATGAGCATTGACAAATCTTTCTACTAATGTCGGAAATAACTTAATTCCTTTGCCGTGATCAAGCCAACTCTAAGTCACAAAAATACAACATGCCAGACCACACTATTATTCTAAACCATATGATGCAATCTTCTATATCTCCTTTAAAGATCACATCCTAAGTATAACATGCCTTACCACTTCATTGACTACTCTGAACTCTTACTATGAAGTCGCTAGCGCATATAGCGTTCCTTTACAACAATCTCAACATGTCATTCAAGCCTATCTTTATAACCACATATGAACTTCAAAGCAAACACTTATAAAGGCATACTTCAGATATTCTCTAAACCACTATCAATATCACTCCCACGAGCTACCCCAAGAACATACATATACAAAATTCCACTAACCATCACATAAATAAAAACTTGGCCCCAAATCTTACTTCATACTTACGGCCTTATCTAAATAAGCGTACTATGATCTTCCATCAACAAGGAATAATTACTCACCACCACCATCACCGCATAAGGAGGAGTCACAAAAAGGTTAGAACATAAGATTTGGAGGCATGGAATGATACTATATGAAGCTTGACACTCATCTGAGGACTGAGGAATAGCAAAACAACAACAGGGACTCACCAAAACGCTCTGAATTTAGGGTATTCATGGCTTTAAGATGAATCTCACCAATCATTTAGCGTAAAACATGAGTTATGGAAACGGAGCACATTATAAAGTGTGAGTACATGACTCTCTATCATATGTATGAACGTGAACTGATCATGGAACTAAATCGTAAAACATGAGTAAGTATTAGGATCACTGAGAAATACTGAGATAGGAATGGGTTGAGATTCATCCTTACTTTTTGATGTTCTATATCATCATGACATCACTACAAGAATCTGAAAGTCTTACTTGGTTATTCGTTTAGTCATCTCCCCCTTAGCTTCAAGCCATCATCTTAAGTTTTTGGGAGATACCTTACTAGACTTTAAACTTAACTGCACTCACTATACTCTGGGTTCTGAGATATGACAATACAAAAAATTAATAAAACTTAACCCGAAAGACCACATATGAGAGTGGAATGCCCACTGCTAATACTACCTCCTGAGGCACACTCTATCATTCTATAACCCCAATAGTCATCATCTATTACTCGAACACTTACTAACTTCGAATCTTTATGAGTATCCCCAAAGTTGAAGTGCACACCCTCTAGTGCCTCTACTCTTATTTCTATTAGCACAACTTTTAAGGACTCGAGCTTAGATTATAACACCTGACATGGGTATCACCAAGTCTTCAATGATCCACTCTATTTCTATCGTAGTCTACCAACATAGCAACTTCAAACTTATTTTACTCTACTATGAGAATCATGTTCATATCAAAAGGCTCAACGCTATCAATCAAAGGTCCTTAACTTGGCTATTTAGAACACCATATACCATCTAGCTAGTCTTTTTCCACCAAGCAACTCAATGGTACCAGTAGCCACACACAACATGTAATAGCCTTAGAAAAATACTACAACTTCATACCACCTTGGGCATACTTCTACATCATATATACAACGTCATACTTCATTACGAATCAAATAAACTTAGGCACTTGCATACACTGTTCAAGCCTATAGATCACTTCCATATAACTAGTATCATTAACCAAGAAATCATCACATCCACCTCCATGGCCATCAATTGTTTCAAACTTAAATGTCTAGTGCTAAACATGATTTACAACCAACCTTACACACAATCCTCACTTAGAAACTATGAAATAAACATCAAGAAACACTAGTACACTAGAAATTCATAACCACAATAATCGATTATGACCTTACGGTTTTCCTTGTCATAATCCATTAGCACGTACTATTTCAACACATCAAGCTTACAAATCTAATCCCATGAAACATGTATCATCAATCTCTTGCCACTATTCACCACCACACTATTTTAATTCAAGCCTATAGTCTAGCATCAATCATTTACAACCAATGAAGAGTGCAACATAATATAAATATACTAATCCTTCAAATTGGGATATTCTACCCAAATACTTCAAAAATATACTACATACTTTCTCACAAGTAGTATTAGTTTACAACTACCAATGAGAAGGAGGTTAAGGGGTAAGGTCACATAATAGACATGATCAACCTTAAGCTTATATTATAACCATACAATCTTATCTACTTATACGACTTTCTCACATCACACTTACTTAGCCCAATGGGCATTTAGACTACCTTCAAATACCCCATATGACAATGAGTCTATACTTACAACCTACTGGCTAATCTAGCCATTTTCATTCATAGCCTATAAGGGCTTTTTGTAACCACCTTAAATATCCACTCTAGGCTCTTTCTCTATTTTGAAAGAAAGAAAACAAATAACATTCTGAGTCAACACTTCCTTCATGGACTACCATACAATCCATAAATGGTACCACCACATTAGTCTACCACCACAAAAGGGTAAATCATTCTCAATCAATGTTTATTCAACTATAAATATTTAATCACAAAAGTCACCCTCATACTGACCTCTAACCTTGTGACTTCATATCACAAACTTCTTGGTCTAATTTCACTACCAATAGGTCATGACAACGACACTCTAACTTATACTACTACTCGGGTGGAAATACAGTTCCAACAAACATAAGAACAACAAGATGAACAACAAGTTGCTAGTGAATAAAAATAGGCCTCACACGGCTTCACTAGACTTTGATTTTTGTGTTTTAAAGAAGAATAAGATAAATGACAAGGCAACTATGCTAGTGGATCGAAATAGGCCTCACACGACTTCACTAGACTTTTGTTTTCAACAACACAATGATATCAAGATTACAAGAGATAGAAGTTTGATACACAATATTCAATAACTCAAGAATACACATCTTACTCTTGTCTCAACTGAACGCCTCTTAAGAACAAGGACACAATTTTTACACTAGGGAACTCCTCTCCCGTCCTTTGTGGGACTTCTGAAATTTTTGCTAGATAATTGAAGAATATCTGGAACACCAGAGTGAGGAAGAAATTAGGATAACTTTTTTTTTCATATGGGTGACACCATAGCACGAATTAGAGTATGAAAGAGGAACATTCTGACTCTATAGCACGAACTAGAATATAAAGAAAGAGAGACATTTCTAAATGCCTTGTAGCCTCCTGCTTATAAGTGTGACACGCTACACACCTATAAACAAGACTCTACCCGACGCAATTTCGCAGATAGCCTGGGACCATGAACCGTGCTCTGATACCAAGTTTGTCATGAACCAAACCGGGGCCCTAGACGTGACGAGTATCTCGAACCATGAAGGCCGAGAATACCCTTTCTCTATTTGGTAATCATGCACAATATTCATAAAACATAAGATAATGCGGAATTGAAATTTAATACGGAAACATGGTCGAATCTGAAATAGAAATATCTGACATCAGTCTACGAAATCTCTACTAAGAACATAAGTAGCTGTCTGAAAAGAAACTGGGACAAGGCCCCCAGTAGACCAAAATATAACTACTAATAATACTCTGAACAATCTGCAGGCCTTCTAGAGTAAAGAAGGTTCACCACTACACAGTCTGACTATCTACTGCTTAACTAGACCCCTAGACTGAGCCTCAGAACCTGAGAGGTTGGAGGGGGGTCAGCACAAAAATACTGGTATGCAGAGCTAATCCAAAAATAATCATTTATAGTTAACATATATGAGAGCAATTTAAAACAGTTCATAAACGATCGTATAGTAGGAAATCTCATGGGCATCTTTAAGAAACTCTGTGAAAAACATCTAAAATCTTTAACACTCTTTATACTTTTCTGCGCTAAGTGGTATACCCTACAATTCTTGAAAATTTCATGGGCCATATGAAAACTTCCATTGACTCGGCAGCCAAGCCCCCAACCCAAGTGTGCAGCAAGGGTCGGAGTCTCTAAATCTACTACGCCACACGACCGTCGCCAGCGTACAATAATAATCTACCCGTATCGACAAATACGGTTTCAGGCTAAGAGTTACTTGAACTCACGCCTTCTTCGGGTAGCCACCTAACACTCTTTAAGCCCCTTTTTAAAACTCTATGAAAGAATACATTCTCTAAAAATATACTCTGAAGACATCTTCTGAACACATACTCTAAAAACATACTCTGTTATGGCATAATTACATATGGTATCGTCATACCATTGACTTGCAAGTCCTATCTCTGAGCCATTGTTAAATTTTTATGGATCTCTGTATAAACACATGCAATTAACTCATCTTTTTGAATCAAAACATAGTAGCATCAAGATACCCTCTCAATAACTCTAAGACAATATTTTCAAATACTATGGCTTTTCAAATCACAAGAACATGCATTTCAATTCTCTTTTCAATAAAGCCAAAATCTTTAATCTAATACAAGAGAGGGAGTCCATAATTCATGCTCTCAAACAAAGATCAAATCTTAGTTTCATACATAAACATATACCTGTAAATCAATTTAGGGGGAAAAACCATAATAACAAAGCAGAATAACATTTAAACCTTTGAAGCACATAATCTATAATATAGTTTTCAAAACCCCCATAAAATACATGTATTAAAACTTAAATCATGATTTTATCAAATTTCAAACCCATGTAGTTTTTAGGATAAACCCCACGTACCTCTATTTCAGAAAATAATGGGTGCTTCTTGAAGCCTGTGGATTGGGGATTCCGAATCTCAAATAAATTTTAAAAACCCACGGTTAAATCTTGATTTATTTGGATTTTTAGTTTGAAACCCTAGGGAGTGTTATTGAGAATTTTTAGATGAATGTGGATGTATTTTGGAGTATTGGGGACTGAATTTCGTATTTATGGTTGAATAAGGGTGGGAAAAGGATCATTTTCCCCCCAAAACGGAGTGTTTAAGTCACTTGAAACCATAAGATATGCGCCGCATATGATATCATATATATTTACATAGTCACCACATATGATATCGCCTATATTTACATAGGTTCCGCATATGCTATCGCATATGCTTTCCAGTGGCCATGTGCGATTGGTTAGGCAATGCATACTACTTTGAAAGGCCATAACTTCTTGGCCGAGTGTCGAATTTTAGTAAAATTAGTATCGTTGGAAAGTTAACTCAAAGACCTATCAGTTGACACATAGTAGGCTCTCTAATTCGACATACACAAAGAGTTATGGTCGATGGAATCTGACACTAATTACAACATCCACTAAATCTTAATCGATCGAAATAGTTTCAACTCGTCTTTGAGTTGAAGGACCTCTATGGTCTAAATTCATGCTCAAATGGATTCATATACTACATAAAAATGCCAACTTGGCATAGTAGTTAAGGCTCTGGGATTATCAACGCATCAGAGTCATGGTTTTTATTCTAGCCCGAAATGCAGGGTGTTACAGGATACTTACGTCTCATAGGTACTATTTATGATTCCGTTAGTGCCAACACAAGTATCAGAAGTTGAATGTTCAAAGAATCTTAATATTGAAGAGATTTATGATACCTACGATGGGGTCACTTACAAAACATAATGTAATACCCCGTATTTTTGGGCTAGACTTTGAAGTGTCGCTCTTACGTGTGTAAACTATAATCCCATGATTTACTTTTGAATTCATGTGTCATGATCTTTATCCTAGTGTGTGAAGTGATTTATAGGTAAAAAATATTCATAAGAATCACTTAGAACAAAGTTGAGTTAAGAGCCTTTGATTCGTCCAAAGTTTGATATTCGATTCTACAAGGGTCTACTTTGAACGTATATAAATTTTGATAAACGTAGAATTTTGCAGCTCAAGACCCACCAAATTGTAGATAATTGAGTAATCTTTCCAGCGATACCAATTTCTCCTTAATACGATACCCGAGCGAAACGTTATAAACATTTTCATGAGAGAGGCAGTGAGGGCATGCGATTAGCCCGCGGCGCACACTCCATCGCCTGTTCCTATTTTATAGCTTTTGGTTCCACATTTTTAAGGGCAAATGGGTCTTTTTTGCCTATCCAAATTCATCCATAACACATAATTAAATCCCCCAAGGAGCATTATTGGCCCCTTTATTCATAATTTCTCTCCAAGAAAGCCTTCCTCTCCAAGAACAAGCCCTAACCTCCTCCCAAGAACTTCAATGTCAAGTTACATTCTGTTCTAGATAAATAAGAATCTACGTTCTCTAGTCCAAGAATTCCAAGAAAAGCTTTCAAGATCATCTCCAAGGCTTTTCAAGGTCAAGATTTCTTCATCAAATCAAACCTATTAAGGTATGTGAAGTTATGAACAAGGGTATCCTTTCACCCTTGTTCCCAAATTACATGATTTTAAGATTTAACTTACTTTTTTTGAAGTAGGATTCATACCCAAGTTTATATGTTCTTGAAGCATGTTATTATCATGAGATTTAAAGCTTTAAGTATATCAAGAAGTGCTTATGTTTATGTTATTCACTTACATGATATATATAATGAATGAGCTTGCACTATCTTGACTTGTTATTATTAAAATATTTTAAGATTGTTATTGAGCATAAAGTTTTATTATGAATTGACATGAGTTTAAAGCATGGGTTTTAAGCCCTAAGTTTAAGTATTGAGATTTTAAGAAGATCATGCTCTTAAGTTTTATTTGATAAGTTTATACCAAGAATGAGTTTGAGTTTTCAAGAAGACTATGGTCTTAAGCTTCTTTGATGGTTTTATACCAAGATTTAAAGAAAGATGGATCTTTTGATCCCAAGCTAAGATATGGAATCCACATTTATTCATTTTGATTACAGTTTAAAGAAAAGAGAAGCATAACTGGTTTTCATTATAAAACCCTTATGCTAAGTTAAGGTAGATTTCCTAAAGTATGAGCACTAAGTAATAAGGGAGTAGTATTTAGCACCGAGTTGGGTATGCTTCCAAGGCCACATGCCCTAGAACTATGAGCCACCGTAGGTTTAAAGTCCCAATATTGGTTAAGTATAGTGATCACTTAAGTTAAGGTTCTATTCCGATGGGAAGGGTAGAACATCTTTTCGTAATGCGAGCTCTCCCCACCGTGGGTAAGACGTTGGACTCCATGATAGTTCACATGTTGTATATCGGTTAGAAAAACCTCCCTGAGAAAGAATAAAGTAAAGCTTTTAGAAATTAAGTGTTATGGCTTACAAGGATTGTCTTTGTGATATATTACTCATGTTTATGATTTTATAGATTTTGTTTTATTCAAGCCCAAGGTGAGTTATTTACACTTAGCATTCATTGTTTAAAGTTTTATATGTACAGTAAGTTATTGTTTTAACTTATGCATTCACCCCCATATACTAAGTATATTTCAGAAGCACTGATCCACATATATGTCTATGTGCTACATTATCTCATAATGTAGGTACAAGTTGTAGTGCACATATCATAATCAGACAGTTGCAGCTTCCAGTCAGCAGATGATGAGTTCTTTTGATTTGAGGACTCGAGTCAACTACAGTTTTAGTACCATTCTTTTATTTAGTCGTATATATTTAGAATGGCTGGGAGTCATGTCCTGGCTACCTATAGTTAGTATTAGTAGAGGTTTCATAGACAGTTAGTAGAGTTGATGTATTTGATTTCAGTTTTGTTTTGTATAACCAGAGTTGTAATCATTTTAATAGTTTTATTTTGAAAATTTTCAGCTAGAGACTTTTCTTCCGCTCATTTCTTTAAGATTTATGTATCTTATTCAGTTGCTCACGAGTTATGCTAGTATAAGTGATAGCTTAGGATCACTTGTGTTCCTAAGCACCGTGTGACATCTAGGGGGTAGTCTCAGGGCGTTACATATAAGTACCACTTACTCCTTATAAGTGCCTTCGTAAGTGGGATTCTTGTAGTTTGAAGAGTATAGGTCACTTATGACAACCACTTATGGAGCGTAAGCACTACTTACGGTTCGTAAGTGGCTACCAATCCAGTTTTTACTATTTGTTTTGTTTAGGATTTTTAGGATTCTGATGAAAACTATAAATACCCTTTTGACTTTTCTATATTAGTTTATGCACTTTTTACACTCATAAACATATATTGATTTCAAGATTTGACTTTTGATTTTGGAATTCTTTGTTCTTGGTTTTACAGTTGATCATTAATTTGGGATTACTGGTTTTGTTCTTAAATTATTATGAGATTCATCTTATGTTTTCTTTACTAAATTCCATGGATGTTTTTGCAAGCATGAGCGGCTAAACCACCTAATTAGGGTTGTGGGAACCCTAGTGGAATAACAAAGTAGAGAAAGTGCAACGTTGTTCTTGATCAATATTCTTGCATGTATTGTGGTCATCTTTAATTTAATTATTTTCTTAACAGTGGCCAATGTTGAGAACCTTCTTGTATTCACTACTTACTTCACAAGAGAGGTAGATATTAGGATATGAAAATCACGATAGTAATTTGAGGCTACCAACCCTCTTCTAATTAACTTGACACTTAAAAGGGAATAGTTAATTTGAGATCTATGATAAGGGTTAATAAGGCAACATCGAGATTAAAAGGTAAAGAGTGAAATTCAGTAAAGGCATTCATAAGACGATTAGAGATACATAACTTATCAGATTCTACAAGCAAGATGATAGGATAATTTAACGGAGCCTAATAAATCTACGGAGTTAAGAAGTCAGGGATAACACAGTCCTAGTATTCATTTTGTATTAATTTCAAACAAAGCAACCAAGACTTTTCACTTTTGATACTGTTTTCACTAAACTCCTCCATTTACTTTCCTATATTTTTCTAGATACTTCAATAGATTCGTGTGAGATATTCGACCTATTCTCCATGGGTTCGATCCCAACCTTTTTTAGGTTACTATATTTGACATCAATCGCATTATACTTCTTGGAGGTATAGTTTTGGGTGACATCAAATTTTGGCACCATTGTCAGATAATATAGTTATAGATTAATTGACAAAGTTTTTTGAGGTTAGTTTTTTTTTCTGTTGTTCTTGGGGCATACGCCAGTGTATGCCCAGTACTAGAATTCAATGCAATCCCTTTATCCTATTTGATCTAGAGTTTGAAAGAACCCTACTATAGAATCCTAAAATATTAAAACATAGTCGTTAAGCTCATCATGAGGGGCTTCGAGATGATCCCCTTAACTTGCCTTCCCCATCTCTGTATGGTGTTTAAGAGATAGCTGTGTTGTAATACCCCATGTATAAAAGCTTCTGTGTATTATACGACTCAGTCTATTGAGTCGTACATACTTCATATGAGTCGTATGTAGTGACTCATACCCATGTTAGTGTAGGGTAATTTGGATTTTGTTCAAGGTAGGAGTTGACCCTAGAAGTTATAAAGAATCATATGAGTCGTATAATGTGAAGTCGTGAGTTCAGCAGTGTAGGCTCCCTAAGATTCTATCCAAGTTACGAGTGGGTGGTGGTGGCTACAAGTTGTATGGAGATGTTACTAGTCGTAGGTTTAGATTCATATATTGGCTAATGTATACTCTCTTGGATTCTTCCAAGCTTACGAGTTAGGAGGCCTAGTTTTACCTCACCATTCGAGTCGTATGGTTGAGTCAAGAAGACTGACGACCAATTTTTGAGAAGTTTAGTTAAAGGGCCTTTTGGTCTTTTCCCCTCTATTAACTCCAAACCCATGACTATATTCCCAAAAGAGTGTTATTTTCTGTCGCTTTTCAGTCAATTAACAACATTATCTCTCCCCCCATTTCCAAGAACATCAAGAATATGGTTTCTCTCACCAAGTCACCATTCAAGTCCCAAAGTTCAAGCTCTCTTCACAAGTCAAGAAATTCCAGGTATGTGGGATTTATGAACAAGGTTATTCTTTCATCCTTGTGCCCAAAAATATGATTTTTAAGATTTAATTCACTTGTTTTGAATTAGGGTTCATACCCAAATAACTATATTCTTGAAGTATGATACTATAATGTGATTGAAGCTTTAAGTGCATCAAGATTTACATATGTCCATGTTTTGACTTATAAGATTCATATTGTGATTTGAATTTCATTATCTTGACTGGAATATTTTTAAAAGATTCAAAGATGATTATTTAGCATGATGTTTTTGTTATGAATTTCTATGAACTAAAGTATGAATTCCAAGTTCTAAGTACAAGTATTGAGTTTACATGAAGTTGATGCTCTTAAGCTCCATTGATATGTTCTATAACATGATTTAAAGAAAAGTTTGATCTTCTGATCTAAAGATAAGACATGAAATCCACAAATTGTTCATCTTGATTATGAATTAAAGTACAGAGAAGCATAACTGGGTTTCATTCCATAAGACCTTATGCTATTTTAAGGTAGATTTCTTAAAGTATGAGCATATAAGTATTTTGAGAGTAGTAACTACATTGTGTTGCTAGACCCGGGATCAAATCTCTCTTATGTGTTGGTAGACCCGAGATGAAATCTCTGTTATGTAACTCCGTTGGTTGCTATAAATTTTGGGGTAGGTCCTGAAAATCTCTCCCAGACCTTCTCAGTTTCTACCCTAGTGGGTGAGTCAGTTGTTGCTAGATGAGTCTATATGTAGTGTCCTACTACCATCCTCCATAAGATCATACTAGCAGACCTAATAGAATTAGAGATGGTAGACTTTGATGTTATTCTAGGCATGGATTGGCTCTATTCATGCTACACATCTATAGATTGTCGCTCCCACATGGTAAAGTTTCAGTTTCCTGATGAAGCAATTTTTGAGTTGGAGGGTAGTTTTGTGTCTCCCAAAGGTTGATTTATCTCTTATCTCAAGGCTCAAAAGTTAATATCAAAAAGGTGTGTCTACCATTTAGTTCAAGTCAAAGATGCTAAGTCTGAAGTCTGGATAGTTTAGTCAGTCCGGGTAGTAAATGAGTTTCTGTAGGTTTTCTCAAAAGATCTGCCAGGGGTACCTCCAGAAAGAGAAGTAGAGTTTGGTATTGATCTTCTTGGTGATACTCATCCCATCTCTATTCCTCCATATCGTATGGCTCTGACCAAACTTAAAGAGTTAAAAGAGCAACTTAAAGACCTCTTAGATAAAGGTTTCATCAGACCCAGTGTTTCTCTGTGGCATGCTCCAGTCCTATTTGTGTGCAATAAAGATGGTACTCTCAGAATGTGTATAGACTACAAACAACTAAACAAGGTTACCATCAAGAACAAGTATCCCATTTCTAGAATCGATGATTTGTTCGATCAACTTCAAGGTGCCCGGTGGTTCTCTAAGATTGCCCTTAGGTTGGGATACCACCTATTGAAAGTTAGAGAACAAGACATTTTGAAGACAACATTCTGAATAAGGTATGGCCATTTTGAGTTTGTAGTTATGTCGTTTGGACTAACAAATGCTCCCACAACTTTTATGGATTTGATGAATAAGGTCTTCAAACAGTACTTGGACATGTTTGCCATTGTCTTTATAGATGACATATTGGTGTATTCCAGGAGTGAGGAGAAACAAGAAGACCATTTGAGAATAGTACTGCAGACCCTCAAGGACTGTTAACTATATGCAAAGTTTGGTAATTATAAATTTTGGTTGGAATCTGTTACCTTCTTGGGGTATGTTATTTCAGGGGCTGGTATTTATGTGGATCTTCAGAAGACTAATACAGTGATGCACTGGCTTAGACCCATCACTCCATTCGATATCAGGAGCTTATTGGGTTTGGATGGATATTATTGAAGATTTGTGGATGGGTTCTCCTCAATAACCGCACCATTGACTAAGCTGACCCTAAAAAAGTAAAGTTTATATGGTCAGATAAGTGTGAGGAGAGTTTCCAAGAGTTGAAGGATAAATTGACTTTAACACCACTGTTAGCTCTACTAGAATAGTTAGACAGATTCGTAGTGTATTGCGATGCTTCCAGAGTTGGGTTAGGTTCCGTGTCAATGCAGAATGGAGAATGATAGCTTATGCCTCTAGGAAACTTAAGGATCACGAAAAAAATTACCCAACCCATGATTTGGAGTTAGTTGCTGAGGTTTTTTCCTTGAAAATTTAGAGGCACTACTGTTATGGTATGCATTTTGATGTATTTACTGACCATAGGAGTCTTTAGTATGTATTTTCTCAGCATGAGCTGAATTTTTAATAGAGAAGGTGTTTAGAGTTGTTAAAAGATCACAACATAAGTGTGCTCTTTCATCTGGATAAGACCAATGTGGTTGCTGACGTACTGAGTAGGTTATCCATGGGTAGTGTGGATCATGTAAAAAAAAAGGGCGAGAGTTGGCCAAAGAGGTACATATGTTAGCCTATTTGGGAGTATGGTTGCTCGACACTGATGTTGGGGGAGTAGTAGTTCAGAACAGATCAGAATCATCTTTGGTAGTAGAAGTGAGGGAGAAACAACAAAATAATTCCATACTTAGCCAAATACTGGAAGCAGTCCAGCAATAGAAGGTTGATATTTTCTCTCAAGGGGGAGATGGTGTACTTCGCTATAAAGGTAGACTTTGTGTTCTGAATATAGACTAGTTGAGGGAAAGGATACTAGCCGAGGATCATTGTTTGAGGTATTTAATTCATCTGGGTGATACTAAGATGTATCGCAACTTACAAAAAATTTATTGGTGGAATGGTATTAAGAGGGACACAGACGAGTTTGTAGCCAAATGTCTAAATTTTCAGCAAGTTAAGGTTGAACACCAAAGATCGGGTGGTACATTGCAAGATATTAGTATCCCTACTTGGAAGTGGGAAGTAGTAAATATGGATTTAATCATAGGGTTTCCTCATACTAAACTTCAGATACCGCGGAGGATTAGGCTAGAATGTATACTTACATATTAGTGAGACTTCATGGGTTACCCTTGTCCATTATTTTAGACATAGGCACAGAGTTCACTTTGCAGTTTTGGCAGTCTTTTCAGAAGGGCCTTGGTATAAAGGTTAAGCTTAGTACTATTTTTCATCTGTTGACTGATGGTCAGGCCGAAAGTACAATTCAAACATTAGAAGACATGCTGAGGGCGTGAGTTTTAGACTTTAAAGGAAGTTGGGATAACCATCTACCTTTGATTGAGTTCACTTATAACAACAGTTATCACGCTAGTATTCAGATGGCTCCTTTGGAAGCGTCGTATAGGCTTAGGTGCAGGTCACCTATAGTATGGTTTAAGGTTGGTGAAGTAGATTTAATTGGGATGGACTCTGTTCTTGAAGCTATGGAAATGGTTCAGTTGATTCGTGAGAGATTGAAAACTGCCCAGAGCCATCAGAAATCGCATGTTGATATAAGTAGAAGAGAGCTCCAGTTTGAAGTGGGCGATTGGGTATTCTTAAAAGTGTTATCTATGAAGGGAATAATGAGGTTTGGAAAGAAAGGGAATCTGAGTCCCTGCTTTGTTGGGCCGTATGAGGCAGTGAGGCGTGTTGTGATACCCCATACTTTTCCCTTGACCAGTTTAGCTCCTAGTATGTCAAGAGACAACTTCAAAAGTGTATAACTCTGGATACGAGTAGAATTTTCCAGATCTAGGCCTACCAAACTGTAGATAATTGAATTATCTTTCAAACGATACCAATTTTTCCTTAATCTGATACTCGATTGAGAAATTATGGGGATTTTAGTGAAAAACAGTAGAGCATTACGCCGACCGCGGTGAGGTGCAAAATCACAATTGTACGATTTCTAGTGAGGCACCACGATTAGGCTGCATCGCAGTGAAGTCCAAATTCCCGTTCGTCCCCTTTCCAGTAGCTCCCCGCAATTTGCCTGTATCGCGTCAAAATTATAAAAACAATGACACCACATCATGGTGAAGTGCAAAATGGTACCTGTCCTTTTCCAACGATGCAATACGATTACGCTGCGTCATGCCAGAGGCAAAAATAGCACTCGTCCCTTTTCCAGTAAGCCACCGTGATAAGCAGTGTGTCGTGCCGAGTCCCAAAATCAAGATTTCCAGTTTCGAGTTAATTTTTCAAAAGGGTAATCTAGTCATTTCCCAAGCCCCCAATTCATGTAAAACATAAGATTTAACCTATTCTAAGCATTATAAGCTCACTTTTTATCAAATTATTCTCCAAGAAACCCTAGAACCTCAAAACTTAAACCCCAAGAAATCAAAATTCCACCATTATTTTTCCAAGATAACCCAAAATTCAAGATTCCCAATTCAAGATATTCAAGAAATCATCTTCAAAAGCACAAATAGGAATTCAAGTTCAAGCTTCTTTATCAATTTCATCAATTAAGGTATGTGAGATTTTCAACAAGGATAATTCTTGCATCCTTAATCCCCAAATTAGTTATAAATTTGATTTTTACATGAAATTATATGAATTATAGTTTAGGATTTATACCCACTTATTACTATTTGAAGATTATGAGAGATTTAGATGTTGAATTGCTGGTCTACATTTGTATTTTTATGTGTATTACAGTAATTTCCAGATTTAGAATTGAATTATCAATATTTTCAATATCAAGCATGAACTTTATGATGATTTAACATGAATTTGATGCATGGGTTGTTAAGCCTTAGTTGAACATTGATATTTCAAGAAAGACAATGCTTTAAGCATCCTATAATTAGTTATTTTTCAAATTTTTTGATAAAGATTTGATGTTTGATCCTCAATTAAGATATGGAATCCACTTTACAATTTTATTACAGTTTATAGAAAATAGATTAGCTTTGCTTACAGTTGGGAACAGATAGATGCATAATCGGTTTTCATTATAAACCCTTATGCTAGTTTTAAAAAGTGGATTCCTAACAAATGAGCACACAGATTAAAGGGAGTAGTATTTAGCACCGAGTTGGGTATGTTCTTATGCCCTAGAACTATGAGCCAACGTAGGTTCATATTATCAAATTATTCCTATTTCTATATGGATGACAGTTACAGATGTGATCACTTATATTAGGTTATACTCCTTGAAAAGAGTATGACACCTCTCCCCAACGTGAGGTTTTCCCATATGGGAACTAGACATTGGACACTATAATAGCTCACATAGTGTATATCGGTTAGAAGAACCTCTCTACAACCAAATAGAAAAGACTACAGAAAAGAATAACACAATAGCTTTTAGAAATTAAGTGTAAAGGCTCACAATTTTATTCAAATACTGCTTTATATAAGACATTGACTATAAGATTTCAGCTTTCAGTTTACAAATATAAAAGTGTTAGCCCTTTCTACACTTAGATAGTATGATTTCAAGACAAAATACAAGTATAACTATTAGAATGAAGTGTTATAACTCAGTAGATTTATACAACATGCTTTATCACTCATGATCACGATACTCAGTTTTCAGTTATTCAAGCTATTGTGAGTCATCTACACTTAGCATGAATTCTTTTGAAAATTTACACTAATGTTAAGACATTGTTTTACTTATGCATTCACCCCCATATACTCAGTACATTCCTGAAGTACTGATCCACATATACATCTATGTGCTACATTGTCTTATAATGTAGGTTCAGGTGCTCAGTTTCTGCAGATTGAGTGATTTGAAAAATCTCTATCTACATCCCGACAGTTGGTGAGTCCTCATAGTTTAGGGACCCAGTCATTCATATTTTCTAGTTTATTAAATTAGTTGATTCAGTATTTTTCAGTTAGTTTGAGTCAACTGGGGGCTTGTCCCAGTGGCTCTCTAGTTAGTAGTAGTAGAGGCTTGTCAGACTACTAGACATAGTTCAAATTTTCACTATTTCTTTACCAGACTTTGATTCTAATATTTTTAGATATTATGTTCAGATGATTTCAGCTAAGATTAGACAGAATTCTAGATTGTTAATATGTTCATATTTTTTTATTTATGAGCATCCAGATTTAGTAGAAGGCTTACAGGCTTAGCTTGAGTTGACAGGTGTTTCAGTATGTATTTCTAGCTAGGTTCTTTCCACATGAAATGAGAGAAGCTATGGTAGAGAATTTTTTGAACCTAAGGAAGGGTTCAATGATAGTAAAGATGTACTGCCTTGAGTTCAAAAAGTTGTCTAAGTATGCCCCTGATACAATGGCTGACCCAGGGTGAGTATGAGTAAATTTATTACTAGAGTATCTGGTTTGGTAGTTAAGGAGTGTAAGGACTACCATGCTTATTGGTGACATAGATCTTTCTAGGTTGATGATTCATACCTAAAATATTAAGGCAAAAAGTTTGAAGGGAAGAGAGAGAGAAAATAAGAAGACTAGAACTGAGTAATTTGAGAATGGCCAGAAAAAGTTTGGAGGGGGAAATCATTCATAGTTTCAGAATCATTCATCTATGCCAGTGCCATCTTTATCCAGTTGTCCCACTCCCAGAGCTAGACAGGATCAGTGGGGTAAGACTTCTATGTCTAGATCTCAGAATAGTGTGAGTGGAAAGCCCAGTTATCCTCTAAGTGCTATGTATCGTAAGAATTATTTTGGTGAGTGTTTTTTGGGACAAAAAGGTTGTTATGGTTGTGGTAAGTAGGTTGATAGAATCATAGAGTATCCGTATTCTAAGCAGGGAAACAGAGATGCTCATCCCCAGACTCAAGCTACTAGCGCACCAGCTCCTCTAAGTCTCCCAGTCCCTTCTCAGGGCGCATCATCCAATACCAGTGGCGGTTAGTGCTAGAATTGGTTTTATGATTTACCATCCTATCAAGAGCAGGAGAGTTCACCAGATGTTATCACTGGTATACTTCGTGTCTTTCATCTTGATGTCTATGTGTTATTAGACCCTGGGTAGAATTTCTCTTATGTGACCTCACTAGTTGCAGTAAATTTTGAAATAGGTCCTGAAAAGATCCCTAAGACCTTCTTGGTTATTACCCTAGTGGGTGAGTCAGTTGTTACTAAACAGATCTATAGAAAGTGTCCTATCACTATCCTTCATAAGATCATATTAGCAGATTTAATAGAGTTAGATATGGTCGACTTTGACCTTATTCTAGGTATGGATTGGATCCATTCCTATTATGCATCCATAGATTGTCGCACTCGGGTGGTGAAGTTTTAGTTTCAAAATGAGCCGGTCTTTGAGTGGGAAGGTAATTCAGTGTCTCCGAAGAGTAATTTCATATCCTATATTAACGCCAGAAAGTTGATCTCAGAAGGGTGTATCTATCATCTAGTTTGAGTCAAAGTCACTAAGTCTAAGACTCCAATAGTTCAGTCAGTTCTTGTTGTCAATGAGTTTCCTAATGTTTTCCCAAAGATTTGCCAGGGGTACCTCCCGATAGAGAAATAAAATTTGGTATTAACCTTCTTCTAAATACTCAACCCATCTCTATTCCTCCATATTGTATGGCTCCAGCAGATCTTAAAGAGTCAAAAGAGCAACTTAAATACCTATTAGATAAAGGTTTCATAAGGCCTACTGTCTCTTCATGGGGTGCTCCCGTCCTATTCATATGAAAGAAAGATGGTTCTTTGTGAATGTGCATTGACTATCGTCAACTAAATAAAGTCATAGTAAAAAACAAATATCCTTTTCCTAGGATTGATGACTTATTCGACCAACTCCAAGGTGCAAGTTATTTCTCCAAGATAGACCTTAGATTCGACTATCATCATCTTAGAGTAAGGGAATATGATATTCCAAAGACAGCTTTCAGAATTTCGTTATGGTCATTTTGAGTTTCTATTCATGTTCTTCAGATTGACAAATGCCCAGGCAACCTTCATAGACTTGATGAACAGAGTGTTCAAACAGTATTTGGACATAT
Source organism: Capsicum pubescens (assembly GCA_030864215.1). Lineage (NCBI taxonomy): Eukaryota > Viridiplantae > Streptophyta > Magnoliopsida > Solanales > Solanaceae > Capsicum > Capsicum pubescens. The sequence goes on along the minus strand of CM061546.1, from coordinate 244,955,472 downwards.
TTGTCATAGTCTTTATCGATGATATTCTTGTCTAATCTCGTAGTGAGGATGATCATGCAGACCACCTTAGAACTATGTTGTAAACTCTTAGGGATCCCTAGTTGTTTACCAAATTCAGAAAATATGAATTTTGGCTAAGATCAGTAGCTTTCCTTGGTCATATTATTTCTAGTGATGGCATTAGAGTTGCTCCCAAAAGAGAGAAGTAGTAAGAGACTGGCCTACATCTATCTCTCCATCAGACATCCAAAGTTTCCTGGGTTTATCTAGCTATTATAAACGTCTTGTTGAAGGTTTTTCTTCTATTGCATCCCATATGTATAGATTAACTCAGAAGAAAGTTACGTTTTAGTGGTCAGATTCCCATGAGAAGAGGTTTTAGGAGTTGAAGACTCGACTCACTTCTGCCCCAGTTTTAGCACTACCTGATGGTATAGATGGATTCGTTGTACATTGTGATGCCTCTAGAATCGGTCTAGGTTATGTTTTAAAGTAGAGAGGTAAGGTTATAGCCTATAGCTCTAGACAACTTAATCCTCATGAAAAGAACTACCCTACCCATGATCTCGAGTTAGCTGCTGGGGTTTTTGCATTGAAAATTTAGAGGCACTATCTTTATGGGGTGCATGTTGATATGTTTACGGATCACTAAAACTTGTAATATATGTTCACTTAAAGGGAGTTCATTCTTTATCAGAGAAGGTGGTTATAATTATAGAAGGATTATGATATGAGTGCATTATATCATCCGGGCAAGGCCAATGTGTTGGTAGACATCCTTAGTAGGTTGGCTATGGGCAGTGTTGCTCATGTTGAGAATGATAAGAGAGAATTAGTTCAACATCCTTAGTAGGTTGGCTATGGGTAGTGTTGCTCATATTGAGAATGATAAGAGAGAATTAGTTCGAGAAGTTCACTGGTTAGCTAGATTGGGTGTGAGGTTGGATGACTTAGCTAAAGGAAATGTTTGGATTCAGAGTAGTTCAAAATCTTCTCTACTTTCTAAAGTAAAAGAGAAGCAAGATAAGGATCCTAGTTTGGTAAAACTAAAAGGTCAGTTAAAGACCAAAAGGTAGAGGTTTTCTCCTAAGGGGGAGATGGTGTGTTGAGATACTAGAGTATATTGCATGTGCCATGTGTTGATGATTTGAGGCAGTGGATTATGGAAGAAGCATGGTGCGCGTTACTCCATTCATCTAGGAGCCACCAAGATGTACCATGATTTGCGGGAAGTCTATTAGTGGAGTGGTATAAAGAAATATATTGCAAAATTTGTAGCTAGGTGTGCAACTTTGTAATACCCCGGGAAATTTTTCGTTGAAATTTTGTGCGTAAACGTGTTGGGTTCTATCTTCAAGAATGAATTATAAATTTTCCATGCGGAATGTCTTAGATTATGACCCACCATTACGTAGAGTATTGAATAATCTTTCCAAAGATATGTGGATCATCCAAAACGGACACCCGAGCGACGAGTTATGAACATTCCGATCGAACTGTGAATAGTAGTGAACAGTAAAACGTGCAGGAAAAAGTACTGAGGCCTGGCGTATTTGTGCTCCAACTTTAAACGATCATAACTCCTTATACATAATGATCTGGGTGATCTACTATAGATCAACAGAAAGATTTGCGAGTCCTCTTTCCGATGAAATTGGTTTCATCCAATTTGTCTATCAGAGCAAAACGTTCTGGTCAATCTACTTCAGCCTACCAAAAGTGAATTTTTGGGTCAACTTCAAACGCTCATAACTCCTTGGACACAATGATCTGGGTGAGATACTATATATCAACGGAAATACATGAGAGTCCTCTTTCTAATAAAATTAGTTTCATCCAATTTGGATATCGGAGTAAAACATTATGGTTGATCTACTTCAGACTATCAAAACAGTCCACCAAAGGATAGATTTGAGAATTAGTTGATTTTTATGGGCATTTTGTTCTTTATGCCTTCACTTCATGGACGAAAATTGTCCATTTATACCTATATTGAGCCATAAAATTCATGTTCTTCCATAAAAAACATTGAGAGAACTAAACCCTAGGTCCATTTTGAGCTCCAAATATCTTCCAATTTCATCGTAGAAATTCAAATTTGATTCGATAATCGAACTCATCATCTCGAGACCTTCGAGGAGCACCCCTTATTTGTGTGAATAGGATTCCATAATCAAGAGGTCAATTTCAAGGTATGTGGGGTTTTTCAACAAGAGCACTCTTTCATTCTTGTGCCCAAAAGTAATTTTCTTTACGAAGACATGATTTTTACTTGATTATTATGATTTTGAAGCATGAACTCATATTCTATGATGATTATTATGAAATTTTGATGTCTATGATTTTGAAAGATAGATTTACATGTGTGGTGATATAAAGCATGAATCTTGAACGATATTTATCATGATTTTGATATTTGTGTCTTGAACCCCATTTGAAATTGTTTCTTTGAGAAAATGTGTGCTATAAGAACGTTGATGTTGAATATTTGAGATGTGTTGAATGATTTTATCTTTTGGTCTTAATGGAGTCGCTTTAAACTCGAATGTGAAAGAAATCCACAACGTGTTTGATTATGATAAATGGGTAGCATGATGGCTCCCGATGTATACTTATATATTGATGAATGTTGTTTTGTTGCGGATTGTCTTTGAAATGATCTAAGATAAGTCCGGGAGTACTCTTTAGCACCGAGTGGGAAGTATAAAGTGACCTTACTTCCCTAGAACTACGTACCTCCGTAGGACGTGAGCCTGAGGCTGATTTATATAGTGATCACTAGTATTTTTGGATTGATATTGGAAATCCTACTCTGATGGAAAGGATAGGACGGCTCTCCCCAACGTGGGTTGGACGTTGGACTCCATGTGGCTCACATGGTTTATGTCGGTTATAGGATCTCCCAGTGTGTGTGTTTCTTTGTGTCTATGGTGAACAGTGAAGTGATTTGAAAGTGGAATTGTGAAAGTTATTCTTTCAAAAGATTTAAATGATATTTACATTATGAGAATTGATATTCTTGATGAACCGAAAGTGATTGACAAATTATATGATGACTCACATGTGTTATTATACTTATTTCATCCTCTCATGATTATGATGATTTTCTTCGGACTATGTGAGTCTTTCATACATCCTGCATATTTCTTATAAATATTTATGATGATGATGTTTATAAAACTGCATACACCCCCATATACTCGATTCCTTTCCATGGTACTGACCCACATCTTCGGATGTGGGCTGTATTTTCTCGAAATGTAGGTTCAGGTTCTCAGTTCTAGGTTCGACAGTGATTCTTCGGGCACGCTGTTCTACATCCTCTGTCGTGGTGAGTCGTCGTGTTCCGAGGACGTGATGTCTGATGTTGGTTTCACGAAATTGTTTACATTTGATAACTGAGTATGAGTCAGTTGGGGCATGTCTCAATGGCTCGCTGGTTTGATTGATTTTCTTAGTGGCTTGTTAGAGTAGTATAGATGTTGGGAGTTGACTAATAAGTCATATTTTGTTATCTTTCTGAAATTCTTTTATTCTTGGATGATGATTACTCTGTTGATATTTGAGAGTTATTTATGGAAACCCCGTTGATTTGTGTTGAACTAAATGAAAATGGCTCAAAGGGTTAGCTTGGGGCTACTCGTAGCCTCAAGCACCGTGTGATGCTCCGGGACCCATTTTCAGGGCGTTACAAACTTGGTATCAGAGCCTAAGGTTTTAAGGTTTCCTAGGGAGTCTGACAAGCCGCATTAAGTAGAGTCTTGATCATCGGTGTGTAGCGCACCACATCTATGAGCAAGAGGCTATAAGACGTTTTTGGAAAAAGTGTGATTCTTTCTTTCAGGAGTCTATCGTGCTTAAAGTGTCTTTCTCTGCTATTTATTCGTGCTCTCCTCTTTCAGAAATATTCCTCCACGTCGAGCGAGAATAAATAATGATGGTCAACAACCTCAACCCGCTGACCCATTGAATGAAAACGTGTCTCATGCTGAATTTCGGGCAGCCTTTCAGGCACTGGCCCAAGATGTTACTGCAAATATACAGGCTAACCCGGCCCTGGCTCCATAGTAGCAGGGAGGTGATTCAGCTGCTGCCAGGATCCGTGACTTCATGTGGATGAATCCACCGAAATTCTATGGGTCCAAGTCCGATGAGGATCCACGGTTAGTTTTAGAGGAGGTGCGGAAGATTACTCAGGTGATGCATGTATCTGAGGAACATAGTGTGGAGTTGGCTGCGTATAGGTTGAAAGACCTTGCTTATGACTGGGTTGTTGCTTGGACGAAAGGTAGAGGTGAGGGAGCTATCCCTATGACTTGGCAAGAGTTCCAGGATGTATTCCTGGATAAGTTTTTCCCTTTGGAGATAAGGGAGGTAAAGGTGGAAGAGTTTATGAACCTGCGACAGGGCTCTATGACTGTTAGGGAGTATTGTCTAAAGTTCAATCAGTTGGCCAAGTATGCTCCTGACTTAGTGGCTGATAATCGGGCTAGTATGAGTAAGTTTGTGACTGGAGTGTCTAGTTATGTGGTTAAAGAGTGTAGGTCTTCTATGCTGAATAGTGAGATGAATCTTTCTAGGCTGATGACTCATGCCCAATAGATTGAGGTAGATAAGATTAAGGAGAGAGATATAATGAGAGGGAATAAGAGAGCTAGGTTAGAGCAGCACGGACAGGGTCAGACTGGATCACATGGAGGGAGTCGCCCTCAGTATCAGGATCATTCGTCTATGCCAGCACCGTCATCTGCTAGTGCTCCTATGCCTAGAGGTAGGCAAGAGAAAGGTAGCACGTCATATGCATCCTGGTCCTAGTACAGTGCTGGCAGTAAGCCAAATCATCCCCTGTGTCCTAAGTGTGGTAGGGCTCATTCGGGTGAGTGTTGGGGTGAGAAGAGGGGTTGTTTCCGGTGTGGTGACATGGGTCATAGAATTAGAGATTGTCCACAGGATGGACAAGGGCGTCGTGACTATCGCCCTCAGACCCAGACTCGGACTGTTAGTGCTCATGTTCCAGCGACTCGCCCAGCCCCAGCTCAGGGCGCCTCTTCTAGCAATGCTGGCAGGCAACACCAGAATAGATTCTATGCTTTACCATCCCGCCAGGAACAAGAGGACTCTCCCGATGTTGTTACTGGTATGCTTCGTATATTTTAGTTTGATGTGTATGTTTTGTTGGATCCTGGATCCAGTTTCTCATATCTTACACCTTTGATTTCTGTGAATTTTGAAATGAGTCCTGAGATTATTCCCGAGCCTATCCTAGTTTCTACCCCAGTGGGTGATTCGATTGTTGCCCAGAAAGTGTATAAAAAGTGTCCTGTTACCGTTCTTCATAGAGTCTTGTTGGCTGATCTGATTGAGTTAGACATGGTAGATTTTGATGTGATTCTGGGTATGGACTGGCTGTATTCTTCTTATGCCTCTATTGATTGTCGGACCCAAATGGTCAAGTTTTAGTTTCTGGGTGCATCCGTGTTTGAGTGGTCTGGGAATTCTGTGTCATCCAAGAGTCATTTTATCTCTTACCTCAAATCTAGAAAGCTTATTTCCAAGGGGTGTATTTACTATTTGGTTAGAGTGAAAGACACTAAGTCTGAGACTCCAACTCTCCAGTCTGTTAACGTCGTCAATGAGTTTTCTGATGTCTTTCTGGATGATCTCCCAAGGATACCTCCTGATAGAGAGATAGATTTTGGGATTGATCTTCTTCCCGATACTCAGCCTATTTCTATTCCTCCTTATCGTATGGTCCCTGCAGAACTTAAAGAGTTCAAAGAGCAACTCAAAGATCTACTAGATAAGGGTTTCATAAGGCCCAGTATTTCTCCTTGGGGTGTTTCTGTGTTGTTTGTGAGAAAGAAAGATGGCTCTTTCCGTATGTGCATTGATTACCGCCAACTGAATAAAGTCACCGTAAAAAATAAGTACCCCCTTCCGAGAATAGATGATTTTTTTGACCAATTGCAAGGTGCAAGTTATTTCTCAAAGATAGACCTTCGTTCCGGCTATCGTCAACTCAAGGTTAGGGAGTGTGACATCCCGAAAACCACTTTCCAAACTTGTTATGGCCATTTTGAGTTTCTTGTTATGTCTTTCGGGTTGACTAATGCCCCGACAACTTTCATGGACCTCATGAATCGAGTGTTCAGACCATATCTGGATATGTTTGTCATAGTGTTAATCGATGATATACTGGTGTACTCCCGTAGTGAGGATGAACATTCTGATCATCTCCGAACTGTCTTGCAAACCCTTAGAGATCACAAGTTGTTTGCCAAGTTTAGTAAGTGTGAGTTTTGTCTAAGGTCAGTTGCTTTTCTGGGTCATATCATTTCTTCCGAGGGTATTAGAGTTGATCCCCAAAAGACCAAAGCTGTTAGAAATTGGCCTAGACCTATTTCTCCGACTGATATCCGAAGTTTCTTGGGTTTAGCTGGCTATTACCGCTATTTTATTAAGGGTTTCTCCTCTATAGCGTCTCCTATGACTCGGTTGACCCAAAAGAAAGTGAAGTTCTTGTGGTTCGAATCTTGTGAGAAGAGTTTTTAGGAGTTGAAGACTCGACTCACTTCAGCCCCTGTTTTGACTTTGCCTAATGGTGTTGATGGTTTTGTGGTGTACTGTGATGCTTCGAGAGTTGGGTTGGGTTGCGTATTGATACAGAAGGTTAAGGTGATAGCTTATGCTTCTAGACAGTTGAAACCCCATGAGAAAAATTATCCCACCCATGACCTTGAGTTGGCTGCTATTGTGTTTGCTTTGAAAATCTGGAGACACTATTTGTATGGTGTCCATGTTGATGTTTTCACTGATCATAAGAGTCCGCAGTATGTGTTTACCTAGAGAGAATTGAATCTTAGACAGAGACAATGGTTAGAATTGTTAAAGGACTATGATATGAGTGTGCTGTACCATCCGGGCATGGCCAATGTTTTGGCGGATGCCCTAAGTAGAGTGTCCATGGGTAGTGTTTTGCATGTGGTAGAAGGTAAGAAAGAGTTGGCTTATGATGTACATCGTTTGGCTAGATTGGGGGTTAGGTTGTTTGACTCTGCTGAAGGTAGTATAGGGGTTCAGAGTAGTTCCGAATCCTCCTATACTTAGATGCTAGTATAGGGGTTCAGAGTAGTTCAGAGTAGGTTTTGGAAGTGAAGGAAAATCAATACTTAGATGCTAGTTTGGTCAGACTGAAGGAGTCAGTCAAGGACTAAAAAGTAGAGGTTTTCTCCCAAGGAGGAGATGGTGTGTTGAGATTGCAGGGTAGATTTTGTGTCCTGAATGTTGATGATATGAGACGGAGGATTATGGCTGAAGCGCACGGGACGCGATATTCCATTCATCCCGGTGCTACTAAGATGTATCATGATTTGCGGGAGATTTATTGGTAGAACGGTATGAAGAGGAACATAGCAGAATTTGTGTCAAAATGTTCTACGTGTCAACAAGTTAAGATAGAACACCAAAGGCCCAGTGGTGTGATGTAAAAGTTTAGCATTCCTACTTGGAAGTGGGTAGAAGTGAATATGGATTTTGTGGTTGGTTTACCTTTTTCTCGTCGCCATCATGATTCGATTTGGGTTGTAGTAGATCGGTTAAAGAAATCAGCTCATTTCTTGCCAGTGCATTCATATTTTACCACTGAAGACTATGCTAGACTGTATATTTGGGAACTCGTTAGACTTCATGGAGTTCCTTTGGCTATCATTTCTGACAGGGGTACTCAATTCACTTTGCAATTTTGGAAAGCTTTTCAGAAGGGTCTTGGTACCCAAGTGCTTTTGAGTTCTGCTTTTCATCCACAGACCGATGGTCAGGCTGAGCGGACCATCCAGAACTTAGAGGATATGTTGAGAGCTTGTGCACTTGACTTTAAGGGAAGTTGGGATGATCACTTACCGTTGATAGAATTTGCTTACAATAATAGTTTTCACTCTAGTATTGGCATGTCTCCATTTGAAGCCTTATATGGAAGGAAGTGTAGATCACCCATAGGTTGGTTCGAGGTGGGTGAAGCGGCTGTGAGTGGTCCCGATTCGGTATTTGAGGCTATGGAAAAAGTTAAGTTGATTAGGGAAAGGTTGAAAACTGCGCAGAGTCGTCAGAAGTCATATGCGGATGTTAGAAGGAGAGACCTTGAGTTTGAAGTTGGTGACCTAGTATATCTAAAAATTTCACCCATGAGGGGGGTGAAGAGATTCGGAAAGAAAGGAAAGCTTAGTCCCCGTTATGTTGGTCCTTACAAAATTCTTATCCATGTTGGTAAGGTAGCTTATGAGGTCGAGTTTCCTTCTAAGTTGTCCTCTGTTCATCCAATATTCCATGTCTCCATGCTTAGAAAGCATATTATCGATGCTGTGGTAGTGGATTCCTCTGTGAGTGCTGGCATTCAAGAAAATCTTTCTTTTGATGAGATTCCTGTTGAGATTCTTGATTTCAGTGTCCGAAGACTAAGGAACAAAGAAGTTTCCTTGGTCAAGGTGTTGTGGCGAAACCAATCTGTTGAGGGTGCAACTTGGGAAGCTGAGGCGGATATGCGATCCAAGTACCCGCACCTATTTTCTGCGAACTCCGATCAAGAAGAAGGTACCGTTCTTTCCTAAATCATGCACTTTTGATAAAAGTTGCAGCAGTTCAGCTGTCATTTATTATGTGTTCAGCTGTAGTTTCTTGAATTTATGCATTCTATGTTGCATTCGGAGTGAGAAACGATGTGGTGGTGAGTCTAACGAATGGTTTCATCTTTATGCTCTATTCCTTATCTAATCTTGGCATGTCTAGCGTCATTCGAGGATGAATGTTTCCAAGGGGGGATGATGTAATACCCCAGGAAATTTTTCGTTGAAATTTTGTGCGTAAACATGTTGGGTTCTATCTTCTAGAATGAATTATAAATTTTCCATATGTAATGTCTTAGATTATGACCCACCATTACGTAGAGTATCGAATAAGCTTTCCAATGATATGTGGATCATCCAAAACGGACACCCGAGCGACGAGTTATGAACATTCCGATCGAACCGTGAATAGTAGTGAACAGTAAAACGTGCAGGAAAAAGTACTGAGGTCTGGCGTATTTTTGCTCCAAATTTAAACAATCATAACTCCTTGTACATAATGATCTGGGTGATCTACTATACATCAACGGAAAGCTCTGCGAGTCCTCTTTCCGATGAATTTGGTTTCATCCAATTTGTCTATCGGTGCAAAAAGTTATGGTCGATCTACTTCAGCTTAACAAAAGTATATTTTTGGGTCAACTTCAAACGATCATAACTCCTCGTACACAATGATCTGGGTAAGATACTATATATCAATGGAAATATATGAGAGTCCTCTTTCTAATGAAATTGGTTTCATCCAATTTGGATATCGAAGTAAAACGTTATGGTTGATCTACTTCAGACTATCAAAACAGTCCACCAAAGGACAGATTCGAGAATTAGTTGATTTTTAAGGGCATTTTGGTCTTTATGCCTTCACTTCATGGACGAAAATTGTCCATTTATACCTATATTGAGCCATAAAATTCATGTTCTTCCATCAAAAACATTGAGAGAACTAAACCCTAGGTCCATTTTGAGCTCCAAATATCTTCCAATTTCACTGTAGAAATTCAAATTTGATCTAATAATCAAACTCATCATCTCGAGACCTTCGAGGAGCACCCCTTATTTGTGTGAATAGGATTCCATAATCAAGAGGTCAATTTCAAGGTATGTGGCCTTTAGTAGCAGTTCCTGAGTTCCAGAACTATGTAGCCAACGTAGGTTTAAGATGTTATTCTGCTAGTTGAGGGTTCATACATGTCTAATGAGAGCACCTTCCAGTAGAGGGTGACTCTTTATTCCTTCGGGACAGTAGTTTAGTGATCACTACAGTTTAGGTTCTATTCTGATGGCAATGATATAATAACCTTCTTCAGCATGGGTCAGACGTTGGACTCTATGTTAGCTCACATTGTTTATGTTGGTTACATGATAGCTACCACAGTCTCAGTACAATATTTAGTGTATTTTCTATTCAGGTTTGCTTGACCAAGTGTACAGATTCTCAGTTATTCAGTTATCAGATTTCAGTCTTTCAGTTTACAAATTATTTTAGAAATATGCTTATGCTTTGACCAGCATTCTCAGAAATTATAGTTTTCATGCATTCATGCTTATTTATCTTGTGTTTTCAGTTAGTCCTTATCTTATATGCATAGTACCCCATAGTTTCAGAACTGTTATTCAGACAAAGTACAATTCCATTTTATATGATCAATATTTATATATCTACTACTCAGTATACCGATGTTAGTTATCCCTTAAATTTTAGTTGTTCGGTCACACAAACATCATTTATTTAGTTAATCAGATCTACTTAGTACATGTTATATTGGTTTTATATGTTTATTCATTCGTGCTCAGTATATTTATATATTAAGATCCTTGAGTTAAGTCAGTTTGCACCACATTATTTCAGGCTAGTATTAATAAGTCATCCTCAGTACAACTTTTAACAAATATTCAGCCTTACAAGAGAATTTCTTAGAGAATTTATGTTTCTACCGCCCCTAGCTTACAGAATTATTTTTAGCTTATAACTTATAAATTCTCTATGATCTACAGTTTTCACGTATAGTGGTGTTTCAGATGTATATTTCAGCAAATATCTTATATCCTCAGTTTTACAGCATATTTGAAATATTTCCATGATTTAGTGTAGTCTCTATTTAATTAGTACATTCCAACGTACTGACCACATATATGCATTTGTGTCTACATCTTTAAAAATGTAGGCACCATATGTAGCTTTTACACCAGGGTCAGATAGTTTGCAACTTTCAGCCAACAGGTAATAAGTTGTCCTATTTCGATAACTCCAGACAGTTTTAGATCATGTACTATATTTTTTATTTTCCATATGTATTGATTAGTGGTAGGTGAAGGTATGTCCCATCTATCTAGAGTTAGTATCATAGAGGCTTCATAGATGTCAGTCAGAGTAAGTCATGTAATTTGAGTTTCGTTCTTCAGTTTTATCATGATGTAAACTGTATCAACATTCACTTTATTCAAACTTTTCATGATTATGCTTCCACTCAACAAATTAAGTTTTGTAATATATTCTAAATCAGTTTCTCAAGTATCATGCCAGTTTATGGATTAACTTGGGATCATTTGTGGTTCCAAGCACCGTGTTACGACTAGGGAGTAGTCTCGGGTTGTGAAAAACTTGGTATCACAGCCTAGATTTTAAGTGACCTAGGGTGTCAATCAATCCATGTCTAGTAAAGTCTTGCAGAATGGTACGAAGATGTCTGTACTTTTCTTCAAGAGGTTACAGGGCATTTAATAAATATTTCTCTTCTTTCATGTCACAGATCGTGAAGTAGAATTGTTCTCTAAGGAACTTATGTAGATTTACATGTTAATCCATTCATTCTATCTTTGCCTTATTCTTAGGGCAACAAAAATAGCCAGCTTAAATTCCTACAGATAGAATTTTCTCAAAATGTCCCTACAAATAGTTATGGGATTGCAAAGCAGGCTCGAAAGTATCCCATTAGTGTCTTTATTTTCTAAACTTTTAAAGTGTTTATTTTTGTTCATGAAAAATCATGCATTGAGCTGAAGTTAGATGTAGTTTTCGATCCCTTCTCAGAATCTTATGATAGCATATAACCTAGAGTTATAAGCATGAACCTAGAATTTTAGCAGCAGTAAAATAGGATAGTGTTTATCTAGATTTAACATATTACGTATTCATAGAGCTATTTGTATGAAGGGTGAAACCGTAAGCTTGAAATGGTGTATTCAATAATTTATGTTTATTGATTCAAAATTATATGTTGTTCATGTTGGGTATGTCGGTGTAATGGTAATTCTCATGGTTTAGATGTGATGTTAGTCGGCTATGAAGGAAGTTAGTGCAGTTCATTGGAGGTTTGGGGATATCCATGTTAAGTGTTAATATATAAGTTTGAATCTTTGAAGATTGCGCTAATAAAAAGAAGAGTTTAAGCTCTAGATGGTGTGAACTCATGGTATGGTGATACTCATTAAGATCCTAAGTTAGTAAGTGTCCAATCTATTATATGATGAATATTGGGGGCATAGCAAGTTAAGAGTTATATCCTAGAAGGAAATACTGGCAGCCGGTTTTACACTTTTAGGTGTAGTCTTTCAGGTTGAGTTTATTATTTATGTGTATTCTTATATCTTGGACTCTAGAGTAAAGTGATTGCCATTCAATTTAGAGATTGTAAAGGCGTCCATAGACTTAGAATAAAAGCTTAAAACTAAAGGGAGATGATAGAACAAGAAACCAAGTTAGGCTCTCGGATTCTAGTAGTGATTTCAGTATGTTGTTGAACATCAGCAGGGGATAAAGTTACCCGACCCATCTTATCTCAGTGCAAATTTTTGTACTTCAATCCTCATGATATATACTCATGCCTTATATGTCATCTCCATGATCATAAATAATATTAATTCACTTTCCATGGAATCATGTACGCTTCTAGTTCCTAGTATGGGGAGTTTCAGTTCACTCAGCAGGATGAATCATGTTCTAAGAATTTATGAACTCCAAACTAAGGTCATGCATCTCATGACTCATGTACTCATGCTTTATGGTACGCTCAGTTCCCATAGCTCATGGTGCAGTCTTAATGACTAGTGAAATTTAGATTATGTCATGTGTCTCCTCTATTTTGATCTCTTTAGTGAATTCATGCTTTTATGGGCATTTTTTTAGAAGTTCATATATGGTTATGAATTTACGCTTGAATGTATGTTGGTGTATAAGTGGATTAATGCATTGCGCGTTAGTGAGTTCGTAGTAAGAGGTTGAATATAGTTGTTGAAGTAGTACTAAGAATTATTCATGCGATCAAAGTTTTAAAAATGCATAGGGAACTGAATTCATGGTTCAGATTAGTGTTATGTTGTGATGTATTGTACCTTGTGATTTTGAGTTAGGCTTGATCATGGTGAGAGAATTTAGTTTAGTTCAGACTTACGTAATGGAGTTATCAATGCCCATGTAAGAATTATAAGTGGAATCAAATGAGCCTAGTATTTGAAAGGAAAAGCATAGTTGAGGAAGTGCTTGAGAAGTTTCGCTAATCTTAAAAATTAGCAGTTAAATTGACTAAGGCCAAGTGATTCTATCCTAGCTTATGTTTTATAGGCCTATATTCCATGCAACAAAAAGATAGCCATATTAAGATTCCTTACTCAGATATCCTACTCATATCATGGCCAAGATCCTTTGGTACCTAATGTTATTAAGAATTCTTTGAAAGAGTCCTGAATAAATACTCCAGTTGAGTGTAATATTTTAGTATAATTCAGTCTGTATAACCAACAATTTAGTTTAGCAGTCAGATAGACAAGTTCCTATGATTTTCCATTTTTCCATCTAGTCTTACTATTTGGAGTTTCATGAATATGGATATTACAAGAGGTAAAATATTTACATCCTTGCAAATTACGAATTTAACTTAGTTCATGCATCAGTTTTAGATTCTAGATATTCCGTTATGACTTAGTTCGTAGGTATCGCGTGCATCATCTTAGTCTTTCCTTAGTATTTCAGCCAAGTCAGTATCATTCAGGGGATGAATGATCCTAAGGGGGAGATATTATAATACCCCGAGTTTTCATGTCCTAAACATCTCAACTTTTCTTCACAAAACCAGATCCACCCTGAGATAATGATTGCTCATAAGTTGACTCTCTCGTTTCTATCTCAACCTTATAACAATTCTCATGTCATTGCATCTATTAACAAAATTAGTTCAGTTCATGTAACATGCCCAGACTCAGTTATGCACTTATGTTCCAAGTCATGCAAGTTTAGTGTATGATCTCAGTTACCTTAGTATAGTACTCTAAGTCTAACCAATCTCATTCTAGGATAAATGTACCCAAGGGGGAGATATTGTAATACCCCATACTAATCTTAGCTCAATTTATCTCTTAATTACATGTTTAAGGGGCTTAAGGTTTGAGATTTTCACTAAGTGTTGGGGACATAGCCATTTTCAAGACCCCTAAATTTTGAGGATTTTTATTTTGGTCTTCCCGACACCAAGATGTTAGTTTTTGAGTAAATTCATGTTTAGGGATGTAATAAGTATGTCTTAAAGGAGTTTCAAATTTTTCGGACATGGTTTGAGGCATGTTTGGGTCACTAAACCAGTGGGTCACCGCGATAGGCCCGCGACGTAACAATAGTCCAGGTCATATAATGATGGTGTCGCAGTGAAGGTGTTATGTCTAGTTCTTGATTTATAATTAAATGCATGTGTCTTGATCTTTATACTAGTGTGTTAAGTGCATATGAGGTGAAAAATATTCATAGGAATCACTTAGAACAAAGTTGAGCTAAGAGCCTTTGATTCGGTCAAATTTTGGTATTTGATTCTACAAGGGTCAACTTTGAATACGTATAACTTTTTATATATATGGAATTTTTTTGCTGAAGACTCACCAAATTGTAGATAATTGAATTAGTTTTCCAGCGATACCAATTTTACCTTAATTCGATACCCAAGCGGAAAGTAATGATCATTTTCGTTAGAACCAGTAAGCTACCATGATAAGAACGCATCATGGTGACGTAGTTGCATCTAGATTTTTTGATTTAAATAATTAAGGGGCAATTGGGTCTTTTCCCCCCTCAACCCATTCGTTCATAACACGACTGGGGCATCAGTTAGGGCATAATTTTTCCCTTCTTCTCTAATTTTCTTCTTAAGAAAATCATTCCCTTCCCTAAGAACAAGAATTTAATTCCTGTATCCCTGAGAAATGAAGAATTCAAGTTCCCCAAGTTCAAGAACCTTCAAGAAATCACCAAGATTGCTGTTTCTCTTTCAAGTTAAAGGTGTAAGATATGTGGGGTATTCATTCTGCAATATGTTGCTTGGTCTTGCATTCTCAGAAATTACAATTTTCATGCATTCATGCTTAGTTATCTTGTGTTTTTCAGGTAGTCCTTATCTTACATGCATAGTACCCCACAGTCTTAGTCCAGTTATTTAGACTAAGTACAATTCCATTTTATATGACCTGTATTCATATATCTGCTACTCAGCATACCGATGTTAGTTATCCCTGAAGTTTCAGTTGTTCGGTCACACAAACATCATTCATTCAGTTAATCAGATCTACTTAGTACATGTTATGTTGATTTTATTAATTTATTTGTTCGTGCTCAGTATATTTTTATATTTAGATTCTTGAGTTAAGTCTGTTTGCACCACATAGTTTTAGGCCTAGTATTAATAAATCATCCTCAGTACAACTTTAACAAAATATTCATCCTTATAAGAGAATTGCTTATAGCATTTATGTTTATATCGCCCCTAGCTTACAGAATTGTTTTCAGCTCATGATTTATAAATTTTCTATGATTTACAGTGTTCATGTATAGTGATGTTTCCAATGTATATTTCAATAAGTAACTTATATCCTCAGTTTTAAAGTATGTTTGAAATATTTCCATGATTTTGTGCAGTCTCCATTTAATCAGTACATTCCAACGTACTGACCACATATATGCATTTGTGGATACATCATTCATATTGTAGGTACCATATGTAGCTCTTACACTAGGGTCAGATAGTTTGCAGCTTTCAGCCAGCAGGTGATAAGTTATCCTATTTCGATAACTCGAGACAGTTGTATATCATGTACTAAATTTTTGATTTTCCATATGTATTGATTAGTGGTAGTTGGAGGCATGTCCCAACTATCTATAGTTAGTATAGTAGAGGCTTCATAGTTGTCAGTTAGAGTCAATCATGTATTTTGAGTTTTGTTCTTCAGTTTTATCAAGATGTAAACTGTATCGGCATTTACTTTATTCAAAATTTTCATGATTATTCTTCCGCTCAGCCAATTAAGTTTTGTAATATATTCTAAATCAGTTGCTCAAGTATCATGCCGGTTCATGGATTAGTTTGGGATCACTTATGGTTCCACACACCGTGTTACGACTAGAGGGTAGTCTCGGGTCATGAAAAACTTTGTATCAGAGCCTAGAGTTTAAGTGTCCTAGGGTGTCAATGAAGCCATGTCTAGTAGAGTCTAGCAGAGTGGTAAAAAGATGTCTGCACTTTTCTTTGAAAGGCTACATGACATTTAAGAAATATTTCCCTTCTTTCATGTCTCAGATCGTGCAATAGAAGTGTTCTTTAAGGAACTTATGAAGATTCTTATGTTAATCCATTTATTCTATCTCTGCCTTATTCTTAAGGCAACAGAAATAGCTAGCTTAAATTCTTATAGATAGATTTTTCTCAAACTATCCCTACAAATAGTTATAGGATTGCATAGCAGGCTCAAAAGTATTCCATTAGTGCCCTTATGTTCTAAACTTTTTAAATATTTATTTTTGTTCATGAAAAACCATGCATTGAGATGAAGTCAGATGTGGTTTTAGATCTCTTCTCAGAATACTATGATAGCATATGACCTAGAGTTATAAGCATGAACCTTGAAGTTTAGCAACAATAAAATGGGATAGTCTTTATCTGTATCTATCAGATTATGTATTCATGGAGCTAGTTATATGAAGGGCGAATCAGTAGGTTTGAAATAATGTATACAAGAATTTAAGTTTGTTGATTTGAAATTATATGTTGTTGATGTTTGGCATGTTGGTGCAATGGTAATTCTAATGGTTTAGATATGATGTTAGTAGGCTATGAAGGAAGTTAGTATAGTTCATTGAAGGTTTGGGGATATCCATGTTAAGTTTAATAGCTAAGTTTGAATCTTTGAAGATTGAGCTAATAGAAAGAAGAGTTAAAGATCTAGATGGTGTGAACTCATGGTATGGTGATACTTATGAAGATTCTAAGTTAGTAAGTGTCTAATCTATTATATGATGAATATTGGGGGCATAGCAAGTTAAGAGTTGTATCCCAGAAGGAAATACTAGCAACGGGTTTTACACTTTCAGGTGTAGTCTTTCAGGTTGAGTTTATTATTTATGTGTATTCTTATATCTTGGACTCTAGAGTAAAATGATTGCAGTTCAATTTAGAGATTTTAAAGGGGTCCACAGACTTAGAATAATAGCTTAAAAATAAAGGGGAGATGATAGAACAATTAACCAAGTTAGGCTTTCGGATTTTAGTAGTGATGCCAGTATGTTGTAGAACATCTGTAGGGTAGGAAGATGCTCGACCCATTCTTATCTTAGTGAAAATTGTTTCACTTCAGAACTCACGATATATACTCAATCCTTAAATATTAGCTCCATGATTATAACTCATATTAATGCACTTTCCATGGAATCATGTACGCTTCCAGTTCCTACTATGAGGAGTTTCAGTTCACTCAGCAGTATCAATCATGTTCCAAGAATTTATGAACTCTAAACTCAGGTCATACATCTCATGACACATGTACTCATGCTTTATAGTATACTCATTTCCCATAGCTCATGTGCACTCTAAATGACTAGTGAAATTCAAATTATGTCATGTGTCTCCTCAATTTTGAACTCTTTGGTGAATTCATACTTTTATAGGCATTCGTTTAGAATTTCATATGTGGTTATGAAGTTAGGATTGAATATCATGTTGGTGTATAAGAGGATTAATGCATTGTGCGTTAGTGAATTCCTAGTAAGAGGTTAAATATAGTTGTTGAAGTAGTACTTAGAATTATTTATAAGATGAAAGTTGTGAAAATGCATGTGGCACTGAATTCATGGTTCAGATTAGTGTTATGGCGTGATATGTGGTACCTTATGATTTTGAGTTAGGCTTGATCATGGTGAGAAAATTTAGTTTAGTTCAGACTTAAGTAATGGATTTAACAATGCCCATGTTTGAATTATAAGTGGAATCAAATGAGCCTAGTATTTGAGAGGAAAAACATAGTTGAGGGAGTGCTTTAGAAGTGTGGCTAAGCATAAAAGTTAGTAGTTGAATTGACTAAGTCCTTGTGATTCTATCCTAGCCTATGTTTTATAGGCCTATATTCCATGTTATAGAATGATTGCCATATTAAGATTCCTTCCTCAGATATCCTACTTAGATCAAGACCAATATCCTTAGGTCCCTAATAATATTAGAACTTCTTAGAAAGAGTGTTGAATAAATACTCTAGTAGTGTGTATGATTTCCGTATAATACAGTCTGTATAACCAACAATTCAGTTTTGCAGTGAGATAGACAAGTTCCTATGATTTTCCGTGTTTCCATCTAGTCTTACTATTTGGAGTGTCATGAATATGGCCATTCCAGGAGGTAAAATATTCACATCTCTTCAAATTACGAATTCAACTCAGTTCATGCATCAGTTTTAGATTCTAGATATTCAGTTATGACTTAGTTTGTATGTGTCCCGTGCATCATCTTAGTCTTTCCTTAGTATTTCAGCCAAGTCAGTATCATTAGGGGGATGAATGATCCTAAGGGGGAGATATTATAATACCTCGAGTTTTCATGTTCTAAACATCTCAACTTTTCTTCACAAAACCTGATCCACGCTGAGGTAGTAGTTACTCATAAGTTGACTCTCTCGTTTCTATCTCAGCCTTATAACAATTCTCATGTCATTGAATGTATTCACAAAATCAGTTCAGTTCATGTATCATGCTCAAACTTAGTTATGCACTTATGTTACAAGTCATGCTTGTTCAGTGTATGATCTCAGTTACCTTAGTATAGTACTCTAAGTCTAACCAATCTCATTCGAGGATGAATGTTCCCAATGCGGAGATATAGTAATACCCATACTAATCTTAGCTCTATTCAACTCTTAATTACATACTTAATGGGCTTAAGTCTTGAAATTTTCACTAAGTGTTGGGGACTTAGCCATTTTCAAGACCCCTAAACTTTGAGGATTTTCATTTTGGTCTTCCCCACCCCAAGATGTTAGTTTTTAAGTAAATTCATGTTTAGGGATGTAATAAGTGTGTCTCAGAGTAGTTTCAAATTTTTCGGACATGGTTTGGGGCATGTTTGGGTCACTGAACCAGTGGGTCACCGCGATAAGATTTCAGTTTTCAAGTAAGGAGTTAGTCAGACCATGATTTTTAATATCATATTCAGAACACCATGATCATGTTGAGTAGTATCAGTTTATATGTTAATAATTACCTCAGAATTCGTATGCACTATTATTTTCACAATAACATGAACTGAGCTTATCAGTTATCAGTTATCAGTGCATGCACCACTTAGTATTTCAGTATCTTTCAGTTAGGAGTAGGATTTAGCACCAAGCGAACCCAGGGATAGGGGCTCACCTTCCAGTAGCAGTCCTTGAGTTCCATAACAATGTAGCTAACGTAGGTTTGAGATGTATTCCTACCGGTTGAGAGTTGACACATATCTCATGAGAGCACCTGCCAGTAGAGGATGACTCTTTTAGTCCTTCGGGACATCAGTTCTATGATCACTATAGATCAGGTTCTATTCTGATGATAAGGATAGAACAACCCGCCTCAACGTGGGTCAGACGTTGGACTCCATGATAGGTTACATGGTTTATATTGCTTATATGATTGCTCCCATAGTCTCAATACAGTGTTCAATGTATTTTTAATTTAGGTTTACTTTACCAAGTGTATAGATTCTTAGTTATTTAGTTATGAGATTTCATTCTTTCAGTTTACATATTATTTTAGAAATATGCTTATTCTTGGTCTTGCATTCTCAGAACTTACAGTTTTCTTGCATTTATGTTTAGTTATCTCGTGTTGTTCAGTAAGTCCTTATCTCATATGCACAGTACCCCACAGTTTAAGTCCAGTTATTCAGACTAAGTACAATTCAGTTTTATCTGATCAGTATTCATATATCTACTACTCAACATACCGATATTAGTTATCCCTTAAATTTTAATTGTCCGGTCACACACACATCTGTCATTCAGTTAATCAAATCTACTTAGTACATGTTATGTTGGTTTTATATGTTTATTCGTTCGTGCTCAGTATATTTTTATATTCAGATCCTTGAGTTAAGTTAGTTTGCACCACATAGTTTCAAACCCAGTATTAATAAGTCATCCTCAGTACAACTTTTACAAAATATTCAACCTTACAAGAGAATTTTTTATAGCATTTACGTTCCTACCGCCCCTAGCTTACAAAATTGCTTTCAGCTCATGTTTATAAATTTTCTATGATTTATAGTTTTCAGATGTAATGATGTTTCAAATGTATATTTCAGCAAATAACTTATATCCTCAGTTTTACAGCGTGTTTAAAATATTTCCATGATTTAGTACAGTCTCCATTTAATCAGTACATTCTAGTGTACTGACCATATATATGCATTTGTGGCTACATCCTTCGTAATATAGGTACCATTTGTTGCTCTTACACTAGGGTCAGGCAGTTTGTAGATTTCATCCAGCAGGTGATAAGTTTTCCTATTTTGATAACTCCAGATAGCACTAGATCATGTACTATATTTTTAATTTTCTATATGTATTGATTAATGGTAGTTTGAGGCATGTCCCAGCTATCTATAGTCAGCATAGTAGAGGCTTCATAGACATCAATCAGAGTCAATCATGTAATTTGAGTTTTGTTCTTCAGTTTTATCATGGTGTAAACTGTATCAACATTAACTTTACTCAAAATTTTCATGATTATGCTTCCGCTCAACAAAATAAGTTTTGTAATATATTCTAAATTAGTTGCTCAAGTATGATGCGAGTTCTTGGATTAGCTTGGGATCACTTGTAGTTCCAAGCACCGTGTTATGACTAGCAGTAGTCGCAGTCGTGAAAAATTTGGTATCAGAGCCTTTAGTTGAAGTATCCTAGGGTGTTAATGAAGCCATGCCTAGTAGAGTCTTGCAGAATTGTACGGAGATGTCTGCACTTTTCTTTGAGATGCTATAGGGCATTTAAGAAATGTTTCCCTTCTTGATTGTCTCATATTATGCATTAGAAGTGTTCTCGAAGGAACTTATGCAGATTCTAATGTTTATCCATTCATTTCATGTCTGCCTTATTCTTAAGGCAACAGAGATAGCCAGCTTAAATTCTTATAGATAGAGTTTTCTCAAACCGTCCCTACAAATAGTTATGGGATTGCATAGTGGGCTCGAAAGTATCCCATCAGTGCCCTTATGTTCTAAATTTTGAAAGTGTTTATTTTTGTTCATGAAAAATTGTGCACTGAGCCGAAGTCAGATGTGGTTTTAGATCCCTTCTAAAAATTCTATGATAGCATATAACCTAGAGTTATAAGCATGAATCTAGAAGTTTAGCAACATCAAAATGGGACAGTGTTTATCTGGATTTAATAGATTATGTATTCATGGAGCTAGTTGTATGAAGGGTGAATCTGTAGGCTTGAAATAGTGTATACAAGAATTTAAGTTTATTGATTCAAAATTATATGTTGTTGATGTTGGGTATGTTGGTGCAATTTTAATTCTCATGGTTTAGATGTGATGTTAGTAGGCTATGAAGGAAGTTAGTATAGTTCATTGAAGTTTTGGGGATATCCATGTTAAGTGTTAATATCTAAGTTCGAATCTTTGAAGATTGAGCTAATAGAAAGAAGAGTTGAAGCTCTAGATGGTGTGAACTCATGGTATGGTGATACTCATGAATATTCTAAGTTAGTAAGTGTCCAAGCTATTATATGATGAATATTGGGGGCATATCAATCTAAGAGTTGTATCCTAGAAGGAAATAATAGCAGCGGGTTTTACACTTTTAGGTGTAGTCTTTCAGGTTGAGTTTATTATTTATGTGTATTCTTATATCTTGGACTCTAGAGTAAAGTGATTGCAGTTCAATTTAGAGATTTTAAAGGGGTCCACAGACTTAGAATAATGGCATAAAACTAAAGGAGAGATGATAAAACAAGTAACCAAGTTAGGCTCTCAAATTTTAGTAATTATGCAGTATGTTGTAGAACATCAGTAGGGGAGGAAGATACCCGACCCATTCTTATCTCAGTGAAAATTATTGTACTTCAGAACTCACGATATATACTCATGCCTTACATGTCAGCTCCATGATCATAACTCATATTAATGCACTTTCCATGGAATCATGTACGCTTCTAGTTCCTAGTCCAAGGAGTTTTAGTTCACTCAGCAGTATGAATCATGTTCCAGGAATTTATGAACTCTAAGATCAGGTCATGCATCTCATGACTCATGTACTCTTGCTTTATAGTATGCTCAGTTCCCATATCTCATGGTGCACTCTTAATGACTAGTGAAATTTAGATTATGTCATGTGTCTCCTAAATTTTGATCTCTTTAGTGAATTCATGCTTTTATGGGCGTTTGTTTAGAAGTTCATATATTGTTATGAAGTTAAGCTTGAATGTCATGTTGGTGTATAAGTGGATTAATGCATTGTGCGTTAGTTAATTCCTAGTAAGTGGTTGAATATACTTTTTGAAGTAGTACTAAGAATTATTCATGAGATGAAAGTTGTGAAAATGCATGGGGAACTGAATTCATGGTTCAGATTAGTGCTATGGTGTGATGTGTTGTACCTTGTGATTTTGAGATAGGCTTGATCATGGTGAGAAAATTTAGTTTAGTTCAGACTTAAGTAATGGAGTTATCAATGCCCATGTTAGAATTATAAGTGGAATCAAATGAGCCTAGTATTTGAGAGGAAAATCATAGTTGAGGGAGTGCTTGAGAGGTGTGGCTATGCTTAAAAGTTAGTAGTTGAATTGACTAAGGCCTAGTGATTCTATCCTAGCTTATGTTTTATAGGCCTATATTCCATGTCACAGAATTATAGCCATATTAAGATTCCTTACTCAGTATCCTACTTAGATCATACCCAAGATCCTTTGCTCCCTAATGTTATTAGAACTTATTAGAAAGAGTGTTGAAGAAATACTCCAATTGATTGTAAGATATCAGTATAATTCAGTCCGTATAACCAACAATTCAATTTAGTAGTTAGATAGACAAGTTTCAATGATTTTCCATTTTTCCATCTAATCTTACTATCCGGAGTTTCATGAATTTGGCCATTCTAGAAGGTAAAATATTCACATCCATGCAAATTACGAATTCAGCTCAGTTCATGCATCAGTTTCAGATTCGAGATATTCAGTTATGACTCAATTCGTAGGTGTCCTGTGCATTATCTTAATCTTTCCTTAGTATTTCAGTTAAGTCAGTATCATTCGGGGGATGAATGATCCCAAGGGGGAGATATATAATACCCCAAGTTTTCATATCCTAAATATCTTAACTTTTCTTCACAAAACTAGAACCACCCTGAGGTAATGGTTACTCATAAGTTGACTATCTCATTTCTCTCTCAGCCTTATAACAATTCTCATATCATTGCATGTATTTACAAAATCAGTTCAATTCATGTATCATGCTCAGACTCAGTTATACACTTATGTTCAAAGTCATGCATGTTCAGTGTATGATATCAGTTACCTAAGTATAGTACTCTCAGTCTAACCAATCTCATTTGAGGATGAATGTTCCCAAGGGGGAGATATTATAATACCCCATACTAATCTTAGCTCGATTCAGCTCTTAGTTACATTCTTAAGGGGCTTAAGGCTTAAAATTTTCACTAAGTGTTGGGGACTTATCCATTTTCAAGACCCCTAAACTTTGAGGATTTTCATTTTGGTCTTCCCGACCCTAAGATGTTAGTTTTTGAGTAAATTCATGTTTAGGGATGTAAGAAGTGTGTCTCAGAGGATTTTCAGATTTTTCGGAAATGGTTTGGGGCATGTTTCGGTCATGGAACAAGTGGGTCACCGCGATAGGCCCGTGACGCGACATTAGTCCTGATCGCCTAATAACGACGTCACAGTAAAGGTGTTGTGTCTAGTTATTATTTTATAATAAAATACATGTGTCATGATCTTTATCCTAGTGTGTTAAGTGCTTATGAGGTGAAGACTCTTTATAGGAATCACTTAGAACAAAGTTGAGCTAAGAGACTTTGATTCAGTCAAATTTTGGTATTCGATTCTACAAGGGGGACGTCAGTACGAAAGAATGTACTGAGCATGTAAGGCATAAAGTGACCATATGTAAAATAAGAGCTTAAATGAAACCAACAATCAATATGTAACCATAGGGGAAAGTATAGAAGATCACCTTTTGTTATAACTATGGAATCATGTACAGCATATTCATTACGTTATTTTTTTCCTTTCTTGCTTTATAATCTTTGTAATCCATATAATGCAAATAACCAGCTGATCAGTGGTAAATATCAAATTAGGATCGGCCTGCTAGGCTTATGCCCCTGAGCTGCCACCTGTAAATACATTAACTAGGATCGGCCCTGTGCTAGGTAATAGAACCCCTTAGGCTGCCACCCATTAATATATCAACTGGGATCGACCCTGTGCTAGGTATAAGAACCCCTTGGGCTGCTACCCATTTTACAGATTTCCGTTACTTAGTTTAATTAGCCTTTGAGATTGTTACTTCGGTGATCATAATCCTTTTGAGCTGTTGGAACTATAAACATGTGATGTAGACATATAGATAAATTTCTCGAGGCAACAACAATGACAAATGAAGTAAAGAAAAAAAAAGGGGACTTCAACGTGACACTCAGAAACTCATGACTCAATGAACTTTATTAGACACGGTGAATATACACAACTAAGCCATAAGGCCATGTGAGAAGTAAAGACTTTAGGATGATAAATGTTCCACTATGGTGTATACAAAAAAAGGACAAATAGTTCTACTTAGCCCGAATTTATTGAAGACACATCTAGACATCCCAAAATTGAGCTTTCAATTGGTGACACATAACTTCTCAAATAAAGAGGTTGGACTTATAATAAATACTTACTATATGATAACAATTAAAAGGGTACATGAGCATGAGAACTATTGAGTCAAGTGAATAGGTACAAATTAGGAACAAATGCACATTCCAAATAAAGACATAAAGTTGTATGATCAAACCAACAGGGACTCTACAGGTCACGTTATCCTAACGGGACAGAAGCGATATCGAATCAAGCAACATATGATCATATTACCCAAGTAAAGTATACGATGAAGTAAATAATTAGAGGGTATAATTTAACAAATATCACAGATACATTCGTGGGTAACTAGGGTAAAAGTTCTAAGTTATAGGAAAACCTTAGTCTTTTACACATCTTCAACCCAACTATAGCTTGGAAAGTTCAAGTTATTACCCAATTAATTGTTTCAAGTTCCTCAAATTATAAACAAGTATATTTGATACATCATTACGTCTGAGTAACTCCCATACATTGATATGAATTAATATTAACATCTAAATTACCCTTAGTTTGTGCAAATCATACTAAGTCCGTAAAACAGTGAATCCGGGCAGCCTTACAATTCAGCGTTGCAACTTAGTTTCGAATAGGTAGACGGCGTAACCAAGCTTTATAACCTTCATGAAAGATATACGTATGTATCTTGGGGTCTCAAAGAATCCACAATCACCAAAAAATTCATTTTGTAAAGGAAGATATCAGTTAAATACTAACAGTAGCACATAGAGGGTTTCTAAACTAAAGAACTGCGCAAAACTGGTCCTCTCTTGCGTCCACTATTTCGGAGCCAAAATATATTTCTATAATTAGAACGGATCACTACACACCAAGATACGCTCGTTTAACTAAACCCTATACAATCTGACAACGTTTAAAATTACTTACTCACACCCTATAATATATCTAAACCCCCAATATTTTTCCTATCGGTGTTTTATCGCATAATAATTATCCTTATGACTAGATTTTTTTTTCAGGGCATTACCTCCAACTTGGTACTAAACACAAAATTAACATGAGCTCTCGACACAAGATAATTATTTCAAATGGGAGTGAAAAACATAATCAGAAAGCTCTTTGAGATATCCCTCAATAGTGTACCAGATTCAGAATCTCGAAATTAAGAACCAGGTCATGGAAAGAAAATTTAGCCTGTACATATTTGTTTCTGTTGCAAATCAGTACAACCTACCACAGTTCATCCTCCCATTATAGGAATTATTCAACACTAATGTAAGTGGTAAAACTAGTATTGATAGCGAATTAACCACACGATATATCCGGCCAATTCTAAGCTCAATAGGTGCCGACTAACCACAATCACATGATTAAAACAAAAGAAGTGAGGCACAAGCAATCAGATCAAACACACCCTAGTTTTAAGAAACCTTACTTGCCCCTACTTTAACTCGTATGCTTATAAAACGACGACCTACCATCGGTAATTGACCACTAATTCTATATGTGTCTGATTCTTATATCGTCATAATAATAACAACTTACCAAACCTCCACAGTCCCCACACATAATGAGAGACAAAAACTCAAAGTCCGATTACAAAATCATGTAAAATAAAATCCATGTAGTGTAGGCGTACGTCCTAATCCCTAGCCTCAAAAAGAAATGAATTGAAATGCATGTGATGTAGGCATACACCCTAATCCTAGCCCCCTAAAGCATGAAATGTAATGCATAGGAACTATGTATATATATAGATGTGGGCAAATAACATGAACACCAAGCCAGAAAAAAGGTCTTAACCCATCCAAAAGTTCACAACATAAATAGCCAAGTTGCTTTGCGGGTTGACAAGATCACCACAATATCTAAAACATGTAAAGCACAAATTTGAAAATAGCAACACCACAATTCATATACATATGTATGTAAAATTTTCTCTCCAAAAGTAACCTTCATGTAACCACCCATCTTTAAAGGTTCATGATCATATACGATAGTGGTCGTAACTATAATTCACATCTAGGCGATACTTTAACGCAAGTCTGTTGCTTACAAAAACTCACGTTGGTCTAATCTTGGTAACTGTTAGATAATTTCTTTATTTATACTCCTATGTTATGGACCAAGTACATTTAAAGATGTCACAATTCAATGTCAAATAACATGAAGAAGATAAAACGATAATTGAGATTCTCAGGTTAACTATGTTCAATTAATTAACACGTGACAACTGAAAATAAACTAATCAAATGAGGGAGTGGGAGCAATTTAGGAAATTAATAATAAAGAGTTGAATTTACTAAGTGGTATTTCGATTTCCTATTTCTATTTCTAGTTATCTTACAACAACTTCCCCCATAGCTCGATAGACACGAAAGTCGCAATACTTGCAAAATCATGCCAAAAAGAGAAGGGATAACCTTAACATACCATAATAATTGTCTTCCAAGGCTACCATGAATTCTCGAGTGCTACGTCGTTACAATAACTTATTCAGCCAGTAATAATCTCCTTCTCCCCATAGTAAAAAAAAAATGAAATAGGGGATATCAATCTAATAAAGGCATATAGCCAAAGCAATTTACAACCTAACTTTCTCTGTAGCTATGTTTATACCAAGAAGAAACCAACAATCTGATGGTTCTTTCCATTTATAAAAAAAAATGATTTCTCTATGCCTAACTTAATGGATGTTCTTAAAGAAAGAATTAACTTTTTAAATGTCAAGTAAATTTAATACCAACACTTACACAATGTTTGCTGGATGTTCCCTCCACTTCCCAAGTGAAACTGGTGGTGGCCCATATAAACTAGTTTTGATCCATTACATATGTATTCGGATATTATATAAATTCATGATAAAACAAATACACCATTTTTAATCATATCACAATTAATAGAAAATTATACCAAATAAAGCCTACCTTTCATATTAATAACATTTTAACATAATGAATATTTTATCTCCGTTAAAATAATAACAAGTTATAAAACTATCACTAAACTTAGTTTATACAAAAATGAATCGTAACTTAAATTTTTTTCATTAATCAAAGAAAATCATTCATGAAGTCCGAGAGATTCTTTTCGTATTTACTATAATTCATACAAATTTCCTATGTATAAATAATGTCCTATAGTAAAGGAGTAATTAATTCATTTTATAATTGGACTTATCTTCTAACAATGATAATAAATAAACAAAAACGTAAATGTCCTATAAATCAAATGTGTGGTCCACCTAGATTGTTGCCAAACGATTCTAATCCATAGCATATCCTTGGATATTTTATTAAAAGTAGCCACTAATTGATAAACATGAAAGAGATATTAACAATTATTAAACATTACACACCTTATATTTAATTATATATAAGCACCACTTCATGTAACAATTAAGAATAACTAATGACTTAAAATTGTCCTTAAATATATCATGAACTGGATTTTTCCACCAAATACTATTGAATTATAAAAACTTGTAAATTCAAATTGGAGGTCCTTGTGCGAATATGTGTGACTATCGTGTTACAATAAAATAATCGAAGTTAGGCTTTTAAGCGCTTGACAGAGGACTAAGGACGACCATAAAAAGGTTGGGGTGTTACATCCTTCCCCCCTTAGGAACATTCGTCCTCGAATGTAGAATAAAAATATTGATTCAACAATCTAATTCATAAGACTCCGCTCTAGAGCACGATCTGAAGGATGAAAGAATGGAAACATATCCTAAATGTCATGAAGCATCCTAATTATAAGTGTGGTGCACAACACACCCATATGCAGGACTCTACTTAACACGGCTTGTAGATTCCCTAGGACACGACATTGCTTAGATACCAACTTTGTCACACCCCAAAATCATAGAGGCGAGACTAGCACATGATGCCACACTTGACTGTACATACAACCTAAAACCCAACCAAATAACATTAGTGGACTCTCAAGGCCAAGTTGAATTTTAAAAGAAGGGAGCATAATTACGGTAACACAAATGCAACAAAAGTATAACATAAGGACACTTGGACTGTAACTGACCACTTGACCCACATCAACAATCGTCTATAAGCCTCTAAGATGAGAAATATCTACTCGCTAGGAGGGACAAGCCTCATAGTATTCATCAATTATACACACCAAAAATAAGTTCTAGACTCGGCAACTACGGAAAGAACGAAGCATACCAATCATCAGCTGAACTCGATCATACGCAGCAAGAACCTCTTTTCCTTCTAATACCTGCAGGCATGAATGTAGTGCCCCCAAGGCTATGGGGACATCAGTACGAAAGAATGTACTGAGCATGTAAGGCATAAAGTGACCATATGTAAAATAAGAGCTTAAATAAAATCAGATATCAATGTGTAACCATAGGGGCAAGTATAGAAGATCACATTTTGTTATAACTGTGGAATCATGTACAGTACATTCATTACGTTATTTTTTCCTTTCTTGTTTTATAATATTTGTAATCCATATAATGTAAATGACCAACTGATCAGTGGTAAATATCAAATCAGGATCGGCCCATGCTAGGCTTATGCCCCTGAGCTGCCACCTGTAAATACATTAACTGGGATCGGCCCTGTGCTTGGTAATAGAACCCCTTGGGCTGCCACCCATTAAAATATCAACTAGGATCAGCCCTGTGCTAGGTATAAGAACCCCTTGGGCTGCTACCCATTTTATAAATTTTTGTTACTTAGTTTAATTAACCTTTGAGATTGTTACTTCGGTGAACATAATCCTTTTGAGCTGTTGGAACTATAAACATTTGATGTAGACATATAGATAAAATGCTCGAGGCAACAACATTGACAAATGAAGTAAAGAAAAAAAAAGGGGACTTCCACGTGACACTCAGAAACTCATATGACTCAATGAACTTTATTAGACACGATGAATATACACAACTAAGCCATAAGGCCATGTGAGAAGTAAGGACCTTAGGTCGATAAATGATCCACTACGGTGTATAAAAAAAGGTTAAATAGTTCTACTTAGCACGAGTTTATTGAAGACACATCTAGACATCCCAAAATTGAGCTTTCAATTGGTGACACATAACTTCTCAAATAAAGAGGTTGGACATATAATAAATACTTACTCTATGATAACAATTTAAAGGGTGCATGAGCATGAGAACTATTGAGGCAAGTTAATAGATACAAATTAGGAACAAATGCACATTCCAAATAAAGACATAAAGTTATATGATCAAACCAACAGGGACTCTACAGGTCACACGGAACAGAAGCGATATCGAATCAAGCAACATATGATCGTATTACCCAAATAAAGTATACGATCCAGTAAATAATTAGAGGGTATAATTTAACAAATATCACAGATACATTCGTGGGTAACTAGGGTAAACGTTCTAAGTTATAGGCAAACCTTAGTCCTTTACACATCTTCAACCCAACTATAGCTTGGAAAGTTCAAGTTATTACCCAATTAATTGTTTCAAGTTCCTCAAATTATAAACAAGTGTATTTGATACCTCATTAATTATCAGTAACTCCCATACATTGATATGAATTAAGATTAACATCTAAAGTACCCTTAGTTTGTTCAAATCATACTAAGTCCGTAAAACAGTGAATCCGGACAGCCTTACTAGTCAGAGTTACAACTTAGTTTCGAATAGGTAGACGGCGTAAACAAGCTTTATAACCTTCATGAAAGTTATACGTATGTATCTTGGGGTCGCAAAGTATCCACAATCACCACAAAATTCATTTTGTAAAGGAAGATATCAGTTAAATACTAACAGTAGAACATAGAGGGTTTCTAAACTAAAGAACTGGGCAGAACTGGTCCTCTCTTGCGTCCACTATTTCGGAGCCATAAAAGCAGAATCAGCTTCTGATATAAGAACATAAGTTGTAGAGCTACGCGTCTGATTTCCAAAACATATTTCTATAATTAGAACGGATCATTACACACCAATATACGCTCGTTTTACTAAACCCTATACAATCTGACAAAGTTTAAAATTACTTACTCACACCCTATGATATATCTAAACCCCCAACATTTTTCCTATCGGTGTTTTATCGCATAATAACTATCCTTATGACTAGATTTTTTTTTCAGGGAATTACCTCCAACTTGGTACTAAACACAAAATTAACATGAGCTCTCGACACAAGATAATTAGTTCAAATGGGAGTGAACAACATAATCAGAAAGCTCCATGAGATATCCCTCAATAGTTTACCAGATTCAGAATCTCGAAATTAAGAACCAGGTCATGGAAAGAAAATTTAGCCTGTACATACTTGTTTTTGTTGCAAATCAGTACAACCTACCACAGTTCATCCTCCCATTATAGGAATTATTCTACACTAATGTAAGTGGTAAAACTAGTATTAATAGCGAATTAACCCATGATATATCCGGCCACTTCTAAGCTCGATAGGTGCCGACTAACCACAATCACATGATTAAAACAAAAGGAGTGAGGTACAAACAATCAGATCCAACACACCTAAGTTTTAACAACCTTACTTGCCCCTACTTTAAGTCGTACGCTTATAACACGACGACCTACCATCGGTAACTGACCACCAATTCTATATGTGTCTGATTCTTATATCGTCATAATAATAACAACTTACCAAACCTCCATAGTCCCCACACATAATGAGAGACAAAAACTCAAAGTCCGATAAGAAAATCATGTAAAATAAAATTCATGTAGTGTAGGCGTACGTCCTGATCCCTAGCCTCCAAAAGAAATGAATTGAAATGCATGTGATGTAGGCATACACCCTAATCCTAGCCCCCTAAAGCATGAAATGTAATGCATAGGAACTATGCATATATATAGATGTGGGTAAATAACATGAACACCGAGACACAATAAAAATCTTAACCCAACCAACAGTTCACAACAAAAATAGCCAAGTTGCTTTGCGGGTTGACAAGATCACCACAATATCTAAAACATGTAAAGCACAAATTTGAAAATAGAAACACCACAATTCATATACGTATGTATGTAAAATGTCCTCTCCAAAAGTACCTTCATGTAACCACCCATCTTTAAAGGTTCATGATCTTATACGATTGTGGCCGTAATTATAATTCACATCTAGGCGATCCTTTAACGCAAGTCTGTTGCTTACAAAAACTCACGTTGGTCTAATCTTGGTAACTGTTAGATAATTTCTTTATTTATACTCCTATGTTATGGACAAGTACATTTAAAGACGTCACAATTCAATGTCAAATAACATGAAGAAGATAAAACTATAATTGAGATTCCCCGGTTAACTATGTGCAAGTAATTAACATGTGACAACTGAAAATAATCTAATCAAATGAGTGAGTGGGAGCAATTAAGGGAATTAATAATAAAGAGTTGAATTTACTAAGTGGTATTTGGATTTCCTATTTCTATTTCTAGTTATCTTACAACAACTTCCCCCATAGCTCGATAGACCCGAAAGTCGCAATACTTGCAAAATCATGCCAAAAAGAGAAGGGATAACGTTAACATACCTTAATAATTGTCTTCCAAAGCTACCATGAATTCTCGAGTGCTACATCGCTACAATAACTTATTCCGCCAGTAATAATCTCCTTCTCCCAATAGTAAAAAAAAATAAATGAAATAGGGGATATCAATCTAATAAAGGCATATAGCCAAAGCAATTTACAACCTAACTTTCTCTGTAGCTATGTATATACCAAGAAAAACCAACAATCTGATGGTTCTTTCTATTCATAAAAAAAATGGTTTATTTATGCCTAACTTAATGGATATTCTTAAAGAAAGATTTAACTTTTCAAATGTCAAGTAAATTTAATACCAACACTTACACAATGTTTGCTGGATGTTCCCTCCACTTTCCACGTGAAGCTGGTGGTGACCCATATAAACTAGTTTTGATCCATTACATATATATTCGGATATTATATAAATTCATGATAAAATAAATACACCATTCTTAAACATATCACAATTAATAGAAAATTATACCAAATAAAGCCTACCTTTCACATTAATAACATTTTAACATAATGAACATTTTATCTCCAATAAAATAATAACAAGTTATAAAACTCTCACTAAACTTAGTTTATACAAAAATGAATCGTAACTAAATTTTTTTTCATTAATCAAAGAAAATCATTCATGAAGTCCGAGAGATTCTTTTCGTATTTACTAGAATTCATACAAATTTCCTATGTATAAATCATGTCCTATAGTAAAGGAGTAATTAATTCATTTTATAATTGGACTTATCTTCTAACAATGATAATAAATCAACAAATACGTAAATGTCCTATAAATCAAATATGTGGTCCACCTAGATTGTTGCCAAAGGATTCTAATCCATAGCATATCCTTGGACATTTTATTAAAAGTAGCCACTAATTGATAAACATGAAAGAGATATTAACAATTATTAAACATTACACACCTCATATTTAATTATATATAAGCACCACTTCGTGTAACAAATAAGAATAACTAATGACTTAAAATTGTCCTTACATATATCATGAACCTGATTCTTCCACCAAATACTACTGAATTATAAAAACTTGTAAAATTCAAATTGGAGGTCCTTGTGCGAATATGTGTGACTATCGTGTTACAATAAAATAATCGAAGTTAGGCTTCTAAGCGCCGGCCAGAGGACTAAGGACAACCATAAAAAGGTTGGGGGGTTACATCCTTCCCCCCTTAGGAACATTCGTCCTGGAATGTAGAATAAAAACATGGATTCAACAATCTAATTCATAAGATTCAGCTCTAGAACACGATTTGAAGGATGAAAGAATGGAAACATATCCTAAATGTCATGTAGCCTACTGATTATAAGTGTGGTGCACAACACACCCATAAGCAGGACTCTACTTAACACGGCTTGTAGACTCCCTAGGACACGACATTGCTCTGATACCAACTTTCTCACGCCCCAAAATCATAGAGGCGAGACTAGCACATGATGCCACACTTGACTGTACATACAACCTAAAACCCAACCAAATAACATTAGTGGACTCTCAAGGCCAAGTTGAATTTTAAAAGCAGGGAGCATAATGACGGTAACACAAATGCAACAAAAGTATAACATAAGGACACTTGGACTGTAACTGACCACTTGACCCACATCAACAATCGTCTACAAGCCTCTAAGATGAGAAATATCTACTTGCTAGGAGGGACAGGCCTCATAGTATTCATCAATTATACACACCAAAAATAAGTTCTAGACTCGGCAACTACGAAAAGAACCAAGCATACCAATCATCAGCTGAACTCGATCATACGGAGCAAGAACCTCTTTTCCTTCTAATACCTGCAGGCATGAATGTAGTGCCCCCAAGGCTATGGGGACGTCAGTACGAAAGAATGTACTGAGCATGTAAGGCATAAAGTGACCATATGTAAAATAAGAGCTTAAATGAAACCAGATATCAATGTGTAACCATAGGGGAAAGTATAGAAGATCACCTTTTGTTATAACTGTGGAATTATGTACAATACATTCATTACGTTATTTTTTTCCTTTCTTGTTTTATAATCTTTGTAATTCATATAATGTAAATGCCCAGCTGATCAGTGGTAAATATCAAATCAGGATCGGCCCATGCTAGGCTTATGCCCCTGAGCTGCCACTTGTAAATACATTAACTGGGATCGGCCCTGTGCTAGGTAATAGAACCCCTTGGGCTGCCACCCATTAACATATCAACTGGGATCGGCCCTGTGCTAGGTATAAGAACCCCTTGGGCTGCTACCCATTTTAGAGATTTCCGTTACTTAGTTTAATTAGCCTTTGAGATTGTTACTTCGGTGATCATAATCTTTTTGAACTGTTGGAACTATAAACATCGGATGTATACATATAGATAAAATGCTCGAGGCAACAACAATGACAAATGAAGTAAAGAAAAAAAAAGGGGACTTCAACGTGACACTCAGAAACTCATATGACTCAATGAACTTTATTAGACACGGTGAATATATACAACTAAGCCATAAGGCCATGTGAGAAGTAAGGACTTTAGGTCGATAAATGATCCACTACGGTGTATAAAAAAAAGGACAAATAGTTCTACTTAGCACGAGTTTATTGAAGACACATCTAGACATCCCAAAACTGAGCTTTCTATTGGTGACACATAACTTCTCAAATAAAGAGGTTGGACTTATAATAAATACTTACTATATGATAACAATTAAAAGAGTACATGAGCATGAGAACTATTGAGGCAAGTTAATAGGTAATTAGGAACAAATGCACATTCCAAATAAAGACATAAAGTTGTATGATCAAACCAACAGGGACTCTACTAGTCACATTATCCTAACGGGACAGAAGCGATATCAAATCAAGCAACATATGATCATATTACCCAAATAAAGTATACGATCAAGTAAATTATTAGAGGGTATAATTTAACAAATATCACAGATACATTCGTGGCTAGCTAGGGTAAAAGTTCTATGTTATAGGCAAACCTTAGTCTTTTACACATCTTCAACCCAACTATAGCTTGGAAAGTTCAAGTTATTACCCAATTAATTGTTTCAAGTTCCTCAAATTATAAACAAGTGTATTTGATACCTCATTAATTCTCAGTAACTCCCATACATTGATATGAATTAAGATTAACATCTAAAGTACCCTTAGTTTGTGCAAATCATACTAAGTCCGTAAAACAGTGAATCCGGACAGCCTTACTATTCAGCGTTGCAACTTAGTTTCGAATAGGTAGACGGCGTAACCAAGCTTTATAACCTTCATAAAAGTTATACGTATGTATCTTAGGGTCGCAAAGAATCCACAATCACCACAAAATTCATTTTGTAATGGAAGATATCAGTTAAATACTAACAGTAGCACATAGAGGGTTTCTAAACTAAAGAACTGGGCAGAACTGGTCCTCTCTTACGTCCACTATTTTGGAGCCATAAAAGCAAAATCAGCTTTTAATATAAGAACATAAGTTGTAGAGCTACGCGTCAGATTTCCAAAATATATTTCTATAAATAGAACGGATAACTACACACCGAGATACGCTCATTTTACTAAACCCTATACAATCTGACAACATTTAAAATTACTTACTCACACCTTATGATATATCTAAACCCCCAACATTTTTCCTATCGGTGTTTTATCGCATAATAACTATCCTTATGACTAGATTTTTTTTTCAGGGCGTTACCTCCAACTTGGTACTAAACACAAAATTAATATGAGCTCTCGACAAAAGATAATTATTTCAAATGGGTGTGAACAACATAATCAGAAAGCTCCATGAGATATCCCTCAATAGTGTACCAGATTCAGAATTTTGAAATTAAGAACCAGGTCATGGAAAGAAAATTTAGCCTGTATATACTTGTTTCTGTTGCAAATCAGTACAACCTACCACAGTTCATCTCCCATTATATGCATTATTCTACACTAATGTAAGTGGTAAAACTAGTATTAATAGCGAATTAACCCCATGATATATCCGGCCACTTCTAAGCTCGATAGGTGCCGACTAACCACAATCACATGATTAAAATAAAAGGAGTGAGGCACAAGCAATCAGATCCAACACACCTAAGTTTTAACAACCTTACTTGCCCCTACTTTAACTCGTACGCTTATAACATGACGACCTACCATCGGTAACTGACCACAAATTCTATATGCGTCTGATTCTTATATTGGCATAATAATAACAACTTGCCAAACCTCCACAGTACCCACACATAATGAGAGACAAAAACTCAAAGTCCGATTACAAAATCATGTAAAATAAAATCCATATAGTGTAGGCGTACGTCCTGACCCCTAGCCTAAAAAAGAAATAAATTGAAATGCATGTGATGTAGGCACACACCCTAATCCTAGCCCCCTAAAGCATGAAATGTAATGCATAGGAACTATGCATATATATAGATGTGGGAAAAGAACATGAACACCGAGCCACAATAAAAATCTTAACCCTTCCAACAGTTCACAACATAAATAGCCAAGTTGCTTTGCTGGTTGACAAGATCACCACAATATCTGAAACATGTAAAGCACAAATTTGAAAATAGCAACACCACAATTCATATACGTATTTATGTAAAATGTCATCTTCAAAAGTAACCTTCATGTAACCACCCATCTTTAAAGGTTCACGATCATATACGATAGTGGCCGTAACTATAATTCACATCTAGGCGATCCTTTAATGCAAGTTTGTTGCTTACAAAAACTCACGTTGGTCTAATCTTTGTAACTGTTAGATAATTTCTGTATTTATACTCCTATGTTATGGAGCAAGTACATTTAATGACGTCACAATTCAATGTCAAATAACATGAAGAAGATAAAACTATAATTGAGATTCCCCGGTTAACTATATGCAATTAATTAACATGTGACAACTGAAAATAAACTAATCAAATGAGGGAGTGGGAGAAATTACGGGAATTAATAATAAAGAGTTGAATTTACTAAGTGCTATTTCGATTTCCTATTTCTATTTCTAGTTATCTTACAACAACTTCCAACATAGATCGATAGACCCAAAAGTCGCAATACTTGCGAAATCATGCCAAAAAGAGAAGGGATAACCTTAACATACCTTAATAATTGACTTCCAAAGCTACCATGAATTCTCGAGTGGTACGTCTCTACAATAACTTATTCAGCCAATAATAATCTCCTTCTCCCCAAAGTAAAAAAAAATAAGAAATAGGGGATATCAATCTAATAAAGGCATATAGCCAAAACAATTTGCAACCTAACTTTCTTTGTAGCTATGTTTATACCAAGAAGAAACCAACAATCTGATGGTTCTTTCTATTTATAAAAAAAATGGTGTATTTATGCCTAACTTAATGGATATTCTTCAAGAAAGAATTAACTTTTCAAATGTCAAGTAAATTTAATACCAACACTTGAACAATGTTTGCTGGATGTTCCCTCCACTTTCCACGTGAAACTGGTGGTGGCCCATATAAATTAGTTTTGATCCATTACATATATATTCTGATATTATATAAATTCTTGATAAAATAAATACATCATTTTTAAACATATCACAATTAATAGAAAATTATACCAAATAAAGCCTACCTTTCATATTAATAATATTTTAACATAATGAACATTTTATCTCCGTTAAAATAATAACAAGTTATAAAACTCTCACTAAACTTAGTTTATACAAAAATGAATCGTAACTAAATTTTTTTTCATTAATCAAAGAAAATCATTCATGAAGTCCGAGAGATTCTTTTTGTATTTACTAGAATTCATAAAAATTTCCTATGTATAAATCATGTCCTATAGTAAAAGAGTAATTAAATCATTTTATAATTGGACTTATCTTCTAACAATGATAATAAATAAACAAATACGTAAATGTCCTATAAATCAAATATGTGGTCCACCTAGATTGTTGCCAAACGATTCTAATCCATTGCATATCCTTGGACATTTTATTAAAAGTAGCCACTAATTGATAAACATGAAAGATATATTAACAATTATTAAACCTTACACACCTTATATTTAATTATATATAAGCACCACTTCATGTAACAATTAAGAATAACTAATGACTTAAAATTGTCCTTACATATATCATGAACCTGATTCTTCCACCAAATACTATTGAATTATAAAAACTTGTAAAATTCAAATTGGAGGTCCTTGTGCGTTTATGTGTGACTATCGTGTTGCAATAAAATAATCGAATTTAGGCTTCTTAGCGCCTGACAGAGGACTAAGAACAACCATAAAAAGGTTGGGGTGTTACAGGTATCTCTGATTTTTGTGGCTACACGCACTGGGGCCCGTTCAGGGGTAACACTGGACCCATATTGCCCGTGGGTGGAATAATGATGGTAAAGCTACACAATCTTTGTTAAGGTTTAAAAACGTATGCTAAACCTTGTTTCCTATCCCGACATGGTATATATATTCATATATACATTTCCATACGATTATTTGTATTGGTTTGATTTGATTTTGGATTAATGGCACTACTTTATATTTACCCCTGAGTTACATGCTAGCGTTCACCTTTCTAACAATCTTGGGGCACTGTACCCCCATGTGATTTAGGAAGCGACCATACTACCACTCCTCCTGCTCAGTGACTTGGTGATTCGGAGACAACTTTTGAGTCAAACTAAAGTGCTGAGCTTCAATACTCTAGAAGACCCAATTTCATGCTTTGGATTTCTTTATGTCCTTATTATATATTTTGGTTTTGTTTTAGATATGGTCGGGGCATGTCCCGACTGTATAATCTTTGGTTTTGATTAGAAGATTTGTCTGACTACTATGGTCATGAGTGGTATCGGTATTAGTATTAGCATTGGTATTGGTATTGGTATTGGATGGTTAATTGGTTATGGATTTTGGTTTTGATTATGGACTTGTTATCATGTCTTCAAATTAATACTATTTTTTCTTGTTATATGTTCGGAATTCATCCGACATGAGGTGAAGGGTGGTCAATGGTTTGGGTATTTGGGGAGGTCTCTTATCCTAGTGTGACTTGAGATAACCAACACAGCCAGGCCTTGGTTCGGGTCGTGTCAAAAGAGAAAAATAACAAAAGTTTGTTGAGATGTGGACCCAAAGGTACTTGTAGTGCCAAGGAGGCTTAGTCACTAAATTTACAAATTTACCATACTAGACCCCAAGCTTACATTACAAGCTGAATAAAGTCCTATAGTAATTCTAAGCCATCTATCCAATAACACAATGAAAAGAAAATAAGGGTATGCCTATGGTATTCTATGAACATTGATTGGAACTTCTTTTGTGAGAGTGCATGTCTCATTATTGTTAATGCATTGACATGCATAGTCATATTGTGAGAGTGAGACTTCTTTATTGTGAGGGCACATGGGTTGTGTTTCTATCTACGTATCTATTCAGGTAGTGTAATTTTCATATCCGATTGATTGTTTGTTGCTAATATAATGCCATAGCTTTATTCCTTTGTGTTGCATTGTTGGGCTACATAGATCCACACAATTGGTTTTGAAAAGTAAAATTAGGAGGGGTGATGTTTTGAGCTGAAATTGAGTTGATTGTCGTAGGTACATTAGGTTTCTCTTAGTTAAGCATCGTGTTGTATTTTTTTATGTGTTTGTTGCATGTTATTTTCCTGAGGATATGCAAGTACTTAGGTTCATTTTGGTAGATATGATATATATTTTTTCTATTTTGCAGGAAGCTAGGTTTTGGAGATTTAAAGGAGAATAAAAGTTGTAGTTGCTGAAAAGACTCCATTTATGAGCCTAGTTACGTGGCATAAGTTATACTTACAACCATCGTAAGTGGCTTCGTTTGTTTCAGAATTGTCAAAGTTCAGAAAACCTGAAAGATGATTTTTGTCCTGATATTGACGAAGGGCTACTTACGTCTCGTAGGTACTACTTACGATGCTGTAAGTGCCAACATAAGTATCAGAAGTTGGAGGTTCAGAGAAGCTGAGTATTGAATAGATTTTTGACACCTACGATAGGGTCACTTACGGGTCGTAAGTACCACTTACACCCCATAAGTTCCTTCGTAAGTGGACCTCTTGCTGTTTGAAGAGTATAGGTCACTTACGACACCCGCTTATGGAGCATAAGTTCCACTTATGGATCGCAAGTGGGTTCGTAAGTGGACACCGACCCAATTTTCCCTGTTTGTTTTGGTTAGGATTTTTATGGCTCTGATGTAAACTATAAATACCCTTTTGACATTTTTATATTAGTTTATGCACTCTTTACATTCACAAACATATATTGATTTCAAGATTCAACTTTTGATCTTGGAATCCTTTGATCTTGGTTTTACGGTTGACCATTAATTTAAGATTATTGGTTTTGTTCTTACATTATTGTGAGATTAATCTTATTCTTTCTTTATAGAATTCCATGGATGTTTTCACAAGCATAAAGCGGCTAAACTACCTAACTAGGGTTGTAGGAACCTTGGTGTAATAACAAAGTAGAGGAAGTGCAACGTTGTTCTTGATCAATATTCTTGCATGTATTGTGTTCGTCTTTGATTTAATTATTTTCTTAATAGTGGCCAATGCTGTGAACCTACCTGTATTCACTACTTACTTCACAAGAGACATAGAGATTAGGAAAATAAGATCACAACAATAAATTGAGGCTACCAACCCTCATCTAATCTACCTTACACTCAAAAGGTAATAGTTAATCTGGGATCTAGGATAAGGGTTAGTAAGGGGACACTATGAGATTGAAAAATTAAGTGTGGAATTCACTAAAGGCATTCACAAGACAGTTAGTGATACATAACTTATCAGATTCTACATGCAAGATATTGGGATAGTTCAACGGAGCACGATAAATTTACGGAGTTAAAAGTTAGGGGTAACACAATCGTAGTATTCATCTCGTATTGATTTCAACCAAACTAACCAAGACTTGTTACTTTTGATACTGTTCTCACTAAACCCCCCATTTACTTTTCTGCATTTTTTTGGCTACTGTAATAGATTCGTGAGAGATATTCGACCTATTCCCAGTGGGTTCAACCCCAACCACTATTGGGTTACTATATTTGACATTGACCTCATTATACTTCTTGGAGGTGTAGTTTTTGACGACATCAACTATACCCTAGAAAAGGTATAACAAGAGGAATATCAGTACAGACAATGCGTAATGATAAGCATCATTGGTTGATCCAAATTAAATCACATCAATATCTTAAAAGAAACATGTAACTTAAGAGTTTATTTAGTTGAATAAATTTTGTTCCTTAATTCTCTACCTCTCTTATTTTTTAATAACCTTACTAATGGTATGCCAGCTTTATCTATTCATGATCAACTCTAGTTACCACCTTCTCACCTTGTCATCAAGTCAGGCCTTATCCTGAAATTAAATATGAAG
Organism: Capsicum pubescens; assembly: GCA_030864215.1. NCBI lineage: Eukaryota > Viridiplantae > Streptophyta > Magnoliopsida > Solanales > Solanaceae > Capsicum > Capsicum pubescens. The sequence goes on along the minus strand of CM061546.1, from coordinate 244,913,852 downwards.
TCATCCCTACTTAGCTTCAATGGTTTCCTACTCTTAGCAACCTATAATTTAAGACTCTTACGTAACATTAAATTATGTTTCATATTCTGTTTATGCATTAACATTCTAGTAGTTAGAAATTCATTTAAGGATACAAGAAAGTAATAGCAAGACAACACCCCATTTACCTAACTTTAACTATATCAACTAGTAGATTCATACCATAATCATGGCACAAGAACAATAATTAGCATCCTTTAACTAATTTATCTAAAAATATGAACACTTATCCTTTTTAATGATACCATAGAGTTTTGATCAAGTACACGTCAAATAGACAACAGCTCAAGTCAATGTCATGACTAACTTAAGACCAGTCAACAAACCATGACCCAACAACTATATGCAAACCCCATCTCAAATATGTTAGTAATTAGACAATTAAGAAATATGCCACTCATTTGCAATTTAACCTGGACCACCTAAGAATACCATTCGATCAACAGTCAACCATCAATATTATATCAATTAAGGAAGCCAATTATAATAACTCAACATCATAATTATAACAAGTCCACAATAAACTCGGTCCACTTAAGAAACCAAATATAGTACAAGTAATAACTAAACCAAGTTCACTGTAAGACCCCATGAAAATCCTAGTCCATTTCAGTCTTATATTACATGCCATGAGGGTCCAATACTTAGAAAATTTATCTAAGGGTTAAGACTTAGTATTATTTTAGCCTCTCAACTCAGATGAATTTTATCCCAACCTTTCTGACCTTAGAATGTCGATTTCTAAATTAATTCATGATCAGGGTTATCTATAGGTCTTTTTGGGTGAATATTAGAATTTATAGACATCGTTTAAGGGATGTGTGGATGGCCAAAATAGTGAACCAATGAGATCAAGCTGCATCGCATTGGTCATCGCGTCATCACCATCGACTCGGTGCATCGGCAATCGCGTTGACACCATCGATACGACACATCATCTGCAGCATCGCTGGGCATATTTTGTGTAATTAATTCTGAGTCCAGAGGGGTAGTTAAGTCATTTTCCCCACTTTTATTCAGCCAAAAACACGAAAACAAGGATTAGAAAGGACAAAATTCACTCATCTTTTCACAAATTCTCTCAAGAGCAATAACCTAGCTTCATTAATTTCAAGTCCAAGTTCCAAGAAATAATCAACAAACTCACACGAATTCAACAATCAAGGTATGTTAGATGGTCATCCATGGGTCCCTTTCATTCATGGAGTCCAAGAACCTATTTTTAAAGTTCAAAGTTATAATTTTTACATGTTATTATGAATTTCATTCATGAAGCTTTATAAATGTCAATTTTCTATTATGGTCACAAGTGATTTTTGTTGAATTTGCCCTTATTACATTTGAATAGTGATATTCACATGCTAAACCCTTAAATTATGTTTTAGTATAGAAATTTTGTTATGTTCACATGACTTGACTATCCCCATGTCGTAAACTCATGTCCCACAAGTGTTTGATAAAGTGCCTAAATGATTTGAGTTTTGAACAATGACTACTTATTACATATTTACAATGAAATTACATGTTGATAATGAATTTCCTTTATGAAAACCTTATGAATTTTGATCACGTATCATGTTTCTAAGGGTTTTGATAGAAAGAGCCCTTACACATTTGAAAGTTGAAGTATGTTTATCTATATATTGGTAATTTGATTTGAATTAATGATTTCAATTGTTTTCACGTGGAATGCGTTATAGCTGTTTTAAATATTGTGGTTTTCATACTATGTTCATGAGAATTTAGAATAAATCCTCAGTTTATGATTTTATCATGTGATCCTGCTATCTCATCATGCTTAAAAGTATTCCCATATTTAGATTCATGTCTCCCATGTGTTTGATGAAATGCTTAAAAGAGTGAGTTTTGAATCATGACTAATTATCATGTCCTCAAAGTCTTAGTACGATCTTGTTATTATTTCTATCGAGTCTTGGGGATATTGAATACCCAAAATTAGTTGTTTATATAGTCACCAGTTGAAATAAAGTGATTTTGTAGTATCTCTAACAGTAGCATTTGGTTAGTTAACAGAATCAGTGTGAGTTCAGCCAATCCTAGTGTAGTCTAGTGATAAGTTCCAGTGTCGATTCAGTTGGGAGTAGGATTCAACATCGAGAAAAACCAGGTATGGGGCATTCCTGCCAGTATAGGGTTTGACCTTTAGAAGTAATCCTTGAGTTATAGAACTACATAACCAGCATAGGTTGAGATATCTTTCTGCCAGATAAGGGTTGACACATCTCGGATGAGTTTTCCTGCCAGTGAGGGTTGACAAAATGTCTTCTTGCCAGTTATGGTGACTCACAGCTAGTGTTAGTACCCATGGCACAGTACTAACACCCTTCCAACTGGGGTTACAAGTTGCACCCCAATTATCTTATTTTGGGCATGTAGGTTAAATGATACCTCCCATAGTCTCAATTTTAGTATTCAATTTTCAGTACAGAACTCAGTTAAGTTCTACATGATCATGACTTAAAGTTATCAAGTATTCAGTTATCAGCTATTCAGCTATAGATCTCAGTACTTCAGTTTCAGACTATTTCAGATATACAATATACACTTGGTCTTGCATGTTTATTATTTTTAGTTTCGCATGTACTCTCATACAATTACCTTATGTTAGTCAACTAGTTATCATTACATGCACATGAACCTATTCATATTAGCCTGACCTCATTTAGCATACTAGTACATTTAAAGTACTGATCGCATACTTGTTTCTTGCTCTATGATGTCTTATATCATAGGTCCATATGCTCAAATTCCCAACCATACTTAGACATTTCAGTGCATTAGCAGCAGCAGCAACAGTAGGGGTGAGTCCTCATCCTTTGAGGATGAGTTACCTTATATTCAGTTATGTCAATAGTTCTATTTTTAGTCAGTTGGAGTTAGTTGGGGGCTTGTCCCATCAACTCCACATTCAGTAAGCTTAGAGGCTTTTAGACTAGTACAGACAGATGGTTAGTTTTCAGTTGTTATTATCAGTTGTTTTATCAGCATTGCCAGTATATTTTCAGATGTTTAAACCATGATTCAGTATTGTTTTTAGATACTAAAACCTTATGTCATTTTTAGATAATTTCTGCATATGTTGTTTATCAGTTTTACTCAGTGCTTACAACAGGTACCGGCTCATGGGTTAGCTTGTGGCCCCACGGGGCCATAAGCACCGTGTGATGCCTAGGATGTACTCTTGGGGCATTACATTCACTCAAGGAACTGAACATAATATTAGATATCACGTAACTCAATTTACTTAAGGAACAATCACACTCATCAATACCTTGTATTGTCAAGCTAAGGGTCTTATGGTTGACCACAAGCCATGACCTATATGGGATGAGCTCTTGTCCATGTACCACATTCCAGACATCTAGTGCTTGCCAATCCTCTATCATCAATCCCATGAAGATATCTAAATATGGGTACATCCCACAATAATAGATAAACATCACAACAATCACAACCATAATGATAAAAATAATCACACTTGTAAAACCAACAAGCTTTTAATATAATTTCATTGTATGCGATTAATACTTAGGATATCAACTAGTCATTCACTTTCCTTGAACATTATTTTGTAACAAGCATACAAAGAAACATTTTAATATGTACACATAAATCAAGTTGGGTTTCAACTACATTAAACCATCACCTATAATGCATGTCATTGAGTGGGTGGCTAATTCATATTATACAATGTCTAAGGTATACTTCTACACCTTTGGATTACACCGTAGTACACCCAACCTTTCTCCTACACTAAAAATCTTAACAAGACTACCATTTCTCTGGTTACATAATTGATCCATCAGAATCTACCAACACCAATCAATTATAACTGGATGTTTATTAAGTTCTAATCCATCTATAAACATTTAAGAATGATTCACATCAAAATAATGCATATTAATTAGTTGGACCATTTTTATATCACAAACAACATCCAGCCAACATTTAAACTGTCAGATTTTACCCTCTTTATCCACCCCGACAGCGTGCTCAAACTCCAAAGCATAAAATCTCCCATCAATCTACGTCATATCTATTCTTTCTAACCTACGTCTAAACTCCTTAGTTAAATCTAGACTATCTAGACGCCAAGATACTCCTACGGAGGCATGAACGTGAGCTTTTTACTCTACGATAGTGATTTCTAATGTAAATTCTGTGAGAAAATCATAGGTTTTACCCCCATTTAAGCATGTTTCTCTATCTCCATTGCCGCATGACTATGAGGCACCCCTAGGGGGTTTATAGAAGCTTTATTCGTCATTTTTACAATTAAAGAGAAGACAAATATTAAATAAATGGGGTCTACTTTTTTACCTTTGGCATCACGCTATAGCGTCTGACCAACTGCTACCACGCTACTACAATAGCAAAAAAATTCCCGCTATAGTGGGATGAGTTAGCCCAACTATAATTTCGAATTCCAAAATTTTAACCAAGTTATCCCATAATTGTTCGAGACCATATTTTCAAAATTTCTCATAATCCATTCCCATAGAAAAGGTGCCTTTTTATAGAGAGGAAATACATAATTACAACAGATACCAATGTATCCATTGTTCATCCCCAAAATGGTAGGAGCAAAACAACATAAATCTCACTTGGGCCAACACTCTCTTTATGATTACATAATTGCAACACTCAAGTGGATCACTAAAACTTTATCACCCCGTCATGCTAAATTTTTCAGCAGTACTTTATTACTACTCTGCTCTGTTAGGAAACCTTCCTATATACAATTCGCTTGAGCCTATTAGGAGCAAAAAAATTTTTGAGTGCCCAAAATGTCTGGGACTCATCAATGTATTTGAAAGAAAACAATTCAAAAACATAGTGGCTAATATTTTTTCCTTACCTTGAGATGTTAGATGCCACTATAGAAGAAATATTCCCGCCATAGCGGCACCGCTTGTCATGACCCGAGGCTACCCCCTAGTCACGACAATGGTGCTTACGATTACAATTAATAACAAGCTAACCCATGAGCAGGTACCTGCTAAGAGCACTAAGTTAAAATAATAAAGAACAATATATGCAAAAACAACTAAGCAAGGCCATAAGGTTTAAAAATACTGAAATGCTGATAATCATAAATCTAAGCATCTGAAAAAACTGATAAAACAACTGATAAACTGACTAACTGTCTGAATATCTGAAAAACCTCTAACTGACTGACTAGGGAGTTGATAGGACAAACCCCCAACTAACACCAAACTAACTCAAATAGAGAAATACTGAAATACTAAATGAAGATAAACTTGTCCTCAAAAGAGAAGGACTCACCACTGCTGCTGCTGCTGAAGTGCTGAACTTACCTAAGCGCGATCAAGAAACTGTGCATCTGAACCTATGATATAATACATCATAGCGAGAAGAAAGTATACGGTCAGTACTTTGAATGTACTGGTATATGAGATGGCGTTAGGATAAAATGCATAGGTTCATGTGCATAAAATACTGACTGACTGAATGTCATGAGATAATGACTGACTGACTAATATGAGATAACTGATGCATAATATATGTGAAATCTATAAAATTTAAGAATGCATGACCAAGAAAATAACATATTCTGAAATAGTCTGTAACTGCAATTTTGAAATCTGATAACTGAATAACTGATAAACTGTATATTATGGTCAAGCCAAATGGAACAGAACTCTGTACTAAATGTTAAACAGAGAACGTGGGAGGTATTATTTACTCAACATGCCCCATTCTAAGATAATCGGTGTCCAACCTATAACCCTAGTTGGAAGAGTGTCATTATTGTGCCAGGGTACTAATGCTGGCTATGTGGATCCACTAATCTGGTGTACTGAAAAACCAGGGTATCAAGCCTAAACTGATGGGTGACCCCTGGGAGGAAGTCTAGCCTAAACTAACGGGTGACTTCTCATAGAAATTCAAGACTAAGCTAATGGGTAAATCCTCTCATCCTATGCTGGCTACGTATTTTTGTAAAATAGGGATTGCTACTAATGACTCTACCTAACAGACGGGGAATCCTCCATCCCTGCATTCGCTTGGTGCTAAATCCTACTCCCAACTGACCTGTCACTTATTACTGGACTGATCTAAGTTAACTGATTATGATGACTGACTGAACTGATAATGCTCATTATATTTCTAAAATCATTTTGTAAATATTGAAACTATTTAAACAGCTAAGTATCAGGTATTTATAACCCCCAGCACTGAAAATAAAAAATAATAAGAAACTATTTGAACTTTGGTAACCATAAAGGGGAATCATTATTCAAAATTCATCACTTCTAAATGTCATCGAACACATGAGAGTCATAACTTGTTCATGGGAATGAGCAAGCATGAAAAACTATCATTGTTACAAGATTCAATTCATCACTTAGGGATTTGACATGAAAATTATGACATTGAAAACATCTGATGGCTCATCCCACTTGAAAACATACATATTCTAAATTTGAAAAAAAATTTATCAAGATGTTCAAGGACATAATTCAACTAATCATATAAAAATTCATACTTTAAGTGTAAAATATATTCTTGGACCCCATGGGGAAAAAGGGCCCATGGATAAACACCGCACACACCTTAATTGAGGAATTTGTGAAGGTTCTTGATGATTTTCTTAAAAATTAAGCTTGAATCCCTGTTACTTTTGAAGAGGATAGGGTTTGTTCTTGAGAGAGAATGCTTTCTTTTGAGAGAATTTTGAGAATAAGATGACAAATTATGCTTCTGGGACACTTAATCCCATGTTATGGACCAATTGGGTCAAGGGAAAAGACCCAAATGCCTTTGCAATAATGAGAACAAAAGATAGAAAATAAGGGTCGGGTGATGGGGCACGCACTGCTGGAATGACCCACGCATCGCGGGCTCTACCACGAGCATCCCTAGCAGTGCACTGGATGGCGCACCAGGCTTATCCCAGTGCTGCTATAGTTCTGGTGATCCAAACACACCCCTACACTCATCCAAAAATTTTGAAACTCACCCGAGATGTACTATTGATAACCCCGATCATGAATCAACTTAAGAATTGACATTCCTAGGTCAAGAAAATTGAAAATAAGATCAACGAAGTTTAACGGGCTTTGGAAATGACTATGTCCTAATACTTAGTGAAATTTTCTAACTCTTGGACCTCTTTAACATGCAATAGTGAGCTTATATTGAGATAAGATCTTATGGGGTCTTACAATATCTCCCCCTTAGGAACATTCATCCTCGAATGAGACTGATTAAGCTGAGAATACTGAGGAACTGCGATTACATACTGAATATGCATAACTTAAAACATGGTTACATGACTGAGTCTAGAACATGATGAATAGATGAATTGTTTCACGAATAAATGAAATGACATAGAGATGATTATATGGATGGAAAAGAGATAATCTAAGGAAAATTGTTACCTTAAGCTGAGTCTGAGTTTGTGGAGAAAAGATGAGGGTACTTGGTACGCATATCTGCTTTTTCTTCCAAGTGGCTCCCTTAACAGATTGATTTCGCCCAAGAACCTTGACCAACGGATCCTCTTTGTTCTTTTGTCTGTGAATCTGATGATCAAGGATCTTGACTGGGATTTATTTATAAGAAAGGCTATCTTGAACGTCTATGCTTTCTAAAGGAACAACAACAGCTGGATCACCAATACACTTTTTCAATAAGGAAACATGGAACACTGGAAGTACTAATGCAAAATCTGTAGGCAACTTAAGCTCATACGCTACCTTCCCATATAGACTCAAGACTAAGTAAGGTCCAACATATTAGGGGCTGAGTTTCCTTTCCTTGTATAATCTCTTCACTCTCTTCATGGTAGAGATTTTCAAATAGACCAAATCACCAACCATGAACTCAAGATCTCTTCTCCTCATATCTGAGTAGGATTTCTGTCGGCTTTGGGCTATCTTAAGCCTCTCTCTGATTATATTAACTTTCTTCAATGCATCAAATACTAAATCAGTCCCTATCAGAGAAGTTTAACCTTCCTAAAACCAACCAATAGGATATCTACATCTCCTCTAATAGAGAGCCTCAAATGGATTCATTAGAATATTGGAGTGATAACTGTTATTGTAGGCAAACTCAATAAATGGAAAATAATCATCCCAACTACCCTTGATATCAATAACACATGCTCTCAATATGTCCTTTAGGGTATTAATGGTCCTCTCTGCCTGACAATCTGTCTAAGGATGAAAAGCTATACTGAGATGTACTTGGGTACCAAAACCCTTCTGAAAAGCTTTCCAAAAGTGAGAGGTAAACCGAGTACATCTATCTGAAAGGATAGACAATGGGACTATATGCAACCTAACCAACTCTCTAAGATAGAGCTTGACATAATCCTCATTAAAATAGGATGTATGAACTGGCAAGAAATGGGATGATTTGGTCATTCTATCTACAATGACCCATATCGAATCATGCTGACGACGCATATGAGGTAGGTCTGTCATAAAATCCATGTTCATCTCTTCCCACTTCCAAGTAGGGACACTAAACTCCTGCATTGTGGCTCTAGGCCTCTGGTGCTCAACCTTAACTTGCTGACAATTAGGACACTTAGCTATAAACTCCATGATATCCCTCTTCATACCACTCCACTAATATATTTCCAGTAAATCATGCTACATCTTAGTGGCTCCTGGGTGAATAGAGTAACGTGCACCATGCACTTCTGCTAAGATCTACTACCTCAACCCATCAACACACGACACACATAATCTACCCTGATATCACAACACACCATCTCCTAATTGGGATAAAACCTCCACTTTTTGATCTCTAACTAATTCTTTCAACTTAACCAAACTAGAATACCTATCTTGTTTTTCTTTCACTTCAACAACCCAAGAAGATTCTGAACTATTCTGAACCCATACACTACCCTTAGCTGAATCACCCAACCAAACACCTACTCTAGAAAGTTAATGATCCTCCTAGACTAACTTCTTCTTATCATTCTAACCTTGATCAACACTACCCATAGACAATTTACTAAGGGCGTCTGCAACTATATTGGCCTTTCCCTGATGTTACAATATACTCATATCATAATCTTTCAACAATTCTAACTATCTTCCCTGACAAAGATTCAAATTTTTTTGCAAGAACACATAATGTAAGCTTTTGTGATCCGTGAACACATCAACATGAACCCCATACAAGTAGTGCCTCCATATTTCAAAGGCAAAAAACAATAACTACTAATTCAAGATCATGAGTAGGGTAATTCTTTTCATGGGATTTAAGCTGTCTAGTGGTATAGGCTATGACCTTACCTCTCTGCATCAACAAACAACCATGCACAACTCTTGAAGCATCACAATAAACAAAAAACCCCTCTAAACCATCGGGCAACATCAAAACTGAGGCTGAGGTGAGTCAAATTTTCAACTTCTGAAAATTCTTCTCACAGGAATCTGACCACTGGAACTTGACTTTTTTCTGAGTCAATCGAGAAATGGGGGATGCAATAGACAAAAACCCTTCAACAAATCATTGGTAATAGCCAGCCAAACCCAAGATACTCCTGATATCTGACAGAGAGATGGGCCTAGGCAAGTTTCTCACTACTTTGGTCTTTTGATAGTCAAATCTAATGCCATCACCGGATACCATATGGCCAAGAAAAGTTAATGATCTTATCCAAAACTCGAACTTAAAGAATTTGGTGAACAACTGATAGGCTCTAAGCGTCTGCAATACAATTCTGAGATGGTCTACATAATTATTTTCACTACAAGGGTAGATAAGTATATCATCAATGAAGACTATGACGAACATGTTCAAGTACTACTTGAACACCCTATTCATCAAGTCCATAAAATCTTCTAGGGCATTCGTTAGTCCAAAATACATAACTAGAAATTTGAAGTGACCATACTAGGTTCTGAAAACTATTTTTGGAATGTCACATTCTCTGACTCTGAGCTGATGATAGCCTTGTTTGAGGTCTATATTAGAGAAATAACTGGCACCTTGAAGTTGATTGAACAAGTCATCAATCCTGGGGAGTAGATATTTATTCTTAATTGTGACTTTGTTAAATTGACGATAATTGATGCACTGAGAGAAGCTTTTTTTCTTAAGCACAAAAAGGACTAGAGCAACCCATGGGGAAACGCTGGGCCTAATAAATCCCTTATCTAAGAGATCTTTCAACTAATCTTTCAACTCCCTAAGATCATATAGAGACATTCTGTAAGGCAAAATAGAGATAGGCTAGGTATCTGGAAGGATGTCTATTCTGAAGTCAATTTCCCTTTCGGGAGGAACTCCGAGAAGATCTTAAGGGAATACATTTGGAAACACCATTACTAATGAAACTGACTCAAGACTGGGAGTCTTAAAACTAGAGTCTCTAACTCGGACTAGATAGTAAACACACCCCTTAGATATCATCTTTCTCGCTCTAAGATATGATATAATTTGACACCTAAGTGCTAAAGTACTACCCTTCTATTCTATAACTAGTTTATCTAAAAACAGAAATAGAACAACTTTATTTCTATAGTCAACTAAATCATAGCATGAGTGGAGCTAATCTATGCTGAGAATGACATCAAAATCGATCATCTTTAACTCTACAAGATTTAATGAAGTGACTTCTTGGGATATTGTGATTGGACAGTTCCTCTATACCTACCTGGCTATAATAGAGATACTGACTAGGGTAGAAACTGAGAAGGGTTCTACTAAAGTCTTGGGAATGACGCCAAAATTTATAGCTATATAGGGGTTTATATAAGAAAGTGAAGCTTGGGGTCTAATAAAACATAAACATGAAGGTGAAAGACCTATAACGTACCCTTAACCACATCAGGAGAACTTTATTGATCTTGTTCGGACTGAAGTGCATACAATCTGTTCTGATGTTGACCACTGGTAGCATTGGAAGTGGCGCCCTGCTGATTCGGGTGACCTTCTAGAGCTTATGACATATTGAACTGGCCCTGCTGGCGCAAATCTCTACCTCTCTAAGAAACTAATTGACATTTTGGATTTTTGTAGCCTGGCTTACCACAACCAAAACATACATCACTTACATCTCTACACTCACCTTGATGATTTCTACCATATTTTTGGCAAAATGGGTTAGTATGACTACTGTTCATACTAACCTGGTGCTTAGGGCCTGACAACCTATCCCGACTATCATTCCTAAACTTTGGTACTAGCTTATTAGCAAAAGACAGAGATGGGGCTAAGAATTTTTGAAGGATCTAAGAACGGTTACCACCCTCTGACTTTGGCTGAGAGAAATTAAAGCTATCTATTCTGGCCCTCTTATTGTACCTCTCTTTAAGTTTCTGTTCCTCAATCTTTTAAGCATGGACCATAAGCCTAGATATGTCTATCTCCTTAATCAACATAGCGGTCCTGCACTCCTTGACCATACAATCATCTATATTAGAAACAAACTTACTCATTCTAGACCTATTATCAGATACCACATGAGGAACATACCTCGCCAACTGAGTAAACTTAAAGTGAATACTCCTTCACACTCATACTACCCTGCTTCAAATTAATAAACTCCAGCACCTTAGCTTCCCTTAACTCTAAGGGAAAGAACCTATCTAAAAAGGATGTATCAAACTTGTCCCACTCTACAGGCCCTGCATCTGTGCCTCTAAACTCTTTTCACTGCTTAAACCAGGTGTGAGCTATGTCCTACATCTGGTAAGTATCCAACTTTACACTCTCACTATATATAGCACTAATAATATCAGTCACCTTCTGAACCATATCATGAAATTTCTGCGGATCCTCCTCATTCTTGGATCCCAAAAACAAAGGAGGGTTCATTTGGGCAAAGTCCCAAATCCTAGCTGCAGCTGTGTTGGCGACTGAATTGGCTGGGCAACAACTTGTTAATTATTCTATGATTCTATTGAGTGAGATAAGGTAGTGAATATAACTCTGAATTCAACAAGAGAGATATGCTCATTCAGGGGATCTTTTTGAATAGGAGGAGGTGCGTGATGATTTCCATTCCTTCTTCGGTTAGTCTTTCTGGGAGGCATTTTCTAAAAACGTAAGAAAGAGTAAAATAGAAAGAGAGTTTAAATAGAGCTTATGCTTATTTGCACGACATAAATACTGAAAGAAGGGAAATTTTTCCTAAAACATCTTGTAGCCTCTTGTCCATAAGTGTGGCACGCTTCACATCCATGCACAAGACTCTACTCAATGCAGTTTTTCAGACTCCCTAGGACACTGTAAAACCTTAGGATCTGATACTAAGTTTTTTCATAACCCAAGTCTAACCCAGTCGCAACAATGGTGGTTACAATCACAAGTTACCGCAAGCTAACCCATGAGATGGTACCTACTATGAGCATTAAGTGAAACTGATAATGAACAACATATGCAGAAACAACTGAGTAAGTCCATAAGGTTTAAAATTACTGAAATGCTTATAAATCATAAATCTGAGCATCAAGGAAGACTGATAAAACAACTGATAAACTGAATAAATATCTGTATATATGAAAAGCCTCTAACTGACTGACTGGGGAGTTGATGGGACAAACCCCCAACTAACTCCAAACTAACTCAAATAGAGAGAAAAACTAAAACACTATATGAAGATAAACTTGTCCTTGAAAGATGAGGACTCACCACTGCTGCTGTTGCTGAATTGCTGAACTTATCTAAGCGCGGTGAGGAAACTGTGCGTCTGAACCTATGATATAAGACATCATAACGATATGAAAGTATGCGGTCAATACTTTGAATAGATGGTATATGAGATGAGGTTATGCTAAAATGCATAGGTTTGTGTGCATAAAATACTGACTGACTGAATGGCATGAGATAATGTTTAACTGAATAACATGAGATAGATGATACATAATATACATGAAATCTGCAAAATCTGAGAATGCATGACCAAGCATATAACATATTCTGAAATAGTCTGTAACTGCAATACTGAAATCTAATAACTAAATAACTGATAAACTGTATGCTATGGTCAAGGAAAACTGAGTAGAAATCTATACTGAATGCTGAACTGAGATTGTGGGAGGTATTATTTACTCGACATGCCCCAATCTGCGATAATCAGGGTTTAACTTGTAGACAAAGTTGGAAGGGTGTTAGTACCGTGCCATAGGTACTAACCCTGGTGTGTGGACCCACTAATCTGGTGTACTGAAAGACCAGGATGTCAAGCCTAAACTGATGGGTGACTCCTGGGAGGAAGTCATGCCTAAATTGATGGGTGACTCCTCATAGGAATTCAAGCCTAAACTTACGGGTAACTCCTCAAATCCTACACTGGCTATGTAGTTCTGAAATATAGGGATTGATACTAATGACTCTGCCTAACTTTCAAGGAAGCCGCGATCCCTGCATTCACTCTGTACTAAATCCTACTCCGAACTGACCTGACACTGATTACTGGATTGATCTGAGTTTAACTAATTATGATAACTGACTGAACTGATAATGCTCATGATATTTATGAAATCATTCTGTAAATACTAAAACTATTTAAATAGCTAAGTATTGGGTTTTCATAAGCCCCTGCACTGAATAATAGCTTCACTCCCTTCATGGGATAGATTTTAAAATAGACCAAATCACCAACCTCAAACTCAAGATCTCTTCTCAGCAAATCTGCATAGAATTTCCATCTGCTTTGGGCTATCTTAAGCCTCTCCCTGATTATCTAGACTTTCTCCATCACATGAAATACTGAATCAGGCCCTATCAGAGCAGTCTCACCTATATCAAACCAACAAATTGGATATCTACATATCCTCCCTTAGAGAGCCTCAAACATAGCTATCTGAATACTGGAGTGATAATTGTTATTGTAGGCAAACTCAATCAATGGAAAGTGATCATCCCAACTACCCTTGAAATCAATAACACATGCTCTGAACATGTCCTCTAGAGATTTAATGGTCCTCTCTACCTGGCCATTTGTCTGAGGATAAACTGCTATACTGAGATAAACTTGGGTACCAAGACCCTTATGAAAAGCTTTCGAAAAGTGAGAGGTAAACCGAGTACCTCTATCATAAATGATCTTTCTAGGAAAGCGTCTTTCAGTTGCCTCCAATTAGTAATAGAATCAGGAGTTAGCCCGTTCAACCATAGAGTTGCCTCCCCAGACAGAGACAATGGAAATAAGCGCAGCCGAATTGTATTCTGCCCAACTCCTGGATTGTCAAACGACTTACATGTTGAAATAAAGTTGATCAGATGCATATTCGGATCATCGCCTGCAAGTCCACCAAATAAACCTTTGAGCTGCAATAGCTGAATCATGGTGCTAGTGATATTGAACATTGCTCCAGGTGCCAAGGGTGGAGGAATAATAGCTTCTGTGGCACCAGCTCCATCCAGATCATCATCATCATCATCAAAAGGAGCCTGCATAGCACGACAGTCAGGTCTCATTCTAGCTTGATGATCTCTCCTATGCATAGGTGCTGCCACCTCATTTGCACGCCGTGGATTAAGTAGCTCCTCATCACCCAGGTCCTCATCATTAGGATTTGTTGCCCTACCTGGGTTATCAATATTCTGTTGATGCACTTGAGCAGCTGCCAACGCAGCTAATCTAGCCTGCTCCTGTTGAGTAGCTCTTCTGTCAATGTCACGCTGTGCATCCATCCTGCCAATAGAACCTGAATAGAACGAAAACAATAGCTAAAAGTAAAATACGAGAACTTTTGACCAAAGGGTCTAGTAACTATCACAAACTTAGTTGACAACCGTATTCCCCGGAAACGACGCCAATTTTTGATAACGCTCAAACTACAGCTCTCGTAAGAGTGTAAGCGGTCGTTGTCAAATATAGAACCCAACTGGGTTGGGTGTTGAATCCCACAGAGAATACTTGGTCACTAAGTAAGCAAAGATTAACAGACTTTTGGTGAAAGTTTCGTAAAAGAGGGGATTGTAACGTGCAATAATGTAACAAAGTGAAAACGGAAAATAGCAAAGTAAAAAGAAAGAATGTTTAGTAAGATGTTTAACCAATGAGAATTGAGAGTTGGGGTTATGTCCACCTTATGAGTTATACATCTCTATTGGCTATGAGTTATGCGGAATTCAAACATGCATGTGCTTATAGAGAATTGTATTCTATGGTAAATCCAGGCGTCTTTCGACCATCAAGGATTATTTCACTTTAACTCTTTCGAGCTTAAAGCGTGTCTAACGGTACAAATTCTCCAAGAGGTTAATCCAGTTACGGCACTAACCTTTTAACAGGGGTTGGTGCCCTATTACCTTGACATTATCTCTTTTCCAGACATATTACTTTTCTTTCGAACAAGTTAATGCTATACTGGCGTATTCTATGCGTTTGAAACCACAAGAATTTGCATTAAGATGAAGAGAATAATGATATAAGCAACATACGTGTCACGAATTCACAAACTCATAGCAATAGATAGTATCTCATAAGGCTTCCATAACCCCAACAGAGAAGTTTAGCTACTCATGATTGCAACGGAGATCACAATAAACATCATCATGATCTCACGTTGGTCACAAGGGCCGTGCTTTCTCTGTCAGAAAGTAATGTGAATAGTACTAAATGTCGAAGAAAATAGAATTGAATAGAAAATAGGATGAATGAGTTGAATTTTAAGGGTTGAATGAATTAATGAGTGAATGAATAAAAAGTTCAGCACAATAGGGTATTTATAACACCTATATCCTATTCCTACTAGGCTACTGTGTACTTATCCTAATCCTACTAGGATACTGCGTACTTATCCTAATCCTAATAGGTTACTGCTGTTCCCCAAAGTCCTTAGAATTGCTGTTTTTGCTCGGGATAGGTTTTCCATGCGTCACTTTTAGTCCCTAGGCGTCCAAGCTCTCCTTTCCTTCCTTCGTGAAGCTTCCTTGGGCGTCAAGTTATCCATAAAATGCTGAAATCTTCATCATTTATACCTGAAAACTTGCTAATCACGTTTGTTAGCTCACTTACAGGAAAAAGGACTAAAAGTGCATGAATTATATATTTTGTCCTCAAAACTTAGCTAAAATATGGGTAAATTATAGTACTTTAGGCGTGTAAATACGCCTATCATCAACACCCCACACTTAAAGCTTTGTTCATCCTCGAACAAAATATCATGTCCATCTAAACATCTACTTAGGGTTTCACAGCAACAACACAAAATATTCGTCAAGACAGGCACGACAATCATTAACAAAGAGTAGTTTTCTAATCACTTCTAGAAATAATTTAGCCTCCAACATAGACTCGTGATGATGGTTAATTCGTATCCATAAGTTAAGGCACAAAGAATCATACAAGACTACCCAAAACTCATCAACTATGTGTGTCTCACATAAGATATTACCCATAATCACTCACAAGTATTGCATTTTTCAGAACATGGGTATAAGATTATCCTTGCTCTCACTCTCACAAAGAATTCATATGTTGCAACTGATGACCATAGGCTTGCCCTTAGTGTAATGTTCCACTAATATCAGAATGCTAAGCTTAGGATCAAATAGGTCTTTTACAGGTTGTAATGCAGGCTAAGGGATGGGTAGGACTATTTTGGCCAGAAATAGTGACTATGTTCCTAAGCGCTTTAATACATCACATTATGCCATTAACACTCTCTTTTAATCAATCCTGCTACCTTTCTTTCATCTATCACCCCTTTTCACCTATTTTGCCATTCAAGCATAACTATTTTTTTATTTAATCATAAACACAATTTATCTTTTTGTTTTTCTATTTCTTTTTCTTTTCTCTTTCTTTTTTTTTTCTTTTTTTTTATACCACACCTCCATGATAGCCACTCTTTTTCATAACAAATTCAAGTACCAATATACTCTAAGGCATCACTCTCACCCAATTTCCTCTTATTTTGTCACATGACTTCACAATTTAAAGCACTTAGGAATTTGGATCAAATTATGGTCTTGAAAAAAATGGATTAGGCTTACATATGAGGCTGTCAAAGAAAATGGCTTAAAGGCTCAAAGGGGTTGAGTAGGATAATGTCCACGGGTAGGTAAAACGAAGGTAAACAAGTATCGATTGCCAAAGAAATGCCTAAATCATCTCCTAAACTCACACTCTTTATTTTGCTTTACACACACACCAGGCAAGTTCTAGCATCAGTCACAAACACAGAATATACTATCATCTCACACACACAAGGCATATGGTCAACTTTATTGGGAGCAGTACAGACTCTTGACCCTAACAGATGAATGAATTACACCACACAATTATCACACAGTGAGTCACACTTAGAGCCTAAATGTCTCAATAGTAATGATTGTAGCACAAACTCTTGTCATAACACCATGTCGCCTATCAGAATAATTTCATGCATCAAAATCTACGACAAACAAAAAAAATATGACCATAAATGTAGGCAAAGAAGTACAATATAATAATACCATCACCCCACACTTAGACGGGACACACTGCCCTCAGTGGAAAATAAATACGGAAAACCTGATTAGTCGGACTCCTCTTTTATGTCTGGGGTCATTCCCCCTGCGTCGGAATCATCATCAGAGTCGTCATCCTCAGAGTTTCCTCAAATTGTACCCACTTGATCCAAAAGTGCGTTGAGGTATTTGTAGTGAAGAGGATTCATCTTGCTCTTTTCGTCCCCTTTTCTGGCCTTTTTGTGAAGTGGTTGCTTTTTCTTTTCCTTGTCGTCCTTTTTGTGCCATTCTACCTGAGATCTCAATAAAGTCATGTTAGCTTTATCTCGGAAGATTCAATCGACAAACAGACAATAGTGGCACCACCCCACACTTAATTTGTTGACATAAACTAATTAAGTGAATGATGTCGATTACTCAGACTTCATCGACATACATTTAGGTGATATGTTCCAACAATACATTCAAAACAGTCATACTTTCATGTCATCTTAACTATCCTTTCCAACTCTATTTCATGTAATCTTGATCATACTTTCATGTTTGGATTAATGCACTTTTTGAACAAGACTACTACATAGAGATCGTATCAAGTTATGGCATAGAAATAATCACAACATCTCATGCTTGTATTCAATCATGATCTTTATCTTGATGAACGAGTCATTCAAACATTCAAGCATTCAATTTTGAATATTATGCAATTAACTTCACCATGTCGACTCCGCAAAAGTATGACAGTGTATAACAATCAAATACAAGTCGGAACAAAATCAATAACACCCACACGTATTCTTTCACTCAACGAGATATATCACAAAAAATCAACCACATTCAAATCACCAATACTACTTCAAGATTTAACAATTCATTATAGGCGTAGTAGTGTAGTACTTACGGAATATAAAAGAAGAACAAAGAAGTACTTACTTGGTTGATGGCCTCGGAAGATGTTCTTGCAAAGTAAAAGAGCAAAAGGAAAATTTTTGAGAGGATTTGGAGAGGTAGGCGGCGCTTTTGTTAGGTTTGAAATGTATTTTTTGTCTAAGACTAAGTTTATTATTTATAGGGAAAGCTTTGGGTTGGGTTTTGACCCATTTAAAATCAGATTTGGAGACCAAAAGTGACCATAGGCGGCGCCTTTTGCTTTGCCTATGCTTGGCATAGGCAGCGCCTTTTGTAAAGCATTGTTGAGCATAGGCGGCGCCTATGGCATGGAATTGTTAGGCATAGGCGGCGCCTATACCATGGCACATGAGATTCAGTGACAAAATGCTTTTGCATAGGCGGAGCCTATGCTATGGCACACTTAGGCATGGGCGACGCCTATGCTATGGCACACTAGATTCCGAGAGCTTAGGCCATAGTATAGGCCTTGCCTTGTTCGTGGCCTAGATTTACATAGGCCTTGCCTTGTTCTTTGCCTATATTTTCATAGGCAATGCCCAACCCATAGCCTTTTGCTTCTTCAATCCTAACTTACCACCTTGAACATGCAATTCTTCCAAATCAAGAGTTGAACTCAATCTCCTCCTTTACACCTCTTGCACCTACACTTACTCAAAAGCAACAAAAAATGATTAGAACGATGGGTTGCCTCCCACCAAGCGCTTTAGTTTTGGTCGTGGCTCGACAAAATCCTAGGAAAACAAAAACAACAAAAATAATTAAAAACGATGGGTTGCCTCCCACCAAGCACTTGATTTATTGTCGCGGCACGACATAGCTATCTCGATTACTTTGACTTCATCGAGATAGATAGGGCATCGTTTTCTGAATGGATTCAGACGACGCTGATGCTTACTTGTAGGCATGCAATCTCCTTTGAGATGAATCTTGTGCGTACATATCCCAAGGGGGATACCAATTATATCATCAATAGTCCAACCCATAGCTCTCTTATATCTCTTCAGAGCAGAGATGAGAGCCTCTACGTGTTGTTCACTTAAATCATCCATCACACTCATCGGAAGTGTATTTCTACTTCCCAAGCATGCATACCTTAGATAATTGGGGAGCTCTTTCGATTCTAGCACTGGGGGCTCTTCAATGGAAGTCTTCGCTGTTGATGACGGTTGATTCTTAAGATCAAGGTCCGGCTGCTTAGGAGTATGAGAATAGGACCCTATTTCTGTTAGAGCACACATAGTTTCTTTATAATCTTCATCGTCCTCATGCTCAACATTCAGCAGCGCAACAGACAATGGCTCAACAGTAAGCTGTTTCTCTACAGATAATGCTTTCTTATCCTCATAATGAACATCAGCTACGGAGAATACATTCATATCACTGGGCTGCTTCATTGCTTTGCATATATCAAAGCGGACCACTTCGTCATTCAACCGAAATAAAAGCTCATTAGCTCTCATGTCAATAAGCACACTTCCTGTTGCAAGGAAAGGACGTCCCAAGATTATGGGAACTTCAGAATCCACCTCGCAATCCAAAATCACAAAGTCTGCAGGAAAAATGAAGGTAGACACCTTCACCAACACATCATTCAAGATACCCACAGGTCATTTTACCGACCTATCTGCCATCACGAGCCGCATATTGGTTGGTGTAGGGTCGCCCAACCCCAACTTTCTGTAGATGGATAGTGGCATCAAATTGATGCTAGCTCCCAAATCGCACAATGCCTTAGCAAAATTCATAGATCCAACCGTGCAAGGAATAGTGAAAGCACCAGGGTCTACCTTCTTCTGTACTAAGGACCTTGTGGCAATTGCACTGCAATGATGAATATTATCTGCCGGCTCATAGCTTACTGCCCGCTTCTTTGTCAACAGGTCCTTCATAAATTTAGCATACCCAGGCATTTGTTCCAGCGCCTCGACCAAAGGAACATTAATAGTCAGTTTCTTCAACATAGTCATGAATTTACTGAACCTGGTATCATCAGCTTTCTTCTTCAGTCTCTGAGGAAAAGGTGGTGGTGGAAGGGGAATAGTTTTCTCCACCACTTTCTTTTTACCTTGCTTCCAACTATCAATCTTTTCAGGCTGCAGACGTCTAGGGGTGACATCATGAACACTCTCTTCAGCTTCTTCGACCTCTTCACATTCTGCATCAATAACATTATTCGCTATATCATCAACCACCTGCTTGTCCTTGGATGTATTTTCCAACACTTTACCACTCCGGGTAGTAATAGCCATGCATGATCCATCGTTCCTTGGGTTTTGCACCGTGGCGCTGGGTAGTGTTCCATCCTTTCTTTGATTGAATGCCGCAGATAATTGACTCAATTATTGCTCCAGCTGTTTTATTGAAGTGGAATGCGAGTCAACCAATTGCTTTATTGAGGACAGATCATTTATTACCTCAGTTACTCCTGTGCTGGTTGCCTCTACTCCTTTCAGCAGCTTAGCCATCATATCTTCCATGGACATATTTCCAGAACCAGATGCAGTGGCGTCACGTCTTCCAGGAGAAACATACAAACCACTCCTGTCGGTATTGTTTTTCAAACTACCTTGATCGCGGTCCTTGTATCCAGATTTATCATAATAGATACGACCTTGGTTTCCTTGGGCATTGCCTCGGAAACCCCCCTGATTATTCAAGTAGTTGGCTTCTTCCTATGAATCAGATTCGTCTCTTCCTTTTGACGTAACGGACTTAACCTTTTCGGTCTTCCCTGATAATACGTGCTTGGTAAGAAGATCCATCTGCGTTTTTATGTGGGCCATATCTTGGTCACGTTCCTCTTGTTTTCGTCTTTGCTCTGCAGTCATGCCAATAGATATAGTAGAGCTTGCTACCTCAGAATCCCTGGTATGCCAAGCTCTGCTCTGCTTTGTCATACGATCTAGCATATCACTTGCCTCAATAAAAGTGAGGTCCATGAATGATCCTCCAGCTGTATTATCCACCACTGGCTTAGTTACTGAGTTCAAAGCCCTGTATAATATCTCCATCAAGTGGACATTGGTCATATGATGGTTTGGGCACCGCATAAGCTTCTTCTTGAATCTCTCCCATGTTTCGTGGAGAGCTTCAGTTGGAAGCTGTCGAAAATTGCTGATCTCATCCCGTAATTGGGCTCTCTTGGATGGCGGAAAGTATCTTTCTAGGAAAGCGTCTTTCAGTTGCCTCCAATTAGTAATAGAATCAGGAGTTAGCCTGTTCAACCATAGAGTTGCCTCCCCAGACAGAGACAATTGAAATAAGCGCAGCCAAATTGCATTCTGCCCAACTCCTGGATTGTCAAACGACTTGCATGTTGAAATAAAGTTGATCAGATGCATATTCGGATCATCGCCTGCAAGTCCACCAAATAAACCTTTGAGCTGCAATAGCTGAATCATGGTGCTAGTGATATTGAACTTTGCTCCAGGTGCCAAGGGTGGATGAATAATAGCTCCTGTGGCACCAACTCCTTCCAGATCGTCATCATCATCATCAAAAGAAGCCTGTAGAGCTCGGCAGTCAGGTCTCATTCTAGCTTGATGATCTCTCCTATGCATAGGTGCTGCCACCTCATTTGCACGCCGTGGATTAAGTAGCTCCTCATCACCCAGGTCCTCATCATCAGGATTTGTTGCCCGACCTGGGTTATCAATATTCTGTTGATGCACTTGAGCAGCTGCCAACACAGCTAATCTAGCCTGCTCCTGTTGAGCAGCTCTTCTGTCAATGTCACGTTGTGCATCCATCCTGCCAATAGAACCTGAATAGAATGAAAACAATAGCTAAAAGTAAAATCTGAGAACTTTTGACCAAAGGGTCTAGTAACTATCACAAACTTAGTTGACAACCGTATTCCTCGCCAACGGCGCCAATTTTTGATAACGCTCAAACTACAGCTCTCGTAAGAGTGTAAGCGATCGTTGTCAAATATAGAACCCAACTGGGTTGGGTGTCGAATCCCACAGAGAATACTTGGTCACTAAGTAAGAAAAGATTAATAGACTTTTGGTGAAAGTTTCGTAAAAGGGGGGATTGTAACGTGCAATAATGTAACAAAGTGAAAACGGAAAATAGCAAAGTAAAAAGAAAGAATGTTTAGTAAGATGTTTAACCAATAAGAATTGAGAGTTGGGGTTATGTCCACCTTATGAGTTATACATCTCTATTGGCTGAGTTATGCGGAATTCAGACATGCATGTGCTTATAGAGAATTGAATTCTATGGTAAATCCAGGCGTCTTTCTACCATCAAGGATTATTTCACTTTAACTCTTTCGAGCTTAAAGCGTGTCTAACGGTACAAATTCTCCAAGAGGTTAGTCTAGTTACAGCACTAACTTTTTAACAGGGGTTGGTTCCCTATTACCTTGACATTATCTCTTTTCCACACATATAACTTTTCTTTCGAACAAGTTAATGCTATACTGGCGTATTCTATGCGTTTGAAACCACAAGAATTTGCATTAAGATGAAGAGAATAATGATATAAGCAGCATACGTGTCACGAATTCACAAACTCATAGCAATAGATAGTATCTCATAAGGCTTCCATAACCCCAACAGAGAAGTTTAGCTACTCATGATTGCAACGGAGATCACAATAAACATCATCATGATCTCACGTTGGTCACAAGGGCCGTGCTTTCTCTGTCAGAAAGTAATGTGAATAGTACTAAATGTCGAAGAAAATAGAATTGAATAGAAAATAGGATGAATGAGTTGAATTGTAAGGGTTGAATGAATTAATGAGTGAATGAATAAAAAGTTCAGCACAATAGGGTATTTATAACACCCATATACTATTCCTACTAGGCTACTGTGTACTTATCCTAATCCTACTAGGATACTGCGTACTTATCCTAATCCTAATAGGTTACTACTGATCCCCAAAGTCTTTAGAATTGCTGTTTTTGCCTGGGACAGATTTTCCATGCGTCACTTTTAGTCCCTAGGCGTCCAAGCTCTCCTTTCCTTCTTTCGTGAAGCTTCCTTGGGCGTCAAGTTATCCATAATATGCTGAAATCTTCATCATTTATACCTGAAAACTTGCTAATCACGTTTGTTAGCTCACTTACAGGAAAAAGGACTAAAAGTGCATGAATTATATATTTTGTCCTCAAAACTTAGCTAAAATATGGGTAAATTATAGTACTTTAGGCGTGTAAATACGCCTATCATCAGGCATCCGTGCCCCTTCTTATCTTATGACCAAACTATCTCAACCACATTTCCCACATTTTATCCTGTACTGACACCACTCTCACCTTTTCTCAAATAATTTTATTCCTAACCTTGTCAGCCCTCGTGAATCCACACATCCAGTGTAACATCCTCATTTCCGCCACCTTTAACTTTTGGATATGATGATTCTTAAACGGCCAACACTCCACTCCATACAACATATAAGGCTAGATTGAAACTCTTTAGAATTTACCTTTCATCTTGGGGGTCACCTTCTTATCGTATAAAATTCCCGAAGCAAACCTCCATTTCATCCAATCTTCCCCAATACGGTGAGAGACATCCTTATCTATCTCTCCATTTCCCTGAATTGTAGATGCGAGATACTTAAAACTATCCTTCTTGCAAACCGCCTGAGAATCCAACTTCACTACCACCCCCTCCTCTTGCCTTGAGTCACTAAACTTGCACTCCAAGTACTCCATCTTATTCCTACTCAACCTGAAACCTTTAGACTTTAGGATTTGTCTCCAAACCTCCAGCTTATCATTAACCCCTTTTCGCAACTCATCAATCAAAACTATATAATCCAAAAAAATCATACACCAAGGCACTTCTCCCTGTATATTCCGCGTCAACACATCCATCACCAAACTGAATAAAAACGGACTAAGAGTTGATCCCTGATGCAACCCTATCAAGATCAGAAAATGCTCAGAATATCCTCCCACTGTCCTAACCCGAGTCTTCGTACCCTCGTACATGTCTTTAATCGCTCTGTAGTACGCCACCGGGACCCCCTTCACCTCCAAGCATCTCCAAAGAACCTCCCTAGGGACCTTGTCATACGCCTTTTCCAAGTCGATAAACACCATGTGAAGGTCCCTCTTCCTCTCTCTATACTGCTCTACCAGTCTCTGCACAAGGTGAATCGCCTCAGTCGTGGAGCGACCAGGCATAAAAAAAAATTGATTCTCCAAAATAGACACAATCTTCCTCAACCTCCACTCTACCACCCTCTTCTAAATCTTCATTGTGTGACTCAATAGATTAATACCCAGGTAGTTGTTGGAACTCTGAATGTCACCTTTTTTTTAAATAAAGGAATCATCGTACTACTTTTCCACGTCTATGGTATCTTTGATACCTTGAAAATAATGTTAAACAACTTGGTCAGTCACCTCAACCCTGACTCGTCAGAGAACTTCCAAAAATCCACCAGAATCTCATCGGGCCCCATCACCCTGCCCCTACGCATCGTGCAAATATCCTCACTAATCTTTTCTACCTTAAAACGCTAATAATAGACAAAGTCACGACACTCCCCGGAATACTCCAGCTCCCCTAACACAACACCCCTATCCTCCTCATCATTCAAGAGCTTATGGAAATACGACTGCCATATTTTCTTAATGAGGTTATGTTTCACCAAAACTTTGCCATCCTCCCCCCTAATGCACTTCACTTGGTCCAGGTCACGACCCTTTCACTCCCTAACTTTGGCAAGCCTAAACAACCTCTTCTCCCTGCCTTTCTCCTCTAACCCCTTATATAAACTCTTAAAAGCTGCTGTCTTAGCAGCCGTGACTGCTAACTTAGCCTCCTTTTTAGCTAACTTGTACTCCTCCCTACTCGCCTTCTTCTATTCATCATCCTTACTCTCAACCAACTTAGCGTAAGCAGCTTTTTTTCATCTCCACCTTCTTCTTAACATCTTCATTCCACCACCAATCCCCCGATACCGGCGAACCAGCCCCTCAAAACACCCAACACATCTCTAGCCGACTCCCTAATGCAACCAACAACCCTATCCCATATACTGTCCACATCCCCCTGCACTCTCGCACCTCTATCCCATACAATTTTGGCTCTATCTCCAACTCTCTAACCAAAGTCAGATTGCCCTACCTAACCTTAGACTGACCTTTCCCACCTCGCCTTATCTTGCCCTTCTTAATAACCAAGTCCATCACCAGGAGTCTATGCTGAGTTGCAAGATTTTCACTCGAAATTACCTTACAATCCTTACACAAAACTCTATCCCACTTCCTAAGTAGCAAAAAGTCAATCTAAGTCTTGGCTATCCTGCTACAGAAAGTAACCAAATGTTCTTGTTTCTTTGGAAAGCTGGAATTCACTACCACCAACCCAAAGGCTCTCAGAAAATCTAAAAGAGCAACTCCCTTATTATTCGTAACCCCAAACCCAAAGCCCCCGTGCAAATCATCGTACCCTAATAGCAAAGACCCGATGTGCCCATTGAAATCCCCACCTATGAAAATCTTCTCCGAACTAGGCATGCCTCTAACCACCTCGTCCAAAACCTCCCAAAAATTCTTATTCTCTTCCGTGTCCAGGCCCAGCTGTGGTGCATACGCACTACAAATATTCAAAGTAAACCCCCCCAAGACCAACTTGATATTCATAACCCTATTATTAACCCTTTTAACCTTCACTACCTGCACCCTAAGCTCCTCGTCCATTAAGATACCTATGCCATTCCAACGCCTTTCACTACTTGAATACCACAACTTGTATCCATCTACATCCCTAGACTTGGAACCTACCCACTTGGTCCCCTAGACACACGTAATATTAATCTTTCTCCTCCTAAGAATCTTAACCAGTTCTATCGACTTACCCTGCAGGGTTCCGATGTTCCACGATCCTACCCTCAAACTATTAACTCTCTTATCCCCTTCCTTAAAACCTCACACTCTGTATCTCATACTTAACTCGATGCCAACCCTCAAGCCCACCCCCATCCCCCAAGGCCCCTAGGACATGACCCTATTCCACCATGAGCAACCCAAGCCACTACTCAAGACAAATTACAGCGAAGTCTAAAAATAACAGTAAGCCAATAACAATAAAACCACTCTACCAATAGATTTGCAGTAAATCACGATACATATTAGTGGCTCTTGGGCGAATAGAGTTACGTGCACCATGCACTTTTGCTAAGATCTACTGCCTCAATCCATCAACACATGACACACACAATCTACCCTGACATCACATCACACCATCTCCCAATTGGGAGAAAACCTCCACTTTCTGTTCTCTAACTGATTCTTTAAACTTAACTAAACTAGAATCCCTATCTTGCTTTTATTTCACTTTGACAGCCAAAGAAGATTCCTAACTATTCTGAACCCATATACTACCCTCAGTTAAATCAAACAACCGAACACCTAATCTAGAAAGCCGATGAGCCTCCTAGACTAACTTCTTCTTATCATTCTCAACTTGAGCAGCACTACCCATAGATAATATACTAAGGGCATCTGCCACTACATTGGCCTTGCTCGGAAGATACAATACATTCATATCATAATTTTTCAACAATTCTAACCATATTCTCTGACTAAGATTCAAAAATTTCTACGAGAACACATAATGCAAGATTTTGTGATCCGTGAACACATCAACATAAACCCCATACAAGTAGTGCCTACAAATTTTAAAGACAAAAACAACGGTTTCTAATTCAAGATCATGGGTAGGGTAATTCTTTTCATAGGGTTTAAACTGTCTAGAAGTATAGGCTATGAACTTACCTATCCGCAATAACACACAACTAAGCTCAACTCTGAAAGCATCACAATAAACAACAAACCCCTCTAAACCATCGGGCAACATCAAAATTGAGGATGAGGTGAGTTGATCTTTAACTCCTGAAAATTCTTTTCATAGGAATTTGACAACTAAAACTTGACTTTCTTCTGAGTCAATCAAGACATGGGGGATGAAATAGATGAAAACCCTTCAAAAAACCATCAATAATAGCCAGCCAAACCCAAGATACTTCTGATATCTGGCATAGAGATTAGCCTGGGCCAGTTTCTTACTACTTTGGCCTTTTGAGGGTCAACTCTAATTCCATCACCAGAAATAATATGGTTAAGAAAAGCTAGTGATTTTAGCCAAAACTTGCACTTACTGAATTTGGTGAACAACTAATGGGCTCTAAGAGTCTGCAATGCGATTCTAAGATGGTCTGCATGATCATTTTCACTACAAGAGTAGACAAGAATATCATCAATGAAGACTATGACGAACATGTCCAAGTACTACTTAAACACTCTATTCATCAAGTCCATGAAATTTACTGGGCCATTCGTTAGTCTAAGAGGCATAATTAGAAATTCGAAGTGCCTATACCAGGTTCTTAAAGATATTTTTGGAATGTTACATTCTCTGAGTCTGAGCTGATGATAACCGGATTTGAGGTCTATCTTAGAGAAATAACTAACACGCTGAAGTTGATCGAATAAGTTATCACTCCTGGGGAGTAGATATTTATTCTTGATTGTGACTTTGTTCAATTGATGGTTATCGATGCACATTCTGAGAGAACTATCTTTCTTATGCACGAAATGATTTGGAGCACCCCACTGGGAAACACTAGGCATGATGAATCCCTTATCTAAGAGATCTTTCAACTGTTCTTTCAACTCCCTTAGCTCATATGGATCCATTCTGTAGGGAAAAATAGAGATAGTATGGGTATCTGGAAGGATGTCTATTTTGAAGAAAATTTCTCTTTTGGAAGGAACTCCGGGAATATCTTAAGGAAATACATCTTAAAACTCCCTTACTACTAAAACTGACTCATGATTGGGAGTCTCAAAACTAGAGTCTCTAACTCGAAAAAGATTATAAACACACCCCTTAGTTATTATCTTCCTCGCTCTAAGATATGACACAATTCGACCCCTAAGTGCTGAAGTACTACCCTTTTATTCAATAACTGTTTTTCTGGAAATTGAAACCGAACAACTTTATTTCTATAGTAAACTGAAGTGTAGCATAAGTAGATCCAATCCATGCCGAGAATGACATTAAAATTGGTCATCTCTAAATCTACAAGATCTGCTGAAGTGACTTTTTTGGGATATTATGATCGGACAACTCCTGTATACCTGTCTGGCTACAATAGAGACACCTACTGGGGTAGACACTGAGAAAAGTTATGCTAAAGTCCTGGGACTGAAACCAAAATTAATAGCTATATAGGGGGTTACAAAAGAAAGTGAAGCTTTGGGGTCTAATAAAGCATAAACATGAAGGTTAAAGACCTGTAACATACCCGTAACAACATCTGGAGAACTTTAATGATCCTGTCCAGACTGAAGTGCATACAATCTATTATGACGCTGACCACTGGTAGCACTGGAAGTGGTGCCCTACTGAGTCGGGCGACCTGCTAGAGATGATGACAGATTAAACTGGCCCTGGTAGCATAAATCTCTACTTTCTGAGAAACTAATTGGTACTCCCAAATTCTATAGCCTGGCTTACCACACGTAAAACATATATCACTGCTAGATCTACACTCACCCTGATGATTCCTACCATATTTTTGGAAAAATGAATTAGTACGACCAGTGTTCACACTACCCTGGGGCTTAGGTCCTGGCACTCTATCCCGACTATCATTCCTAAACTTTGGTACTGGTGCACTAGAAGAAGTTGGAGTTGGGTCTAAGAATTTTTGATGGAACTGAGAATGGTTACCACCAACTGACTTTGGTTGAGAGAAATTAAAGCTATCTATTTTAGCCCTCTTATCCTCCGTCTCTCTCTCCATAAGTTTCTATTCCTCAGTCTTTTAAGCATGGACCATAAACCTAGATATGACTATCTCCTTAATCAACATAGTAGTCCTGCACTCCTTGACCTCACTATTAGCTACACTTGAAAAAAACTTACTCATTCTAGAATTATTATTAGACACCACATGAGGAGCATACCTTGCCAATTGAGTAAACTTAAGTGAATACTCCTTCACACACATACTACCATGCTTTAAATTAGTAAACTCCAGAACCTTAGATTCCCTAAACTCTAAGGGAAAGAACCTATCTAAGAGGCTATATCAAACTCCTCCCACTCTACTGTCTATACATCTGCGCCTCTTCCTTCCTTCCAATACTTAAACTAGGTGTAAGCTATGTCCTGCAACTGGTAAGTAGCCAACTTTACAATGTAACTAGATGTAACACCCATAATATAAGTCACCTTAATAACTATATCATGAAATTCCTTTAGATCCTCCTAAAACTTAGATCCCGAAAACATAGGAAGGTTCATTTGGGAAAAGTCCCGAATCCTTACTGTAGCTGAGTTGGCGACTGGATTGTATGGGGAAACAGGCTACTGATTATTCTTAGATTCTACTGAGTGATCTAAGGTAGTTAATGCAGCTCTGAATTCAACATGAAAGTCATGCTCGTTCAGGGGATCTTCATGAACAGGCAGAGGTGCATGCGGATTTCCATTCCTTCCTCTATTAGTCATTCTAGGATGCATTTTTTATAAATAGAAGAAAGAGTGAATTACAAAGAGATTTTAAATAGATCTCAAGATCATTCACACGACATGAATACATATAGAAGGGAAACTTTTCCTAAAACGTCTAGTAGCCTCTTGTCCATAAGTATGGCGTGCTTCACACCCATGCACAAGACTCTAATCAACGTGGCTTTTCAAACATTCTAGGACACTGTAAAACCTTAGGCTCTAATATCAAGTTTTTTCATGACCCAAGGATACACCCTAGTCTCAACAACTATTCTTACGATCACAAGTGACCACAAGCTAACCCATGAGCTGGTACTTGCTGTGACCACTAAGTGAAACTGATAATGAACAACATATACAGAAATAACTGAGTAAGTCCATAAGGTTTAAAAATACTAAAATGCTAATAAATCATAAATTTGAGTATCTGGAAAGACTGATAAAACAACTGATAAACTGACTAACTATCTGAATGTCTGAAAAGACTCTAATAGACTGACTGGGGAGTTGATGGGATGACCCCCCAACTAACTCCAAACTAATTCAAATAGAGAATTACTAAAATACTAAATGAAGATAAACTTATCCTTTAAAAGATAAGGACTCACCACTGTTGCTGCTGCTGAAGTGCTGAACTTATCTAAGCGCAGTTTGCAAAGTGTGTCCAAACCTATAATACAAGACATTATAGCAAGAAGAAAGTATGTGATTGGTACTTTAAATATACTGGTACATGAGATAAGGTTAGGATGAAATGCATAGGATTATGTGCATGAAATACTGACTGACTGAATAGCATGAGATAATGACTAACTGAATATCATGAGATAACTAATTCATAATATACGTGAAATCTATAAAATTTGAGAATGCATGACCAAGCATATAACATGTTCTAAAATAGTCTATAACTATAATACTAAAACCTGATAACTGAATAACTGATAAACTATATGCTATAGTCAAGCCAAACTGAACATAACTCTGTATTGAAAGTTAAACTAAGACTGTGGGAGGTATCATCTAACCGACATTCCACAATCTAAGCTAATCGAGATCCAACATATAACCCCAATTGGAAGGGTACCAGTACCGTTTCACGAGTATTAATGCTGGTTGTGTGGATCCACTTATCTGGTGTATTGAAAGGCCAGGGTGTCAAGCCTAAACTAATGGGTGACCCCTGGGAGGAAGTCAAGCCTAAACTGATGGGCGACTCCTCATAGAAATTCAATCCTAAATTGATGGGTGACTCCTCACATCCTACGCTGGCTAAGTAGTTAAAAAATATAGGGACTGCTACTAATAACTTTTCCTAACTGACAGGGTATCCACAATCCCTATATTCTATCGATGCTAAATTCTACTCCCAACTGAACTTACACTGATTACTGGACTAATCTGAGTTTAACTGATTATAATAACTGACTGAACTGATGATGCTCATGATATTTTTGAAATAGTTCTGTAAATACTGAAACTATTTAAACAACTAAGTATCAGGTATTCATAACCCCCAACATTGAATGTAAATAATAATAAGGAACTATACAAACTTTGGAAACCATAAAAGGGAATCATTATTCAAAATTCATCACTTTGACATTTCATCAAACACATGAGAGTCATAACTTGTGCATGGGAATGAGAAAGCATGAGAAAGTATCATGGTTACAAGGTTCAATTCATCACTTAGGGATTTGACATGAAGATTATGACATTCAAAACATATGATGGCTCACCTCACTTGAAAATATACATATTCTAAATTTGAAAATAATTTATCAAGATGTTCATGGACATAATTCAACTAATCATATGAAAATTCATACTTTAAGTGTAAAAGAGATTCTTGGACTCCATGGGTGAAAAGGACACATGGATGAACATCGCACATACCTTAATTGATGAATTTGTGATGGTTCTTGATGATTTTCTTGAAAATTAAGCTTGAATCCTTTGCTTCTTTTGAAGAGGCTAGGGTTTGTTCTTGCGAGAGAATGCTTTCTTTCGAGAGAATTTTGTGAATAGGATGACAAATTATGTTTTTGGGACCCTTAATCCCGTGTTATGGACCAATTGGGTAAAGGTAAAAGACCCAATTGGCTTTGTAGAAATGATAACAAAAGCTAGAAAATAAGAGGCGGGCGATGGGGCATATGCCGCGGACTCTAGACCGCCAGACTGACCCATGTGCCATGGGATTTATCGTGGTCATCCCTAGAAGTGCACTGGAGGGTGCGCTGCGGGCTTATCCCGGTGTTGCTACTATTTTGGTGATCCAAACACACCCCTGCGCTCATCTAAAAATTCTGAAACTCCCCCGAGATGTACTATTGATAAACTTGATCATGAATCAACTTAAGAATTAACATTTCGAGGCTGGGAAGATCAAAAATAAATTATCAAAGTTTAAGGGGCTTTGCAAATGACTAAGTTTAGTGAAATTTTCTAACTCTTGGACCACTTTAACATGCAATAGTGAGCTTATTTTGAGCTAAGAACTTATGGGGTCTTATACCGCTATAGTAAGAGAGGGTCGCAATAGTGGGAGAAAATATTTTAGAGGTTGAGGAATGGGTTTCACACCTATTTCTCTATCTTCACTCAAAAACTCCCTAGCTTTCCTTGATCACTTCATTCCCGATATTGGAAATAAGGTAATTATAGAAATACTTCAACTCTTTACTTTATTACTTGTATTTTTGAATGATTTCTTCTTGAATTCATAGAAATAGGATAGGTTTTGGGATTGGTTTTTGAATTTAAATTTAGGGCTTGATTTGAGAAATTATTGAAGCATGGCTGCTTCTCTTACGTTTACAATGCTTCTATAGTATTTTGGGCATAAAAATTATGAAATTCATGGACAAATAAGGCTTAAATAGTAGGGAATGTGAAAGGTTATTCTTGGTTTTATTTTGATAATTTAGGCATATTGAGGAGTCATCATTCCCAAAATTTTTCATGTACTAGTTCTACGATACTTCACATGCACTGATCTGGGCTTGGAAAGCCAAAAATGGAATTTTTCTTAAAGAGGCTCCATTGACGCATCTCTTGAAGATTTTGGGAAGATCAAGTCAACTATAACAGCCTCATCTCGCTTTGACGATCCCATTATATGGGGACAATTCCCTTTATATTAGTCCTATGGTGGCGGGATGCAACCCACTATAGCTGGAAGTTATAGGCAGTGACCTCCTAGCACTAACTCAGACTTGGCCTATTTTTTAAATTTGATTCCCTTGATAATTCTATGAGTTCTTTTTTGTTTTCTTACATTGATTTGCAAATTTAATACCTCCATGGCTGAAAATCAAGAAGATGCACCCTCCTTCATGATATTCCCCAAGGAAAAATACTGGGAGCGGTTCCTGGACTAGCAAAGGACAGGGTTTTGTTTTGAGAAGGGTTTCTTTTTGAAGGGTGTGGCAATCCAGGTACCATATTCTTACAACTTACTTTAGGAGTTTGATTAGATGAATTTAGTAAAGGCTCCCCCAGTTAGGGTCTCAAGTTGGGTTAGGGATTTCTATGTCATAGTCCCTAGAATCCTTTGTGACGACCCCAACCCCATCATCTGTATTAGAGGAGTGGATGCCCCTATCAATACTGCAACTATATATAAACTGCTTGGGGTGCCGAATGTCTCTAATACCATGTACATAGATAAGGCTTGGGAGATGTACATATGGTAGCTAAGGCACACACTAATTATGGATGGGGATAAGAACCATATCTATTGGCCTATTAATGAGAGATTAGGATCACCTATTTTACTATTGATGCTTAGAGGTGGCTAAACCTAGTAAGATGAAGGATTCGTCTATGGGCCAACATTGCAGACATGACCGATACTCAAGCCTTGGTTTTGGGTTTTTCTATATAGGGAATTAAGTTGAACATGGGGGCACATATAATGACAAAGTGGAAGGAATTCTGTACCAAAAAGGCCCCAACCTACCCAAACTGATGTTTGAGTTATGCAGGCGTGTCAGGGTTCCTATGAAGGATTAAAACAAGGATGTGGATATGGATATACCATTCCATCCCCTCAAGGTAAAGGTGTTCTATAAAAATGCAAGAGGAAGAGGAAGGTGGTCAAGGCTAAGAGCATTCGATTAATAAAGAAGGAGGTCAATGATGATGTTGATGTTTTCCTTTCCTCCCAGCCTCAAATTTCCAGCGGCTATCTGGAGGAGGACCTAGATTTTGCGAGGAGGAACATAGAGCATGCTAACCTGTCTCTCCATGATACAACCCCTTCCAATTCCACAGTCCCACCTTTCATTGCCTAAGAATATAAAACACTCTGTAAAGAGCTTGATGAGCAGAAAAGGAAGAGGCTCTCCTGAAACCGCATTCTCACACGGATGTGGAAGACAACTACGGTCATGTTCAAGTGTACTATAATTGATTAAGATATTCCCAAGCTGGAGTCGAAGGACATGTGGGAGTTATTCTTCCTAAGTGATGTAGGAGAATAAGGCCCTAACCTCTCATCCCAAAATGATGATGGGGCATCCAACTCGGTCCCTGATGCATATTTCTTCATCCCTACCCCTAATTTTATTTACTATAATGGATTTAGGTTGCTCCCATTTGGGGAATATAAAAAAAAATATTTACCTTCCATTTTCCTTGTTATTTATTTGCACATCTATGTTAGTTTTTAATAGATAATATTGAATGTATTATTTATACCTTGCTATATGCAATTTCAATAGATCAAGCGGTAGCTCATAGCTTAAATTAATGAATAATACATGTCAGGAATGAAAAATAAAATAAAGGAAAATAGGGTAGAGATTCTATTCCAACCCATCCTGCTATAGCGGCCTACACGCAACTACCATGGCACTGCTATAGTGTAAAAATTCCTGCTACAGTGGCTCACTATAGCAGGACAACGCCGTTATGGTAACCCAACAACAACCTAGAAATTTTTAGTTTTTTACAATTTTCCTCATTCCCATTTGCTGTTTCCAGTAATAAAATATGAAATTGCAATATGGTCTACATTATAATCCCAAGACCGAACCCAACATTTCATGAAACAACAACTTAACATCACATTACTTTAAATCATAGTTATGAATCATAGCAAAGATTTTCTTATAATAGTTTTGGCTATCATGGAATAATGGAATTTTTTCATGGTATTTATTCACATACCAACAACTCAAAACAAGAATTTCACAATTATAAACCATTTTCTTTAGAATTTTGCCAATGATAAATCTTATTTATCATTTAACATACTGTTTTCTACTTTTACCATATATCAACCATTTCTTAGCCATTCAAACATCAACAAGTTATGACCTTTCACAATTCATAAATTCACAGTCATTCAAGCAACCCAATACACATAAGTATCAATCCCAAGGTTTCACCTATAAAATAAGCCCTTTTCATTATTCCTTTATTCGCTTTGTAGTTAACTATTAGCTGATTATCTAGAATTTTTACACCGCATTTATGGCCAAATACTAGTGGGAACCATCCCAGTTCTAATTCAATTGCTTGTATCATTCCAAATGGAATCAAATGATATCTATTTACCTCGTTGAGATACCAATTTGAATCGAGAAATGCTAATTGGACTCAACTCATACAACCAAGCA
Organism: Capsicum pubescens; assembly: GCA_030864215.1. NCBI lineage: Eukaryota > Viridiplantae > Streptophyta > Magnoliopsida > Solanales > Solanaceae > Capsicum > Capsicum pubescens. The sequence continues at coordinate 244,878,364 of CM061546.1, read as the reverse complement.
TATAAATAGCATAAAAAGAGTGAAAGAAGTAAAATTGTTTCCTAGAATGCCTCATAGCTCCCTGAAGATTAGATGTGGACGTTAGTGCACCAATCCACAGGATTCTATTTTACATTTGATATTATATTGAGAGACTGATAATCTAGCTATAATATCATCTATCATGCCCCAACTCATTGGATTGCGAGCACCTACTCTAAATCCATCTAGATAGGAGAACCCTTACCGCCCAATTTAAATACCCATAGAAGTCATTAAAAAACAATAAATTCTTTTTGTTTATTATATGTGATTCACAAAACTTTAAATATAAAAAGAATTCTTTCCCCAAGGACCTAGTCTAAATAGGTACAAGAGATATATTGAGAAAATATGAAATAGTACACGTGGCCCATCTTCCACTATAACAAATAATGATAGAAGTTGTTGGAGATCTCTACCACCTTTAGTATGAAACATCTACTAATCCTACGACCAAATTATACCCCAAAAGGTATAGTAAGATTAACATTAGTACAAACAACACATACTGGTAACATCATCGCCGACTTGAATTAAATCACATAAATATTCAAAAAGTAACTTATAAATTAAGAGTTTATTTTGTCATATAAACTCCGTCCCTTAATTCTTTACCTCCCTTAGCTTGTGCTAGCCTTAATAATTATAAGTCAACTTTCTCTTATCAAAATCAACTCTAATCACCACCTTCTCACCCTATTATCAAGTCAGGGTTTATTCTAAAATGAAATATGAACTCATCCATACCTAGATTTAATGGTTTCCTACCAATAGGAACCTGTTATTTCAGACTCTTACTTAATACTTAAGCCTGTTCTGATATTCTATTATGTATTAACACCCTAGTAGTTAAAAATTCATTGATGGTTATGAGGAAGTAAATATCAAGACAACAACACCCCATTTACCTAACTTCAACAAAATCAACCAGTAGATTAAGACCATAACCATGACACAAGCACTATAGCGAGCACCCTTCAAAGTAATTTACATAAAAGTATGAACTAAGCCTTTTCAATGATACCGCAGAATTTCGATCAAGTACAAGTCAAATAGAAATCAACTCAAGTTAACACCATGACTAGTATAAGAATCTGGTCAACAAACCATGAATCAATAATAATATACTAACCTTATCTCAAATATATGAGTAATTAGACAATTAAGAGATATGCTACTCATATGTAATTTAGCTTGAACGACTCAACGATCCAATTCGATCAACAGACAACCATCAATATCTTGGTTCACTCAAGGAACCTAATTATTAGTAAGTTAATATTACAATTATAACAACTCTGAAATAAATCGATCCACTCAAGGAACCAAAGATAATATTAGATAGCACATAAAACCGATTCACTCAAGGAACCAAATATTATATCAATTAACCCCTAATCTGATTTAATGAAGGAACCAAACATAATATTAGATATCACATAACATCGGTGCACTCAAGAAACTGTAACACTCACCAATATATTATACACACATGCTAATGGTGTGATGGTCGGCCACAAGACATAACTTGCAATGGATGCGCTCTTGTCCATGTACAAAATCCCAGACATCATGTTCCTACCAACCTTATATCACCAATCCCATAAAGATGTAAAAATACTAGTACACCCCACAATAATCAATAGATATCACAATCAAAACCACAATGATAGCAATAATCACACTTATAAAACCAACAAACTTTTAATATAATTTTATTGCATGCGATTAACATTTAGGATATCAACTAGCCATTAACGTTCATTGAACATGAATCCTAACATGCATACAAAGAAATAAATAACATGCACACATTAATCAAGTTGGGTTTCAACTATATTAAACTATCACCTATAATCCGTATGTAATTAGGGGGAGAGGGATTAGCCAAATCATGTATTGTCTAAGGTATACTTCCACACCTATGGCCCATACTTTAGTACACCCAACCTTCCTTCCTATACTAAAAATCTTAACAAGATTGGTATTCCTCTATTTACCACCTTAGATCCTTTAGAACCCACCAACACTAATAAATTATAATAGGCATTTATTATGTTCTAAATCATTTTCATAGTATAATACCATTTATAAATATTTAAGAAGAATGAACATTAAAATAATGCACATTAATTGGATGGCAGATTTTCATATCACTAGCAATATCAAGTTAACATTAAAACCACAAAAGTTTACCTCTTATATACATTTCAACACTATGCTCCAAGGCCTAAACATGATATCTCCCATCAATCTATATTATGCCTATGCTTTCTAACTCAACTCTAAACTACTCGGTTAAACCTAGCCTATCTAGACACTAATAAGCTACTATGGATGCATGAACTCAAGATTTTGACTTTATGTTAGTGATTTTTGGTTTGAAATTGTTGAGAAAACCATGAATTTTACCCCATTTGAGCGTATTTCTCCCTCTTTATTACCCCCAAGGCTATGAGGCAATCCTATTAGGTTTTTAGAATCTTAATTCATTATTTTTTCAATTGAAGAGGCGCAAAAATTTAAATAAAATAGATTTGATTTTTGCCTTTGACATCTCTCTATAGTCGTCGATTGGCCGCTACCAAGGCACTACTATAGTAGTAAAATTTCTGCTATTGTGGGATAATGTCAGCCCAAACAAAATTTTAAATTCCATAATTTTTACCAAAGTTATCCCATACTAGTTCAAGATCATATTTTTGAAATTCCACGTACCATGTGCCTATAGATGAGGTGCATTTTAATAAGTGGAACTGGTTGTTATATGAAATAGGGAAAATTCATAACTTAGATTGATAATTGTAGGTTTTGAATGGTTGGCAAAGATCAGATTTTTAAATGGATATGTAAAATTATTGTTTATAGATCAAGAACAAATTGAAAGAGAGAGCAAAGGTAAGTGTTTTGGCCTTTCAGTGACTTGAGAAGCAAATCAAGGTAGGTTATGGTTTATTTATAACAGTGAAACCTGCTTGATTATGTGCTTATATGTAAATTATTTGTTATTACTATCGGACACTACTTATGACTATTAATTGCAATTCATTTTTATTTATGTTGATGGTGGATAAGGTATTGTTGTTGAGATGAATTGATAATACTGATGATGATATTGAGATTATCATAATAAAGACATTGACAATGACATTAATGATGATGATGATATTTAGATGAGAAAGAGATGGTACATATATCATGCATACATACATTTATCATATGCATTTTAATGTATATTTATACTTATATATTATGATGAACCTTGTTGATGAATTGACTAATTGTAAATGGTTTAATTATGATCTTGTATTCTTCCTGGATTAAAGTGTCATTTTTGAGGTTGGCTATCATTAGTTATAAGTTATATTGTGGTTGAGTTACTCACAATTGGTTTGATTATTTGTATAGTATTGAGTTTAATGATGCCTACTAGTACTTGTTGATATACCAATGCTACTTGTAATTTTTTTTGGTTAAGTGCAGAGTGTGTTCTAGCCTTTGAGACAAGACCTCGACTCTAGCCATTAGTTGCAAACTTTGATTAAAGGTTGAAAACCATGACTAAGTAGTCATTTAATCTTCTGACATGTGTTCATGTCCCTTGTTTTGTGACTAAGGCATTATCATATTTTATTTCATATTTTGGTTAATTTTTTTAGCCATAGTTTTGGACACTCTTAGCTGTTATTGTATGGTGACTTCAGGTCCCAGGAGTTGTAATAAATAGAGATATTCCACACTCATTTTTACATTGACTATGATATTTGTTTAAGTTTTAGAATTTATTCAAGATAGTACCTATTTTTTTTAGCGACTAGAATAAGAATTTGATAAAATAACATGTGAAGTGTTAAACTTAGTTGGTATGAGTTTGGTTAGATGGTTCTACCATTATAGTGTTAAGGTGGGTGCCAATCATAATCATTTGGGTTGTGACGATAGTCCTTGGGGCTCTCTGACCAGAGTTGGGTCCTAAACTTTGAATCAACAACCTATTCCTATCTACTAGGGTCTACTGGTTCAACAGTACCTTAATATGATGGCATACCATTGCCAGGAGTAGGAGACATAGGTGGAGTTAGGGAAGCTAAGTCAGATGAAGATCAATAGAGGTTTGAGAGATCTGAGAAGATAAACCCACCCCAATTGAGGGTGGCTAGGGCGAGGATGCATATGAGCTTTTGGTTAGATGCCTTGATAGACTTCATATCTTGTGATTAGTTTTGTCCCATGGGGTCGATTGAACTACTTTGAAGACGTGTGACCCTCCAATCAGTAGTGACACTCCTCTAATGAATCCAAGATTTTGGGGTCTCCTTTGATGACTCCAATATCATTTGCATAGGTTTTTTTGACCGCTTCATCCCTTGTAAATTGAGGAAGGAGTGCAGACACCAGATTGAGCACTTAACACACGGTGATAATAAGACTGAGTATGAGACTCTATTTTATACATTATCTCATCATGATATAGTGATACTACTGGATGAGACAAAAAGGATCTGAAGATTTGTGAAAGGGTTTACATTCAAGATTAGAGAAACAATATTTACTACAACTCAAATAGATTGTTACAGGGAGTATATAGCAGTCTCAATGCCAAAAACTAGTGAGCCAACAAAAGTTTAACTCTGATACATTTTAATACACAATTTTACCCATTAATCATTAGTATTTTTACAAGATGCATTATTTTTAAATTAGCCCCACCTTATACCCTTGCTTGGCATTAAATAATGTGTCTAGACAAACCCATAAGATTACATGAATTTCATATCATCCCCACTTTCCTTACATACATATCCACATATATGGTCAGAAATTCAAAGTTAGATTTTAAATTTTCAAGCATTTTAAGAAAACACTTAATTCATCTATGACCAAATTATCCTAATAAGTTTATTGTTAAATTTACATAAAATTACCTAGTGATGATAGATAGTTACTATGATACTATACTTTGTTTTTATTATTTGATAAACCTACTGAGGGACAAAAGAAAGAACTAGACACCCACCAAGCCGATCTCTGAAGAAAAAAAGGGAATCAAGTTCTTAGGGGGAACAAATTGTAACTATTTCTCAGATGGGTCTTATTTCATAGGGACCAGGTCCTTCGGTCATTGAAATTTCTTGCAGTTAACAATACAATTGGCAGTTGTACTTTTTGCAACAAAGTTGGTACACAACAGCATGGGTGCAACAACTTTTATCTCGACCAATGAGAAACTTTCTAGTTTTTCTCCCATATTCTCCAAGTGTATAGATTGTTATATGGGAGGAAAACATAGATTTGCACATCTAATAATTCACATACTCTTAGAAAAAATATCCATTATTATTTAGTCTAAAGCTTCTACAACAAGGGACCTATTCTCAACCTACGAGAGTTGCTCTTAGTTCATTGTTATTTGAGTCATTGTACTTTGTGCTAAATTGTAAAGATACTCCTATTCTATAAAGTGTAGTAGATATTTAACTTGTCTAAGTATTTAGGTAGAGTTGCATTAAATAGAGTTAGTTAGTTGAATTATCTATTATTTTAGTCAAGTTTGTTTTCACCATTCTTGGTATTTTTCTTGGGTAGAGTTACCTAGGAGTGTCAACTAGAGTTAGTTGATTCAAAGTGTGTAGAAGAATTGCTACACAAGTCTAGGTTGAGTTACCTAGGAGTGTTAGCAAGAGATATTCGACAGTGGGGTACGATAGAGGCGTTAGGATTAAGGTTTTAATCCTTGTGAGTGTCGAAGTCTGTAATCACATTTTGTCTTGAGTTGGTAGTGTTAGAGGGAAATCTTGTGAGATAGGTCATGATTTTTTCCTCCCTTGATCAAGGAGGTTTCCACATAAAACATCTGATCTTTTTTACTTTTGTTCTTTTGCTTTTTTTCCTTAGTCGTAGAACCTCGCAAAGGACTAGATTCTTATTATTTTGGTGAACTCATATAGAACTTTTTCTGTTATTAGCTAAAGAAACAATCAAGGGACATGGTACCTAGTATCTTGGTGGATGCATACCATCCAAAAATTGGTATCAAAGAGATACTTCCTATACGGTTAACACTAAGGGAGGATCCTGTTATGATGGCTGCTCCACTTTATTTTAATGAACCCCAAAAGCTATATAATCAATGGAAAAAAGGAGCCCAACGAGGAAAAAACTCTGGATCTTAAAGATACTAAAGGAAAGTATAGTGAAGAATATGAAGACATGACTTATCTTACTCAAAAATTTCAATGGTTGGTAAGAAAGAACGAAGGTTGTCTGAGAAGAGGAAGTGCAAGTAAGTCTTCAAATGAAAATGACCTCTGTCACAAATGTGGCAAACCTGGTCACTTCATTAATGACTGTACAATGCATAAAGTTGAGCATAAAAATTATGTCAAATCTGGTGGCAACAAAGATAAAATGAGGGATCGGGTACCAAAATAATCCATAAGAAGAGCTACTACAGACTATGTTGTAAACCAAGCTCTTGTTGCTTTGAGAGACTTGTCCAGTGAATTTGATAAGTTTGAGCAACCCAAAGATACATCTGTAATGGACTTATAAGATTAAGATAATGGTCTCAACTCGCACTTTGCTTTTATGGATAAATCAAAAGATGATAAATATGAATAGGTAACCCTTCTTGATATTAAATAAAATCTCACAGACTATTCTTTGAAGAAATTGAAAAGTCTAGCTAGTGTCCTGATTGATTCTTTTTGGTAACTTACAAAGGATAAAGATTTTGAACATGGGTATAGATGATTTTGAAAATGAAAATATCGCCTTAAATGTTCAAATCTGTAAGTTGGAAGAAAAGCTTTGTATAGTGTCCTCTGAAAATACTGGGCTGAAGGAGAAGTTATGAGAAATTTTTTAATCTATTACTAAAAAATGGAGTGAGGCAAGTAGTATTAAATTTATGCTTGAATAAAGATTGAAAAAAATCTCAAGTTGACCATGCAACCTCTTGAAAGAAATACTGAGTTGGAGAGGGACCTGATCTGCATCAAGGATAAACTGAATAAATCCCTCAAATAGACTGCTTCATCTTAAGTTCTAGCTAGTTTAACCAGTCAAAGGTCCATAAATAGGCACATACTAGGATGAAAAAAATATGAACCCTCCTTACAACCACCGTAGTAAGTATGTGCCAATGTTTAATAATTTTTATGTACTCATTATGGGAGAAATGGATATGTCAAGAATGAATGTGAAGTTAGGCTAAAAGCTGAGAAAAATATTTCAAAGCATGTCGAATAGAAGAGATGAGTAAGAAGGGGACCTGGTCCTTCTTCAAAGTCATGAAAGCCAAGCTGCCTACTTGGAAAGAGCAAGCTTTGATTGCACGTTCGTCTCCTTTTTTAGAACTAAAGCTTAAATTGGTTCCCAAAACTAACAAATGATCTTTATGTTTAAGTAGGAGTGAGAGGAAACAATCATAACTAATTTAAGGATAACGGTTGTTCTAAGTATATGACTGGAAGAATGAAAGAATTCTTCTCACTCAAGGCACTTTAAGGTAGAGGTGTCTCTTTTAGAAAAGGAAATAAAGTTAAAATCTTGTTTATTGCTGCACTGTCATAAATCTTTACTTGTGTAAAGTCATTCTTACAATAAGAAGGTAAAAAAATGTGTATGTTAAGGATTTAGAATCCCTTGCTGGTAATGATATTACCTATATTCGAGCTCAAAATGACAATGATGACTTCTGGCATAGAAGATTGGGTCATGTTAGTTCCTATCTTTGACATAAGTTGCTCTATAAGTACCTGGTCCCCGATGTTCCAAAGATAAAATTTGCAAATTACAAATTTTGTGGTGCATACACTAAACACAAACAGATCAGGTCCTCATTCAAACAGAAGAAACAAGTCAGTAATACCAGGCCAATTTAGCTACTTTACATAGACTTGTGTGGACCTGTAAAGGTTCAAAGTAGATGAGGAAAGAAATTTATTTTGGTTATTATTATTAGCTTCTCAAGGTTTACTTGGACTATGTTCTTGAGGTCCAAGGATGAATCTTTTGAAGTATTGATGGATTTTACCAAACAGGTACAAGTGGAGTTGAACATAAAAGGGGCTGGAACCTGGTCGGACTGTGGGAAAAAAATTTAAAAAGCAAAGATTGAAGAGTTTTGTGAGGAAAATAAAATAAATCATAGTTCTCAGCTCTCAAAACTCCTTAAAAAATGGTATGGTTGAAAGGAAAAATATGATTCTAATAAGTGTTTGATCAGGACATGAAGGATAAAGATGATGCTGAGATTGAGGAATTTCTTCAATTTCATAGAGATGGTCTTCAGGAAGAAACTAGTGGAGATCAAGCTAAGAAAGATGATGAGGCTGATGTAGTTGAAGAAGAAGAAGTACCAGGTCCATAAAAGATCCTCTAGGAACTACTGATTCACTATTTCTTAAATCTCATAACCAAGTCATAGAGAGACTTGGTACCAATCAACCACAATAAGCCAGAAGGAGATCAAATTGGAAGTACGATTCATCTCATGTACTAGATAATCTTATCTATTCTATGGATTTCGGCATGCAGACTAGGTCTAAAATAATTAACCTAGAAGAACATCACCATTTTAAAAGGATTTAAGTATGAAACCTGGTTCCCAAACCTATTGACATGACCATCATAGGGACTAGGTAGGTGTACAAAAGTAAGTTCCTAGGAAATAGTGAGAAAAACTATCAAAATTTATTCTCGTAAATGGTTTTAAGAGGGGAAAATTGACAACACCCTTTTCTTAAAGTTAAAAGTATAGAATATGTTGATTTTTCAGGTTTGTATGGATGACATCATCTTTGGAGAAACCTCAAACTCACTATGTGAAGATTTTGTTGAACTTATGGGAAATGAGTTTGAAAAGACATTAATGATTGAGCTAAGCATATTTCTAGGGTTAAAGGTCAAGAACATCCTAGTGGTATAATTATTAGGCAAGAGGAGTATATCAAGGAGGTTTTGAAAAGATTCTAGATGAATGAGGTTAAACCTATTATTACCCCCTTGGCACTAGCTCAAAACTAGATGCTAATGGACCTGGTCCTGTAGTAAATAAGACTATGCACAAAGAAATTATTTGATCTCTTGTGCTTAACATCTTGAATATATAATATATCTTTTGCATAGAAATATGTGCAAGATTTCAAGTGTTCCCGAGGATACTCACTTGGAAGATGCAAAGAGGATTCTAAGATATTTGAATAGAACTAGAGAACAGGTCCTATTCTATCTATTTGGTGATTATTTTGATCTAATTGTGTAATACTCCAAAGTTTCTTAACTAATTTTGTCCCAAGAATATCAAGTATTAGCTTCTAAATTGAATGATGTTTATTCCATGAGGAATTTTTAAGATTTTCAATATTTTTCATGTGGGTAATTCAATAAGCTTTCCATTGATATAAAATTTTCCTAAATCCGATAACCGAGTAAGAAGTTATGACTATTTCAAGTCCCCATCGTAAAACAATGCCATATTGGTTAGTGACGCGCCGCGCCATAAGATAAAATGGTAATTGTCCTTTTTACAGAGTCCCAACACAATTTCTTGTGTCACGCCAAACTTCTAGGTCCCAAATGAAGTGGAAATGCGATGTCTTCACATCGCGCCATTTCCCTATTTCCCAATTGTCAAATTCCAGTGACATGGCGCGATAGCGCCGCGTCGCACCAGGGTCCAGGTCGTGAAATTTTCATCAATTTTAAAAGATGTATTCAGGGTTAAAATAGTCAATTTCTCACCCCTATTTAAACCCAATAACACGTGATTTAGCTATTCTTCACTTAAAATATACTAGTTTCTCTCAATTTTCTCTCAAGAACAAACTAGGGTTTCAATTGGGGATTCAATTTCAAGAAAATCTCTCCATCAATCTTCGCCAATTCAAGAACTAAGGTATGTGTTGTGTTTATTTATGGATTCCTTTCATCCATAAAGCTCAAGAACCCCATTTTAAATTATGAATCATGATTATTATGTTGTGGGTTGCTCAAGTTATGTGATAGTTGTTGTTTGATTCCCATGTTAGGATCCTTATATGAAATTATGAAAACTATGTTAGCTTATAAATTGAAATCCATGAATTTGGTGATTTATGATTTGTGAAATCTGATGATTTCACCTATGCCTTAAGTTGTACATGTAAGGTGTTTGATAAAATGCCTAAAGGGATAGAAATTATGCACTATAACTAAATTGTGACCCAAATGACAATGCATGCTTTAACCTTATGTTCAAAATGACTTCCATGTTATTCTTATGTATTAAAATTGCTTGTGGGATAGCTCATGAGTTAGCCTTATGGAATTATGCTATGTATACATGCTATATTATTCACGTACCAAGATATGATAATCAAATGTCCATAAAATATCTCCAACTATTGTATTATGAATTATTGATGTTGGTCATGTATTCAATAATGTCATGCCTTGTTGTTTCCTTCCATCAATTATTGGGGGTACTTGTACCCAAAAAAATATAGCTATGTGCCAAAATTTAGTGTCATGTTTTCACAATATCCTCAGTCAAGCCATGGTCCATAGAACCCAGTCAGTCATGTGACCCAGGAAAGCCCAGTAATTCAGTAATATCAATAGTATTCCATCAGTAAATGAAACTCCATGAATTCAATCTAGTACAGTTCAGTTAATCATGTTCAGTGTCTATTCAGATGGGAGTAGGAATTAGCACCGAGTAAACCCAAGGATGGGAACTCACCTGTTATATGAGGGTGTGATTCTTAGAAGCAATCCTTGCATTCCAGAACTACGTAGCCAGCGTAGGTTGAGATATCATAGCCTGTTACATGAGGGTAGATGAGGTGGCTTAACCTGTTATATGAGTGTTCCCAACTTTCTCATAAGAGTTACCTATTATATGAGGGTTACTCACAGATTGTCCTTACCAGTGGTACGGTATTGACACCCTTCCAATTGGGGTTACAGATTGGACCCCAACTCAGCCATAATGGCGTATTAGGGTCATGTCTGTTAGATGACTACTTCCCATAGTTCAGGTTATAGAATCAGGATTGTCAGATACAGTCATTCAGTCTCAGTAATAGAGCTCAGATAGTTCTACAAAATTCAGGGTTGTCAGATACAGTCAACTTAGAATAGTATGAAACTTAGCTAGTTCCATCAGAAACTAGACTATCAGATACAGTCGCTTAGTATCAGTTATTTCAGTTATATAGTTATTAGTATTTCATGTTATCAGTACTCAGACTCAGTAATCATGTTATCATGACCCTAGTTACACTTATTATATATCCATGCATGTATTCTCACATTTATATTATTCAGTCAGTTAGTATAGATCATGCATGTAAACCCCTTGTATTCAGCCTACCTCACATGCATACCAGTACATTCAAAGTACTGACTCATTTTGTCTATGGTGTCTTATACCATAGGTTTAGAAGCACGAGCTCCAGAGCATCAGTAGAATTCCAGTCTCAGTAGTTAGAGTTAGTAGTGAGTCCTTATATTTCAAGGACATTATCATTAATTTATTATCTTATTAATTAATTTATTAGTTAGTTTTAGTTGGGGACATGTCCCATCAACTCCTTATTCAGACAGTTCAGTTGTTTAGAGGCTTTTCAAACTATCATGTCCAGATATTTATTTTAGTTGTTTTGGGTATTTTATACCCCATTAAGATCTTATATCTTTATCAGTTATGTTACAGTCTTGAACCTTATGGCCTTTCAGCCTTTATTTCTGTATTCCTACAGTATATCATGCTGTGTACATGTACAGATATCAATCATGGGTTAGCTTATGGTACTTTGACTATATGAGCACCGTGTAATATTTTGGGTACCAGATTCGGGGAGTTACAAACTTGGTATCAGAGCCTAAGGTTCAATAGTGTCCTAGGAAGTCTGAAAGCCGCATCTAGTAGAGTCATGTGCATAGGTGTGTTGTGCACCACATTTATGTACAGGAGGCTATGAGATATTTTAGGAACAGTTTCCCTTCTTTCAGTTTTCATGTCGTGCCAGTGAGCATAATCTCAAGTCAATATCTCAGTCTAATCCATTTCTCCCTTTATTCTACAGAACATGCCTCCTAAGAGAAGAAATGGGAATAAGGCAATCTCTCAACTCGAAGAACCTTTGGGGGAACATATTTCTTATGCATAGTTTAGAGTTGTATTCACTACTCTTTCTTAGTAAGTTACCATTTAGAATGAATGACCAGCTATCGTTCTAGCCAACCCAGTGGCCAATTCAGCTGTAGCCAAGATTCAGGACTTCACCTGAATGAATCCTCCATCCTTTCTTGGGTTTAAGTCAGATGAGGACCCTCAGGAATTCATCGATTAGGTTTAGAAGGTTACTGATGTTATGGGGGTGTCAGCTTTTGAGAGTGCTAAGCTAACTGCATATCAGTTGCAGGATGTTGCTCACACTTGGTACAAGCAGTGGAAGTCAAAAAGGTCGGTTGATGCAGGACCTATAGAGTGGGAGGAGTTTGTCACCATATTTTTAGAGAGGTTCTTTCCCTTAGAGATGAGAGAGGCTAAGGTATTAGAATTCATCAACCTCAGGTAGGGAAATATGATGGTGAAAGAGTAGTCTCTTAAGTTTACTCAATTAGCCAGATATGCCCTTCATGTGGTTGTAGACAACAGGGCCAAGATGAGTAAGTTTGTTTTTGGGGTGAATGATAGTATGGTTAATGAGTGTAGGTCTGTGATGTTGAATAGTGATATAACTTTAGCTAGGTTTATGACTCATGCTCAGTAGATAGAGGATGAAAAGATTAAGATGAGGGAGAAACAAAATAAAAGAGAAAGGATAGGTAGTTTCAACTTTGCTCAGCCCAAATCAGGAAAAGTAAATCGTTCTCAGTTTCATCCTAAGTCATTAGTTCCATCTATTTCTTTAGATAGTGATACAACTCCTAAGTTCAGGGATGGTAATAAAGATAGAACGCCAGACTCTAAGTCTCAGGGCAGTATTAGCAGTGCCTGCACCTATCCTCTTTGCTAGACTTGTGGCAAGCACCATTAGGGTATTTATAGAGCTGGCAGTGGCATATGTTTCGGATGTGGCAAGACAGTCCACAGAGTTAGAGACTGTCCTCAGCCAGGTTCTCAGGGTTAACAGAACCATAGCAGGGTGCCACTTCTAGTGCTACTACTGGGCAACGCACAAATAGTATCTATGCTCTCTAGTCCTGGCAAGATCAGGAAAATTCTCCTAATGTGGTTACTGGTACATTATAGATCTTTCATGTGCATGTTTATTCTTTGCTAGATCCAGGTGCTTCCTTGTCTTTCATTACTTCCTATATAGCAGTTGATTTCAGAGTCAGTCCTGAAATTCTAGTAGAGCCCTTTTCAGTCTCTACCCCAGTGGGTAAAATGATCTTAGCCCGGTGGGTGTATAGGAACTGGCCGGTTAGGATATTTCAGAAAGTCACCTCAGCAGATTAAGTCAAATTAGAGATAACAGATTTTGATGTCATTCTCGACATAGATTGGATTCATTCCTACTATGCCACAGTCGATTGCAGACACAAAATAGTCCAATTACAGTTTTTAAATGAACCCATCGTAAAGTGGAGGGGTAGTACTTTAGCTTTCAGAGGTCAGCTTATTTCCTACCTTCGGACACAGAAAATGATGTCTAAAGGATGTGTCTATCATCTTATTTGAGTTAAGGACACTAGTTCCGAAAATCCCAGTCTTAAATCAGTCCCAGTAGTGAATGAATATTCAGATGTCTTTCTCAAAGATCTACCAGGAATTTCTCCCAAAAAGGAAATAGACTTCGACATTAACCTTCTTCCAAATACTCAACCTATATCTATTATACCATACAGAATGACACCAGTAGAACTTAAAGAACTGAAAGAGAAGTTGAAGGATCTCTTAGATAAGGGGTTCATCAGTGAGGATGGTCTGAGTCTGTCCATAATTATATGTGAGAAAAAGATTCATATTAATGAGATAATATTGGGGTAGATTCTAGACGTTCCTATGCAAGGGACCAAGTCCCTCGCAAAATTGATTGCCCCTTCTAAGTTTGTGTCTCACATTGGACAATAACTGTTATTGTCTCATACTGAAATAATACACTCTTTCTTTCACAACAAACTTGTTCCTTATAGAGCCATCACATAAGTTGAATGATGTTGTGTTCTACTGAGGGAACTAGTACTACTGATGCTCTGCGTGCAAAGTAAAAGACTGATAGCACATGTTACCGCATTAAATGTTAAAGTTAAGGACCTAACTAAGCAACTCCTTTGCACTCATGCTGTTGAAAATTAGCATCTGAACCTGGCCCTCTGCTTCTTTGCCTTGTATCCTTCTACCTCCTAATCCTCTTTGTCTCTTATTCTATTATGTTCTCCTTCTTATTTTGATCTGTGGCTAATGTGAAAAGTTTTTATGCATTTTTACTTGATGAAATGTTTATGATATTGTTCCTATGAATTATGAATAATATGTTTGCTTTGTCTACTATCTTTTCTTTTTTATTTTGGATTTGTGCATTCGTGTTAGTGTTACTCCAGTGGCCATGAATTAACCTAGTGTGAACTTTACTTTATTTGGTTTACTGCTCTTACATTTTATGATGCCAAAGGGGGGAAGATATATGCTAATAATAGGCAGATGATTCATGATTAAAGCCTAGAAATAAAGGGACCTGGTACCTGAGAGAAATGTAATAAGGGGGAAATGATCAATGGTGTTAAGGGAATAGAAGTAAGTGTTGGTGTATCGGGGAAATGGTGTTAGGGGGAACAAAAATGAGTGTTGGTTCTAAGGGGAACATCCTAATTTAATTCTCTACTGACTTAAGTTTGTCATTATAAAAAAGGGGGAAAATATTCTATTTGTTGTTTTGATGATTGGAAAACTCATTCTTGATTCTTATGACTAGCAAGCTCATAAAGGGATCAAAAAATAATTACAATATTATTATCTAGAGATACTGGTGATAGGGGAGCTGATAATAGAGATGGTGGTGATACAGAGACCTGGTAGATAGGAGAAATAGTTTGTCATCATCAAAAAGGGGGAAATTAATGTACATAGAGTTTTGATGAATGAAAAATCTCACGGAAGGACCTGGTACCTGAGATGCATGAGTACATGGTCAACTAGTGTTTAGAAACATATAGTAGAGAAATGGAACTGGTTTATAAAGTCGAGTACCTGTAGATATTTTTGGGTAAATCTTGTCCTAAAAAAGAATATATTTTATGTATTTTTCAACATAAAAAAGGGGGGACTTGATTATGCATAGTTACTATGGTAATATTCTTTGTTTTGATGATTTGACAAACTTACTGAGGGACCAGAGAAAGCACCAAGCACCCACACCAGGCCGATCTTAGAACAAAAAAGGGAATCAGGTTCTTAGGGAGAACAAATCGTAACTATTCCTTAAATGGATCTTATTTCATAGGGACTAGGTCCCTCGATCATTGAAATTTCTAGCATTCAACAATACAGGTGGCAGTTGTACATTTTGCAAAAAGGTTGGTTTACAATAGCAGAAGAGCAACAACTTTTATCTCGATTAATGAGAAACTTTCTAGTTTTTTCCTCCCATTTTCTCCATATTTATAGATCATTATGTGGGAGGAAACTTAGCTTTTGCGCATCAAAAAAATCACATTCTCTTAGAAAAAGTCTCCATTCAGTCCAAAACTTCTACAATAAGGTACTTATTCTTATCCTATGACAGTTGCTCCTAGTTCATTGTTGTTTGAGTCTTTGTACTTTGTACTAAATTTTAAATCTACTCCTATGCTATAAAAGATAGTAGATATTTCACTTGTTTGAATCTTTAAGTTGATTCACATTAACTAGAGTTCATCGAATCAACTATTATTTTAGTCAAGTTTGTTTCACCATTCTTGGTTTTTCTCTTGGGTAGAGTTACCTAGGAGTATCAACTAGAGTTAGCTGGTTCAAAGTGTGTAGCAAAGTTGCTGGACAAGTCTGGGTGGATTTACCTAGGAGTGTTGTATGGAGTTAGTCGACGGTGGGGTGTGGTAGAGTTACTGCATCAGTCTTGTAATAGAGTTATTACAAGGGGATATGATTAAGAGTTTAGTCCTTGTGATTATCGGAGTCTTTAATAACATTTTGGCTTGGGTTAGTGGAGTTTGTGGGTAATCATCTGATACAAGTCATGGTTTTTCCTCTCTTGAGTAGGGAGGTTTCTACGTAAAACATCTTGTCTTTTTTACTTTTGTTCTTCATCTTTTTAATCTTAGTCATAGAACCTGGTGAAGTACCAGATTCTCATTACTGTGGTGATCTCGTATAGAACTTTTTCTGTGATTTACTAAAGAAACTGGTAAGGGACCTGGTCCCTAGTATCCTAGTGGACAGATACAAGACAACACCTAGATTTACTTTACTATATGACATTAACAAATCTCACTATGTATTTATGTATACATTTCAATTCCCTTCATTTATCTCGGCAATTAGGAATTCATTCATATTTTTTTTCCAAAGAGGGTGTTATTTTTTGTGTATGTACCAAAAATGATTGGAAAGGGACTTAGAGATACTAGGAATTTAAGCAAAATTCATCAGAAAAAGGTTGTAGAAAAGAAAAGAATAGTTGGTCCATTCAAAAAAGGCACAAGAATTATCATCCTATGAGATATACTTGTTACACTAATAATGTTTTGTCCTGGAGAAGTCATTCCTTGTTTGGGGAGATTCTTTCATTTCATTTAGACAAACATTAGAAATGGTTTGTTTAGGAGAAAAAAGTTAGAGCAACAAGTATATTACATAGGGTTAATAATTCTCGTGTTTTTTTAACGAATTAGATATTCATTTATTTTTTATGGGTTTTCACTAACTTTCAGACAAATTCCAAGTCGATTTAAACAAAAGAAATTAGCTTACAATTTATAGTAATTATTTCTCCAAAATCTTTGTAAAATTTCATAGCTATTTCTCTATGAATTTATATATATATATATATATATATATATATATTACTTTCTTTGTCACATTTTATGTGACAGGGGTAGAATTTAAATAGTCAATCAAATTTTTACATGATTTTGAGATATTTTGAGTTGTTAATCCTTGAGATTCAATAATTTTTACATAATCTTTAAATAATATGTATTACTTCCTCTGTCCCAATTTATGTGGTGTTGATACAAGTTTGAGAGTGAATTATAATTTTACATATTTTAAATTCTCAATTATTGTAATTGATAGTATTTTTTATGTAAATTTTAAATATATAACACATTAAGTAGAAAAGTATGATAAATAATTAAAATGGAGAAAGTATAAAAGGAAATATCCAAGAAGGTATGTCGACTTAAGTTGTTAATTATTGTGATTTATAGTACTTTTATTTATGTACCAATTTATGTGGCACTGATAAAATTTTGAGAGTCAATAAAGTTATGTCCCAATCCTATTGTCGATAGTTTAGACATTTCATTCTTTTCCCAATTTAACCTCTCTACTTCGTTCGAGGTAGTGGTATGGACTGTGTACATCTTACCCTCTCCACACCCCACCTTGTGGTATACACTGGGTATAGTGTTGTTATAACTAAACTTTTTTATGCCTTTCAAATATTTTAAATTGCTAATTATTGTTATTTACATTATTTTTTTTATGTAATTTTTCAAATATTATAACAGATTAAAGAGAAAAATAAAGTAGACAAATAAAAATAAAGAAAGTATAAAATGGAATATCCAGGAAGGTATGTCGACCTATTGCCTGCTTGTTTCCATTTATAAATGTGTATATATATATATTCTCTGTAAGTGGGAAATCCTAAGTTATAAAGTTGAATTACCAAAATATCATTAAAAATTAAACAACATTTTAACCCCTCGTCTAAATGTGTACTGGCTCTGGCTGAATATATAAGATTTCTCAAACTTGAACAATCTAGCCTTAAGCAGAAGGAGAAACTTCATTGGTGAGATGCTTATTTCAAATATTTTCATGCTATTTTAGAGGTAGAGGAAGAAAATTGTTCATTTATAAAATAAGTGATGACTAAGGCAATAGTATTGAAGTGGATTAAAACATTGCCAGGGTTGCTTGTTCTTACTTTGAGAGTATCTTTACTGGTGATGAAAAATGGATAAATAAGAAGGTGCTTACTTGTATTCCTAGGTTGGTCATTGAAAACTAGAATTAGATGCTATAAGAGATGCCTACTATAGCGGAGTTGAAAACTGTTGTGTTCTCCATGAGTCCTATTTCTGCAGGGTCTTGATGGAATGCTGAAAAAATTCTTTCAAGCTTATTGGGAGGTGATTAATAAGGATTTTCTAGAGATGGGGAAATACTTCTTTTGTTGTAATTCTATGCCTAAATATTTTCTCACGCTTGTCTGGTTCTTCTACCCAAAATGGAGCATCCTAATAAGTTGTCAGAATTAAGGCCTATATCTCTCAGTAACTCCACTAATAAAGTTATCTCAAAGCTAATTTGCCTCAAACTCACTCCTATTTTGCCTCATCCTATTTCAGATAATCAGTCAAGATTTGTCAAAGACAGAAACATTTCTGAAAACATTTTTCTTGCACAAGAGATTATTCACAACACCAGGAAGCCAAAGGAAGTTGACAATGTGGTTATCAAATTAGGCATGTCTAAAGCATATGACAGGGTTTCTTGGTAATATATTTGTATTATTTTATAGAGAATGGGTTTTGGAGAGATTATTATTGATATGATACGGAGGATACTGCCAAATAATTGGCATTCAGTCATTGTGAATGGTTGAAGGCATGTTTTATTTCATTGTACAAAAATTCTTAACCAAGGAGATACTCTTTCTCCTTCACTTTTAATTCTAGGTACGAAGGTTTCAAGTAGGTTGTTGTAATACCTCATACTTTTTTTAGTTCAGTTCAGCTCCTAGTGTGTGCTTAAGAAGCTTAGAACCTGAAAATTTCACTAAGTGTTGGAGACTTAGTCATATATTTAAGACTTTCTAACTTTAAGGAATTTTAAATTGACCTTCCGAACTCCGAGATAAGGGTTTTTGAGTTGAATTATGTTCAAGGGAGTAAGGATCATATCTCGGGAAAGTTTCAGAATTTTCAGGTGAGAAGTTATGGCATTTTTTACTTAGACAGTAGATCACCATGATTGTATCGCATCACAGTGACATGCAAAATGACACTCGTCCTGTTTCTAGTGGATCACCGCGACAGTACCGCATCACGGTGAAGTTTCAGTTCACAATCATCCATTTTCAAGTGAAGCATCGTGATCATCCCGCAGCGTGGTGAAGGTCAATTTCCCGCTTGTCCCTTTACAGTGGCCCACCATAATTGCACCGCATCACGGTGAAGTGCTAAATCGCGCTCGTCCTTTGGATGGCAAATTCTAGTAGCTTAACATGATTCCACCGCATCGCGGTGAAGGTGCATTTTCCATGTTCTTGATCCATAATTTGAAATTCATGTGTCATGATCTCTATCCTAGTGTGTGAAGTTCTTACGAGGTGAATAATGTTCCTAGAAATCACTTAGAGCCAAGTTTAGCCAAGAACCTTAGATTCGTCCAAAGTTTAGTATTTGATTCTATAAGGGTCTACTTTAAATGTGTATAACTTTTCATATACATGGAATTTTTCAGCTTAAGACCCACCAAATTGTATATAATTGAATTAGCTTTCCAACAATATCAATTTTTCCTTAATCCGATACCCGAGGGAAAAGTTATAGCCATTTTAGTGTGTGGCAGTAAACTGCCGCGATAGTACCGTGTGGCGGTAACGAGCAAAATTGGGATACGGGTTATGAATTTTTTCTTTAAATAAATGAGGGGCAATGGGGTCTTTTCCCACCTCAACCCATGCCATAAATACACGATATTAAGCCTCCATTAGTATGCCCTCATAATCCTAGTTTGCTCCCAAGAACAAACTCTAATCAATCCTCTTAAAGATTCATCCACTCCATTACCTCCTATTCAAGAAAACATTCAAGAATTAAGCTTTCTATTCCAAGAAGTTCAAGGAAAACATTCAAGAACATTCTCAAGAACATTAATTCAATTCATCTTCCTTAAGGAACAATCTTCAAGAACACAAATAGGAAATCAAGTCAAACTTCTTCATCAATTTAAGCAATTAAGGTATGTGGGGTTTATAAACAAGGATCCTCTTTCATGCTTGTGCCCAAAACCAAGTTTTTATATTAAATTTGCATGATTTTGAATGATTATACATGAGATTTGAATTAGGGTTCATACCCATTATTGCTAATTGCAAGATTAGGAGATTTCAAGTGATTTAGAAGTTGACTTTCATGTTTATTATCTTAATTTCATGCCCATTGCAGTAAATTTCAGATTTTCAGTAGAATTATCATTGTTTGTATTACCAAGCATGATTATTATGATGTTTTGACATGAGATTGATGTATGAGTTATTATCTCAAGTTTGAATATTATTATTTCAAGAAAGATTATGCTTTAAGCATCAGATGATCAATTTATTTTTTGATTTTCAGTTAAGATTTGATGTTTTGATCCTCAGATAAGATTTGGAATCCACTTTATAGAAGTATTATAGATTACAGAACTCAGAATAGGTTTACTTACAAATTGAGTTAGATAAATGCATAATTGGTTTTATAATAAAACCTTATGCTGGTTTTTAAAAGTAGATTTCTAACAGAATGAGCACAGTTTAAAGGGTGTAGTATTTAGCACCTAGTGTGAAGTGTGAGATTAGCATGCCCTATCTTCCACAGAACTACGTAGCCAATGTAGGTACAGATTATTCCCACTTCTATATGGATTAGAATTAAAGATATGATCACTTAGATTAGGTTATACTCCTTGGAAAAAGTCTGACACCTCTCCTCATTGTGAGGTTTTCCCAATAGAGGAACAAGATGTTAGACTCCATATTATCTCACTTGGTTTATGTCGGTTAGAAGAACCTCCCTACTAGTAAAGAAAAGCTTTGAAAGAATTTCCTTCAAATAAAGTATTTTCCCTACAGCTAATATATATATATATATATATATAAACTAAAGCTTTTCGCACTACAGTATAAAAGTCTTATAAATAGAATAATAGAAAAGTTTTAGAAACTAAGTGTAAAGGCTCACAGACTTACTCAAATATTGCATTACTTAAGCCTCAGTTGCAGACTTACAGTTTTCAGTTCTTAGAAGATAAAGGTGAGCCTTTTTTCACTTAACTTACATGATTATCAAATAGAATAGAAGTACAACTTTTAGAACTAAGTGTTATGACTCACGATATTTATACAACATGTTTTTCTATTCATGATATATGATTTCTCATCTTTCAGTTACTCAAGCTTGTGTGAGTCATTTTCAATTAGCATGCAATGTTTACAAAATATATGTACTTATATATATATACAGTTATAGTTTTACTTATGAATTCACCTCCATATGCTCAGTACATTCCAAAAGTACCGATCTACATATATGTCTATGTGCTACATTATCTCATAATGTAGGTACAAGTTGAAGTATGTACAGTCACAATCCGACAGTTGCAGATTCCAGCTAGTAGATAATGAGTCCTCCTACTTTGAGGACTTCAGTCAGATGTTATTTATGCACTTACTTTATTATTCATATTTATTAATTAGCAATAGTTGGAGTCACAACTAAACTATCTATAGTCAGTATAATAGAGGCTTCACAGATGTCAGTTAGAGTTAGTCATGTAGTTTCAGTCCTTCTTTTTAAACTTTATCAGAATGTAAAATTGTATCAGTATTGTATTTTCACAGATTCCATCATTATTATGTTTCCACATAGTAAACTCAGTTATTTTATACATGTTAAATTAGTTGCTTAGCAGTATCCCAGTTCATGGGTAATATTGGGATCACTTGTGGTCTTAAGCACTGTGTGACATCTAGGGACCATTTTTAGGGTATTAAAACTTGGTATCAGAGCACAAGGTTCAAGTGTCCTAGGGTGTCTGTGAAGCCGTGTCTAGTAGAGTTTTGCAAAATGGTACGAATACGTCTGTACTTTTCTTTGAGAGGCTATAGGGAATTTATGAAAAAAATTCCTCTCTTTCCTACTCTAGATCATGAAGTAAAGTTGTTCTCTTAGAATCTCCTGTCTATTCCTGTGTTACCCTAAAATTCCCCATCTATGACTTATTTGTGAGATAACACAATTAGTAAGTTCCCATTTCCTCACTAGATAATGCTCTCCGATTTGCTTGCAGAAGTTTTAGAAATCATATAAAGTGCATGAGATGAGCTCTCTAGTGTTTCATAAGTCCCTCAAGTTGAAATTTATGTCCTTATCCTTATGAGTTGTTCAGTTAAGATAGAATTAGATATGTATTTAGGTTGCCCATTAACCCTTTTAATACAGATAGTGCTCCTGAGATGAGATCGTATGAACCTAGACTGTTAAATATAGTGTGCATTTGAGGGATATTATGAACTTCAGTGTTATGATTTATGAATAGTAGAACCTTTTTATAATTGGATGTATGGGTATAGAAGAGTAGTGGCAAGAAAAATGGGAATGATGATTGATACAAAATATAGATATAAACTTATGAATGTTATTGAGATGTGTTTAGGTGATATGTCCTTGTGTGTTAGTTTAGTGGAGGGTGAAGAAAGAGTTATTAGTTAAGGTGAATTGTTGTTTGCTTGAAGTACAAAAGACGTTATTGATGGTATTTATTGTGTTTGAAAAGTATAGGATATTAATAAAGTGTTTGGTGGTTTAGTATCATTAATTTAGGCTTTCCTTGAGGTTACAAAAAGGAGTTCAGTTCAAACTTATAGATCAATGATAGTAATTTAGATGTATGAAAGGGTAAATAGTAATGATGTGTAGAAGAGGGACGTGTTAATGCTTTATAAATAATATATGCCAAAAAATTATGATCAATTATTATTGTTATGAAATTCTCTGGACTAGTGTTTCTTGATGTTTTATTTTATAACATTAAAGTGAGAATTGCATGTAAGATGGGTTGTTAAATCATGTTTAGCACTAGACATTAAACAGTGAAGGGTTATGAAGGTGGATGTAATGATTTCTTGGTTATTGTGGCTAATTGTATGGAAGTGATCTAGTAGGCTTGAACAATTTTATTCAAGAGTTTATGTTCAGTTATTTTTAATG
This sequence comes from Capsicum pubescens, assembly GCA_030864215.1. Taxonomy (NCBI): domain Eukaryota; kingdom Viridiplantae; phylum Streptophyta; class Magnoliopsida; order Solanales; family Solanaceae; genus Capsicum; species Capsicum pubescens. The sequence continues at coordinate 244,855,201 of CM061546.1, read as the reverse complement.
AAGTATGATTTTGTAAATATGATGTTGAGGTGTGCCCAAGGTGATATGGGATTGAATTATTTTTCTAAGGTTATTAAGTGTTGTGTGTGGGTAGTAGTACACTTGATTTGATAAGTATGAATGAGGCTATATGGTATATGATGTCCTTGTCAGTTAACTTATGGGTTACTGGTTGATGATGTTGGTGTGAGAAAAAAAAGGTTACAGAGGTAATATTAGAAGAGTATGAAGGAAGTTAGTATGGTTCAGTAAAGGTTTGGAGATATCCATATTAAGTGTTAAAATCTAAGTTGGTGAGTGTTTAAGTTGTTATATGATGACTTTCGAGGCTATAGAAATCTAAGATTTAAATCTCAGAAGGAGGTATTAGCATTGGGTGTTACACGTTAAGATACAGTCTTTTAAGGTAAGTTTAGTTTTATGTGTATTGATTATATGCCAGACTCTAGAGTAAAGTGATTGCAGTTTAGATTAGAGATTACTTAGTGGTTTACGGGCTTAGAGTTATGGCTTAAAGCTAAGGGAGGAGATGATAGAATAAGTAACCAAGTCAGACTTCCAGATTCTAGTAGTGATGCCTCTGTAGTGTAGAAAACCAGTAAAGGAGGATGATGCCCGGCCCATTCTCATCTCAGTACAAAGTTTTGTACTTTAATTATCCCGATATTTACTCATGCCTTACATGTAGGCTTCATGAACACAGTTCATATTTATGGACCTTATAGAAAAATCATATATACTTCTAGTTCCTTGCATAAGCAGTTCCAGTTCACTCAGCAGTACGAATTATGTTCCGTGAAATCACGGATTCCAAACTCAGGTCATGCGGATTATGACTCATGTACTCATTTTTTATAATATATTCAGTTCCAGGTACTCATCTATACTCCTACTGATCATCAAAATTCAGATTATGTCATAGGTGTCCTCAGTTTTGACCTCCTTAATAAATTCCTGCGTCTGATGCCTTATTCCTCCAGCCTTAGTAAAATGTCAAGTTATACATTGTATCCCATCATGTTTCAGGTACTTATGTTCTAACCTTTTTTTACCTTTTCTTAAGTCAAGATAGTGATGATGAACAACTTTCTAGATGTCAGAGAGTAAATATTTCTTAGTGATGAAAAATGCTTGTATGCTTATTTTAGCTAAGGCAGTAAGTGTGAAGTAAGATTGATGCCAAGTCTTTGATACATGTCATGATTAGTTGAAATTTTATGTGTATCTTCTTAAGAATATTGTATGGAAGTTGTTCTAGATAGAGGTTTGTGGGATATGAAAAAGATACTTTATGAGTGTTTGTTTAGAATTGCATATATGGTTATGAAGATAGGCTTGAATGTCATGTTTGTATATATGTGGATAGATTCGTTACGCGTCAGTGAGTTCCTAGTAAGAGTTTAAATATAGTTGTTGAAGTGGAATGTACAGTATTAGTTAACCCTTTTAGCCAGTAATTCAGTCTAGCAGCCATACAGGCAGTTTCTATGGTTTTCAATCTTCCCATCTAGTCATATCATTCTAAGAGGAAATTTGTTTACTTCATGTACTTTGCGAATACAGCTCAGTCCATGTATCAGTTTCAGATTTAGATATTAAGTCATGATTTAGTTTATAAGTATCCTGTGTGTCATCTTAGTCCTTCCTTAGTATATCAACCAAGTCAGTGTTATTCAAAGGACAAAGTGTCCCAAGGGGGAGATGTACTATAATGCCCCAAGTTTCCATTCTTCGTCATGTAATAAGATCCCTCTTGAAGTAATGAGTGTTCATAAGTTAACCCTCTTATATTTATCTCAGCCTTATGACCAGTCCCAGGTTATTGCATGCATTCAAGAAATCAGTTCAGTCATGATATTCAGTTTATGTATTATTTTTCAGACATAATTAAGAAATCATGTTCCCAATCATGCATGTTCATTATGAGATTTCAGTTTCTCAGTACTCTCAGCTTAACTAGTCTCATTCGAGGACGAATGTTACCAAGGGGTAGATATTATAATACTCTGTACTTTTCTTAGTTCAGTTTAGCTCCTAGTACGTGCTTAAGAAGCTTAGAACTTGAAAATTTCACTAAGTGTTATAGACTTAGTCTTATATTTAAGACTTTCTAACTTTGAGGAATTTTAAACTGACCTTACGGACTCCGAGATGAGGGTTTTTGAGTCGAATTATGTTTAGGGGAGTAAGGATCATGTCTCGAGAAAGTTTCAGAATTTTTTGGTGATAAGTTATGGCATTTTTCATTTAGATAGTAGCTCACCGTAATTGTACCATGTTGCGGTGACATGCAAAATGACACTCATCCTGTTTCTAGTGGATAACCACGATATTACCGCATCGCGGTGATGTTATAGTTCACAATCATCATTTTCCAGTGAAGCACCATTATTAGACCGCATCGCGGTGAAGCTTAATTTCTAGCTCGTCCCTTTCTAGTGGCTCACCGCGATTGCACTGCATCGCAGTTAAGTGCTAAATCGTACTCGTTCTTCTAATGGCGAATTACAGTAGCATAATGTTATTCCACCGCGTCGTGGTGAAGGCATATTTTCCATGTTCTTGATCCATAATTTTAAATGCATGTGTCATAACCTCTATCCAAGTGTTTTACGTGCTTATGAGGTGAATAATGTTCCTAGAAATCACTTAGAGCCAAGTTGAGCTAAGAACCTTAGATTCGTCCAAAGTTTGAGGTTCGGTTATATAGGGGTCTACTTTAAATGTATATAACTTTTTATATACATGGAATTTTTCAGATTACGACCCACCAAATGGTAGATAGTTGAATTAGCTTTCCAATGATTCCAATTTCTCCTTAATCTGATACCCGAGCGAAATGTTATAGCTATTTTAGTGTGAGGCCGTAAGCTGCCGCGATGGTACCGTGTCGCGGTAAGGAGCAAAATGGTGATACGGGTTACGAATTTTTGCTTTAAATAAATTAGGGACAATGAGATCTTTTCCCACCTCAACCCATGTCATAAATACACGATCTGAAGCCTCCATTAGGGCATTATTTTTCCCTCATAATCCTAGTTTACTTCCAAGAACAAACCCTAATCAATCCTCTTCAAGATTCATCCATTCCATTACCTCCTATTGTAGAAAACAATCAAGAATTAAGCTTTCTATTCCAAGAAGTTCAAGAAAAACATTCAAGAACATTCTCAAGAACATTAATTCAATTCATCTTCCTTAAGGAACAATCTTCAAGAACACAAATAGGAAATCAAGTCAAACTTCTTCATCAATTTAAGCAATTAAGGTATGTGGGGTTTATAAACAAGGATCCTCCTTTATTATTGTGCCCAAAACCAAGTTTTTATATTAAATTTACATTGTTTTGAATGATTATACATGAGATTTGAATTAGGGTTCATAGACATTATTGCTAATTGCAAGATTATGATATTTCAAGTGATTTAAAAGTTGACTTTCATGTTTATTTTCTTAATTTGATGCTTATTGCAGTAAATTTCAAATTTTGAGTTGAATTATAATTGTTTTAATTGTCGAGCATGATTATTATGATGTTTTGACATGACATAGATGGATGGCTTATTATCCCATGATTGAATATTATTATTTCAAGAAAGATTATGCTTTAAGAATCAGAGGATCAGTTTATTTTTAGATTTTCAGTAAAGATTTGATCTTTTGATCCTCATATAAGATTTGGAATCCACTTTATAGACTTTTTATAGATTACAGAACTCAGAATTTCTTTACTTACAAATTGAATAAGATAAATGCATAATTGGTTTTTTACTGAACCCTTATGCTAGTTTTTAAAAGTGGATTTCCAATAGAATGAGCATAGATTAAAAGGAGTAGTATTTATCACCGAGCGGGAAGTGTGGGATTAGTATGCCCTATCCTTCACTGAACTATATAACCAATGTAGGTATAAATTATAAGATTATTCCCACTTTTATGTGGATGACAGTTACAGATGTGATCAGTTAAATTAGGTTATATCTCTTGGCAAGAGTATGACACCTCTCCCCATCGTGAGGTTTTCCCCATAGGGGAACAAGATGTTGGACTCCATGTTAGCTCACATGGTTTATGTCATTTAGAAGAACCTCTCTACTTGTAAACAAAAGCTTTAAAAGAATTTTCTTCAGAAAAAGTATTTTCCCTACAGCTAATATATATATATATATATACACTAAGCTTTTAGCACTACAGTTTAAAAGTCTTATAAATAGAATAATAGAACTGTTTTAGATACTAAGTGTAAAGGCTCACAGACTTAATTAGATATTTCTTTACTTAAGCCTCAGTTACAGACTTACAGTATTCAGTTCTTAGAAGATAAAGGTGAGCCATTTTTCTCTTAGCTTACATGATTTACAAACAGAACAGAAGTACAACTTTTAGAACTAAGTGTTATGACTCACGATATTTATACAACATGCTTTACTATTCATGATATATGATTTCTCAGCTTTCAGTTACTCAAGCTAGCGTGAGTCATCTTCACTTAGCATCCATTGTTTAAAAATATATGTACTTATATATATATACACTTACAGTTTTACTTATGCATTCACCCCCATATGCTGAGTATATTCCAAAAGTACCGATCCACATATATGTCTATGTGCTTCATTGTCTCATAATGTAGGTACAAGTTGTAGTATGTACAGTCAGAATAAGATATTTGCACATTCCAGCCAGCAGATGATGAGTCCTCATACTTTGTGGACTTCAGTTAGATGTTATTTATGCACTTTACTTTCTTATTCATATGTATTGATTATCGATAGTTGGAGTCGTATTCGAACTATCTATAGTCAGTAAAATAGAGTCTTCATAGATGTCAGTTAGAGTTAGTCATGTAGTTTCGGTCCCTTTTTTCTAACCTTATCAGAATGTAAAATTGTATCAGTTTTGTATTTTCACAGATTCCATCATTATTATGTTTCTGCATAGTAAACTTAGTTATTTTATACATTTTTAATCAGTTGCATAGCATTATACTAGTTCATGGGTTTTTTGGGATCACCTGTGGTCCTAAGCACCGTGTAACGTATCGGGACCATTTTTAGGGCATTACAAACTTGGTATTAGAGCACAAAGTTCAAGTGACCTAGGGTGTTTGTGAAGTCGTGTCTAGTAGAGTCTTGCAAAATGGTACAGATATGTCTGTACTTTTCTTTGACAGGCTACAGGGCATTTAAGAAAAAGTTTCCCTTCTTTCCTACTCTAGATCATGCAATCAAGTTGTTCTCTTAAAATCACCTGTCTATTCCTGTGTTACCCCAAAATTCCTCATCAATGATTTATTCATGAGATAATACAATTAGTAAGTTCCCATTTTCTCCCCAGATAATGCTCTCAGATTTGCTAGAAGAAGTTTCAGAAGTCATACAAAGGGCTTGAAAGGAGTTCTCTAGTGTGTCATAAGTCCCTCAAGTTGAAAATTATGTCCTCATCCTTATAAGTTGTTCAGTTGATATAGAATTAGATATGTATTCAGATTTCCCATTAACCCTTTTTAATACAGATAGTGCTCATGAGAGGATATAGTATGAACCTAGACTGTTAAATGTAGTATGCATTTGAGGGATATTATGAACTTCAGTGTTATGATTTATGAATAGTAAAACCTTATTATAGTTAGAAGTATAGGTATAGAAGAGAAGTGACAAGAAAAATGGGTATGATGATTGATAGAAAGTATAGAGATAAACTTATGTATGTTATCGAGATATGTCAAGGTGATATGTCCTTGTGTGTTAGTTTAGTAGAGGGTGAAGAAGGAGTTATTAGTTAAGGTGAATCATTGTTTTCTTGAAGTACAAAAGACGTTATTGATGATATTTATTATGATTGAAAAGTATAGGGTATTAATGAAGTGTTTGGTGGTTTAGTATGATTAATTTAAGCTTTCCTTGAGGTTACAAAAAGGAGTTCAGTTGAAACTTATAGATCTATGATAGTAATTTAGGTGTATGGAAGGGTAAAATAGTAATGATGTGTAGAAGGAGGATGTGTTAAAGGATTATAAATAAGATAGGCCATATAATCATGATCGATTATTGTTGTTATGAAGTTCTAGTGGACTAGTGTTTCTTGATGTCTTATTTTATAACTTCCAAGTGAGAATTGTATGTAAGGTTGGTTGTTAAATTATGTTTAGCACTAGACATTAAATAGTGGATAGTCATCAAGGTGGATGTAATGATTTCTTGGTTAGTGTGGCTAGTTGTATGGAAGTGATCTAGTAGTAGGCTTGAACTATTGTATGCAGAAGTTTAAGTTTAGTTATTTGTAATTAAGTATGATTTTGTAAATATGATGTTGAGGTATGCCCAAGGTGATATGGGGATTGAATTATTTTTATAACGTTATTAAGTGTTGTGTGTGGTTAGTAGTACCCTTGAATTGATAAGTATGAATGAGGCTATGTGGTATACGATATCTTTGTCAGTTAACTTATGGGTTACCGGTTGATGATGTTGGTGTAAGAAAAAAATATAAGTTAGATATGTAATATTAGTAGAGTATGAAGGAAGTTAGTATAGTTCAGCAAGGGTTTGGAGATATCCATGTTAAGTGTTAGAATCTAAGTGGGTGAGTGTTTAAGTTGTTATATGATGACTTTAGGGGCCATAGAAATCTAAGATTTGAATCTCATAAGGAGGTATTAGTATTGGGTGTTACACGTTAAGATTCAATCCTTCAGGGTTAGTTTAGTTTTATGTTTATTGATTATATGCTAGACTCTAGAGTAAAGTGATTTCAATTTAGATTAGAGTTTACTTAGTGGTTCACAGTCTTAGAGTTATGTCTTAAAGATAAGGCGGGAGATGTTAGAATGAGTAACCAAGTCAGACTTCCATATTCTAGTAGTGATGCCAGTGTATTGTAGAAAACCAATAAGTGAGGATGATGCTCGACCCATTCTCATCTCAGTACAAAGTTTTGTACTTTAGTTATCCCGATATCTACTCATGCCTTAAATGTCGGCTCTATGACCATAGTTCATATTTATGCACCTTATGGAAAAATCATGTATACTTCCAGTTCCTAGCATAATAAGCAGTTCCAGTTCACTCAGCAGTAAGAATTATGTTCCATGAAATCATGGATTCAAAACTCAGGGAATGCAGATCATGACTCATGTACTCATGCTTTATAGTATATTCAGTTTCAGGTACTCATGCTACACTCCTATTGATCATCGAAATTCAGATTATGTCATGGGTGTCCTCAGTTTTGACCTCCTTAATGAATTCTTGCGTTTGATGCCCTATTCCTCAGGCCTCAGTAAAATGTCAAGTTATACATTGAATCCCTTCATGTTTCAATTACTTATGTTCGAACCTTTTGTTTCCTTTCCTTTGGTCAACACAGTGATGATAAACAATTGTCTAGATGGGAGAGAGTAAATATTTCTTGTTGATGAAAGATAGTTGTATGCTTATTTTAGCTAAGGAAGTAAGTGTGAAGTAAGATTGAGGCCAAGTCTTTGGTACATGTCATGGTTAATTGAAATTTTATGTGTGTCTTATTAAGAATAGTGCATGGAAGTTGTTCTTGATAGAGGTTTGTAGGATATGAAAAAGATGCTTTATAAGTGTTTGTTTAGAAGTGCATATGTGGTTATGAAGATAGACTTTAATGTCATGTTTATATATATGTGGATAGATGCGTTGCGCGTTAGTGAGTTCCTAGTAAAAGGTTAAATGTAGTTGTTGAAGTGGAATGTACAGTATTAGTTAACTCGTTTAGCCAGTAATTCAGTCTAGCAGCCATACAGGAAATTTTTTATGGTTTTCAATCTTAACATCTTGTCATATCATTCTAAGAGAAAATATGTTCGCTTTATGTACTTTGTGAATACAACTTAGTTCATGTATCGGTTTCAGATTTAGACATTAAGTCATAATTCAGTTCATAAGTATCTTATGTGTCATCTTAGTTCTTCCTTAGTATGTCAGCCAAGTCAGTGTTATTTAGGGGACAAAGTGTCCCAAGGGAGAGATGTACTATAATGCCCCAATTTTCCATTCTTCGTCATGTAACAAGATCCAGATTGAAGTAATGGGTACTTATAAGTTAACCCTTTTATTTTTATCTCAACCTTATAACCAGTCCCAGGTTATTGCATGCATTCAAGAAATCAGTTCAGTCATGATATTCAGTTCATGTATCATGTTTCATACTTAGTTAAGAAATCATGTTCCCAATCATTCATGTTTAGTATGGGATTTTAGTTTCTCAGTACTCTCAGCTTAACTAGTCTCATTCGAGGATGAATGATTCTAAGGGGAAGATTTTGTAATACTCCGTACTTTACTTATTTCAGTTCCACTCCTAGTGCGTGCTTAAGTAGCCTAGAACCTGAAAATTTCACTAAGGGTTGGAGACTTAGTCTTATATTTAAGACTTTTTAACTTTGAGGAATTTTAAACTGACCTTCCTGACTAGAAGATAAGGGTTTTTGAGTTGAATTATGTTCAGGGGAGTAAGTATCAATTCTCGGGAAAGTTTTAGATTTTTTAGGTGAGAAGTTATGGCATTTTTCATTTTGACATTAGCTCACCGCGATTGTACCGCATCCCGGTGACATGCAAAATGACACTTGTCCAGTTACCAGTAGATCACCGCGATAGTACCGCATCGTGGTGAAGTTCCAGTTCGCAATCATCCATTTTCCAGTGAAGCACCGTGATAAGCCCTCATCGCGGTGAATCTTAATTTCCCGCTCATCCCTTACCAGTGGCTCACCGCGATTGCACCGCGTCGCGGTGAAGTGCTAAATTATACTCTTGTTTTGGATGGAAAATTCCAATTGCTTAACGCGATTCCACCGCATCATAGTGAAGGCGTATCTACCATGTTCTTGATCCATAATTTTAAATGCATGTGTCATGACATGTATTCTAGTGTGTGAAGTGCTTATGAGGTGAATAATGTTCCTAGAAATCACTTAGAGCAAAGTTGAGCCAAAATCTTAGATTCGTCCAAAGTTTGGGGTTCGATTATATAAGGACCTACTTTAAACGTATATAACTTTTTATATAAATAGATTTTTTCAGCTTAAGACCCACCAAATGGTAGATAATTGAATTATCTTTCCAAAAATATCAACTTTGCCTTAATTTGATACCCGAGCAAAAAGTTATAGCCATTTTAGTATGAGGCAGTAAGCTGACGCGATGGTACCGCTTCGCGGTAAGGAGAAAACTGGGAATACGGGTTACAAATTTTTGCTTTAAATAAATGAGGGGAAATAGGCTCTTTTCCCACCTCAATCCAGGTTGTAAATAAACTATCTTAAGCATCTATTAGGGCATTATTTTTCCCTCACAATCCTAGTTTACACCCAAGAACAAACCCTAATCAATCCTCTACAAGATTCATCCATTCCATTAACTCCTATTCAATAAAACAATCAAGAATTAAGCTTTCTATTCCAAGAAGTTCAAGAAAAATATTCAAGAACATTCCTAAGAACATCAATTCGATTTATCTTCTTTAAGGAACAATCTTCAAGGACACAAATAGGAATTCAAGTCAAACTTCCTCATCATTTTAAGAAATTAAGGTATGTGAGGTTTATGAACAAGGATCCTCCTTTATCCTTGTGCCCAAAACCAAATTTTATATTAAATTTATAATATTTTGAATGATTATACATGATATTTGAATTAGGATTCATACCCATTATTGCAAATTGCAAGATTATAAGATTTCAAGTGATTTAGAAGTTGACTTTTATGTTTATTTTCTTAATTTCATGCCTATTGTAGTAAATTTCAGATTTTGAGTTGAATTATCATTGTTTTCATTACCAATCATAATTATTATGATGTTTTGACATGAGATTGATTCATGGGTTACCATCCCATGATTGAATATTATTATTTCAAGAAAGATTATGCTTTAAGCATTAGATGATCAGTTTATTTTCAGATTTTCAGTAAGATTTGATCTTTTGATCCTCATTTATTTGAAATTCACTTTAGAAATTTTTTACAGATTACAGAACTCAGAATAGCTTTACTTACAAATTGAATAAGATAAATGCATAACTGGTTTTATAATAAACCCTTATGCTAGTTTTAAAAGTGGATTCCAACAGAATGAGTGCAGATTAAAGGGGGCAGTATTTAGCACCGAGCGGGAAGTATGGAATTAGCGTACCCTATCTTCCACAAAACTACATAGCCAATGTAGGTACATATTATCAGATTATTCCCACTTCAATGTGGATGACAGTTACAGATGTGATCATGTAGATTAGGTTATACTCTTTGGAAAAAGTATGACTCCTCTCCCCTCGTGAGTTTTTCCCCATAGGGGAATAAGACGTTGGACTCCATGTTAGCTCACATGGTTTATGTCGGTTAGAAGAACCTCCCTACTAGTAAAGAAAAGATTTGAAAGAATTTCCTTCAGATAAAGTATTTTCCCTACAACTAATATATATATATATATATATATATACTAAAACTTTTAGCACTACAGTTTAAAAGTCTTATAAATAGAATAATAGAAGAGTTTTAGAAACTAAGTGTAAAGCCTCACGGACTTACTCAGATATCACTTTACTTAAGCCTCAGTTACAAACTTACAGTTTTCAGTTCTTAGAAGATAAAGGCGAGCCATTTTTCAATTAGCTTACATGATTTGCAAACATAGTAGAAGTACAACTTTTAGAACTAAGTGTTATGACTCACGATATTTATACAACATGTTTTACTATTCACAATATATAATTTCTCAGCTTTCAGTTACTCAAGCCAGCATGAGTCATTTTCACTTAGCATGCATTGTTTACAAAATATATGTACTTATATATATATATATACAATTACAGTTTTACTTATGCATTCACCCCCATATGCTCAGTACATTCCAAAAGTACTGTTCCCCATATATGTGTATGTGCTACATTGTCTCATAATGTAGGTACAAGTTGTAGTATGTACATTCAGGATCAGACAGTTGCAGATTCCATCCAGCAGATGACGAGTCCTCCTACTTTAAGGACTTTAGTCAGATGTTATTTATGTACTTTACTTTCTTATTCATATGTATTGATTAGCGATAGTTGGAGTCGCATCCCAACTATCTATAGTTAGTATAATAGAGGCTTCACCAATGTCAGTTAGAGTCAATCATGTAGTTTTAGTCCCTCTTTTCAGACTCTATCAGAATGTAAAATTGTATCAGTATTGTATTTTTACAAATTCCATCATTATTATGTTTCCACACAGTAAACTCAGTTATTTTATACATATTAAATCAGTTGCTTAGCAGTATGCCAGTTCATGGGTTAGCTTGGGATCACTTGTGGTCCTAAGCACCGTGTGACATCTCGGGACCATTTTTGTGGCGTTACAGTTGTTTAACAATCTAAATGATCTCTATCTTTATCAAGGTTTTTACATGGAGAAGAATGGACCTCAAGTGATCATTTTTATTTCACAGATGATATAATCAAATTTACATCTACCACTAAATATTCTCCAGCTTATTATGAAAATGCTTTTGACTTATAAAGAGACTTATGGGAAGCTGACTAATAAAGACAAGATCAATTTTATTATGCATTCCAAATCTCTGGGTGATGATGTTAATAGGGTGAAGAGAATTACGGGTTTTAGCCGCAATGATTGTCCCATGACTTATTTGGGATCTCCTTTGTACATTAGGCATCAAAGAATTATTTACTTCATGAGAATGGTGGCTAAAGTGATTACAAAAATCAAAGGGTGGCAAACAAAGATGTTGAGTTATGAAGGTAGAGTTACTTTGGTAAAATCGGTTCTTCAGTCTCTCACAATTAATCTTCTTTCGGTGGTTTGTCCTACTTCTACTACTCTTAAGCAAATTAAGAGCTTGATTGCGGATTTATTTTGGGGATGGAGAAGTGAAAGAAGAATTATCATTGGACATCTTAGGAAACTCTTAATTTTCCCTATGAAGGAGGCATTGGTATTAAAAAACTTGATGATATTTGCTTAACTTTATAATATAAATAGTGGTGGACTTTTTGGTCCAATAAATCTTTGTGGGGTGATTTCCTAAGAGCTAAGTATTGTCAAATATCAAATCCTATTAGTAAAAAGTGGGACACATGTCAATCTCTTACTTGAAAGCACATGATGATCAATAAAGTTAATGCTGAAAATCATATTCAATGGCACTTGAAGGAAGAAAATTGTAGTTTTTGGTGGGATGGTTGGCTTGGAGTAGGGCCTATTGCTTTGCATAACAACTATATACCAAGGCTTGACAATTTTAATATTTTTTACTTCCTTATTGATGGTATGTGGAATGAATAAAAGGTTAGACAATAGGAATCTACGACTCTTGTTCATAAAATATTCAATACTGAGTTCACATATCAAGAAGGTGCAGCTGATCGGACTATATGGAAGCTGAATTTTAGTAGAAATTTCTCTTGTTCTCCAGCTTAGAATTTGTTAAGGGTGAAGAAAACCAAGAGTTGGTCGAATTCTTTTATTTAGAATAAATAAATCCCTTTCAAGGCATCTTTTATTTTGCGGAGAACTCTAAGATGTAAGTTACCTACTAATGACAAAATTGTTACTTGGACATGAACCGGTAGATTGTTCTTGTTGCTTCAGGATGGGTCTTGATACAGTAGAACATATTTTTATTTTTGGTAACTTTTCTAAAATATATTTGGAGGTATTTTTCAGTTTGTTAGAGCTTACAACATGATGCCATTCATTTTAGAAATTTATTGATGAGATGGTGGATTACTAAGTATAATAATGAGGTTCACAAACTTATTCATTAAGCAACACCTATTCTTGTTTGTTGGAATTTTTGGCAAAACAGGTGTGCTGGCAAATATGGGAGGAATAAATCTAGCACAACAAGAGTTAAGCTTTCCATTATTAAGGAGCTTCATATGTTGTTGACTACTACTTATCCATATATTTCTTGGCCAAATTATTGGTATGACCTTGTTCTTTTTATTGAAGATTGTGAACATGAGATAAAAGTTATCCAAGTTTGTTGGACCAAACCTCATCATTCCATGATAAAGCTGAACACAGATGGAATTGCCTTGGAAAATTCTAGGACAATTGAAGAAGGTGACATTCTAAGAGATAGTGAAGGTAGGCTGATTATTGCTTTTGTGGATCCTCTTGGAGTTGGTTCCAACAACCAAGTGGAGGTTCAAGTAGCTCATATTGGCATTACTTGTTGCATACAACATGGGTATAGTAGAGTAATTTTAGATGTTGATTCAGATCTTCTAGTAAAGTGGATCGATCATGATAGTACACCGCCTTGGAACATTTGCAGGTACATTAAGGAGCTTTGGCATCTTATTAGTTTACTTGAATGCTTTAGATGTTTTCATATATACAGAGAGGCGAATTTTTCAACAAATACTCTATCTAAGCATAGCCATGAGGTGGATTCTACTTAATACCACTATAGTTATCATCACCTTTCTCAGGAGGCCAAAGGATGTTTCACACTTGATAAAATGGGTATGGCTACTTTTAGAAGGAGGAAGTTGAGAATCATCAAGAAATCACCCTAGATGGAGTTAGATTTTCTTGCACATGTTTCCACTTTTTTTGTTTTTCTTTTCTCACCATCTTCTTCTTCTCTTTTCTCTTTAGTTTATAGCTTTTATGAAGTTGTTTAGTTTTATTTTGATTTTCTTCTTACTTTGTTAAGGGAAGATTCTCCCTTATTTATGCTTTCCTAGATTATATTGTACTGAAAGGAGTCCTCTCTTCTAAGTTCTTAGATCTAGATTTCATTTCTAGTACTTGGGATGAGTTGAACAGTCGTAGTAAGCTAGTTGACTTTGAACCACCAAAGGATCGGAGGTAAGGTTTATGTACTCCTCTTTTTATTTCTTTTTATCTTATTTATAGTAAGGCTTAGGGGTCTGTGACTCAACCCCTTACCACCGCAGGAGGTGAGAACCCCGGGTAAGGTCCATTTCTCAAGAAAAACAAGCCTCGTCTAAATACTACTTGTACTATTTTTACATTTTCTACTACCAAATTGAAAATTTACCTACCGAAATAATAATAAATTAAATGAAAAGTTAACTACTTGATTAGTTATTTCATTATTCTCTAAACAAAATTTTAATAGTTATAAAATAATACTTCAATGAGACTCGATTCATTTGAATGGCTTTCTTCATTTGCATATTTATGATGCATTCAAGAAAGAAGTTTCAAAATTCATAACCATCTAGGATTGAATTAGACAAATATAGTGTGAAATTAATGACACTCCTTTCAACTTTTTAATTTTATACAAAAATTTTGTTACAATCCAAAATTAAAATTGTGATGACACCTACTAAATTCATCGTGATAGGCAAGACAAATCTCAATCCTACATTTACAAAAGTAATAAGAAGGGGAAGAAATTAAAATACTACTAAAACCCAAAAATTATCTCATAAAACAACATATAAGAGAGAATACAGATATCAACAACAACCCAAAGTCCGGTAGTCACAAGTTCAAGCCTATAAGAGAAGAAATAAAAATAAATAGTCAAAAATTGTCTAGCATGCAAAGAAAACATAATACTAAAATGCAGGGGAATCAGGGGTCGATGGGATCAACAATCACTATTTTAGAATCTTCAGAAAGTAGATCGCCACAAACAACTTCAACAATTTGCGTCAGGGGCCACCAAGTGTATAAATAAACAAGCGTGAGAGCGAATCAAGTGTACTCCACAACAACATCGACTGAACCTAATTCAAAGGGATGAGGAGAAATCCTAAACTACTTCTACTATCTATATTCTTGAAGTACCTGCATGCATACAGGAAAATCCACTTAGTTTAGAAAATAAGCAACCATAACAAGGAATCAATTTTGAATGAAAGGCCACAACTACTCAAATAAGGTCAATATCAATAATCCAACAAAAACTGTACATGGCAATATTAGGACCAATCAAATAAAATGATGATATGAATAAAATATGGTGTAACGTATGATAAAGTATACACCTACTGCTCTGTATTGCCAGTTGGGATCCATGGAGACTTGCGAGGTCCATATACCTACCCAGAATAATGTCCAATTAGGCATGCAAATCATGAATCAAATCAGAATCATTTTTCATCGATCCACCAAAAATGAATTTTCATCGGATATACTTTTTGCTCAGTGTGAAAGACTCAGATAGACTTTTTGCTTATTAGGAAAGAGGATAGAGCGCTATGTAAAGCCTGTAAATTCATACCTAGAGAGAATATTTCAAGTTAGCATAGGTTATTGGTGATGGACTAGGTTATCAATAAGGGTAAAAAGAAGAGAAGTGTGGAGGCTCGGCCCAGGATTAAGTGGGGTATCTTGACTTTGGCTAGTGCTTTGGAAATAGAGGAGAAGTTGAAGAGTAGGGATCTTGGGAGAGTATAGGGGGTGGATAGTATGTGGTAGACGACTATCAGATGCATTAAAGAGACTGCTAGAGAGGTGTTGGGTGTCTCGAGAGGTCAATCTGGCAAGCATCAAAGAGATTGGTAGTGGAATGAAGAGGTTAAGAGAAAGGTAGAGTCTAAGAAGATGGCTTATGCTAATTTGGTTGAGAGAAAGAATGAAAAGGAAAGGAAGACATGTAAGTATAAGTATAAGGTATCTAGAAGAGAGGCTAAGTTAGCAGTTATGGCAGCTAAAACTACAGCTTTTGAGATCTTCTATGCGGCTTTAGAGGAGAAAGACGGGGATAAAAAGTTGTATAGGCTTGGAAAGGCAAGGTATAAGAGGGATAATAACCTTGACCAAGTGAAGTGCATCAAAGAAGAGGATGGTAGAGTGTTGGTTGAGGATACCCTCAATAGAGAGAGGTAGAAGTCCTATTTTCATACACTTTTGAATGATGAGGGGGACAAAGGTTTCATATTGAGGGACTTGGATAAATCTAAAAAGTGTCTCAATTAAGGTTATTAAAGTCATATCAAGGTTGATGAGGTAAAATGAGCTATTCGTATGATGCGGAGGAGTAGGGCGACGGGGATAGATGAGATTCCAGTAGATTTTTGGAAAAACACTAGCAGGGTAAGTTTGGAGTGGTTGAATAGGTTATTTAATATTATTTTTAGGTCGGCGAAGATGCCTGAAGAGTGGAGGTGGATTACGATGATTCTAGTGTATAAGAACAAGGGAGACATCCATAGTTGCAACAACTATAGAGGTATTAAGTTGTTGAATCAAACTATGAAGGTTTGGGAAAGGGTGGTAGAGTTGAGGATGAGAAGGATCGTGATGATCTATGAGAATTAGTTTGGTTTCATGCCAGGTCTCTTGACCACTGAGGCCATTTACCTTGTGAAGAAATTAGGACGAATAAGGACTTGCACATGGTGTTTATTGATCTTGAGAAGGCATATGACAGTGTTCCCAGGGAGATTCTGTAGAGCTGTTTGAAGGCTAGAAGGGTGATCTTGGTATACACTAGGTTGATTCAGGATATGTATTATGGTGTGAAGACTCGTGTGAGGACGGTAGGTGGAGATTCCTAGAACTTTCTAATTTTGATAGGGTTGTACCAGGGATCGACTCTTAACCCATTTTAATTTTCCTTGGTGATGGATGTTTTTACGTGACATATTCAAGGAGAGGTTCCTTGGTGTATGTTATTTACATATGGTGTGGTACTTATTGATGAGACTCGGGATGGAGTTAATGATAAGTTAGATATTTGGAGACAGACGTTTGATCCTAAAGGATTTAGGTTAAGTAGAACTAATATGAAGTACTTGGAGTATAAGTTCAGTGATGTATCATAGGAGGCTGGAGTGGTTGTGAAGCTGGACTCTCAAGCCATTCAGAAGAGAGAGTGTTGCAAGTCTCTGGGGTTTATGATTTAGGGAAATGGTGAAATTTATGAGGATGTCACGCATCGTATTGGGGCAGGCTGGTTGAAATGGAGGCTCACTTTGGGATTTTTATGTGATAAGAAGTTTCCCCCAAAGCTTAAAGGTAAGTTCTATAGAGTGGTAGTCCGGACGACTATATTTTATGGAATGGAGTGTTGTCCAGTTAAGAACTCCCACATCCAAAAGTTGAAGGTGGCGGAGATGAAAATATTTCCATAGATGTGTGGACATACCAAGAAAGATAGGGTAAGGAATGAGATTATTTGAGAGACAGTGGGAGTTGCCTCAGTTGAGGACACGATGCCAAAAGTGAGGTTACGTTGATTCAGGCACGTGATGAGGAGGGGCTCTGATGCTCCAGTGCAGAGGTGTGAGACACTGACTATGGACGGTTTTAGGCGGGGTAGAAGTGGACCGAAGAAATATTGGAGGGAGGTAATTAGGCATGATATGGAGTAGTTATAACTTACGGAGGACATGGACCTTGATAGGAAGGTGTGGAGGACGCAGATTAGGGTAGAGGGTTAGGAGGTGGGAGTGTGTCGGTAATAGTTGGGGAGAGTTCTTTTGTCTTGAGTTTCTTGTTCGTGGTGTTGTGGATATAGTATTATCTTGTGTCTATTTTACATACCGTACTAGTTTATATGCACTTATCTTTGGTGTTTGTTATATTGTTAGTTTATTTTGCAAACCATGCTAGTTTATATGAACTTATCTTTTGTGTTTGGTATACTGTTATAGGTCCTAAGCTGGGGGTCTATTGAAAATAGCCTCTCTACTTCACCCGAGGTAGTGTTATGATCTGTGTACACTCTACCCTCCCCAGACCCCACTATGTAGGAATACACTGGGTATGTTGTTGTTGTTGTATACAAGTAAAAAATTACTAAATTCACCTAGAAATCGGGCATGTAAATCATAAATCAGTAGAAAATTGCCTGAAACTCTTTCCCACAGGGCATGCAATCATTTTTAAATTATTTTTCCTCAAAATACTACATTTTAATACCATTATATGAATATGAATGAGTATGCATAATTTACAATGATAAAGGAAGAAGAAATAGTCCAACCCTGGCACACAAGGTTATACTAAAATCAACAATACCGGCTACAAGCCTCAAAATCATCATTCTATCTCAAAAAATTCAAATCTTGCTTCTAAGGGAAAAATATAATCTGTATCATCACCTATCAAGTGATCGGATAGAATCACTAATCCCTTTTTTCAATTTAGAGTCCATCAATCAAACTAAAGGAAAAAGACAATCAGGTTCATTATTCAATTTTTATCCTTTTTCAATATACTGGTACCTGTATAGATGCTCATTATCTCATCTATGCGTGACCTGATTCCCCATTACTCCTCTTACAATGAACTAAAACATAAACACTTCAAAAAAGAGTCAAATAAAGTCTCAACTTACCTTAATGAAGTTTGAAGAACTAAACTGAAGCTTTATCCTTCCGAATATGCCTAATCTAGTCAAATACGAAATATTCTACATAAGCAAATGAAACTAAAAACACCAATACTGTTGTTCTTTGGATTCAGGTCCAAAAAGTCAGCCCCAAGAACACAAGGAAAAAATAAAATATGTATTAAAATGTCAATTTATCCATAACTTAAGGAGTCCAAATATGAAATTTTATTGAAAATGGAGTTAAAATTGACCATAAAATTGTTAACTTTATCAGAAAAATTACAATTTTTCAAGTTTAAAAAGTCAAGATTTTTAGGTAAAATCAGGAAATAATCATATTTACAAACTTACCAAATAAAATATATTGAAAATCCTCTTTTGAACCTCCCAAAATCGTGTTCTGAACCTTCAAAAATCAAGTTATTAGATTTATCACCAAAAATAGAATTTGAAATCACTAACGGTAATTTTTTCTTGCGAACGAGAGATCTCTGCCATGTTTGTGAAGCTAACTGACCCGAAACCACCACATTTGAGATGTTTCGATCGTGTTTGTAGAAGGCCACCCAA
The DNA here is from genome assembly GCA_030864215.1 of Capsicum pubescens. Taxonomy (NCBI): domain Eukaryota; kingdom Viridiplantae; phylum Streptophyta; class Magnoliopsida; order Solanales; family Solanaceae; genus Capsicum; species Capsicum pubescens. The sequence continues at coordinate 244,836,334 of CM061546.1, read as the reverse complement.
ACCTATACCCAAAATCCCCTTCATCGCTAGCATACCCCTTGTCTTCTATTTGTGATGGCCAAGATCCTTCCTCCTTCTAGAATGTAGATGAGGTACCATGAACACGAAAGGGAAATTTAAACTGCACCAACAACTGTTGCACCAGTAACAACCAAGGCTGAAAGTAATCCAAATGGAACCTTCAGATTCACTGAAACCCGTGAACACGAACCAACTAGGCTACTAGGCTAAATTCAACATTCGGGACATAATAAGACCATCAGAATTTTGAATGGAGTTGTAATCAACGGATGTTGACCAACATTAACTTTAAGCTTAACTTAACAAAATTTCAATCAACTATGTAAAATTCATCTAAATGCCTTGGGACTTGTACCAACAACACTACTAAACCAAAAACAATGTTTCAAAGCTAATGGAATTGGCATAATTCTTATATTTCCTCTAATTATCCAAGTGTTGACCTAAGTGAACCATACCAACTCCAAAACCTTCTAAAATGAAAAACTCACTTAACATGCAACAGGCACCTTGGGATTTATGTCACCCACTCGCGCATACCATAAATATCATAATACAACTATGGAGAGGGGTAAAATGGTCAAAATACACCAAAACCCAAAATCAATGTGCGGTTTGTTACCGTTTCAAACAAAAAAAATAAAAATCACTTTCTACTAATTTGAAGAGTTGGAAGAGTGAAGTTTCTTCTCAGAAAGAGATTGAACAATTGTTTCTCATATAAGAATATTAAGAAAAAAGTCACTACCAAGAACAAATTAAATATATAGCAATCATATCCATTTGCACGGTGTAGAAATAATAAATTAGTACTATGCATTTTAATGAAATTTTGAGTATATTGACGTTGTATTTGTATTTTTTTCTTGCAGAAATGGATGATGAAAAAGCAACATCATTGACAAGGGTCACTATTGATTTTAAGCATGATTTCAAGCTTCCAATGCACTCAATAAATTAAGGTGAAAATGGATATTCCATGTTTGAAAACCCCTTCTAGATAAATTTACAACATAGAGCATGCAAAAAGGAATTATTCCATTGTGTTCGGCTTTACCCGAATGATAATGAATTCTCACATCATAATCCTTAAACAATTCCATCGACCTCTATTGCCTTAGTTTCAAATCCATTTAAGTAAACACATATTTTAGGCTACTATGATTTGTGAAGACCTCACATAGACACTAGAAAGATAATGTCTCCAAATCTTTAATGCAAACACCACCGCTTCCAACTCTATGCCATGGGTTGGGTAGTTCCTTTCATGACGCTTTAAATACCTTAAAGAATAAGAAATGACATTTCTATCCTGCATCAACATAATACCCAAACCCAAAAGTAAGGCATCACAAAATACTACAAAGTCTTTACCTCTATCCGACAACTAAAGAATATGTATTTTAGTTAAGAGTGTCTTGAGATTTTGGAAGCTCTCTTCAAATTGGTCAGACCAAACAATTGGAACTTTCTTATGAGTCAACCTTGTAAAATTCATTGAAATGGATGTAAAGGTCTCGATAAATCTGCGGTAATAACTAGCAAGCCCCACAAAACTTTTTACCTCAATCACTAAACTAGGCTGATTCCAATTCTTTACTGCCTCAATCTTTTGGGGATCCACCATCACCATTTTTTTAGAAACCATATACCCTAAGAAGATAATTGAAGACAACTAGAATTCACAATTCAAAAACTTACCAAATAACTGCTTCTCCCTTAGAATCTCCAAACTATACGAAGATGGCCTGTATTCTCTTCCTTACTCTTGGAGTACACAAGAATATCATCAATAAACATAATAAGAAAAGAATCCAAGAATGACTTAAAGATCCCATTCATTAAACTCATAAAGGCTAAAGATACATTAGTCACCCCAAAAGACATTACTAGAAACTAATAATGGTCGTACCGAGTTCTAAAAGCTTCCTTTGGTATGTCCTCTGGTCTAATTTTTAATTGATGATAACCCAACCTCAAATCAGTGTTTGAATACACTGACGCACCCTGTAACTGATCAAACAAGTCATCTATATAAGGCAAGGGATATTTGTTTCTAATGGTAACCTTATTCAATTGCCTATAATCAATGCACATCCTTAAGCTACTATCCTTCTTCTTCAAAAACAATATTGGAGCACCCCAAGGTAAATCACTTGGATGAATAAAACCTTTAGCAAGTAGCTCATGTAGTTGAGTGTTGAGCTCTCTCAACTTTGCTAGAGCCATTTGATAAGGTGGAATAGAAATAGGGTAAGTGCCAAACTCTAAGTCAATGCATAAATGGATATCCCTATCTAGAGGCATACTCGGTAGGTTTGAAAAAAAAACATCCTAAAATTTGAAGACTACCAAAACTGATTCTAAGAAAGGGATCACACGTCTACATCTCAAAGATGAGATAAAAATATTGAACACCCCTTACCCACTAGCCTCCTAGACCAAACATATGATAAAATCTTTACTGGTTGGCTTTATAGACTCCCTTCCATTCTAGTTCCTTCATCCCATGCATTGTTAGAGTCACTGTATAAGAATTACAATTTAAAATAACATGATATAGAGATAACCAAGTCATATAAAAAATTACATTGAAGTCCAACATATCCATAATAACCAAGTCTACCTGAGTCTAAAAACCCATAAATAAAATAGGACAAAAATGATAAACATGGGTTACTACACTGATGTAGACATATAAACAAGATAATCATGTACATCACAAACCAAATTTAGACCTACCACAAATTAAATACAACAACAAAAATAACAACAAACCCAGTATATTCCCACATAGTAGGGTCTGGGGGGGTACGATGTATGCAGTCCATACCACTACCTCCGGAGAAGTAGAAAGGTTGTTTCTGATAGACCCCCGGCTCAAGACACGGAATAATACACAAATCCTTAATAAAGCATGGAACAAGATGACAGTACATACCTACGCCACCCACAAGGAATAATAATCAAAGAGGAGTAAAAAACTCATAATAAAGCATGCAACAAGGTGTCATAACAAGAATAATACCCTACCAAGTAATGCCCTACACTAGTGACCCAAAATGGCACTAGTCTTCTATCCTAATCCGCATCCTCCAAATCTTCCTATCTAGGGTCATGTCCTCTGTGAGCTGTAACTGCTCTATGTCCCGCCTGATAACCTCTCTCCAGTATTTCTTCGGCCTACCCCTACCCCGCCTAAAACCATCCAAAGAAAGCTTCTCACACCTACGAACTGGGACATTCTTGCCCCTCCTCTTCACATGTCTGAACTATCTTAAATGGGCTTCTCGCATCTAGTCCTCCACCAAAGCCACTCTAACCTTTTCCCGAATAATCTCATTTCGAACTCTGTCACCCCTAGTAAGCCCACACATCCAACGCAACATCCGCATTTCTACCATCTTTAATTTTTAAATGTGAGTTCTTGATTGGCCAATATTCCGCTCCATACAACATGGCTGGCCGAACTACCACCCCGTAGAATTTGCCTTTAAGCTTAGGCGGTACCGTCCTATCACACCACACCCCCGAGGTGAGCTTCCACTTCATTTATCCCACCCCAATCCGGTGGGAGACATCCTCATCAATTTCACCATTCCCCTGAATCATGGACCCAAGATACTTGAAACTATCTCTCTTACACACCGCCTTGGAATCCAAATTTACTACCACCTCGTCTTCTTGCCTCAAGTCATTAAACTTGCATTCCAAATATTTTGTCTTGCTCCTGCTCAACCTGAACCCTTTAGACTCAAGGGTCTGTCTCCACATCTCTAATTTATCATTCATACCCCCCCTGCATCTCAGTAATCAATACTACATCATCTGCAAAAAGCATACACCAAGGCACCTCTCATTGAATACACTGCGTTAACACATCCATCACAAAAGAAAACAAGAATGGGCTAAGAGTCGATCCCTGGTGCAACCCTTTCATGACAGGGAAATGCTCTGAGTCTCCTCCCGCTGTCCTCACCTGATTCTTGGCTCTATCATACATGTCCTTGATTACTCTGATATATGCCATGGGGACCTTGTTCACCTCCAAGCATCTCCAAAGAACCTCCCTAGGGACTTTATCGTACGCCTTCTCTAAGTCGATAAACACTATGTGTGGATCCGTCTTTCTTTCCCTATACTAGTCCACCAGTCTTTGCACCAGGTGAATCACCTCCATCGTCGAGTGCCCGAGCATAAATCCAAACGGTTTCTCTGAGATAGACACTATCCTTCTCAATCTCAACTCGACCACTCTCTCCCAAATCTTCATAGTGTGGCTCAATAACTTAATACCCCTATAGTTATTGTAGCTCTGAATGTCACCCTTGTTCATATAAAGAGAGATCATTGTACTCCATCTCCAAGTCTCGGGCATTTTTGCTGACTTGAAAATGTCGTTAAACAATTCAGTCAACCACCTTAAGCCCACTTTGTCAGAAAACTTCCAAAAGTCCACAGGAATCTCATCAGGCCCCGTCGCCCTACCCCTACGCATTCTACAAACAACTTCTTTAACCTATTCTACCTTAAAACGTCTACAATAACTGAAATCACGATAGTCCTCTGAGTGCTCCAGCTACCCTAACACAATATCTCTATCCCCTTCGTCATTCAATAACCTATCAAAGTATGACTGCCATCTCTTCTTAATGTGACCATCGTCCACCAACACTCTACCATCCTCCCCCTTAATATACTTCACCTGGTTGAGGTCATGACCCTTCCTCTCCCTATCCTTTGCAAGCCTAAACAATCTCTTTTCCCCTCCTTTCTTTTTTAACCCTGCATACAATCTCTCAAACGTTGCCGTCTTAGTCGTCGTAACTGCCAACTTAGCCTCTTTCCTAGCTATCTTGTATTATTCCCTATTAGCCCACTTCTCATATTCATCTTTACTCTCACCCAACTTAGCATATGCGTCCTTCTTAGTCTCCACTTTCTTCTTAACTTCTTTATTCCACCACCAATCCCCCCGACAATGACCGGCCCAGCCCTGGACATACCCAATATCTCACTAGAAGTCTTCTTGATGCACCTAGCCACCATATCCCACATACCATCCATATCCCACTTACACTCCCACCCTCATACCCTTCACCTTCTCTCTTATCTCTCATGCATTCACCAGTGTTAAACCGCCCCACTTAATTCTAGGTCTAGCCTCCTCAATCCTTCTCTTTTTGTATTTCTTAATACCTAAGTCCATCACTAAGAGCCTATGCTAGGTCAAAAGATTCTCACTCGGGATGACTTTACAATCCTTACACAACACCCTATCCCCTTTCCTAAGTAGAAAAAGTCAATTTGGGTCTTGGCTATCGCACTTTGAAAGGTGATCAGATGATCGTCCTTCTTCGGGAAGCTCGAATTCACCACTACCAACCCAAAGGACCTCAAAAAGTCCAACAGAGAAGCTCTCTCTTCATTTCTCTCCCAAAAACCAAAACCACCATGCATATTGCTAAAGCCTCCCGGTAACACCCCGACGTGCCCATTGAAATCCCCTGTTACAACAATTTTCTCGGAACTAGGCACTTCTCTCACCACCTCATCCAAAAACTCCCAAAACCACGTCCACTCATCCCTATCCAAGCCCACTTGAGGCGCGTAAATACTACACACGTTTAGGGTAGACCCCCCAATGACCAACTTAATAGTCATCAACATATCATTGATCTTCTTAACCTCCACTACCTGCCCTCTAAGCTCCTCATCTACTAAGATGCCAACTCTATTCCTACTCCTCACGCTACCAGAGTACCAAAGATTGTAACCGTCTACATCCCTAGATTTAGACCCTACCCACTTAGTCTCTTGTACACTCGTAATATTGATCCTCCTCTTTTTAAGAATCTTCACCAGCTCAATAGACTTACCCTGAAGAGTACCTATATTCCAAGACCCAACCCGCAGCCTATCCACTCTACCACCATGTCTTCTTATACCTCCCCTAATGCCAGACCTAGCCCCCACTCCCACACTCACCCTTCCCTCCTCCCCCACCCCTAGCACATCCCCCCGCTCCAACCTCCTCAGACATGACCCTATCCTACCATCAATGCCCACAGCCATAAGTCCAGGAAAATGCCCACAATAATAGTAATAAAGTAACAACAAGAAATAGAAGGCACACGTACAATATATGAAATAATCAAGAAAAGGTCAAAGCAGGTAAAGACAATACAAACAATATCCACCACTAAGCAAAGAAGCCAGTCACAACTATGCTCACTAGCAGCAAGTAACGAATGTAAAAAAAAGAGACAGGGAATAAAATAGTATAAAGCAGTCAAACAATATGAAGTACCAAAATATGGAGTGACAAAATAATCAAATTTTCGATGTCACCGGTACGCCTGCGTGCTGCTGGTCCGTCAATTTTGATGTTGAAAATTGGCTGCCATAAGAAAGTCGACTGGAACGGGGCCATTATTTAAATCGATAGAGTGTCACCTGAGTTTTGTCGGAGCATCTTCAGGGACTTTCTGGGACATGAACGTCGAACCAACTCGTCTGATCTACCTGTTTGGCTACTTATGGATACCTCTCCCGTTACCCGAGTCGAGCCGATGGGAAACCTAAACCCGCCAGCGATAGTCGTGACGAGAAAAAAAATGGAAAGGGTGGGGAAGATGATAACGAGGAACTGGGAAGAGCGATCTGAGGGGAGAGAGAGAAAGAGAGGGAGAGAGAGAGGTAGATCTTATCTTCTTCCAGCTCGTCTATGCCGTCGCCAGCGTCAGAGTCCGCTTGCCAGTTGAGGTAGAAACGTTAAGTTTACCATTACAAAGTGTACGTTAGAGAGATGAAACAAATATTAGCAGAGAAAGATCAGAATCACTGAATTAAAAGCCTCGGCATCACTCTTTCTAAAAAATGCATAGCCGTGAGCCCAACCATTAATCTGAGCCAATTCTTTTACTAGTTGCGCTCTTTCCGTTATGCTACTATTTCCTTGACCACCCTGACCACCTGTCTGATTTCCCCATTCTCTTTATAGAATTTCCATGTCACTGCCTCCCCCTCATATACCCACTGGACTATAGCCTGAGTCTATTGTTGCATCTGAGCATTTGCCTAGCTCACATGAAACTCCCTATTAAAGTGACTAGCTACATCATAATATTGACATCCCTACCTAAGAGAAGTCCAACTGGTTAAAGTAAGAAGCCATGTGGCCCCTAATAACCTGTGCCTAAAAAGAACCCATAGCTAGAACCATAATAGAAGCTGCCAAGGTTGACTGAATAGGACGGGATGAATAGGCCTAGTGACTGTGGCCTTATGGTCTTTAGAGTAAGACATACTGGAATTACCAATAGTTTGAAATTTATTGGATAACATCTTATCCTTACCTACTTGGGTGACCACCTCCCCCTCTCCAACTTCTTCACATAGTCAAAAGCCTTATTGTGCCCTTTTTCTACTAAAATCATATGCGCAAACAATACCTGAAGGTCATAATTCAAATCTTTAATATAGAGGTGAATCCTCTGCTTCTCAAAAGTCAACAATTATGTAGCATAGAGAGATAATGCATGGAACTTGGTATAATAGGCTGTAACCGATATGTCACCCTACTCTAATGCCAAAAATTCATCCTTTTAGCAGTTGAGGAGGGCCCATGGCACATATTTCACTAATAACAAATCATGGAACTTCTACCAAGTGAATGAAGGAAAAATTTATTTTTGACATTTAACATATGCTCTCCACCATTGTTTAGCATCTTTCTCCAGTAGAAAGTTACAAACTCAATTCCACGTTGCTTCAGAATCCCCATCTTATGCAATCTCTTATAGTAATCAATAGTAAACTAAAAGGCATCCTCAGTTTAAATACCCTAGAATGGTGGAGGTTTCATCTTCAAAATTTTTGCCAGCAATTAATGTTCTGTACCAGTCATTATCGAACTCAATATCGAATGAGAAAAAATATCAGTCCTTGAAATTTCATCAATTATAGGAGCCATGGCAATAGTTGTATGAATAATTAAAGCTGATAAACTAGTATCGTGAGTATGGCTCAAGTCCCAGCCAACCCACTCAAAAAAGCTAACACCTATTTGTCACGACTTGAGCCCGGGCCCTAGCCATAACGAGCATCCGAACCATAGAGGCCGAGCTCCCTTCTACTTCTGGTAATCATGCACAATACTTAAATAATAAAGAAAAGATGCAGAAATATAATTCATTTCAGAATTCACGGTCATACTCTGAGTTCAATCCTAATAATACAAAAAGAAATCCATTAATATCTAAACATCATCTGTTTCTGTCTATGAAATCTCTAATACATATGAAAGGTAACAAACTAATTAAAACTGGGACAAGGCCCCCAGTGGACCTAAGCCAAAACAAATGACAAGTGACTGGAAAGAAATAGGCCTTCCGAATTAAAGAAGGCTCACCAACTGCACACTTCACTCCTGTCTGAAAAACTCTACGGCTTTAAAGGGCATCTAGACTGAGACTCAGACCCTAAAATATAAGGGATCAATACAATTGTACTGGTATGAAGAGTAATCCAAAATAATGAATTTATACGTATATAATATAGGTGAGATCAAGTCATAAAACACTATGCATGAAATAGTTTGAAATACATGGACAATCTCAAATAATCTTAAAACAATCTTTTCAATGCAATTCTATGCTCCGTATTACTTTTGAGCTAGGTGGTACACCCTAAATATCTGAAAGTTTCTCATGGGAAATATGGGATCCGCCATTAACTCGATGGCCTAGCCTCCAACCCAAGTTTTCTGCAAGGGTTGAAGTATCTGAATCTGATCTGCCCCAGGGCACTAGGATAGCGTATAATCATTATTGGGGAAGTAATAAACCCGTATCAGCAAAACAAGGCTTCAGGCAATGAGTTTCCTGAACTTGTTCCTTCTTCGGGTAACCACCTCACTCTATTTAAACCCAATTTTATCCTATTCTAAGCATGAATCATTCTAAGTTAAAATGTGATATTCTTAATGAAAATCTACTTTCTGTTCTATTTTGCATTATTACTATGGCATTATCTGAATTGGTATCGTCATACCAAGACTTGAAAGTCGTATCTAATCCATTCAATATCATTTACAGTATTCTCTTACATAACATAAAGTTTGGACCACCATACTTCAAACAATTCAAGAAAATTCATGCTTTAAAGCATTTGTCAAATTATGTAAAAGTCATTGTTTCAGTTTTTCAACAAACATGTGGTGGCCATGAAATTTATGAAAAAACATACAAGTTTCTTAATAAACATCTTTAACTATTGACACCAAATACAATACCCTCTCTTCACTACAAAACCATAATCAAGTCTTAACAACCATAAAGGCATTTGTAGCATACTTCACAAAATACATTCAAATAAATCATGACTTATGAAATCAAAAAATCTCTAAACAAGAGAGGGATTTCCAATCATTGATGCTCTCAATCCAATATTTAAATTCATCGAGTGCATGCATATATATATATATATAAGTAAGATTTTAATTTTTAAGGAGAGGCCTCAATACCAAAGCTATAAGATTATTAAAGAGTTCATAATTCACAATTGTAAACGTAAATCTCAAAACCCCTTTGAAAATTCATGATTTATGAACTTTAAACCATATTCAAAGTGTTTTCAACAAGCCCATGTAGTTTTAGGAAAAACCCACGTACCTTAGATCACTTAGGAGGAAAAGTGGAACCCGAATTTCGCTTAAGTTCTTGAAAGTCTTGATTTCAAAGATGAACTTTTAATCTATAGTGGAGAGACTAGGGTTTTTAATTTGAGAGGTATTGGTGAAAAATGAGCATATTTTGCTCAATAATGCCATTAATCATCTATTTTCACATTTTGGGGGGATTAGGCAAAAGCTACCCTTAGATTTAAAAATCTGTAGCTTGAACGCCGTTTAAGGCCTTACCGCGATGCGATGAGCTTGTCATCATAATACCTACCATGACGCGGTGGAATCGCGGTGACTTACTGGATTTTTAAAATTGCTATTATGGGATTGACCACGATGCGGTGCAATCGTGGTGACCCACTAGAATTGGACAAATGCTGAATTGGCCTCTATCGCGACGCGATGAGGCTTCTATCGCTATTTCCACTGCGATGCCGGAGAATTGCGGTGGCTTTCTGGAATAAAAATCCAAAAATATTTTAAACGCTCATCAAGGCTCAATCAATAGGAAGGCTTTTGGAACATTAATGAGTAGGAATGATGGTGTACATACTAGCTCAAAATTTGGGTCATTACATTTTCCCCCTTTGGGATCATTCATCCTCAAATAATGGCTCGGGATACAACAATCACGATTACAAGAACTAAATAAATTAAAGGAAAAGTAGTATAGGATTTTGTACCTTCTAATTCATCATCCATGGACAAGAAAAGAGGGGTACCTTGCACGCATATCATCTTCCGACTCCCAAGTAGCCTCCTCAGCTTTTTGATTCCTCCAAAGCACCTTAACCGAAGCTATTTCCTTACTCCTCAACTTTCGAACTTGGAGATCCAATATTGCAATAGGTTTTTCCTCATACGATAAGGAGTCTTTTACATTGATCGCCTCCACAGGAAATACTAGGAAATGATCTCCAACGCACTTCTTCAACATGGACACATGAAATACGGGATGAATGAAAGCCAAACTTGTGGGAAACTCTAACTCATAAGCGACCCCACCTATTTTTCTCATAATTTGATATGGTTCTATAAAGTGAGGACTCATCTTTACTTTCTTCTCGAATTACATTACTCTCTTCATAGGGGAGACTTTTAGAAATACCCAATCACTAACCTCAAATTCTATTTCCCTTATTGTATCATCGATGTAGGCTTTCTGACAACTCTGAGCTTTCTTAAGTCATTCCTTAATGATTTTCACTTTCTTCATAGCTTGATGAACAAGATCATGCCCAAACAATCGTGTTTCACCCACTTTATACCACCCAATCGGTGATTTACATCTTCTCCCATAAAGTGCCTTAAAAGGAGCTATCTTAATGCTGGCATGGTAGCTATTATTGTAGGCAAACTCTATCAATGATAAATGATATACCCAACTACCTTTGAAATAAATTACACAAGCTCTCAATATGTCCTCAAAGTTCTGGATGGTACGCTCAGCTTGCCCATCCGTCTGGGCGTGGAATGTAGTGCTCAGGTTCACTTGGGTGCCTAAACCCCTCTAAGAAGATCGCCAAGACTTTGAACAGAATTGCGTACCTCGAATGGATATAATGGATACAGGTTCCCTATGCAAATGAAGTATTTCCTCAATGAACATCTTGGTATAATCATCTCCCGAATAGTTAGTCCTCACAGGCAAAAAATGAGCTGACTTGGTCAGCCGATCCATAATTACCCAAATGGAATCATATTATTTCTGGGACCTTGGAAGTCCCATGATGATGTCCATATTGACCATCTTCCACTTCCACATAGGAAAAGCTATCTCTTGGGAAGTACACCTGGTCTCAAATGCTCCACTTTAACTTGTTGGCAATTCAAACACTTGGAAATAAAATAAACAACATCACGCTTCATATTATTCCACCAATATAGAGCTTTAAGATCATGGTACATTTTAGTAGAGCCTGGGTGAACAACAAACCTTGAAGTGTGAGCCTCATCAAGCATTCTTTCTCGTAAACCATGCATATTCGGTACACACAGCCTGTCCTGGTACCTCAAAATACCATCACCGCTAATTTCAAAGGACATCACCTTCTGTTGACCCACATTTTTTTTAATCTGCATCAAGATGGGATCCTCGACCTATTTATCCTTAACTTCTGCACATAGGGAAGATTTAGATATTTCATGCACAACTACTCCTCCATCTTCGAAATCCAGAAGTTGCACCGCTAGATTTCCTAGGCAGTGAATATCTTTCACCATTTCCCTCTATACTTCCTCAACATTAGAAAGAATGCCTATCGATAATCTGCTGAGGGCATCAGCCACTATGTTTGCCTTACCCGAATGATAGTGCAGGCTCATATCATAGATCTTCAACAATTCTAACCACCGTCTCTGCCTGAGATTAAGTTCTTTCTATGAGAAAACATACTGTAAACTCTTGTGGTCAGTGAATATATCAACATGTACACCATACAAATAATGCCACCAGATTTTAAGTGCAAACACCACAGCCGCTAACTCCAAGTCATGAGTGGGGTAATTTCTCTCATGCACCTTTAATTGTCTAGATACATAAGCTACCACCCTACCATGTTGCATGATCACACTACCAAGTTTCACTCGAGATGCATCACAATACACCACAAAATCCTCTGTACCTTTTGGAAGAGTCAAAATAGGTGCAATAGTCAACTTGTCTTTCAACTTCTCAAAACTATTCTCACAAGAGTCAGGCCATACAAATTTTGCCTTTTACTGTGTCAACTTGGTAAGTGGAGCAGCTATGGAAAAAAACTCTCTACGAATCTTCTGTAATACCCCGCAAAACCCAAGAAACTCCAAATATTAGTTGGAGTCATGGGTCTAGGCCATTTTCTCACTGCCTCAATCTTTTAGGGATCAACTTTAATTCCCTCACTAGACATAATATGCCTCAAGAAAGCAATAGCATTAAGCCAAAATCAAAACTTGGAAAATTTTGCATAAAACCTATGATCTTTAAGGGTCTGAAGAATAATTCAGAGGTGATTGGCATGATCCTCCTCACTCTTAGAATAAATCAAAATGTCGTCAGTGAAAACTATGACAAACAGATCTAGAAATTGATGGAACACCCTATTCATTAGGTCCATATAGGCTGCAATGGCGTTAGTCAAACCAATGGACATGACTAAGAATTCATAATGTCCATATTGAGTCCGAAAAGTTGTTTTGGGAATATCTGCCTCCCTAACTTTCAATTGATGATAACCCGAATGAAGGTTTATCTTGGAGAAACACCTAGCACCGTAAAGTTGGTAAAAAAGATCATCAATTCTAGGAAGAGGGTATTTTTTATTAACAGTGACCTTATTTAGTTGATGGTAGTCTATATATATACGGAGAGAACCATCTTTCTTTTGCACGAAGAGTACAGGTGCACCCCAAGGAGAAACACTGGGATGGATAAAGCCCTTGTCAAGAAGATCTTTTAACTGTTCTTTCAACTCCTTCAATTCTATAGAAGCCATTCTATATGGTAGAATAGAAATAGGATGGTTATCTGGAAATAGATCAATACCAAAATCTATCTCCCTATTTTGGTGGTATTCCTGGGAGATCATCGAGAGAGACTTTTGGAAATTCATTAACCACCGGGACAGACTAAAGAGAAGGACCTTTGGCATTTAAATATTTAGCCTAAATAAGATTATACAAACAAACTTTGGAATAAGCTTACGGTATCTGAGGAAAGATATGAATTTGCCTTTAGGTGCTAAAGAATACCCCTCTCATTCTACCATTGGTTCATTCGGAAATGAGAAAGTAACCCTTTGGGTTCTACAGTCTAGGATGATGTAGCATAAGTGAAGCCAATCCATTCTTAAGATAGCATCAAAGTCAATCATGTTAAGCTCTATGAGATCTTCCACAGTATCAAGATTACAAATAGACACTACATAATTTTTGTACACTCTCCTAGCCAAAACAAAGTCACCAAATAGAGTGGATATAGAAAAGGATTTGATAATATTTTCAGGTTCAAAAACAAAACCAACAGCCACATAAGGGGTCACGTAAGACAGGGTAGACTCGGGATCAAGTAACACATACACATCACGAGAGAATCTTTGTAACGTACCCATGACTACATCTGTTGAGGCCATGCCTCCTGCCGATTTGATAAAGCATACAACCGATTACGACTATTTTCGATAGCCGAAGTAGTGCCCTTGGGAGGCGGTGGTAGCGCGAAGGAGTTTGCTTGAGACTTAGCACCTCCAACATATCCTCTAACAGATAGACAGTCTATCTAAATAAGACCTGGCTGGCCGCACACATAACACACTAACCAACCAAACTAACACTTTACTGGATGGTACTTACCATACATATCACATCGAGGATATGACCTAGCAGGTTGCAACACATTCCCTTGCAACTTGTGATATGTACTCTAAGCCTATGACTAGGCTGGAAATTCTAAAACTGCCGATCAACTGGAGGTCTGGGCGCTGGCTGCAGGCTGAGCATTACCCCAGAACTTTTTCTTCGGCCACCTGTTACCCCGATTACCATCTTGATGCTAACAATAGTTCTGGTCTGCTGGTCTAGCCCTCTTGTCCTGTCTGTCCTTCTCCATTGCTTCAGCAACCCTCTTTTTCTGCTCCTCCACCTGTTGCATGTGAACTGACGATCTGGAGAAGTCCATATCTCTGTTCAAAATTGACCCTTTGTACTCCAACACCAAGTCATCCAAAATTCTGGATGCAAACTTCCGCATACGGGACCTCATATTCCCCATCAATTCTAGAGCATAACGATATTGTTGATTGAATTTCAGGGTGTACTCCTTGACACTCCTCTTCTCCTTTTTCAAATTCATAAACTCCTCAGCCTTGGTCTCCCTCAACTCTCGGGGAAAGAATCGGTCCAGGAAAGCTTCTACAAATTGGCCCCACACAGAAGGCTCAACATTTTCACCCCTCGAATCTTCCCACTCATTGTACCACTGATTTGCTACCTCCTTCAGTTGATAAGTCGCTAGTTCAACACCTTTTACTTCATTAACATGAATCACTCAAAATATTTTTTTCATCTTGTCCACAAACTCTTATGGATCCTCCTCTACCTTTGTACTCGTAAACTTGAGCGGGTTCAACCTTATAAACTGACCCACCCTTGTAGTCTCGATTGCACCAGATGCAGACAAACATCCTTCGACCGTCGGGTATGAGAAGCCACAAACTGTGCAATCATATGCATTGATTGTCAAAATTCAGCATTTGATATCTCTCTAGGGATGTTGGGTATGATCAGACCCAGACCCAGAAGCCCTATGTGCTCAGGGTGGGCTAGTCTGAATAGGAGGGACTCTCAGAGCAGCAACAATTTCAAGAGTATGAGCCCTGTTACGTGTTCTCATCCCATGGGTGGGACGAACATCTTTAGTTTAGGCATTTTGATCATTGGAGAGACATGGAGGCATGATAGCATTTCTGAAATAGAGGAGACCATTGATTAGGGGACATTTTAGACTAAACAACACAAACTAAATCACAAAGAAGGGAGACATTCCATAACGCTTAGTAGTCTCCTGCTTATAAGTGTGGCACGCTACACACCCATAAATAAGACTCCACATGACACAATTTCGCAGACACCCTGGTACCTTGAACCTGGCTCTGTTACCAAGTTTGTAACGACCCGAGTTAGGGCCCTAGCCGTAACGAGCATCCTAAACCATGGTGGCTCGGGCACCCTTCTACTTATGGTAATCATGCACAACACACAAATAATAATGAAAAGATGTGGACATAGAATTCATTTTGGAATTCATGGTCTTACTCTGAGTTCAATCCAAACAATATAGAAATAAATCCATCAACATCTAAACATTATCTATTTCAGTTTGCGAAATCTCTAATACATACGAAAGGTAACAAACTTTTTAAAATTGAGACAAGGACCCCAGTGGACCTAAGCCAAAATAAATGACAAGTGACTAGAAAGAAATAGGCCTTTCAGATTAAAAAAGTCTTACCAACTGCACACTTCACTCCTGTCTGAAAAACTCTATGGCTTTGCAGGAACTCTAGACTGAGCCTTAGACCCTGAAATATAGGGGGTCCATACAATTTTACTGGTATGCAGAGCAATCCCAAATAGTTAATTTATACGTATATAACATAGGCAAGAGCAAGTTATAAAACACTATGCATGAAATTGTTTGAAATATATGGGCCATCTCAAATAATCTTAAAACAATCTTGTCAATGCAATTCTATGCTTCGTATTACTTCTAAGCTAGGTGGTACACCGTACATATCTAAAATTTCCCACAAGCAATATGGGATCCGCCATTAGCTCAACGGCCAAGCCCCCAACCCTAGTTTGTCATAAGGGTTGAAGTATCTAAATTAGATACGCCCCAGGGCACTAGGCCATAGTATAATCCCTCTTGGGGAAGTAATAAACCCGTATAGGAAAAACACAATTTTGGGAAGTGAGTTTCCTAAACTCGTGCCTTCTTCGAGTAACCACCTAACTATCTTTAAGCCCAATTTTAGTGAAACGCCCTGAGTCTGCACCCTGGACTCTACACGATGCTCAAAATCCCAAAGGACCACAAGCTAACCCATGAATGGTACCTGCTACAATAACTAAATAATAATACGGTAAATTTGTGGAAAGTAGGCGAAAAACCGTCCATAAGGTTCAATACTCTAAATAATACTGGATATGGTATCAAAATACCAAAAAAAACTGAACATCAATACTGAAAACTTAACAACTATTTGGAAATAATCTAGTCTGAAAAGCCTCTAAACTTTTTAAACTGTGGAGTTGATGGGACAAGTACCCAACTAACTCCGACTACTGAAAATGAAATGAAATGCTGAAATAAATAATCACGTCTTTGAACTATGAGGACTCACCACTAACTCCGTATGCTAAGAATCTGAACTGCTAAGAATGCTCGGGAGCCCGTGAGTCTGAACCTATGATATAAGACATCATAGCACAAAAGGAAGGTATGCGTTAGTACTTTGAATGTACTGGTTTGCTCAGTGAGGTAGGCTGAAATGCATGGGTTCATATGCATGAACAATACTAACTGAATATCATAAGTATGATTGAATGAGAGTACATGCATGAATATGGAAACTGTACTGAGATCATAATAACACTGAATACTGAATCTAAATACTGATTAAATGATATCTGAGTATACTGATACTGAATTACTGGTAACTAAATGACTGTATATGATAGTCTTAATTCTGTGGAGCTATACTAAATCCTGTACTAAGCTGAGTGACTCTGTCTGATAGTCCTGAATCTACGGAACTGAACAGAGTTCTATACTGAGATTGAATCTGAAACTGAAATTGTGTAATAATTAGATAACCGACATACCCCTTCTCTAACTGATTTGGGTTCCAACCTGTAACCCCAGTTGGAAGGGGTTCAATACCGTGCCACAGGTAAGGATAAATGATGAGTCACCCTCATCTGGAAGGTGCTCTGAAAGAGAATGGTGGTACCCTCAACTGGCAGGTAGATCACCTCATCAACCCTCAACTGGAAGGTTGATGTCTCAACCTATGCTGGCTACGTAGTTCTGAAATGCAAGGAATGCTTCTAAGGATTTCACCCTTTACTGGCAGGTGAGTCCCCATCCTTGGGTTCACTCGGTGCTGAGGCCTACTCTTAATTGAATAGACACTGGACTGAATTCTAAAGTGTACTAGGCTAGAATGAACTAGTACTAATCGTTCTGTATAACTGAACTGAACTGATTTTACTGAACTGAGTTGGACTGATTCTGAGTTCATTGTGTTTTCCTAAGTTCTATAACTGACTGAATTCGCTGATCGAGACATGACTGATTATACTCTTTGACCGACCATGGATCTAGATAAGCAACTAAATTATTGGGTATTAAATACCCCAGGACTCGATATATTAAACTTAAAAGACATGGCATAATCTTGAGACATGGTAACTAACTACCTAGTCATCATTCATTCATTTGGGCATTAAAGCAAACACTTGCATACATGCTAACATGATATAATTTCACTATTCAACTCACCTGAATAATTAATCAAACACTTGTGGGGCACAATATATGCACATAATACTAAAACAACATGTAGGCATCATGATTTAATTCAAATTACACAATTCCAAGAGTTTCAACATGAATTCACATGATATAGCACACATATCAATTAACTCTACGTGAATCTTGTAATAAATCATGAATACAATTTAATTCAAATCATGGAAATCATGAAATCACTCTACATGAACTTTAAAAGAGTTTCTTGGACCCCAAGGGTGGAAGGAACCCTTGGATGAACACTTCACATACCTTAGTTGGTGAATTCTGGAAAATTAACGGTGGAATCTTGAGCTTTGAATTTGAATTTAATTCACCTAGGGTTTTTATTCTTGAGCAATTTGTTAAAAAATAAATATAACTTGCTAAAAGATGGTTAAATTTCGTGTTATGGGGTTGAAGGGCTTGGGAAAAAGACTTAATTAACTCTGAGGATGCAGCTTTTCAAATGAATGTAAACTGAATCATCGACGTGCAACGTCATTGGCATAGATTCAATAGCCAACGCGCCGCATCGAGTCCGCATCGATTTACTGGAATTAGATACTGGGAGCTGGGGAATACATTTATCAGTGCGATAGTCGATGTGACGCATCAAGATCGCATTGATTCACTGATTAGGGTTCCAAAGGTGCTTCAAACGAAGTCTGAAAAATCAGAAACTTGTTCGAAAAAACTATTGACATTCTTGATCATGAATTAACTAAAATATCAACATTTAATGGACGTAAAGGTCACGAAATAATATTACCAACTTTCGAAGGCTAAAATAACACTAAGTCTGAATACTTAGCTAGAATTTTTCTATGAATGGGACCCCTTAGCAAGCTTAAAGGACTAAATTAAGATAGAAATTTTGCGGGGTCTTACATTATCTCCCCCTTGGGAACATTCGTCCTCGAATGAGACTTACTAAGCTGAGAATACTGGTAGACAGAACTTACTTACTGAACATAAACATATGAAATATGATTATGTGACTGACATTAGTGACATATTAAATTTTATACTGAACATGCATATCTGATGCATGAATACATGACTGAACTGACTCATGAACATGTGACTGAATATGCAATGGTAACTGATACCAAGTTTGTAATGGAAAATCTGAGCATGAAACCGAATAAGCTTAAGAAAAACTATTACCTTGAGCTGAATCTGAGTTTGCAGAGAAGAGATGATGATACTTGGTCTGCATAACTGCTTTTGCTTCCTTAGTAGCTCTCTCAATGGACTGATTCCGCAAAAGAACTTTGACTAGAGGGACTTCTTTGTTCCTCAGTCTGTAAATCTGATAATCAAGGATTTCGACTGGAATCTCTTCATAAGAGAGGCTATTCTGAACATCTATGCCCTCTATGGGGACTACAGCTGATGGGTCACCTATGCATTTCTTTAGCAAGGAGACATGAAACACCAGATGGCTGAAGATAGATCTGAGGGAAACTCAAGATCATAAGCTACCTTTCTGAAATGGCTGAGAATTCGGTAAGGACCAACATATCGGGTACTGAGTTTCTCCTTCTTGCCAAACCGCTTCAGTTATTTTATAGGAGAGATTTTCAAGTACACAGTCACTAATCTAAAACTCGAGATCCTTTTTGCGCACATCTGCCTATGATTTATGTCGGCTCTGAGTTGTCTTAAGTCTTTCCCCGATCAACTGGACTTTCTATAAGATATCAAATAACAAGTCAGGACCTACCACTATGGCCTCACCCACTTTAAACCAAGCAATAGGATATCTACACCTCCTCTCATAAAGCACCTCAAATGGAGCTATCTTAATACTAGAATGATAGTTGTTATTATATGCGAACTCAATCAAAGAAAAATAGTCATCCCAACTACCTTTAAAGTCTATTGCACATGCTTGCAGCATATCCTCTAAAGTCTGAATTGTCCTTTCTGCTTTGCCATCTGTCTGAAGGTGAAAGGCTATACTGAGGTGAATTCGGGTACCTCTATATGAGATGATGGACAACGGAACACCGTGCAATCTGACTAACTCCCTAATATAGAGTTTGGCATAATCCTCAGCTAAGTAAGGGGTATGGACTGGTAGGAAATAAGCTGATTTGGTCATCCTATCTACAATGACCTAAACTGAATTATGCTGACGACGAGTGTGAGGCAAACCCATCATAAAGTTTATGTTCACTTCTTTCCATTTCTAGGTGGGAATTCTGAACTCCTGCATGGACCCACTAGGTTTCTGATGCTCAATCTTAACCTACTGACATATTGAACACTTAGCCACAAAGTTTACAATATCTCTCTTCATCCCACTCTACCAATAGATCTCCCACAAATCATGGTACATCTTAGTGGGCCCTAGATGAATAAAGTAGCATGCACCATGCGCTTTGGCAAGGATTCGCTACCTCAAGTCATCTATGCCTGGCACACATAGTCGACCCTGACAACGCAAAACACCATCTCCCCCTTGGGAGAAAACCTCTACCTTCTGATCTCTGACTAATTCTTTCAACTTGACCAGACTGGGATCCCTATCCTGCTTTTCCTTCACTTCAAAAACTAGGGATGATTCTGAACTAGTTTGTACTCATACACTACCTTCTACCAAATCGACTAAGTGGATACGTAGTCAGGCTAGCTGATGAACTTCCTAAGATAACATCTTCTCACTGTCCCCAACATGAGCAATACTACCCATAGACATTCTACTGAGAGCGTCGACCACTATATTAGCCTTGACTGGATGATACAAAACATTTATATCGTAGTCTTTTAACAACTCCAACTAGCTTCTCTGACGAAGGTTTAGGTATTTCTGAGAGAATACATACTGCAGGCTCTTATGGTCAGTGAACACATCTATGTGCACACCATACAAATAGTTCCTCTAAATCTTTAAGGCAAACACTACTGCTGCTAACTCAAGATCATGAGTAGGGTAATTTTTCTCATGGGGTTTAGGCTATCTAGAGGCATAGTCTATGACATTACCTCTCTGTATCAGAACACACCCCAAGCCAACTCTGGAGGCATCACAACACACAACAAATCTATTTGAACTATCTAGTAGGGTCAAAACTGGAGCTGTAGTAAGTCGATTCTTTAACTCCTGAAAACTCTTTTCATAAGAATCTGACCACTGGAATGTAACTTTCTTCTGAGTCGTCTGGACATAGGGGATGCAATAGATGAAAATCCCTCAACAAACCTTCGGTAATATCCAGCCAAGCCTAAGAAACTTCGGATATCTAAAGGAAAGATTGGTCTAAGAAAGTTTCTTACTTCTTCATTCTTTTGGGGATCAACCCTAATGCTATCACCAAAAATAATATGGTCAAGGAAAGCTACTGACCTTAGCCAAAATTTGCACTTACTAAATTTGGTAAAAAATTGATGATTTTTGAGAGTCTGTAATACTATTCTAAGATGGTTTGCATGGTCGTGTTCACTGCGGGAGTAGACAAGAAATTCATCTATGAAGACTATGACGAACATGTCCAAGTACTGCTTGAACACACGGTTCATCGAGTCCGTGAAAGCTGTTTGGGTATTGGTAAGACCAAAGGACATGACTAGGAATTCAAAGTGAATATACGAAGTTCTAAAAGCTATTTTTGGGATGTCACTCTCTCTGACTCTGAGATGGTGATAGCCTAATTTAAGGTCTATCTTAGAGAAGTAACTGGTACCCTGAAATTTGTCAAGCAATTCATCAATTCTGGGATGTGGATACTTATTCTTGACCGTGACTTTATTTAAATGATAGTAGTCAATACATATTTTGAGGGAACCATCTTTCTTACGCACGAATAAAACTAGTGCGCCCCACGGGGACACACTGGGAATGATGAATCCTTTATCTAGGAGATCCTTTAATTATTCTTTTAATTCTCTTAGTTCTACAGGTGCCATTCTGTATGGTGGGATAGATATGGGATGAGTATCTGAAAAAAGGTCTATTTCGAAAATTTCCCTTTCAGGAGGAGTCCCGAGAAGATCTTCGAGAAACACATCTGGGAATTCACATGCTACTGATAATGATTCAAGAGTAGGGATTTCTAAACTAGAGTCCTGGACTTGAACGAGATGGTAGACACATCCCTTAGATATCATCTTCTTTGCCCGAAGGTAAGAAACAAGTTGACCCTTAAGTGCTGAAGTACTACCCCTCCACTCTAGAACGGGTTCATTCGAAAACTGAAACTGGACAATTCTACTTCTGCAGTCGACTGAGCCATAGCAATAATCAATCCAATCCATGCCGAGAATGACATCAAAATCAATCATCTCTAATTTGACTAAGTCTGCTGAAGTGACTTTCTGAGATGCCATAACCGGATAGTTCCTGTATACCCGTCGAGCTATGATAGATTTACCCACTGGGGTAGAGACTTAGAAAGGAACTTCTATGATTTTAGGAATGACTCCAAAATCGACAGCTATATAAGGAGTAACAAAGGATAAGGAAGCTCCTGGATCTAGCAAAGCGTAAATATACAAATGATAAACTTGTAATGTACTAGTGACCATATCAGGAGAACTCTCCTGATCCTGTCGGGATTGAAGAGCATAGAGTCTATTTGGTCTTTGCCCACTGGTGGCACTGGAAGCGGCACCCTATTGATTCGGGCGATCGGACTGAGCTGGGGGACGTTATACTGAGCTTGAGAACCTGACTGTGGACAATCTCTGACTCTGTGGCCTGGGTTGCCACACCTGAAACACACATCGCTGCCTAATCTACAATACCCTGGTGGTTTCTGCCATACTTATAATAAAGGGGATTGGTTTGGGCACTGCTAACATTGCCCTGAGGTTTAGGGCCTGATTCCCTATCCCTATTGTCATCTGTAAATTTAAAAACAAGAGCAATGGATGAGGACGGAGATGTGACTAAAGATTTCGGGAAGAACTGAGAACGATTCCCACCCTTTGACTTAGGTTGAGCAAAGTTGAAACTACCTGTTCTCTCTCTATTTCTCTCCTTCTTCTTCTCTTTATTTTTGTCCTCCTCTATCTGCTGAGCATGTACCATAATCCTTGATATGTCTATATCCTTAATAAGCATTGCATTCCTACACTCCTTAACCATGTTGCTAGACACCTCTGACACAAACTTACCCATTTGGGATCTGCTGTCTGCCACTACATGAGGAACATATCTAGTTAATTGAGTAAACTTGAGAGAATACTCTTTCACTGTCAGATTGTCCTACTTCAGATTGATAAATTCCATAACCTTCGCTTTCCTTAACTCCAGTGTGAAGAACCTATCCATAAAAGCAGTGGAAAACTCTTCCCACTCTATGGACCCTACATCTGCAGCCCTTTATGCTTTCCACTATTTAAACCATGAGTGTACCACATCCTTCAATTGATATGCAGTGAACTCAGCACTCTTAATAGAGGTCACCCTCATAATATTAGTAACCTTCTGCACCTAATCAAGAAATTCCTGAGGGTCTTCATCTGACTTAGACCTGGTAAATAATAGAGGGTTCATTCGGGTGAAGTCCCGAATCCTGGAAGTAGCAGTATTGGCCACTGGGTTTCCGGAACAGCAGCTGGGTGTTCATTCTAGGCTACCACAGAATGATCCAAGGTGGTGAATACTGCTCTAAACTCAGCGTGAGAGATGTGTTCATCCAGTGGATCTTTCTGGACGGGCTGGGGGTTCTGGCTGGTCTCCTGTTCCTCTTCCCTTAGTCCTCTTTGGAGGCATATTTCTGTAAATGGAAGAGAAAGAATTAGACTGAGAGTTTAACTGGATCTTATGCTTACTCACACGACATGAATACTGAAAGAATGGAAATTTTTCCTAAAACATCTCGTAGCCTCTTTTCCATAAGTGTGGTACACAACACACCCATGCACAAGACTCTACTTTGAATGTACTGGTATGCTCAGTGAGGAAGGCTGAAATACATGGGTTCATATGCATGAACAATACTAACTGAATATCACGAGTATGAATAAATGAGAGTACATGCATGAATATAGAAACTGTACTGAGATCGTAATAACACTGAATACTAAATCTGAATACTGATTAACTGATATCTGAGTATACTGATATTGAATTACTGGTAATTGAATGATTATATCTGACAGTCTTGATTTTGTGAAACAATACTGAATCCTGTACTGATCTAAGTGACTATGTCTGATAGTCCTAAATCTGCGGAACTGAATTGAGTTTCATACAGAGACTAAATCTGAAACTGAGATCGTGGGACATAATCATCTAACCGACATGCTCCTTCTCTAACTAATTTGGGGTCCAAACTGTAACCCCAGTTGGAAGGGTGTTAATACTGTGCCATGGGTAAGGAAAAGTGTTGAATCACTCTCATTTGGAAGGTACTCTGAATGAGAATGGTGGTACCCTCAACTGGCAGGTAGATTACCTCATCAACCCTCAATTAGTAGGTTGATGTCTCAACCTTCGTTGGCTACGTAGTTCTGGAATGCAAGGATTGTTTCTAATGATTTCACCCTCTACTGGCAGGTGAGTCCCCATCTTTGGGTTCACTCAGGGTAGAATCCTACTCCTAACTGAATAAACACTAGACTGAATTCTAAATTGTACTAGGTTAGATTGAACTAGTACTGATAATACTGTATAAATGAACTGAACTGAGTTGGACTAATTCTGAGTTCACTGAGTTTTCCTAAGTTCTGTAATTGACTGAATTCTACTGATCGAGACATGACTGATTCTACTCTGTGACTCACCATGACTTTAGACAAACAACTAAATTCTTGGGTATTAACTACCCCCAGGACTCGATAGCATAAACTTAAAAGACATGGCATAATCTTGAGGCATGGTAACTAACTACTTAGTCATCATTCATTCATTTGGGAATTCAAGCAAACACTTGCATACACGCTAACATGTATGCATCATGATTCAATTCCAATTACACAATTCCAAGAGTTTCAACACGAATTCATATGATAAAGCACACATATCAATTAACTCTACATGAATCTTGTAATAAATCATGAATACAATTTAATTCAAATCATGGAAATCATGAAATTACTCTACATGAACCTTAAAAAAGTTTCTTGGACTCCAAGGGTGGATGGAACCCTTGGATGAATACTTCACATACCTTAGTTGGTGAATTTTGGAAAATTATTGGTGGAATCTTGAGCCTTGAATTTGAATTTAATTCACCTAGAGTTTTTGTTCTTGAACAATTTGTGAAAAAATGAATATAACTTGCTAAAAGAGGGATAAATTTCATGTTAAGGGGATTGAAGGGCGTGGGAAAAAGACTTAACTATTCCTGAGGATATGGCTTTTTAAATGACTGTAAACTAAATCATCGATGTGCAGGCCGACGCGATAGCCAACGCGCCGCGTCGAGTCTATATAAGTTCACTGGAATTGGATGCTAGGAGCTGGGGAAAAAAATTATTAATGCAATAGTCAATGTGATGCATCAAGATCAGGTTGATTCACTGGTTTAGGATTCCAAAGGTGCTTCAAACGAAGTTCAAAAAATCTGAAACTTATCCGGGGAACCTATTGACATTTCTGATCATGAATTAACTCAAATATCAATATTTAATGGATGTAAAAGTCGCGAAATAAGATTTCCAACTTTTGAAGGCTAAAATAACACTAAGTCTGAATGCTTAGCTAGAATTTTTCTAAGTCTGGGACCCCTTATCAAGCTTAAGGGACTGAATTAAGCTAGGAATTTTATGGGGTCTTACATCTATCCTTTTCTACATATGAATCATTATAAGTTCAAAATCTGATAATCTGGATGAAAATCTAATTTTTGTTATGTTCTGCATTATTACAATGGCATTATTTGAATTAGTATCGTCATACTAAGACTTGCAAGTCGTATCTAAGCCATTAAATATCATTTATAGTATTCTCTTCCAAAACATAAAGTTTTGACCACCATACTTTAAATAATTCAAGAAAATTTATGCTTCAAAGCATTTGTCAAATTATGTAAAAGTCATTATTTCAGTTTTTCAACAAACATGTGGTGGTCATGAAATTTATGACAAAACATGCAAGTTTCTTAATAAACATCTTTAACTATTAGCACCAAATACAATACCCCCTCTTCACTGCAAAACCATAATCAAGTCTTAATAGCCATAAAGGCATTTGAAACATACTTCACAAAATACATTCAAATAATTCATGACTTACAAAAATAAGAAATCTTTAAACAAGAGAGGGATTTTCAATCATTGAGGCTCTCAATCCAACATTTAAATTCATCGAGTGCATGCATTTATATATATATATATATATATATATGTAAGAGTTCGATTTTTAAGGGGAAGCCTCAAGACCAAAGCTATAAGATTATTAAAGAGTTCATAATGCCCAATTGTAAATGTAAATCTCAAAAACCCTTTATAAATTCATGATTTCTAAACTTTAAACGATATTCAAAGTGTTTTCAACAAGACCATATAGTTCTAGAAAAAATCCGCATACCTTAGATCACTTAGGAGGAAAAGTGGAACACGAATCTCTCTTAAGTTCTTGAAATTCTTGACTTCAAAGATTAACTCTTGATTTATGGGGGAGAGACTAGGGTTTTTAATTTGAGAGGTATTGGTGAAAAATGAGCATATTTTGCTCAATAATGCCATTAATCATCTATTTTCACATTTTTGGGGAATTAGAAAAAAGACCAAACTGCCCTTGGATTTAAAAATCCATAACTTGAACGTCGTTTAAGGTCTTACTGCGACACAGTGAGCTTGTCATCGTGAAACCCACCGTGATGCGGTGGAATCGCGGTGACTTACTGGATTTTGACAATTTCTGTTTTGGGATTCACTGCGACACGGTGCAATTGTGGTGACCCACTGGAATTGAACAAATGCTGAATTGACCTTCATTGCAATGCAGTAAGGCTTCCATCGATATTTCTACCATGATGTGGGGGAATCACGTTGGCTTTCTTGAACAAAAATCCAAAATAATTTTAAACGCTCATCAAGGCTCAATCAATAGGAAGGTTTTTGGAACATTAACGCGTAGGAATGATGGTCTACATACTAGCCCGAAATATGGATCGTTACATTATTGAAAAACCTCACGCTACTTATCCAGTGAGAGAACTAACTATCCCAAACGACAATCCCATAATCCACACTTAGAACAAATAAGCAAAACAAATTCATCAATATATCATCTAATCTAAAACCAAATCATAAGTACAATTGAAGGAGGAAATGTACTTATGAAAAAACCATCCCTAGGACCTGAAAGTCATCTGTACCAAAACATCTAAGAATGTAAAGAAGGGGATGTGTTGCGCCCAAGTGCACACGCAAGTGTATGTGGTCTCACCAAGTAATACAGTGGCCTTATAGAAAGACAAATATTGATCCCTCAGAGACTTGTGTTGACAACTATCCAACTCTGGTTTCTATTGAGATTAAATTGATGCAAACGTAACCAAAAGATTTTTTGATTTATAAACTAAAAGTAAAGTAAATAGTGCGTAAAAGTACATTGCTTGGACAATCAAATAGGAGGAAACCTGGGTTAAAGCACTACTAAAAATCATACTATGCTACAAAACTTTATTGATTAGATAACTTATCTTGGTTCTTGATTCACAGGGTTAATTTTATGATCATGGTCTCTCGAGCCTCTAATCACCTACCTAACTTAGACCTACAACTACATCATCGAGCGGAGATGTGAGAACTAAGCTAAATGCATTTATATTTCATACTATAGTAAAACAAATAAGACTTCTAGGTATATCTCTATCCTATACGCTAATTCAAATCCCTTATTTTATAAAAGAATAAGAACCTTACTCTATTTACTCCTACGTTCTATTCTCTTATTTTTTCTCTCGGGCTCACAAGACGATAATAGATGTATTCTAAGGTTAGATACTCCTTAAAATAGATATAACAAGGATAAATAAAAAACCAAATATGATAAGAAATCAAACCAAATCAATTAAAATCAATAGTAATCAGGTTCTTGGCTTTAACCCCGAAAAAGGGACTTTTAGCCACTCATGGACATAATCGTAATCACTATGGATGAATACAAGATAAAATCTATAAATATACTAAAGAAAAATAATAAAACCCTAATTGAAGTGTTTTCCATCCCCTCTCCTAGTTTCAAAGGTGTCCAAGGTATATAACATCAAGTTCAAGTGTCCTATTTATAGGAGGACAAAACTACCGAAATTGGAATAAGGTCACGTCGGGGAGCTCATTGCGGGAACTAGGGTGTACGACGTGCCCTAATCAGGGATAAACACTGTTTTGGGTGCACTAGGAAGATGAATATGTGTAGCACACAACTCATATCCATTTCTATGGTCCGAGAAGCACTTGTGACATCCAAAGTGTCTATTTTACATCAAGTTGTGTCTTGTACTTTCGTTGATCCATTCCCAGCCTTGTGGTGATGTTTCCACTTGATTTACATTTCTTATATCATTAATATATCATCATAATCAACTAACCAAGCATCCTATATCATCAAAATCCACTAATTAGAGCTCAAAACAACACAACATCAAAGGTGGTGAACTAGAAACTTAAGCTAAGGACTAGTTTCGCCCTTCTAATCTTTAGTTTAGTGTTTTGACTCTTACCTTGATTCAATTGAACCTTAAACATTATCAACAAGTTATTATAAATATAATTACACAATAATAACCTTAGGAACTCATTACACTCACTGGAATCGATAGAGATCAACTAGAAAAATACCTAGCTCAAGCTAGTAGCACTAATTTTCTCGTTTGAACTCTAAGTGACCAATTTAAGTACAAACTTGTTTGAAAGACACAATGAACACTACAATCAAGTACTTAAACACTTAGATGACCAATTATATCATCATTAACATATTAAGCATACAAGTAGTCCTCAAAACAAGGCCTAACAAGCTAGGATAACAATACTAAGGTGCATAAAACCAACTTAGATCACGGCCCCACACTTAAAGCCTTGTTCTTTCTCAAACAACTCTTTACTCTAAGAATCATAAGTTGAGGTGACTCTACACTTCTACTACAAGCAAGAAATTCAATTTAGTACTATAATGACTACATAGAATGCACTTCTCTACACTAAGTATGTTACATACACAGTTGACAGTTCAAGAATACTATTCCAAAACATCCTAGCCTCAAGAATTGACTCACCTAGATGGAAAACTCATAAATACTGTTCACCCAAGGACATCATACAAATCACCCAACTATAATATAACATGTTCCCTTACCATAAGAGAGATTAACCCATAATCACTCACATGGATATATTTTTTCATAAAATGGGTATGAGAATTAGATTACGCTTACTCTCACAAGGAATTCACAAGTTACACAAGATGAACCATAGGATTTCCCTAGTGTAGTATCGTACTAGTATCAAAATGTTGAATCTTAGAATTAAATAGGTCTTTAAGGGTCTTAATGTAGGCTAAGGGACTATTAGGAACTATTTTTACCAAGAATAATGACTATCTTCCCTATGCACTTTAATACATCACATTTTACAATTAAGACTAGTCTCTAACAACAAACTTTCACCTCTACTACCTTCCCACATCTTTTGTTTTACCCCATCTCATTAATCTTATTCATATACAATATGGTGGGGGTATTTTCTACTGACTCATGATTCAATTTTACCCTTCTTCACACCCACTTTATGTTATGCACCCCTATGATTGTCACCCTCAACTTAAGAAATTTGCCTTAGTTGAGGTGCGCAATGTCCAAGAAGGACCAGGGCCAAAATAGGTTTATTGTAATACAACTGGGCAAAAAATGAGAACTTCTTTAACACAAATTTCTCTAACTCCCAACCACAACACCTTAATTGCACACACCAATAACTATTACTTTATGGATTTACTTTCACCTTTCTCCTACTTTTTTTCAAACTCTTTAACTCAATTAATTTTATATTAAAGCACTTAGGAACTTTGGATCAAATTAAGGTCTATCAAAGAAGGGGATTCAGGCTACATATGAGGCTACCAAAGAATAAGTTAAAGGCTCAACAAGGATAACTAAGATTATTCACAAAGGTAGGTCAGAAAAAGGGTATGAAACAAGGCTATCAAAGAAATGCCTATATCATCTCCTAAACCCACACTCTTTATTTATCTACGAATACACACCTGGCAAGTTATAGCATCAAATGCAACATGGAATAGACAAACAAGCCCACACACATGGCACATGCTCAACTCAAGTAGGATCATCATAGACTCTTAACAAAATAATGACATAAATTCAACATTAAGGTAACAAGTACAAGAGTCAATCATGAGCCTAAGAGTCTCAAAAGTAGTAATTCACACAATCAACATGCTTTTTACAACCAAAATACTTGTATCATGCAATTAAATATAGCACTAAAATGAATATCCCACTTATTCCTAAAACAAAAAACTTTAAAATTACTCCTAAAAATGAGAATATCCCACACCAAACATAAAAAAACTACTTTGTCCCCAAACTGTACTTAAAAGTAGAGAGATAGTAGCATTTTTACAAATCAAAGGGATCCAGGGATCCCACACTTAGTCCGCCATGCTTCTTAGCTCAGGTTTTTCGGTAGTCATACTTTCCATCAACCTATGACTCAATAAAACAAAAACTAATAAAGTAAAACTAAATACTAAAAATAAAAAATACCTTAACTTGGCCTCCCAAGCAGTGCCTGATTTAGTGTCGCGGCATGACCCTACCAACTTTTTCCTCTACCTTGAGGATATGAATTTTACCCCCAACTGCACTTCTATCTTTTTGCTTCGCTCATAGGGTGGTGGTACAATAATGAAGGAACCGATTAATGGATGGTGCATGGTAAATCACTCGTCCTTGAAGTGAGGTATGTTTTTGTGTTGCTTTTCTGGTGCAAAATTAAGAATATAGGATTCTTGTTCCTCATCTTCCACTATTTCAGATGACTCCATAGACATGTTATCATCAAAACATAATGTAGAAAAGTTCTTTGAATGAGGCTCAACCAATCCCACTTCAAAATTTACATCATCAACAACACACTCACTTTTATTCACCTCCTTAATTTTAGTATCATGAGAAAGATGATAGTTGAATGGATGAAATTCTTGTATTTTTCTCTGCCTCTATGGAGATGGTGGTGGTATCTCCTGAACCTGTTCAACAACTTTAGTTTTTGAGTTCTCAATCTTTCTCAAATTATCATCCACTTTGTCTGCAACTGGTTGGGGAGTCAAATCTGCATCTACCTCCTTAGTTGTCTTTAAAGGTTCTTCATTGAGCTCTTTACCATTCTTCAAAGTTATTGACCTTACTTTTTAGGGGATTCATTGTTACTTGGAAAACCACCTTGAGAGCCGGTATTTTGTGCCTACGTTATCTACCTTAACTGATTCCCCAACTGCTTTAAAATTATTTTCCAATTTTTTAGTTCAACAAACAACTGTTCTTGGTAGGCCATGATCTCCTTTAGCATGTCCTCTATATGCTGCCCTGCATGTTTTGTTGTTGTTGCTGGTTGTTCCATGATTGAATTTTCAGCTGAGTTTGCCATATTTTATTGTAGGTGTTAACATAATATGGCCATTTAGCATAGTCCACAAACATTATTGAATGGGGATTGACAGCATACATAGCTGCAGAATGACTAGTATCGCCACAAATCGTACATAGTATTGTGGTCTACTCCATAGGTAGGACAGTATCCACCTCATATTGTGAAGGTCCCATCCATGAGATTCTATCAAAATTTGGACAAAAAGCCTCTTGATGGGGTCCCCCACAAAAACAACAAGAATCATCACCACTCAAAAACCACCTATCCCAGGCTGACATATCAAGAAATGTGAGAAAAAAAGTAAAAGAAACTAAAATAAAAAATACTAAACTATGTACAACTCAATATAACTAAACTAAAAATAAGATAGTTGCCTATTTACAAGTCTCTGACAATGGCGCCAAAAACTTGTTGTGCCCAATTGCACACATAAGTGTAGTGGTCTCACCAAGTAATACAATGTCCTTATAAAAAGATAAATATCAATCCCTCAGAGACTTGTGTTGACAACTATCCAATTCTGGCTTAACTATTGAGATTAAATTGGTACAAACATAACCAAAATAGTTTTTTATTTATAAACAAAAAGTAAAGTAAACGGTGCATAAAAGTACATTGCTTGGACAATCAAATAGGAAGAAACCCAGGGTTAAAGCACTACTAACAATCATAATATGCTATAAAACTTCATTGATAAGATTGATTATCTTGGTTGTTGATTCACGGGGTTGATTTTATGATCATGGTCTCTCGAGCCTCTAATCACCTATCTAACATAGCCTCACAACTACATAGTCGAGCGGAGATGTGAGAATTAAACTAAACACATTTTTATTTCATCCTGTAGTGAAACAAATAAGGATTCTAGATATATATCTATCCTAGATTCTAATTCAAATATCTTATTTTATAAAAGAATAAGAACCTTACTTTATTTACCCCTCACGTTCTATTCTCTTATTCCTCCTCTCGGGCTCACAAGACGACAATAGATGTATTCTAAGGTTAGATACTCCTTAAAATAGTTATAAAAAGGATAAATAAATAACAAAATATGATAATCAATCAGACCAAATCAATTAAAAGCAATATTAATCATGTTCTTGTCCTTAACCTCAAAAAGGGGGCTTTTAGCCACTCATGGACATAACCGTAATCACCATGGATGAATGCAAGATAAAATTAATAAATAAACTAAATTAAAATAAGAAAAAACCTATTTTAAGTGTTTTACATCTCCTCTCCAAGTTTCAAAGACATCCAAGGTGTATAACATCAAGTTCAAGTGTCTTATTTATAGGAGGATAAAACTATCGAAATTGGACTAGTGTCGCGTCGCAGAGCTTATAGCGGGGACTAGGGTGAGTGACGAGAAATAATCATTGATAAAAACTGTTTTGGGTGACTTTGGAAGCTTATTATGTGTATAAATCACCCCATATACATTGCTAGGGTACGATACATGCTGGTGACATAAAAAATGTCCCTTTTACGTCAAGTTGTGTCTTGTGCTTCCGTTGATCCATTCCCAGCCTTGTGGTGTTGTTTTCACTATATTTTCAGATTTTATATCATTTATATATCATAATAATCAACTTAAAAATCATCCTATATTATCAAACACCATGAATTAGAGCTTAAAACAACACAAAATCAAAGACGGTGAACTAGAAACTTAAGCTAAGAACTAGTTTCGCCCTTTTAATCTTTAGTTTAGTGTTTTGACTCTTGAATTTATTCAATTGTATCTTAAAAACTATCAAAAATTTATTCTAAACATAATTACACAATAATAACCTTAGGAACTTATTACACTCATTAGAATCCTTAGAGATCAACTAGACAAATATCTAGCTCAAGCTAGTAACACTAGTTTTCTCGTTTGAACTCTAAGTGGCCAATTTAAGTACAAACTTATTTGAAAGACACAATGAACATTGTAACCAAGTACTTAAACACTTAAATTCTCAATTATATCATAATTAACATATTAAGCGCACAATTAGACCTCAAAATAAGCCCAACAAGCCAGGATAATGATACTAAGGTGCATAAAACCAACTCAGATTAGGATGCACCCCAAAACTAAATTAAATATAAGTTCAAAACAAAAGAACTATTCAAATAAGTAAAGATTTTATGGAAACCCAGATATATTGCTTTCTTTGAAATCTGGAGTTAACCAATGAAATCACAAGTGATGTCTCGTAGGAGCCACTAAAATGTGTGTTGTACTCATAAAAGTAAATGTAGGTGTACTATTAACAAACAAGAACAACAGTATACTGTAGGGTCATTTGGCCAACCCAAGATGAGAATATGAACATATAACTCAGTTGTAGTACAAAAAGTTAATCCATACTTAACAAACCTACACTTAGCATAACAAGCAATAATGAACAATTAGGAATCAAACCAACAAGTTGACATATTATCGCCAAGTAAAGTTTAGTCAATCCTAGACAAAAACAAGTCAATACAATTTATTAAGTATAAAAATATACTTTTCCAATTAAATCATGAAACCGTTAAATCCACTTGACCCTCGTACATACACACTTAGGGATATACAACCACCCTCTAGCCATGACCTGTAGGGTACAATTATTATCCATGTACTAATACCCCAAATACAAGTGTGCCAACCTTGATCCATCAAAAGCCCATGAGAACATTCTAAATACCAAATATTCCATATTTAGCAAGTAAGGTAGGTCAAAATCATATAACAATCAGAAATTATTTGCAAATACCACCAAAGAACATGTAGTAACAAACCATACTAAGAAGTAGTTAACATGCACATATAGCATAAATTGGATTAAACTAAAATATCATCACCTACCTCGAACCAAGCTTGTACTACTACTCTATGTCGGAGCTTTGCCCTTTCTTGCAATTTCTGCTTACTTGTGGTCTAAAACATACATATAAATACATAATTAAAGAAATAACCTAAAGTTTTAGGATTTATAACTCACACCCACTCTTAAGGTCAAATTTATAATCATTCCCTTTTTGTTCTAGAGATTTTCCATCCTAGTTCACCTAAACCTACCAATTTCATAGATTCATTAGTGATTTAACAGTATGCAAGGGTAAATTAAATGTTAATAATCAAAAGTCATTAACGTATTCCATAATTTTCTCCTTGCACCAATAATTAACCAAAATCCATACTAAAATCCTCTCCGAACTCTATGAATTAATAATTCTAAGGCTTAATAATTAAGTATGAATGAATGAGGATGAATTTCTTACCTTAACAAAGTCAAACAAATAAATTCTGATGTGTTTTCCTAAATGACTCTTCATTTACCTCAAAATGAGTTTTAAAAAAAAACAAACTATTTTGAGAAACTATTTTAATAAATATGAGGTTTGCATCATTATAGCGGTACGTGACCACTATAGTGGTACCGACCGCTGTAACAATCATTGATCGTCCTTGATCGCTGCTATAGTGGGAATTCCTCCACTATGTCACTTGCTTCTATAGCAGTGTGTCAACCTTTATAGCGGTGTCGATGGGATAGAATGCCCATCTTGGCCCAAAAATCTCACTTTTTGCAATACACCTTAAACCTAGGATAGTCCAAATAATGTCTTCTATGCTAAGATCAATTTTGAGAATTCTACTTACCCAAATTTGATTCTGTAAATTTCTATAGATTTCTTATCATCTTAGCTAACTATAAATTAAGACAAATAGCATTACCCTGACCCAAATTTCACTAAGCCCCACCTCACTCCAAAATCAATCGAAACTAGCCTAACCTGAAATTTATAACTTTCAAATTGAGAAAACTTTGGACATGATATTTTAAATGTAGGACTCATACGTAACAAAGGAGAGGGTCATTACATATATAGTCCTGATACATCCTAAGATACATGCGGCCCCAAAATGTTTTGTAATTTAATTTGAAGTTAAGGGAGCTTTTGTAAATAACCCCGTATGTATGGCTATTTTTGTTATTTACCCTATTTGATTTCATATTCTTTGTTTTATATCACAAAAAGAATTTTTCATTATTTTTCAGCTTATAATCATTGTACTACCCTTTTATTGTTTTGGCTACAATATCCTTAGATTATGGAGAAATTGTCTTGAGACATAAATAAGTTTTATTAAAGTAAAAGATTCAAAAGAAATAAAAAAGAATCTTCATAAAAATCTCATTGTTGATTCTCTGCACAAGTTTGGATTTTTGGGTCTATGCTCGTTTTAAAAAAACTATTTTAACCTGTGGCCTTTGATTATTTAAAATTAAAATTTAATAACTATTTAGAAAAAGATAGATAAAAAGTTCTAGATTAAATGAAAAGAAAATTATTTCAATATGAAAAAATGCCTAATAAAATATTTATTCACCTTAGTCTCCATCCATGCATGATAGACAAACGATTGCCATAATTGACAGTGAGTCTCTGAACCGTTGGAAAATTCATAAGTAGCAAATTGATATGGGTTGTGGTTGGATGGTTGGAAACTTTCAATCCTTAATAAGATATTTAAAATTCTTCAACTTCACTGGAACCAAAGAATTTTTTTCTTGATACGCATGAATTGACGAAAAAAAGTCTTGTAAGATTAATTTGCCTTCAAAGTTTTGTTCATCGATTGAGTCTATATTGTGATCGTCATATGTCTTTCAAATACCTAAAAAATCAATGCAAAACAATCAAATATTATAAATAAAATTTTTTGACATTAAGAAATAGAATTCTAAATCAAATATCAAAGAGCCAAAAACCAAAAATAAATAAATAAATAAACTTGATCCTTGCGTTATTTTGTTTTTTATGAGGATAATAGACTCATTATAATCTTAAGAGAGCTCGAGTTGAATGGTATATCAAAAGATACATATATCTTTATATATATGTGTATAAACTAGACATCGAAGCACGGACCGAATATATATTATTTTTTATCTTAATTGATGTGACACAAATATAATTTAGATAATGAATCATTAAAATAATTTAAATTTTTAATTATTGTTATTTATAATACTTTTTCTTATATTCAATTTAAGTAACACTAATATAAGTTCGAGAGTCAATCGAATATTTTATATTTTTTATATTTTTGAGTTATTAAATATGTGATTTATAATGCTTTTAGAATAATTTTTTAATAAGATATTAATACTCTCTCAGTTTCAGTTTACGTGTCTTCTCATTTTTTAAATAATATATGTTAATTTATGTCTTTCTCTGTCCCATCGTAATTTATGTGGCACTAATATAATTTTAATAATCAAATAAATATTTTATGTTGACATAATATTTTGTGTGTATTTTATCTTTTTTATGAAATATTATTAATTTTTCATTGCTGAGATGACCATAAAAATTAATTAGGGTGAAATAATAAACTCTTGATTGAAATAATGAAGCAGACATGTCTTAAATAACTTGTAATAACTAATTAGAAGTGATAAAACATAATTATTATAAAAAATACAAGTGAAATTTTTTTAAATGAATCTCATGTAAGACATTTAATTAATTTAAAAAATTAAGAGTTAATTTATCATTTTATATTTAATTTATTTTTTTATTAAATATTATTAATTTGTTGATACTTAAATTACTTATAATAATTAATTAGAGATGATATAGTAAAATTACGATTAAAACAGCTGAAGAAGGTAGTACAAACTTTATTATTTTATTTATTTCAAAATTAATTACAGGTGATATAATAAAATCATGATTGAAACAACGAAAAAAATATGTTTTAAATGACTTATAACAGTGATATAATGAAATTACTATAAAACATACTTGTGAAAAAGTTTAAATAGGTCTCATATAAGACATCAAGTAGAAATAAAATGTCAACAATTAATTTATCATTTTATATTTAATTTATCATTTTTATTAAATATTATTAATTTTCTTATACTTAGATGACTTATAATTTTTAATTATGGGTCATATAGTAAAATAACAATTGAAGCAGCTGAAACAGGTAGCACAAGCAAGTGCCTGCTTATTACCCCTTATAAGAAGTAGAAAAAATACACACACATGATTACTCATCTAACAGTCTATTCTTCGGCTTTAGCCTTTAGTCCCTGAGGTAAACGTACACCACGAGCATGAAAAAAAAAAACAACAGAAATCAAGGGTCAAGGCATACTCCTTATGCATCTTTATGGGAGAAGATGTAGATCACCGATTGGGTGGTATGAAGTGGGTGAAACACGATTGTTTGGGCCTGATCTTGTTCATCAAGCTATGAAGAAAGTGAAAATCATTAAGGAATGACTTAAGACAGCTCAGAGTTGTCAGAAAGCCTACACCGATGATACAATAAGGGAGATAGAATTTGAGGTTAGTGATTGGGCATTTCTAAAAGTCTCCCCTATGAAGAGAGTAATGTAATTCGAGAAGAAAGGAAAGATGAGTCCTCACTTTATAGGACCATATCAAATTATGATAAAAATAGGTGGGGTCGCTTACGAGTTAGAGTTTCCCACAAGTTTGGCTTTCATTCATCCCGTATATCATGTGTCTATGTTGAAGAAGTGCGTTGGAGATCATTTCCTAGTATTGCCTGTGGAGGCGATCAATGTAAAAGACTCCTTGTCGTATAAGGAAAAACCCGTTGCAATATTGGATCTCCAAGTTCAAAAGTTGAGGAGTAAGGAAATAGCTTCGGTTAAGGTGCTTTGGAGGAATCAAAAAGCTGAGGAGGCTACTTGGGAGTCGGAAGATGATATGCGTGCAAGGTACCCCTCTTTTCTTATCCATGGATGATGAATTAGAAGGTACAAAATCCTATACTACTTTTCCTTTATTTTATTTAGTTCTTGCAATCGTGATTGTTGTATCCCGAGCCATTATTTGAGGATGAATGATCCCAAGGGGGGAAAATGTAATGACCCAAATTTTGGGCTAGTATGTACACCATCATTCCTACTCATTAATATTCCAAAAGCCTTCCTATTGATTGAGCCTTGATGAGCGTTTAAAATATTTTTGGATTTTTATTCCAGAAAGCCACCGCAATTCTCCCGCATCGCAGTGGAAATAGCGATAGAAGCCTCATCGCGTCGCGATAGAGGCCAATTCAGCATTTGTCCAATTCTAGTGGGTCACCGCGATTGCACCGCGTCGTGGTCAATCCCATAATAGCAATTGTAAAATCCAGTAAGTCACCGCGATTCCACCGCGTCACGGTGAGTATTATGATGACAAGCTCATCGCATCGCGGTAAGGCCTTAAACGACGTTCAAGCTATGGATTTTTAAATCTAAGGGTAGCTTTTGCCTAATCCCCCCAAAATGTGAAAATAGATGATTAATGGCATTATTGAGCAAAATATGCTCATTTTTCACCAATACCTCTCAAATTAAAAACCCTAGTCTCTCCCCTATAGATTAAAAGTTCATCTTTGAAATCATGAATTTCAAGAACTTAAGCGAGATTCGGGTTCCACTTTTCCTCCTAAGTGATCTAAGGTACGTGGGTTTTTCCTAAAACTACATGGGCTTGTTGAAAACACTTTGAATATGGTTTAAAGTTCATAAATCATGAATTTTCAAAGGGGTTTTGAGATTTACGTTTACAATTGTGAATTATGAACTCTTTAATAATCTTATAGCTTTGGTCTTGAGGCCTCTCCTTAAAAATTAAAATCTTACTTATATATATATATATATATATGCATGCACTCGATGAATTTAAATATTGGATTGAGAGCATCAATGATTGAAAATCCCTCTCTTGTTTAGAGATTTTTTGATTTCATAAGTTATAATTTATTTGACTGTATTTTGTGAAGTATGCTACAAATGCCTTTATGGTTGTTAAGACTTGATTATGGTTTTGTAGTGAAGAGAGGGCATTGTATTTGGTGTCAATAGTTAAAGATGTTTATTAAGAAAATTATATGTTTTTTCATAAATTTCATGGCCACCATATGTTTGTTGAAAAACTGAAACAATGACTTTTACCTAATTTGACAAATGCTTTAAAGCATGAATTTTCTTGAATTGTTTGAAGTATGGTGGTCCAAACTTTATGTTATGTAAGAGAATACTGTAAATGATATTGAATGGATTAGATACGACTTTCAAGTCTTGGTATGACGATACCAATTCAGATAATGCCATAGTAATAATGCAAAATAGAACAGAAAGTAGATTTTCATTAAGAAT
This sequence comes from Capsicum pubescens, assembly GCA_030864215.1. NCBI lineage: Eukaryota > Viridiplantae > Streptophyta > Magnoliopsida > Solanales > Solanaceae > Capsicum > Capsicum pubescens. The sequence goes on along the minus strand of CM061546.1, from coordinate 244,796,823 downwards.
ATCACATTTTGAACTTAGAATGATTCATGCTTAGAATAGGATAAAATTGGGCTTAAATAGAGTGAGGTGGTTACCCGAAGAAGGAACGAGTTTAGGAAACTCATTGCCTGAAGCCTTATTTTGCTGATACGGGTTTATTACTTCCCCAATAATGATTATACGCTATCCTAGTGCCCTGGGGCAGATCAGATTCAGATACTTCAACCCTTGCGGAAAACATGGGTTGGAGGCTAGGCCATCGAGTTAATGGCGGATCCCATATTTCCCATGAGAAACTTTCAGATATGTAGGGTGTACCACCTAGCTCAAAAGTAATACGGAGCATAGAATTGCATTGAAAAGATTGTTTTAAGATTATTTGAGATTGTCCATGTATTTCAAACTATTTCATGCATAGTATTTTATGACTTGATCTCGCCTATATTATATACGTATAAATTCATTATTTTGGATTACTCTTCATACCAGTACAATTGTATTGATCCCTTATATTTTAGGGTCTGAGTCTCAGTCTAGATGCCCTTTAAAGCCATAGAGTTTTTCAGACAGGAGTGAAGTGTGCAGTTGGTGAGCCTTTTTTAATTCAGAAGGCCTATTTCTTTCCAGTCACTTGTCATTTGTTTTGTCTTAGGTCCACTGGGGGCCTTGTCCCAGTTTTAATTAGTTTGTTACCTTTCATATGTATTAGAGATTTCATAGACAGAAACAGATGATGTTTAGATATTGATGGATTTCTTTTTGTATTATTAGGATTGAACTCAGAGTATGACCGTGAATTCTGAAATGAATTATATTTCTGCATCTTTTCTTTATTATTTAAGTATTGTGCATGATTACCAGAAGTAGAAGGGAGCTCGGCCTCTATGGTTCGGATGCTCGTTATGGCTAGGGCCCGGGCTCAAGTCGTGACAAATAGGTGTTAGCTTTTTTGAGTGGGTTGGCTGGGACTGGAGCCATACTCACGATACTGGTTTATCAGCTTTAATTATTCATACAACTATTTCCATGGCTCCTATAATTGATGAAATTTCAAGAACTGATGCTTTTTCTCATTTGATATTGAGTTCGATAATGACTGGTACAGAACATTAATTGCTGGCAAAAATTTTGAAGATGAAACCTCCACCATTCTAGGGTATTTAAACTGAGGATGCCTTTGAGTTTACTATTGATTACTATAAAAGATTGCATAAGATGGGGATTCTGAAGCAACATGGAATTGAGTTTGTAACTTTCTACTGGAGAAAGATGCTAAACAATGGTGGAGAGCATATGTTGAATGTCAAAAATAAATTTTTCCTTCATTCACTTGGTAGAAGTTCCATGATTTGTTATTAGTGAAATATGTGCCATGGGCCCTCCTCAACTGCTAAAAGGATGAATTTTTGGCATTAGAGTAGGGTGACATATCGGTTACAGCCTATTATACCAAGTTCCATGCATTATCTCTCTATGCTACATAATTGTTAACTTTTGAGAATCAGAGGATTCACCTCTATATTAAAGATTTGAATTATGACCTTCAGGTATTGTTTACGCATATGATTTCAGTAGAAAAAGGGCTCAATAAGGTTTTTGACTATGTGAAGAAGTTGGGGAGGGGGAGGTGGTCACCCAAGTAGGTAAGGATAAGATGTTATCCAATAAATTTCAAACTATTGGTAATTCCAGTATGTCTTACTCTAAAGACCATAAGGCCACAGTCACTAGGCCTATTCATCCCGTCCTATTCAGTCAACCTTGGCAGCTTCTATTATAGTTCTAGCTATGGGTTCTTTTTAGGCACAGGTTATTAGGGGCCACATGGCTTCTTACTTTAACTAGTTGGACTTCTCTTAGGTAGGGATTTCAATATTATGATGTAGCTAGTCACTTTAATAGGGAGTTTCATATGAGCTAGGCAAATGCTCAGATGCAACAATAGACTCAGGCTATAGTCCAGTGGGTATATGAGGGGGAGGCAGTGACATGGAAAGTCTATAAAGAGAATGGGGAAATCAGACAGGTGGTCAGGGTGGTCAAGGAAATAGTAGCATAACGGAAAGAGCGCAACTAGTAAAAGAATTGGCTCAGATTAATGGTTGGGCTCACGGCTATGCATTTTTTAGAAAGAGTGATGCCGAGGCTTTTAATTCAGTGATTATGATCTTTCTCTGCTAATATTTTTTCTCATCTCTCTAACGTACACTTTGTAATGTTAAACTTAACGTTTCTACCTCAACTGGCAGGCAGACTCTGACGCTGGCGACGGCATAGACGAGCTGGAAGAAGATAAGATCTACCTCCCTCTCTCCCTCTCTTTCTCTCTCTCCCATCAGATCGCTCTTCCCAGTTCCTCGTTATCATCTTCCCCACCCTTTCCATTTCTTTTCCCGTCGCGACTATCGCTGGAGGGTTTAGGTTTCCCATTGGCTCGACTCGGGTAATGGGAGAGGTATCCATGAGTAGCTAAACAGGTAGATCAGATGAGTTGGTTCGACGTTCATGTCCCAGAAAGTCCCTGAAGATGCTCCGACGAAACTCAGGTGACACTCCATCGATTTAAATAATGGCCCCGTTCCAGTCGACTTTCTTATGGCAGCCAATTTTCAACATCAAAATTGACAGACCAGCAGCACGTAGGCGTACCGGTGACATCGAAAATAATATGTTTTAAAGTATTGTTCATGAGATATTTATGTCGGTTTGAAATCAAGGGTCAAGGTTTTTGAATGCTTGTTTTTGAACAATGTTTTCCAAGGATTACACATGATTATTCATGCTTTAATTATGGTTTTGAACTTGTGGGTGCATCGGTATGGTGAATGAACTAGGGAATTGTGATTTTTCCAAACTTGTTCTTATGAAGTGGTTATGACCCCAACCCCATATTGTGAAAGTGGTTTAAGTAATGAGAAATATAAGAATTGAACTATTCTTGAAATATGGCATTATGATTTTGACTGGAACTCTTTGGTTTCGTGCTTTCATGAGTTATTGCATAATTAAACCAAGGGGGTTGTAAATTCCCCCAAGTGATGAAATTATTTTGGCATATTTATGTTACCTTGCAAGTGTAGTTATTATGAGGATACCGACAATATATACCTCAATGCGTAATGTGGTTCAATGAATAGAAATATGTGATACTTGTTTTAATTAGGCTTTAATAAGGGTTGTAATGCTGAGTTATGAAAGTGGAGATCCCTAGGGATAGACACATGAAACTGCGGTTGTCGATGCGGGGCTCTATTTGATCGGGAGGTTTGATTCCCCCTTATTACGATTGTTATCATATGATTGGGAGGTTCGAGTCTCCCATATTACATTACATGATTTGGTGCTTGTGTCACCTTGATATGAAAGGAGGTTCGAGTCCCCCAAATTGCATATGTTTACCCTCTGTTTCATGTGGCCACATGCATTAGGAACTTACCAGTTGGGGGATACCTAGGCCCAAATAGCCCGTGGGTGCCTTTGTATTTTATGACGGTTGAGCTACACAATCCAGGCTAAAGTTGTAAAGTGCATGTGAAGCCATGTTCCCTATCCCGGCATATGATATATATATATATATGTGTGTGTGTATGAATTTGATTATGTGCATTGATTTTGAATGAATTGAAACTGTTGATCATGGCATTATGTTATCCTTATCCCTGAGTTACATGCTAGTATTCACCCCACTCACTATCTCCGAATACTGTATCCCCATGTGATGCAGTCACCGGAGCTAGTTCTACTTTTTCCAATGTAAAGTTAGGCCGGTTGACTTGGTTCATTGATTCATTGAGTTGTGGTGAAGTGGTGAGCTTCCATTACCCGGAAGGCTTAGGTATTTCACCATCTTTCATTCTTAGACTTGTGTTGATATGTACTTTTATTATCATTAGCATTATTATTTTAATTCTCATCTTCATCTGTCAGATTCGGGGTCATGTCCCGACCAAGACTAGTTTTAGTTCTTTATTTGGATTACTGTGGTATTGAGTCATGTTGGTCAGTTGTTTGGCCAGTCACCGGTCATCATTTATAGAAATATTTTGAGTCTCCTTAAGCTTATTGCATGCTATCTTGTTATATGTTCGGAATTTATCCAACCTTGGGGAATATTGTGTTTGGTTTGGTTAGGTGTAGGGGTGATATCTATTCTACATGGGACTTGAGATACCCATCACGGCCAGTCCCTGGTTCAGGTTATAACAAAAAAGAATCAGAGTCTAGATTTGGTATTTTTGGGTGTCCAACAAAGGCGTTCCAAGTAGAGCCTCATTTATGGGTGTGTAGTGCTCTACAATCATAGGGGAGAGCCTACGAGGCATTATGAATGTTTCCCTTTCTTGTTGTTCTATTTTTAAGCTATAGAGTCTAAGGTCTTGAATCTCCTCTAATCTCGTATGTTCACTTTTCAGATCATGCCTCCCAGAAGATCTGATGATCGTGGAAACTCTTCTAACCTATCTGATGATAATGTGGATGGATCTCATCCTACTCCAGGAGTTCAGACCCGATCTAGGGATACTGCTTCTGATTACCCTGAGGGAGCTTCACCAATTCACCCTATCCCTCTTCAGGCACACCAGGCTGGTGTATCTAATGTTGAGTTTTGCCAGTTGATTCATTTTCTAACCCAATTGGTGGCCACCCAGACTGAGCGTGTCTCTTCTATTGCTCCATCCTCCGAGGCCACTAGAGTTGTCCAATTTATGAGATTAAGTCCTCATACTTTCACTAGTTATAAAGTTGAGGAGGATCCTAAAAATTTTATTGATGAAATAGAAAAGATCTTTTGTATGTTGCATGCTACTGATGTAGAGGGTGTATAGTTTGTTGATTATCGGTTGAAGGATATAACATACTATGTTATCCTCCCAAGTATACGCTTTAATAATGACAAACTAACAAGTGCATCTTTCTTAGAACACTATGACTGCAAATATTGGAAGGACAAAGGAAGCTGGCTTTAGGAATAGAAGGACTTCAAAAATGGAAGGACATCCATGATATCCAAGTAAAATCAATCACAATGAGAAAAGATAGAAGAGTATCTCGCCAAACATATGGAGGATCACAACATGACAAGCAGATCAATCAAATATCACGAAAATGAAACAAAGATCATAATATGAAGGATCACGGCATGGCAACCAGATCAATCAAATATCATAGTAATAGTAGAAGGATTACAATCCTGAAATCATAGAATACCAACTCAATCAAGAAGAGAAGATCACAAGCACATTTGGAAAGACATCAATATCTACAAAACCAAAAATAAAAATAGATCATGGACATATCTGATATGAATGTGATCCAAAGCCGCATATGGACATATCATACGGCTACATTCCTCAATCATGGAATCAATTTACATCCTTGATTGAGAAGATATCTCTTGGGTTTCCTTATGAAGAGTAGCAACCGAAGACTATAAAAGATGAAGATCAAAGACAGACAATTTACACACAACTTAAAGGAATAAACTCAACGTGTTTCAATCTTAGTCTCACAAAGCTTTGTAACTTTTAGTTTACAATTTTTATATAAAGAGTAGGATTGAGTAAACTTTGTATCATCAACTGAAGCTGTGTCACAAGATCTGAAGAGTAAAATAAGTCTTCAAAACTTATTTCCTTTCATTATACTCGAGGCCGACATTGAACAAACCAAGAAAACTATGAAATCCAAGGGGATTGGAAGTAGGCACCACATTGGTGTTCCGAACCAGGATAAATCTTTGTGTTATTACTTTAGGTTCTATTATTTATGTTCTTAATTTTTTAAATTTAATCTGTTTATGAAGTGCACTGATATGCAAACGAGTCGACTGTGAGGAGTCAGTAGTCGACTCACAGAAGAAAATTTCAATTTGCCCCCTTTGAATTTTAATTGGTATCAGAACCAGGTTCCACAGAAAGCATTGCTTAACCATAAGTGAGCAAAGATCAAATGTCCAATTATAAAGTTTACGGTGCTCACCTACAGGTTGGTCAATCCTCCATAAGACCATCATACTTTAATGGACATCATTACTCTTATTTGAAGAACAGGTTCAGAATTTTCGTCCAATCAAATGACTTCTAAGCCTGGGTTGTCATCAAGAAGGGTCCAAAGCCGATTCTAGGACTCACGGAGAAGTCAAAGGACAAAGATAAATAATCTAGCAGTTCTAACATAGAGGACCTTGAAAGCTTCGAGGTCACCAAAGAAAAGCAAGAGGTAATTCAAACTAATGCGCGTGCTATAAGTTTTCTTTTGTGTCCAGTTAGCGGAGAAGAATACGATAAGATATCAACTTGTGAAACCGCAAAAGAAATATGGGATAAACTAGAGGTAACCTATGAAGGAACCACCAAAGTTAAGAAGTCAAAAATTGTTGCCCTGATCAATAAATACGAGCTATTCAAAATGAAACAAAATGAGGACATTGAAACAATGTTTGTTAGATTCAGTAAATTCATGTGCGAACTGAAGTCACTGAGGATGATCTATCCACATAGCCTGCAAGTCTAGAAGCTGGTCTGAAGTCTCCCAAAGAGTTGGGAAACCAAGGCTTCCATTCAGGAAGATGGAGATCTTCACAACATGACATATGACGAACTATGACGTAACCTTATTGCATATAAAAAAAAATTTATCAACAGGTTTTACAAGGATGAAAAGAAGAAACTAGTAGGCTTCAACGCTGCTCCAACCAGAGAGGACATTCTGGAAGATGCTAATAGAGAAGGAATGACCCTTATCAACCGTGGGGTCAGACAGATCATGAGACAGAGACATCAAAGATCCCAAGAAGGCAAAAATAATAAGTCCATCAGAATTAATGAGCTTTGTTACTACTGTGGAAGGCCTGGTCATTTCAAATAGAATTATGTAGAACTTAGACAACTATCATTTAAAAAGAATCAAAACTTTGGATCCTACAGTGATAAAGATAAAACTGAACAAGAAGTAAAGGCTGCTAATATGTGCTTTATGGAAATAGGTGAACCTAGAGAGGTAAGACCACACGACTACCATAACTGTAATATTTTTGAATCTAACTTGGATATAATAACTAATGAGCTCCAAAAAATCATAGATGAATATAATAAGCTCGCTCATGAAAAGTAAAGTTGTGAAGCTCGATTTAAAGAGAAATAACAAAACTAGCAAATAAAAATTGAAACGTGTCAAATTTAAATTGAGTTACTTCATGAAGAGATTGGTGATGCAAAAATAAAATTGAACAGTTTTAAGAAATCCCCAAGCTATAGTTTCGTAAGAGCAAACTCCTTCAAAAGGAATCCAAGTTCCTTATAAAGGTCGTTTAAATAAGCTAAGACCCCCTTTTCTTCTCAAGGACCCATCTTCTTTATGTATGGATAGAGATGGAACAAAGCCTATAGCTACAAACGTAGTCCTTAAAGTTTGTGGTTTCGGAAGCCCAAAGAAAGTACATCTAATCCGCAAGGACCCAAGAACACTTAGGTACCTAAACGAAATTAATTTTCTTATTTTGCAAGAACAGGTCCTCAAGAGCTATAAAAAGAAAATATGGGTCATTGACAACGGATGTTCCAACACATGACCGGGAAGAGGGAAAACTTTTCCTCCATAGAGAAGATAGATGGAAGATCAACTAGATTCGGTGATAATGCTAGAGGAAAAGTCATTGGATTCGGATCAGTGAGACTCATCTCATCATTTGAATTCACTAAATTATACCCAGTAGATAGTCTTAAACACAATATACTCAGCATCAGTCAACTATGTGGCGCCGGATTTGGAGTCCCCTTCAAAGCTGAAAACTGCTCTATCAAACACGACAAAAGAAATATATCTCTTATTGGTGAATGTGTTGATAACATTTATGTCTTAAATAGTATCGATTTTGCTGCCTTAACCCACCTCACTATGCAAACCAATGATACTTGGTTGTGGTAAAGGAAGCTCAAGCATGCTAGTATGCACACTATTGAGAAATTGTCTAGACTTGATTTAGTGAAAGGTCTGCGAAAACTCAAGTTTGAAAAGGATCATATCTGTGATGCTTGCCAATTGGGTAAGCAGACTCAAATCTCTTTCAAAGTAAAATAAATTGTCTTTACTACCAAGCCTTTCTAAAGAATCTACATGGATCTATTTGGTCCCACCAAGACCGCTAACATTTGTGGAAAAAGATATGTTTTTTTCATAGTTGATGATTCCTCACAGTTTACTTGGGTTATGTTTCTTTCACATAAACATGAGTCTTTCACAAACTTTGAGATTTTTTATAGAAAAGTACAGAGAGAAGATAGACACCTCATGACTTACGTTCATAGTAATTATGGAGGAGAATTTAAAAGCAAGGCATTTGAGGAGTATTGTGCTCAGAATGGATACTCTTAGAACCTCTTTTCACCATGGTATCCTCAACAAAATGGTGTAGTGGAGTTAAAGAATCGATCCCTACAGGAAACCTCTAGGACAAAGATGTTAGATCATAATATCCCAGATCACGTTTGGGCAGAAGCAGTTTGTACAATATGTCATGTCATCAATAGGTGTCTGATCAAACCTATTTTGAAGAAAACACCATATGAACTCTGGAGAGGAAAGAAACCCAATATTGGCTATTTCCATCCCTTCGGCTATACATATTTTATTCACAACAATGGTAATAATACCCTTGGGAAATTCAATCCATGAAGTGACAAAGGTATTTTCCTTGGGTACTCTTCCACTAGTCATGCTACAGGGATTTTAAGAAAAGAACTTTATGTGTTGAGGAATCTATGCACATTATTTTTTATGACTCTAACCACCTCCCTACATGTATAAATATTAATGAAGAATACGTGAGTAATAGACAGACTAGAGAAAATCACAGCACAACTCCAGAGCCTTCGCAGGATAAGTCGATTGTACCCCCAACAGAGTTAACTCCCACAGCAGAAAAGAGAACTCAAATATTCTAAAAGAATGGAAGTATGATGCTAGCTATCCAAATGAACTCATCATTGGAAATCTAGAAGATAGAGTGCAAACAAGAGCGTCATTAAGGAGACAAGCATCTATTACCCTTGTGTCCCAAATCAAACCAAAGAAAACTGATAAAGCTCTCAACGATGAATCATAGGTTGGAGATATGAAGGAAGAAATGGACTAGTTTGAGCGAAATCAAGCTTGAACTCTAGTTGAAAGACCAAGAAACTTCTCAGTAATTGGAACTAGATGGGTCTATAAAAATAAATTAAATAAAGAAGGTAAGTTTATCAGAAATAATTCCAGACTCGTAGCTCAAGGCTACTCTCAGCAGGAAGTTATAGATTAGGATGAGAACTTTGCCCCCATGGCAAGGTTAGAGTGAATACGAATTTTATTAGCTTTTGTCGTGTTCAAATATTTTAAGTTATATCAAATGGACGTAAAATGTTCTTTCTTAAATGGCTTTATTAATAAAGAAGTTTTTGTAAAACAACCACCCGGATTTGAAGATCCTTTATTTCCACACCATGTATTCAAGTTATCAAAAGCACTCTACGGCCTCAAACAAGCTCCAAAAGCTTGGTATGAGAGATTGAGTACTTTTCTACTAAATAATAATTTTCAAAGGGGTAAAATTGACACAACTCTCTTCATTCAAAATCTTGATTCAAATCTTCTTATGGTGCAAATTTACTTTGATGATATCATTTTGGTAGTTCTAACATCTATATGTGCAGAATTTTGCTAATTTGATGAAAAGAGAATGCGAAATGAGTCTTATGGGCGAGCTCACATTCTTTCTGGGATTACAAATAAAACAAACTACCAAGGTCACCTTCATCATTCAAGCCAAATACATGAGAGAACTCATCAAAGAGTTTGGAATATAGAAGGGAAAGGCCTATGGAACACCTATACGCCCATCCACAAGCATAGATTCAGACTTGGCTGGATAAGACGCTAATGAAAAGATGTATCGAGGGATGATTGAATCTTTACTCCACTTGACTGTAAGTCGTCTAGATATTATGTTGAGTGTATGTAAATGTGTCAAATTCTAGTCGACTCCCAAGGAGTCTCATCTTACTACCGTCAAACGAGTCATCTGATATCTAATAGGAACTCAAAACCTTAGGCAATGGTATCCCTGCTCATCACACTTTGATTTAATTGGTTAATCAGATGTTGATTTTGCAGGAGACAAAAGTGATAGGAAGAGAACCAATAGAACATGACAAATTCTTAGTGATGCCCTTATCTCACTGCATAGCAAGAAATAAACTTTTGTTGCTCTTTCAACCACTAAAGTTGAATACATAGCTGTTAGAAGCTATGGTACTCAAATCTTATGGATTATGCATCAGCTTCTTGACTTCGACTTAACTTATAAATCTATTCCTTATATATGTGATAACATTAGTTCCATTTGCTTATCTAAGTATACTGTGCATCTCTCTAGGTCTATACATATTGATATCATGCATCATTTTATTCGAGACAATGTAGAGAACAGTGATTTTTCTCTGAAATTTGTTGATGCTAAAAATCAACTAGCAGATATTTTTACAAAACCCCTGCTAAAAAAAAATTTTGCCCCCTTCAAAAAAGGCTTGGTATTCTTAGAATTAATGATCTTTAAAACTTTTTTTGCTGCGATTCTTACTATATATAAATTATGCGTTCATCTAAGTACACCTCTTATGATAGAAGAGTCATCATTGCTTTATTTTTTTTAATTCTTCTATCTGCACATTGCCTGCATATTATTTCTTTTGGATTATGTCTACGGGGGAGAAGGCAGAAACATTAGAGTAGCTTACCAATCAGGGGGAGCAGAACAAGTTTTCTTACTTATCCAATTCAGGAGTAGCAGGCTGACAGACAGGGAAGTCAACTAATGTTTACTCTTGTTGTCATTATCAAAAAGAGGGAGATTATTAGCCTCCCAAGTCTACATTTTAATAATGACAAACTAACAAGTGCATCTTTCGCAGAACACTAGGATTGCTAATATTGGAAAAACTAAGGAAGTTGGCTTCAGGAATAGAAGGACATCATAAATGAAAGGACATCCATGGTATCCAAGTAAAATCAATCACAATGAGTAAAGATAGAAGAGTATATCACCAAAGATATGGAGGATCACATCATAGAAAACAGATTAATCATATATTACAGAAATAGAAGAAAGATCACAATATGGAGATCACAACATGGAAAGTAGATCAATTAAATATCACACAAATAAAAGAAGGATCATAATCCCAAAATCATGACAGACCAAATCAATCAAGAACAAAATATCACAAGCACATTTGGAAAGGCATCAATCTATACCAAACCAAAAATAAAAATAGATCATGAAAATATCAAATATGGATGTGATCCAAAGCAGCATATGGAGATATCATATGACTACATTCCTCAATCAAGGAATCAATTTACATCCTTAATTGAGAAGAAATATCTTGGGTTTCCTTATGAAAAGTAGTAGCCGAAGACTATAAAAGATGAAGATCAAAGACATACACTTTTTATGCAACTTCAAGGAGAAAAATCAAAGTGTCTCAATCTTTGTATCACAAGGCTTTGTAAATTTTAATTTACAATTGTTATATAAAGAGTAGTATCGAGTCAACTTTGTAACATCAACTGAAGTTATGCCAAAAGATTTGACGGGAAAAATAAGTCTTCAGAACTTATTTCCTTTCATTGTACTCGAGCCCGACATTGAACGATCTAAGGAAACTTTGAAACCCAAGAGGACTAGAAGTAGGCACCACATTAGTGTTCCGAACTAGGATAAATCTTTGTGTTATTACTTTACGTTCTATTATTTACGTTCTTAATTATTTAAATGTAATAATTTTATGAAGTGTACAGTCGAGTCAACTGTGAGGAGTCAATAGTCAACTCATAAAATTTTTTAATTCATTCCCCTCTTGAATTTCATACTAGTGGTATAAAGAGTGGGAGCAACTTAGGGTCAATGATGTTGATCCAGCATTATGGGATGACTTCTCTAGTACTTTTCTTGATCATTCCTTCCTTAAAAGTTAAGGGAGGCAAAGGTCGAGGAGTTCGTGAATTTGATGAAGGGCAGGATATCAGTGAAGGAATATTCCTTGAAGTTTCATCAGCTATCATATTGTGCTCCAGAATTTGTGTTAGCGTGAGGGCTAGAATGAGGAAGTAGTGTATATGAACAAGTGGAAGAAGTAAATAAGAAGCAAGCAGCGATGAGTGAAAGGCAGTATAAGAAGTTTTGGTACTCAGATCAGGGTTGAGGTTAGCAGCAAAGTGGTAGAGATTGTAGAAAGTCGTCTAAGAAAAAGTGTGGCAATTCTTTTTCCTACTCTACGACTAGTGTTCCTTATTCAAAGCTATCGGGTGATCATCATTCTCAGTATAATAGTAGGTTTAGAGCACAGGGAGCCTAGCCTCAAGCTAGTGGGACTCGGTCAACTCCATCGTAGCCTCCTTGTAGATTCTGTGGTTAGGTGCACATGGTATTTGTGAAGAGGGGAGGAACAACTGCTTTAAATGTGGTTAGATTGTTCATATGCATAGATATTTTCCTCCTAAGGTTGCTTATGGGGAAAATGAGATTCTTGTTGCTACTTTATCATCTCCCGCACCAAAAGGTGATACTTCTTCTTCTGGATCTAGAATTGGTTGAAATTTTCTCTACTCTTTTTCCACTCACCAGGATTCTTAGGCATTCCCTAATGTTGTTACTAGTATGCTTACAATCTTCTCTCGTGATGTATATTTTCTAATTTATCCCGGGTCTACCCCTCTCTTATATGACCCCTTATGTGGCTATTTATTTTGGTTTTGATCCTGAATATATTTCATACCTCTTTTCTGTGTCTACCTCAGTGGGTGACTGATAACGCTCAAACTATAGCTCTCGTAAGAGTGTAAGCGGTCGTTGTCAAATATAGAACCCAACTGGGTTGGGTATCGATCCCATAGAGAATACTTGGTCACTAAGTAAGCAAAGATTATTAGACTTTTGGTGCAAGTCTCGTAAAAGGGGGGATTTTGTAGCGTGGAATAATGTAAACAAAATAATAGAGTAAAAACAGAAAATAGCAAAGTAAAAGAAAGAATGTTTAGTAAGATGTTTAACCAATGAGAATTGAGAGTTGGGGTTATGTCCACCTTATGAGTTATACGTCTCTATTGGCTATGAGTTATGCGGAATTCAAACATGCATGTGCTTATAGAGAATTGTATTCTATGGTAAATCCAGGCGTCTTTCGACCATCAAGGATTATTTCACTTTAACTCTTTCGAGCTTAAAGCGTATCTAACGGTACAAATTCTCCAAGAGGTTAATCCAGTTACGACACTAACTTTTTAACAAGGGTTGGTGCCCTATTACCTTGACATTATCTCTTTTCCAGACATATAACTTTTCTTTCGAACAAGTTAATGCTATACTGGCGTATTCTATGCGTTTACAACCACAAGAATTTGCATTAAGATGAAGAGAATAATGATATAAGCAGCATACGTGTCACGAATTCACAAACTCATAGCAATAGATAGTATCTCATAAGGCTTCCATAACCCCAACAGAGAAGTTTAGCTATTCATGAGTGCAACGGAAATCACAATAGACTTTATCATTATACCAAAATAAATATCTCACGTGTAGTAGGGTTTGGTATGGCGTTAGGCGTGAATTCCCTTTTAGAATAGCGGTTCTCTTGTTGTGGAAATTAAGAATTGAATAGATGAAGAGAAAGTAATTAATTGAAAGAGAATTGTTTTCGGAACTCCAGAATGAATGAACATCTCTAGCAAAATAGGGTATTTATAACACCCATATCCTATTCCTACTAGGATACTGCATTACTTAACCTAATCCTACTAGGTTAATGCATCATTATCCTAATCCTAATAAGTTACTGCTGATCCCCAAAGTCTTTGGAAATGCTGTTTTTGTCCGGGACAGATATTCCATGCGTCACTTTTGGTCCTTGGCGTCCAAGCTTTCCCTTCCTTCTTTCGTGAAGCTTCCTTGGGCGTCAAGTTATCCATAAAATGCTGAAATCTGCATCATTTATACCTGAAAACTTTCTAATCACGTTTGTTAGCTCACTTACAGGAAAAAGGACTAAAAGTGCATGAATTATGTATTTTGTCCTCAAAACTTAGCTAAAATATGGGTCAATTATAGTACTTTAGGCGTGTAAATACGCCTATCATCAACACCCCACACTTAAAGCTTTGTTCGTCCTCGAACAAAATATCATGTCCATCTAATCATCTACTTAGGGTTTCACAGCAACAACACAAAATATTCGTCAAGACAGGCACGACAATCATTAACAAAGAGTAGTTTTCTAATCACTTCTAGAAACAATTTAGCCTCCAACATAGACTCGTGATGATGGTTAATTCGTATCCAAAAGTTAAGGCACAAAGAATCATATACGACTTACCCAAAACTCATCAACCATGTGTGTCTCACAATATGTCACCCATAATTACTCACAAGTATTTCATTTTTCAAAACATGGATATAATATTATCCTTGCTCTCACTCTCACAAAGAATTCATATGTTTACAACTGATGACCATAGGCTTGCCCTTAATGTAATGCTCCACTAAATATCAGAATGCTAAGCTTAGGATCAAATAGGTCTTTACAGGTTGTAATGTAGGCTAAGGGACGTGTAGGACTATTTTGGTCAGAAATAGTGACTAAGTTCCTAAGCGCTTTAATACATCACATTATGCCATTAACACTCTCTTTTAATCAACCCTGCTACCTTTCTTTCATCTATCACCCCTTTTCACCTATTTTGCCATTCAACCATAATTATCTTTTTATTTAATCATAAACACAATTTATCTTTTTGTTTTTCTATTTCTTTTTCTTTTCTCTTTTTTTTTTTTTTATAACACACCTCCATGATAGCCACTCTTTTTCATAACAAATTCAAGTACCAATACACTCTAAGGCATCACTCTCACCCAATTTCCTCTTATTTTGTCACATGACTTCACAATTTAAAGCACTTAGGAATTTGGATCAAATTATGGTCTTGAAAAAATGGATTAGGCTACATATGAGGCTGTCAAAGAAAATGGCTAAAGGCTCAAAGGGGTTGACTAGGATAATGTCCACGGGTAGGTAAAACGAAGGTAAACAAGTATCGGTTGCCAAAGAAATGCCTAAATCATCTCCTAGACTCACACTCTTTATTTTGCTTTACACACACACACCAGGCAAGTTCTAGCATCAACCACAAACACAGAATATACTATCACCTCACACACACAAGGCACATGGTCGACTTTATTGGGAGCAGTACAGAATCTTGACCCAACAGATTAAGGAATTAAACCACACACTTATCACATAATGATTCATATTTAGAGCCTAAATGTCTCAATAGTAATGATTCTAGCACAAACTCTTGTCATAACACCATGCCGCTTATCAGAACAATTTCATGCATCAAAATCTACGACAAACAAAAAAATATGACCATAAATGTAGGCAAAGAAGTACAGCATACGAATACCAGCACCCCATACTTAGACAGGACACACTGCCCTCAGTGGAAAATAAATACGGAAAACCTGATTAGTCGGACTCCTCTTCTATGTCTGGGGTCATTCCCCCTGCGTCGGAATCATCATCAGAGTCGTCATCCTCAGAGTTTCCTCAAATTGTACCCACTTGATCCAAAAGTGCGTTGAGGTATTTGTAGTGAGGAGGATTCATCTTGCTCTTTTCTTCCCCTTTTCTGGCCTTTGTGTGAGGTGGTTGCTTTTTCTTTTCCTTGGCGTGCTTTTGGTGCCATTGTACCTGAGATTAAAATGATAGTCATGTTAGCTTCATCTCGGTAGATACAATCGACAAAAAAACAGTAGTGGCACCACCCCACACTTAATTTGTTGGCACAAACTAATTAAGTGAATATTGTCGTTACTCAGACTTCATCGATATACGTTTAGGCATTATGTTCCAACAATATGTTCAGCACAGTCATACTTTCATGTCGTCTTAACTATCCTTTCCAACTCTATTTCATGTAATCTTGATCATACTTTCATGTTTGGATTAATGCACTTTTTGAACAAGACTACTACATAGAGATCGTATCAAGTTATGGCATAGAAATAATCACAACATCTCATGCTTGTATTCAATCATGATCTTTATCTCGATGAATGAGTCATTCAAACATTCAAGCATTCAATTTTGAAGATTATGCAATTAACTTCACCATGTCGACTCCGCAAAAGTATGATAGTGTATAACAATCAAATACAAGTCGGAACAAAATCAAGAACACACACACGTATTCTTTCACTCAACGAGATGTATCACAAAAAATCAACCACATTCAAATCGCCAATACTACTTCAAGATTTAACAATTCACTATAGGCATAGTAGTGTAGTACTTACGAAATATAAAAGAAGAACAAAGAAGTACTTACTTGGTTGATGGCCTCGGAAGATGTTCTTGCAAAGTAAAAGAGCAAAAGGAAAATTTTTGAGAGATTTTGGAGAGGTAGGCGGCACTTAGGTTGAATTTGCAATGCATTTTTGTTCTAAGACTAAGGTTCTATTTATAGGACAAGCTTGGGTCAAGTTTTGACCCATTTGGAATCGGATTTGGAGGATAAAAGTGACCATAGGCGGCGCCTAATGCTTTGCCTATGCTTGGCATTGTTAGGCATAGGCGGCGCCTATGCTATGGCATTGTTAGGCATAGGCGGCGCCTATGCCATGGCATACTAGATTCAGAGACAAAATGCTTTTGCATAGGTGCCGCCTATGTTATGGCATTGTTTAGCATAGGCGGCGCCTATGCTATGGCACTCTAGAATCCGAGATCTTAGGCCATAGCATAGGCCATGCCTTGTTCGTGGCCTAGATTTACATAGGCCTTGCCTTGTTCTTTGCCTATATTTTCATAGGCAATGCCTAACCCATAGCCTTTTTCTTCTTCATTCCTAACTTACCACCTTCAACATGCAATACTTCCAAATCAAAATTTGAAACCAATCTCCTCGTTTATACCTCTTGCACCTACACTTACTCAAAAACAACAAAAACTATTAGAACGATGGGTTGCCTCCCACCAAGCGCCTTAGTTTTGGTCATGGCTCGACAAAATCTTAAGAAAACAAAACAATTAAAAACGATGGGTTGCCTCCCACCAAGCGCTTGATTTATTGTCGCGGCACGACATAACTATCTCGATTACTTAGACTTCATCGAGATAGATGGGGCATCGTTTTCTGAATGGATTCAGACGACGCTGATGCTTACTTGTAGGCATGCAATCTCCTTCGAGATGAATCTTGTGCGTACATATCCCAAGAGGGATACCAATTATATCATCAATAGTCCAACCCATAGCTCTCTTGTACTTCTTCAGAGCAGAGATGAGATCCTCTACGTGTTGTTTACTTAAATCATCTGCCACACTCACCGGAAGTGTATTTCCACTTCCCAAGAATGCATACCTTAGATAATTGGGGAGCCCTTTCGATTCTAGCACTGGGGGCTCTTCAATGGAAGTCTTCGCTGTTGGTGACGGTTGATTCTTAAGATCAAGGTCCGGCTGCTTAGGAGTATGAGAATAGGACCCTATTTCTGTTAGAGAACACATAGTTTCTTTATAATCTTCATCGTCCTTATGCTCAACATTCAGCAGCGCAGCAGACAATGGCTCAACAGTAAGCTGTTTCTCTACAGATAATGCTTTCTTATCCTCATAATGAACATCAGCTACGGAGAACACATTCATATCGCTGGGATGCTTCATTGCTTTGAATATATCAAAGCGGACCACTTCGTCATTCAACCAAAATAAAAGCTCATTAGCTCTCATGTCAATGAGCACACTTCCTGTTGCAAGGAAAGGACGTCCCAAGATTATGGGAACTTCAGAATCCACCTCGCAATCCAAAATCACAAAGTCTGTAGGAAAAATGAAGGTAGACACCTTCACCAACACATCATTCAAGATACCCACAGGTCGTTTTACCGACCTATCTGCCATCACGAGCCGTATATTGGTTGGTGTAGGGTCGCCCAACCCCAACTTTCTGTAGACGGATAGTGGCATCAAGTTGATGCTAGCTCCCAAATCGCACAATGCCTTAGAAAAATTCATAGATCCAACCGTACAAGGAATAGTGAAAGCACCAGGGTCTGCCTTCTTCTGTACTAAGGACCTTGTGGCAATTGCACTGTAATGATGAATATTATCTGCCGGCTCATAGCTTACTGCCTGCTTCTTTGTTAAAAGGTCCTTCATGAATTTTGCGTATCCGGGCATCTGCTCTAGCGCTTCCACCAAAGGAACATTAATAGTCAGTTGTTTCAACATAGTCATGAATTTACTGAACCTGGTATCATCAGCTTTCTTCTTCAGTCTCTGCAAAAAAAGTGGTGGTGGAAGGGGAATTATTTTCTCCACCACTTCCTTTTTATCTTGCTTTCGATTATCAGCCTTTTTAGCAGTGTCGTCAGCCTTCTTCTTCAGTCTCTGAGGAAAAGGTGGTGGTGGAAGGTGAATAGTTCTCTCCACCACTTTCTTTTTACCTTGCTTCCAACTATCAATCTTTTTAGGCTGCAGACGTCTAGGGGTGACGTCATGAACACACTCTTTAGCTTCTTCGGCCTCTTCACATTCTGCATCAATAACATTATCCGCTATATCATCAACCACCTGCTTGTTCTTGGATGGATTTTCCAACACTTTACCACTCCGGGTAGTAATAGCCATGCATGATCCGTCGTTCCTTGGGTTTTGCACCGTATCGCTGGGTAGTGTTCCAGCCTTTCTTTGGTTGAATGTCGCAGATAATTGACTCAATTGTTGCTCCAGCTATTTTATTGAAGTGGAATGCGAGTCAACCAATTGCTTCATTGAGG
Organism: Capsicum pubescens; assembly: GCA_030864215.1. Classification (NCBI taxonomy): domain Eukaryota; kingdom Viridiplantae; phylum Streptophyta; class Magnoliopsida; order Solanales; family Solanaceae; genus Capsicum; species Capsicum pubescens. The sequence goes on along the minus strand of CM061546.1, from coordinate 244,777,970 downwards.
ACAGATCATTTATTACCTCAGTTACTCCTGTGTTGGTTGCCTCTACTCCTTTCAGCGCTTAGCCATCATATCTTCCAGGGACATATTTCTAGAGCCAGATGCCACAGCCTCACGGTTTCCAGGAGGAACATACAAACCACTCCTATCAGTCTTATTCTTCCAACCACCTTGATCGCGGTCCTTGTATCCAGATTTATCATAATAGTTCCGACCTTGGTTTCCTTGGGCATTGCCTCGGAAACCCCCTGATTATTCAAGTAGTTCGCTTCTTCCTCATAGTCGGATTCATCTCTTCCCTGTGATACAACGGCCTTAACCTTTTCAGTCTTCCCTGATAATAAATGCTTGGTAAGAAGATCCATCTGCATTTTTATGTGAGCCATATCTTGGTCACGTTCCTCTTGTCTACGCCTCTGCTTTGCAGTCAAGCCAATAGATACGGTAGAGCTTGCTACCTCAGAATCCCTGGTATGCCAAGCTCTACTCTGCATTGTCATACGATCTAGCATATCACTTGCCTCAAGAAAAGTAAGGTCCATGAATGACCCACCTACAACATTATCAACCACTGTCTTAGTCACTGAGTTCAAAGCCATGTATAATATCTCCATCAAGTGGATGTTGGTCATCTGATGATTTGGGCACCGCATAAGCTTCTTCTTGAACCTCTCCCATGTTTCGTGGAGAGCTTCAGTTGGAAGCTGTCGAAAATTGTTGATCTCATCTCTCAACTGTGCTCTCTTGGATGGAGGAAAAAATCATTCTAGGAAAGCGTCTTTCGGTTGCCTCCAATTAGTAATAGAATCAGGAGTCAGCCCATTCAACCATAGAGTTGCCTCCCCAGATAGAGATAATGGAAATAAGCGCAGCCGAATTGCATTCTGTCCAACGCCTGGATTTCGAATGACTTGCATGTTGAGATGAAGTTGATCAGATGTATATTCGGATCATCGCCTGCAAGTCCACCAAATAATCCCTTGAGCTGCAATAGTTGAATCATGGTGCTGGTGATATTAAACTTTGCTCCAGGTGCCAAGGGCAGAGGAATAATAGCTCCTGTAGCACCAGCTCCATCCAGATCGTCATCATCATCATCAAAAGGAGCCTTCATAGCTCGGCGGTCAGGTCTCATTCTAGCTTGACGATCTCTCCTATGCATAGGTGCCGCCACTTCATCAGTACACCTAGGATTCAGTAGCTCCTCATCACCCAGGTCCTCATCATCAGGATTTGTTGCACGACCTGGGTTATCAATATTCTGTTGATGCACTTGAGCAGCTGCCAGTGCAGCTAGTCTAGCCTTCTCCTGTTGAACCGCCCTTCTGTCAATGTCACGTTGTGCATCCATTCTGCCAATAAGTTGCGGTTCAGGGTTTATGGGTAATAATGGTTGACCAGAACTTCGAGTATTTGGCATGCACTGAACAAACCCTGCAGAAAACAAAAACAACAACTAAAAGTAAAGTACGAGAATCTTTGACCAAAGGGTCTAGTAACTATCACAAACTTAGTTGACAACCGTATTCCCCAGCAACGACGCTAATTTTTTATAACGCTCAAACTACAGCTCTCGTAAGAGTGTAAGCGGTCGTTGTCAAATATAGAACCCAACTGGGTTGGGTATCGATCCCACAGAGAATACTTGATCACTAAGTAAGCAAAGATTATTAGACTTTTGGTGCAAGTCTCGTAAAACGGGGGATTTTGTAGCGTGCAATAATGTAAACAAAATAATAGAGTAAAAATAGAAAATAGCAAAGTAAAAAGAAAGAATGTTTAGTAAGATGTTTAACCAATGGGAATTGAGAGTTGGGGTTATGTCCACCTTATGAGCTATACGTCTCTATTGGCTATGAGTTATGCGGAATTCAGACATGCATGTGCTTATAGAGAATTGTATTCTATGGTAAATCCAGGCGTCTTTCGACCATCAAGGATTATTTCACTTTAACTCTTTCGAGCTTAAAGCGTATCTAACGGTACAAATTCTCCAAGAGGTTAATCCAGTTACGGCACTAACTTTTTAACAAGGGTTGGTGCCCTATTACCTTGACATTATCTCTTTTCCAGATATATAACTTTTCTTTCGAACAAGTTAATGCTATACTGGCGTATTCTATGCGTTTGCAACCACAAGAATTTGCATTAAAATGAAGAGAACAATGATATAAGCAGCATATGTGTCACGAATTCACAAACTCATAGCAATAGATAGTATCTCATAAGGCTTCCATAACCCCAACAGAGAAGTTTAGCTATTCATGAGTGCAACGGAAATCACAATAGACTTTATCATTATACCAAAATAAAGATCTCACGTGTAGTAGGGTTTGGTATGGCGTTAGGCGTGAATTCCCTTTTAGAATAGCGATTCTCTTGTTGTGGAAATTAAGAATTGAATAGATGAAGAGAAAGTAATTAATTGAAAGAGAATTGTTTTCGGAACTCCAGAATGAATGAACATCTCTAGCAAAATAGGGTATTTATAACACCCATATCCTATTCCTACTAGGCTACTGCATTACTTAACCTAATCCTACTAGGTTAATGCATCATTATCCTAATCCTAATAAGTTACTGCTGATCCCCAAAGTCTTTGGAAATGTTGTTTTTTCCCGGGATAGATATTCCATGCGTCACTTTTGGTCCTTCGTGTCCAAGCTTTCCCTTCCTTCTTTCGTGAGGCTTCCTTGGGCGTCAAGTTATCCATAAAATGCTGAAATCTGCATCATTTATACCTGAAAACTTTCTAATCACGTTTGTTAGCTCACTTACAGGAAAAAGGACTAAAAGTGCATGAATTATATATTTTGTCCTCAAAACTTATCTAAAATATGGGTCAATTATAGTACTTTAGGCGTGTAAATACGCCTATCATCAGTGACTCCATTGTGTCTAGGATTATTTATAGGGGTTGTGTGGTGTTGGTCTATGGTAGAGAGACCTTGGTAGATCAGATAGAGTTGGACATGTTAGACTTTGATATAATTTTGGGGATGGATTGGTTGCATTCGTGTTATGCGTCTCTTGACTGTCAGACCCGAATGGTCAGTTTCCCCTTTTCTAATGAGCCGGTGATTGAATAGGATGGTAATTTCCTAGTACCCAAGGAAAGGTTCATTTTATATCTTAGAGCCTAAAAATTGGTTTCTAAAGGGTGACTCTATCACTTAGTGCATATTAAGGATTCTAGATCCAAAGGTCCTTCTTTGCAGACTATTCCTATAATCAGTGAATTTTCTAAGGTGTTCCCTGATGATCTTCCTGGCATACCTTCTTATAGGTAAATTTATTTTGGGATTGATATTCTTCCAGACACTCACCCTATTTCTATTCCCCCTTACAAAATAGCTCCAGCTGAAGTAAGAGAACTCAAGGCGTAGTTGAAGGATCTTCTTGACAATGGTTTTATTTGCTCTAGTATGTCCCTGTAGGGTGCTTCTATTCTTTTCATGTGTAAGAAGGATGGTTCCCTTAGAATGTGTATTTATTACCGCCAATTAAAAAAGGTGACTATGAAGAATATGTATCCCTTTCTGAAAATTGATATTTTGTTCAATCAGCTTCAAGATGCTAAGTTTTTTTCTAAGATTGATCTTCGGTCGGGTTACCATCATTTTAAGATTAGGGAGGCGAATATCCCTTAGACTGCCTTCGTGCAAGGCGATCGTTGTCAATATATTTACCCAACTTTTGGAGTCCGGGTCAAATCCATAAGGAACAATGTGAGTGGCGATTAAACTAATTTGAAACTATAGATACAAGTTGAATTCAAATAACCGGCACAAAAAGATAAAATTGGGGTTTTGGAGATTAGCAAATAATTTTTGGTCACCTTAGTTTCAATTTGTAATCAAGAATTTACGGAAAACCTAGAATTATGTTCACTAGGGATTTTGGTACTTGACAGAGGCTACTAGTGGTTCAAGATTCTCACGGTAGGTAGGACAACAAGTTATCTTTATCGAAGTTATGCTTAAATGTCTCTCGACCTACTTAAGCATTTAATTACCTAATCCTCTCGGACTTAGGGAATTTATATTCACTGCCCAGATTTTACCTCAGGTTAACCAACCTTGTTACAACGCTGATTATTAAACGGAAGTTTAGTATTTCCAAGTCCCTGTTGATAATTCACTTCCCACTATATTTGATTTCTTTCTCAAGCAAATCAAAGCAGGTGTTATCTATCGTTTTCAACCAACAAACAATAATTAAAACATCAGAATTATCAAGAAGTCCTACCACCTTTCGAATCCTAAACACTCATCACCTTATCAAGACCTAACCCTAGATTCCACAATTCAGGTTAAAGGAATTTAGCCACTCATGACATAATAATCGAAACAACTAGATGAATTCATGCTTTGAAAGATAAACTTACCGCAAGATGAATAGAAACTAGAGATTCTCCGATTAAATCCCAAAGGAAATCCCAAAATAATGATTAAATTCTCTTCAAAGTAATTACTTTTTCAAGCCAAGAAGTTAGAGAGAGAAAATATCAAAGTATCGTGTCTCAAAACTCAAGGTTCGGGACCCTTAAGAAAACCCTAAACAACGCTTTAAATAGTTCACCCTAATTATGGAAACAAAATAATAAAATTCAGAAATTCCTCGGATTAGGTGATGCCATTAGTGATAGCCTATCAGGAGGCTGATGACTTATCACAAATGTCGTCAGCTTCCTTTATGCGTTTGGTACTCACTGCCTAACGCTGACGATAAATGGTGATGCCCTATTATCTCCTTGATGACCTATCACAAAAGTCGTCACGGCTTTTCCTCAACTCTAATGTTCTACCTTAGGCTGACGACTTATCAGCTCCTTGACGTCCTATCACAAAATGTCATCACAACTTTTAACTTAGGCTAATTCTCTATCTACTGCTGACAATGAAGCTGATAGCTTATCACAGGGATGACGACTTATCACAAATGTCGTCTGCCACACTTCACCTTTATTTACTTCAGATTTTAGCTCATTTGCTTCCATTCTTTTTGGTTCTCTAGCATCTTAGCTTCTACTGCAAAATCAAACATAAAGCAATCAAAAAGGACAAAAGTTGCTTAAGACTTCACAATTATTCTTAGTTAAAATCCTCAAATGTGTTAGCATTAGCTCACACATCAACACCTTTAACTTAAAACAATTTCTTGTCCTCAAGCAACTCAGCATAACTAAGAGAATTCAAAGAACATTTGGTAGTCAATCATCCATATCATCTCAAAACACTTTCACCATCTCCAAAGTCAGTCAATTTAAGTACAATGAAGAACACCAATGTAAAACACAGGAATCTTGAAATGGAATCAATTCATCTATAACTACCATGCATAGACCAGTATTACACTACCCTAACAAGTTAGTAATTACAAATATAACCAGCGTGCCCTCACAGAAAAGAAATCCCCCTCATCTCATATCAGGAATTATTTATGTAACCATGGGGAGAATCAAAACACTCACTCTCAGAACGAAGTTCCAATCAGTATATGCCAAGTACCATAGGCTTGCCCTTATTTTCATTTCTCAGATCTTCAGATAGGTCAGCTAGGATCACTATAGGACTTCTATTAGGCTTGTAATGTAGGCTAGGGGCTGGTATGATACTCGATGGTATTTAAAATGACTAAGCCTCCTTGACACTACACTAGCTTTTTAGGGTTTCACTCATTAGCCTTTTTCGCTCTTCTTTTTTCTTGATCACAATTATTTAGGATGGGTGCAGTCTTTTCTCAATTACTTATTATTTTTTAGAATTTTTCTTTTTCTTGCTCTTTTCCTCAACACCCAGCTTTTTATTCTTTTCTTTTATGCTACCTTTCTTCATACTCATTCTCTATAAACAGGGATCAAGGGATATTATGCACATAGGGAAGGTCATTTAGGCTAAAGTGAGCTAATATCAAAACGGCCTATGATCTTTTCCTAACCCCTATCCTTCAACCAAAGCAAGACCAATCGAGCATGTTCTGGATTTAACACATAATGGGAACTAGGTAGTATTTCACACACACACGGCACAAAGGTACATCATAAGCTACTACCCATTTGGTTCATGCAATTGTTTAGCAATGGTTATTATGTCACTAGTACTAATGCCATAACAAGATGCACAATGGTCACACATAAATGCATATCACACAGTTATAAAATAGACCTTTGGAGAGGTGTTCAAAAATCAACAAAAATATGTTAACTGCCTAAGTTACTTGTATTTCTCCTATTCAATTACAATATTTTACAACAAATCACAATATGCCTAAACATGATGGCTCTACTAGGAATAAGACTCCAGGAAAAAGAGGCATATTAACAAAAACCCCAAGAGTACATCAACACCCAAAAGTAGTCCCACCCTCAACTTATAATCATACATTATCCCCAATGCATCAAACCAAAATAGGAGAGTTAGAAATATACCTGTGGCACCATGGGTGCAAAGATTTGATGGCAATCACATAATACGAATACAAACAACAAAATACCTTGGTTTGCCTCCCAAGAAGCTCCTAATTTAGTGTTGCGGCACGACTAGGTTATCTTGACTACTCATAATTCATCAAGATACCTTAAAAGTGCTTCATACTTTATCCCTCCTCTTAGACGATTTGAATTTCACCCCCAACATAGAGTCCATCTTTTTGCCTCGATCATAGGGGGTGGTACAAAAATTAAGAAGTCAAGTAATGGATTGAGCGTGGTAAACCACTTGGCCTTAAAGTGAGATGTGTTTTTATGTTTCTTATCAAGTGTAAAATAAAGAATATAGGATTTTTGTTCCTCATCTTCACACTGTTCCACTATTTTAGATGATTCCACAGATAAGATATCATCTAAACATAATGTGAAAAAATGCTTCGAGTGAGGCCCAACTAATTCTACTTCAAAATTTACACTATCTACTACACACTCACTTTTATTCACCTTCTCAATGTCAGTCTCAAGATCAAGATAGCAATCGAGTGGTTGTGATTCTTGAGTTTTCACCTCAAATTGGCTAATGTCCCCCTCATATTCTTCTTTGTTTAGCCACTGTAATCATGGTGAGAGTGGTAACTCTTTTAGCTTTGCCCACAGCTATTCTTGATTCTCTAAGATTCATTTCATCAATTTGTTCGCTTGAATCATGACAGAACACATATCTTCAGTATGATCACTTTGACCATAAGTTATAGTAAGTAGGACAGTATCCACATCATATTGTGAAGGTCTCATCCATGCACTTTCAGGTAAATCTGGACAGCAAGCCTCAAAATATGGTCCCCCACAATAATAACAAGAATCTTCATCACTCAAAAAACCATCTATCCAGGCTCACATCTCAAGAAAGGTGTGATAAAAATAAAAATAAAATAAAAAAATAATAAAAATAAATAAACTAAACTAATATTTACAAGTTTGAATTCAAGCAAGTAAACTAAAATTCCAAACCAACTCAATAAGCCAAATTGTTCCCCGACGACGGCACCATTTTTTATAACGATCAACTTACATGTCAATTTAGTGTAAGGCGGTCGTCGTCAATATATTTACACAACTTTTGGAGTTGGTGTCAAATCCACATAGAATAATGTGAGCGGCGATTAAACTAATTTGAAACTATAGCTACAAGTTGAATTCAAATAACTGGCACGAAAAGATAAAATAGGGGTTTTGGAGAATAGCAAATAATTTTTGGTCACCTTAGTTTCTGTTTGTAATCAAGAATTTATGAAAAAACCAAAATTATGTTCACTAGGGATTTTGGTACTTGACAGATGCTACTAGTGGTTCAAGATTCTCACGGAAGGTAGGACAACAAGTTATCTTTATCGAAGTTATTCTTAAATGTCTCTCGACCTACTTAAGCATTTAATTACCTAATCTTCTCGGACTTAGGGAATTTATATTCAATGCCCAGATTTTACCTCAGGTTAACCAACCTTGTTACAACGCTGATTATTAAATAGAAGTTTAGTATTTCCAAGTCCCTGTTGATAATTCACTTCCTACTATATTTGATTTCTTTCTCAAGCAAATCAAAGCAGGTGTTATCTATAATTTGTAACCAACAAACAATAATTAAAACATCAGAATTATCAAGAAGTCCTACCACCTTTAGAATCCTGAACACTCAGCACCTTATCAAGACCTAACCCTAGATCCCAAAATTCAAGTTAAAGAAATTTAGCTGCTCATGACATAATAATCAAAGAAACTAGATGAATTCTTTCTTTGAAAGATAAACTTAAAACAAGATGAATAGACACTAGAGATTCTCCGATTAAATCCCAAAGGAAATCCCAAAATAATGATTAAATTCTCTTCAAAGTAATTGATTTTTCAAGTGAAGAAGTTAGAGAGAGAAAATATCAAAGTATCATGTCTCAAAACTCAATGTTCAGAACCCTTAAGAAAACCCTAAACAATGTTTTAAATAGTTTACCCTAATTATAGAAACGAAATAATAAAATTCAGAAATTCCTCGGATTAGGTGACGCTATTTGTGATAGCCTATCAGAAGGCTGACGACTTATCACAAATGTCGTCATCTTCTTTTATGTATTTGGTACTCGTATCCTAACACTGACGATAAATGGTGACGCCCTATCAGCTCCTTGACGACCTATCACAAATATTATCAAGGCTTTTCCTCAAATCTCATGTTCTGCCTTAGGCTGCCGGCAATCTTGACAACATAACAGCTCTTTTACGTCCTATCACAAAATGTCATCATAATTTTCAACTTAGGCCAATTTTGTGTCTACTGCTGACGATGAAGCTGATATCTTATCACAGGGCTGATGACTTATCACAAATATTGTCAGCCACACTTCGCCTTTATTTACTTCAGATTTCAGCTTATTTGCTTTCATTCTTATTGGTTCTCAAGCATCTTAGCTTTTACTGCAAAATCAAACATAAAGCAATCAAAAACGATAAAAGTTGCTTAAGACTTCACAATTATTCTTAGTTAAAAACCTTAAATATGTTAGCATTAGCTCACACATCAACAATACCCCAACAATATTTATGGATCGTATGACTCAAATTTTGGTATATTCTAAGAGCAAGGTGTATCATGTCGATCACCTCCGCCTTGTGTTGCAGAACCTAAAGGATCAATATTTGCATGTAAAGTTCTCTAAGTGTGAGTTCTGGTTGAATTTTATGACTTATCTGGGATATATTGTTTCAAGTGAATGGATCATGGTGGATCCACAGAAGGTTGCGATGGTTAAGAAGTGGCCTAGACCCACGACTTCAACTGATATTTGAAGATTTTTGGGTTAAGCCGATTATTATAGAAGATTTATGGATATTTTATCTTCTATTTCTACCCCATTGACTAAGTTGAATCAAAACAAGGTGAAATTCTTGTGGTTTGATGCTTTAGAGAGTAGTTTTGAGAAGGTGAATCATAAGTTGACTTCGGCTCAGGTATTGACTCTGCTGAGGGAACTTATGATTTTATTGTCTATTATGATGTGTTTTGGGTAGGCTGGGTTGTGTGTTAATGCAACATATCAAGGTGTTTTCATATTTTTCTTGACAGTTGAAAGTTCACGAGAAGAATTATCCAACTCATGATTTGGAATTATTAGTTGTGGTGTTTGCACTAAAGATCAGGTGGTATTATTTGTATGGGGTCCATGTTGATATTTATTCTGATCATAAGATCTTGTAATACGTGTTCACTCAGAATGAGATCAATATAATGCAAAAGAGATGGCTTGAGTTGCTAAAGGACTATGACATGAGTCTCTACTATCATCCAGGTAAAGCTAACGTGGTTATTGATGCTCTTAGAAGGTTGTCCATGGGAATATTTTCTCATATGGATGAGGAGAAGTGGGAGTTGGTGAGGGGTATTCATCTTTTATCTAATCTCAGAGTTCATCTCTTGGATTTTGAGATTGGTGATGTGATTGTTCAAGAGATGGCAAAGTCATCTCTTGGAGCGAAGGTAAAGGAGAAGTAGATGTTAGATCCTATTTTGATGCAAATCAAGGATGATGTAGGTAGGTAGAACATGATGATTTTTTAAATTGGTGGTGATGGTATCTTGAGATACAAAGGCAGATTATGTGTTCCTGATGTTGATGGGTTGTGAAGAGGGATTTTTGCCGAAATGCATGAGTCGATTATACTATTCATCCTAGTTTGATGAAGATGTATCATGATCTTTAGATGATCTATTGGTGGAGTAATATAAAGCGGGATATGGGAATTTTGTGGTTAAGTGCATGGTGCGTAAGCAAGTAAAGGTAGAGAACTTGAGGCTCGATGGACTGACTTAATAGATTGAACTTCCAGTATGGAAATGGGAGATAATTAATATGCATTTTATTATGGGTCATTCACAGTCTCTCCTGTAGTTTGATTTGATTTGGGTCATCATGGATGATATGTTGTGGAAACATGGAACTTTCGATACTTAAAACAAGGAAATTATGCTTGTACTTAGGTTATTTTTGTTGATATAATTTGGTTTGTTGCTTGTTACAGATGAAATAGGTCTATAATAGTGTTGGGATGAAATTTAAAGAAAAGCACCATGACTGCAAATGATACGAGCCACCATATGATTCATCAACACAACATATGACTCGTACGTTGACCCGTAAACACAACAAAAGAAAAAGCCAAATAGAGAATCTAAGTATAGAGAAGATACGACTGGCGCATCCGTGACATAAGATGAGGATATAGGTTGTATAAAAAAATTATAAAGAGAAAAGAAACCAAGAAAGAAATTTAGAGTTGAAGTCTCTAACAAATACGAGTCAGAAGTTTGAGTATGACTCGTATGATCCAACTGTAAGTAGACCAGTGTCCAATCTTGGAAAGATAGAAGTCCTAGGTGGATACGAGTGAAGGCCACGAGTCGTATGATAAAGGTACGACTCATTTGCAGGATCGTAATAAGAACAGAAAGTTGAAACTTGGAATGTTAGACACTGTAGTGGATACAAGAGGCACATTATGACTCATAAGAAGACCTTACGAGTGGTCGAATGAGTCATACCTTATGCTGACATTACTTTTCTTTTTCTATTTTATTAGGATTTCTAGGTTATTCTGAGATACTATAAATACCCTAGGGTTTATCTTTTATTAGGTTACACTTGTTAACATTATTCTTACTACTTTTACATATTTTACAATTATTCTTGAGATTTTAGGTTATTATTCAATTGAAGACTTTGGATTTTATTCATCTTATTTTCTGCAATTAATTACATGAATTCTCATTGATTGTCATAGTTTGTTGCATAAACATGAGTGGCTAATTTCCCTAACTAAGGTTGAGGGAACCGTGGCCGATTAGCTACGTAAAAGAGGTGGGATATTAATCTATTCTAAGGTTTATGCATGTATCTTAATCTTTTTCACCATAATTGACCTCAGAGCTACTGCAGAAGCTGGGCTTCTGGGGGATAGCTTGTATTTGCAAACGTCTTCACAAGGTAGTTTGTAATTAGGGAAAGAGAATTAAGACAGTAATTTGAGAATCACAACCATATTATCATTCCATCATCTGATCTAATCAACTTGAGACTCAAAAGGTGAAGGTTGAACTTAAGTCCTATACAAGGAGCAACAAGGCGACACCCTAAGAGTGTTTATAATACATAATTTTTTACTTTATAAGACAGTTGATAATACATAACTTGTTTACTTTACATGCAGAACAACAAAATAGGTGGGTTGAACATGAGAAATTTATAGAGTTGAGAATCCAGGGGGAACATAGTCCTAGTGTTCGTCTTTTATTGTTTACAACTCAAAACATTCTAGATTCGGTCTCTAGTTACTAATAATTCTAAAATTTCCCCATTTAATTTTTGCACTACTCGTGAATTGCATCAAGTTAATCAATTGTTAAACATTTTCCCTTTGGGATCAACCCCAACCTATTTGGGTTACTCTATTTAGCATCGACCACAACATACTTCTTTTTGAGGTTAGTTCTAAGCGACATCTAATTTTGGTGCCATTGTTGGGTATCGACGATTTGAATAGCTAATTGAATTGGTGAAGTTCATGGGTTTTATTTTCTATTTTTTATTTGGCATACGTCGGTGTATGTCAAACACTAGGAGAAGAGGCAATCTCTTACTCCCTTTTGATTCAAATCCTGAAAGAATTCTTCAATCACGAGAAGAATGTCAAGTCAAGTTCGTGATTGTATTTCTACTAGGGTTCAAGACCCTCCACTTCCACTTATTAATCTCAATGCGGCACTCCCGTGTGTCCCAGGTAATCCACATAATATAGCAGATTTACAAATGTAATAGTTAATAGCTACTGCTGAGGAAGAGACAAGAGAAGCCAAAGAGGCCCGATTAGCTAAAGAGGTTGGGTTAGTTCAGAAAGGAGGAATAGATAGACCACGTAAAGTAGCCGAGCGTAGACATAAAGTTCAGAGAGGCAGAGCTCCATTAATTCCTATATATCAACACTTTCACCCATACAATGATTAAGAGGATATGAGTTATGTTGAACTTGCTGAGACATGAGTCATCATTCCTCCTGCTATACCACCTAATGTGACATTTGATATTACTAGCGCTATGATCTAATTGTTGAATTTGAAGGGCTTCTTTTTGGGATCAGGTACTGATGATGCGAACATGCATCTTGCTAATTTTACTAGGATCTTCACATTATACACTATTCCGGGTGTGGATCAGGATGCTTTGATATTGAGGTTGTTCACATTTTCATTAATAGGTGAAGCATCGCTATGGTTAGAGAAACTTCTAAGAGGATCAATCATTATCTAGAATGAGTTTTGTAATAGTTTTTGAGAAGATTTTTCCCTCCTTCAAGGATGCTACAGTTGAAAGATGAAATTTATAACTTCAGACAGTTACCTGTAGAATCCTTGTATGAGGCATGATTTAGATTCAAGAAGAAGTTGAGCATGGTACCTAATTAGAGGGTCAAATTTTTTGTAAATCATCTATAGATCACTGAATGTCAGTTCTAGAGCAATGGCAGATATGATTTCTAGAGGTGCATTCATGTGTCTTTGGTGGGATGCTACGTAGGATATGTTGGATGATATTTTGGTGACCAATAAAGATTGGCATACTAGAGATGCTGAGCATGGTGTAGGTACATATTCTATTAGAGCTTCTAATTATTATGGAGCTTGTCAGGATTTGGTAGCATAACAGGTTGCACAGCTTCAAATTGATATTGAGCTGCTTATGAAATAATTCACAAAAATGTGTACTGAGAAAGTGAATGCAGTTGTGGCATATGTATCTACTTCTAAACTTTTGAGATTGAATCTAAAGATGAAGTAAAGTATCTTAATTGTAGATTGGAGGATTTCCAAGCCCAAGGGCAAGGGAATCTAGGTTGAAACAATTATAATGAAAAATATAGAGATATATTTAGAGAGATTTAGTAAGTGGCGGCAGAAATATGACTACAAGGAGAAGAGTGAAAAGTATGTTCCACTAGTTAGCCGAGAAAATGAGTCTAGAATAGAGGCAATATTAACGAAATTGGTCAAAGGGTAAGAAAGTCAAGAGAGCGGTCTTAAGGAGATTAAGGTAGATCTGTCAGGGTTGAATCAGAAAGTTTTGTCACATACTACCGCAGCCAAACAACTGGAGCAGCACTATGGCCATATGTCAGACATATTAAACTAATGGCAACTGGCACTCTTCCTAGTATCACGGTTGCAAATCCATTGAATGATGGTCACTGCCATGCCATTACCACTCAGAGTGGTAAAACAACTATACATCCTCCTGTACCTACTATTGATTAACAATAGAATGATGATGATTCTATTGAGGTGAAGAGTAGTAGGAAGCCAGATATAAGAGAAGATAAGGCTTGGGAGCTTGTTTTGAATCCCATCCCGAGACTCGTCCTCCTTTTCCTCAAAGGTAAAAAGAAAAAAAGAAGAGGGTAACTATTAGAAGTTCTTGTCTATGTTAAAGCAACTATCAGTCAACATCCCACTTGTAGATGCATTTGAGAAAATGCCAGGATATGAAAAATTCATGAAAGTGTTGATCACCAAGATGAGGTTAATAATTTATGATCTAGTCGACAATATTCATCATTGCAATGTTGTTGCTACAAGATTATTGGTGGAGAAGAAGGAGGATCCTGGTACTTTCATCATTCTTTGCACCATTGGATATTTAAACTTTACTTTGGAGCATTATGTGATTTGGGAGATATCATTAACCTCATGCCATGTGCAGTGTTTAAAAAATTGTGGTTGGAAGCTCCCAAACCAACCACGATGAGACTAGTGATGGTAGATAGGACTGTGAAAAAACCAGTTGGGTATTCTATATGTTGTGTTGGTAAAGGTGGCTTTTTTACACTTTCCTATTAATTTTGTGATATTATATTATGAAGTGGATTTTTTAAGTCCTAATTATCTCGGGAAGACCGTTCTTGGATACAGGAAGGATGTTGATTGATTTAGATCTAGGACATCTGATGTTGAGACTCAATGATGAATAGGTGACATTCAGTGTATGGAAATCCATGAAGTAGCCTGAAGAGTTAAGATTGGTATCCCTGATTGATGTGTATAATAAGGAAATGGATTCATTCTATGATGTTTATTTAGTGAATTGGGATAATGCTTCTGATGTTGTTCCTATTGAAGAAAGGTTGGGTGTTAAAGATCTAGCAGTTGTGATCATGAACATTGATAGTGATGGCATTGATGAGTATGATGACATGTTGTGTGCACTTTATGGGATTTGTTCATACACTTATACACCAAAGAATATTGATTTGGATTTAAAGAATAGAATTACTCCACCCGCTCATCCATCCATTGAAGAGCTACCGCTCTTAAGTTCAAGGCCCTCCCTTCTTATTTGAGATATGTATTTTTAGGTGCCAACAATACCTTACCGATAATTATTACAGCCGATTTGACTAATACAGAAGTGGAAGCATTGTTATCAGTATTACAGAGGTTCAAAACAGCCATTAGTTGGGTCCATTACAAATGTAGTAGGTATCCTTCCTGGGTTCTATGCTCATAAAATTCAACTTGAATAGGATTGTATTCCAAGTATAGAACTTTAGATTCGACTAAATCCTCCTATGTAGGAGGTAGGGAAGAAAGAGATAATCAAGTAGTTAGATTTTGGTGTAGTGTATTCCATTGCTGATAGCAAGTGGGTCAGTCCAGTACAATGTGTTTCGAAGAAAGGCGAGAGTACTATTGTGCCTAACAAGAAGAATGAGTTAGTACCAATAAGGCCAGTCATAAGGTGGAGAGTATGCATGGATTACAGAAAATTGAATATATGGACTCATAAGGACCATTTTCCCATGCCCTTCATAGACCAGATAATGGATAAACTTATGGACAGAGGATGTTACTATTTTCTTGATGGGTACTCAGGCTACCACCAAATCACTATTGCACCTGAGGACCAAGAGAAGATGAATTTTACATGTCCTTATGGGACCTTTGCATTCAGGCATATTCCATTTGGTTTATGTAATGATCCAACCACATTTTAGAGATTTATGATATCAATCTTCTCTGACATAGTAGAAGACACCATCGAAGTGCTTATGGATGATTTATCAGTCGTTGGTGATTCTTTTGGTGACTGCCTAGTTCACTTAGAAAATGCTCTTAGGAGATGTGAGGAATGCAACTTGGTACTTAATTGGGAGAAGTGCCATTTCATGGGAAAAAAGGTATTGTTATTAGGCATAAGATTTTTAAAAAGGGAATATAGGTTGATAGAGCCAAAATAGAGGTGATTGAGAAATTACCTAAACCAATTTCTATGAAGGGGATTTAGATCTTTTAAGGGCATGCAGGATTTAGTAGGCATTTTATCAAGGATTTGTTGAAGATTGCTAATCCTCTTTGCAAGTTTTTTGAGAAGAAGGTGAAATTTGTTTTTGATGAAGCATATCTGAAGGCTTTTGAAAACTTAAAAGAGAAGTTGGTGTCGGCCCTAATCATTGTCTCTCGATTGGTCCTTGAATTTTTAGGTTATGTGTAACGCAAGTGGAGTGGCCTTAGGTGCTGTCTTAGGTCAAATAAAATAAAAGATCCTTCGTCCCATCTACTATGCCAACAAGGCACTAAACACTACTTAAAAGAACCTTAAAGTGACTGAATTGGAGTTATTGACAGTGTTTTGTTCCCTTGAGAAGTATAGGTCTTACTTGATTGGGACGAAGGTAGTAATGCACACTAACCATGAGCCATTGCGGCATTTGATAAAAAAGATATATGCAAAACCTAGACTGATTAGATGGGTCTTATTACTGCAAGAACTTTATTTCGAAGTCAAGGACAGAAAAGGAACTGAAAACCAAGTTACAGATCATTTGCCTAGACTTGAGGAGGATGCTATGTAGAAAGTTAAAGATGGGGTCGATATTGATGGCAATTTTTTAGATGAGTAGTTATTGGCAGATTCTCGAGATCTAACTCCATCATTTGTAGATTATGCAAATTATCTAGCCAGTGATCTAGTCCTAGAAGATCTTTCCTTTCAACAAATAAAGATGTTTATGCATGAGGTAAGGAAATTTTTTTGGGATAAACCTTATTTATTCAGAATTTATGTGGATGGAATTATTCATAGATGTATACCTAAGGTAGAGATGATGAGCATACTTGAGGCTTGTCATTCCTTACCAGTTGGGGGTCAGCATGGAGGAACCTGCACAACCAACAAAATCTTGAAATATGGGTACTATTGGCCAACAATCTACAAAGATGCACATGCTATTTCTTCTGCTTGTGATCAATGTCAATGCGAAGGTAATATTGCTGGATGCCATGAACTTTTGACTCCTATTTTAGAATTGGAATTGTTCGACGTATGGGGTATAGATTTGATGGGTCCTTTTGTGAGTTTGTTTGGCATGAAGTATATACTTGTGGCTGTGGATTATATTTCTAAATGGGTAGAAGCAGTTGCGCTCCCCAATAATAAAGCACATAGTGTCACCGCATTCTGGAAAAAATGTATATTTTCTCGATTTGTCATGGAACATGCTATCATTAGTGATAGTCGGTCATATTTTTGTAATTATGTACGCAAAAGTCTGCTTGAGAAGTATCGAGTGAAACACAAGGTGTCAATACCTTATCATCCGTAGACTAGTGGACAAGTTGAGGCGTCCAACAGAGAAATCAAGTCCATCTTGGAGAAGACAGTAAATGCCAATAGGACTAATTGGTCACGTAAGCTAGATGATGCATTATGGGCTTACCGAACAACTTTCAAGACCCCCATCGGTTCTTCTCCTTATTAGGTTGTATATGGCAAGGCATGTCACTTGCCTATTGAACTTGAACATAAAGAAATATGGGCTTTGTAAAAGTTGAATTTTGAGCGGCAAGATGCAACAAAGGCAAGGATGAACAACATTAATAAGTTGGATGAATGCCCACCCTGGGAGTATGAATGTTCTGCACTTTACAAAGAAAAGATGAAGCTGTATCATGATCGTAAGATTGAAAAAAGGATTTTCTAAAAACGTGACCAGGTATTGCTCTACAACTAAAGGATTTTCTTATTTCTAGTTAAATTGAAGTCTAGATGTTATGGTCCCTTTACTATGCTAAGAGTGTTTCCATATGGTGCTTTGGAATTGAAGAGGGATGGTGTAGCCCCGTTTAAGGTGAATGGGAAAAGAGTAAAACACTACATGGGTAACACTAAGGAAATAAATGTGATTTTTGAATTGGACCTTGGTGAAGTCTAGTAACCAAGGTAACTATGTTGTGTTGCGATGTTAAATCAAGCGATGCATAGGAGGCAACCAATGAGTCTAGTTTGTGAAATTTTAGTATCCAACTTAGCCACATTTTTTCGTGACAATAAATCAAGCACTGCATGGGAGGCAACCTATGTTTTGTACTTATTTATTCATATGGTAATATGTTTGTTCAGTGTGCAGGTCTAAAGATTGTAGAAAAATCTAGAAAAGTCTAGGTGGTTAGGTCATACGGACTCTTCAAAAGTGGTTTCTTAATGGTACGACTCATTAGTAAGAGTTGTAAGGACCTGGGAGATTATACATAAATAGGTAAATGTTTCTAGAGTCCTTACAACTCTCAGAATGAGTCGTACCCTTAAGGTACGACTCATCATATTGAGTTGTATGGACTCCAGAACCCATGTAATGTTCTAGGTCTTTACGAGTAGATGAACAGACTCATAAGCCTGGGTACCATTTATACACATGACTCATACCTAATCTTACCAAGTCAGGGGTCGCGGATCAACCTGGCCCAGCACTTGATTTAAAATAAAAAGGGCACTCAATACGGTTACCTGATACCAAAATATAAACCCATCTTTATTTTTTGTTGATTTTTGAGCTCCCAACGCACGAAATCACTTTGAATCACTTACCAACTAGATCGTATCCTTCATATTGCATAAATTAAGCACTAATTTAGGGAAGAGAAATCACAAACTTGAGCAACCTAAATTCTCAACTACTCAAGTAAGTTATTGAACACAATTTCTCTTTATTTCAAGTTGATATTTCTAATGAGATATATTTTAAACTTGCTTTAAGTTGAATTTACTTAAGTGTTTCCATTTGGAAACCTAGTTCTTAGGATTTGAGTTGAAAATGGATATTAGGGAAGAACTGGAAATGTTGTGTTGAAATTGTCTGGTTTTGGACTAATTTGGGGATGGTAATTCTTTATAATGTTAAGGGTAGTTTTGGAATTATGTATTGGAGTCAACTCAGAAGTTGAACTCCTATGTTGCAGTGGATACGTAACCCCTTACGACTCATACCCATAAGTAATGAGTCAAAACAAGACTCATACCTACTGATAACAAAGAAGTCTAATTTATTGTAGATTCTGGTATGGGTACAACTTTCTTATACGAGTTATATCCAACTCATAAAACTCATACACATAAGTTGTAAGGACCTGGGAAGAGGTCATATTTTAGAGTTTAGTTTCTGACCTACTTATGAGTGTTGGTAATGAGTCATACCCTGATCATACGACTAGTAAGGAGGACTCATAAGTATACTAGTGAACATTTATGTAGACACTAATTATCATAAGACTTGGTTATATGAGTCATACCCAGACGATACGACTCTTACTCCCAAGTCGTACCTTGTATAGAACATGCACACTGAAATTTATTTTCCTATTTTTTGCTTCATTTTCCTTATTTTATTACTACTGTATGTGTACAGTCAGTTACCATTCCTCCCAAAAGTGCGTAAGCTTCAAAACAAGTAGCCAAGAAGGGCACCAAAGAGACCTATGTCACAAGTTCTGAGTCCACAGAGTCATGCAACAGTAGCGGTGACTTAGTCAAAATCACATTGAAGGGATAGGTTGATCCAAGAGACCAGAGAAAGGCTTGGGTAAAGAAAGTAGTCACTCTGGAGGATACACCACTAAGAGGATCCAGAAAGAAGAATCCCCACACTTCACCACCCCAAGCACTATCCTAGTCTGAAGAGGATAATGGTAATGATGAAGAAGTGTCAAGCTCAGAGGAACTAAGCCCAAAGAATGCTAGTGTAGAGGAAGTGGATGATACTCTGATTGATAGACATGACCCTCCATTATATCTTACACCTACTCTAGTGCCCACCGTTGAATGGTGGGGGTACCTCGATATGCAGGACACATATATTGTTGGTTTGAGCAGACTCCAAAAAAGAAAAATCAAATGGAGTCTGTACCTTGAGCGGAGATTGACTACGACTGGGATGACTGAGTTGCCCAGATTTAAGGCTCAGTTCAGGCAATATGGCTTCGAGTGGTTCACCAGAGTATTCGCAGAGACAGTATTCGCAGGGGTAGCTATGGAGAGGTGGTGACCCTATTTCTTTGTTATTTATTTGGGGAGTATGGGTTAATATCTTCCCACACACTATTCAATATTTTTGTAAGGACCATACTATTATTCTCTGGTGAATACGAGTGAGATGGAGTACCAATTGGAGAAGATGAGAAAAATTACTCAAAAACAGCTGAGGATGGATGATAAGATAAGCCACTTCAGGTGGATAGCTAGTTTGATAGTGTTAAATGGTGAATATACAATTTGGGTAGTTGGAGGACACGTGAGTGGTCTCCCAGAATCTAGATAAGAACATTCTCAACTTTGATTCCAAAGTGTGGTGGATACTGGCCTGACACAGGTTATGCCCCACTACAGGGGACAACATATTTAGCCCAGTTCGGGAAACATTGATAGTCGGATTCATGGTCGGATATTCTTAGCTCGGGAGATGAGAGATCGAGCTATAGGTGGAGAAAAATTATTGCTTACTAATCCCTGTATGATTACATGATGTTTTAGTAGTGGGGGTGCAGGAACTCCCTGATATTTATGAGATTATAGAGTCTATAAACACTATGGACTTAGAAATGATCATAGATGTAGCCAACCCATTATCTAGGAAGGTAAGGAGAGGAGAAAACATGTTAACAGAGATGTACCAACAGAGCATTTAGGTTGAGACTGCTGAGGCTGCTGAGACAGGTGGACAGACTAAGACCACATAGACTTCTAATATTGTGGGAACATCTAGTGCCCTACCTTTGGTCCAGTCTATACCACCTCGACCGAGAGTTATTCTAGATGGTTTTATGATGATCTCATAGGCCATGTGGGTTGATGCAATGACATTATTGGGCATATTGAAGGCCAAGGTCCAAAACATGGAAAGGGGAGTAAAGACCTGAGTTGACACGTAGTTTGCAAACCAAGATAGACGGGTGCATCTGATATTGGATGCATTCGAGTAGCAAATGATCCATCATCTAGGTAGCAGCTAGATCATGAACATTAGAGAGTTCAAAGAAGAAGTATCCAAGATTAAAAAGATGATGAACGAGTTATATGACTGACTGGTTATCCCTGAGCCCATGGTTATGACAGTTGTGCCTGAAGTCCATATTGTTAATATTTGGGCTATTCCAGACTTGGTAGAGAAGATAACATAAACAAAGAAAATAAATCATTAGAGTGTGTAAAAAAAAGCATTGAAAAAAGCTAAGAGAGATAGCCTATATAGTGAGCAGGATCGATAGGTAAGGGTCTACATGCGGGAGCTGGTAGTTTGAGATCGAAAGTTATTGATGCTGAGGGAGGCAGTTATATAGACCCACCAATTGATGTATCACTGAGAACACCAGCCAAAACTGGTTCTACTATTGTTGGCGTAGTCCCGGTAGCTGAGGGGCCTATAGATAATGATTGTGGGACCTAACCTGAGGGCCCACATGAGTATGTTGTATAAGATGATGCCTTGAGCATCCAGGTATGTTACCGATCTCGTGTAATTTATTTTTTAGATGCATTATGGATAGTGCATAGGCTTTAAGTTGGGGATGGGGGTGTACCAAGGTCGCCACAGGCTATACTTGCCATGCTTCGAAACCCATGGCCACAATCTGAAAATAACTTGAAGAACTGGCATATTGTGTTTTTTTTTGTGTTTTCATTGTGTATTGTGTGCTGGAAATAGCTAAAAATATGAGGAGCAGTTGTATTTATTGTAGTTTATTTGTTTTAAATAATTATACTGGAAACTGTCTGATTTGAAAAAAATTATGTTTAAAATTTGATACCCCTCCTAAATTTTTGTGGTAACTATGTGATATGTATATGTGTGTGAGACATCTGTTAGGATTAGGAATAGAACAAATAGGGCCGATAATTACATAACTAGGTA
Organism: Capsicum pubescens; assembly: GCA_030864215.1. Lineage (NCBI taxonomy): Eukaryota > Viridiplantae > Streptophyta > Magnoliopsida > Solanales > Solanaceae > Capsicum > Capsicum pubescens. The sequence goes on along the minus strand of CM061546.1, from coordinate 244,756,270 downwards.
AGTAGTACTTAGCAATGTAACCTTGTGCGAGTGTGTATGGGGTATTACTGAGTTCTCGGTGTATCGGGATCTAGAACTTTCCCGGTTTCTTTTACCTAGGTCCAGGATAGTTGAGTAGGAAATGATCATAGGCTATTTTTATTTTAAGTACACTCGAGCCTAAATGCCCAACCAAATGAATTATGAATCCCTTTGTTCAAAATGTTTGAGCCTTAACTGACCAAATTTTTGTTTTACACCGATTTCACCTTCCCGTGTCTACAATGAACCTATATTGGCCCTAGTTCTCCTTATACATTGTGCACCTCAACTCGGGAAAATCACCTAAGTCATAGATAAGGAGCAATAAGGGAAAACCCTGAGACTCATAAGGTAAAGGTTGAGATTTATCAAAACATTCACAAGATGGTTGATAATACCTAACTTATTGACTTTACATGCAGATAAATAGAATAGGTGGATTGAACATGAGAAATTTACTGAGTTAAGAAGCTAGGGGGAACACAGTCTTAGTGTTCGTCTTCTATTGTTTACAGCTCAAAACATTCAAGATTTTGTTACTAGTTACTAATAATTCTAAAATTCCTTAACTTACTTTCTGATATTCTTATGAATTACATCAAGTTAAGAAACTGTTCAACATTTTCCCTGTGAGATCGACCCCAACCTAGTTGGGTTACTGTATTTGGCATTGACCGTAACATAATTATTTAGAGGTTAGTTTTGGGCGGCATTAGTGGATAGGATGAGTAAGTCTGCTCATTTCTTTACCGCGAGGACTAATAACTTTTTTGAGGAATATGCTAAATTATTCATTGTAGGGATAATGTATTTTCATGGTACTCTAATTTTCATCATATATAATCGGGGTACCCAGTTCTCATCTCACTTTTGGAGTTCATTCCAGTGAGGATTGGGGACTTAGGTGACCCTTAGTACTGCTTTGCACTAGCAGACACATGGGAAAGTGGAAAGGACAATACAGGGTTTAGAAGATATGCTTCAAGCATGTATTTTGATTTTTGTGGTAGTCGGGCTGACAACTTGCCTCTCATTGTATTTGGCTACAACAACAGTTATCACTCTAGCATTAGTATGGCTCCCTTTGAGGCCTTATATGGTAGGAGGTATAGGTCACCTATTAGGTGGTTTGAGGTTGGAGAGAATAAGTTGTTGGACCTAATTTGGTTCACCAAGCCATGGAGAAGGTGAAGGTGATTTGGGACAGACTTAAGACCACCAAAATTCCTACACGAATATGAGGCGAAGGTAGTTCGAGTTCAGTGTTGGTGATTAAGTATTTTTTAAGGTGTCCTCCATGGAGGGTGTGATGTGGTTTGGTAAGCAGGGGAAACTCAGACCCCGTTATGTTTGTTCGTACTTGGTTTTGAAGAGGGTTGGTAATATTGCATGTGAATTGGAATTTCCCTCTTTCTTGAGCTCCATTTATCCAGTGTTTCATGTTTTGATGCTGAGAAAGTGCGTGGGTGATCCTTCTACGATTTTTCCTTTAGAAATGATGGGTATTTCAGATTCATTATCATATGAGGAATTCTCAGTTGAAATTTTGGATCTGCAAGTCCATCGATTGTGGACTAAGGATGTGGCTTCAGTAAAGGGTATTTAGAGGAACGAAAAAGGTTGAGGAAGCTATGTGGGAAGCCAAGAAGGATATGAAGTTCAAGTATCTGTTCTTATTTTGCATTTCGGATAATCGTGTTTGTGGTATATGTATTCCTTGGCATTTTTTCTGACTTTGTTAAAGAAAATGGCAATTTCCTTGGCATCTTTGTTTTATTTCTTTATTAAAGGTAAGAGTAGTTGTATGTGGAGTCAAATTGTGCTAATAAATGCCTTGTCCTATCATTTGAGGATGAATGATCCTAAGATGGGGAGAATGTAACACCACGGGTTTTCGGTCCTTGAAAATTTCTAAAATTTTATCTCCATTGTCCTGAATACAACTCCTCTGACGATTCATAGAGAGTCATGCTGGATTGTAGTAACTCAGTCACATTTTAATTAGAACAAGTGGCTTAGTATTCTGCTCTTAATATGAGTGGCTCTCAATTTGTCGTCAAGACTTCTTACGAGTTGTAAGGATCAAGTTGTAAGGTGTACAGAAAGTTTGGCCCAAGTCACTGTCTTCATTATGACTTGAGTCCACTAGTCGTAAAGACTCATGACAACTTGTTATGTCCCAATCATAGGGTGTTCCGAGAGTCATCCCAATTTTAGTTGTCTTGAGCATGAGAAGTGGTTACGAGTCATTAAGTGTGGTGACGATTTCTGGTGTGAATTGTAGCCAGACCAGTATGGGGTCTTGGTGGTTCTGTATTGACTACGACTCCTTGTGATAAGTCGTAATGTATCCTTATGAGTCGTATAGTAACCCGTAATCACTGATGACTAAATTTCAGTTTTTAAATTAAGGGTACTTTGGACAGTTCTTTCCTTACCCAATTAAAACCCCATGTCCATAAAGCACTTAAGGGGTTATATTTCACCCTTAACGTACTCAAACACTTCCAAGATCTCTCAAGTTCTCTCAAGCAACCATACTTAAGGTTTCTAAGAAGTAGACCATCCAAGGGCTCAAAGGTTGAATTCCTTCTGTGAAACTTGATATTTCAGGAATGTTGCTCTTCCCTTATTGTTAATTTGTAAAAATCATATATTTTAAAGTATAGTTCATGAGATATTTATGTCGATTTGAAATCAAGGTTGATATTTTTGAATGCTTGTTGAACAATGTTTTCCCATAGATTACATATGATTATTCATGCTTTAATTATGGTTTTGAACTTATGGGTGCATGGATATGGTAAATGAACTAGAAAATTGTGATTTTCCCAAACTTGTGACTTTTGAAGTGGCTATGACCCCCACGTTATATTGTGAAAGTGGTTTTAATTATGAGAAATATGGGAATTGAACTATTATTGAACTATGGAATTATGATTTTAAATGGAAACCTATTGGTTCATGATTTCATGAGTTTTTGCATAACTGGACTAAGGGAGTGGTAAATTACCCCAAGTGATGGGATTGTTTTGGCATGTTGATGTTACCTTGCAAGCGTAGTTGGTATGACGATACTGACAGTGTATGCCTTAATATGTAATGTGGTTCAATGAATGGGAATGTGTGATACTTAATTTAATTGGACTTTAATGAGGGTTGTGTAGCTGAGTCATGAAAGTGGAGGTCCCGAAGGACCAACAGTGGAAACTGCGGTTGCCGATTCGGGGGTCTATATGACTGGGAGGTTTGAGTCCTCCTTTTTACTATTGTTATCATATAATTGGGAGGTTCGAGTCCCCTACATTACATAACATGATTTGGTCTCATGTCACCTTGATATGCAGGGAGGTTTGAGTTCCCCATAGTGCATATGATTACTCTCTGGTTCGTGCAGCCACACACACTAGATCCCTATCAGCTGGGGGGGAGCTGGGCCCATATAGCCCGTGGGTGTCTTTGTATGTTATGATGGTTAAGCTATATAATCCAAGCTAAGGTTTTTTAACACATGTTAAGCCTTGTTCCTTATCCTGGCATGTGATATATATATATATATATATATATATATGCATTTGAGTATGTGCATTGATTTTGAATGATTTGAAACTCTTGATCATGGCATTATGTTATCCTTATCCCAGAGTTAGATACTAATGTTCACCCCACTAACCGTCTCCGGACGCTGTATACCCATGCGATGCAAGCACTAGAGCTACTTCTATTTTTCATACGTAGAGTTAGGTCAGTTGGCTCGGTTTGTTGAATTGTGGTGAAGTGGTGAGCTTCCATTCCCCGAAAAGCTTAGGCATTTCACCAACTTTTATTCTTAGATCTGAGTTGATAGTTAGTTTCATTATTATTTTCATTTTTATTATGATCTATCAGAGTCAGGGACATGTCCCTACCAAGACTGGTTTTTGTTCTTTATTTATAAGGCTTTGTTTGGATTACTGTGGATATTGGGTGATTTTGGTCGATTGTTTTGCCGGTCACCGTTCGTCGGTTATAAACATGTTTTGAATCTACTTAAGCTTGTTACATGCTATCTTGTTATATGTTTGAAATTCATACGACCTTGGGGGATGTTGTGTTTGTTTTGGTTAGGTGCAGGGGGCGATCTCCGGTCCATGTGGGACTTGAGATACCCATAGCGGACAGGCCTTGCTTTGGGTCATGACATAGCAGTTGACAATAATGGTTAGTAGCGATATTGGTTGTGAATCGTATTTGTGATGGTTGAGGTTGTTGGTGGTTAACAATGATGGCAGAGGTGGTTAGCGGTGGTGAGTGGTGATTGTAGATAGAGTGGTGGTGAATATTATCCAACACAAGAATGCCTCTTAAGGATATTATGACTTAGTTCCATATCTGAATGATTAATACCTATTAAAAGCTAAAATCTTTTTAAAAAAACAAATGCACTTAATGGTAGGTATGAACCATTCAGATTCAGACCTCCATTAAGTATAAACAAATGAGGCCTAAATAAACTAGTTTTAGATATTAAATTGGTTTCCCCAATATATTAATATTTGTTATAGATTAAATCTAAATAAGCTATAAAACTAAATTGCATAAAAACTAATAGTATGCATATACTAATATGAGCAACTTCTCCATACTCAAATTTGAGTCAATTTTAAAGTATTTAATATTATAGAATAATTAATTAATAAGTATTTGAGAAAAATAATAAAAAGATGATTTTGTCTGTTGCGGGGACTTTTAATAAAGGGAAAAAAGTTCAAACAATATTTTTAAGGTTGTTCACACTTTTAATATATTGTAGATGTTGTTATGACCCAAAAACTAAAGGTCATGATGGCACTTATCACGTCTGAGCCTTGATAAGTAAGTTATCACCCAAACTGATATGAAGTATAAAGTCGATACAAAATCCCAAGGCAAAACTTCTAGAACGAAGTTGAACCATACACATACTATAGTAGTGGAAGTCTAAAATCATAATAAATACCACAAACTATCCCAAAATCTGGTGTCACAGTGTAAGAACAATCTAAATATATCTCAAAGTCTAAAAATACAACTGATAATCCAAAAAGGAACATAAGTCGGTCTTCGAATTCAAAAAAAGACATAAACTAGAGAGGATGGAGTAGGAGGTTGATTCTAAAAGCATAGAGAGGCCACTACCTCAGATGTATCAAATCACTGCCCAAACTCAGCTGTCGCGCGGCATACTCGTACTTGGATCTGCACCGAAAAGGAACAGTAGGGATAAGTACAGTATAATTGTACTCAGTAGGTATCATAGGTTGACTGAGTAAAGTGAAAAATAAATATATAAATACACACTATGGGAATGTTACCTATAATCAAAAAATGGCCCAAGCGGTAGCCCACACCATCTCCACTAACAGTTCTAAATATATCACATACACTAGATACAAATACGAAAGAGAAACACAGAATAGATAGATATCAAGTCAAACATGTAGTAATACACAGAAGGGATTCTGCACCACACCTAGATTTTCACCGAAAGGGCACAGTAGGGATGAGTACGGTCCACTTATACATAGTAGGTATCATAGGCCGATTAAGCAAAGTAGAAAATAAAGTATATGAATACATACTATGGGCACGCCACCTGCAATCAGAAAATATCCCAAATGGTAGCTCACATTGTCTCCACTAACAATTCTAAATATTTCACATACACCATAAACAGATACGAAAGAAAAATATAGAATAGATGCATATCAAGTCAAATAAAAAGTACAACACAGAAAATACATAATGTATGAAATGCAATGAGAATAATAATGATGATGATGTGATATGTCTGAGGTGATCACATAACCTCCGTATATACTTACTGAGCAATGCTCCCGAGTTAGGACCTTTAGAGGGTTCGCAACCCATATACAATCTCAATAACCAATCCCACTCTCAATATCCATATCTCCTCTCTAACTCGAGAACTATGATAGAGGGTTTTTGAACGTGTCACAATTCTCTCATATTTCCACAATGGTACCAATGTCTTATGTATGATATGAAGATGTAATGCTCACAATCAAACAAAAATAAGAATCTCAAATCCAACCAATTTACACACACTTGAGCTAAAAATCCACTAATTAGGCCAACCATCCATGATTGAATATAAGCCATGTACTAATAGAGCAAAATATGCAAGTAATACATCATTGATATCACATAAAACCCAACTTAAGAAATTCTACCCAAAGCTAGGAGTATCAGATAAAACCCCACACAAGCCACACATAGCAATTATTGTCTCAACACACCAATAACAACACATAATCCTCCACATATGCACACAAAAGTTTTTAACATTATTTCCATAATTCATTCCTATACCTATGGCATGCTTTTACATAAGATATTAACTACTCAGCCCAGTTTGAAGAAATTTAAGACATAACCTACTTCGTAATGCTAAAATTCAAGAAAAAAAACCATTCACATGAATCTTTTCACCTCTCGAACGGCCCTGGAAAAAACTAATACATACAAATATAGAATCTACGCGTTAAAAGGAAGTCAATGATACCCATATTGCCTATTTTCAAATCTAGGTCGAAACAAACCACGAAAATAGGTTTTTAAAAACACGGGGTAAAACCAAAATTTTAGTTCATAAACAAATTATTCATGATTAAAGGAAGCCATAAAAGAAATCCCAAGTGAAAATTTGTTTAAAATGAGGTTTATAATGAAGAAAAACTATTTTTATGCCTTTCGGGCGAAAATCCCCAAATTTAACCTTTGAAATCACGAAATTACATGTTTTAGATGACAAAAATCAAAGTTAGATAATTGAAATAGTGATTTGGAGCTTACCCAAGCTTGAGAATGGAAGATATCTCCAAAAAACTCTAAAACCGAATCTCAAAGTCTCAAAATGGAAGAAAAATTAAAAAAAAAAATTATGATGCCAAGCTCGACCGCTTAAGCAGCCAAGCGGCCAAGTGTCGCTTTAGCGTTACCTGCGTGCCAGTAAAATCCTCTTTAGCAGAGCAGAGACCGCTTTAGCAACCCCAGCTGGTGAGACGGGTCACTAAAGCAACCGGATCACCGCTTTAGTGGCCACCGCTAAAGCAACCCAAGAGTCGCTTTAGCGGTTGCTCCAGCTAGGCGGTGCACCGGCTGGGAATTGAAAAATTTTCAATTCTCTGCGGACCCCTCAGGATTCATATGAAATTCCAAGAACACAAACAAACTATGGTACCTATCAAATTCGACATTCTGGACTCTATAAAGGCATCATATTTTCAAAAAACAGATGTTTTCACAAAATTGACCCTCGAGACCCAATTTCATAATTTCTCAAATTGAGGATTGAAATGAGATACAAAAGCCATAAAATCACACCAACCATGCTACCAACCCCAAATTGACATTTCAGATCTGCCGGTGCAGTCCGTTTTGCCATCCGACACATAATAAACAAATGTTGACTAAAGTCAACTATAAGCCCTTTTTAACCTCTAAAAACCACAAACTTGCACAACTCGCATCCAAATACATTAAGAACCGTGCCAATCATCCCCACACTCTAGAAACATCAGCTAACAACCATGAGAAAGGGTAAAATTATCAAATCACATAAAAATAAATAATTTACAAAATAAAGTCCTTATAATATCCACCACTAAGAATCTAGTTCATCATCGAACTAAAGGCAAGGGAAGTACCCGAATCAGCAAAAAGCTGGGGATAACTACTACACATGTTGGACTCAACTTCCCAAGTAGCCTCGTCTATAGGTTGGTGTCTCCACTGGACCTTAACTATCAAAATATCCCTAGAATGCAACTGTCTAACATCCCAGGATAAAATTGTGACTAGCACATCAACGAAGGACAACCTCTCATCCAACTGCACTAAATCCAAACGAATGAAATGGAACTCATCCAAAATGTAATGTCGTAACATAGAAACATGAAAATTTAGATGAAAAACTGATAAATCTAGGGGCAATTGATACAAGACAACAACAACAACAAACCCAGTGTATTCCCACCAAGTGGGGTCTAGGAAGGGTAAAATATACGCAGTCCATACCGCTACCTCCGAAGAAGTAGAGAGGCTATTTCCGATTGACCCTCGACTCAGGAAAAAGATATTAAACAAAGTCGTCATAAAAACATGAACCATGATGGATGGCATAACATAAATAATGAAAGAGGAATAATACAAATAGAGATCAAAGAAATACGAAATATGAGATATGCGAGCAATATGAAATACAAAATAGGTAGTAAGAAATAAGAAATAGGACCCCCACCTATTAGTGACATACACTCACAAGCCCAATGACACCCACCCCACCCAAACTCTCCTGGCAAGAGTCTCCTACCTATGGACATAGTCCTAGGATTACTAACCCAGCAACATAAGGGCTCTCCTAACTACTAGCTACAACTAACACATCTACACTAGCCTTCTACCCTTATCCGCGACCTCCACGCCTTTCTATCTAGGGTCATGTCCTTAGTAAGATAAAGTTGCTTAATGTCATGTCTAATGACCTTCCTCCAGTATTTCTTCGGCCTACCTCTACTCCTCTTGAATCCTTCCAAGGCTAGCCTCTCACACCTATAAATTGGGGCATCCGTGCTCCTCTTCATCACATGCCCAAACCATCTCAGCCTTCCTTCCCGCTTCTTCTCCTATACCGAACCCACTCTCACCTTCTCTCGAATAATCTTATTTTTATCTTTATCCCCTCTAGTAAGACCACACATCCAATGCAATATTCTTATTTTCGCCACCTTTAATTTTTGAATGTAGGAGTTCTTGACTGGCCAACTCTTCGCTCTATACAACATGGCCAAACGGACTGCCACTCTATAGAATTTGCCTTTAAGCTTAAGGGGAACCTCCTTATCACACAACACTGCTGAGGCGAGCCTCTACTTCATCTTACCCGCTCCAATACATTTAGAGGTATCCTCACCAATTTTGTTTTTTCCCTAGATCATAGACCCAAGATACATAAAACTATCTCTCTTACAAACCTCCTGGGAGCCAACCTCATCACCACTTTATCCTCCTGCGTTAAGTCAGTAAACTTCCATTCTATATACTCCGTCTTGGACCTACTCAACCTGAACTCCTTAGATTCCAAGGTTTGCCTCCTGACCTCTAATTTCTCATTCACAGCCCTCTGCGTCTCATCAATCAGCACTACATCATTCGTGAATAATATACACCAAGGCACCTTACCCTGAATACTTTGCATCAACACGTCCATTACTAATGCAAACAGGAATGGACTAAGAGTCGATCCCTGATACAACCCTGTCTCAACTGGAAAATGCCCAGAGTCTCCTCCTGCCATCCTCACCTAAGTTTTCCCTCCATCGTACATATCCTTAATAGCTCTGATATACGTCACCGATACCCCTCTTACCTCCAAGCATCTCCAAAGAACCTCCCTAAGGACTTTGTCATACATATTCTCCAGGTCAATGAACACCAAGCGTAAATCCCTCTTCTTCTCCCTATACTACTCTACCAATCTCCTCACCAGGTGGATTGCCTCTATCGTTTAGCGACCCGGCATAAATCCAAACTAGTTCTCTAAAATGGAAACGACCCTCCTCAATCTCCGCTCAACCACCCTCTCCCAAATCTTTATAGTGTGACTCAACAGCTTAATACCCCTATAGTTGTTGCAACTCTGAATTTTACCCTTGTTTTTATATAAATGAATCATCATACTCCATCTCCAATACTCCTGTATTCTCGCAGTCTTGAAAATTTCATTAAACAACTCAGTCAACCACCTTAAACCTTCCCCACCAATATACCTCCAAAAATCCACCAGAATCTTGTTGGGCCCTGTTGCCCTACCCCTCCACATCTTACAATAGCCTCTCTGACCTTCTCAACCTTAAAATATCTACAGTAACTAAAATTACGACACTCTTCCGCGTGTTCCAGCTCCCCTAACTCAATGCCTCTGTCTCCCTCCTTGTTCAACAGTCTATGAAAATACTCCTGCAATTTCTTCTTAATGTGAACATCCTCTCCCAAAACTCTACCATCCTCTCTTTAATGTACTTTACTTGGTCCAGGTCTCAACACTTCCTCTCCCTAGCCTTAGCAAGCCTAAACAACCTATTTTCCTCGCCTTTCTTCTCTAACCCTTCATACAAGCTCTCAAATATTGCTGACTTAGCAGCCGAAACTGCTTGCTTAACCTCCTTCCTTTCTACTCTGTAAACCTCCCTATTTACCCGTTTTTCCTCTTTATTTTTACTCTTAATCAACTTAACATACACCCCCTTCTTAATCTTCACTTTCTTCTTAACTATATCATTCTACCATTAGTCCTCCTGATGCCACCCTGCTCGAACCCTCGAAATACCCAACACTTCTCTAGCAGTCTCCGTGATGCAGTTGGCAGCCCTATCCCACATAGCATCCACGTCCCCCCATATTTCCACACCCCCAATCCTGTCACCTTCTCATCTATCTCCAACGCACTAACTAACATTAAGCCACCCTACTTAATTCTAGGTCGACCCTCCCTAACCCTTCCCTTCTTGCTCTTGTTGATAATCAAGTCCATCACCAGAAGCCTGTGCTGGGTTGAAAGATGCTCACTCTGAATGACTTTACAATCTTTACATAAAGACCTATCCCCCTTCTTTAGAAGCAAAAAGTCAATCTGAGTCTTGGCTATCACACTTCAGAAGGTGATCAGGTGATCATCTTTCTTCGAAAAGATCAAATTCACTACCACTAGCCCAAAGTCCCTCCTAAAATCAAGCAGAGAAGCTTCCTTAACATTTCTATCGCTGAAACCAAAACCTCCATGCACATTGCCATAGCCTCCCGGTAAAACCCTAATGTGCCCATTGAAGTCCCCTACTATGACAATCTTCTCCGAGCTAGGCACGCTTCTAACCACCTCATCCAAAGCCTCCTAAAATCTCTCTTTCACCTCCTCCTACAAGCCCACCTGCAGCGCATAAAGACTACACGCATGAAGCGTAAACCCCCCAATGACCAACTTAATCCTGATCAGCCTATCGCTGACCCTCTTAACCTCCACTACCTGCCCTCTAAGATCCTCATCCACTAAGATGCCTACTTTATTTTGACTCCTCTCACTCTTTGAATACCACAGCTTGCACCCATCCACATCCCTAGCCTTAGACCCTACCCACTTAGTCTCTTGAACATATGCAATATTAATCCTCCTCTTCTTAAGAATCATCACTAGCTCTACGGACTTACCCTGAAGGATCCCTATGTTCCAAGACCCTACCCTAAACCTATCTTCACTCGCCTCTCGCCTACCTCTATCACCCCTCACCGAACCAGCCCTAAAACTCAACCTAGAATCCACCCCCAATGTTGTTTCTACACCCCTTCCTAAAATCACCCTCATCCCCAACCCCCTTTGTCATGACCCTATTCCACCATCAACCCCCAAAGCTACTACTCAAAAACTAAAGCAAAGCCCCAATCCGACACACAAGAAAACAATGCAGCAGTAGGAAAAACAGAGGCACGCACAAAATACACTATCCAACCTAGCTGCTTGAACAACACAACAAAAATCCAATAATAGGGGAAAAAAGCTAGCCACAAACTATAAACACAAGAAATGGAATAGTACAAAGAAACTAATCTATAAAGAGTAATTAAATTTGTAAGGAGTAACTAAATAGTAGATAAAAGAAGTAACTAAATATCAAAGTTTAGATGTCACCGGGGTACTTTTCCGTGTTGCTGGTTCCAACAATTTTGATTTCAAAATTAGTTACCAGAACGTGGTCGTTGGTGTGTCGCTGGAATGTCGCCTAAGCTTCGTCTAGGTATTTCCAGAAATCTAGATGCCGGTGTTTTTGTACCAGCCTATTTTGATCGGACTTGCACCGTTGCCAGAGTTGAGCCAGTAGAAACCCTAATTTTATCAGTGATAGTAGAGATGAGAGGGACAAAGAGGGGGAGAAAAAGGGGGATAAAGAGAACTGGGGAGAGAAAAAATGAGTAGCCCTTTCCTGTTGCCGACGTATCTATGCCGTCACCGGAATTAGAGTTGGCCAGTCAGTCGGTGAGAATATGACATAAGTGAAAACATCAAAATACGTGAAAAAACACCTAAACTAAGTGAAAATGACAAAATACGTGACAAAACAAACTAAGGATAAAGGAGATAGAAGGATAGTTAGATTGACATAAATCAAAAAAGAGAGGACAACCAAAAGGTATATTAAACCTTAAGACCTTCCTATCGATTACCAATAAACACCAACCTCTTATGAGGACCTTACGGGAATGGAATCCCGAGAAACCCACGTTTCTCAACAACCCATAAGCTCTCAACAAGCTTAAAAACAAATACTCGCAAGTGTAACTCAATTCATCATTCATCAACTTCCTTCAAAATAAAGAGGGTCTTAGATATTTATAAGCCAAAGGTCTTTTATTACAACTTGGCCCAAAAAGTGACCCTAAATGCAACTTGGGCCAAAAAGTGATGCAAGAGCCCAAAAATAATGCAAATTGGTGCCTTTGCTCTATCGAAGCCCAAGCTATCATCCAAATGCGGTGTTGCTCATTATTCTCTCGGAGGATAGCATCAAATGAAGCTTCTTAGATGCTTCAAGCTATCATCCACACATGATATTATTCTCATGGGAGCTTAAAAAGGGTACTCCAAACATGTCTTGGAATCCTTGAGATAGTCATGGCTTGGACTCCCTTGTGTTTGCCTTAAAATATATTCTCAAAAGTGTTAATTCCAATTTGGATTGACTCAGCAATGCTTACTCATAAGCTACCTCCCCAATAGTCCAAAGAATCTCAAAAGTCCTAATATACCTGGGGCTAAGCTTTACCTTCTTCCCAAATCTCATCACGTCCTTTATGGGAGAAACACAAGGGAAAACTCGATCACTAATTAAATCTTAAAGAACTAAGTCTACGATCTGCATAGTACTTCTTCCTACTCTAAGTCACTTGAAGTTTATCCTTAATGACTCGAACTCTATATAAAGAATCACGAAGCAAGTCCATAACTTGAGGTCTAGTCTCAAAAGCCTTAAACCAACTAAATGGAGAGAGATAACACCTACCATATAAAGCCTCGAAGGGCCTCCAAAGTCCATAACACAAATATGGAGCATTTCATCCAAAATTTAAATAGTCTGTTTTGAGTGGCCATTGGTCTGGGGGTAAAAAGTTATGCTAAGATCAACCTAGGTGTCCAACTCCTCCTGAAATGTCTTTCAAAAGTGAGAAGTGAACACTAAACCCCTATCTGATATGATAGACACTGGTACACCATGGAGATGAACTATCTCAGAAACATAGATATGGGCCAACCTCTCAACACTGAAGGAAACCTGAATAGGGATGAAATAAGAAGATTTGGTCAATCGTTCCATGAAGACCCAAACGCTGATAGAACCACGACACGTATAAGGAAACCTAGTCACAAGGTCCATGGTGATCTATTTCTGTTTTCACTCGATAATGGGTTACCTTTAAAGAAAACCTCCAGGCCTCAAATAATTGACCTTCACCTGCTAGCAACATAGGTAATAAGCTACAAAATCTGATACATCCTTCTTTATACCACCCCACCACTAGTGCTATCTCAAATCATGATATATCTTCATCACTCTCGGATGAATGGAATACCTAGAACAATGAACCTCATAAAAAATCTACCTTACCCACTCACATATAAACTTGACCTCCAATCCTCAAAATTCCATCACAACCAAATAAGGCTTCCTTAGCCTTGCCACTCTACACATTATGTCAAATCACATTTAACCCAACATCATCAAACTAATGAGCCTAAATTTTCTCAATCAAATAAGTTCTAGCTTCCACAAATGCCAAAGTACTCCTATGTGTCAAAATATCAAGCCTAACCATAAGGTTAGACAAGGACTGAACCTCTAAAGTCAAAGGCCTCTCCTGGGTCAAAAGATGCACCAGGCTACCCATACTAGTCAACTTTTTCCTCAAGGCATCTGTAACTACATTAACCTTACCCAGATGATAGATAATAGTAAGGTCATAATCCTTAAGAAACTCAAGCCAACGGTGGTGCCTTATATTAAGGTTTTGCTGGGTGAAGAAATACTAAAGGATATGGTGATTCGAGAAGATCTCAAAATGGACTCCATACAAATAGTGCCTCCACAACTTTAAAGCAAATACAACCATGCAAAACTCCAAACCATGGGTTGGGTAATTCTTATCATGGGGATTCAACTGATGAGAATCATACGCAATCACCTTGCCCTTTTGCATTAACATAGAACCTAACCCAACACCAGAAGCATCACTAAAGACGGTAAATCCTACGCCCTCCTTGGGAAAAGCCAAGATAGGAGCTGATGTTAATAAATCCTCGAGCATTTGAAATCTCGCCTCACAAGCATTAGACCACTAAAAGAAAATCTTCTTCTAAGACAACTTGGTCAATGGGGATGCAATAAATGAAAAACCCTCAACAAAGCACCAATAGTAGCCTTCTAAAGCAACAAAACTCTGAATCTCGATAGGAGAAGTAGGCCCATCCTAATCACGAACTATTGCAATCTTAGATGGATAGACAATGATACTATCCTTGGTCTCAATGTGGCCTAAGAAAGAGACAAACTCCAACCAAAACTCGCACTTGAAGAACTTAGAATATAATTTCTCTTCGTTCAATATCTGAAGTACAATCTATAAATGTTCCTCATGATTGGCCTCACTCTTGGAGTAAACCAAAATATCATTTATAAATAAAATGAGAAAAAAATTGAGATAAGGTCGAGACACTCGATTCATCAACTCTATAAACACGGCTGGGGCATTAGTCAACCCGAAAGATATGACCAAACTCATAATGGTCGTACTGAGTCCAAATAGTTGTCTTTGAAATATCCAAAGTTCTAATCCTCAACTATTGATACTCGAAACTCAAATTAATTTTTGAAAACACTGAAGCACCCTGAAGTTGATTAAACAAACCATCGATACGGGAAAGAGGATACTTATTCTTAATTGTAGCCTTGTTAACTATCGATAATCAATACACATACGCATAGACCCATTTTTTTCTTCACAATTAAGACATGCACACCCCAAGGTGATACACTAAGATGGATATATCCCTTATCAAAAAATTCTTGCAATTGATCCTTTAACTCCTTCAACTATATTGGGGCCATCCAACAAAGAGAAATAAAGATGAGATTGGTGATAAGGTAAACATAAATGTCAAAGTCAATAGCATGATCTAGAGGCATACCAGGAAAATTTGTAGGAAAGACATCCATGAACTCGCGGAAAATACAAATAAATTCCAATAGAGGCAGCAATTAACACTAGTAACATGAATATAGGCCAAATAAGACAAACATCCCCTCTCTACCAAGCGACAACCTAAAAAATATATATGACTCTCTTAGGACCCGAATGAAGTGCACCTTTCCAAACTATGATTGGCACACCCAACAAAGCTAATGTCACGTTCTTAGCATAATAGTCTTAAATAACATTATAAGGAGCTAACCAATGTATACCCAATATAATATCAAAATATACCATATCTAGGATAATAAGATCTACCTAATTCTCACGGCTAGAAAAAGTGACAACATAAGATTGGTGCACCTAATCTACCACTAAAGAGTCTCTTACAGGGGTAGATACACAAATAGGCATGGCAAGAGGCTTACTAGTAAAATTAAAATACATAGAAAAATATCCATACAAATAGGAAAAAGTCGATCCCTAATCAAATAACATAGATGTAGATCAAAATCAAATAGGGGCGATACCTGTGAAAACAACATTGGAAGCCTTTGTCTCTGGTCTGGGTATAGTATAGCATTTCCCATTTCCATTACCTATTTGAGTAGCCTCATGACCACCACCACAGGCACCACTACCTCTGCCTCGCATACCTCTATTAGTGTCTTGACCTATTTTAGGATTACTTTTTACTATCGATATAGGAGTAGGCCTGAAAATACGATGGGAACAATCCTTAGACAAATGGACAAACTCATCACACACATAGAGAACTATGTAACTGACTCAATAGGAGGAGGTATGATTGAGATAGAACGATCATCCTTGATTGATACCTGACCACCTGAATCTGTTGAGCTAGAAGACCCATTATGTTAACCCTGCAAAAGATGTCTGCACTAGTCTGCCATGATATTCACAGAAACATCTATAATCTTTATGTCATAATCTGAACTAGGGACTGCCCATGACATTTATCTTAAGTTTACCAAGGACTCGAGACCACCCTCATTACCTACTTGGAAAGAACCCGACACACCTAGCAGTGGATGAATTCTGAATATATAATAGGATAAAAAAGTATAATCTCAAAATAATTTGAGAGTACCAACAACCAACCCAACCACGGTAATCTACAAAACCTTTAAGCAATACCAATTATCAATTTATGTTAGGATATTCCCTCTACGATAGCCAAAATAAATCCAAAAAGGAAATAGTCTATGACATACTAAACAAAGAAGTAACGGGCCTTCTAGAAGAAAAAGGCTCACTACTATAAGCTGAAATACAAACAAATTTAAAATGACCTATCACTGCACAGAAAAAGTAGAAGTGCCTTCATATCCTACATTGTGTGGGGATATAGAGTCTGGGGATGGTTAGGGGGTGACCACTAGCATGTAACTCAGGGATAGGGGATAAAATAATATCAAGTTAAATCAAATTTAGAACAATGTGAACCACATCATATATATATATATAAATAGCATATGGGGACAGGGAATAAGGCTTAGCATGATGTAAAACATTATCCTAGACTATGTAGCTCAACCATCATAAATTGGCACCCACGAGCTATATGAGTTCAACTCCCCCTACTAAAAGGTCCCTGGTGTATATTAGCAGCACGAACTAAAGGTATCAAGGAAGACCAGGGAATTCCCCAACCCCACATCAATCCTAGATAGAACTATATCAATAGTGTGAACCATGGACAAGGTCATCAAGACTAACTCTCACGTCGGCAGACATGAGTTTCAAGTATAAATCATTCGAGACCCACAACTTCACGGCTTAGCTAAATAACCCCCACTAAGCGCAATTAAAATAAGTTTCACACATCCTATTTATTACCAAGGAACTATACATTAAGGCACACCACAGATATCGTCATACTATTTTCCTTTCAAGCTCATAATTTTGCCATTACAATTCCATTATCTTGGTGAAATGCCTCAACCCCCTTTGTTTATTAAATTAAAAAAATAGACAACAAGGCCTTCAAAATCCATGTTTATTGTTTATCCATTTATTCAATGCAACAGTGCAGATGAGTAAGTCAAACCAAGTGACAATTCCATAATTCAAAGTCATTTACACAAGTGGCTTGAGGGAACACAATCATTCAAAACCAATTCCAATTTAAAAACATCCACTAAAGAGAAATACCTTGAACCCTATTCCAATTCCCACACCCATGCACCCTATTAGTTTTAGAACATTTAATTCAAATCATAAGCAACTTATAAAAAGCCTATCTACCTCTTTTGAGGTAGTGGTATGGACTGCGTACACTATACCCTCCCCAGACCCCACTATGTAGGAATATACTGGGTTTGCTATTGTTTTTGTTATATAGACAACTCATAAAAAACATGGGAAAATAGTTCAAGGATTAACCATTCCAAAATCCTCAACCCATATAAATACCTAGATTAAAATCCATTTAAATAAACTACTTAAAACACAAGATTTTCATAAAATAAGATTTAGGGAAGAGTAACATGACTGGAAGTTTCACAACAATGGAGAGAAATCACCCTTGAGAGCCCTAATTGACCAACTTCTTGGAAACCCTAAGTGTTCTTGACCTTGGGGATTTGAGAGAGTTTTAGAAGTTGTTTTGATTTATTTTGGAGTGATAATAATACCCTAAATGATTTTTTAAGTCGTGGGTCACGATTGGGGAAGAAGGGAAATATCCAAAGTGCCCTTAATTAAAAGCTAAAAAATTGTCTCCAGTGATATGGGTCACTATACGACTCATGATGACACATTATGACTCATCACCATGAGTTATAGTCAAGACAGTAGCTCAAGGACCCTTCACTGGTTACCTTACGAGTCGTAGTGTATGACTCGTATACAGAACATACGACTCATAGGGACCTAATCATATTCTAAGAAGAAACTTGGGCCATCACACTAGTTTCATTATGGAAGGCTACTACAACTCGTACAGAGTCCATACAACTCGTTAAACACAACTCGTAGCCAAGATAGAAACAAAAATGAATCTTCACTGGTCACCCTATAACTAGGGTCCTATGACCCATATAGATACCTTACTACTCCTAGGGAAAGTCTTAGTCTGGGCAGTAAGCTCAAAGGTCAAGAAATTTTCAAGGGCCAAAATCCGTGGTGTTATGCTTTGCCTCAAGAAGTGTGGCCACTGAACTTGCCTTGACGGTGTACCCTCTTGGTGCCTCACTGAGATTCTTGAAGGATAAACTCAGTTATATTTGCGTGATCTACTATACTCTAAAATGATGCCCCTAACACTACCATTTGGGAAGTAGCCAGCTAAAGAGAAATATCCAATCCCTTCATGAACTTTTGAATGTTCTTAGACTCAGTGGCAATACGGGTAATATAATATCTGTACAAGGCATGAAAGCATGCCTCATACTTAGCAACATACATGGAGACCTACTCTAGGTGATCAAATTTGTCTCTTATCTGATCCCTCAAACCGAATGGAATAAAGCTGTCTAAAAAGGCCTCAACAAGCTAATCACAAATCATCTTTAGTGAACCAAAAGGTCTGCAAATAACAAGTGACCTTCACCAATCTCTTTCTATATCCCTCAGCTGGTAGGTAGTGTAAGAAACTCCATGCGGCGTAATCAATCCAAGGTTATACAATTTTTCTCGACAATCAATCAAGAACTTATAGACATCCTCGCATACTGCACAACTAAACTTAGGTAGACCTAATTGAGTAAATATTTCAAAGCTCTTTTGATCCTAAAAATACATAATAAGACCCAAAGCAATAGGAGGCACAGTCAATCTGGCAGGATACGATCCTACCTGAGGAGGAAACATAGATAAAGGTTAAACCCCTGGACTCAGAATACCATGCTCGAACACTAGCACAGAAGAAGGAACAATACTCAAAGCCTATAAAATACAAAAAATAGATGGTGGCTCCTACTAAAGAACCACACTCAAAATTGGAGAAACACCATAAGTAGACTCTAGCATAGATGGAGGTACAACACACAAAGATGAAGGAATACTAGGTGCACTCAATAAAACACCCTTCAAATGAGTCAATAAATAAATTAATAGACCCTTCAAGACTAGGGTAGAAGAACTCTTGGGAACCTGAGTAAGACCCATATCACTAGCATGCTCAACCTTGGGATCAGGGGAAATCCCACAACCATGTTTCTAACGAAGAACCATCTGGAAAATTTTAAACGGATAAATCTTGATACATTTTTGTCTTTAAAATGAGTTATTCAAAAACTAATTATTTTCATTATGTGAAACCAAGAAGCCTAGAATTTCGTCGATTGATTAATTCATATCGAATATGGTTAAATTTGTATCGAATTGCAATTCAATTTAGTTAATTTATTAAATGTGGCTATAATTGAAATTGAATTGGCTACATTTGCAACATAATTGATCAATTAATGTTCAATATGGTTAAAATTTAAACAAATTTGACTAAGATCCTAATTTATTGTCTATTTAATAAACAACCTAAATTCTCAAATCCTAAAATTCCTACCCAATCCCTTAAACCCCTCTTTTCTATTAAAAT
The DNA here is from genome assembly GCA_030864215.1 of Capsicum pubescens. Classification (NCBI taxonomy): domain Eukaryota; kingdom Viridiplantae; phylum Streptophyta; class Magnoliopsida; order Solanales; family Solanaceae; genus Capsicum; species Capsicum pubescens. The sequence goes on along the minus strand of CM061546.1, from coordinate 244,736,415 downwards.
TTATTCCAACCCCCTAAATTACACCCACCCCATCAGCCGAACATCACTTCAGCACCAACATCCCAACTACCAACTAACTAAATCTGCCTGAAGCCCAAATTTCGTCTGATTTATTACGCCCAACAACTAAAATAGACCCTAGTCCACTCCTGATAAACCAGGACCGACCCAACCTATTTCTCATTCTTCATAAACAATGCATACAACAATATCCAATGCCACAGCAAAAATACTACAACAAACAGCATATAAATGGTGCAACAACAGCAAAAGCTGCTATAACAAAGAACGTCAAACTAGGTATTCCCCTTTATTTACCAATTTACCCCCTCGATATAACCATCTATGGCTAAAATCAGGCAGCCTTTAATCATTTTCAGTTGGTGATTCATCATCTTGAGAAAAAATTAATGTAATACCCCGTACTTCTACCTAACTTAAATTCATCCCAAAAATGTTAAAGACTTGTTTCAAAGATGAATACACTTTTATGCATGTGGTATTTTCAAGATTTTCACCATGATTTAGAGTATTGCAATGTGATTACACCACATCGCGCCGTCACCCCAGTTCTCAGTTTGTAATTTTTAGTGACACGACGTGATAGCGTAGCGTCATACCAGCCTGCCAAATCGAGAAATTTTCTCAGAAATAAAATACGCATCCAATAGTTAAAAGGGTCAATTTCTCAACCCTATATAAACCCAATAACACATGATTTAGCCATTCTTTACCCAAAATATACTATTTTCTCTTAAGTTTCTCTCAATAGCAAGATAGGGTTTCTATTGGGGATTCAAATTCAAGAAGGTTTCACCGTCAATCTTCACAAAATCACGAATTAAGGTATGTATAGTGTTCATTCATGGACTTCTTTCATCCATGAAGCCCAAGAACCTCCTTTCTAAAGTAAAGAGTTTAGATTTTCTTTATGAACTTCATGTTGGGTTTATTTTATTTATGTTGAGAATGATCAATTGAATTCAAATCTATGTTGGGTGATTAATGTTATGTGGAATTGATTTTTATAGATGTATATTCATGTGAACCTACGATTAAACCCTAGGATGATGAAATTAGATGTTATATCATGATGTGTAATTGTTGTATAATGGTGTCTACATATATTATGCCTTTCATGTGTTTGATTAAATGCCTATATGAAGGAAAAGTGCCCAACTAGCATGATATTATGAAATCCCCATGTTTGTACAAGTTTATGCATATCACATATTTGATAAAGTTCTTTAATATATGAATTGTGAATTGTGTTGTTGGTCATGTGTTCATGTAAGTCATGATATGTCAGTTTCTTTCCATCGAGTCCTGGAGGTACTTGTACCCGATAATTTAGTTGTGCGCCTAAAGCCATGTCATGTTTTCACGATACTCTCGTCAAGCTATAATCCATAGAACTCAGTCAGTCATGTGACTCAGGAAAACCCAGAAATCTTAGAAATCTCAGTAATCTCAGTAGTTCAGTAATCTCAGTGATCTCAGTACTCAGTAATCCCAATAACCTCAGTATTCTCAGTCAATCTCATAACTTCAGTATTATCAGTCAGTCCTTAGAACTCAGTACATTTTGTTAGTCAACGGAACTCAGTAAATTCAGTTTAGTTTAGCTCCGCTAAACAATACCATTAGTATTAGTTCAGTGTAGTTAATCAGTTCAGTGTCTATTCAGTTGGGAGTAGAAATTAGCACCGAGTGAACCCAAGGATGGGAACTCGCCTGTTATATGAGGGTGTGATTCTTAGAAGCAATCCTTGCGTTCCAGAACTATGTAGCCAGCGTAGGTTGAGATATCATAGTCTGATATATGAGGGTAGATGAGGTGTCTTAACCTATTATATGAGGTTTCCCACCATTCTCACTAGAGTTACTTGTTATATGAGGGTTACTCACAGATTGTCCTTACTAGTGTGGCGGTATTGACACTCTTCCAATTGGGGTTATAGATTGGTCCCCAACTCAGCCATAATGGCGTATTAGGGGCATGTCAATTAGATAACTACTTCCCACAGTCTCAATTATAGATCCAATCTCAGTAATAAAACTCAGTTCAGTTCTACAAAAATCCAGGACTGTCAGATATAGTCAACTCAGTACGGTGCCGAACTTAGCTAGTTCCATCGGTATCAGGACTGTCAGATATAGTCACTCATGTTATTAGTATTAAGACTCAGTAATCATGTTATCATGAACCCAATTAATAGTAAATTAATTTATATGAAACTTATGTTATCATTATTCAGTTTCAGGACTGTCAGATACAGTCAATCAAACCAGTTCTTCATAATCAGAACTGTCAGAAATAGTCATTCTTTTATCTGTAATATGACATCATTTCATTAGTACTCAATAGACTCAGTCATTCAGTATCCCAGTATTAGTACTCAGATATCAGTAAATCCACGTTATCAGAATTCATAAGTCAGTGTTATCACGATCTCAGTTACCATTACGTATGCATGTATGTATTCTCACGTTCATGTTAGTTAGTCAGTTAGTATTTTTCATGCATATGAACCTATTGTATTCAGCCTACCTCACTTGCATACCAGTACATTCAAAGTACTAACGTATTTGCACTATGGTGTCTTATACCATAGGTTTAGAAGCACGAGCTCCGGAGAACCAATAGCATCCCAGTTCAGTGATCAGAGTTAGAAGTGAGTCCTCATCCTTCGAGGACATGATGATCACATTACTATTTTAGTGTTTCAATTTATTTCAGTAGTTGGAGTTAGTTGGGGACATGTCCGATCAACTTCTTATTCAGACAATTTAGAGGCTTTCAGACTATAGCATGTTAGATAGTTATTTCAAATTTGCTTTGGTATTTTTATACCATTTTTAGACATTATTTATCATATGTTCATTCAGTTTTGAACCTTATGGCCATTCAGTTCATGTTTTCGCATATTTATAGTATATTTTTTAGTACTCAGTTACAGATATCAGTCATGGATTAGCTTATGGTCCTTTGGGGTCATAAGAACCATGTAACATTCTGGGTACCAGATTTGGGGCATTACAATTAATTTCCCTCTTCAGAGCAACGTCTCTCTCTCTCTTTGTCTCTTTCAAATTCAAGAACTCAATTTGGATTTCAAATATTCAAGAAAAGGGTTTTAAATTTGGATTTGAATCCATGAGAAACCCTAATTTTTCCCATCCTAAATCCCGCTATAAATAGGTAGTGAAGGATAGAGGGAAAGAGGAGGAATTTTAGGGGGAAATTGAGGATTTTGGAGGAGCATTCCTTTAATCCCACGTAACAAAAAATTACAGAAGGAAATGATTCAAAAAACTCGATTATAACAAAAAAATTAAAATCCTACGAGTCGGAATAGAAAGTCCGATGGTGGAAGCTTCATCATTATAAGTTGTCTCAGTTCCTACCCGAAAAGAGGTAACGTCATCTCCTCTAGTGTATTTTAAAAAAAATATATAGGTCGCCTGTTTATATTTAGTATTTGAGCACTGGTCTTGATTAAGTTCGACATTCAGTGACTGTTTGGTGATTAATCTGGTCTTGTATTTTTGAAGTCATGTAAAGTTGTGATCTACTGCGTCTTATACATTCTTCAAATTCTTATAGTTATAAGTTTGAATGCTTGAAATAATTATATCCCGTCACGCTTGTTTTTTTATCTCATTTTGCTATTGATTATTAGTTAATGTTGAAATTTATGGTGGAAGTCGAGGTTTTGGTCAGTTGTGAATGAGTAAAGAAGGAGGTGTCTAGAGAAGTTGATGTCCCTATACATGGCCTCCATTCTAGTAGAAGATGTCCATTTGTGGGAGAACCCATTGGAAAAAAACAAAAAAAATAGAAAAAATTCTTGACCCTAATATTTTCCCACATGTTTATGTTTAGTGTGATTTATGTAGCCAAAAAGAAATTTGTCCACAAAAGAAATAGTGGTCTTCTCCTGCTTGCGTTAAAATTTGCCTAGTGATGAAGTATTGGTTAGTTAGGTATGTAGAATAAGAAAGCTTGAGTCATTTCCCCATGCTTGGTTGGGGGTAAATTCTTTTCTTTTTCTGTCTTAGTTGAATGGTTTTGCTGATTTCATTTAAGTCGTTGGTGCCTTTTTGAGTTCTTTTTTTAGCATATGATTTGTACCTTAATTGTTTTGATTATTATAGCTTGTCTAAGTTGACGTTTGGTATATTGTTTTGCAGATTGTGTTATAAGTAGATGCGTGTTAATCCTTATTTTTTATTTCTTTTATAGGAAACCATTAGGAATAAGTCCAATCTGACTCCCTATTCCAGCGATTTCGACATCTAACGTGTCTAGCCTTATCAAAAATCCGAAAGGTTGGATGATATACAAGAAATAATGCTGGTATACAATCTGGTATACAATTGAATACGGCTAATATACACTCAGAAACAACATATATGCACTATTTATGGTGTATATGGAAATAGAGGGGAAATAAGCAGATTTCTACACCGATATACAGTGTATATGCGGAGATACATAGAAAAGCGCAAGGGGTGAAGGGACATAGTATACAGCTGATATACGCTGAAATAATGGATTGAAATCCATGGAATTTAGGCCCAAAAGCTGGACAACCCTTTAATGGGCCAAAAGGGCCCAATCTTAACTCTTTCTTTCCCATTCTAACTTGTTTATTTGCATTTGCTTGAACACTTTAATTAATTAATCTAGATAAATCCTCTTAGATGTTGCTATTTTTATTTATCTTCATTTTTTCTCGTTGCTTGTTTGAATTCTTCTATCCACTTTATCCTTTTGAATAAATAAAAAATAAAATTTATGTAAATCTTCTTAAAGCCGAGCTTTTAGAATTAAGATGACTCTTTTTTTGCGTTCATGTATTAATTAATCTCATTTAGGCTAAATAGACTTTTCTAAAACATAAAAAGAGATAAATTTTCTTTAACTGGTTTCTTCTAGAAAATAAATTTTCCCATGATTGAATGTTCCTTATTTATTTTGGTTTAGTATTTCTCCTTAAAATCTATTATTATCAAAAATCAAGATTTCAGCTAACATGGACCATCAAAATAGATCTTTCTTTAAAAGGTTACCTTTTCCTTTAAAAGAAATTGATTTGCCTTAAAATTATATTACTAAAAAATAAAAATTTTCTTAAAATTCTTCTTTCAAAGTCAATTCCTTTAGTTAAAATTAGATTATTTGGACTTGAACGAAATAAATCTATTTTTTCAAAATTACTCAATCAAGCTTGATATTTTTACAGAAAATTGACATTTTCATAAAGTTAGTCACCCTTTTTGTGTTAGTCAAAAATTGATATTTTGGTGAACCATTTTTTAACGGACACTCCTAAGTGTCTTAAAAACCATCTTAGGGTGTTAATTGAACCCAATTCAGTTTCTCTATCTTCAAAGATTTATTTCTGTTTTTGAATCTTTGAGATCTCTATAAATTTTTCTTGATATTTTCTATAAAAATCAAGTGGAAACTCTGTAATTTTCTTGAAATTATTTCAAAATTTTCTTGAATCTTTTGGATTAGTTTGAAAAAGTTGAAATTATTTTCTTTTAAATCAAATACGAAAAAAGATAAAATAGAAATGGCGACTCTTTGGGGACTTAACTAGGTTCTAACTAAATGATTGGACTAACTTCTTTGGTTAACTATTCGGGTTTGTAAAATTTAAATGGTTTGTTTGCTTATGTATTTAAATTTCAGCAAAATTTAAACTGTTGCATTTCATGGCATATTTTCGGATTCGAAATATATAAACTGTTTGGGGTTTCGCAATTATCGCGGCCCCTATTTATCAATTTTAAATGAAGTATTGAAAATACGACAGTTTATTGGTATGTTAGGTGACCGATGACTGTTCGTACTTTCAAACCCAAGTTGTCTACTTGGGAACCTGGTCAAACCCATTCTAGACACCTAGGATAGAGCAAAACCAAAATCCTTTTTTAGGAATGTACCTAGGATGACCCAATACTTGAGGGGGTATTGGGCCCATTAGAAAACTTATCATGTGTTTATTGACCACGAGTCAATCACAGACGAATCATACTTATGTGTTGAAGGATTATATGTTAATTAATCTAATCCATTATCCTTTGGGGTAGGGGAAGTCTTACATTGTTTGTTTCTATGTAAAAATGGTTCAACTAATCACTTTCAGAAAGTTCAAAATAGTTACCAAACCCCTTGACTTCCTTAGAGTTTGGTGGACCAATATGAGTGCAGAAGATAAAAAGATTGTTAGGACGCATATCGGGCACTTACCTTCACTTATAGAGATGGACTCTTGGCTTGAAATAATCTATGTTCGAACAAAATTTTGGTATGATGACAACATGGTGTTCCGCTTTGGAGAGGTTGAATTGACTCCCACTATAGAAGAAGTGGTAACTTGTTATGAAAGCATCAACATGTGTATCAAAAGGAGGAGTGCTCCTGATAAAAGTAATTTAGATTCAGTCGTATGAAATCGTTAAAAGAAACTTTTCAATTGAAGATGATACCTGGTTGGAAGATCATGACAGAGAAAACATACTTTGTCGCAAGCTATACCATCGGTTTGGAAGATTTAATGGTTTTGATAAATTTAGGCATGAGTTCGCATCGAAGTCGAAGTGGAGGGAGAAAAGTGCATTTTCTTTCGCAGTGAGTTTACTTGGAACTATGGTGTTCCTACAGGGAGAAAATGACACCATTAATCCAAGCGTGATTATGGAGAAATATGCCCTTTTCTATGGAGTGGATTACAAAACCACTGAAGTATTCCACACTCTAGCTCCCATGATCATCGCTAAAATATATAGGGCTTTGGGAAGTGTCAAGACAAGCATCATTCCTTTTAATGATGCAACCTTATCTTGCAATAGTAGATGATGAAACACTTGCTGAAAAAATCCTAGAGTAGAGCAGCCAAATCCTCGAACAAGGGTAGATATTTTATCCTCGCATGACATTTGGTTGTCTTTGCACAGGTTTAAGACAAAATCATCTCCAGAATTTTGGTTCAAGGTTTTTGGGGAATTAAGAGATGACAATGTCCAGTGATCTATCAAATATCTTCACCCGGGGAAATACATTACTCAAGGGGACAAACAGCCTTTTCTAGTACTTCCTATCTCAGGGAAACACATCCTTATAATCCTGAAAGAGTCCTTAGGCAATTCAAAATCAAGGAGGAAACATCGTAAACTGTGCTTATAGTTAGATTCATCACAGAGTATGAAGAAGGTGAATCTCCACTCAAAAAGTACATAGTAGACGGGTGGAGGAGAAAAAAGAAAAAGGAAGTATCATTTCATATCAGGTATGAACCCAAGGTTAGTGATACCTTTAAAGAGTGGTTGAAGAAGAATCTTCCCGAAATATTGGTCCCGGATCCGAATATACCCATACAAATCGTTGATATAGAATCAAAACATTAGATCCGGCTCCATAAGCTTCAAGACTAATTCAGAAAAAGTGAGATTGTGCACAGGAAGATGCATAAGGAGTATGCCTCGACTATACAGCAATTGAGAGAAGAGTTAAAGCGAGCCAGGTAAGAGGTTGATGATACAAGACAGTGTTTGCTTGATTTGAATGATCACATGGCTTCTTAAATTGATAGAATAGGGAAGATGACCTATAAGAATAAAGCACAATTATGCAGGATCCACCTGGTCATCAACAAATATCACATATGGAAAGATATGGATAAAGCTAAAAAGGAAAAGGACGGTGAAGGAGCATCTAGGAGTTAATTTTCTACCCCTGCACAAGACTTTGTTCTTTTTCATGTCATTTCCCCTTTCCCTAAAGATTGTATCCCTTTATGCAACTTTTGTAAAAAAAAATTGACTTTTTTTAATATCAATGGAGATTTTAGAGGGATAATTGATTTATTTAAAAAATATATTTACTTCAAATTCGCTAGGCCAACCCGTGGCTCAAAAGGGCACCTAATTAAGATGCGCTTATTATTCTATTGTTATGTAATGTAACTGTCGCATGTGATATAATAGTTTTATGTGCTTATGTGTGTTGTTTGAATCAAAGGTAAATTGATCTACTCTTCAACAGGTCTTTAGAAATCCTCCAGGCCAAAATATGCAGTTACTCTCCAAAGTACGCCCAAAATATTCCAGGTCCCCAAGTCTCTCAGAGATTCCTCAACTATTTTCTTTTTAAATGTATTCCTTTTCTTTTAGGAAAATTGGTCAAGGATTTAAGGACTACTCAACTGAAAAAACGGATAGTGGAGTTAGCCTAAGTGAAGGAAATGTGAAAAGCAAAAACCAAGAAATTGATTAGGAGGATCGATCAAGCTGATAAGGAAATTGCTAAAGTAAAATAACTAATCGAGCAAGAAAAGAAAAAGTTTGAGCAAGCTCCACTTTCAAACATAAGAAAAAACCACTGGCCAAGATTAAAGGGGACGTTGTTTGGCCAACTAGGATCAGGTTGGGGAATGAAAAGTTCATCTTCAGAACTCACTTCAGAGAATACTCTTAGTGCCCTCAGATCATTACATGCACGACAATTTATCAAATTTTAAGAGATATAGGAGTCCTCCACCCTGATCAAATGAAAGGATTTGGTTGCCTTCCCGATACTCATAAAAGATGTCTTCATCATCTAAATCAATCTGGTCATGCCACTGATGAGCGTCTCACTCTAAAATCCAAAATTTGCAAACATGATCCACAACGGTCAGATAAGTAATTTATGGGGGCCACAAACTATTATCTATTGCGATCATGTTACTGATAATTTGCTAATTTGCAAATATGACTTCATAAAGTTTAAAGATATCTACCATAAAATTTATTCAAAGATTATCGATACCAAGATTCTAGAGCCAGTGGAAGCCTAACATAATGTCTATGGCTTGGAAGAAATTCAGAGAGGCTTATCACTACCATTGAGAAATCAAAATTCAGAATAAAGTAGGAGTTCCTACACCTATCTAGGACCTAGTCATTAGTCTTGTCCTTTCTTTTGTCATTTTGCTTTCATGTTTTCCTGGTGTAATGAACTCTAACGAGATTGCAATAAAATGAAGTTTCATCCTTGCCTATTTGAACTATGTATGGTTTGATTTCTCCTTTGTGAGATACGTAGCCAGTCCTTCAGCCCGTCCTCTATCATTTAAAATCGCTATATCTCATTTTGTCAAGGAAAGTCATATGAGTCCAAAATCAGAAGGCTTGGCAAAAATCCTATTAAGATCCATTTATCCAAAAATCATCTGACAGAGTCCTTCCCGTTAATTCCTTTTGAGTCAATACCCACTCGTTGATCAATTTGCTTAATATGAAAGTAACTTTACGTGTTTAATTTATGTTAGATATCTTGCATTATTTACCACTAACAGGATCAACATATTTGCCTTTGGAGTTGTTTTTGTCAGGTATCAAGTAAGTAAAAATTGATCTGTGTTTCCAAAATAGGTTAAACATCAATATTCACTAGATCTAAGGGAAATAAAAATTCCTTCCTTGACCATCGGCCAGCTGAAGAGGAAAGAATGACTGGTAGTAGCGATGATAATGCTCTCACCGAAATTACTATTAGGGATGGTGTGATAACGATAAAAGGTGAGATGATCACTGAACTAACTAAGAGAATGGATGAGCTTCAAGATAAAGTACAATGAGCAAAAAACATGTCTAATCTATCCATTGCCGCTAATACACCAGTCTTGGATAACCAAAAACGTCCACTTCAATTCCCTTCTCTAATATCTCCTAAAAATGTAAACCAACCAAATGACATACCCTCCATTTCTATACCTAAACCTCCCACTAATCCCATTAATTCATCATGACAAAACCATACCCCTCCCACCTATAATATCTACCGAGAAAAGAATCCAAATGTTTACCACCCTCAAGGATTCACTCCAAACTACCAAAATACCTCCACAAATGCCTTCACTTCCCAAAATACGCTCCCTACTTTCAGTCCCAATGCCAGCGCTCCCCAAAATCTATTTCCCTCATACCAAAACTTTGCTCATGCCACTAAAAATTCTTTGATAACCCAAAATATTCCTCCCACCACAATCCATGCCACCGTAATACCTATATCTTACCATACATTCCACTAGAATCTAGAAATTGACCATTATAAGGAGATGGAGAAGGAGTGTAAAGTGCCTGAAGATAAACATTTTAGGGAGATACTTATGATAAAAGAAGAGATTGTCAGGATGAAGAAAACACATGGTTTGACTAATGCAACGGGATTCAGTTATGACGACCTTCGCATTTCACCTGATTTGAACTTGCTCGAAGAATTTAAGGTTCCATAGTTTGAAACATTCAATGGTACTAGAAACCAAAATGCTCACTTGAGAGGATATTATGACCAAATGGTAGGCACTGGTAGAAATGAAGCAATACTGGTGAGGATCTTCAGCCAATGCCTGACTGGAAAAGATTTAGAATGGTTTGTTTCAAAGGAACTGAAGAAGTGGCAGTCCAAATAGAGTGCTTTATCCAGGGATTTTATTGATAGATTTGCTTACAATGTAAAGGTGGTTCCTGATCAATATTCTTTGAACCGAATCAAGAAAAATTTTAATGAACTCTTTCATGAATATTCTTATCATTGGTGGAAAGGAGAAGCAAAGGTACGACCTCCTATGATAGAAGAGGAAATAGTCATTTTGTTTACCGAAGCTCATGAGGGAAAGTCTTATGATAAAATGATATCAGCGGTTAGTAATACCTTTGCTGATTTTGTTAAGATCAGTGAAACAGCTGAGGAAGGACTCAGGACAAGAAAAATCAACAAAAACTCTGTGCAACTTGGATCTTCAGTATTCCTAAAGAAAAAGAGAAAAGATGTATCTTTCGTATCCTCTAGTCCAAACCCAAAATCAAAGAAATCTTTTGGGTCTTATGCTGAAAAAATACCATCACCGTCTATGTATACCTCATCTCCACAAAATACTCAACCTATGTTCTATACCCAACCTAGTCCCCAAGCTCCTCTTACAAATTTCCAAGCCTAAAAAAATGCCCCAGTTAACCAGAATTACCACCAAGTCCCTCCTCCTACTAACCATAATTACCCTAATATTCCTCATCCAAAAAAATGAAAAGAAATTTACCTGGAGTTTTGCAACTTTGGTTGAGACTAGAACTCAGTTGTTCAAAAGGTTAAAGGCAACAGGTCTCATCTAACCTATCCCACCAAAACCCGCCAATACCAATTCCTGATTCTTCCATACCGATCAACATTGTGCATATCACTCAGGCGTGTTAGAACACAACTAAGGATTGTATTAATTTAAAGTACAAGGTTCAAGATTTGATTGATCAGAAGGTGATTTAACTTCAAAAAGTGCCACCAAATGTTACCACCAACCCTCTTTAAAACCATAAGGGGAAACCATTAGTAAGATCAAAATAGATAGTGATTGAGTAGCGAGCAAGTCTATAACGCAGGCTAGCCCAAAAGAAATAGGTAAAGTGAAAGAAATAGAAAAGGCAGTGGGTGCCTTAAGTGTTACCGATTGGCCCAAGTTTGTTGCATTCATCGCACCACATCAAGCCTTTGCCTTGGTTTATGTAGGAGAACAATTTGTGGTGGAAGATGTCATCGCACAAGGAATAACTAGATCAAGAAGGTGTTACACTCCAGAGGAGCTTGCCAATGATTCATACAAGAAGAGTGCTTAGAAAAGTCCAATTACTGAGGGAAAATCTGAAAAATTTTGGAGAAGAATGCAACCAAAAGAGATCTTTATTGTGAAACATTTAGAGAAAACCCGTTCTTAGATTTCTATTTGGGAATTACTTATGAGTTCTCAATATCATAGAAAAGCCATATTGAAAGTCCTTAATAAGCCTACATGCATGTAGGTATAAGTACAAAAAGTTTTATGGCCATGATCAGTAGAGTGGTGGGAGGCCATTGCATTAACTTTTATAGAGATTAGTTACCCTTTAAAGAAGTGATACATAACAAGGCATTACATATCATTGTCAAATGCTAAGATAAGATCATTAATAGGGTATTAATTGATCATGGATCAGGCCTAAATATCAGCCTATTGTCTATTCTAACTCAGATGAACTATGTATAGCAAAAGTTCATCAGAGCACAGTAAATGTAAGATCTTTTGATGGGGGGCAGAGAAACACCATCGGGGAAGTCAAGTTTTATCTTTGAATGGGGCTTGCAGAGTTCTAGGTTGAGTTTCAAGTGATGTACATTTCCACAAGTTACAATCTGCTCTTAGGAAGGCCTTGGATTTATGCAGCAGGGACCATTTCTTCAACATTATACCAATCAGTAAAGTTCGTATGGGAAAGTGATAAAGTAGTCATCCATGGTAAAAGAAGTCATCTGAGTCACCCTAACGGTTATGTTCCTGTGATTGAAAAAGTCCTAAAAGGGAGTGACTTTTATACAGTGGAGATTATGAATGCAGCTAAGAAAAACCCAACTCCTTACAAGCCAATGCCTTCAATCTACAAAATACTGGCCACTATTATGCTGAGAAACGATTTTGAGCCCAGACGTAGCTTAGGAAAGAATTTAGATGGAATCATTAAGCCTGTTGTAATGCTTGAGTAGTTATTCAAATATGGGTTAGTCTATGTGCCAAGTAAATAAGGTGAAAGAGATATAAAGAAGGAAGACCTAAAATTGGCAATGAGGTTACCTCTGCTTTACTAGTCATTACTCGTATTTGTAAAGCCTACAAGTGATGGTATCGAGGATGGAATAGGGAACTTGTTCAAAGAGTGTGATGCTATTAGATAATACTTCCAAGAAAATACTGAGATCAAGAAAGATGAACCAGGGGCAAAGCTGCCAAATTGGACTTCCACTCTAATCATGACTCCCCGGTTGATGTGGTAGATGAAAGGGTGAAATTTAAACTTTGCAAAATTGGTGGTAATCTAAATGAGAATCGAGACCCACCCTTTAAGTTTTATTTACCTCATTTTTGAGTTTTATGTTTACCAAAAGGCTTAGACCTGCACTAGTGCGGATCACAATCAGTGTATATAATGTTTTTAATTTTAATGAAAGCCTCCCCTATTGCGATGATGTTTTACTTATTTTTTGCATTATCCAATTTCTATAATCTAACTTATGTTGTTTATGATTTTTGTAATAACAATTTAAAACCTGCCAATATCATGTCATGTCAAGAGCTAAATGAATAAAGCGAAGCAAATGATGATAAATGGGGGGACTATGATGAAGAAACAATGGCCCCAGACCAATTAACAGAGGAACTAAAAGATTTTAAGGATCGAGAAAATCTCAACCTAGAGAAGATCGAGGTTGTTAATCTAGGTGATGACGGCGAAGTCAAAGAAAGAAGAATCATTATTCATCTTATAGAAGCACAAAAAAAAGAACTCATCGTATTGCTTAAAAAATACATCGATATATTTTCTTTGTCCTATGAGGACATTCTAGAATTGAGTATAGCTATTGTATCTCACAAGTTGCAAATTAAATAAGGGTTCAATCCTGTGAAGCAAAAGTTGCAAAAATTTAAGCCAGATCTGAATCTAAAAATCAAGAAAGAATTCACTAAGCAAATCCAATCCAATGTGTTGAGGTCACAAAATATCCAACATGGCTAGCCAATATAGTTCTAGTACCAAAGAAGGATGCAAATTTTAGGATTTGTGTCTATTATAGAGACTTGATCAAAGTCAGTCCTAAAGATAAATTTTCATTACCCAATATTCATATTCTCATTGACAACTGTGCAAGGCATGGAATACAGTCATTCGTAGATTGTTTTGTGGGGTATCATCAAATACTAATGAACAAAGAATATGAAGAGAAGATGACTTTTATCACACCTTGAGGTGTTTATCACTATAGGGTGATGCCCTTCAGTCTCAAGAATGCTGGTGCTATGTATATGAGAGCCATGATAACCCTATTTCATGACTTGATCCACAAAGAGATTGAAGTGTATGTGGACGATATGATCATCAAATCTCGCAAGAGTTTTGACCACTTAGCCCATTTAGGAATGTTCTTTGATCGATAGTGAAAGTACAATTTGAAGCAGAATCCTGACAATGTACTTTGCGGGTACCGGCTGAAAATTGTTGGTTTTAATAGTTAGTAGAAAGGGCATTGAGCTTGACCCCTCAAAAATTTAGGAGATCCAAAAACTGCCTCCTCCAAAGACGAAAAAAAAGTCATGAGTTTCTTAGAAAGATTAAATTATATTGTTAGGTTAACAACCAAGCTTTCATGACCCAAACCAGGGTCTAGACATAATGGTCATCCCAAGTCTAACTAGGACCAGGGACTGCCCCCAAACCCAACCCAACCGCCTTATACAACCTCAGATGGACTGAATTTCAAACATATAACAAGATAGTATTATTGTTCACATCAAGACTCTGGGATAGGATCACGACCATGACCGACCCAACCGAGTCTAACCGTACCAAACCCAACCATACATACCATACCAAAAAAAAAGAATATCAAAACATAATATAACCATCAATCCAAAGATATAATTTGATGGAATAGTGAGAAATTATGTCCGATGATGCCAGCCTCCCAGCTTATTCCAATGCCAAGGCCGACACCAATACTGATCCCGCCTATACCAACCCCCAAAAGTACCACAAAGACTCTATCCAAAAGAATACAAATATCTGGTTGGGACATGCCCCCAACCATGGCCAAAACCAAAGTCCAAAATGAAAACAAAATGTCTAAGAATATCCATTTAATGAAATGGAGCCTTCCAAAAAAATAGAAACTCACCACTTCAATCCAAATGTTGTCCCCGAGTCAATCAATATGTAGGATGATACAAGAATAATCACGGATATGGGCTTATGAGAGTACGCGTTGGACCCGATACATGGTGTGTGCAATTGAAGAGACAAAGAAGACTTAATTATCCACCAAAAACCATCCATACACTACACTTGACTACACTACATAGGCGTCTTTTTTCTTCCCTTCATTAAGGGATTTTTGGATATTTCACTTATGTTATAATAAGTCTATAAATAGGCTAGTATTAGGTCTTTATTTCTTGAGTTGTTTATTGATATTGAAAGTTGTAACACTTGAACCAAACTCTCTCTAGTGTAAGGAGTGTACCACCTTAGTTTAGGGCTTGGAAAAGCCACCAAATCCAAAAAAGGGGTGATGCTAGGGTGGAATCACTAGTATTGTCAAACATTGTTAGAAACCTTGGCGCTTGAGTGGTTCACGCCCTCTTGTGTCATTGTAAGAGTGTTGGTGTTTCCTATTACAAGTATTAAGGGTCTTAGTGTGTCACATACACTTAGGTTCTTAGTTTTTTTGAGAGTTGATGTCTCACTTCCTATCCTTACACTTCTTGTAATCGTGCTTGTGTTCTTTTCTAGTAAAGTCGTGTATTGTTGTTATATTATTGTTGTTGTCTTATTATCTAGTGTTCATATTTTTGTTGGATGTTTTTTGGTGTAAAGTACACCTTGTATCATCTAGTTCTTGTGGTATTATTGTTGGCCGAGACTTTTTCCCCTTTTGGTCCTCGATTTGTCTTGTGTTTTGTGTTTTGTGTCTTGTTTTGTATTGTGGGTTAATTACGTTATCATTTGGTATCAGAGCTAAGTCTGGTTGTGTTCCTACATTACCAATCTTGGGATATCTAAGCCGAAGAATTAAAAAAAAAAAGTGGTGTTGAAAAGCTGAAAATTCCAAAAAGAAGCAAATCTGTCCATTCTTGTTGTCTTGGCCGAAATTATATCTTTTTGTTGTTTTGGCCGAGATTTGTGCCTATTTTTCTTGTGATTTTTGTGTGTTTTGTGTTTTATAGTGTTAGATATTTGTTTTCTAACACTAGAAGAGGTGTCTAAGGTCGAAAATCTCACAAAAAGAGTTGTGTTCTTGAGTTTGGTGTTCTTGGTCGAGAAAGTTGTTGTTCTTGTTGTTGTGTTTGGCCGAGGATAGTTTTTAGAAATAGGTGTTTTTTTTTGTTTGTATTAGTATTTTCTTATTTTATTTTTTTGTTCACTAACACTTGTTGAGTCAAAGTCCAAGATTTGGGCTCTTGACAAGAATGTTGATGAAGGTTGTGGCCGACTAGAGTTGTTGAAGTTCTTATTGCTCTTGGAAGTGTGATGTGTTGTTGGTTCAAGGTTTGAACGTGTATTGTGGATATTGTTCTTTGGTTTTAAGCTTGAAAAGGTGTTTTTGTTGTTTTTTAGATCCAACTTGAACCTTAGGACTCCAAGATTCAAAAGTGTGTTCTTGGTGTTCTTTACCATCTTCATGTTTTGTTGAAGAAAAAGTCTTCAAAGTTGGTTGTTTGATCTAAGTGGGTGAAGGAAGAGAGTATGGTTTTTTTAGTCTTGAAATTATTCCAAGACTCTTACAAGAAAGGAAAGGCACCAAAAGACTTTCAAAAAGTCTTGTTACCAAAAGGGAGAAAGGGCACTTTCCAAGACTAACAAAAGAGGAAAGAGCCAAAAAGCTTTTAAAAAGGTGTTTTGCCAAAAGGGTGCAAGGAAAGTCAAAGCCCTTTTGAATTTGAAAAGGCTCCAAATATTCTTGTTTTCCTCCCAAAACCTAAACTCCTCTCTTCCAAATTAAATTGAAAAAATCCAAATTGAAGACAAGAAAAAAATTCAGATTTCCACAATATTCCACAATCATTCCAAGACTGCCACATCACTATCCGCAACCAATCAAAGGCTGCCACATCACCCCTTTGTACAACTAACTTATTTTCTGTTTTGTAGGTAACTTCTTGGCCATAATGGAAGCCATTTTGTCCCACCTTGATGCTATTTCCCAAGACATGGCTAAGGCGAATGCGGGCCTTGAAAAAATTAGCTCGGATATGTCTACTATACTTGAGATGATGGAACGAGTGGAGAGTCAAAGGAACTCTCGTGTTTCTACTCCTGAAACCTTACCTCAAACGATCAATCCTCCAAGACCACCATCAAGTGACATAGACATAAGCCAAGCCACCAAATGCCCTCCAACCCGAGACCTAAATAGGTCATTTCCCTCTCAATTTGATCAAGTCCAACAAGAGGGACTTGGAATCCAATTTCCTCCCATCCAATCTCTACAACCAAAGCTCCACATTACCAAAACAATTCTCTCAACCAAAACTCCACTACCCCAAAACCAATATGTCTATATAAAAGAGTATGGTAGAAAGGAACATGAGGGACATAGAGTCTACAATGATGCTTATATGATGGAAGGAAAGTTGAGGGGAAGACGCAGGGAACCACAAGGAACCCTCCACCAAGAAAGGAGTTGGGATGTGTTTTGGATGAGATTGAAGACAAGGATCAAGATAGAGAGGAAGCCGAGGTTCAAAATGAAGATATTGGCTGAGACTTGTGTTATTGAGCCCTTGTCTTCCTTATATGTTTTGCGGACCATTTTGTGCCATCTTCATGTTTTGTGGACTGTTTTGAGTGATTTCCTTAAAGTGGCCAATTTCATGAAGTGAAGTCGTGAATTTTTAGGCAAATTCCTCTCTAGATGGAGAGGATGATACAAGAATAATCACGGCTATGGGCTTATGAGAGTACGCGTTGGACCCAAGACTTGGTGTGTGCAATTGAAGAGACAAAGAGGACTTAATTATGCACACAAAAATGTCCATACACTACACTCCATAGGCGCCTTTTGTCTTCCCTTCATTAAGGGTTTTTTGGACATTTCACTTATGTTGTAATAAGTCTATAAATAGGCTAGTATTAGGTCTTTATTTCTTGAGTTGTTTATTAATATTGAAAGTTGTAACACTTGAACCAAACTCTCTCTAGTGTGAGGAGTGTACCACCTTAGTTTAGGGCTTGGAAAAGCCACCAAATCCGAAAAAGGGGTGATGCTAGGGTGGAATCTCTAGTATTGCCAAACATTATTAGAAACCTTGGCGCTTGAGTGGTTCACGCCCTCTTGTGTCATTGTAAGATTGTTGGTGTTTCCTATTACAAGTATTAAGGGTCTTAGTGTGTCACATACACTTAGGTTCTTAGTTCTTGTGAGAGTTGATGTCTCACTTCCTATCCTTACACTTCTTGTAATCGTGTTTGTGTTCTTTTCTAGTAAAGCCGTGTATTGTTGTTATGTTGTTGTTGTTGTCTTATCATCTCGTGTTCATCTGGTTGTTGGCTGTTTTTTGGTGTAAAGTGTACCTTGTATCATCTCATTCTTGTGGTATTATTGTTGGACGAGACTTGTTCCCCTTTTGGTCCTCGGTTTGTCTTGTGTTTTGTATCTTGTTTCCGTATTGTGGGTTAATTCCGTTATCATAGGAGGAGTCGAACGGTCGGTTCCTGCATAGCGTGGGTATACAACCGTCAGTAGACGAGTTAGCGAATGGCCGCTAGTATGTATCTCAGGATAAATATAAAGTAATGTCAGTTAAACAACCAAGTAAAACCATCCATTATGCATCCAACCATACATATAAATAAGTGTCGGGAAAGGGAATTTGTGTTTAACATGCATTTAAAACTTTTACCTAGGCTGTGTAACCTTGCCGTTTAACCACACCCATGGGCCATGTGTTCAGCTTACCCTACTGAAAGAGTCCCAGTGTTTGTAGCCACATGACCAGAAAATATCCCATGGGATGACTAGTACATCCCTCCAAAATAAAATGTGACACTCGCACGTGTCCATCAAAGACCCCTCATATTGGCAAATATGAGTTTCTAGTTTTGGTTCCCCCGGAACCTCCACCTTTCACGGCTTAGTTACACATACTGCCATTAATGCCCAAATTAAAACCATATCCAAACAAATCCAATTACTATTTATTAACCAAGGCCATTTATTAGTGGTATCATCATACCAATCATACTTGCAAGATTTATCCATAGCCAAACCATTTAGGTTAAGGGGACTCTCAAGTGCAATTTTCGTTTACGATATTAACCTCTTGGGAGACTTCCATGTACTTCACAAGAAAAAACAATAAGTCTTTAACCTTTGTAAACCATTTAAACCATTTATAGTTTCATGCATAAGCTGAAAACAAGCAAGAGTTCCATTTAAAGAAGTCAATGCAATGAACATATCCTTATAAGCATTTTATCAAACACCTTGGGGGCATAATATAACCAAAACCAATTTCAAAAACCATTAAACCATTACCATGCAAACTAATTTCCCAAAACCACCATTAAAGCATATAAAAGCACAGTTAAACCATAGGAAACCATTACCAAACCATTTACACCAAAACCCCCAATTATTAGTGGAAAACCATAACCCATGCAATATTGAAACCATAAAAACAACAATAAAATTCCTACCTTTTTAGAAATAAGAAGTAGGGAAGAGACACATACCTTAAACCGATAAAGATGATGGGAGAAAATCACCAAAGCAAGCCTAATGCAATCCGTAAGTTGAAACCCAATCTCTCTTGCCCCAAAATCTCTTCAGAGAATTATTGAATGTTTAGGAATAATTTTCTATGTATTAATGAATAGAATAACAGGGTAAATAAGCTCCTATATGTATTAGAAGTCGTGGGTCATGATTAGGGTAAGTAGGGAAATATCCAGAATACCCTCACTTAAGTCCCTTAAAAACCCATCACAGGGATACGACTGACCCTCTTACGAGTCGTACCCTTCCTTACGATTGGTCCCCACCAGTCGTACCTAGGCCATAACCTTGGATCAGACACTATCCAGTATACGTCTCATCCAACCAAGTCGTAACCTCAGCATACGATTTCTACCCATTATCCGTATCCCTAGCAGAATGAATTACCAAGAGGATCAAACACTGCCCACCATACAAGTCCCTAATAAGACTCGTATCCAAGCCTTACGACTTATACCGTTAAGTCATGCCTATTCCTGTGATCTCAACCAACCCAAAAACTAATACTAGTCAACTTACGACCGGCCCATACCACTCGTACCCCCGCATACGGCTCGTACCCTGGAGTCATATTGGGTCTGAAGAATGGTTTTCAAGGAATCTTTCTAAGGAAAAAACCCATGATGTAACATTCTCCCCCACTAGGAACATTCATCCCCGAATGATGGACAAGGTAAGGTTAACCACACACAGAGTCATTTGCATTATCAAACATCCCTTTAATAAAGTTTGAAAACAAAGAGGCAAAGATATTAATATTTCCTTTAACAAACTTAGAAAATAAAGATGTTTCCAAGAACACATACATTTCTTAAGAATATCAGGAGCAGAAAACAAATGCGGATACTTGGACTTCATATCCTCTTCTGCTTCCCACATAGCTTCTTCCACCCTATGGTTCTGCCACAAAACCTTAACCGAAGCCACATCCTTTGTCCATAATTGATGAACTTGCCTATCCAATATCTCAACCGGGACCTCTTCATAAGACAGAGAATATGAGAAATCCAACATTTCCAAAGGAACAACCAAAGAAGGATCGCCAATACACTTTCTCAACATAAAACATGTAAGATCGGATGAACCAAACCCAAACTTACAGGCAAATCCAACATATAAGCAACAATGCACACTCTTCTTAAAATGTCGTAAGGACCATAAACTGAGGACTGAGCTTCCCTTTCTGGTCAAACTGCACTACTCCCATCATGGGAGATACCTTTAGAAACACCTTGTCCCCAACCTCAAACTCCAAGTCTCTACGCCTAACATCCACATAGAACTTTTGGCAACTCTGGGAAGCCTTAAGCCTATCCCGAATCACCTTCACCTTCTCCATTGATTGATACACCAAATTGGGACCAAACATATCCACCTCACTAAGCTCAAACCATCCAATAGGAGATCTACACTTCCTACCATACAACACCTCAAAAGGAACCATACCAATACTAGAATGATAGGTATTATTCATGGATACCTTTCCTCCTAATAGTCAGAAACATAAATATGTAGATGAATTTGAGAAATTAGTTCAGACTCTAGATATGTACGTGCCGACTTTTAATACCTAATTCTACAAGTTGTCTAGGTATGCTCCATATTTAGTGTCCACAGAAGCAGCTTAAGTCTAGAGGTTTGTTAATGGTCTTGGTGCTCATCTCTATAATGTTGTAGACCCATAGATAAAATTCTTGACCTATTATGAGATAGTGAATCTTTCTAGAAAAATTATGGATAAGGTTCGTACGGAGCGGGTAGCTTATGAGGTTAGTAAGAAGGCTAAGATGGGTGGATCTTTCAGTGGTGGCTTAAGTGCAAATTGTAGATCAAAAAATAAAGGAAAGCATCAGGGCTATGAGATAGGGACAAATTTAGTTTCACAGTCTCCATTTAAGCCACCTTCTAAACAAGGTACTTAGGGGTCTTCAACATCTCATGGATATCGTAGTTTTGGCCAGATGTATGCCACGACTCCATCATTCCAGACTTGTGTCAAATTACATATGGTTCAGTGTTGTGTTTTGACTAGAGAGTATTTTTGATGTGCTTAGTCAAGACATCGCATCAGGTATTGCCCTCAGCCTTCGAGGAATGTTAGTTAGGGATATGGTCAGTTAGTTGTACTTAGTCAGGGTACTCGTAATACTACAGGTACTATAAATAGAGGTCAAGATAATAGAGATTGGATTGCTGGAAATAAGGCATAAGGAAATACTGTTAGAGGCCAGTCAAGAGTTCTTACACTTACTAGGAGGGATGTTCAGGCCTTAAATTCAATGGTTACAGGTATTCTTTCTGTCTGTTTATTTGATGCATATTCTTTGATTGATTTGGGTTCTACCTACTCATATGTGTCCTTATATTTTGCAGGGAGATTTTATAAACAGCCATAGATGTTAAACTATTCTTTTCTTATTCTACTCTAATAGGAGTTTCTTTATTAGTTGAGTATGTGTATCGTGACTACTAGATGATAGTGGAAGGTAGGGATACTCTTGTTAGCCTGATTGTACTTGATATGATTGACTTTGATTTGTTGATAGGTATGGATTTGTTATCTCCCTGCTATACTATTGTAGATTGTCATGCAAATATAGTTTAGTTTGAGATACCTAATGAATCTGCTTTTGTAGTAAAAGGGGGTCAAGTTCCAGAGAATGGTAAAGTTATATCTTTTATGAAGATCAACGACTATTGAAGAAGTTTGCATGGATCTCTTAGCTATGATAAGTGATGTTAGAGAGGGAGCACTTATTTTGGAGAAGCTATCAGTTATGAAGGAATTTTCTAATGTATTTCCTGAGGAGTTGCCAGGATTACCTCCAGTGCGAGAGATAGACTTCGATATTGATTTGGCACATGACACTATGTTGATATCTATACCACAATATCATATGGAACCAGCAGAGTTGAAGTAGCTCAAACAATAGTTGTAGGATTTTCTAGATAAGAGTTTCATCAGACCGCATGTATCACTATGGGGTGCACTAGTTTTTGTTTGTAAAGAAAAAAAATGGGTATCTAAGAATGTGTGTTGACTACAGGTAAAAAAATAAGGTAAAAATACGTAATAATCATCTGTTGCCTCATAAAGAGGACCTGTTTGATCAATTACAAAGGGTTGTCCATTTTTCAAAGATTGATCTTCGGTCTAGTTATCATCAGCATAGAATCAGGGAGTAAGATATATCCAAGAAAGCATTCAGAACTCGATATAGGCATTATGAGTTCCTTGTGATGCCTTTTAGATTAACTAATTCTCCAAATGCATTCATGAACTTGATAAATAGGGTGTTCAGGCCGTTTCTGGATAAATTTGTGATAGTATTCATTGATGATATTTTGATATATTCTTGTAGCCAGGAAGAACATAAGAATCATCTGATGACTACATTGTAAACATTGGGAGAACATAAGCTCTATGCTAAGTTCTCAAAGTACAAATTTTGGCTTGACTCAGTATTATTTTTGGAGTATGTTGTCTCTAAAAATGGCATCACAATGGATTCTAAAAAGACAGAAGCAGTGCAGAAATGGCCTAGACCTACTTCACCCATAGAGATTCACAACTTTATATGTTTGGCTAATTACTATAGGCGTTTTATGCAGCATTTATCTAAAATTTCAGCTCCTTTGACCAGGTTAACACAAGAAATATGAATTTCCAATGGACAAAAGAATGTGAGTAGAGTTCTAGAAACACAAAATAGGTTTGACCACTGCATTAGTATTAGACTTACCATCAGGTTATAGAGAATTAAAGGTTTTCTATGATGCTTTGAGGGTTGGATTAGGATGTGTTCTAATACAACATGATCATGTTATTGATTATGATTCAAGACAGTTGAAAAAACATGAGTTGAACTATCTTACACAAGATTTGGAGATGGCCGCAGTGGTATTTGCTCTTAAGATTTGGAGGCATTACTTATATGATGAAACTTGTGAGATTGATGTCGGTCATAAGATCTTGAAGTATATTTTTCAGCAAAGAGATCTAAATCCTTGGCAACGTCAGTGGATGGAACTACTTAAGGTTTATGATTGTGCTATCTTATATTATCCCAGAAAAGCTAATGTTGTGGTTGATGCTTTGAGTAAGAAATCTAAGGGTAGTTTGGCGCATATACCTCCTAGAAAGAGGAAATTGATGGAAGATAGCGGAAACTTGAAGGCAAAGGTGTCAAATCTGGTGTTGGAAAGTTAGTGATATTGTTGGCTTGTGTTCAAGCTAAACCTTCTTTGGTAAAATGCATAAAGGCCACTCAATATAAAGATGTGCAGTTGTGTAAATATCGAGATGAAGTCCTAGCAGGTCAAAATAAGATGATGAGTGTTGATTGTGATGGTATTTTTTGAGTGAGTAACTTATTATGTGTACCAACCATAGATAGGTTAAGATGAGCTATTCTTGAGGAAACTCACAACTCCAGATAGACCATTCACCCTAGCTCCACAAAGATGTATCATGACTTGAAAAATTATACTAGTGGAAAGGTCTGAAAAAAGATATTGCTAACTTTGTTTCTAGTTGTTTGACTTGTCAGCAGGTTAAATTGGATCATAGTGACCAACAGGATTACTACAAGAGATTAGGATTCCAGATTGGGAATAGGAAAGAGTTACCATGGACTTTGTAATTGGGCTATCGTAAACTATTAAATGTTATGACTCTGTATGGGTAATTGTAGACCAACTTACTAAATCAACTCACTTCTTGCCAGTAAAGACAACATATAGTGGACTGAAATATGCTCAGTTATTTATGGATGAAATTTTCCTAGTCCATGGAGTTCCATTGTCTATCATTACTGACAGAGAATCACAGTTCACTTTATGATTTTAGAGATCTTTCCAAGAAGTATTGGGTACTCGAATAGATCTTAGTACTATATTTCATCCATAGACTGATGGACAGTCTGAGTGTACTATACAAATCTTGGATGATATGTTGAGATCTTGCATTCTTGATTTTGGAGGTAGTTGGGATATTTACTTACCCTTAGTTGAATTTGCTTACAATAATAGTTTTCAGCAAAGCATTCAGATGGCTCCATATGAATCGTTGTATGGTAGACAGTGGCGAGAATGTTCAAAGTTGGAGAGACTAAGGTGTTAGGACCATACTTGGTACATGAAGCTATGATAAGGTCTAATTTATTAGACAGGGTTTCTCACAGCTCAAAGAAGACAAAAATCTTATACAGATAAGAGGAGAAAAGATTTAGTGTTCACTGTTAGGGATAAGGTTTTACATCGACTCTCTCCTAAGAAAGGAGTGATGCAATTCAAGAAAAGAGATAAATTGAACTCAAGATATATAAGACCTTATGAGATACTTGAGCGCATATGAGGAGTGTCATATCATGTGGCACTCCTTCCTTGGATGTCTTTCATCCATCTAGTGTTCTATGTCTCTATGCTAATAAAGTGTATATCAGATTCTTCTCGCGTGCTCGAAGCACTGACCTTGTAGTTGTATGAGAACTTAGCCTATGAGGAGGAACCACTAGCCATTATTAATTCATAAGTGAGAAAGTTACAGTCAAAAGAGTTTGTATCCGTGAAAAGTAGGTGGAAGAACCATAACATTGATGAAGATGAATGGGAGTTGAAAAATGACATGCGAGTCAAGTATCCTCAATTGTTTCAGTCTTCAGGTACCTACTTGTTTAAAAATTCATGGACCAAATTTTATAAGGTGGGGAGAATGTAGTACCCCTTTATTTAAGTAAATTATAAGTTGTAAAAAAAAGGAAAAGGTAGAAGTGGGACAAACCCTATCTTCTAATCTAATAAGGAATAAGGAAATGATGGACTTCAACCCATCTTTAGATAAGTAAAAGCATAAAGGGTTTTTGGAAGAAATAGCCGATAATGAGAACTGCAAGCTGCCAAGCAGCGATTCAACTCTGAAAAAAAACTTACTTAAGGGTTTTGGGATTGTGCAATTAACAAGCCAAGAGAAAGAAAAAGTGAAAAATTCTTGAGAGATTCTTATCGGGCTCAAGGTAAATTTCTTAACTTGGTCCATAAATTTGACTCTTAATTCAGGGCTTTAGAATTGGGGTAGAAAGTTTAAGATTCAAAGATTAAAGTGGTAGAAAAATTTGTAAATTCTCATAAATGAAGCAAGAATATTAAGCAATTGGATTGTAAACTTTATACCTTCGTCTTAACCAAAGAATATTATATAGACAAAAAAGTTATTATGGTTTAAGATATTGAGAAAAATCAACTATAAGGTTGTTTTAATGTATGAAGCACAAATTTAGTATAAGTTGTCAATTGAGAGCCAATAACGAAATTCATATAATTGGGTAGTTTAAAGAAGTTATGTCTTAGCCAAAATGATGAAATTAACACCAGATTGATATGACGTGATCATAGATTTTCTCCAAAAAGGTGATATCAATCGTTCATGGTGAAAAGTTTGGTATTTGGACAAGTGTATTGTGAGTAGTAACCTTTCCTATGATTTGTGTTTCTTAGCTTACATATTTTATACATGATTTTTATGAAACAAAAAGTTACCAAATTCTTTGAAATTGCATGTAGGGCAAGTCTTTTACTCGATATAATACTAAAATTTGGTATTTGGGATATTCATAAGACATATTTACCGTTACTTGAGATATGATCACTGATGTTATGAAAGTTCATCACTTACATGAGAAATAAGTATTTTGACATGTGTTTTATCCAAGTTTACATGTAATATGATTTGATGCGAACTATAAATGTTGTGTACTATTCTAAAAAATGCCTTCACATAAATATCTATTGTTTACATAGAAAGTATAAATGGATTAGACCTTGATTTGAATCTTGTAGCTAATGGTGGGATCGTTATACTTGGTGAACCTTGTATTTACTGATTACTGTTACATCTCTTGCTAGAAGGAAGGTAGAACTAGCATACTATTACTGATCTCCCTTGAGCAGGGACTTACTAATATGATATTTGACTCCTTTATGTGGGGTCCACTGTTATTGGCTATTCTTGATGTATAATGCCACACTGATTACATGATTCATTCTTGGAAACCTCCCAAATATGTAATATTTGATATGATACGATGTTTATTAAGTTTATTACTGAACTATTGATTTATTTTGTTTATACGAAATAAGTGCTATTGTTTATCATTACTACTTTTGAAAGAGCATTTATTTCATGATGTTTTATGACTTGTCCCATTAAAACGGTTGTGGTTAAGTGTTATTAATAACTTAGATAGCATCTCACTCCTTGCTATTATTTTTATAGAGAATGCAGGTGACAATGAGTATTTCGTTAGCTAGAGATCTTGAGGTAGCATATTCCTAGTGAGACCTGCATTTGTTCGCGTGGACTATAATTTATTTATTTGTTATGTTTATCTTCTTGAAAACTCTTAGATTTGATCCATTTTCATATCCTTATAGTTTGAATATTCTTTCATTATTTTTGGATTTGAGGAGTATTTGACTTCCTCTAATTTTTGGAGATGGATTTCTTATTGTTAATTGGTGGTATTGGTGCATTATTGATGATTTTGATGGATTTTGTTTATATTATTGATGTGTTGGTTGTGAGGTGAGGTTGATGTACTATGGATTTGATATAGAGAATGTTCTTGATAGGCCTAAAATAGGGGAAACTCTGTCCAATTTTCTGTAGAATTCTGACAGAGCTTTCTTTGGAGTCTTAACCTCATTAGCACTAATCATGATCCTATTTTGGTTTATCACAAAGAAGAAACATAATTGTATATTAAGATCACTTAATTGATGAAGACACAAATAAATGCAAGAAGTAGAGAGTTTATTGTTTGTTCTGACCGTTTACATTTTTTAAGCTTAGACAAAATAGTTTGGCCCTTTTACCCTTTTATATTAGTGTCACCAGTAGATGTATTTTGACGAAGAATTTACTTTTTCAAAGTTATTTAACTTTTGTTTGAAATATATAATCCATGCTTGTATGGTTTATCCTGACACTGATTTTCTTCATCATTTAGCTATGTAATAGTTTGGTAGTTTGCATCTATCTTAGTAGAGATTTAGTTGACTAATTCATGCAATAACTTATCTTGCCATGTTTTTTTTTAATTTTACACAAGAGATTTTCTTTTGGTTCTTATCCCATTAAATTTTGAATTTATTGTACAATGAGCTATGTTATCGTACTTCTTTTCATGGTTACTGCTATTATTGGTCTATTCTGTTTTGCATATGATGTGAATTTGAGTATGAAAATGAATGATATAGTAATATTAGCTAGCCTTCCCTTGTATTTCTATATTCTATTGTTTCCATAAGAGGATCATCAGGAATTAGTAAAACTAGCCAACATGAAGCAGCTGGAAAATCTAAGCTAGAAATAGATGAGTTGATTCTGATGGATCGTACTGTGAGTAGATATGACACAACTTCACTATTCTCTAAATCTTTTTGGATTTTGATGAATCCATTACTTATTAAAGGATACCAATCCCCTTTAATGTTAAATGAAATGCCTTCGTTTCTACTTGATTTTCAAGCTAGAAGAATGTCAGAGTTTTTTCCAAAAGAATTGGCCTAAACCAAGTAAAAATGTGAAGTATATTGTATTAATAACATTGATATAATATTTCTGGAAATACAATTTAATAATTAGTTTCCTTTCAATAGTTCAGTTGTCTGTTATGTATGTTGGTCCAACTCTAATCCAAATTTTCATTACTTTTTCTTTTGGGGATAGAACCAAACCTTGAGTATGATTCAATTTCAGTGATATTTTCATTAATATGTTCTTATTTTTGATATATTCTATTAAATATAAACTTACAAATTAAAAATTATGGTAATTAACTATTTTATTTTTTCTTATGACAAGTGAATCCGCAGCGGCTGCACCACCCGCCCAGGGTAAATCCCGTTCTTGTGTAATAATTCCCAAACCATAAGACAATCATAGTTAACTATATTGGTTGGTTTCTTGAATTCTCATCCCATGACACTTCGAGTTTATTGGGGGATGAGTTACGTTATAATGTTTCTTTTCATGATTACTGCTATTTTTGGTCTATTCTTTCCGGTATACATATGGAGTTGAGTATAAAGATGGGTGATATATTAATATTGGTTAGCCTTCCATTTTATTTCTACATTCTCATTATTTCCATAAGAGGATCATCAGAAATTTGTAAAACTAGCCAGCATGAAGCTGCTGGAAACTCTAGGCTAGAAATGGATGGGTTGATTTTGATGGATCCTACTGTGAGTCTATATGGCACGGCTTCACTATTCTCTAAATATTTATGGATTTGGATGAATCCATTGCTTAGTAAAGTATACCAATCCCATTTAAATTTAGATGAAGTACATTCGTTTTCACCTAATTTTCAAGCTGGAAGAATGTTAGAGTTTTTCCAAAAGAATTGGACAAAGCCAGGTGAAAATATGAAGTATCCCATATTAATGACATTGATCTTATGTTTCTAGAGAGAATTTAGTTTCCTTGTAATAGTGAAGTTGTCTGTTATTTATGTTGTCCAACTTTAATCCAAAGTTTCATTACTTTTGCTTCTGGGATAGAACAAAACCTTGAGCCCGATTCAAATTCTGTAAAGTGGATCAAACTCCCCTTAATTTTGTGAAATCAAATTCTGATGGAAATATAGGAAAGATGTGTAGAGGGGGTGGCACAATAATGAACAACTCTGAAAATACTATTTTTTTTGGCAGTTGTCCTAGGGGCAGGTACTAGAACTTGACAAAGGTTAGAACCCTTTGCTATATATACTATAAATTGATCCTTAAATAATGTATTTTCTATTAGTTGACTGTTTGAAAGTAAAGTTTCTTGGAGGACATATAAAGAATATCAACACCTAATTTAAACTACGAGGTAGGTTAGTGTGTACTTGAAATATTGTTGTGGAGAGAGTACTCAAGTTGTAGGCAGATTAGCTTACTTAAGTGAAAACTTGCCCTAAACAAAGGATCTCCATTCTTCTTCTAATTTGAATATAAATTTCAGAATCCCTCATTTGAACCAGCAACCCTGGAGGTTCCTAGTAAGTTCTCAAGATTTATGCTTACTCTTGAAATAAGTACCCTTATACTATAATGTCAATTTCACTTTATTATAATAACTTTATGATCATCCCATTACTGAAACACCCTAGGTTTATTACCCTAAGATAATCTTTGACTTTGAGCTTACTAGAGATAATACGACTTGGGGTACTAGTCGTATGATGTCGTACGTATTAGGGACCCTAACCAGTATATTTCACATTGTGATTTATGTCACTTATTGTCCAAGGTACGACTAAGCATATTACTAGTTGTATGATAGGGTACTAGAAGTAAAGAGCCAAATCGTATGATCCCTTAAGTCTTGTCCAAAGTATTCTAACCAAGGTATGATAAAAAGAGTACTGGTTATATGTTAAAATATGAGTTGGCCCCTTTGTGATCACATGTTGGTCAGTATTGAGGTCCAAGAGGATGCCTAGGTTATCAGGTAATGGTACCACTCGTACCCTAGGGTACGGTTTAAGGGGTGTGGTTGTACCCTCCTGCAGTTAAGCTTTTAGCTTTTAAGATAAGGATATTTTAGACATTTCCCACCCTAAAAACCTTTAGTCCCCGCATCTTATAACTTATTATGGCCTCTCAAAACATACTTGTAAAGATCAAAACACTTCAAAATCCTCTCTAAACTTTTTCTTAAAGATTGGGGGCTAGGGTTCTTAAAAGGAGTTCATCTAGAGACTCAAGAGTTGAGTTTCTTCTGTAATCTTCGTGAATAAGGCATGTGAATCTTTCCTCATTGTTAGTTCTCAAATATCATGTTTTTAAAGTGTGATTATGATTCTTAAAAATGGTAGTTTTGAAAACAGAAATTGAGGGTTTTTTGCATATGATTGAGTATTATTTACTCTTGGTTTAACTTCTGTTTATACATGTTTTGGGTGATGGTTTGCACATGTGGGTTCTTGGTAATTGTGGTTTAACAAATGGGTCATGGACTAGCCTAAACTCGATGGTCTTTACCTTGATTTTGGCCTTGATAATAGTATACCGTGAAAGTGTTTTTGAAAATGCTTAAAAGAATAAACTACTCATATGTTAATGGTGTTTTGAACTAAGGCATTGGCCTAATGATTATGAATGGTTGGTAAATGGTTTGTAAGAGTCTTGTTGTCTATGTAATGATTTAAATGGTAACCTTGGTGGTTCTAATTTACTAAATGGTTTTAAGTCCTTAAGCATTTACTTGATTTATGTCTTTGTTAGACAATGGGTTCGATTCCCTAAACTTTGAATTGAATAAGTGTCTTTGATAGGCAATGTATTCGAGTCCCAAAGTCAAATGAATTAATGTATGATTGATAATGGTAATGGCATATGGTTTTCTTGAAAGTAGTGTTGGTATGACGATACAAACGAAGTATTTTTGGTAAGTAATTGGCTAAATATTTGTGTATATGAAATAATGGTTTGAATTGGGCTTTTAAAGGGTTGTGTAGCCGAGTTGTGAAGGTGCAGATTCTTAGGGATTAACACTAGCACTGCATTTACCAGTGCGGGGGTCAAAACGGCTTGAGGTTCAAGTCCAATTGCTTAATATGACCAAGAGGTATGAATAGTCTAAACAGCCTGAGGCTCAAGTCATCTTCCTTAATATGATTGGAAGGTTCAAATCTTCCATACTATATGATATGGGAGCTCTGAGTCCCCCATATCATACTATACTACATAATCGGGTGACCAAGTCACCTTAGTATATAGAGGGAGGTTTGAGTCCCCCATGCGTATACGTAATATTATTCTCTGGTTTATGCAGCTACACGAACTGGGTCCCAACCAGGGGGTGAGAATTGGAACCCATATAGCTCGTGGGTGTAACCAATATGACAGCTAAGCTACACAACCTAGGCTATGATTTCAAAGGTTCATGTTAAACCTTGTTCCCTATACCGGCATAATATATATATGTTTGTGTGTGTATGTATCACATTGTTTATATGTAACGATATACTTGATTTGAACTGTTGGCATTATATTATCCTTATCCTTGAGTTACATGCTAGTGCTCCAACTGCTAACCGTCTTCGATGTTATATCCCTACAGGATACGGGTGTTGGTCATACTACACCTCCTACTCAGTGATTGGACCTCGAATCAGCTCGTGTTGACTTGAAGTGGTGAGCTCCATACTTCGGAAGGAACCATTTCTAGTTTTGGTTTTCTTATGTCTTTATTGGTTTAGACTTGAACATTG
Source organism: Capsicum pubescens (assembly GCA_030864215.1). NCBI lineage: Eukaryota > Viridiplantae > Streptophyta > Magnoliopsida > Solanales > Solanaceae > Capsicum > Capsicum pubescens. The sequence continues at coordinate 244,704,801 of CM061546.1, read as the reverse complement.
GGATTTGCTATGGTCAGGGGCATGTCCCGATCGGATGTTGTTTTGATCTCAGATAGAGGCTTTGTGAGACTACTTTGGGTTGGTATGAGTGGTGTCGGTAGTGGTTCCATCCTTGGCATTGGTATTGGTATTGGTATTGGTATTGTGGATGACACCATATGACCGTATTCTATTTATGATTGTTCTATTTTGTTATGGTATGGATATGGACTTAGTTATTATTTTGGTTATATTATGTTTAATTGGTTGGGCATTGGATGGTGAGACTTACTTGGGTTGGTCATGGTCATGGGCCTATCCCAAAGTCCATGTGTTGTTAATCACTCTATCTTGTTATATGTTCGAAATTCAGCTGACTTAGGGTGTATGTTGGTTGGTTGGATTGGGTGGCAGGGTGGTCTTCGGTCCTTGTTGGGCTTGAGATGCCCATTACTACAAGGACCTGGTTTCGGTCGTGTAAATTACTATATCCTTATTTTTTATATATTCTATGCAATATAAACTTAGAAATTGAAAACTATGGCAATTAACTATTTTATTTTTTCTAATGGCGAGGGAATCCGCAGCGTCTACACCACTTGCCTAGGGTAAATACCGTTCCCGTGTAATAGTTCCCAAACCATAATATAGTCATAGTTAATTATATTGGTTGGTTTCTTGAATACAGAAAAGAGTACAAAATGAAGAGATCCAAATAGTAGGGCCTTGATAATTTTGAGGCAATTTGTGATGAGCTCAAGACGTATTAATATTGTGATGGGATCGTGATAGTTTGACATAGTATACTGCCATTACTGGGCCTTTCAAATGATGTTGCTTTAGTTGAGGATAATTTTTTTCGCAACACATAGGTATTTTCCTCTGTGTTGATCTTGATTAAACTTTTATTGGTTAGACCAAATTGTTTAGTCCTTTTTCCATTTTTAGTTTAGTTTCACCTGTAGATGTATTTTGACAATGAATTTTCTTCGTCTGTACGATTTATCGTTAGTTTGATTTGATGAGTACCCATACTTATATGGTGTATCCCGACTCTGATTTTTATACTGAGTTGAATTGAAAAATTGGCAAGGATATATGAAATGCAAAGTGTAAATGCCATCTTTATGTTCAAGTTCATGACCCACTTTGCAGTGGACAAATCTGTTGGGTTCTATTTTAAGTACGCTCTGTTGAGAATGCAAAGAAGTATGAGCCAAAGTATAGATTGATCAAGAGTGAATTGGAACTAAGGTGGAGAAGTCTAGAAAGCAAATGAAGGAGTGGAAGAAAAAAACTTTGTTACTTATGATTTGTTATTTTTTTCCTACTTCATATTTTTGTTAGTCATAATCTTCTCCAGATATATGTTGTGTTTGTGAAATGATTCCTCAAATTATATCCATATTTGTATGGTTTATTCTGACTTTGGTTTTCTACATTATTTAGCTATGTAACAATTTGGTTGTTTGTATCGGTCATACCAGAAATTTAGTTAACCAATGTTTAATGTTTATTTTTGTGTTGGGGGTGTATCATTTAGGACTCAAATGTTAATCGGCATTTGGAGTTGAAGCTTCTTTACTGTCAACTAGCCTATGCATTACACAACTACTGATAAACTAATGGACAAATTTACCCTCTACTCCAGGAAATAATTACTTAGCTGGATGCACCGATGTGTGGCTAAATATGACAAGATCAATCCTAATGTTAACAAAACGTTGATTCAAATTCTGTGAAGTGGATGAAACCTCCCCCTAATTTTGTGAAATTAAATTATGATGGATATATAGGGGAGACTTGTGGAGGGGGTCACACAGTAAGGAACAACACTAATTACATTATTTTGCCTTTCCAGTTGTCCTAGGGTCAGGTAGGAACTAGACAGACACAAAATTCCTCTCTTATATATGATGTAAATTAGTCCATAACTAATATCTTTTCTATTAATCCTATGAGAAAGAGGGTCTATAAGGGATTGTTCATTTCAGAATACTAGCAACAACATTCAGCAAAAATTGATAAACTTTTTTTGTCAGCAATGCTAGTGGACATTAACTTTCCTAGAGTACTTAGAGAAAAATTGAAGTTATCCATGAAGTTACAATAGATCTAAATAAGGCTTCACACAAAAGACGTTAAATGAATCTACATGCTTCAAAGCATCTAAATTTAATTATCATTGTCGGGAATAGATAATTATCAAAATGTAAGACCAACACTACATATGCATATGTTCCCTCTTTTTTCCTATCCGTACATTTCACTGTGACATATATAGTTATTAGAGACTACTCTCTCTAATAAATTTATGGTCCTTCTAAGAATCGTATTGTTAATGAAAACGGTTGTGACCATCAAAGGATGTCGTTTAGCGGATGGCGCTCCTCCGTCAATAATCATAGGCTTCTATTTTGAGATCTAATATGAAAATATCAAGATCCAAAAATCAAGGGTCATGATGGCACTTGTGGTGACAAGCCTTGTCAAGTAAGCCTATCACCCAAACTGATATGAAAAGGAAAATAACATCAATAATAAAGGCAGGGCTCCTATAACTAAGCAAACCACAACAACATAATATATGCAGAAAGTGTAAAACCAAAGATATCATGCCAAACTCCCAAAACCCGGCGTCACAGTGTAAGAACTGACTAGTACAATTCGAGATCAAAATACATAAAATATTCAAAATCGTAATACTCTATATCTGAATATGAATAAAGACATAGTCTAAATCAAGAAAGGTAGTAGTCAAATCCAATGGCAAGAATCCAACCGCTACCTCAAATATCTCCAAAGATAGCCTGAATCAACCACTGTGAGGCACACTCGAATCAGAATTTACACTGAAAGGACACAGTAGGACTGAGTACGTTTTACTTGTACTTAGTAGGTATCATAGGCCGACTGAGAAAAGTAGAAAATAAAGCATACAAAATACATATTAAGGGCACATCACCTATAATCAGAAAATATCCCACAATGATAGCCCACATCGTTCCCACTAATGATTCTATAATATTCACATACATCATAACAAATACGAGTAAGGAATACAAGTAAACCAATATTACACATACAAGTACTAGGGAAGGGATTACACATAGACAAGTATACATCAAGAGAGAGAATACAACACAAATAAAGGCATAATGTAACACAAATGCGATGAAAGATGATAATGGTAATAATGATGTGCTGCACAAGGTTGTTGCACAACTTTCTTATAGACTTATAGAGCTAAAGCTTCCCGTTGTAGGACCCACGGTGGGTTCGCCAATCCATATACAACCCATATCTATATCTCCTCTCGGTACAGGGTTTTAAAGATGTCATATTTTCTGTCAGAAAAAGCCAGTGTTTCCCGTATTTCCAATATTTTCATGGTGGTACCAATGTTTTATGAATGTATATGATATGAGGATGTAATGCTCACAAACAACCAGAATGAGTATTTTCATGTCCAACCAATATACCAACCAAGTAACCCGTTAATCCACTCAATGTTTTCAACCATCCATGAATTTCAACATAAACCATATGCCAACAGAATGTAACATATAAAAATACAAGATTGATACCACATTAGGATCTCATCAATCAAGACACAACTAATTTCATGTACAAGAGGCCAACAATATCATATAGGACCCCACACGGTCACACATAGAAAATAGTATACTAAGACCATCAAATAACATCATTATATAGGTCCTCACACCGGCACAACACTATAATAAATCTATTTTCATGATTAGTTCCACACCCGTAACATGAATCTCATATCAATATTCATTACCCAGCTTAGTCTTAAGAAAGTTAAGTCATAACCTTTCTCAAATAACGAAATAAATTCGCAAGCCTTTGATCCAAAGCCTTACTCCCTACGAACAGCTCTAAAATTAACTAAAGCATGGAAATATAGAATCTATACATCAAATCAAAGACAACAATACCCATATTTTCTATTTTCAAGTTGGGGTCAAAACGAATTTACAAATTAGGTTTTTGAAAAAGAAGGACAAAATCATGATTTTATTTCAAAAACATGTTCCCCATGTTTGTAGGAGCCTACAACTGAAAACATAAAATGAGTTAAAAATGAGGTCCAAATCGAAGAAAAATCAATTTCAAGCTTTACTGGGTTAAATCTCTGAAATTCATTTTAAAAATCAAGAATTGAAGTTGTTTTGAAGATGAAATTGATAGAAAAGTAATAATAATAAGATTAGAAACTTATCCAAGGAAAATAAGTTGAAATCGGGGTTTAAATCAAAGAAATACATTTTTAGGCCTTCCGAAACAAAATTCCCAATTTCCAGTTTAATCAATGTTAAAACAAGAAATAGATGATAAAATTGGAGTAAAGTAGTTTAAATAGGTGTTTAGAATCTTACCTAATCTTATAAATGGAAGAAATTGCTCGAAAGTGTGAAACCCTAAGCTCCAAGTCTCAAAAATAGGAAAAATAATGTCAAAACATGGGTATATATAGGGACCAAGTCTCTGAGGACCTCTCGGGATTCATCCAGATGCTACCCTCTCAAATTCGATGCTCTAGATTCAATGACGATATAATATTTTCAATAAAATATCATTTTCATAAAGTTAACCCAAAATCACAACTTTTTGAACTGAGTGTCGAAATGAGATCAAAAAGCCATAAAATCACACCAACCATGTTACTACTCTAAAATCGACATTCTGGATCTACTGGCGCAGTCTATTTTGCCACCCAAAGCATAGATCAAAATATGTTGATTGAAGTCAACTATAAGGCATCTCAATCCACCAAAACCCACAATATCACATAAATCTTACCTAAATGCATCGAAAACTATGTCAATCATCCTCACACTCCAAAAATACCATAATGTAACCACAAGAAGGGGTAAAATAGTCAATTTACACAGAAACACATATATTAATAATTCATCAAAAATTCAAGTCATTACAGAAAATATCCTTAAGAGTATTGGGTTCCAATACAGGTAATGAACAAGAGATAGAAATAAAAAAAAAAGTAAAAGAGAAAAGGTTGTGCACAAACATTTCTCTTCAACATAAAATATTTTTGAAGAAGATGTTGCAATATAATTTTTTCTATAAGGTAGTGGGCTATTTTTTAAACTTTTGTGATTAAAGGATAAGGTCTCTTTGAGGGCTTGAACTGGTTGAGTAACTAGCAGATATGGATGAAGAGGGATGGCATCAGGAGAAGTTTCGGCCACTGATGTACACATCTTTTTTCTAGTGCAAGTCAGTCGCCTTTGGTCAGAGACAGATGCAAAGGCTTGGGACTTCTTGCTAGTTTTGAGATAACAAGGTGCTACTACTATTATGAAATCTCACCAATAAAAGAGATTAAGAAGAACCATCTACTAAAATGCTTTGAGAATGGTAACATAACCCTCTATTAAAATGTGTTCACATACTTTATAGAAGAACTTTAGCTATTTCTAATATGATGACCTGCATATATCAGGAAAAGTTATCCTTTCAAGTATTGAAGTGACTTACAAGTGCTAAACAACATAATCAAAGCTTTTTCCCTTTTGATAAGTACTTCGTGATCAGATGTTCTTGAGGTCCTATTAAATAAATTAAGTCCACCAGTGCAGTTGAGCACGATTGAGAACAATAGTTAATACATTTAATTAAATAGTTTCACATACCTTTTGTCTCTATACCTATCTTCTTCGGGTTGTTCATTCAGGTTGTCTCTTATAATGTTCAATAATATTGCTCATAAAAAATATTTTTTCATAACACTACATTCTTAAACTATTTCTTTATTTTGAATTTGATAAAAATTCTTGTACAAAACTACATTGGATAAAAAAAATATACCCCATTCATACACAATTCTAGACAGGTAGCAGGATAGAGCTGATTGACCCATGCCTCACAATTCTCAATTAGGCATTTAAATCGGCTACCAGTCAATTCCACATAGTCGAAGGCACACACTGGAAACAAAAAAAATCTTCCCACTTCAGTGATCAACTAATCAGGTAGTGGAATAATACAATCATAAAGGGCAAGAAATGTCAACGTACAACTAACGTTCTTACCCCTACAGAATTGATCCTTTTAGCTCCATAATAATTAATTATAAAATGTGCAAATGTAAACAGAGGAGCAAAAAGTAACACCTTGATTCCAAAGCTACAGAATTGAGTAATGATAAAAAGAAAGAAGATTGATGAAAATTATTACCATTACAAATGAAAGAAAAAATCATATTAAAAATAAAATCAAAGTAAGAACAAAACAAATAAAACAAACTGCAAAGAACCACAAAGAAATCCTACTTATGTACAAATACACGAAGAATGAAGCCCATAAAAATGAAACATAAATTAACAAAGCTTATCAGAAGATTATATGGTGAAATGTAACTTCCATTCACACCGAAGTTAGTGCACATGGGAAATCTCCTTTGTATTCTCACTGTAATGCATACATACATACATTCATCCTCTACGATAAATCTTCTATGATATTTAAATTGGGGTTCTTTAGTTATTAATATTGTATATTTTTATACATTCAGTTGGTCATTTTACTTCACTTATTACTAATTCAATATTGAAACAAATAAGATCTTCCTATTAAACAACTGGACAAATCCCAGATTTTTCTCTCAATCTTATTCAGTTACATTTTTTTCAAAACACAATAACAATTCATTCCTATTAAATGACTAGGAAAATCTCATGTTTTCCTCCTATTCATAATCAAATTCATTATACGCAAATCCTACAGCCAATCATCCATCCATTCATATTTCATCCTCAAATTCAACAGAGAGAACAATCAAGGATGGGAAGAAGTTTATTTATTTTTTCAGTAATTCAGAAAACTTAAGGCAGGAACAAATTTATACATTGCATTCCACTTTATATCTTTGACGTCGTCCCCGCTAAGCATTTTGGTTTAGAGTGGTTTGTATAACTCATGATTTATGTATTTCAACTTCAACGTTATTTGGATATAATCAAAATATCTAATCTTCTAAAACACATGCAAAAAGCACAATGGAATTGTTATCTTTTGTCATTAAAGAATACAATGGCTCAGTGAATATTCTAGAAATTAACCTTCCACAACATCTTTTATCAGAATTAGCTTGGCAGGAATAAATGCTAAAAATTAGATTGAACAGAAATTAATCAACAACTGAATGTAGTCGAATGAACGAGGAAGTTGCTTCTATAAAAACTAGTAGATGCAAGTATTCCAGATTGAAGCGAAAGGTTGCACCAGGTGGAAAAAATACAAGCACATCCCCCCCCCCCCCAAAAAAAAAAATCAGCTTATACGCTTTATGAATCAATTCACAAAGTTGATGAAGCTAACAAACTTCTCAGGTAGACATGATTCAATTCATCAAAAGGGTATGTTAATTTGCATCACCGTTTATCTCTTAACAAAATGCTAAAATACTATTTTTTATTCATCTGTGAAACTTAATAAAAACATTAACCACCTATAAAATTCTTATATTTATATTTAAATGTCTGAATTTGATAGGCCATTACACATACAAGTTAGAATTTTGGCCCCCCAAAGTACACATGTCAATATTGTGGTGCACTTTTATGGTATGAATAACGGAGAAATAAAATGGTACCGACAAAAAAATTGATATTCTCGTTTTATTGTATGGAAAGAGGTCAGGTCCAACTACTGTTATTGAGTTAACCACCACTATATCTCAAGTATATTTTAAGAACAAATCTTGAAAAGTAGGTACCAATTTTCATAAAAATATCAGGGGTTATAACTCCATATTTGCATTTACATCTATGGGAGGCTGAGTGGATGGATCTATCAATCACTCAAAGGGGCCACATATTTTCAGGATAAGTGGTCAAAATTACCATCACATAGGATCTTTATTGCCTGAAATTGGTAAAACCTCACAGTTTGCTTAGCTATATAGATGATACTAAAAATTAGATAACCAACAAAATGAATTGGCTGTCGCAAGGAAATGTTGATCCCAAATTGTTCAGACCTTATCCGAAATGCTAGACAAGTACAATATTTTGATAAAAATATTTTGAATAGCTACGTATAGATATAAATGGCCTCTCAAATCTGTATTTTGCCTATGAATTCTATCTAATAGGACAAGGAATGATCGACAATACAATGTACCTACCACTTTCGAATAGAAGGATTAATTGTTGGTGATCTTAAAAATAAAAACTTCTAGCACGATATTATTGTAGAGCAACGAAAAAATGAACTTCAAAGAATTACATATTTTCTCCCAAGTTTCATGTCTATAGCATATCTATTAATACACATGTTTGGTGAAGACGGATACAGACTTGGAATTAATCTGGCAAAGGTGAACAACAAAATTCACAAGTGGCAAAATTTATCAACGAGAGAGTTCTATTTCTCCAGTATACAACAAAGACCAAACGAGAGGCACACTCTCTTACTAGTAGGTAGAATATTACAAAAATACATTGTGGATGGATACATGGAAATAGAGGAAGAAAGATTTCCTTATATTCGGAATAATAAAAAAACTCAGAGTTGATTTTTACTCTGGCTTAATGGATGTCATTCGTTGTAGTGATTCAGCTAGTTCAATGGTAGGAAAAAGTATTATCTTGCCCCCATCGCACACTGGGGGACCTCGATATAGGGAACAAAATTATCAAGATGCAATGAAAATTTGTAGGTAGGTTGGTTATCCAGATTTGTTCCTCACTTTCACATGCAATCCGAAGTGGCCAGAAATAAATGAAGTGCTCCATTTAATTGGCCAATATGACGATTATAATAAAGTGGGCATCATGTGAAGAGTCTTCTAGATTAAATTTTTTCAACTAATGCAAGCTTTGGAAAAGAAGTTTCCCTTTGGAAAAATAATCACATGTAAGTTCTAACTTATACATACTCATGTCAGACATCACTTATCCATTCGAGTTGTTAAATTATGGTAAGAAATATGAATACTTCTCCTGCATCATAAAAAACATATAACATTAATTATGTAGTTTATATACTATTGAGTTTTAGAAAAGAGGACAACCTCAAGCACATATACTGCTCTTCTTGTATCCCATGTTAAAAAATGCATTCATAGATCATATCAACACAATTATAACAGCTAAATTACCTAATATAGGAGTTGATTGTCAAATTGATGCACACATATATGTAGAGCTATGTAATTACTCAAGGTCGGTATAGTATCTATTTAGATATGTCAATAAGGGATCTAATAGAGCAACTTCCACTATAGAATGTACTGATACAGTTGAAGTACATGATGAGATCAAAAGGTATCTAAACTGTAGATACATATCAGCTACAAAAGCTTGCTGGAGGATCTTTAAATTTGACATGTATCATAGAGAGCCAACAGTTGAGAATTTGCCATACCATTTAGATGGAGAAAACACCATACTATTTGAAGAGGAACACCAACCTAAAAACATACTAAGTAGACCTTATGCGGTAAAAATTAAATTCCCATATTATTTCACAACAAACCAAAAAATAATGATGTGCGAGAACTGACGTATTCAAAATTTCCTACACATTGGGTCTAAGGTGCAAAAGGGAAAAATATACTAGAAGGAAAATGGGCAAGGTAGTTGGTAGAACTTACTTTGAACATCCTACAAGTGGAGAAATGTTTTACATACAAATGCTACTTAATTTTGTCAATGATAGAACTTTCTTTGAAAGCATAAGAACAATAATTGAAGTATCATACAAAACTTATAAGGAGGCATGCTTTGTATTAGGGTTATTTGAGGAAGACAAAGAGTTGAATGACTGCTTGGCTGAAGCTGCATATTGGGTATCAAAAAATGAACTTATAAATCCCTTTGTGACGACACTAATTTACTGTCAAGTATTTGATTGAGCCAAACTTTAGAGAACCAACTATGAAATTTTAGCAGAAGATATAACATCATTACAATGAAAGAGATTCAATTGAAAGATTTATAGCTAACTCAAAAACAACTCAAAGAATATACATTATTTGAGATTGAAACCATACTTGTAAAGATGGAAAAAGTTTGAGATATTGATGGAATCCCACTTCCAGGTTCTGTTTTGTTGAATGACAGGGGAAATAATCTAATTAATGTGGAACTATATTATGACAAAGAAGATTTAAAGGAAGTGCATGATAAATCCTTTGCACTATTAAATGATTACCAAAAGTTTACATATAAACCAATAATGGCATCAATTTCAAATGAAGAATGCTATTTATTTTTTATAATAAGACATGGTTGTATTGGAAAGATATTTCTATGGAATACAACAATTTTCAAGTTGATATCACAATAAAAAATAGTTCTCCCACTTTCTACTTTTATGATAACAACTTTGTTATTGCCAAATGGTCGGACAACTCATTCACGATTTCATATTCCTTTAGACATAAGTGTGGAATCAACTTATGAAATAAAACAAGAAAGTCATTTAGCTGAACTACTACCAAAAACTTCTTTGATCATTTGAGATGAAGCACCAATGGAAAATAAATTTTGTTTTGAAGCCTTAAATAGGACCCTGAGAGATATCCTTCGAGTTAAATATGAAAACAATTCTGACAACCCATTTACAGGCCTTACAGTCATATTTGGTGGTGATTTTTTGTCAAATACTACAAGTAATTCCGAAGGGAACATGAGTTGATATTTAGATGCTTCGCTAAACTCCTCATACTTGTGGCTATTTTTAACCGTGTATGAGTTAAAGAAAAATATGCAACATTGTAGTGGTAGAGTAACTGACTCTGAGGCTGTTGAAATTACCACTTTCGACAATTGGTTGTTACAAATTAGAGATGGATCTTTTTATCATGATGTCAATAATGAGCTTATTAAATTGCCTCCTTATATATCCATCAAATCATCTAGCGATCCAATAGAATCAATCGCCAAGGCAGATTACCTATCTCTCTTGCAGAAGTACAAGGACCCAACATATTTGAAAGAAAGATCAATACTAACGCCTGTGTCATAACCCAAAAATACAAGGGTCATGATGGTACTTGTCGTGTCGAACCTTAACAACTAAGCCTATCACCCAAAATGATACACAATAGAGAAAATACAGAAATACCCCCAAGTTAAGTCTTCTAGAATAAAGTCAAACCACATAGATATAATAAAAGAGGAAAGAATAAAATCAACATATGCAGCCATAACTCCCATAACCTGGTGTCAATAGTATAAGAACGTATCTAGTACAACTCGAATCAAAATAAAATACATAAGATGTCCAAATACAAAAGAAAACTCTGTCTTTGAAGTGAAAGTAAAGACATAGTCTATAAGAAAAGTAGTAGAATACATCCGGATGCCTGAAGATCAATCACTACCTTGAAAGAACCAAAGCTCGCCTGAATCAACCAAGCTAGAGAGCACTCGAGCTAAGACCAACACCAAAAGAGCGTAGTAGGTGTGTGTACGGTCCACTTATACTCAGTAGGTATCATAGATTGACCGATTAAACTAGAAAATAAAGCATATAAAATACATACTAAGGGTATGTCACCTGGAATCAAAAAATGTTCCACAACGATAGCCCACACCACTTGTACTAACAGTTTTATAATATACACATATAATACAACAACACACCAGTTAGGAATACAAACATACACAATATCACATACAAGTAGAACAAAAGAGGAACATGTGTAATTAAGATCATCAAATACAATTAAAGAGAGATGGAATAATTAGACATTAACAAGTCAAGATATAGAACAAATAGATAGATGACTAGTCAATATGGAAATACAAGCACAACATAAATGCAATAAAGTGGGTGGGTGCAATGTATATGATGATGATGCATGAGGTTGGCACACAACCTTAAGGTTAGCACACAGACTTGATATTGGCACATAGCCTTGAGTTTGGCACACATCCTTATGTTTGGTAAATAGCCTTAGGCTTGGCACATAGCCTTAAGTTTGGCACACAGCCTTAAGGTTGACAGATAGTCATCGAGACTTCTCCAATAAAATCCTTCGCAGAAGGTCCATAATATACAATATCCAATACTAATATTCAATGTTTCCCAAAATACCAGTATCTCCAATATTTCCAAAGCACATACGTAGCATAAGACACAAACAAAGTACACATATATGACAAAAAGCATATTTATAAAGCAATAAAACAAACAAGTTAAATGATGTGTATGATGATATGAAGATGATGATGCAATGTTCACAACTATTCAAAATGAGTATTGATGATGATACAACATCCACAACCATTCAAACTGAATATTTCCACAACCAATCCATAATATTTCCATTCCACCTCCACATGAGACAATATCCACTCATCATTTCCAGTATTTGAAAATTCTCCACATGATTCATTTGCCCACACAGTATGAATATAAATATATATATATATCCCAATGTATAAAAGGCACCATAATAGGCATTTCTATAAACATAATACAATTATTCACATGTATTTTAGGCCATCAACATCACATAATACCCTACACGGTCACACATATCACATATTATTTCAATTTCAATGATTTCATCACATATAGGCCCCAAAATGGGCAAAACACATACATAGCCATTTATCATGAGTAGTTTCCACCCTTAATATGCATTTTGTACCAACATTTACTACAACCTACCTCGAAGGCCAAAACCGGTCCACAACACTTCAACCACAAAGTCTTACTTCTTAGGAATTGTCCCGAATTTAAAATCAAGAAATATAGAATCTATGTGTCAAAACAAAGCTAATGATACTCATATCGCCTACTTTTGGTTTGAGGTCAAAATGGACCCTCTAAACGAGTTTCAAAAAATAAGGGTAAAATCGAAACTTTATTACAAAAATGTGTTCCCCATACTTTTAGAAATCTACAGCTGAAAATCCAAGTCAAATCGAGTTAAAAACGAGGTTCAAATCGAGAAAAAACCATTATAAAGTTTTATAGGGTAAATTCTTTCAAATTTGTATTAAAATCAAGAATCAAAGTTATTTTAAAGGTTAAATTGATGAAAAACTAGTAATTATAGGATTAGGAACATTATTCAAGTGAAAAGGAGTGAAATTTGGAGATAAATCAAGTAATAAGGTTTTTGGAGTTTTGAATAATTAAATCAAGAATTAAAGTAAGAAAATGATGAAATCTCAGCTTAAATCCATAAAAGAATCAAGAAATAAACGTTAATCTAGCTTCCCAAGCATCCACAAGCCTCACTTTTAAGCTCACACACTATTTTAGGGTTTAAATCTCAAGACGCAAGGTGAAATAATGAGCAAATTCGGGAAAAAAAGGGCTATTTAGACTTGCACCAAGTTGCCAGGAAAAAAAGGAATAAATCGGGTTCTCCAAATGAGTTTTACCCTTTGTTTTCCAGTTGTACAAGCAACCTGGTGAACCAAATTTTTAAGTCCAAAACGAACTTTGACGGGGTGCCTGAGATTCTTTCAGAGTTCGATATACGCAAACGAACAATGTAACCACATAAATTCAACTCTCCAAACTCAATGGTGATATCAGATTTTTGAAAACATCATTTTTATAGAGTTGACCCCCGAAATTCGAAATCACAATTTTCCAAATTGAGGGTCGAAATGCGATTTAAAAGCCGTAAAATCCAACCAAACATGTTACCACCCTAAAATCAATGTTTCGAATCTGCTGGCGCAATCCGCTCAACCATCCATTGCACGTATCAAAAGATAAGCACACAGGTTCATAATAAGTCACTCAAAGCCACCAAAATCCACAATATCATAGAAAAGGCACCAAAATGCATCGTGAACTGTGCCAATCACCCCCACACCCCAGCAATACCACAATACAACTATGGGGAGGGGTAAAATAATTAGATCACACAAAAATACAATTTTCACATATTTCATCAAATTTCAGGTTGTTACATCATACACCACTAAAAATCTAATTCACCCTCTAACTAAAGGCAAAAGAAATACCTGAATCAACAAAGAGCTGGGGATAAGAACTATGCATATCAAACTCGACCTTTTAAGTAGCATCATCTACAAGTCGGTGTTGCCATTGAACCTTAACCATAGGGATGACTCCAGAATGCAACCGTCTAACATCCCCAGCCAATATGGAGATCGACTCCTCAATAAAAGATAGTTGCTCATCTAATTGAACCAACTCCCAATGAATGATATAAGACTCATCTGAAATGTAACGACGGAGCATAGAAACATGAAAAACTAGATGAACAATTGATAGATCAAGGGGAAAAGCCAACTCATAAGCCACATCACTAATAGTCAAAAGAATCTCAAATGGACCAATATACCTAAGGCTAAGCATGCCCCTCTTCCCAAACCTCATCACACTCTTCATGGGTGAAACTCAAAGAAAAACACGATAGCCAAAACCAAATCTCATGGCACAAAGTCTAAGATCAGCATAACACTTCTGCATACTCTGAGCCGCTCTAAGTCTATCCTGAAAAGATCCAAACTATATCAAAAAACTCATGAAGCAAGTCCGTACCTTGAGCTCTCACCTCTGAAACATTAAACTAAGCCACTGGCGAGCGATAAAGCCTATCATACGATGCCTCAAAAGGAGACATATCAATACTGGAATGGTAGCTATTATTATATTTTAACTCTACTAAAGCCAAATGTTTCTCCCACTGGCCACCAAAATTTATTACACAGGCGCGGAGCATATCCTCCAAAACCTGAATAGTCCGCTCTGACTGACCATTAGTATAAGAGTGAAATATTATGCTAAGATTAACCCGAGTACCCAACTCATCCTAAAGAGTCTTCCAAAATTGAGATATGAACATAGAACCTCAATCTGAAATAATGGACACTGGCACCACATGCAGACACACAATCTCAGGAATATAGATATGGGCCAACCTCTCAGCATTGAATGAGAGATAAACCAGAATAAAATAAGATGACTTAATCAATCGATCCATGATGACCCAAACACTGTCAGAACTATGCAATGTACAAGGAAAATTATTCACAATCTATGGTAATTCATTCCCACTTCCACTCGAGAATGGGCAACCTCTAAAGCAAACCACCAGGTCTTATATGCTAGGCCTTCACCTGCTGACAACATAGGAAATAAGCCATAAAATTTGCTACATATTACCTTATACCACCCCACCAGTAGGGTTGTCTCAAGTCGTGATACATCTTAGTCACACCTAGATGGTTGGAATATCTGGAACAATAGGCCTCCTCCAAGATCAACCTAATTTAATCACTCACTCTCGGCACACAAACTCGGCCTCAAGTCTGTGAAACTCTATCTGAATCAAGTGATGCTTCCTTAGCTTCCCCACTCAATACCTTATCTCAAATCAACCTCAATACAAGATCATCAAACTGATGAGCTTGAATCTGCTCCATCAAAAAAGATCTAGCCGTCACAAATGCCAAAACATGCCCAGGTGTTGAAAAATAAAGCCTAACCATTTGGTTAGCTAAAGACTGAACCTCAAAGGCAAAGGGCCTTTCTTAGGTCAAAAGATATGCCTAGCTACCCATTCTAGTCAACGTCTGGCTTAAGGCATCCAGAACTATATTAGCCTTACCCGAATGATAGAGAATGGTTATGTCATGATCCATAAGAAACTCAAGCCAATGACGCTGCCTCATATTAAGATCTTGCTGGGTGAAGAAGTATGAAAGGCTATGAAGATCCGAGAAAATCTCACAACGAACTTCATACAAGTAGTTCCTCCACAACTTTAAAGCAAACACAACCGTACACAACTCCAAATCATAGGTAGGATAATTCCTCTCATGAGGGTTCAACTGACGAGATATATAAACAATCACCTTGCCCCCTAGCATCAACACAACACCTAATCCAATATTTGAAACATCACAAAATACGGTAAATCCTATACCATCCTTGGGCAAATCCAAAATATGAGTTGAAGTCAACAAATTCTTAAGCTTTTGAAAGCTTGCCTCATAGACCAATAAAAAGAAATCTTCTTCACAGTCAACTTAGTCAAAGGAACTGCAATAGAAGAAAACCCCTCAAGAAAATGCTGATAATAACCTGTTAAGCCAACAAAACTCTAAATATCGGTAGAAAATATAGGTGTATCCCAATCACGAACTATTACAACTTTGGCTGGATCAACCATAATACCTTTCTTAGTTACCACATGACCCAAGAAGGAAACAGACCCCAACTAAAACTCGTACATAGAGAACTTCACTTACAACATCCCATCCCTCAATCTCTAAAGCACACACCATAAATGTTTCTCATGCTCAGCCTTACTCTTGGAATACACCAAGATATCATCTATAAATACAATAACAAAGGAGTTGAGATACGATCAAAACACCAAGTTCATCAACTCCGTGAATGCGGAAGGGACATTGGTCAACCCAAAAAACATGACCAAGAATGCATAATGACTAGATCAAGTTTGAAAAACTGTCTTTGGAAAATCCAAACCTCTAATCCGCAACTGGTGATAACCGAACCTCAAATCAATCTTCAAAAATACCATAGCACCCTAAAGCTGGTCAAATAAATCATCACTTCCAGAAATAGGATACTTATTCTTAACCATCACCTTGTTCAATTCCTAATACTCAATACATATCTGCACACAGCCATTTTTCTTTTTCACAAACAAGACAGGTGTACCCATAGGTGATATACTAGGTTGGATAAATCCCTTATCCAACAACTCCTGTAACTAATTCTTCAATTCCTTCAACTCGGCTGGAGCCATTCTATAATAAGGAATAGAAAAGGTCTTGGTGCCTATCTAAACATCAATAACAAAATCAATATCATGATCTATAGTCATACCAAGAAAATCCCTAGGAAACACATCCATAAAATCACAAACAACATGAACAAAATCCAAGAAAGAAGGTAAAACAATACTAGTATCACAAATATAAGCCAAATAAGTTAAACATTCCCTCTCTACCAATCTATGAGCCTGAACATAAGAGATGACCCTCTTAGGATCTGAATAAAGCACACCCTTCCAAGCTATCCTTGGTACACAGTCTTAACAAAATAATCTAAGATAGCATGATAAGGAGCCAACCAATACATACTCAAAATAACATTGAATCAACTATATCTAACACAAGCAAATCTACCAAGGTATCACGCCTAGCAAAAGTCATAATACAATATTGGTACACCTAATCCACCACTAAAGAATCACCAACCATGGTAGATACACGAATAGGCATCGCAAAAGGACTACTAATAGATTCAAAACTCGAAGTAAAATACACAAACATATAAGAGAAAGTTAATCCAAGATAAAATAACATTAATGCAGGTATGAAACAAACAAGGCTGAATCCTGTGATCACTACATCTGAAGCCTCAGACTCAACTTTGGTTAGTATAGCATAGCACTACCAATGACCATTAATTGCCTGAGTATCCCAACAACCACTACTACGAACTCTATTACCTCTACCCCTTGGACCCTTTGTAGCACCTCTACCCCTCGCAGCTAAAATAAGAGTGGCTTTAATGATATGGCATGGAAAATCCATAGCCATATGGCTATTCTTATCACATACAAAGCAACCTCTACAGCCTAACTCAATAGGAGAAGATACAACTGGGCCTGAATATCAACCTTAAACTACTGGACCAGAAGACCCAGCACTAGAAATTTACAAGGCTTCCTACACTGGCCTACCCTATTATCCACGAGAACCTATAAAATCTCTACCACGAGAAAATTAACCTCTAAACTCACTAAAATAGCTCACTTTCTTAGTGCCATCCTGAGATACTCAAAGTATACCCTCTATCATCTTAGAATGATCCACAATACTCTAAAAAATGCCCCAAATACAACCATCTATGCCATGGCTCACTGAAGAGAAGGAGGCATAGCAAGTCCAACTAGCTGACACCCCACCTCAGGAGGTAACATATATAAAGGCTGAACACTTGATCTCAAAACTCTAATAAAACCTGGCTACTCTGATACCAATTTATCATGATCCAAAAATACAAGGGTCATGATGGCACTTATCGAGGTGAACCTTGACAAGTAAGCCTATCACGCAAACTGATACTCAAAGGGGAAAAAACATAAATACCCCCAACATAAGGCTTCTAGGATAAAGCCGGACCATATAGAAATAATAAAATAAAAAGAATAAAATCAAAATATGCATCCATAACTCTCAAAACATGGTGTAAATAGTATAAGAACATATCTAGTACAACTCAAATCCAAATAAATACATAAAACATCCAAATACAAAAGAAAATTCTATCTTTGAAGTGAATGTAAAGACATAGTCTATAAGAAAGGTAGTGGAATACATACAGACTCCTAAAGGTCAACCACTACCTTGAAAGCACCAAATATCACCTAAATCAACCAAGTTGGAGCGTACTTGAGCTAAGACCTATACTAAAAGGGTGCAGTGGGTATGAGTATGGTCTACTTGTACTCGGTAGGTATAATAGGTCGATCGAGCAAAGTAGAAAAAATAAAATACAAAATACATACTAAGGGCACGTCACTTGCAATAAAAAAAATATCCCACAATGGTAGACCATACCGTTTGTGCTAACAATTCTATAATATCCACATATTATACAACAACACACCAGATAGGAATACAAACATACATAATATCACATGTAAGTAGAAAAAAATAGGAACATGTATAATTGTAATACCTCGGATTAGGATTAGTTTAGTTCATCTCCTAATGCTTGTGTAAGAGACTTAGAACCTGAAAATTTAGCTAAGTGTTGAAGACTTAGCCTTATTTTGACTTCATAACTTCGAAGATTTTTAAGTTGACCTTTCAAACTCTGAGATGATGGTTTTTGGGTTAATTCATATTCAGGGGTGTAAGGAGCATGTCTCGAATGCTTTTTGAAATTTTCAAATGATGTTTGGGTTGTGTTAGAATTTTGATTCCAACAGCTCAACGCGATTTCGCCGCATCACGCCGGGTATAGCGATGAGAATTCCATTGCTTCATGCCAAGCCCCCAAACGGCATTCCAGATGTAACTTTAATATCCAGAGGGGAAATTAGGTCCTTTACCATTACCCCAAGTCGTCAAAACATAAGAATAAATGACAATTTAAGCATTATACACCCATTGTCCATCAATTTTCTCTCCAAGAAACCCTAACCTAACTCTAAAAATTCCAAAAATTCATTACATCCTCTTCAAGATAATCAATAATTTGAGTCCCTTAATCTAAGAACTTCAATAAGAATCCTTCAAGAACATCTTTAAGATTTCAAAGTCAAGCTTCTACGTCAAATCAAGCCTATTAAGGTATGTGGGGTTATGAACAAGGGTATCCTTTCACCCTTGTTCCCAAATTGTATGATTCTAAGATTCTATTTACTTGTTTTGAAGTAGGATTTATACCCAATATATTCTTGAAGCATATGATTTTATACCCAATATATTCTTAAAGCATATGATTTTAATGAGATTTAAAGCTTTAAGTAGATCAGGAAGTGTTTATGTTTATGATTTTGACTTGCAAGATTTATATTTTAATGAGATTGCACTATCTTGACTTGTTGTATTTGAAGTATTTCAAGAATTATATTCAGCATAAAGTTTTGGTGTGAATTACCATGAGTTTATAGCATGAATTTTAAGCCTTAACTGGTTTTCATTATAAACCCTTGTGCTATTTTAAAGTGGATTTCCTAAAGAGTGAGCATATAAGTAATATGGGAGTACTATTTAGCACCTAGTTGGGTATGAGGCCAAGTTCATATGACCCAAACCTATATGCCACCGTAGGTTTAAGTCCCAATATGGGTTAAGTATAGTGATCAATCTAGTTAGGGTCTATTCTGATTGCAATGGTAGAACAGCTCTACCAACGTGGGTGTGAGACATAGGACTCCATGATAGCTCACATGGTTTATGTCAATTAGAAGAACCTCCCAAAAAAATAGTAATAGTATAGCTTTTAGAACTAAGTGTTATGGCTCACAAGATTTATATAGTATACTTTATTATTCATGATTTATGATTTTCAGCTTTCAATCATTCAAGCTCAAGGTGAGTCATTTACACTTAGCATGCATTATTTGAAAGTATATGAATATATTAAGTTATTGTATTACTTATGAATTCACCCTCACATACTCAGTATATTTCAGAAGTAATGATCCACATATATGTCTATGTACTACATTGTCTCATAATGTAGGTACAAATTGTAGCGCGCATATCATAATCAGATAGTTTGCAACTTCCAGTCAGTACGTGATGAGTCCTTTTAATTCGAGGGCTCGAGTCTATCATAGTTAGAGTAGCATCTTGTTTTCTTTATTCAGTCGTATTGATTCGGGATAGTTGGGGGTCATGTCTCAACTACCTATAGTCAATACTAGTAGAGGATTCATAGAAATTTAGTAGAGTTGATGTATTTGATTTCAGTTTTATTTTGTATAACTAGAGTTGTAATCATTTTAATAGTTTTGTTTTGAAGATGTTCAGCTTAATACTTTTCTTCTACATTTTTCTTCAAGATTTATGTATGTTGTTCAGTTTCTTAGGAGTTGTGTCAGTACAAAGGTTAACTTGGGATCACATGTGGTCCTAAGCACCGTCTGACGTCTAGGGGGTAGTCTCGGGGCGTTACAAACTCGGTATTAGAGAACAGACTTCAAGTGTCCTAGGGTGTTTATGAAGCCGTGTCTAGTAGAGTTTTGCGGAACAGTATAGAAATAACTATGCTTTTCTTCGAGAGGATACAGTGCATTTAAGAAATATTTTTCTTATTTATGCTTTAAGTCATGCTGCAAAGTTGTTCTCTCAGAAACTTTAATCGATTCATGGGTTACTCCATAATCCTTCATGTATGACTTATTATTAATATAACATGATTAGTAAGTTCCAATTCCTCCCAAGTTGATGCTCTCAGATTTACTATCAGTAACTTCAGAAGCCACACAAGGGGCTTGAGAGGAGCTCCCTAGTGTGTTATAAGTTCCTTAAGTTTAAAGTTATTTTCTCATCTTTATGAGTTGTTCAGTTAAGATAGAGTAAGATATGTATTCAAATTCCTCGTTAACCCTTTAATATAGATTGTGTTCATGAGAAGAGATTGTGTGAACCTAGATTGTTAAATATAGTTTGAATTCGAGGGATATTGCAACCTAGAGTTTTATGATTTAAAAGTTGTAGAACCTTATTATAGTTGAAAATATGAGTTTAGAAGTGTAGTAACAAGAAAGGTAGGAATGGTGATTAATTAAAAGTATATAGATGAATTTATTTATGTTATCAATTTTGTGTTAAGGTAATACGTCCTTGTGTGTCAGCTTAGGGGTAATGAATTTAGTATCATTTTTCTGGTGAAAGGTAGAGAAAGAGTTATTAGTTTAGGTGAATTGTGGTATACTTGAAGTATAAAAGGAGATCTTGATGGTATGTTATGGTGTTAGAAAAGTATAGGTCATTAATTAAGATATTAGGTTATTAAGGATATTTAATGTAGGGTTCCCCGTGTGGTTGTGAAAAAGAAATTGGTTGAGGTTTGTAGAGCTAGGGGTATAATTTAAATATATGGATGGATAAGTACTAGATATGTGTGGAAGAGGGATGCGCTTATGGACTATAAGTAGATAGACTATAAGATTATGATCAAATATCATTATTATAAGGTTCTAGTGGACTAGTGTTTCCTGATGTTTTGACATGTAATAATGGTGTGTAAAGTTGTGGTTAATCATGGCTAGCACTAGACACTAAGTTTGAATAGTGGATGATCCTAAAGGTGGAAATAATAATTGCTTGGTTTGTGATGCGAGTTATATGGAAGTGATCTAGTAGGCTTGAATAATGTATGCAAGAGTTTAAGTTCATTTATTCGTAATTAAGCATGATGTTGTAGGTATGATATAGAGGTGTGCCCAGGGTGATATGGGGATTGAGTTATTTTCTAAGATTATTAAATGTCATGTGTTGTTAGATAATTCCCATGAGTTTCTAAGTGTGAATAAGGCTAGCCATTTAGTATATGGTATTCTTGATGGCTATGTTAAGGAGCTAGGGATAGAGGATGCTGAGACTTTTGGTGTGCTTTGAGTTAGTGAGGCATATTATGTGTTTAGTGAGGTAGGTATGTTTGTTGAGTTAATAGAGTGTAAGTCTATGATGATGACTATTGAAGGTAAAGAAAGTTAAGGATGGTATGTACTAAGAGAGTTCCCAAGAGAAAAGTTATTATTGTTTAGATATAGTTTATTCAGGTGAGTGAACATTCATGTATAAACCGTTAGAGCAAAGAAATTATGGTTCAATCTTGAGGATATAGAATAGACCCATAAGCTTAGAATGTCAGCTTTGATCTAAGGGGGAGATGGTAGAGTGAAGAACCAAATCAAGTTTTGAGAATTAAATTGTGATACATGTTAATAAGAGTTGTGATAAGATAGTGATCCCTTCTTACTCTAGAGTGTTCCTTGGATTTAAGTCATTATCACACCAAATTTATGTCTTGCGTGATAGATCCATGTCAAAGGCCAATGCTTATACACTTTATGCATATTCAAGTCCATTATCAGCTTCTAGTAAGTAAGTAACAGCTTCACTCTGTGATTTGAGTCATCCCTAATAAATCTATGAAACTCCAGTCTTATGTTAAATAGCTTATGATAAGTATGAACTCATACTTCAGAGTATGATCAGTTCTCAGAACTCATAATATTAGTGAAATTCACATTATTTCATGTACGTCCTCGGTTTAGATCTCTTTAATGAATCCATGCCTTTGACATTCTATTTTTCAGGCCTTAGTTAAGTGTCAAAGTTATGTATAGTATTCTTTTGTGCTTCAAGTCCTTATGTGTTAGCCCTTCGAGGACCTCTTCCTATGTTGAGATAATTGGTTTAGATGAGAGGAAGTTGATGACCCTCATTAAGAAAGATTATTTATGCTTTTCTATCTAAGGCTAAAGGATGAAGGAATATTGAGGTAAATCTTTGGTATATATCATAGTTAGTTGAGAATTCTGGGTATGTCATCTTAAGTATAGTGTAAGAAAGTTATCGTTGATAAAGATTTAGAGAATATGAGAAGTATGCCTTTATAGGTGTTGCCTTGAAGTTCATATGTGGCTATGATGATAGGCTTGAATGTCATGTTGGGATGTAAGCAGAGGAACGCAATATGCGCTAGTGAATCCATAGTAAGAGTTTAGAGTTTGTCATTGAAGTGGTAAGGCATGTTATGCTTAGGGTGTAGGCTCTATAAGAGACATAAAAGATTGAATCATGTGGTTTAGACTAGTATTATGGTGTAGCATGTTGTATCTTGTGATTTCAAGTTAGACTTGATCATGGTGAGAGAATTTAGTTCAGTTTAGACTTTAGTAGATGGATTTATCAATGCCCATGGGAAAATTTTAAGTTGAATCAAATGAGTATGGTATTTAAGGGAAATAGTATAGTTGAGGTAGTATCTGAGAAGTGTTGTTAAGCTTGAAAGTAAGAAGTCGTATTGCCTAAGGCCTAGTAATTCTATCGTAGCTTATGATTTATATGTCTATATTCCATGATATAGCATTGTATCAATGTTGTGATTCCTTAGTCAGATGTCTTGTTCGGATCATGCCCAAATCTCTTTTCTCCATAATATTATTAGAATTTCTTAGAAGAATGTTGGAGAAATACTCCATTTGAGTATGGACAGTCCATATGGTCCAGTTCATAGAGCCTGCGGTCTAGTTTAACAATCAAGTAGATAAGCTCCTATAGATTTCCAACTTTCCATTTAGTTTTACTACCCAAAGTTTTATGAGTAAGGCCATTCCATGAGGTAAAATGTTTGCATTCATGCAAATTATAAATTTAGCTCAGTTCATACAACATGCATTAGTTTCAGATTCAGATATTAAGACATGATTCATCTCGTGAGTGTCTCTTCCATTATCTTAGTCTTTCCTTAGTATTTCATCCAAGTCAGTATCATTCGAGGGACGAACTAGACCAAGGTGGAGATGTTGTAATACCCTGAGTTTTCATGTCCTGAACCTCTCAACTTTGCTTCATGAAACTAGATCCAGCTTGAGGCAATGGTTACTCGTAAGTTGACTCTCTTGTTTCTATCTCAGCCTTATAACCATTCTCATGTCATTGCATATATTCAAGAAATTAGTTCAGTCATGATGAAGTTCATGTATCATGTTTCAAACTCAGTTAGGCAATTATGTTCCAAGTCATGTATGTTCAATATATGATCTTAGTTACCTTAGTACAGTACTCTCAGTCAAACCAGTCTCATTCAAGGACGAATATTCCCAAGGGGGAGATATTGTAATATCCCGTATTAGGCTTAGTTTAGTTCATCTCCTAATGCTTGCATAAGAGACTTAGAACCTGAAAATTTAACTAATTATTAAAGACTTAGCCTTATTTTGACTTCTTAACTTTGAGGATTTTTAAGTTGACCTTCCGGACACTGAGACGATGGTTTTTGAGTTAATTCATGTTCAGGGGTGTAAAGAGCATGTCTCGGGTTAGTTTTGAAATTTTTGAACGAGGTTTGGGTTGTGTTTGGATTTTGATTCCAGTAGCTCGACGCAATTTTGCTATGTCGCATAGGGTATAGTGATGAGCATTCCATCACGTTGCGTCAATCCCCCAAATGGCATTCCAGTTGTGACTTTAATCTCCAGAAGGGCAATTAGGTCATTTTCCATCACCCCTAGTCATGAAAATATAAGATTAAATGATGGTTTAAGCATTACACACCCATTCTCCAGCAATTTTCTCTCCAAGAAACGCTAACCTAACTCCAAAAACTCCATTACATCCTCTTCAAAATAATTAAGAATTTGAGGCCCTTAATTCTAGAACTTCAAGAAGAAACCTTCAAGAATATCTTTAAGAGTTCAAAGTCAAGCTTCTGCATCAAATCAAGCCTATTAAGGTATATGGGGTTATGAACAAGGGTATCTTTTCACCCTTGTTACCAAACTGCATGATTTTAAGATTCTATTTACTTATTTTGAAGTAGGGTTTATACCTAAGTATGTATATTCTTGAAGTATGTGATTTTTATGAGATTTAAAGCTTTAAGTAGATCAAGAAGTGTTTATGTTTATGTTTTTAACTTACACGATTTATATTTTAATGAGATTGCACTATCTTGGCTTGTTGTATTTGAAGTATTTCAAGAATTATATTGAGCATGAAGTTTTGGTGTGAATTACCATGAGTTTATAGCATGAATTTTAAGCCCTCAGTTTTAGTGTTGAGATTTCAAGAAGATTATGTTTTCAAGCATTCTATGACAAGTTATTATCAAGATTTAAAGCAAGAATTGATCTTTTGATCCTCAGCTAATAGATGGAATCCACATTTATTCATTTTTATTGTAGTTTAAAGCAAAGAGAAGCATAATTGGTATTCATTATAAACCTTTATGCTATTTTAAAGTGTATTTCCTAAAGAGCGAGCATATAAGTAATATGGGAATAGTATTTAGAACTGAGTTGGATATGAGGCCAAGGTCACATGCCCCAGAACTACATACCACCGTAGTTTTAAGTCCCAATATGGGTTAAGTATAGTGATCACTCTAGTTAGTTTCTATTCAAATGGCAAGGGTAGAACAGCTCTACCAACATGGGTGTGAGACGTTGGACTCCATGACAGCTTACATGATTTATGTCGGTTAGAAGAACCTTCCAAAAGAAAGAGTAATAGGATAGCTTTTAGAACTAAGTGTTATGGCTCACAAGATTTATACTGTATGCTTTATTATTCATGATTTATGATTTTCAGCTTTCAGCCATTCAAGCTCAAGGTGAGTCATTTACATATAGCATGCATTATTTGAAAGTAATGGATATATTAAGTTATTGTTTTACTTATGCATTTGCCCCCACATATTCAGTACATTCCAGAAGTACTGATCTATATATATATATGTCTATTCGCTACATTATGTCATAATATAGGTACAAGTTGTAGCGCGCACATCATAATCAGATAGTTTGCAGCTTTCAGTCAATAGGTGGGGAGTCCTTTTGATTTGAGGGCTCGAGTCAATCATAGTTTGAGTAGCATCTTATTTTATTTATTCAGTCATATTGATTTGGGATAGCTGGAGGTCATGTCCCGGCTACCTATAGTTAATACTAGTAGAGGCTTCATAGACAGTTAGCAGAGTTGATGTATTTGATTTCAGTTTTATTTTGTATAACCAGAGTTGTAATTATTTTAATAGTTTTGTTTTGAAGATGTTCAGCTAAATGCTTTCCTTCCGCTCTTTTCTTCAAGATTTATGTATCTTATTCAGTTGCTCACGAGTTATGCCAGTACAAAGGTTAGCTTGGGATCACCTGTGATCCTAAGCACCGTGTGACGTCCTGGGGTAGTCTCGGGGTGTTACAATAATCAAGATCATCAAGTACAATTAATGGGATATAGAACAATTAGACATTAACAAGTCAAGATATAGAACAAATGGATAGATGACAAGTCAATATGGTAGTACAAGAACAACATAAACATAATAAAGTAGGCACAACGTATATTATGATTATGAAGATGCATGACGTTGGCACACAACCTTCAGATTTGCACACAGCCTTGAGTTTGGCTCACAACCTTAAGTTTGGCACACAACCTTAGATTTGGCACACAACCTTGAGGTTGACACACAGTCATCGAGTTTTTTCCGGCATAATCCTTCGGATAAGTCCATAATATCCAATATCTAATACCAATATTTAGTATTTTCCAGTGTTTCTCGTAATTCCAGTATTTCTAGTATTTCTCATAATTCCAGTATTTTCAGTGTTTCCTAAGCACATACATTGCATAAGACACAAACCAAGTACACATACATGCGAACAAACATATACATAAAGCAATAAAACAAACAAGTTAAATGATGCATTTGATGATATGTAAATGATTATGCAAGGTTCCCAACCATTCAAAATGAGAATTTCCACAACCAATCCATAATGTTTCCATTCCATCACCACGTGAGCCAATATCCATTAATTATTTACATTATCCATCAATTCTCCATATGATTCATATGCCCATAATATATATATGTATGTATGTATGTATACACATACATATATATATATATATCAAAATGTGCCAAAGGAACCACAATAGGCATTTCTAACAACATAATATAACTATTCACATGTATTTCAGGCTATCAACATCACATAAGACCCTGCACGGTCACACATATCACATAATATTCTAATTTTAATGATTTTATCACATATAGACGCCTACACGGGCACGACATATAGATATCCATTTATCATGATTAGTTCTCATCCTTAACATGCATTTTGTACCAATATTTAATACCCAGACCAATCTGAAAGAGTTAAGTCATAACCTACCTCAAAGGTCGAAACCGGTCCACAACACTTCAACCATAAAGTCCTACTTCTCACAAACTGTTTTGGAATCAACTAAAACAAAGAAATATAGAATCTATGTATCAAAAGAAAGTTAATGATATCCATATTGCCTACTTTTAGTTCGGGGGCAAAACAGACCCTCGAAATAGGTTTTCAAAAAAAATGGCAAAGTCAAAACTTTATTAAAAATACAGTGTTCCCAGTACTTTTAGGAATCTACAGCTGAAAATCCAAGTCAAATTGAGCCAAAAACGAGGTTCAAATTGAAGAAAAATCATTTTTAAGGTTTACCGGATAAAATCTTTGAAATTCGTGTTAAAATCCAGAATCAAAGTTGTTTTGAAGATTAAATTGATGAAAAAATAGTAATTATAGGATTAGAAATATTATTCAAGTGAAAAGGAGTAAAAGTTGGGGATAAATCAAGTAATAACGTTTTCGAGGTTTTGATCAATTAAATCAAGAATTAAAGTAAGAAAAGGAAGAAATCTCATCTTAAATCCATAAAAGAATAAAGAAATAGACTTTAATCTAGCTTCTCAAGCACCAACAAGCTTCACTTTAAGCTCTCACACTATTTTAGGGTTTAACTCTAAAGAGGCAAGGTGAAAGAATGAGCAAAATTGGGCAAAAAATAGCTATTTATACTTGCACCAGGTTGCCAGAAAAATAAGGCATAAATCGGGCTCCTCAAATGGGTTTTCCCTTTGTTTTTCAGGTTGTTGCACCAAATTTTTAAGTCCAAAATGAACTTTGAAGGGGTGCCCGAAATTTATTTAGAGTCTAATATACGCAAACAAACTATGTAACAACACTAAATTTGATGCCCCAGACTCAATGGCAATATCAAATTTTCAAAAAAAATATTATTTTCACAGAGTTGACCCCCGAAACTCGAAATCATAATTTTTTAAATCGAGGGTCAATATGAGATTTAAAAGCCATAAAACCCAACCAAACATGTTACCATCCTAAAATCAACGTTCCGAATCTGCTGCCACAGTCCGTTCAACCATCCGTGGTACGGATCAAAAGATAACCACACAAATTTATAATAAAGCTCTCGAAGCCATATAATATCGCACAAAAGACACCAAAATGCATTGAGAATTGTGCCAATCACCCCTACACCCTAGAAAGTCCACAATACATCTATGAAGAGAGATAAAATAGTCAAATCACACAGAAATATAATTTTCAGATATTTCATCAAATTTTACATCGTTACAGCCTAAAAAAGTAATGGTGAATGAGTTGAATGATACAATTATAAAAATAATACCAAGTGAAGAAAGAACATATTTTAGCTCGTACAATATGAGTAAAGCAAGCATGGACACTAATGATGAAGATCTGTTGTACCCACTAGAATTCTTAAATAGCTTAAGATTTACTGGTATCCATGACATACACGTAAAAATAGGCACTCTAGTTATGTTTCTCAAAAATCTAAACCAAAGTGAAGGCCTTTGCAATGGAACAAGATTGATTATTCACATCTTGGTAGTTGATCCGCTAGCACAAATATCATCTCCGGAAAGAACATCGGCTCACGACTAACAATACCAAAAATTATTATGTCTCCTAATGATTCGAAGTGGCCATTCAAGTTGAAGAGACAACAACTACCTATATCACCATATTTCACCATGAAAATTAATATAAGTCAAGGACAGTCTCTTAATCATGTTGGATTGTATCTTCCAAAATAAGTATTCACCCATAACCAATTATATGTAGCAGTATCTCGAGTAACGACAGACAAGGATTAACTATATTGAATGTTGACAATGACATGAAAAAACCTTGCATTCATTAAAAATAGTGTATACAAAGAAGTATCCGAAAATATATGCCCACAAGCTGAAACAAGCACAAGGTATTTATTTCTTTTTCTTCATAATATTATTTTATCATACAAATCATTAATTAATTATGCTCATCTAGCATTGGCTCTATTTTGGGATTAGTAGGTTTACACTTGACGAATGATGGTGTAGATAAAGTAACATAAGCTCACCAAAATAATATACAACCAAATGGATTTGAGATAAACACCAATTGGCACTATTTCATGAACTTATATTCTACTTATTATAAATGTTTCGCTCTTTCAATAGAACTTTGTGGAGGGTTGGTTCTCGACTTATTTTCTACTACTTTTAATTTTGTAGAATTTCATTAGCTTTATCAAGATTAATGGACATTCTAAATCATCTCTGTAGGATGGATCGAAAGTTGCGAGTGACTAAAGATATTATTTTTTGTTGGTTCAATTTTGTTGTGGAATATTGAATGTTAGATTATCTATAGCAGAGCTTGCTGCTGATTTTGTCAACAATTTTTTCTTCATTTGATTTTTCAGTCAACATCTTGAAATTACTTTTCTATTACTTCTCTTCTCTGCATAATAACTAAAATATGCCTTCAAAAACTACCTTATTAGAACAAGGACCTCAAGATTAGATTTTGGAAATACAAAAGAGAATAGAGATGAAATCTACAATTATAAATAACGACAAAGATATTCAAAGTCGGAAGCTTCAATCATCCAAAGCTCAAAATCTAGAACAAGTATGCATTACGAGTCTGTCATTTATCATTTTGTACTATTTTTTGAGCTCTGCTGATGCATTAAATGAATGCCTTCAACAACTACCGTATTATAATAAGGATCACTAACTATTTAAAACTTGCATAAGGGTATATAATATTTAATTTGTTTCACCCTATCAATCATATTGTGACTAAGATTCTGTAACACCCCAAATTTTGATTCTTGGAAAATTCCCTGGCCTTTGAGCTTACTACCCAACCTACAACTCACTATACGAGTCGTAAGGTCTCTATATGGGTCTTAAGAATCCCAATCACAGCCAGACCAGTATGCTAGCCTGAAGTTTCCACTGTGACTACAACTAGGGGTCACGTGTCGTAATTACTCTATATGAGTCGTAATGTACCAATCATAGGGTGACCGGTCTATTACCTAAATGCTTTTGTCTTGGTTACGACTAGGACCCTACAAGTCATAAGGTCTCTTGACGAGTCATATGGTGTGAGTCGTAGGGTCAACAGATAGAGGTCCCTTAGCTACTGTCCAGGTTACGACTCATAGTGATGAGTCGTAGTGAGTCTTTACGAGTGGTATAGTGATCCATAGTCACTAACGATAATTTTTTAGCTTTTAATTAAGGGAACTTTGGATATTTTCCTCTTTCCCCACTTAAGACCCATGGCCATAAAACACCCTTGGGGCATTATTTTAAACACTTATCAGTCATAAACACTCTCCCAAACTATCTCCAATCACTAAGGCAAAAACAAGTTAGGGTTTCAAGAAATTGGCATCTAAAGCTTTCACAGGTTTATTTCCCTCTGTAAATCTTGATATCTCAGGCATTTTAATCCTTCCCAAATCTTATTTTATGAAAAAGCATGTGTTTTAAATGGTTTTTTTAGTTTTTTGAGAAAACTAAAAATCCAATTAATTTAAATACTGCAATGAAATTTAAAAAATTAAATGAAATTTATCTGGGTTTGAAAACTAAAAATAATTTCTACATATTATTAACACTTGAATATTAAAAAAAATACATAACTAATAAAAAATTTATTATTGCGCGAAGTGCGGCCAATTTCAAAATACATCAATATTTATCCATGTAAAATACATCATTGAAAAATAATATCAAAACTTTAAAATAAAAGTTTTGTGTTAATAATTATATATGAAAGATAAAATATACGATTCTATGAATATTTAGTACTATTTTTAGGAATACTATAGTTTTAAAAAAAAAATTCTAGCGGTACTGTGAGATACTTCTCTCGCTATGTGGTCATTGCTTTATGATGTTTACATGTGTACTTTACTACAACTCATACATTCAACATTCATTAATAATAATGTCCCTTCAATTACCATCTTATTCAATTGATAGAAGTTAGAATGCTTGCTGGAAGAGTTGTATTTACACGAATAGTCAAGTCTATTTATTTTTTTAATGTGTCATTTAACCATGATTCAACACTCAGTTAGTATGATTATTAAATTGGTTCTCTAAAAATAAAATTAGCATATTCCAAATCATTTCATTGAGCTTTTTCAAAGTGCAGCTCAACTAGATTAAATCCATGAGGCGACATTTTTGAAAACTCAAGACAACATGGATGTTGATATTGTATTTTTAGATAGTTAATGTCTACATATTTTTGATAAATATATTTTCAAATTAGAAGTATCAAGTGCTAAATGCTTTTTGTTTTTGTTTACTTATTTCAGTATGAGACTGCTCATATTGCTTTGGTAGAACCTCAAAATCAGATTGTGAAAATATAGAAAAGAATAGAGATGAAATTTACAATCATAAATAATGACAGTGATATTGAAAGTTTGAAGCTTCAATCATCTAAAGCTTAAAATCTGCAATAAGTATGCATTAAGAGTCTATCATTTGTCATTTTGTACTGTCTTCTAAGCTTTGTTGATTCATTGAATGAATTCTTTCAAGAACTACCATATTAGAAGAAGTATCACTAACTATTTGAAACTTGCACAAGGTTATATAATATTAAATTTGTATCACCCTGTCAATCCTGTTTGGACTAATATGTTCTGTTGGCTTTTTTGCAGGCTTTACTCTCCAAGTGTTTTTGTTGGATAGATTTATCAGTACTTTTAAAACTACTTTTGTTTGAATTGGCTTTCGCCCAAATTACGGAACTTGAGCTTTCTTTCATAAGAAAAATAACATCATCAGAAATGTCCTTGATCTTATGTCCAACCTGAAGTTGTGACAGAGTAAATTTACACTGTTTAGGATTGTTATGTATAATGTAGATACCTCGAATTATTCTTAAACGAATTTCTTGCTTCATACATAGGCATTGGAGATTAAGGTCTCCACAAGTTCCATGTTTTATGCAGTTCTTGACAGCAATTACCTATTCAAATAAAGGAAATTTTGATTAATACATATTTATATTTGAATAAATTAATTTATTAACTTATTTATTTAACAAGTTCATCTTTAAATAAGATCTTTGGCTCAAAAGTTTTCCACCACGTCCACTGATGTACAAGTGACAGAAAGGCCTAATGTTATAGCAGTCCAATTGAGGAGATGCTTTTTAGGATCTTTCGTGTTGCCTTGCTTTAGTTTCCACTAAGTATTATCAAATACACGTCTACTATAATGGGAATGAAATAAAATCGCATTTATACTTTATACGTTATTTCTGTATTTACTAGAATAGAGGACGTGTTTTGCATGTGTGTCTCATGTCAATTAATAAAACTGCACAAAATCATAAAAAATAGTAGTTGATTCAAAATAAATATTGTACTCATCTATTTGCGCGCATAATATAATTTGACAAAAAATAAGTGACTGAACATTCGAATTTTCTCTTGGGAATATTATACTAATGTATTTAGTATCACACACCATTAACATAATTTCTTTTAGAACAATTAATTACATACAACAATAAAATTGATATCTTTTTTCGGACAAAGCTAAAGATTTCAAAACAACACGTGCAATTTATATAGAATCTACGTCTGTATATAAACAAACACTACGTCACCTTCAAAAGCTTTCACAAGACAATAAACAAACACTTGTGAGATGATTTTTTTATTTTTCTCTTACCATATATCTTAGGACTTATTGTTACTAACCAACACTATCGTGCACATAATTTGAGATGTTAAGGAAGTTTTCAGATAGAATTTCTATTTTAAAGTCATATAAATAAAAGTTCATCGACACATAAATCACTTATTATATATAAGCAAGATACAATACAAAAAAATCTATCATTACCTCTAAAGTAACATGTTATATTAGTAGTTAGTACATCGGAATAAACAAAAGGTTTAGGATATTACTACCTTCTTTCTTGGTATCAGAAGTATCTAAGCAACTTCAACATCTTTATGTAGCTTTACCAGTAACTAAATTTTCGCGAAGAACATGTGTATGTCCAACTACTTCTATAAATTAATCAGTTTGACATTCCATATCACTGCATCAAATAAGAACTACATGTACAAATAGTTTATCACATATGAAAAATAAAAAGGGTTCAAGTAAATTCATAAATTATTACAAAAAAGACAATATTATAAATTTTAAATACTTGAAAGACACTAAATTGTGATTCAGTGGATGTGTTTTTCGTTGATTTCATCTCCTATTTTAAAGCTTCATTTTCCTCGAAAATAAAAAATAATGACAATAATAATTCTCACTTTTATCTATTAAAGGAGTTGATTTTTCATTCTTTCTTACATATTGTAGAAAAATAAATATTGAACAGGGATAGACACAAAAACATAAGTGATGTGTGAGCCTATGCTAACACATTTAAAGCTTTTAACTCTAAATAATTGCAAAGTCTTGAGCAACTTTAGTCGTTTTTTATTAGTTTACTTTGATTTTGCTGTATAAGTAGAGAAGAAGGGGAACCACAAATAAAGGAAGAAAAAAGCATGAAATCGAAAGCAAATAAGAACAAAGTATGGTTGACGACATCCATGACACGTCGTCAGCCTGGTGATAGGCTGTCAAGGATGCCGTCAATCTTAACCAGAGAATGATATTTATGTAACGTTGTGACGGCATGTCGTGATAAGGCATCATAGTTGTGATAAGGCGTCAGGATTATTGTCAACCTTAGGAAGAAATTCTCAAAATAGAAGAGGAGCTAACGACATCCATGATGCGCCGTCAGACTCCTGATAGGATGTCATTGTCGCTGTCAGCCTGAGACAGCAAAATCCAAACTTAAAGAGAATCTAACAACGTCCGTGATAGGTTGTCAAACTCCTGATAGGCTGTCACGAGCGTCGTCATCTATTCCGAAGAAAATCTGAACTTTAATTTTATTTCCTTATTTAGGGTTAACTATTTAAAGTCTTATTTTAGGTTTTTTTTATTCATTCGATCATTATCGATTGACATATACCACAAGATAGAATATACGACTTTTCTCTCTCTCTCTCTAAATCAATATTTCAGTGTTTGCTTTGTGATTCAATTACAAGTTCACTTTTGATTTCCTTCATTATTGTAAGTTAATCTTCTCAATTATGAATTCAATTTGTGTTCTTATTTCTTGTATCATGAGTGGCTGAACACCCTTAACCTGGATGATGGGATCTAGGGTTAGGTCATGATAAGGTGCTAATTAATTACTCAAGGTTTAATAGGTGTTAGGATTTTTTGGTAATTCTGAGATTAGAATTTATGTCTGTTGGTTGCAAACAATAGGTGTACCTACTTTGGTTTGCTTGAGAAAGAAATCATAAACAGTAGGAAGTGAATTATCAACAGGGACTCAGAAAGGCTTCATTTAATAATCAACGTTGTAGCAAGGTTGATTAACCTGAGGTAAAATCTGGGCAGTGAGTTGCGATTCCCTAAGTCCGAGTGGATTAGAAAATTAGACGCTCGAATAGGTTGAGAGACATTTGAGCATATCATCGATAAAGATAGCTTGTCATCCTAACCACCGTGACGACCTTGAGTTAATGGTAGCATTTTTCATGTTTCGTAAGCCCTAGTGAACATAATCCTGGTTATCTCATAAAATATTGATTGACAAACACTAAAATTAAAGTAACCAAAAATTATTTTCTAATCTCCAAAAAAACCCATTTTATCTTTTTATATCATTTGTTTGAATTTAACTTGTAGCTTTAGTTTCAAACTAGTTTAATTGTCACTCACATTGTTCCCTGTGGGATTCGAACCCAACCTAGTTGGGTTTTATATTGACAACGATCGCTTACACCCATTCAAGAGTGTAATTTTAGCGTTATCAAAAATGGCGCCGTTGCCGGAGAACAATTTGGCGTATTGAGTTGGTTTGGAATTTTAGCCTCCTAGCTTGAATTCAAACTTGTAAATATTTGTTTTTAGTTTTCTTTTATTTCTTGTGTTTGGTAGATTTTTATTTTAGTTTACTTATTACTATGGAATCGTGGAATGAACATGAGCTTGGTGGTTGGAAATCTTATCTTGATGATCCATGTCCATATTGTGATGGACCTCACTTTTGGCAAGATTATAGATATGCTCTCCGGAGAGAGATCTGTGCACCATCTCCATCCTACCAAGAGTATAATTGTTCTTTATGTGGTGGTTGAGATGGACATTGGAGTGATTTCCCAAATGCCTCCCTCCCCCTATTGTGCTAACCCAAATTTTAGTTCTTCTTATGAGTTTGATAGGTCTTATGGTCAAGAAAAGGAAGAATGAAGCACTGATAAGAGTGGCATTGAAGCTATGTTTCAACGAATATTGATCTCCAGAAAGAAACATATGATATCGTATGTGATATGCGTCAAGATATGAAGCCGATTATTCATGAAGAGATGGATATAGAGGTCAATTATTCAAAGCATTTTTCTATATTATGTTTAGATGATATCTTGTCTGTGGAATCATTTAACATAATGGAAGAGTGTGAAGATGAGGAGAAAGAATCCTATACCGATGATGAGCTTGATGTTGATCTTCCATTGGAGATTTCCCAACCAACCGAACCATTCATGAACGAAAATGCCAAAGATGAGGAAATGGTACTAGAATTGAAAGAAGAAATCAAGAACAATCTTTGTGAAGACTCTAGTCCATTTCGGAGTAAAGATACTAATAAAGACGCTACTCCAGAATTGAGAGTCGATCCTCATTCGAACCACTTTTCAACATTATGCTTGGTGGATGTGAAGAAAGTCGAACCACCCAAGCAAATGATGAATTTTGAAAATGAGGAGAAAAATTCTTACATTTTGGAGTTTATCTTTCCAAAAGGGTATACTACAACCCCAGTCCTGAAGGACAAGAATCTTAAAGATCGATATCCATTTAGTAGCTTTTTAAGATCCTCGCCGTTTCCCAATGAGCCCACACGAAAGTTCGATGCAAAATTGGGCAAATGGTTCAAGTCTTCGAAGTGGCGTAATAGAAGATTCCTTATCATGCCCTCACATTTACCCAACGGACCTAAAAGATGTAATGATCAAAAGATGGGCCGACAATTTAAATCGTCAAAGTGGAGGGATAAAGGATGATTGGATGTTGTCGTGCCGCGACACTAAATTAGGCGCTTCTTGGGAGGCAACCCAAGGTATTTTGTTGTTTGTATTCGTATTATGTGATTGACATCAGATCTTCACACCCATGGTGCCACAGGTATGTTTCTAACTCTCTTGTTTTGGTTTGACGCATTGGGGACATTGTATGATTTTAAGTTGAGGGTGTTGGGGCTACTTGTGGGTGTTGATGTCCTCCTGGGGTTTTGGTTACTGTGCCTCTTTTCCCTGGAGTCTTGTTCTTAGTAGAGCCGGCATGTTTAAGCGTAGTACGCTTTTTTTGTGATATGTTGTAGTTGACTAGGAGAAATACAAGTAACTAAGGCAGTTAACTTGTTTTGTGATTTTTGAGCACCTCTCCATTGGTCTGATATATTACTATGTGAATTGCATCTATTTGTGAGCATGGTTTATCTTTTTGTGGCATTAGTCTGGCAACTGAATAACCTTTGTTAAACAAGTGCATGAACTGGATAAGTAGTGATATGCGAGATACTTATGTGCCTTGTGTGTGTAAGGTCTTACTCAGTTCCCGGTGTGTGTCGAATCTAAAACTTGCCTTGTTAGTCTTGACATGGTCATAGGATAGGAGTTAGGAAAGGATCATAGGCCATTTTGTTTATTTTAGCCCACTTTAGCCAAAATGATCTTCCCTATGTGCATAATATCTCTTGATCCCTGTTTTGAGCCTAATTAGCCTATTTCTTTCTACGATACCTCTCACATTCCCGTTTACATCACAATGAACCTGTTTTGGCCCTGGTCCTCCTTGGACACTGTGCACCTTGACTTAGGCAAACAGCCTAAGTTGAGGGTGGCTATCATAGGGTTGCGTGATACAAAATGAGTATGAAGAGAGGAAAAATAAAAGAAAAGAATAAAAAGTTGGGTGCGGTAAAAAAGGAATAAGAAATGAGAAAGTTGTGTAAAAGATGATAAAAAGATAATGTGATAATTGAAAAGACCGCATCCATCTTGAGCATGTGTGATCAATAAAAGAGAGGAAGAAAAGAAGGTTGGGAGTTGAAACCCCAAGAGTTTAGTGTAGTGTCAAGGAGGCATAGTCACTCTGAAATATCCATAAATATCCTACCAGCCCCTAGCCTACGTTACAAGCTTAAGAAAAGCCCTATAGTGATCCTAACTGACCTGTCTGACGACTTGGGTACTGACTATAAGGGCAAGCCTATGGCATTTGATGCGCAATGTTGGAACTTCGTTCTGAGAGTGAGTTTTGTATTTATCCCTGTGTTTATGTATGTAAATTCTGACATGAGTGAAAAGGGGATTTCTTTGTTGTGAGGGCACACTAGGTATGTAGCTAATCACTGCCTTATTCGGATAGTGTAATTTAGGTATGTGCTGGGTTGTTATTGCTAAAATTCTTGCCATATCTTGATCCTCATGAGTTGCATGGGTGTTTTCAATAATAGACACAGTTGCTCTTAATTTGACTGACCTTGGAGAGGTGCATGTATTCTGAAATTATATGAGTAGTTAGCTGCCAACTTGTACTTTGTATACTCTTGGTTATATTCTGGTTGCTTGAGGACAAGCAATTGTTTAAGTTGAGGGTGTTGATGTGTGAGCCTATGCTAATACATTTAAAGTTTTTAACTCTAAATAATTGCAAAGTCTTGAGCAACTTTAGTCATTTTTTATTAGTTTACTTTGATTTTGCAGTATAAGTAGAGAAGAAGGGGAACCACAAATAAAGGAGGCAAAAGGAATGAAATCGAAAGCAAATAAAGAACAAAGTGTGGCTGATGACATCCATGGCATGTCGTCATCCTGGTGATAGAATGTCAAGGATGCTGTCAACCTTAACCAGAGAATGAGATTTGCTATAACATTGTGACGGTATGTCGTGATAAGGCGTCAGAGTTGTGATAAGGTGTCAGGATCACCGTCAACCTTAGGCAGAAATTCTCAAAATAGAAGAGGAGTTGACGACATCCATGATGCGTCGTCAGACTCCTGATAGGACGTCATTGTCACCGTCAGCCTGAGACAGCAAAAGCCATACTTAAAGAGAATCTGACGACGTCCGTGATAGGTCGTCAAACTCCTGATAGGCTGTTATGAACGCCGTCATCTATTCCGAAGAAAATTTGAACTTTAATTTTATTTCCTTATTTAGGGTTAACTATTTAAAGCCTTGTTTTAGGTTTTTTTTATTCATTCGATCATTATCTATTGACATATCCCATAAGATAGAATATACGACTTTTCTCTCTCTCTCTCTCTAAATTAATATTTCAGTGTTTGCTTTGTGATTCAATTACAAGTTCACTTTTGATTTCCTTCATTATTGTAAGTTAATCTTTTCAATTATGAATTCAATT
Organism: Capsicum pubescens; assembly: GCA_030864215.1. Classification (NCBI taxonomy): domain Eukaryota; kingdom Viridiplantae; phylum Streptophyta; class Magnoliopsida; order Solanales; family Solanaceae; genus Capsicum; species Capsicum pubescens. Next base: position 244,665,941 of record CM061546.1, on the reverse strand, counting down.
TGTGTGCTTATTTCTTGCATCATGAGTGGCAGAACACCCTTAACCTGGATTATGGGATCTAGGGTTAGGTCAAGATAAGGTGCTAATTAATTACTCAAGGTTTAATAGGTGTTAGGATTTCTTGGTAATTCTGAGATTAGAATTTATGTCTGTTGGTTGCAAACAATAGGCGTACCTACTTTGGTTTGCTTGAGAAATAAATCATAAACAGGAGGAAGTGAATTATCAATAGGGACTCGGAAAGGCTTCGTTTAATAATCAGCATTGTAACAAGGTTGATTAACCTGAGGTAACATTTGGGCAGTGAGTTGTGATTCTCTAAGTTCGAGAGGATTAGAAAATTAGACGCTCGAATGGGTCGAGAGACATTTGAGCATATCATCGATAAAGATAGCTTGTCATCCTAACCACCGTGAGAACCTTAAGTTAATGGTAGCATCTGTCATGTTCCGTAAGCCCTAGTGAACATAATCTTGGTTATCTCATAAAATCTTGATTGACAAACACTGAAATTAAAGTGACCAAAAATTATTTGCTAATCTCCAAAACCCCCATTTTATCTTTTTATATCGTTTGTTTGAATTTAACTTGTAGATTTAGTTTCAAACTAGTTTAATTGCCACTCACATTGTTCCCTGTGGGATTCAACCCTAACCTAGTTGGGTTTTATATTGACAACGATCGCTTACACCCATTCAAGAGTGTAATTTGAGCGTTATCAATAAGCGATGGCGTCACAAAAGGAGGACCTGTAATCGTACTCCTTGTTCACAAAATGAAAAATATACAATCAATTAACAAATAAAACACAAAATAGATTTAACGACGAAGAAGCAACCCTAAGTTTCTAGTAAAATTTGATCAAACTATTATTTAAATAGAATTGTAGAAATTATTTTTTTATATAAGGTAAAATTTCAATTGATTTAAAAGTATTAAGTATTATAAGTTTTTGGCAAAATTATACAACTAAACCTTAAAAAGATTATAAATTAAATTAAGTGCAAAATTATTTCACCAAAAATTAAAAGGTCACATTTTTAACAATGCCAAAATAATAGACAAATAAAAAACAACGTTTTAGTTTTTTAGCACAAATTTTTTCAACGAAGCCAAAAATATAAACAAACAAAAACAACCCCCTTTTACCAACCAAAAATAAATAGCCGAATTACCTAAAAAGAAAAATGAAATTGGAGACGTATCCTACCCAAATACAAAAAATTCTAGCCTTGTGTCTTTCTAATTCTCTTCTTCTATATATTTTTTGAGTGTTTTTTTATTATAGAAATTAATTCTCCTAATACCTCTTATCAAATAGTTTCTTCTATCATATATTTTAGGATTTTTATTTTATTATTAATTAAAAAATATATTTAGAAAATGGAAAATGAAGATTTTGTCTATCAAGAAAATTTTTAATGAAAGGCAAAAAATTCAATTCACTTTTCTAAGGATCTTCACACTTTTAATATATTATAAATATAAATTATAGATATAGATTATAGATATAGATATATATTATAGATTCATTAAGAATATACTACTTTCCATTATGCTAAACTTGATAACCTTTCTTCTATTACAATTATAATCTTCATTAGAACAATATATAATTATATTATCAGACAATATATTGAATGCATAAATAATCAAAGAGAATTTATTCAAATACATATACTTAAAAGCACGTGTGAAGCGCGATCATGTTCTCCTGTTATTAGGTAAAGTAAGGTTTCCATGTTACTTTTCTGGGTTTATATTGGCTAATTCTTATCGGTCTAATATTTGATAAGTGAGTTATCTACTCACACAATATACTAATTGTGTAAACATCTCAATTCTCATCTTTCACTGTAGCCTGGACTTGGTATACCCCAACCAGGAAAAATATTAAATTTATTGAAGTACATAAATATCTTACCTAAAAAGCTTAATTCATTAAAGATGATAACATTTTTTAATTTACTCAATTATATTTTCAACAAACCTCGTTATATGTGTATTTGATTTTTTTTTATGAATAAGAACGTGAAAATTCTTTTAATAAATAGATGATGGTGAAATTTGATCATAGAAATTGCATACTTGGTACCATGTTAAGAAATAAAGTTTGACCTAATTATCAATCTCAAAAAGTAATTTAAGAGGTAAGGATTATATAGAAATTGCATACTTGGTACCATGTTAAAAAATAAAGCTTGACCTAACTGTCAATCTCAAAAGATAATTTAAGAGGTGAAGATTATATTGTAAAGTCAGATAAATAGGTCACCTATTCTATACAAGCCGGACATGAAAATCTTCAACAACCCTGCACAACCTAAATTAGACATCTAGAACATGAACAGTAAAAATTGGAGGATCAAGAAACCAAGAATTGGGATGAGCTTAATTATATTCTCAACAAGATGTAAAGATATGATATTTGAGAATTGTCAAATTCATATACAGAGATCATTTTTTTCCTCATTCCATCGATGTAGTACTTAACACTTCGTCTCACATATCATGTGCATATATAACACATGGCCTAACTGAACTCCAAAAATTAGATCATGCAGGGAGAACTGTCCAAGTCCATATAAGAAAATCATTTTTTTCCTATCCCACCGATGTGAGACTTAAACACGAGGTTGTGGTGTTCTTCTTTCTTTCCTTCCTGCGGCGCGCTTGTATTATGCAAATCCCTTTTTTTTGGACCAAAACATATAAGGTGATTACTCTTTCAGTGGGCAACTAGCTATCCTACTGTTGATCATGTGAAAAGTAGATTAATATCAACTATAAAGAGATCTATACCTATATTATTATTGTTATTTTATTTTACTAGGAATGGAAGTGGACGTAAGGCCTGCCGGCCCTACCTCAATTTGATCCTGATGTTTAACATTGTTAATAACCACTAGGTTAATACCATCCACTAATAATTTCTAATCTCTATTTAAATAAAATTAAAATATTGAGAAACAAACATAAATTAGTTGAAAGAGAGGCCTCTCTTTCCACATACATACATTAATTCTTGTAGCATTTTCAATCAATTGGCCGATACTCTTCCAATCTACATTCTTAAACAGAGTAGTTAATTGATCTTTTGCGTACCAAGTTTGAAACACATTCGTACGCGACAAAGGCTCGTCATCTTCCACTATGCATGATCAATAACCAAATAGAGAGATTATATAAATTAATCGTATTAAAAATAATAATAGTCCGACTATATTCTTCATCATATATGATTTGAATCAAGTTAATTAAGAGATCAAGAAGGAGAAGCTATCGCAACCATCTTACTTTAATACATGTCAAAGATTCATCCAGCATATCATCATAGAAAACTGCGAAGCAAACATCATGTTTACAACGACGACCGTGATCGTGAAGATAACAATATTTGTGTTTTTCCTCCTCTTTGTCCAACTCGCGTAATAGTAAGTAGGCCACGGGTTAATTGCCCGTCTATCTTCACAGTGTGGAAGAAATCCAGTATGAGCTTCCAGGGAACGGATGGATTCACGGTGTTTGATAAGCAAGGCAGATTAGTCTTCCGGGTAGACAACTACACCCGAAGGAAGAATCGGTCCATTGCTAGCCGAGGCAGCAGATCTGGTGGAGTAGTACTCATGGACGCACATGGTAACCCGCTCTTAACACTGAGACCACAGGTACATATGCTTTAATTTTATCCGCATGATCTTCATTTCATCTTCTTATAGATCAAGGCTGAATAGTACATAGGTAACCTTTTTAGTTTATCAGTAAAATTCACTAAGACACTTAGAACAATGACCTATTGGGCTTGAGTACTCGGGGTACATGATTAATTCATATTAGATACTCGGATACATGTTCGCAAGTGTTGACACGTAGATAAGTTAACTATATAGACTATGTTACCTCCTTTAATTATATATGTTAACCTCAATAAGCCGTAATCACCTCAGGCATGTTTCCATTGATGTTCATGTGTATTTTTTTCAATTACTATTGACGTGTATAATTAAATTATAGGAAGTGTCATATTTTATATGATTGCGTAATAGGCACTTGAGAATACGTGCAAAAAAAGTTCCAAAATTTGAGATGGAAGTGTCTAGGAATACATCATCATATGTATAGAGGCTAATTTAATTACTGGGAAAAACAATATGTTAATTAAATTGAAATAAGTCATAGTTCAAGTATCTAAATGAAATTTACTGATAAACTTAAAAGATTGTCGATGTATTCAGCCATAAATCAGTTACGAATTATGTATACATAATCATGCATATATTTATGAACAGATGAGCGTGTTATTACAATATGAGTGGAATGGATATAGAGGAGGGGAAGAAAATGATGGATCCACTGATCTAAACAATTCTACTCCTTTATTCGTTATGAGAAGACCTCCATCATCTCTGCTCACGATGATGGGAACAACTACATCATGCCAGGCTCAAGTATTTGTTGCTGGCGATCAAAATAATGTCATGGACATGAAAATTAGGAGGACGAGACCAGATTACAGGGTGCAGGGTTCTTTTCGCAGGCGAAATTGCAACATCATAAATTCTGATGGTCATATTGTAGCAAATATATCACGAAAACTAGCTAACGCTACTACTCGCACTACCATTTTGATTAGCGACGACGTTTTTAGTTTGGTGGTACAACCAGGCTTTGAACCTCACATTGTTATGGCTTTTGTTATTATCTTGGATCGCATGTATCCTAACTCATACGCTCCCCTTATTTGTTCTTAATGTAATCAGACTTTCATCTCTAAAATGCCAAGGTTTTTTAAAATAAATAAATAAATAATTTCTATCTTTTGATGTTAATTAACGAACTTCTCCAATACAATATAATTTTGAAGCTTCTTATTTGTATTTCACTTTAATTTCTTCTTGCCTATTTGAAGATGATTTAGGTTAGTCAATTCAATTTGTTGACAAAACCGTTGTGGGAGTTTTGACATATATCCCATAGTATTTTTCTTTTGTTTGTACGTAAAAAGTATTAAGGCAGTTCACATGTTGTACGAAATGCTAGTCGCATGGCATTACTCGAAAGAATACAGCTGGTATAATTTTAACTATCATTCTAAAGAAATTATTTTATTTTTATAATGGGTGAGGAACAAGTATGAGTTGGCACTTAAAGGAGATTATTTTTAGAAAAAAAAAAAGTGTGGGGATTAAGAGTGGCAATGGACCGGAACCGGTACTACCGGATCGATTTAAACGGAACCGGTACTAGTACCGGACAGTTTTTACTGGAGTTTGTCGCCGAACTAGAATACCGGACATTTTTGCTGGTTCACACCGGTCCGTTGGTTGCCGGTGTGGAACCGGGCTGGGTCAGACCGGACCGGCATCGAATTTGTACTGAAAAAGACGATCAGTTCACGTTTTTTTTAAGTTAAACTATATTATATAATTAACTTATATAATATATTATATTAACTTATATAACTTATAGTATTATATTTTATTAATATAATATATTAATATGATATTTTTTTATTAACTTTTTTTAATAAGTTTAAGTTTAATATATTTTAAAAAGTTTAAAACTTTAACTTAAAAATATATCTTTTAAGTTTAAGTTAATAAATATAATATGTTTTAATATATCATAAACTTAAAAAATATATCTTTAAGTTTAAGTTAATATAATATTTTTTAATAAGTTTAAGAAGTTAAATTATATTTATATAATTTTAAGTTATAAAGTTAAAAATTTTCCTAACTTTATAAAGTTAAAAGTATTAAATTTTTTTCCCCATAACTTCAAAGTTACAAATATAATTAAGGCATCAAACAAAAGACAAATTTTAAAATACAATTAAGGTGAATAACGTTATATTTATTCAAATTTCGTGCGTTGTACATTAGTTACAAATATTAAAAGAAAATCTAATCTACGCAGCCACCTTCTAGGAAGGGTTCTGTTTGAATTAGATCTCTATTCTAAAATCTTATTAATATTTATAACGTCCATAATATTCTAGGCGTAACTTTTCTATTTCTTCGGTGGATAAATTTTTTGGAATTGGTCTTTTTTCGTGTTCCTCCATTTCTTTCATTCCATCATTAGTATTTTCCTAAAAAATTTCATCTATTTCATCTTCAATTTGGGGCGATAATTTTGGGAGCCCAAAATTTCTTCGTTCGACATTGATCCAATCTCTAAATAATACCGAAATCTTCAAACTATCATTTGCTTACGAATATCAATGATCTCCAATTATAAATCTTTCTGAACTAAAAGCTTGCTCCGAAGCAACTAAAGAAGATTGAGTTGATAGCATATCTCGAACCATCCTTGAAAGTTTTGAAAATTTTCTGATACGGGTCTTCCACCCACTACTAGAAAACTGCTTATTACCTGAGGATTTTACCTAGGGAATAATATCGCAGGAAATACATGCGGATTTACCTACGAAATTATTAAATTCGTCAATATTAAAATATATTACCTGCGAACTATATATTTGCAACAAGTTTCGCAAGTAAATTTGGCGCCATATTGCGCAAATTTCGTACTTGCGACATTACCTGGGTAAATATATCGGCGGATATTTTATCTTTAGGTAAATCCGCACGTATATGGACAAACATATATATTTTTTAAATTCGTAGAAAAATCTTCAGGTAATTTATCCTACAGATTTACTTAGAGATATTTTGGTGGAAATTTATGTAAAGGATTTTATTACCTGGGAAATTATTTGGGGATTTTATGTTGCGAATTTTGCTGGAAATTTATTCTTGGGGATTTACCTACGAAATTATTACTCGCAACATTACCTGGGAAAATGTATCAGCGGGTACTTTATCTCTAGGTAAATCCGCAGGTATATGAACAAATATATATATTTTTTAAATCCATAGAAAAATCCCCAGGTAACTTATTCTACGGATTTACTTAGAGATATTTTGGTGGAAATTTATGTACTGGATTTTATTACCTGAGAAATTATTTGGGAATTTTGTGCTGCGAATTTTTCTGGAGATTTATTCTTGGGGATTTACCTACAAAATTTCGTACTTGCGACATTACCTGGGGAAATTTATCGGCAGGTGTTTTATCTCTAGGTAAATCCGCACGTATATGGATAAATATATATATTTTTTAAATGTATAGAAAAATCCCCAAGTAATTTATTCTACGGATTTACGTAGAGATAATTTGATGGAAATGTATGTAATGAATTTTATTACCTGGGAAATTATTTTGGGATTATGTGCTGCGAATTTTGCTGGGGATTTATTCTTGGGGATTTACCTACGAAATTATTACTCGCAACATTACCTGGGGAAATGTATCAGCGGGTACTTTATCTCTAGGTAAATCCGCAGGTATATGGATAAATATATATATTTTTTAAATGTATAGAAAAATCCCCAGGTAATTTATTCTACGGATTTACATAGAGATATTTTTGGTGGAAATTTATGTAATGAATTTTATTACCTGTGAAATTATTTTGGGATCATGTGCTGTGAATTTTGCTGGGGATTTATTCTTGGGGATTTACCTGCGAAATTTCGTATTTGCGACATTACCTGGGGAAATGTATCGGCAGGTATTTTATCTCTAGGTAAATCCGCACGTATATGGATAAATATATATATTTTTTAAATCCATAGAAAAATCCCCAGGTAAATTATCCTACGGATTTACGTAGAGATATTTTGGTGAAAATTTATGTAAAGTATTTTATTACCTGGGAAATTATTTTGGGATTTTGTGCTGTGAATTTTGCTGGGGATTTATTCTTGGGGATTTACCTGCAAAATTATTATTTGCGACATTACATGAGGGATTATGTTGCTACAAATTTAGCTGAAATTATTTCTTGGGGATTTACCTACGAAATTATTACTTGGAAAATTATTTAGGGATTGTGTTGCTACAAATTTAGCTGAAATTATTTCTTGGGGATTTACGTAAGATTTTTGTGACTTGAAGAATAATGGATAAAAGGATAGGAAAAGGATACCGGATTATTGTGACTTGAAGTTTATTTTGGTGACTTGAAGAATAACGAATTTTTGCTACAAGTTTAATAGGAAAAGAATAAACATGAAGAATAAAATAATAAAATAAAAAAAGAAATTAGACATTAAATCGGTGGACACGTATTATCAAGCAAAAGAAGAGTCTATTTCAAATTATTGTTATCGTTGATTTTAAAGTAATATATTATGTGCCAGATTTTTATTTGCAAAATTTATTCATAACTAATCTGAGAATAATTATATTATTTATTTTACTATTATTATTATTGTATTAATCCGCAACCTTAGTCAATTTATTTTTTTCTAATTTATTTATTTTCTATCCTGATTTTGCCAAGTTATAACAATTTTAGCCTAATTTTATCCAATTAATTATAATCCTAGCCCAAATTATGTCCAGTTGAACTCAGTTTCAAATTCCATTCAATTGTTCTAAACTTTATGTTATATTAATTGAAATTGAAAAAATATATAGGGAATTTAATTTATCACTTGTTCTATGAAAGCAAGTTGTTGAGACATTAAGGGGAAGTTATTATTCACTTTTTTCCGAAATTTGTTTTCACTTTATAAGATTTGGGGTGTTTGGCCATAGAAATTTCAAAACAATTCCAAAATTATTTTCTGAAAAGTGAAAACAACTTTTTGTTGTTTTTACTTTTTTCCAATTCCAATTTCAATTTTTATTATTATTTCATATTACTCTAAATTTTTTAATATTACACAAAGCCCATCTTTATTAATTGTAGCTATCCATCCACCAACAACCATGAACAAATTGACATGAACTTTTAAGCTGAAAAATTACAAAATAATATGCGATGAACAAATTGAACAATAGGTAAACAAATGTAATAACAAGTTCACATGTTTACAGCTTCAACGAAAATTTCAAATCAACAGAATACAACAAATATTTCAAAACAAGGTATAAAAATACTTTGGGTTAAAATTAACATGATATGAGTGCGGCACCGAAAGTGAAAAATTCAAGTAACTTAGGTAAAATTTTCTTTTTAGATGCAAATAAATTGCAATGTGGAAGTACAATCCTACGTGGAAGGCGGATATAGTAGTCCCATGATATCACATTTTCCACCTAAACCATCCATTAGATGAATCTAGTTAACTATGTAATCTGAAAAAAATGGATTGTGTTCAAATTGATTTTCAAGCTTTCACCAGCCATTTTGTGTAAAGTTTCCCTCAAAATACAATTAGCAAAATTGAAAAATCGGCACAGAGTTCATCAAAGTAATGTGCAAAAAATTACAGATGAAATGAATATCAATTATAGAGGGGAATCACGTAAATTAGTTATTTGGGCAATTTTGATAGTTTTTGAAGGGGGAAGGGGGGGGCATAAAATTACATTTAAAAAAAACTTTTCAATAGTCAAAAAAATCTTCCAAAAACACATGGCCAACACAACTCCAACCCAACTTCAACTTCAAATTCAACTCCAACTTCAAAAATTTTTAGTTTTTATGGCCAAACACCTACTTAGAATTTTTGAGAACAAAGAAAATATCCTGAAAATAACATGTTATTTCACCTTGACCACCAATAATATAATTATACTCCCTAAATATCTTTATAAATTAATAATTCTTTAATCAAGATTTTCGGATTTGAGTCCTGGGAATGAAAAAAATCCCGTTGGAAGCGCTACTCCCAGAATGAACCCTGCAACGCGCGATCCAAATTAGTCGAAGCTTCAATACGGATACCGAACACTGAACATCGGATAGAAAACCAAAAGAAAAACACTTTCTTAGTAAAGTATTTTAATTTCTTCTTTCTTAATTTTTGTATATGAAATTTTATATTCGATAACGTCTTTAAATATACTCTAAGTCACAATAGTTAAACTCATTATATTTACTTTTACCTATTTCAGTTAATATTTTATGCTCTTCTTAAAATAACATTAATTAAGTGATTATTTTACTAATTTATCCTTGTCATTGGTATTTTAAAAATCTACATTAACTATTAAAACTTCATTGAGATTGAGAACTGCTAATTCTAGAACAAGTAAAAAAGAAAAATTATTTTAATATACTTAACAAGTAAAAGGGAACAATATCCCACTTAGACAAGATTAATAGTATATATTTCAATAATATACCACTTAAACTTTAAACCATGCTAACAAGTACTTTATCTAAACACACGATTAATAAATATTTCCCAACACATAATTTATTAATTTCATAAATTCCATTCAATTTAACCAAAAAAATTTATTAATTTTTCAAATTTCATCTATACAAAAAAATTGGACAAAAACGTGTCTCCCTCTTTTTTTTTCACATTGACAGCTTAGTTAAATTCTCCACCTTCTCCTCTCAATTCTCTAAGCAAAGGCCTTCTCAATTCTCTAAGCAGAGGCCTTCTCAATTCTCAATTCTATAAAAAAAATATGTGATATCCAAAAATCAAAGGTTTTCTCTTTAGCTTTGAAATTTTGTCAATCAAAATCAAAGATATTCGAGGTTAGTTTCTTTAGATTCTACTGTAAACTTCATAATTTTTTCATTTGCAAAGGTCCCTACTCGATATTTTGAAGTGAAAGGTTCTGATTTTGTATGTATGCTTACTTTCATCAACTGAAAATTTGGATTGCTCCGCTTTGATTTGCTTAGTAGTATGAGTAGACAATCTCCTACTGCTTTGGATTACTCTGTTTTGGCTAGTTTTTTTATTTTCTTATTTTTGTACTTAAACTTAATTTCAGTCACTGTGGGACTGTCTACGGGTTTGATGTCGTTATGATTGTTAGTGTTTCTAGAAGGTTGTTAGTGCTAACTGAATAGTTTGCTCGGAATTCTGCTGGAGTATGACTTCCTCTGTTCATCTTAATGATATTGTTGTATTCCCTGTATAGTTTTCCCTGTACTACATGCACGAGACAAGTTGGAGAATTAATGAAAAACTGTATATGTCAACCTGAATTTATCGAGTTTTCCCTGTACTGCATATACATCTTTTATGCCTAAATTTCACTAGAAGATGGTCCAAGGAAAGTGGACAATTAATAAGGATGGAGGGGACCTCTTGTTTACTTTACTGAATGAGTACTATATATTCCTAAACTATTGAGTCCTTTCTTACCTATCCACATCTTATCTATAATTAACTTTTGTCCCAATCAAAAAATAGAAGCAAATTGGAAAAGAAAGGGAACAAGGACTTTCATGAAAACGATCTTATTTGGAGTTTAATGAGTTTGTCGATTGTGGACTAATAAGTGTAAGCGGAATATTTCAAGATTAAGTTTGAAGTTAAATTTATACCCTGGATCTTTTTTAAAATATTGAATAATTCTCTCCTCGATCATGAGCAAGATTATGGATTTGAGTTAGCTTTGCTTTCAGAAATAGTAATTTTCTCATTATTAGAGAGAAGAACGAACCAATTAGACCCAAACTTTATTTCTTTATCATGGTACCGGATGAGTTTTGTTTTCCATGTTGTACCCTCTGTTTTACTATCCATTGTCTAGATGTTCAATCATGGACGTGCGGGAGTGTTTAATTAGCTAATGTATCTTACATGTTATGAATAACAAAATTGATACAGAAAGTTACATATTGTTAACGGACGATGTCAATTTAACATCACAAATCGTAGCATAACCCTCTAAAATAAATATGGATTTTTTTCAAGTTTTAACCTAGCTATACTACAATAGAAGTGAGTTCCAAAATCTTCTGCAATTCCTGTGCAAGACAATACACTTCAAGAACACCTTTTTGTCCAAATTTATATTCATCTTCAGTCTGTTTCATTAATTTCAAGAATGATGGATCAGTGAGCCAATGTAGTTCCATAATAAACCTCTTTATATCTTCCTCTTTGTTCACCTCTTTAGATCTTTCTTTTAGTTTTCCCTGTATATGTCAAGCTGAATTTATCGATTATAGGCTAAATGAAGTAGGTGTCTATTTCGAGTGCTTCACTAAAAAACTGTAAGTGAAAGGTCTATGTCAAGTTGAATTGTTTCATCATGTTGGTTGACTTTGAACTTTATGCCATCATACACCTGTTGTTTGACTTCATAGCAATAAAAGAGTTGGGCGTAATGATAATGTCAGTGAAAAAAATGCAACTAACCCAACACTATCAGTCTTTAATTATCCTGGCCGAAGTTATGGTAAGAAGGGTGCTGATATTCGATGGCTAGATGATAAAGAAGTTGTTGCAGCATAATTGCATGTTCTTATAAATTGTGATGAGGTTAATCCTTTTCTCAAGTAAGTATCAACCATGTTGTTCATTTAACTATTATAGTTGGATTGAAACTAATGTGCTAATGTAAGTACATGCAGCTTGTATGAGCAAATTCTGAGAGATACTTACAGTGATCTCACTGATGATGCCATTGATAAACAAATTGAAAAAGACTTTTAACGATGGTTCAAAGATTATGTATGAATTGATTATTTTAATAAAGAATATATCACTTAAAATGCATATCTAATATGCTTCAATTATTTGATAGGTAAATAGTAATCCACAAGAGATGTTGCAGAATTCATATTTACAAATCTTAGCAATGGGACCATTAAAAAAGGCAAAGTCTTGGCCTTTTTATTTTGTGAATGGATACAAGTTTCATACTTCTTTTTGGGGCAAAGGAAAAAGTACATATAACAGTAGGGTGTGTGTTACTGGCGTTGGACAAGATGGCATTACAAGTGAATAGTATGGTGTTCTTAAGGAGACTATCGAATTCGAATGGCCAATGACATCACTTATGAAGTTAGTTTTATTTTATTGTGATTGGTTTGATACCTCAAAACATGGCATAAAAGTTGATAGCCAATTTGGTATTGTCGAGGTTCGAAGAAGGGAAAGATATTCTAAATTTGACCCTTTTATCTTTCCACAAACTGCAACTCAAGTTTATTATGCAAATCATCCTGAAAGAAAAAGAAATAAGGCTGATTGGTGGGTGGTTATAAAGATAAAGCCAAGAGGATCTATAGATACAAGATACAATTTGGAAGTTGCTTACCAAGAGGAGCAATCACATTTTAGTGCAATTATAGAGGATGACTTTGATTGCTTACGTGATGACCAAGCTGATGGTGAAGAGGTTGATAAAAGTAATTTTCAAGCTGTTGTTAATGAAAATGAGTATGATATAATTGAAAAGGGAGATGAGGATATATCAAATGAAGAAGAGGAAGGTGATGAGAAGACATCAAGTGAAGAAACTAATGATGAAGAGAAGGAAACAAGTGAAGAGGAAGACTTTTTGGATAGTGATAATTCAGCAAGTCACTTTCATACTCAAGGGTAAGATGAAGATGAATATGAGGAGGATTGAGAATATTAGCTTGTCGATTTCTTTTGTCAATGTACAATACTATATTTAATTAAAGCTACTGTGATTTTTGTCAAAATTATTGTTATTTTACTTGTCTACTGGAAGAGAATTCACTTGTTAAATTTAAGTACTCATACAAACTATGTGTCATATGACTGCTTGTTTAATTTAAGTACTCACTTGTTTGTGAAGATCTCTACTTTGAGTCTTGTGTTTTGCACTTCTGTTATTACTAGAAATATCTAGAAATAGTCACTTGCCGGCACCGTTTAATTAGCCTATTTGTGGTACTACACTATTTTAATGTTCCTTGTAGCTTTAACATTCTTTGTGCACAACCCGAAATCAGTTATATCATGAATAACGATATCTATTTTGCTTCATTTGGACCTTTTTCACTCTAATACTTAATAAGATCGTTCTCTTTACATTCTACACTAATATATTATTTTTATCACATTTATTCATGTGTTGTTCATCAATTAAATTACTAATATATTATTTTTTCTATTTTTATTTGATACAGATGCAAGGTGTAGGATCTAAAAGAGATGGATTGCCTAATGGAAAAGGAGAGAAGTCAAGTAATAAAAAAAATAGACAATAGAGCGACAAACAGTTCAATTGTCTCCCATAATTCCGTCAGGATCCCTTCAATCTCATACTGGTTCACCTCATGTGAATAACTCTTCCTCACATCAACCAAATTCGAAAGTCAATCAATCCCAAACTTATAACATTGTTGTGCCTCCCATAATACCATCACAACCCCTCTATTCCCATACTTGTCTACTTCATGTAAATGAGTCTTAACCTAATCTTGGGATCAACCAACCCCAGCCTGCTATTATTGAATCTCCTCCTCAATCTAATCGGTCCCAACCTGCAAATCAAGATTTTGAAACATTAATGTCATCACCGTCCAACAGGACTCCAGCCACCTCACCTAATATAGTTGACAATGTAGCCGATGATAATCAAATATGGATTGTACCTAACGGGGATGGGTAATACCACTAACGTTTAATAATACATATATTTTGGTGTACTATTTATATATGCAGATGTACTAACGTTTAATAATACATATATTTTGGTGTACTATTTATATGTGCAGATATTTGATAACTACTATATATTATGTAGGTTTGATCCACACAAGGTAGTTATTGATGGTATTGCTAATTGCATTCGGAGTAAGTTTGAATTGGCTAGACCTTCATGGAAGAAGTTTTCAGAGTCTACCGCGAGATGTGGTTTGAGGAATTCAAGGTAAAAAATTTATACATTCTAATTCATGTATAAATATAATTGTGGGACTATAAAGCTAATATTTTAGTCATTTGATATCTGCAGAAGAAATTTAAGTGGCTTCCTCACTATAATGATGCTATATGGTCTAATTTTAATAAAAGGGCATCTTAAAAATTGACCCAACTTTTCCAAGATATTAGAAAAAAATTGCCTTTGAAACCACATTGGATGGGAGATTCAGTATTCAATGAGATGAAGATGTATTGGGAGTCTGATGAGTTCAAAACAAAGTCTGAACGAAATAAAGATAATTGTGATTCAAATGCCTGTGCATCACTTCATACAGGTGGTTGTGTACCTCATCGATTGATTTATAAGATAATGGTAATTATAATTCTTTTTAAATATATTTCTTTGAAGAAAATAATATCATATTCAATATTGATAACATATGTATCTTTTTTTGAATATAGAAAGAAGCTACTGGAAAAGATCCTTATGTTTCAGAATTTTATTTTCAAACTCATCGCAAGAAAAGTGATGAAAGTTGGGTAAATGAGAAAGTTGAAGCTACTTATGTAAGTGTTTATTTACTCTGTTTACTAGTTGAGTTCATTTCAATCTTGAAGTAGTGAAGCCGTGTGGGGCCAATTTCAATTCACTATTACTTGTTGCAATCTTGTACTCTTAAAATCTGTTTTTTGTTGTAATATTGAAGTCTAGTGAAGCCGTGTGTGGCCTATTTCGATTCACTAGCATTGTTGTTGACATCTTGTTGTTCTTGTTGTGGTTTGCTTCTTGTGTTTTTTAACTTCATCTTGTATCAATGATGATGATATAAAATGAGCTTAAAATGATGAAATGGGATTCATTTAGTCGATCCCAACTTGTTTTGGATATAGTCATAAATGTTCTATTATGGTTCGAATAAGCTCTTTAGAACCATTTAGTTAATCTGGAAGTAATTGTAGTCGAGCAGTAGAATCAGTGGGTCTGATGCTGAGGTTTCAATATTTATGTTAAGATTTTCTGCTTGGACTATCAATTTCAATTGGTTTAACAGTTGCCCATATGTTAGCACGTGTCCTATGCTTTCATATAGTTAGATGACTGCATTAACTTGTAGCAAAATTAATTAAAGAAAGTCTTGGGATATATCGATGTACATACTATATCAGAAATGATAAGATATGTGCTTAAAATAATAACTAGATTGTTTAAAATAGTGATAATTTGCTAAACTATGATTGAGAACTAGCATACTAAAATGTTGCTCCTATAAATTTTCTATTTAATAAATGTAATGTTATTAATACACTATGGCACTAGGATCAGTGGCTTACCTGATGCATGTCTTCTTTAGTTAGCACTTAGTGTTCTCGATTCCCCTGCAGTCAAAATTTGTTCTCGGTTCTCCTGTATAATAGTGCCTAATGTACTCCGACAAAAAATATACAAATTATCTTCAAACTCTACCTCCTTTCCCAGAATCTTACAAAATTTTACCTATAGAATCTTACAAAATTTTACCTATAGAAGTTAGCACCTTATTTATGAATGTCAGCGGTACAAAGGTATAGCCGGCAGTGGCCGGCCTGGCAGTGAATGGTCTAGTTGCAGGAGGAGGCATCGGAGTCTGGGAGGTGCTTGTCTATCTTATGCCTGAGGCTTGGATTGTTCAGTTTCAGTAGGGGTTCCACCAATATCAGTGTACCTTAGGGTATCAATCATGTGCCCTCCGATCTGGAATGCCTCTTGGAGTAAATTGGTCCCCACCCTAGCTACCTTGGAGATGGGGTGATTAGCATTACGATTTTGGCCTAAATATATAGTACTCTATGGGCATATAAACTGATTAAATCCTAGAATATCTGGTACTCCCTCATATAAACATATTCATATCAGTAAAAATAAAAATGCCAGGACTGTGTCAGGCTTCACCGCCTGATCGTGGATCTTCATTGCTATCCACTTGGCTATATTAAACTCATATCCCTCCATGATGCCTGTAATCAAGGATACTCGGTCTGGACTCAATACGTTGTCCCCATATATGGAACTTAACATATGATGCATAAGCATCCACCAAGCCTTCCTGCGAAGTTTAGGCAATCTTTTCTTTCAAACCAATCTGCTTTACCTTTAACATCCATATCTTCTCCATATGATAATCAATCTCAGCTGTGTTGTTTGGTAACTGGGACTTTGTCCCATATAGGAATCTAGATATGGTCTGCGTAAAGATGTTAACCCGAACACCTCTAATCATTAGTGTCATCAAGGGGTCACCACCCTTCTATGAATGCCTCTGTGGATACAACCTCTAAAGACCCATCTGATAAGCTGCATAGAATTCTCGTACTAATGTAGGACTGTACTGCGTGGGATATCTGGTCATCCATTCAAAGTGGTACTGTCTTAATCGAGTGTCGAATTTAGGCATCCCAGACAAGCCTGTGGTGCTTAGCTTGCTCTCTTGGTAAATCCCTCTTTTTTATTTTCCTGTGGAGAGGTGTAGAAATAGTTTGCTTCTTTATGGAGTCATTCTTTAGTGCCATTGATAGCTGGGAGAAACTCACATGTTAGTACATCTAAGAAAAGAAAAGAAAAATAAGAAAAATATCATAAGTGTTGCAGGGTCTGGGTACCTTATGAGTCAGGGTATGACTTGTTACCACCAGTAATGAGTCGTTATAAGACTCGCGAGATAAGACTGTGTATAAGAAATAGTCACTGCTCAGGTAACGAGTCCTTTTAATGAGTCATTATGTTAGACGATGACTCGTTACCAACACTCGGTCTCCGGCCATAACTATTTCCATAGTGTCTTACCCTTCCGAGTCCTCATCAATCCTCACCACGAGTCATATAAATTAGGTCTCATTGTATTAGTCGTTATGATAACAGAAACCTAACATTTTTTTGCACCTATGTTCCAGTGATAACGAGTCAAGTAACGACTCATTAGGTGACCCTATGAGTCGTTACAACTCCTAGGTCACCCCTACATAGAAATAATAGGACAAGTATTATTCTCTCCCAATTTTATCAGTGTAGTTCAAGTTACTCAAGAACAAGGCCAATTTATATTTTCCAAACATAGTGTAATCAAGGAATCTAAGAAATTTTGAACCATATTTAAGTACCAACTTAAAAGTTCAGAACATTTAACTTACTTGATTTGTTGTTTTTGGATTTGTCGAGGGGGCACTATATAAGTTAAAGCTGGGGCTGAAATACCTGCAACCCCCTTACTACCTGCCATAGAAGTAGCTCTACCCCCAGACTGCTTATATCAATATATCCAACTGGTGTTATCCTATCAGCATTCTCAGTTGAAACAAAAAATCCCTCAAAGTTGGTCGCGCCTAAATATCAGTTAGAGTTCCAGTAATCCTTCTATATAAAGAGGGAGTTGGAAAAGCAATTAGACGACCCTCTATGTAGGGAAACATCGATCTAGTGTAGTTCTTAGGAATGCACCATCATCAGTAGATAAGTATATATCAGGGATATAAATTTTGTAATAATAGGTTAAAGAGGTCAAAAAATATAAATATTATTTTTTCCAAATAATTT
This sequence comes from Capsicum pubescens, assembly GCA_030864215.1. Lineage (NCBI taxonomy): Eukaryota > Viridiplantae > Streptophyta > Magnoliopsida > Solanales > Solanaceae > Capsicum > Capsicum pubescens. The sequence goes on along the minus strand of CM061546.1, from coordinate 244,647,755 downwards.
TTGCATAATTGTACTCGTTCAGTAGATGTATCTGTGACCTAACTGTCATCTGGTTCAATGATTTACTGTTGCTTAAGTGCTATGAAAATGAGAAGTTAGTCTATTAATAACATAGCAACGGTTATTCTATAATCTAATATAATTTATGCTAATGATATATTTCTTACCACTTTTTATGGTCTGACTTAACATATTTTTAGGCAGAATGAGTTTGAAAGAAAGAAAGAAACAAGAAATATTAGCTGCTCAAAGTGCATCAGTTGTGGATGGAGAAACTAGTTCAACTAGTAAGCCGACTTAGTTAAGTGAAATGGATATCTGGGTGCAATCTGTTGATGGAAAGAAAAAAGGAAGAGTCAAAGGTCTTGGCTCCCTGGGTTGAAGTGTAAAGGCAACTAACAGTTCAACATCAACTTTGCCAAAAGAAATTGATGAGATGATTAAGTCTCAGGTTGATGCTTCAAATGCTCATTTGTATGCTCAGTTGCAGAATGAGCGAAAGAAAAATAAGAGGATGAGAAAGGAATTAAACTTGTTGATGAAGCATGTATACAACAAATCATCTTCAAACGATGAACGCCCATCTCAAGAAGACTATCAAGTTTATGAGGATCAAAGTGATGATGACTCTGATGACGTGAATGGAAGTGATAATCCCGATAACGTGAATGAAAGTGATTCTGACCCTGATGGTTGGTAGTTTTATTTAGGATTCAAGTTTGAAATATATTTTTTTGGACCATTTACGAATCATACATTATTGATGTGGATGTTTTGGATTATGTTTTTTGTTAGCTATAATGGTTTACATTAAAGTTGTTTTGAATGATGTTTTTGAGAATTATTGAAGGTTTTAAATAGATTTTTGATTGATTTTGAAACGTTACTAGTAATTTACGTGTGAATTATTTTCGTGAAAATTCGTAGGTAAAATCATTTTTTAATGAAATTGTAACAAATAATTCATTTAAAATTTTGCTAATTAATCGCAAATAAATTCGCAAATGACGTACTTGCGGATTTATTTTCGCAGCTAAATTACCTAGGGATTTACTTGGCAATCTTCATGGGGAATAATTTGTGATTTTTTTTCGTAAAAATTCGCAGGTAAAATCTTTTTTTATGAATTTTTACCAAATAATTCATGCAAAATTTTGATAGTTAATCGCAAATAACATACCTGCGGATTTATTTTTGCAGCTAAATTACCTAGGGATTTACTTGACAATCTTCGTGAGGAATAATTTGTGATTTCTTTGTGAAAATCCGCAGGTAAAATCCTTTTTTATGAAATTTTATCAAATAATTCATGCAAAAATTTGATATTTAATCGCAAATAAATCCGCAAATAACGTACCTGCGGATTTATTTTCGCAGCTAAATTACCTAGGAATTTACTTGGCAATCTTCGTGGGAAATAATTTGTAATTTTTTTCGTGAAAATCCGCAGGTACAATCCTTTTTTTATGAAATTTTACCAAATAATTTATGCAAAATTTTGATAGTTAATAGCAAAAAAATCCGCAAATAACTCACCTGCAGATTTATTTCTACAGGTAAATTTCCTAGGGATTTACTTGGAAATCTTCGTGGGGAATAATTTGTGATTTTTTTCGTGGAAATCCACAGGTAAAATCCTTTTTTATGAAATTTTATCAAATAATTCATGCAAAATTTTGTTAGTTAATCGCAAATAAATCCGCAAATAACTTACTTGCGGATTTATTTTCGCAGCTAAATTACCTGGGGATTTTATAAATCCGAAGATAATAATTACCTACGAAAGTATTTCCTTTGGATTCTAATTGGTAAGAAAATCCGCAGGTAATCAAATTACTTGGGGATTTTACCACATTATCCCTATGAAAATTCCCAAGTAATAAGCAGTTTTCTTGTAGTGACCATGATAAAAGTTGTTGTTATCCAATTTCATCTCTAATGTTTTTTCGATCCTGAGAAAGATACGAATCAAAATCATTACTCCTACAACAATGAAGACTAAGTTCTTCATCCGTCTCGTCATCTAAATCTTCATATCTACGTCTAAAAGTAGGAGGTTCGACCAGCGCAATATTTTATTCCATAACTTGACAAGTTGTATAAACTCCTATCTCTAGGTACTATGCTAGCATAATAAGTTTCAACTGATGGCTTTTCACGAGGTCCAAGTTCTAAATTATTGTAGAATTTTTGAACCAACATTATTACACCATGTTCTTTGTAAAATGGGTTGAATAAAGTAGTTGTCAAGTAAATTTGTGGAATAGGAAAATAGTATTTTTTAAATTTATCAACCATAGCGTCAATTACCTCTTTTTAAGGATAATTTTTTTTTTTTATATTTAGCAAGTACTTTAGAAATAATAGTAATAGTTACTAAAACAGAAGAAATAGTTAGAGTATATTGAGCAGATATTGTGTTCGTAGCTTGATAAAAAGTTTTTAAAATTTCATAAAGTTTTTCTACTTCAATCCAATCATTTTCATCTAGCCTTAAATCAGCATTCGAATTATAAGCACTATAAACACTACTAGAAAACTGCTTATTACCTGGGGATTTTCATAGGGTTAATGTGATAAAATCCCCAAGTAATTTGATTAACTGCGGATTTTCTTACCAATTAAAATCCAAAGGAAATACCTTCGTAGGTAATTATTACTTGTGGATTTATAAAATTCCTAGGTAATTTAGTTGCAGAAATAAATTCGCAGGTATGTTATTTGAGGATTTACCTGTGAATTTTCATGAAAAAAATTACAAATTATTCTCCACGAATATTTCCAAGTAAATTCCTAGATAATTTAGCTGCGGAAATAAATTCGTAAGTACGTTATTTGCGGATTTATTTGCGATTAAACATTAAAATTTTGCATGAATTATTTGGTAAAATTTCATAAAAAGGATTTTACCTGCGGATTTTTAGGAAAAAATTCCCAAATTATTCTCCACGAAAGATCCCAAGTAAATCCCTAGTTAATTTAGCTGCAAAAATAAATCCGTAGGTACGTTATTTGCGAATTTATTTGCAATTAACCATAAAAAATTTGCATGAATTATTTGGTAAAATTTCTTGCAGATATTTATGAAACTATTCCGCAAGAAAATTCGTATGAAATACCCCAAGTAAATCCGCAAGAAAAAAAATTTCAAGAAAATTTTAATAAATATTTAGCATATACATCCCCATAAAAATTCCCAAATAATAATTCACACGTAAATTACTAAAAACATTTCATAATTAATTAAAAATCTATTCAAAACCTTCAATAATTCTCAAAAACATCATTCAATACAAATCTAATGTAAAACCTTACAGCTAACAAAAAAAACATAATTCAAAAACATCCACATCAACAATGTATGATTCTTAAATGGTCTAAAATAAAATATTTTAAACTTGAATCCTCAGAGTCACCATCACTTTCATCCTCATAAGCTTGGTTGTCTTCTTGAGATGCGCGTTCATCATTTGCAGATGATTTCTTGTATACATGCTTCATCAACAAGTCTAATTCCTTTCTCATCCTCCTTCCACAATTGATGTGCAACTAATATTTCTTGTTTCTTTCTTTCAAACTCATTCTGCATAAGAATATGTTAATTCGGGTCATAAAAAGTTCTAAAAATACATTATTAGGATAAAGTATATGATATTATAGTATCAAATAAAATCATAACAATCAACAAATATAAATATGTATATATTAGTATTTTCAAGTCACTAGTACATATTTCAAGTCACTACACTTGACCATTTTCGAGTAACTAATTCACATTTCAAGTCACTACACTTAACCATTTTTAATTCACTAGTACATATTTCAAATCACTACACTTAACCATTTTCAAATAATTAATTCACATTTCAAGTAATTATACTTAACCATTTTCAAATAACTATACTTAACCACTTTCAAGTAACTAATTCACATTTCAAGTAACTACACTTTAACAATTTTCAAGTCACTAGTACACGTTTCAAGTCACTATACTTAACCATATTTTCAAGTAACTACCACTAATAGAAAAAATAAGAAAAGCGACCACAAAAACCAACCACATGTGGTCGCTTTTCCTGTTTTCACTTCAAGTAGCTAATTCACTTCACAATTTACCAAACTAAACTAAATTCGAAGATCACATTTCAAGTACCTACACTTAAACATTTTCAAGTTGCTAATTCACTTCTCAAAGTGACCATGTACTTTACTAAATTCAAAACAAAAGTTCACATTTCAAGTACCTACACTTAAGTATTTCAAGTAACTAATTCACTTCACAAGTGACCATGTACTTTACTAAATTCAAAACAAAAGTTTACATTTCAAGTACCTACACTTAAACATTTTCAAGTCACTAATTCACTTCTCAAGTGGCCAACAACAGACCCGGTATATTCCCACAAAGTGAGGTCTGGGGAGGGTAAAATGTAAGCAGTCCATACCGCTACCTCCGAAGAAGTAGAGAGGTTGTTTTCGATAGACCCCCGGCTCAAGAGAGAGAATATTATACCAAGGTCGTAAATGCAACTTGAAACAGGATGTATAACATAACAGAAATAAGAGATAAAAATAATACAATAAATATCAAAGAAATACAAAATAAGTACAAGCAATATGAAATAAGAAATAAGAAAACGGATACTCTTCTGGTAGTAAACAAACACTCACAAACCTAAGACCTCTACCACCCCCACACTCTCCTAACACCTACCCACCACCCACATACTCACATTAGTCGTCTACCCTAATCCGCGACCTCCACACCTCCCAAATTCCAACTAAAAAAACAAAAATTTCAATATATTTCTATGACCAATTCTTCATTCCGATGCAGGGAAGTAAACAAATTGAGCTAATAAAATAAATAAACAACCAAAAGAATACAGAAACAACCAACTTCTTTTCTGGACTTCAATTTCAAATATTATTTCCAATTCAGCTTCAAACATATGTTCAAATGGAACCAAAAGATCTGACAGGCCATATGTTAATGAAAAAAATAAAGATCTCTTCTTCATTAATCGATGCAGTCAAGTAGATAAATTGAGCAAGAAATCAAATTAACAACCAAAAAGAACAAAAAACAACCCAACTTATTAACTAGACTTCAATTTCAAATATTTTTTCCAATTTGTGCTTCAAATATTTGTTCAAATGGACCTTAAGGATCTAACAGTAATGAAAAATAAAGCTCTTTACATATCCAGATCCTACTTCATCTACTTATCCCCAAATTCTAATAAAAAAAATATTTTCAATGCATTTCTATGCTAAATTCTTCACTCTTGGATTCGCTGCAGGCAAGTAAACAAATTGACAGGCCATATTAATGAAAAATAAAGCTCTCCACATATTCCGGATCCTACTTCATCTGCTAATCCCCAAATTCCAATAAAAATAATATTTTCAATACATCTCTATGCTGAATTCTTGATTCTTTGATTCGATGCAGGCGAGTAAACAATTGAACTGATAAAAGAAATCAATTATAAACAGTAAAAAATAATATAAAATATTATCAAGTCTAACTGTCTTCGATATCTTCTTCCTCCTCGTCCTCATCACTATCAACAGCAGCTTCGAGGTCAAAGAATTCCGAACCAGTCCTCCTTTTAGGGCGTTTTCTACCACCACCGTCATCATCGTCTTCGTCCTCATCATCATCTTCCTCCGCGGTTGGGGGAGGTTTCACCGGCTGGAGCTGTTGAGAGAGGCGCCGGAGCAGCGGCTGGTGGGCTTGAGCTGGTGGGGATGGCGGTTGGTCGCTGGTCTCAAATGGTCTTCGGCGCTGGTGGCTTGCCGGTGGAGCAGCGGCGGGGAAGGGGAAGAGGCGGCAGCTTTGGTGGCTTTTGTTCTTTGAGAAAGAGAGAGAGTAGAGAGAAGTTAGAGAGAGGAGAAGGGTGGTGTGCGACCGTTTTCTTTGAAAATGAAGGGGTAGGGTTTCTGTTGGATTAAAAAGGAAGGCAAAGAGAAATGAAATCTCAGCCGTTGGATCAAATTTGATCGACGGCTGAGATATAGTTATTAAGAATATGATCAAAATTGGATGAAAATTTTTAATTGAGTCTAATTAGACACCATTTGGCTAGAATTGTAACAAACTGAATAAAATTAGTTTAAAATTGTTATCAATTGACAAAATCAGGCTAAAATTTAAATAAATTAAATTAAGTTATCTTAATAAATGTTATAAATATTATTATGATAATAATAATAAAAATGACTAAGAATCAAACAGATTGGGAAATTGAATTGAGTTAGGGTTGCTATTTTAATAAATGTATTGTTGATGTAATAATAAAAACGAGAAAAATAATAAGATGTCGATATTAAAATAAACTATCTATGTAAAATCAATGTTACGTTAAAAAAATGTTATATAAAACTGTTGACAATGAATTTGAAATAAATCAATAATAATAATAATAATAATAATATAATGTATTTTTAAATTGTGAATGTGCATATTTGTGAAAATAATTTGATAAATATTAACAAAATATTAACAAATTTACGTATGTCACATAGAAAATATTATAAAAATTGTTATTCCTATAATAAATTACGTATGTCACATAGAAAATATTATATAATAAAACGATAATAAATTTGAAATAAATTAAGCATAAATATAATAATATAATAATAATAATAATAATTTAATAATAAATCAAGGTGACATCTTTTGATTATTTTCTCTATGAGATTTCGAGAAAATGAATACAACAACTAACCCGATTTAGTCCCACAAATTGGGGTCTGTGGAGGGTACATTATACGCAGACTGTACCGTTGAGGTAAATAGGTTGTTTTCAATAAACCCTCAGTTCAAGAAAAATAGCCTGAAGTTGTCCAATTTCAAGAAAAATATTGGTAAAAATTAATTTAATATTGACTGTTGATCAAATATGATGAACGGTTGAGATTAGAATTGAGGAGATGAGTCAAATTGGAATTAGATATTGGATTAAAAATAGAATTGAGAATTTCGATTGAGTCAAATTAAACTCAATTGACACAAATTGAGTATAAATGGCTAGAATTTAAATAAATTATAAAAATTGAATTGAATTAGGTTGATATTTAATAAATGTATTAACTATATAAAATTAATATTAAAAAATAAATAAAAAATTTATTTTTAATAATTGAGTAGATACTATTTAATAAATGTAGGAAAGCCGTAACAACAACAACAACAACAACAACAACAACAACAACAACAACAACAACAACAACAATAATAATAGACAATTTGTAAATTATGGGCATGTATACTTGCGGAAATGATTTAATAAATATAGTAACTATAAATTAATATCAAAAAAAGCGACGGATATTAAGACTCGATATAAATGAAATAATAACATAATAATAGCAAGAAAAATAATAAGACTAAATATAGATTTGGTTTAAAATGAACCAAATTAAATTCAAAAACCGATTAAAATTGACATCAATTAGATATAAGGTTGGCTAGAATTTAAATAAAATTGAGAAGAAAATTGAATCGACTTAGACTGTTATTTAAATATAATAATAATAATAATAAATAAATAAATATTTATCAACAGCTGAAATCTAAAGATTAAGAATTTGGTTAAACAAATTGAATGAAATTTGAAATTGAGTTCAATTGGACACAATTTAGGCTAGGCTTGTAATAAATTGGATAAAATTAGGCTAAAATTGTTATAAATTGGCAAAATCAGGCTAGAAACTAAATAAATTGAAAAAAATTAAATTGACTAAGGTTGCGGATTAATACAATAATAATAATAGTAAAATAAATAATATAATTATTCTCAGATTAGACTGCCATTTAAATATAATAATAATAATAATAATAATAATAAATAAATAAATATTGATCAACAGCTGAGATCTAAAGATTAAGAATTTGGTTAAAAAAATTGAATGAAATATGAAATTAAGTTCAATTGAACACAATTTGGGCTAGACTTGTAATAAATTGGATAAATTAGGCTAAAATTGTTATAAATTGGCAAAATCAAGCTAGAAAATAAATAAATTAGAAAAAAATAAATTTACTAAGGTTGCGGATTAATACAATAATAATAATAATAATAGTAAAATAAATAATATAATTATTCTCAGATTAGATTGCTATTTGAATATAATAATAATAAATAAATATTGATCAACAACTGAGATCTAAAGATTAAGAATTTGGTTAAAAAATTGAATGAAATTTTAAATTGAGTTCAATTGAACACAATTTTGGCTAGGCTTGTAATAAATTGGATAAAATTGTTATAAATAGGCAAAATCAGGATAGAAAATGAATAGATTAGAAAAAATTAAATTGACTAAGGTTGCAGATTAATACAATAATAATAATAATAGTAAAATAAATAATATAATTATTCTCAGATTAGACTGCTATTTGAATATAATAATAATAAATAAATATTGATCAACAGCTGAGATCTAAAGATTAAGAATTTGGTTAAAAAAATTGAATGAAATTTGAAATTGAGTTCAATTGAACACAATTTGGGCTTGGCTTGTAATAAATAGGATAAAATTGTTATAAATTGGCAAAATTAGGATAGAAAATAAATAGATTAGAAAAAATTAAATTGACTAAGGTTGCGGATTAATACAATAATAATAGTAAAATAAATAATATAATTATTCTCAGATTAGACTACTATTTAAATATAATAATAATAATAATAATAAATAAATAAATAAATATTGATCAACAGCTGAGATCTAAAGATTAAGAATTTGGTTAAAAAATTGAATGAAATATGAAATTAAGTTCAATTGAACACAATTTGGGCTAGGCTTGTAATAAATTGGATAAAATTAGGCTAAAATTGTTATAAATTGGCAAAATCAAGCTAGAAAATAAATAAATTAGAAAAAATTAAATTGAATAAGGTTGCGGATTAATAAAATAATAATAATAATAGTAAAATAAATAATATAATTATTCTCAGATTAGACTGCTATTTGAATATAATAATAATAAATAAATATTGATCAACATCTGAGATCTAAAGATTAAGAATTTGGTTAAAAAATTAAATTAAATTATTAATTGAGTTCAATTGAGCACAATTTGGGCTAGGCTTGTAATAAATTGGATAAAATTATTATAAATTGGCAAAATCAGGATAGAAAATAAATAGATTAGAAAAAATTAAATTGACTAAGGTTGCAGATTAATACAACAATAATAATAATAATAGTCAAATAAATAATATAATTATTCTCAGATTAGACTGCTATTTGAATATAATAATAATAAATAAATATTGATCAACAGCTGAGATCTAAAGATTAAGAATTTGGTTAAAAAATTGAATGAAATTTGAAATTGAGTTCAATTGAACACAATTTGGGCTTGGCTTGTAATAAATTGGATAAAATTGTTATAAATTGGCTAAATCAGGATAGAAAATAAATAGATTAGAAAAAATTAAATTGACTAAGGTTGCGGATTAATACAATAATAATAATAGCAGTAAAATAAATAATATAATTATTCTCATATTAGTTATGAATAAATTTTGAAAATAAAAATACGGCACATAATATATTACTTTAAAATCAACGATAACAATAATTCGAAATAGACACCTATAAATTATGAATATAAAATTTAAAATTGCTGATAATACATGTGTGGTACCATCTATGTCAATAAACTAATTTTAATTTATTGAGCATCTTTTGCTTGATAATACGTATCCACAGATTTAATGTCTAATTTTTTTTTATTTTTTATTTTTTATTCTTCAAATTTATCCTTTTCCTATTTAAATTTTTCAAGTCACAAAATTCCTACGTAAATCCCCAAGAAATAATTTCAGCTAAATTTGTAGCACACAATCCTCCGATACATTTTCACCAAAATATCTCTAAGTAAATTCGTAGGATAAATTACCTGAGAATTTTTTACGGATTTAAAAAATATATATATTTATCCATATACTTGCGGATTTACCTAGAGATAAAATATCGGCTGATATATTTTCCCAGATAATGTCGCAAGTAATAATTTCAAAGGTAAATCCTCAAGAATAAATCTCCAGCAAAATTCGCAGAACAAAATCTCCACATAATTTTTCAGGTAATAAAATCTATTAGATAAATTTACACCAAAATATCTCTAAGTAAATCTGTAAGATAATTACCTGGGGATTTTTCTATGATTTAAAAAAATAAATATTTTTTCATATACCTGCGAATTTACCTAGAGATAAAATACCCGTTGATATAGTTTCTCAGATAATGTCGCAAGTAATTATTTCACAGATAAATCCCCAACAAAATTCACAGCACAAAATCCCCAAATAATTTCTCAGGTAATAAAATTCATTACATAAATTTCCACCAAAATATCTCTAAGTAAATTCGTAGGATAAATTACCTCAGGATTTTTCTATGGATTTAAAAAATATATATATTTGTTCATATACCTGCTGATTTACCTAGAGATAAAATACCGGACGATATATTTTCCTAGGTAATGTCGCAAGTAATAATTTCGCAGGTAAATCCCCAAGAATAAATCCCTGGCAAAATTCGCAGCACAAAATTCCCAAATAATTTTTCAGGTAATAAAATCCATTACATAAATTTCCACCAGAGTATCTCTAAGTAAATCCATAAGATAAATTACATGGGGATTTTTCTATAGATTTTTTAAAAAATATATTTTTTCATATATCTGCGGATTTACCTAAAGATAAAATACCTGCCGATATATTTCCCCAGGTAATGTCACAAGTAATAATTTCGCAGGTAAATCCCCAAGAATAAATTCCCAGCAAAATTCGCAGCACAAAATCCCCAAATAATTTCTCAGGTAAAAAAATTCATTACATAAATTTCCACCAAAATATCTCTAAGTAAATCCATAGGATTAATTACCTGGGAATTTTTCTATGGATTTAAAAGTTATATATATTTGTTCATATGCCTGCAAATTTACCTAGAGATAAAATACCCGCCGATATATTTTCCCAGGTAATATCGCAAGTAATAATTTCGAAGGTAAATCCCCAAGAATAAATCTCCAGCAAAATTCGCAAAACAAAATCCCCAAATAATTTTCCAAGTAATAAAATCCATTACATAAATTTCCACCAAAATATCACTAATTACCTGGGAATTTTTCTACGGATTTAAAAAATATATATATTTTTCCATATACCTGCGGATTTACCTAGAGATAAAATACCCGCCGATATATTTCCCCAGGTAATGTCGCACCGTGTAGCATTCCGGTTCAGAAAATTGGGGTGTTACAAACTTGGTATCAGAGCCTAAGGTTCAATAGAGTCCTAGGAAGTCTGAAAGCCGTATCTAGTAGAGTCTTGTACATGTGTGTGTTGTGCACCACACTTATGTACAGGAGGCTATGAGATGTTTTAGGAATAATTTCCCTTCTTTTATGTCTCAAATCGTTCTATAGAAAGGTTCTTTAAGAAAACTCATGTAGATTCTTATCATGCTTTAGTCATGTCAACTTTACCTTACTTTCAAGGTAACAGAAGTAGTGAAGCTCAAGTCCTACAGATAGGGCTTTCTCAAATAGTCCCTACAGATAGCTATGGGATTTCCCTCATGCTCAACAGTATCCCATCAGTTCAGTTATGTCCCAAAGTTGTACAGATCTCATTCATGATCATGAGAACTCGTTCTCGAACCCAGATTTAGATATGCCATCAGATCCCTTCTCATAATCCTATGATAGCATATGACTAGAGTTAGAAGCATGAACCCAGGAATTTAGCAGTAGTAGAGTTGGGATAATGATATCCAGATTGAACAGACTATGTATTCATGGGGATAGTTGTGCCAGAATGAATCAGTAGGCTTAAACAGTGTGAGTTAGAAATTTAAGTTTACTGACTCGAAATTAAGCATGAAGGTGTAAATGTGATACTCGTAGTATGTGAGGGAAATAGGGGCAGATGATGTGTTTAGTAAGGCAAACATGTGTTAATCAGAGTGTAAGTATGTGATGATGATTGCAGTTCAGTTCAGAGTTTAGTTTAGTGCTCACAGAATTATGATGATGACTTAAATCCAAGTAGGGATGGTAGATCAAGTACCCAAGTCAGGTTCTCAGATTCCAGTAGTAGTGCTAGTATGTACAGAAAAACAGTTTTGGAAGATAATTCCTGACCCATCCTTATCTCAGCGTAAAGCTTCGTACTTTAGTTGGCATAATGCCTATGCATGCTTCATGTCTCAGATTCCATAAATACTGCTTACATTCACACGCATTCCATAGAATCGTGTGCACTTTCAGTTCCCAGTAGAGGGAATTTAGTCCTAGATCACTCAGTGTTACAAATTATGTTCCATGAAATCAGACATTCCAGAATCAGGTCATGCAGCTCATGACTCATGTACATATATCATGCTCCCCAGTATACTCAGTTTCCATGACTCATGCTACGCCTCCACTGATCAGATAAATCAAGACTATGTCATTATATCCTCAATTCATCTCATGCATTAGTTTCAGACTCCCAAAGTTTAGTTATAATCTAGTTCATAGATGCCCTGTGCATCACCCAGTATCTTCTTAGAGGGACGTAGCGTCCCAAGGAGGAGATACCCCACCTTCTCTTAATGCTCTCATGTCTTATATCTTTTAGTTTCTCCTTGCATAATGAATTCAGTCTAGAATAGAGGGTACTAATAAGTTGACCCTCAAGTTAGAACTCAGCTGTAAGTCAAGTATTCAGAGGTTCAGTTCATGATGTTCAGTACATATGTCATGTAGTAGAATCGGTCATGTTTTCATGTTTCAGTTCAATCTTAGTGCCTTTATCATTGCATGTTCAGTCGCATGTTCGTGAGTCAGTTCAGTCATGTATTCACGCATCAGATATGCGTGGTCAGTTTATCAGTACTTTCAGTCATGCATTCACGTATCATGTCAGTCATATAATCATGCATCAAATATGCATGGATTTAACTTATCAGTTAAGCATCTGATATGCATTCTCAGTTTGAGAAACTCAGTTTATCAGAACACTCAGTCCTACATTCATAAATCAGCTACCCATGCATCTGATATGCATGTACATTATGATATGCTCAGTTTTTGGTCATGTCAGCCATGAAATCATGACCAGTCATTCATGCTATATATGCATCATTTTATCTTTTCTCCCCTCTCAAGTAGTCATCATTCGAGGACGAATGTTTCCAAGGGGGAGATATTGTAATACCCCAAAAAATCCAAACCAATTTTAGAGCCATGTACCAAGCTCATGCATAGTAAATCATGGTTATTTTATAGTTTTATGATTAATTTAGATGTATATTAAGGCTTCAAATAACTTCCATCTATCAGACGAATCAAAACATTCCTTACCGATTGAATTCTTGAGAAGGATATTGGTATAGTCAACTTCAAACGAGCATATCTATCATTGTACTTGGAATTTTTTAGATTATGACCTATAAATAGATAGATAATTGAATTAGCTTTTCAATGATACCAATTTTACCTAAATCCGATATCGAAGAAAAGAGTTATTCCTATTTTACTCCAGCATGTCAGGCTGGAATCAGTGTGACGACATTCGTGGTAGCTTACCACATTTGTGACGCCCTATCACGAAGGTCGTCAGCCTTAGGCAGAAACCAACTCCTAAGTGACGAAATTTGTGGTAGCTTACCACATTTTTGATGCCATGTCACAAATGTCGTCAGCCTTAGGCAGAATCCAGCTTCTGTGTGACGATATTTTTGACGGCTTACCACATTTTTGACTCCATGTCACAAATGTCGTCAGCCTTAGGCAGAATCCAGCTTCTTTGTGATGACATTTTTGATGCCATGTCACAAATGTCGTCAGCTATTATTTTCAACAACTGGGAATTTATTTCATAAGGGTATTTTGGTCTTTTCCCTTCACTTCCCACGACTTATAACCCTAAAGAGGTGTAATTTTTTCCATTTTTCTTCAGTTAAGCATCTCAAAAATCCTTTCTTATGCTCTCAACCACAAGATTAGGGTTTCCATCAAACTCATCTCTCAAAAGCATGATTCAAGCCTTTTTTTCTAGATAATCAAGAATTAAGTTTCCCAATCCAAGAACTCTCCAGCAAATCATCAAGGTTTCCTTTCTAAGGTATGCGTAGTGTTCATCTATGGATCCAATTCATTCATAGAGCTCAAGAATCATGCTTTTAAATGTTATTTTGTAAACTTTTTGTGGTGATATGAGCATGTACATGTTGATGATTGTTGTTTAAGTTTCAAGATGATATCTAAAGGTGTTTTCTTGGACTATATGTGGTTGTTAGTTGAAAAACATGAACTTTAAGTGGTTTGATATGATGCAAGTATGAAATCCACCTATGACTTAAAGAATGCATGCAAGGTGTTTGATAAAATGCCTAGGATGCTAGAAGTTCATATTCACATGATTCCATGATATCTAGATGACAAGTCCATGCTAGTTATACATTCCCATATAAATTCCATGCTATTTATGTGTTGTTATTGTTGTGGTATGAAGCATGTATGATAATGGAGATATGAATTATGTACACGAAATTTATCCATGCTTTCCCTACCATGTTTCAGATGTTGAATAAATACATGAAGTATAATATCCTCTACTTATGATATTGTGAATTGTGGACTGCAATCTTGTGATCAAGTCATGTCATGTGTGGGTCAGTTTCCTTCTATCGAGTCCTGGGGGTATTCGTACCCAAAAAATATAGCCGTGCATGTTATCACGACACTTTGTCAAGCCAAGATCTACAGAATCCAGTCAGTCATATGACTCAGGAAAACTCAAAAATCTCAGCAGTCTCAGTAGTTCAGTATTCTCAGTAATCTCAGTTCTAAGTAACCTGAGTAATCACAATAAATCTCAATAACTTCAGTACTCTTATTTAGTCCTCAGAACTCATTATATTCCATCCATCATCAGAATCCAGTAAACTCAGTTTTAGCTCCGCTAAACAATACCACTATTTTCAGTTCAGTTAATCAGTATCAGTTCAGCAAATCAGTTCAGTTAAGTTATTTAGTTCAGCCCAGTTATTCAGTTCAGTGTCTTTCAGATGGGAGTAGGATTCAGCACCGAGCGAACCTCGGGATGGGGGCTCACCCGCTAGAATAGGACTGAGATCCCTAGAAGCAATCCCTAAGTTCCAGAACTACATTGCCAGCGTAGGTACGAGATGTCACCCGTAAGATAGGACTGACATACTCAGGGGTCACCTGTTAGTACATTTATATGTATAGGACTGATCCCAGGAGCCACCCACTAGATTAGGACTGACTCTACAACAGATTTCTTTACTGGTGGCGCGGTGCTGACACCCTTCCAGTCAGGGCAGTGATTGGACCCCAGTCAGCTTAGCTTGGGGCATGTCAGTTAGATAAACATATCCCACAGTTTCAGTTACAGATTCAGGACTGTCAGATACAGTCAACTCAGTTTAATAGTACAAATTCAGTACTGTTAGAGACAGTCAATCCTTATCATTATAAATAGACTTCAAGATCACCCATTAGACAGGACTGATCTCAACTATAGTTAAACAGTATCAGAATCATCAGATTTAAAGATCACCCACTAGATAGGACTGATCTCAAATTCAGTTACTCCATATTAAACAAAATTCAGAACTTAGACTATCAGATACAGTCGCTCAGTATCAGTTACATCGGTTAGGCCAATTATAACAGTTATATCAGTTATATCAGTTTTCTGAACTCATGTATCAGTCATATCAGTTATCAAAATTCATGATATCAGTATTCAGCTTCAGGACTGTCAGACACAGTTAACCAGACCAGTTCTTCATTATTCGAACCGTCAGAAATAGTCGTTCATCTATTCAGTATCTCAGTATTAGTACACTCATGTTGTCAGTATTCAAACTCAGTAGTCAGTATCTCCATGAGTTCAGTTACAGTTATGTATTCTCATGTTCATATTAGTCAGCATTGTTTATGCATATAACCCTTTGTATTTAGCCTACCTCACTCGTATACTCAGTATATTCAGACGTACTGACGCAATTGCACTATGGTGCTTTCTCTTATGTTACACCATAGGTTCAGAGGCATGAGCTCCAGATCAGCAGTAGCATTTCAGTGTTCAGAGTTTGCAGTGAGTTCTTCTCATTCGAGGACGATATGATTATTGCTACATTTACTATTCAGTTACTAGATGGAGTTAGTTGGAGACATGTTCCTTCAACTCTTTATTCAGTTTAGTTAGAGGCTTTCAGACTAGATATTCAGATCTCATTATTTTCAGTATTTATGACTTGTTTTTGTATTGTTATACCTTTTTTAGACATTTTGTTATCAGACGTTGATTCAGTTTGAACCTTATAGCCTTTCATGTTCATGTTTCCGCATTTTATGTATATTATGTAGTATACAGGTATAGATATCAGTCATGGGTTAGCTTGTGGTCCTTCGGGATCATGAGCACCGTGTAGCATTCCGGTTCAGAAAATCAAGGTGTTACATCAATCCTCAGCCAATTTACAAAGAACTCATATTAACCTCATTTCTTATTAACAACCATTTAGCTTACCAAACTCAATATAAATAAAGTAATCTATTACTAACTCATTAATACCAAAGCCAACTAAGTGTGCGGAAATATCTCTTATTATTATAATCTTCAAAATCTGAAATTCACCATACAAGAACACTAAATATTCATGTCTAGATCTAAAATAAAATCTGGAATACTAAAACAAATAGGAGTTGTCATTGTCCAAAACAAAGGACATGAATAAATAGAGATGATTCAACAATTGCCCAAACATGATGCTCACCCTTGAATTGAAGCTAGAGTTATGAACTAGAGCCAAAGTTTAGTCTCAAACGATGGAACTCTCTGCACTAAACGAAAAGAAGTGTACATATAGTATCAGTACACTACGTAATGGTATGCATTATTTTCCAACTTAACCCAACACCATAGAAATAAACAAGTAAAATGTATGTAAGAAGCAATAAAAACCCAACGACAATCAAATGAACATCCATAACACTTCAACTAATAAATCAACAACCATTCTCTTCATATAAACAAAGTTCAAGTATACAAGTACATCATTTACACATATGCATATCTAGTCAATATAGTCAAGATAATATATATGTACAAATGTAATCTAATAATGATTGGATGCATGCTTAGTGTACACACTTACTAGGGTCAGTAGGGACCCTTGGCTATGACCTGTAGAAAACTAACTCAGTCCATGTACCAATATCGGTGTGACACCTATTTCAGTAGTAGTGTCGGTGTGACAGTCGATCTAATAATAGTGTCTATGTGACACCCAATCTCAATATCACCGCAATACATATTCTCAAATTCAATTCTCAATGCATGATGAAAATCAATAATCACAAGTAATGCCCGAAGGGTAATCACAAACATTCAACTTACATATAAGTACAAAATGAAATCAAGTCTATACTACTATTCAACAATAACCTACCTCAATTTCTTTCCCAAAAGCATTATTTGGCCACAATATAATGTTGCCTTTTCTTTCGATTATGTTTGTTCTTGATCTATAAACAACAAATATGAATATTTCAAAAAAATATTCCATACATCTAAGTATTAGAAACCCAAACATGTCAATTTTAATATATAAACTTAATTTAGTTCATCATTCTAGTGTTTTCTACTTTTTAATCTTTTTAATCCTTCATATTTCATGATTACTAGGAAGAATTCTACCTTAGGAAGTGTTTTCTATCAACCTATGATAAAAAAAACTAAATTCAAGTCATTCCCATCTATTCTCAACAGTTCATGAATTTACGACGAAATTTCAATTTAAATCAAGGTTATGATTCTTACAATTCTAAAAATCTAAAGAAGTAATTTCAAGTTAGAAGAGTAAAGGAACCTTACCTCAAAGATGAAAACCCCTCAAATTGATAAAAATAGTTCTTGAATATGTTTTAGAAAAATAAGAATAAAAAATAATGTTTTCTGACTTAAAACTGAAAATCTGTGTTTTCGTCTATGAAGCGGGGAATTCTTGCTGCAGTGACAGATCTGTCATTGCAGTGACACTCAAACCAAAATTATATTTTTCTACGATTATATGTCTACCGTTGCAACGATGAATCTGTCGCTGCAACGACACCAAATCAATAGCTCGAGACCCAGCCATTTGACATTACACTTTTCTATTTTTATATAATGACATTTTGGATCATTACATCTTGCCTTGTGTTTGAAGGGTTTCTATTGTTTTCTAAATTGAGTTTAAACCTATGCAGAAGCATTTTGATTTCCCTTTTCGTACTTCTTAGATTTTCCTCTATTCCATTAGTGATTGGCTCCTTACCTCTTTTTCTTCTTTTTATTTGTTCTATTCTTTCTCTCTTTTATTAATTAAAAAATCTTTTTTTCTATAAGAAAAATTATAGGCAGAGAAAGGGTAAATGTGGAGAGAAATTACAATGTGGGGTAAACGAACCTCACCAACAAGGTAAAACTTCAGGTAGCCAATCATCAAATCTATCTCTTCTACTTCTATGTAAAAATTATTTATGTGAGTATTCAATTTATATCTCATTATACTTTGCTTTATGAATAATTTCTCAATAATAATTGAATTGATTTCCTTAATATACAGTTTCTCTTTTTTATTTTTTACCAACATGTTATTAATTTATATACAAAGTATATAATTTAATGGGAAAAGAGTCAGAAATATACCTAAACTTTGGTGAAATTTTTTGTAATACGCCTCAACTAAGACCCCCTCGATTATTTATTATCGTATTTCTGGGGCATACATTTATCCAGATAGACCACTTTAGACTTTACACGCTCAGTGTGTGTGTATTCATGTAGTGGTCCAGCTGGGCAAATATATGCCACAAAAATACGATAATAAATAGTCGGGGGGGGGGGGGTTATAGGACCCCCTCAAAGTTGAGGAGTGTTACAACAAATTTTGCCAAAGTTTAGATATATTTCAAACTTTTCCCCCTAATTTAATCAGTATCTTATATTAATTTTTGAAAAAAATAAATAGTGTAACATTCATTGATGTTTTGAAATATTCTTATTTATTGAAAATCTAAATCTTTTGGTAGGAAATAAATATTATAGAATTCGACACTTAATATGAAAAAAATTAATACAAAATAATAAAGTATATAAATATATTCAAACAAATATATGTTGTAATTAAGATATTTTAAAGAAAATTCTAAATTGAGAATGCTCTCCTGATTATTTTTTTTTGAAAAATGCTTTGTTTCCACCTTGAACTATACGCGAAAATGCTGAGACAAACTCCAACTTAAAGGGGTCCTATTACCCCCCTGGACTAATTAAAAATAAATTTTTGACACCCTTGAGCGCCTACGTAGCATATATTTTCAGCCAAATGAAAGGCTATGTATACCACGCGTATTTATTACAGTGATGGGCCCACAGTCCACTAAGTTGGACTCTTCACTTTCCCAATTCAACATATGAATCACTTCTCCAAATAACTTTCCCAAATCACTTTAACATTTTCAAACACTTTTCACTTTTCAAAACCAAAATCTTTACAAAAGTTGATTCACAGTGTTCGTTTGGCCAAATTTTAGTCGATTCACGTTGTTCATTTTCACCCAAGTTCATTCTAAATCACAATTTGTGTTTGGTACTTACTATCTCATAAGTTGGACCAGCTTCGATTTCATGAAAAAAAAGTTATAGAATTTTTCGTCCTTAATCTTCATAATCTAAGAGTAAAGGTTAGTTATTTATGACTTATAATATGTTTTGAGTTGGAATTTTAGTTAGATTGTGGTATATTGTGTTATGATTAAAGTTTCACTTTCAATTTTTTCAAAAAAAAATATAACATGTGATGCTCTTTTATTAATATGCTACTGTGTTATGACTGATGTGTAATTTTGCAATGAAGATGTAATATTTGTGTTTTGATTTTGATGGTTTGGTTCGTTTAAGCCATGAACATGTCTCACTCTTATGAGAGCTTATAGAATAGGCCTTTACTAACATTCTCCTTGAAGCTGCTTTGACTTCTCCCTCACATAGGTGATTTTTAAACGTTCAATCCTGTAGATTAAACTATTTGGTCAAATCTGCCAAATTTAGAAAATCATTAAAAGACTTCACACTATAAGACTTATCCTTGTTCACTAAAACTTGTCCATATCATGAGAATGGGTTGAGTATATTGACAATGTTGAACCTGTCAGACATAACTTTATTTGATCTCCTTGAACCTAGCTCTTGGGATCTCCAGTCTGCTAGGTAGAGTTACCGCCATAATGACTTGTCCTAGGCCGTAAACCCATTCCATTAGATATCCTCTCAACTCCTTCTATATAAAGGACTTTTGTAAGTGGATCTAAGACATTATCCTTTGACTTTAAATAGTCAACAATGATAATTCCACTAGAGAGAAGTTCTCTAATGGTATTATATCTCCGTTTTATGTGACGAGATTTACCATTGTACATCATGCTCCCTGTCATACCTATTGTCGCTTGGCTATCACAGTGTATACATACTGGTGCCACTAGTTTGGACCAATAAGGAATGTCTTCCAAGAAATTTTGGAGCCATTCTTCTTCTTCACCAACTTTATCCAATATGATAAATTCAGATTCCATTATGGATCAAGAAATTCATGTCTGTTTGGATAATTTCCAAGAGACCGCTCCTCCACCGATAGTAAACACATATCCACTTATGAATTTTACTTTATTCGATCCGGTGATCCAATTTGCATCACTATATCCTTCAAGTACCGCGGGATATTTATTATAATGCAAAGCATAGTCTTGATTGTATTTAAGATACCCCAAAACTCTTTTCATTGCCATCCAATGAGTTTTGTTGGGATTACTCATGTACCAACTCAACTTACTAATAACACATGCATTTTCTGGTCATGCACAATTAATTATATGCATTAAACATCCCAATACTCTTGCGTACTCCAACTATGAGTCACTTTCACACTCATTATTTTGAAGTGAGAAGCTCACGTCCAATGGAGTCTTGGCAACACAAAATTACAAATACTTGAATTTGTCAAGTTCCTTTTCTATGTAATGAGACTGTAACAACGCCAACCCTTGTGGAGTTCTATGAATTCTTATTTCCAATATCACATCCGCTACTCTAAGGTCTTTCATATCAAACTTGCTCTCAAGCATTCATTTTGATGCATTTATGTTCTAAATGTCTCTATCGATGATAAACATATCATCTACGTACAAATAAATAATGACTTAGTGATTTTGCTTGTCTTTAATGTAAACACATTCATCACATTCATTAATCTTGAACCCATTTACCAACATGGTTTGGTCAAACTTTGCATGCCATTCTTTTGGTTCTTGTCTTAGTCCATAAAGTGACTTAACAAGTTTACACACCTTATTTTTTTTCCTGGAACCACAAAACCTTTAGGTTGTTTCATGTAAATTTCTTCCTCCAATTCTCTATTTAGGAATGCCATTTTCACGTCCATTTGATGGATTTCAAGATGTTATACTGCCGCCAAGGAAATTAACATCCGAATTGACATTATCCTAATTACTCGAGAGTATGTATCAAAGTAGTCAAGGCCTTTCTTTTGTTTTAAGTCTTTTACAACAAGTCTTTCCTTGTATTTTTCAATAGTACCATCATCTTTCATTTTCCTTTTGAAGATCCATTTAGAACCTAAAGGATTATTTGCTGGAGGAAGATCAACCAACTCCCACGTACGGTTGCTTAAGATTGAATCAATCTCACTATTGACTGCCTCTTTCTAAAAGGATAAGTCTGAATACACCATCCCTTCCTTAATTATTTGAGGCTCATTTTCTAAGAGAAATATTTCAAAATATGATCCAAACGAAGTTGACGTTCTTTGACATGTACTACGTCTTGGATTTGCATCATTATTTACATCTTCACTTGGTTCATCTTGAGGTCGTTTAGGACCCCCACTAGACTGTTCATGTCTAGTTTTATACGAATAAATATGCTCAAAGAATTCAACATTATCTGATTCAATTATTGTATTTTCATTATTATCCGAATGTTCGGATTTATGAACCAAAAAACGGACATGATTTACTACTTTTAGCGTATCCTATGAACACACAGTCCACTATCTTTACCCTTTTTGGAATAGGTACTTGGACCTTCGTTAGACACCCCCACACTTTGAAATATTTCATGTTGGGTTTCTTTCCTTTCTATTTTTCATATGGAATTAATTGTGTCTTACTATGGGTAACTCTACTGAGTATTCGGTTAGCTATAAGGATAGCCTCTCCCCACAAGTTTTGCAGTAAACCTAAACTTATAAGTAAGGCATTCATCATTTTCTTCAAAGTTCATTTTTTCCTTTCCGCAATTCTATTAGATTGAGGTGAATACGGGGCTGTAGTTTAATGGACAATTCTATTCTCTGGACATATTTTGATGAAGGGAGATTTATATTCTCCACCCCTATCACTTCTTATAGTTTTGATCTTTTTATCTAACTAATTTTCAACTTTAGTTTTGTATTGTCTAAATGCATCTATTGCTTCATCCGTATAATTTAGCAAGTAGACATATCAATATCTAGTGTAATCATCAGTATAAGTTATGAAATACTTTTTCCCACCACGTGATGGTGTTGACTTCATATCACAAATGTCGGTGTGTATTAAGTCTAAGAGATTGGAATTCCTTTCAATGGACTTCTACGTATGCTTAGCATACTTTGATTCCATACACGTTTGACACTTTGATTTATTGCACTCAAAGTTTGGTAAAACTTCTTAGTTAATTAGTTTGTGCAATGCTTTGTAATTAAAATGGCCTAATCGTTCATGCCACAAATCATAAGACTCAAGCAATTAAGAATAAGCATAACTTTTGTTGATTTCATTAGTCATTACATTCATCTTATATAGGCCCTCAGTGAGATAGCCTTTACCTACATACAATTCTCCTTTGCTAATTACAACTTTTCCGAAAATAGTTACACATTTAAATCCATTTTTATCTATAAGTGATACAGAGATCAAGTTCTTTCTTTGCTCTGGTATGTACAGGTCATTGTTGAGTGTTAACACTTTTCTTGCAGTTATTTTCAAGCATATTTTTCCTATTTCTTCTACTTTTACAGTAGCGGAGTTAGCCATAAAGATCTTTTTTTCTCCTTGAGCTAGATAAAACGTTAAAAATAACTCCTTATTAGTACAAACATGGCGGGTGGCACCGAAATCCTTCCACCATTCACGAGGATTTTCCACCAAGTTGCATTTGGAAAGTATGGCACACAAATCATCCATTTCTTTCTTTGACTCAGCTACATTTGCTTTGTCCTTTATCTTGCCTTTCTTAGGGGCCGGGCAATCTATTGATTTATGGCCAATCTTTCCATAGTTGAAGTACTTTCCCTTGAATTTCTTCTTGGGTTGATTTCTTTCATTTCCAACTTTCTTGTGCTTTTTTGAGTTGTAGTCATCTTCTACAATATTTGCTCCATTCATTGTAGAATTTCCTCTTGACCTTCTTTCCACAACCTTATTGTCTTCTTTAATGCACAATTGTATGATTAGATCTTTGATAGACATATCCCTACATTTGTGTTTTAAATAGTTCTTGAAGTCCTTCCACATAGGTGGTAGCTTCTCTATTATAGTTGCTACTTGAAACACTCCATTCACTATCAAACCTCCCGTAAGGAAATTGTGGATGATCACCTACATTTCCTGCACTTGGGAAATAACAAACTTGATGTCTATCATCTTATATTCCAGGAATCTTGCAACGAAAAACTTTTTAGTTCCAACATCCTCTATCTTGTAGTTTAGTTCTAGCGCTCCCTGCAACTCTTTTGTTGTCTTTGTTCCACTATACACATTGAATAGATCATCTTGGAAACCACTCAAAATGTAGTTTTTGCAAAGGAAATCGGGGTGTTTTCAAGCCTCCACAATAAAAAATTGATCTCATTCAGAGGTTTCCGCGGGAACCTCTGGAGCTTCCTCAAATGTGAACCTCTGAAGACAAAGAGTTGTGAGGTAGAAAAATATTTTATACTGCCTCCTCTTGAAATCAATACCCACAAACTTTTTGGGTTTCTCCGCTGGTGCCATTACTGGCGGAGCATTAGTACAACTCGTTGTGGTAGTACTAGTTGCTTCCACAGTCGTTGCAGTACCTTGCACTTGACTATTATTTGTCATTTTCCTTTCACAACAAGACATAACCTTTAGTATATTAAAATACTATTAATAAAGTTGCAGAACCTTTAAACACCTCTTGTTTCTAGTTTAATGATGAAGTTTTTATGACTTCCAATTGTTAACCGAGTGAGCTTTAACTTATGATGAAGATTTTATTTCTTCAAATCACTAGTTAAGTTCAGACAGAGTAGAAAGCTTAAAGATTTAATCTCCAGAAATCAAGCAATATAGATTTTGAATAAAAAACTTTAGTGAAAAGAAAATTTCACCAAACAAGCAAATTTTTTTTTATCCAAATTTATTTCCTTAAGATTGTTGTTTTTAATGTTTTCGGGTACAAGAATCTGTATTTACGTACAAAAACTTCAACAAAAGTTCAAGTCTAAAAACAAGAACACCTATGAAGTTATATAACACCCTCAACACAAGATCAAAAAGACCTTTCAAAGAAGTGTTTTTTTTCCAGAAATTTAGATGAAATAGAAAAGGCCAAGTTTTTAGACTTCACGAAGTGTCCTTAAAGAAAATAATTCCCCTCTAGTACCCGAGGTTGCAGAATTTTTTGTCAGGATAAAATGGCCTAATAATCCAACTATAGTGGTACCTCAAATGATCGGATTCTCTTCGAACTCACTCAATGATTAGATGATCACACGGAGTATATTTTCAGAAAATAAGAAGAACTTTATTGCAGAAAAATTTTCATACCTAAACCTGTGGATAAATGCAGGTTTATATAGCTATCAAGTGCCCCTTTCGAAAGGTGGAAATGGTTCATCTGAAAAGGTGTATCTTTTGGAAGAGTCATGTCTGTTCATTCAAAATATTGTCTTTTTCTAAATAGACAACTATTCGAACAGTCACTTCTTTTCGAAAAGAATATGTATTTTTCTCAAAGATTGTGTCCCTCCATTTTCCATTCAAACCAGTTGAACCCAATATCTAGCTATAGGGAAGAATAGCTTATAATAGTAATCAACTGAATAATTTTGTGTTTGAAAATTGAAGAGGAAAAAATTATGCTTTTTTTTTTTTGGAAGAGTAGGGAAAGTTCTCACAACATTCATATGTTTTTTTCATTTCAGCTTCTGTCAAACATAACTCATGCATTCCACATGCTTTTATCTAACCATTGAATCTTCTTTTTAGCCTGAATCAAGTTCCTGCTGATAAGGTCCTCAAAATAATCTATCGCCACTTTCTGCAAACTTTTATGACTTCCAGAAGTCCTTATGAAACCTTCTACTATCCATAATTGGATAAATATCCATATCTCAACCTGATGATCCTTTGGGAAACTACTCATAGAGATAAAGTAAGTTTTGAGGCAATTAGGCAAGTTGTGGTAACTCAAATCGAGCACTACAAAGCATTTATTTAGATGACAAGCAACAACTTCCCTTAAGGTTCGGGAAACATCCTTCCAACCCTTCAATTGTTTTTCACTAGGCCTGCTCACCCATTGTCATCCATTTTATCAAAATCTTTTGCGTTGACACTATATCATTGTTCGTAATGAAATACAATGCTTCTAATAATACATTTCTACCTTAAAATTCTTGTGATAATATATCCCAAGGAATAGTGTCAAAGTGATAACTGAGTGAAGATGATCATAAGCTTTTCTAGTAAGTGTTGTTTTGCCAATGACACCTATGCCTGCTACTGTGACAATATCTTGATCCTACGGTTATCCTCTTTGTCTTTGAAGTATAATCTCCAATTTATCATCAAGTTCGTGCATGATATGATCATCCAACTTGGACAACATCGGCTTATAGAAGAAGTGACAATCAAGGAATCCCCAGATAATTCAAGAACTTAATCAGCATCATTCCAATTAGGAATTCATTGGGACCTTTAGGAATATGTCTTCCAATTGAGAATTTTTATTAATATTACCATTTAATAAATCATAATGAGATCATAGTAACTAATTATTTACAACTTTACAATTTAAACCTTATCACTTCTTTTGTTAGTTTAGTGACATTTCCAACAATTAGTAGCAAATCTAGGTGTTGTAAAATTCCAAATGTCCAGCTTAGTTCTTTGACAATCGGGTTATAAATCGCGCAGAAATAAAGCAAACCACAAGCAGAAGAAACAAGAACACACAGATTTACATGAAAATCCTTGTGGGAAAAAACACGGGCAGAGGTAGAGAAGTTTCACTATTAAAGGAGAGGAGTACAATGTGGAGAGACGTAATTTCTAAATAATCAAAATTGACCCACTAATTGTACTTATATAATATGTGCATACAAATAAATCCTAGGCCCACAAACATAAAGATCCTAGCCCTACTCTACTACCACAGACCCCATTGAAAATCATAAACATGGGTCACACCGCAAAACTTTTTGGGTCGGATCAACAAAATTCGGGTCACAACTCTAACAAATTAATTTGATAAATTTTCAGCAAGGAGATCGTCTGCCTCACTAGCAACAACTCTAACTTCTTGCTTCAAATATTTGATCTTTTCAGGGTTAAATCTACTTCCCTTTTAATCTTTTCAAGGACATATTTTAAATATTCAGCAGTAGCACGAAGAGAATCCAACGTTTGAATAGTGTGACTATGAAACAGTTCTGGATTTCATTGTTCAAGAGTTTAAAGGAGAGAAATTCAACACAATATGATGCCACCAAGTCAATATGGAGAGCTAGGAAGGAACAAATAAATTTTGGAGTAGAGAGGATGTAATTCTTGATATCAATATTGTTTTGCTTTTATAGGAACTTATTGTATAACCTCCCTTTAATTAATTTCCAACACCATGTTTTTGGTTATCAATAAATTATTTGGCTAAATTAAATTAAGTCAATGCCAGTTGGGTATGTTAAATCATATTTGTGTTCCAAATTATGCAACACAATTAAAATTTCGAGAGTTAACAAGTTTATTCTTTGACTGTAATTTTGTTATATTCCTTCTAAATATTTTAAGTCTTTAATTATTATTATTTGTACTTTTACTTAGCTTCACTATATATAATTTTTTTTTCAAAATCTTACAGCTTCTTGTTCAAACTCACGATCAATGTTTAGAACTTTGAATCTCCAAATTACAATTGTTCCACATAAATCACGACCGAGGATAATAATTATCTTTCATCCATTGTCACTTGATTAATATTTTCCTTCTTCAAATGTATAGGCATTTTTTTACATAATTTAAAAGCACCAGTTATTACTTATTGTTGTGATTGGAGAAGACTAGCATCTTTACAATTGACTATTAATGGAACAAAAACAAAACACATTGGTGCTAGTGTTCTAAAAAGGCTTCATGAACGTTTGACGCTTAGCGATCAGGGTGAAATTTTCTAATTGATAATAAAGTCTAATTCTTACAAAAAGATAATTTATGAAATAAAAGTAATGAAGATTATTATTAGCTTGTCTCTATTGACTCTAATTAATACTCGAGAAACCTTATCTCTTACTCGGAAATTGATAAAGAGCCCTATTGAACAACAACAAATCTAACTATGGCATGAGAAACACTCGATGTTATGAGCACCACCACTAATTGCAAAGTATCCATGAAAAGAGTCGAGATCCCCAACATGTTATACTGAGAATCTGAGGTAGTCACAAACTCTATCGGATCTGGGGTTGGACCCAAACCATCTGGGTGATATTGAAGATCCCCAATATTAATTGATAACTCCCTAGCCCGATGTTGAGCCAAAAATATAATAACACGCAAAAAATACCCATCCGTATCTGTCATTTACCTCGTTATTTACATATGGGAAAGTAGAAATATGAAATACTTAGAGGTTCATAGAAGTACGAACACACAACAAACAATCAAGGAATAAAATTTGCTAAGAATTCCTTATAACTTTCCAAAGATAAGAAATAGATGTCTCTGTATCTGTAATGCCCCAAGTCTGTACCCCGGACGCTACACAGCGCTAACAATCCCAAAGGACCACTAGCTAACCCATGAATGGTACCTGCTGTGAGCACCAAATAAAAAAGATGATGTAATAACAAAATGAAAAAGTAAATGCAAAAAATTCCATAAGGTTCAAGTTCGAATACAATACTGTATATGGAAAACAACTGTCAAAAAAACACTCTAGTCTGATAATCCTCTAAACTATCTGAAATATGGAGTTGATGGGACAAGTCCCCAATTAACTCCGACTGACTACTGAAATAACTGAAATGCTAAAAATAATCATGTCCTCGAAATATGAAGACACACCATTACGTTGTCTGCTGAGAAGCTGTACTACTAAGGATGCTCTGGAGCCCGTACATCTGAACCTATGATATAAGACATCATAGCGCAAAAAACATACGTCAGTACTTTGAATGTACTGGTATGCTCAGTGAGGTAGGATAAAATGCATGGTTTCATGATGCATGAGCAATACTAACTGAATAACATGGATATGACTGAATGTGAGTGCATGCATGAATATGTAGATTGTAACTAAAATTGTGATGATAACAGATACTGATTTTGAATACTAATTTACTGATATCTAAGTTTACTGATACCGTATTATTGATTATATTGATGACCATATCTGACAGTCCTGAAGTCTGTTGAACTATACTAAGTTCTAATCTGAGACTGAATCTTAAACTGAGACTGTGGGAGGTAATCATCTAACCGACATGCCCCTTTTTTGAATAGAGGAAAGAATGAAGCCATTAGTCTTCAGTTAGAGTTTGAAGAAATCTTAAAAAGGTCTGAAGAACTTCTTGCAGCCTCTCTAGAAAAAATATTCAACTATAGACAAAGACTTGGTCCGTGTTAAGGAAGAACTTAAAAAATCACTCAAATGGACCACTTTATCTCAAATCTTGACAAATTTAACAAATTAAAGGTACAACACTAGATAAGGTCTAGGAAGAAAAGTTGCCAATCCTTCCTATGATCCACATAGCAAGTATGTGTTTGTGACTAACAATCTACTGTGCACACACTGTAGTAGAAATGGTCATATCATGAAGGGCTTCAAAGCCAGAAAAGGGGACAAAAAAAACTTTCTAACTAGGAGTCTAGTAAAAAAAACTTGGAACCCAGTCTTTTTGGTAAAACAAGACTATCCAAGCTACCTGGTTAAACTAAAAGAGAACTGATTTTCTTTTTTCCCTATTTTGGGAACACAATCTCAAATGAGCTCTTAAATCTAGCAAGTGATTCTTTGTTCAATACAGAGGAAGAAAAAGTAGTCTGTGTTGGTTCATGGATAGTGGATACTCCAAACACATGACTGGAAGAATTAAAGACTTTGTCTCACTAAAGGCACTTCACGGTGTAAGTATCGCATTTGGAAATAGAAAGAAACACAACATAGAAGGGGTTAGCAAGATTGGAAAATCACCAAATCATGCCATTGAAAATTTATACTGTGTGAATGGTCTAAAATACAGTCTCTTTAACGTATCATAGATATGTGTCAAAGGGAATGAAGTAAATTTTCTATCACAAAAGTTTCTATCAGATGACTGCACCATGACAAATCTCAATTCTGGTGAAGTTATTTTAAGCGTCAGGAATGCAATAACATGTATGTTGCTGACTTGAGTCCAATATCAGGTGATAAACTCACGTGTCTTAGTTCTCAGAGTAATAAACCAAATTTGTGGCATCATAAACTAGGACATATGAGATCATCACTTTTGACAAGTTGGTCTCCAAGGACCCGGTCCATGGATTTCCAAAGATTAAGTTTGTTAAAGATAAGATATGTTATGCATGTGTCAAAGAAAAATATACTAGGTCCTCATTTAAACAGAATAAGCAAGTCATTACTAACAAACCGCTTGAGCTACATCATATGGATTTATATGGTCCTATGAAGGTCTAAACCAGAGGAGGAAAGAAATATATTCTAGTGCTTTTAGATGACTTCTCAAGGTTTACTTGGGTTTTTTTTCTAAGTTTTAAAGAGGAAAAATTTGAAACATGTATGATGTTTGCAAAAAGGATACAAGTTAAGCATAGTGGAAAAAATACAAGGATCAGGTTAGACCATTGAACAAAATATAAAATGCCAAAATAGATCAGTTTTGTGCAGAGGATAGAATCATTCATAACTTCTCAACACATAGAACCACTCAACAAAATGGGGTTGTTGAAAGAAAGAACAAAATCCTGATGGACATTACAAGGAGTATGTTGATTGATTTTACTCTTCCAAAGAACTTTTGGGCTGAGGCAGTAAACAAAGCATGCTATGTTACAAAAACATGCTTGATCAAGTCAATCCTTAAAAAAACACCCTATGAATTGCTGAACAAAAAGAAACCCTAACTGAGCTACTTAAGGGTTTTTGGATGCAAGTGGTTTGTCCTAAATAATGGAAAAGATGATCATATAAAGTTTGATCCCAAAAGTGATGAAGAAGTGTTTCTTGGATACTCATCTACTATCAAAGCTTATAGAGTCTACAACAAAGGGACTCTCTGTATTGAAGAGAGTGTTCATGTAATATTTGATGAATTTGGTAGCATAGAAAACTTGAGAAACAAAGATGATGTGGAATTATATGAAATTCTCCAAATTTAGAGACACTCCTTAGATGATGAAAACAACAACGATCAAGTAAATAAAAAAGGTGATGAAGTAGTCAATAGTCGGCGTATGATGGTATCAAGGTTGTTGAGGTACTAGGTCCCCAACAAATTAATCATGATCATGGTGATTCATAGTCTTATAAGTCACATGATGAGTTGGATGAAGAACCTAATACCATTCAACCTCAGTCAACCACAAAAGAGTCAAATTAAAAACACAAGTGCTCTCATCCACTTAAAAAGGCATAATTCTTAAATATGCCCTTTAACTTGGCTTCATATCACATCTATGACATCCAACTTTGGATGTTTACAAGTAGGCACTTAAACTTGTATAAAGTTGAATAAGTAGACACATGTGTCCTATGTGGCATCCGACGTGGCCAATTCTTGTCCTACATGGCATCCTAGATGTATTATGTCATATAGGACATATGTGTCTACTTGTTCAACTTTACAAAAGTTTAAGTTCCTACTTATGACACACCCTAAGTTGGATGTCATAAATGTAATTTGAGGTCAAGTTAAAGGACATATTTATGTATTATGACACTTGATAATATTACCTCACCACCAGACTCTATTACGCAGATCAGGGCTCAAGTAAGGAATTTAGCTGTCTTTTTAATTTTCATATCAACTATTGAGCTAAATAATGAAGGAAAAACTGAAGGATATTGATTAGGTCAACACAATATAGGAAGAGCTAAATCAATTTAAAAGGAGAAAGGTGTGATACTTGGTCCTTAGCATACTAACATAATATTTATAGGGACTTGGTAGGTGTACAAAAAGAAAAATGATAACCATGGAACCATTATTAGAAATAAAGCTAGACTTATGGTTCAAGGATATAACCAAGAAGAGGGAATTGACTAGGATGAGACTTTTGCCTTTGTGTCAAATATGAAAGCCATCAGAATCCTCATTGCCTTTGTTGCACAAATAGAATTCAAATTATTCCAAAATGGATGTAAAAAGTGATTTTCTAAATGGATATCTCAAGAAGAAGTTGTATGTCAAGAGTCCCCCAGGGTTTGAAGATATTGATCAACCAAAACATGTGATAAAATTGGATAAGGCATTGTATGGATTGAAGCAAGCTCCAAGGGCATGGTATGAGAGACTTTCTAAATTCCTTCTTGCAAATGGTTTTAAGAGAGGGAAAATTGACAACACTTTTTTATTAAAATCAAGGGGGATAAATTTGTTGATTGTCCAAGTATATATTGATGATATCATTTTTGGAGAAACTTCAGACACCTTATGTGAAGAATTTGCCAAACTTATGGGAAGTGAATTTGAGATGAGCATGATGGGGGAACTAAGTTTTTTGGGGGGGTTGCAAATTAGGCAGACCCTCTCTAGAACTATGATCTGTTGAGAAAAATATATCAAGGAGCTTCTGAAAAGGTTTCACATCAGTTATGCTAAGCCCATTGATACTCCTATTGGAACTAATTCAAAATCGTATACAGGTGAATCTGGTTCCTCGGTGAATGAAACCATGTACAGAGGAATTTTTGGATATTACTTATATCTGACAACTAGAAGACCTGACATTATTTGCAGTATAGGAATGTGTGCAAGATTTTAGGTCTGACCAAAGAAATCACACCTAAGGCTACTAAATGGATTTTGAGATAAGTGAATGGTACAAGAGACATGGTACTATACTATTCTGCAGGTGAATATTTTGATATAATTGGTTATGATGATGCAAATTATACAGGGTATTTGGTTGGCATAAAAAGCACTTCAGAAATGACACATTTCCTAAAATCTTGCTTGATCTCATAGGGAACCATGAAGCAAAACTTAGTATCCCTCTCTATAATTGAGACAGAGAATGTTGTTGCTGCTTCATGTTGTGCTCAATTCCTATGAATAAAACAACGACTAGAAGATTTTTAGATAGTTTAAAAAAACCATCCCCTTGCTTTATGACAACACCAATGCTCTCAACATGGCTAAGAATCTAGTACAACACAAAAGAACCAAGCACATTGATGTGAGGCATCACTTCCTTAGAGATAATATGGAGAAGCAGATTATCTGCATAAAGTTCTGCCAAATAGAAGATCTCGTGGCCGATATTTTCACAAAGGCTTTCTATAGAGACCACTTCGAGAAAAATAGGCTCAAACTAAGTCTAATCAAAATAAACTGAGTTCTCTATGTTGATCTCATCTTTTGTATATTGGATATGATTAGGAAAAAAGTATCTAGGTGGTGGTGTATAATTAGGTCTAATATAGTCTCATACTTTCTATAGATATACACCCATGGTGAATTAGCTAAAAGAAGAGGGCAGTGGGACTGACATGAAAGGAGTACTTCATCAAAATTTAGAGACTTAGTCCCTTCTATGAGATTAGTATCCTACATATTACTTTTTAAAATAAATATTGAAAAAAAGTCTTTTTGATTCCATGTCCTTTTTGAATCTCTAAACCATTGTCACATCACTTGAATAAGTGAAATGACGTGTCCAATAGGGATCAGACACGTCATTTGACTTTACACTCAAATAATACCCCCTTTTCTCCTCTTTAAATACACCTTCTGAAATCATTCACAACATCTCTCTTACAAAAACCTTAAGATATTCTTCAATTTTATAAGTCAAATTTTGTTCTTTATCTTTCTTAATATTTTAAAAAAATGTCTCAACAACAAGCATTACTCCAAACTTCAAAAACCTTTTTCTGAACAAAATTCGTATTCACAAATAGTGATAGGTGCCTCCTTTGTATCTTATATCAGTGAAGATATACCCTTTTCTTTAACTATACCCTCCACGATAGTTTCTTCTTCTCGGTGAAAGAACTATCTTTAACTACTATGACCATCTTCCAATCACCCATCGAGTTAGTCCTTGAGACTCAAATCGATCCTCATGCTACTGAAGTGACCCACCCCTAAAGTCCCCACTGAAGCAGGTACCATAAATACCTCAGAACCTTTTTTCATTGATGAACACATACTCGATAGAGACTGGCCTGAGGAAAAAATAAACCCTCAAGTAGTATAGAGGCAGGAATAGACTGAGTAGCTGATAACTTAACCCGCTAATCGTATGACCCAAGGATATTCCAAACCATCACATCTGATTTACCTCCAAAATTGCCATTTCCAACATATAACGGAACAACAACATATACTCAAGTATCTAAGCCTATTCTCTTACATCCAGTTAAAGATGAATATAAGGAAAATGAACTTAATGATTTAAGTTGGACGAGAGTAGGAAAATGTGGGTATAAAGGAAAAGATTAGATTATTGTTAATCCATTGAGGTCCTATGGAACAAGAAGGTAGGGAAGAAACTTATAAGTGATGTACTAAAGGCAAGCAAGAGGGATACTACTAGCAAGAGGAATTTGAGAAAGACTTCTGAGAAAGAACAAAAAGTCCTACCCACCAAAGATGTTGTACTAGTGAAGAATGGGGAGAAGGATGAATAAATCAATTTTGATGTGGCTATTTCTACTAATAGAAAAAAAAAAGAGCAGGTGCCTCCAAGCTGTCAAATTTGTGATGCCCAAGTCAAATGTTATAGGGGCAAAGAAACACATCTCTGTAAAAAATAAGAGAGATGATATTTTCATGGGACCAGGTCCTGCAACTAACTTCACCACAATTGAAGCAGTGGCTTCATCAGCAGAGAGACTAGGTAACTCAAAGAAGTTAAGGTGAGTGCAAAAACTTGAAAAGATCCTTACTAGAGAAGAGCGAATTTAGGCTCTCAACTCCTAAAAGGTGCTGAGGGTAGAGTGTTTGATCCTAAGATATTTGATCAACTAGGCATGTGTGAGTTAGTGGAATTCGTACAACATTAAGACTAGCTTTAGTTATTTGAATTGCATGTCTATCACGACCCGAAGCTACCCCCTGGTCGCGATATATTGCTTAAGATCGCAAGTGACCTCGAACTAACCCATACACTGGTACCTTCTGAGAGCACTAAATAAAGTGAATACTGAAATAACATGTGCGAGATATAAACTGATGAAATATAGTCCAAAAATGGAATACTGATCTGAATATAAATAACATGTCTGAAAGACAACTGATAACATCTAAAAGATAAACTGACTATCTGAACATCTAGTCTGAACATCTGAAAGCCTCTAACATGAGGATTTTATGGTACAGTCCCCCAGTAAACACTAACTAACTGACATAAAAGTAACTATTGTAAATGACTAAAATAAAAAAATATCATCCTCAATGGATGAGGAGTCACCACAGCTGCTGCTGGGAGGATGCTAATCTATCTAAGGATGCTCATTAAACTGCGCATTCGAATCTATGTTATAAGACAACATAGCACAGAGAAAAGTGTGTGATCATTACTTTGAATGTACTAATATATGAGGCAAGGACTACTAAAATACATGTGAAATCTGAATATGGGTATATGAACATGTAAAATTGAGAATGCAATACCAAGTATAGTATATACTGATATGATATGAATAACTGAATAACTGTTATCTAAATAACTAAAATAATCTATAAAACTGGCTAAATAAATACTGAAATCTGTCTACTTGGTCAAGCAACCTGAACTGAGATAAACTGAGTACTGACTGAAACTGTGGGAGCTATCATGTAACCGACATAAACTATGTGAGCTACCATGGAGTCCACGTATGACCCATATTGAGGAGGGTTGTTCTATCCTTGCCATCAGAGTATAACCTGAACCAGAGTTATTACTAAACTGAACCCACACTTCTCTCTCGATGATAAATCCTACTCCCAACTAAAAGACACCAAAATACTAACTGATGCATACAGTGATAACTGATTTGATCACATAAGGTATTTTAAAACTGATAGTGCATGCCTAATCTGAAGAAATCATAAATATGCAAAACTGATAATTTAACATGAAATAATACTGGGTATAACAATAAAATCATGAGTTGACTGACTCATTACTTGAAAGGACTAAACGCAAGTAAACATGTAGGTATCAGGTATTCATAACAATGAATTATTACAGATTAAAATAAAAACACTTAAAACAGTGGCATAAGGTCATAATTCAAAGACCCAAGAACATGTGATATTTCAATAACCTGATAAATTAGATGAATTTGAACATGATATTAATCAACCTTGGGAAGATATAATATTTATACTGTTTAAAGCATAAATTTGAGAATTTGACATGATATTGACCAAACATGACATGGGTTTTGGAACTACAAGCGTATAGGAGTATGATTCACATGGGATTAAACTATTAACATGGCTTGAATATAAAACTAAAGAGGAAACATGGATTAATTTCATGACTTACATTGAACTTGATCATAAATTAAAGTGTAATTCATACTTGAAGCAAAAAAAAAAGGGTTTTCAGTTCAATGGGTGAAAGGAACCTAATGATGAATACCCCACATACCTAAAGTAGAAGCTTTGGGGAAATCCTTAAAACTGATCTTGTTCTTGAGAAACCCTAATTTCTTGAGAAAGAAGAAATATTGTCCCTCTTGACTCTCTTTAGTGAAATTAAGGATTATGTCATGCTTTGGGGCTTTTGGGGTCTTTTATACAACCCCTTGTAAAGACAATACAACATGGGTTTGGCTTTTAAGGGTGTAGGAAAAGACATAAGGTCCCTTGGAAAAACGTGCAGGAAAACTTACCCCCAGTCATTACGACTCAGCTTACTACTCGTAATGACTGGTTACGAATTATGGTCTGAGTCATAGCATGGGATTCTAGGATTCTAGGTACATTCTGGTTTGACCACGACTTTCCATCTAATGACTTGGCATGACTGATTAAGAGTCGTGGGATAGAGTCGTAGTTAGAAATCGAGGCCTTGGGTCCCACACTGGTCAGGTTATGGGTCCATGCAAAGACTAGTAAGGTTTGGTTATGAGTCGTATACTGGACTCATAACCACTGGAGAGGGTTCTTGGCCACACACACTGATGTGACTACGAGTCCCTCCATGCAACTCGTAGGCACTAATTATGAGTCATTTTGAGGTATTGTAGTCACTGGGCTTAAGGCGAAGGGATTCACTGGAGTGGTTATGAATCATCATGAGTGGTAACATTCGTTACCCTGAGTCGTAACTATGGTAGTCTTTTTAGGCTCCTAAGTAAGAATTTCCACTACTTCTTGCCATGGCCTCAGGCTAAGAAGAGGCTTGATTCATTGGAAATATAACCTCATGGACTATTTCTTGGGAGGTTTAGAACATAAAAACTCGAGGTATTACACAGTCCCTACTATTCATGAGAAAGAGGTTAAGGACTTCTACTTTACTATCAAGTTCTTTGAGGATGGATTGAGTTTGACCACCATAGTGCAAGGAGTTGAAATATTTTTGGACAAATCAATTATGGGAGATATTCTGACATGCCAATAGATAAAATCAGGTTTATGAAAAATCAGTGTTCCTCCCTTGAGTTTGTGTAGGAAGCCTCGAAAGTGGCAGAAAAGTCAAACGCTGGAGAAGAAAGAAATCCCTCAAGGGGAGTTTTAATTATTATTAAAATGGGTGAATAAGGTCTTGCTGCCACGCTTAGAAAAATAGGATGTCATATATGCAGTGGACTTGTTCCTTAGGGAGTCACTTAGAAAATTTGAATTGATCAACCTTTCATCCATCATGATTGAACACACGCAAAAAGTGATGCATGAAAAGGATGGAAATCATGGAATGCCCTATGGATTCCTTCTGAATAGGGTGTTTGATCACTTTAAGATCGTGTGTGAGAAAGGGGTGGCTAGGACTTTTAAGCAGATGTTCACAATGACTACTCTTATTTAAAATAAGTGTGTAGCTGGGAAGGTGGAGACTAATTCTTAAGTGTCTAAGCTGATTGATAATAAAGAATGGCTGATTGGAGATCTAGAAGAGATGAGGATGATATTAGCAAAGAGAGATGCAAAAAAATTCATCTAATAGACTTGGTACCACTGATAGTCGCGTCCCTCACTGGAAAAGTTAAGAATCTCAATGCTGAAGTAAATGATCTTATCAAGAAACTTCTCAATGCGCATGCATCTGAAAGTATGTGCATGGACTTAGTCCTCTGCTCCCTTTTCTCTAATCCTTCTCCCTCCCAATCCCTATTATTATCCTATCCGTGTCTCATTTTATTCTAAGTCCTTGTTCTCGTGTGGCTAATTAAGAATGACTTTCTCTTGTATTTTTAATTTTGGTAATATGTAAGATGTTGTTCTTCATTTTTTAATGGAATTATCTCAGTTTTTGTCTATGCTTTGCCCTTTCTCTCTTTGGTTGGTTAATTCAAGTATGTGTTGCCTTAGTGTCCATGAATTAACCTGCTCTGTATATTACTTTATTTGGTTTACTATTTTACTTTTTTACGATGCCAAAAAGGGGAAGATGATATTGACTGTAGAGACCTTAGTTTCCTGGTGATAGGGTAATCAGTGGATGGGGTATGGTCTAACAAGGGAAGAGTTTTTGTTTTTACAGGGACCTTGTCCTGTGATAGAGGGAATTGTTTTTGTTTTATAGGGACCTGGTCTTCGTGACAGGGGGAATAGTTTGTCACCATCAAAAGGGGAAAATGCTATACTACTAGGTTTTGATGATCTATAAACTATACCACAAAGGACCTAATTGGATGACAATCCAGTAACTATGGGACCTATTTCCAAAGGGAATCGACTTCAGAAGAAGCCAGAGTACAGATGGAAACTACATTTTTTGCAAAAAGTTGGTGGCACTGTAGGAGAGACAACCAACCTATACCAATAATGTGCATCCTAGGTTTTGTTCTTTCTTATAAAAGGAACATCTCACAAAGAGCGAAACCTAGATTTTGCAAACTAAGATCTCACAAAGGTAAAATATACTCTGTTATACAACTTATTCTTAAAAAGGGACCTGATCCAGTGTGTCGTGTCTGATTTATGTTCTAAGTCTTTATGTCTAACATTCTTATTTTGTAAAATCTATGCCTAAGTTATAAAAGTTAGTAGATTGTCTTCTTGTCTAAGTTCTTAGTTGAGTTATATCAATTAGAGTTTGTTGATTGAGTTATCTCGTTGTTAGTCAAGCTTTTCTTATCATTTATTTGATGTTCACCTTAGGTAGCGTTGCCTAGGATTGTCGACTAGAGTTAGTTGACAAGTAGGGAGCAATAGAGTTATTATCTTTGTGTTGTAGTATAGTTATTACAAGAGGTTAGGATTAAGAGTTTAATCCTTATGATTACTAGAGTCTGTAGTCACGTTGGTTGCTTGAGTTTTAGTGAAGAAAATGGGAAATTCTATGAGACAGATCGTGGTTTTTCCTCCCTTGATCAAGGAGGTTTCCACATAAACATAGTGTGCAGTTTACTTTCTGCGTTGTTCCTTTCTTACTACTATCTTACTACATTTGACTGTTAAGTGACCTAGTCTCTGG
This sequence comes from Capsicum pubescens, assembly GCA_030864215.1. Taxonomy (NCBI): domain Eukaryota; kingdom Viridiplantae; phylum Streptophyta; class Magnoliopsida; order Solanales; family Solanaceae; genus Capsicum; species Capsicum pubescens. The sequence goes on along the minus strand of CM061546.1, from coordinate 244,608,556 downwards.
ACATTTGGTGGATCCCTACATTTCAACAATTCACTACAATAAATTTGATTATTTGAGATGAATTATTTTTTCACTTATAAGTCATATTTTGTCGTAAAAGATTTAGTGTGACGAAAAAAGTTTCGTCAATCAACCGTCTCCAAAAGTGGGACGCTAAAAGTAGACAAAAAAAATTTAGTGCTTCATCGCTAAAAAAATTAAATTAACTACAAAAAAATTCATCCCCAAATGTGTAATATTTATGATGAATTAGTTTGTCATAAAAATATATATTTTTTGTAGTTGATGATATGCTTTTTTCATTAAAAAGTTATCAATACTGACAAAATTTTATCGTCCCTAATTATTTAGTTCAATCAGCGACGACATTAATTGTCTCTAGAGTTATATATATTTCGTGGTTGACCAAATATATTTTTGTCACTATTGATAACTTTTGTATACGACAAAAATTTTCGTCCTTAAATGTATGAATTAGTGACAAATTTATTATTATAATAAAAATTAATAATTTTGTAGTTAAATTTACCATTTTGTCACTAAAAATAGTAATTTTTATCGACGATGTCGAATTGTCACTAAATTAATATGACTATCGACAATTATGATTGTCATAAAATACAAAATTAATTTGTATCAAATAAAAAGGAAGATATTGAGACAAATACATTTGTCACTAAATATAGTCAAACTTATGACAAACTAGATTATTTCGCGACGAAAATAATTGTCTTGAAAAGTCCAATTTAATCGTTGTTAAAAGTTATCTTTGATAATAAAATCTTTTGTCACCAATTACAAGAAAACGCTTAATTATTTCATATTGATATTATTTTTTAAAATTAGGATTAAATAATTTAAAAATAAAATTATAAAACATGATTGATAAAATCCATCTACAATCATACAATTAAAAAAAACTAAAATTGTACTAAAGTAATATCTCGCAAGGCAAAGAAAAGTAAAACAAGTCCAACACAAAGGACATCTAACTGAAATATAATACTAAATATTACTCCTATCCTAAACTAAGGAAGATATGTAGAGGTTTCTTCCAAAGTATCAATAACATGTTGAGCTTGCAATTGGTCTTCATTCAACTCTCACTTTTACACTCGTGGAAAAGAGGAGAAAATTACGATTGATGATGATGCTTTCAGATTTGATAGTCAAAATGACACTACATGCTACTGTTGCTCCAAGCCACAACTAGAATCCATTAAACATGTAATTAGGAAAAGTGAGGCTGCCCAATAACTAGATAAATACTATCCAGTAAACACATCAAACTTCTATAACAACAATAATGACATACCCAGTTTATTCCCACAAAGTGGGGTTTGGAGAGGGTAAAGTGTACTCAGTCCATATCACTAGCTTAAATGAAATATATAACAACATACCCAATGTATTCCTACATAGTGGGGTCTGGAGAGGGTAATGTGTACGCAGTTCATACTACTACCTCAGATGAAATAGAGAGGTTGTTTCCGATAAACACACGCGGTTTAGGATAGATAACAGTATAACCAAAAACAAATATAAAAGCACACAACAATATGGTATAACACACTGCTAGCTAATACAAGAAAAAAAATCACAAGATAATACTATAAACTATCTATTCAAAATCATAGACATCACCAAAACACCCAGATCATACTTGATTACAAAATTGTCTGAGGATTGGTTAGCACAACTACTGGAGAAACTAGCATAATAATGTAGGAAAAATGTTGTATGTAAGTGGATAACTTTTGTAGAAACAACTTCAAGTAAACTTGCTCTATCTGCCACATATCACTTACCTATTGACTCATCTCTGGAAAGGAAAAATACAATCTGGGTAGGGACCTTATAGAGTACATGCCAAATGTTGCTATACCTTTTGATAAATATCATATGTTGCTATTTTGAGTGTTTGGAAATAAAGTCATGCTTGATGGACAATTTATTGATTTAAGTATCAAAGAAAAATCTTTACATAAGAAAAACTTAGGGTAAATTTTGAAATTCCTAAAATTCAAAAGATTCACAACCAATAGGGCCAATTAACAATAGCACAGTTGTTATCATGTAGGTTTTGCATTTGGCATTCGATCGGTTCGGTCTGATTGTTTAATATCGGTTCGATTTATCGGTTTTTGGATTGACAAAAATGACATTCATAACCAAACCGAAATAAATTCGGTTTGATTTGGTTTTTACAAATTCAGTTCGTTTATTTCGGATTTTTATTTCGATTTGAAATATTAAAGTAGTTAGCCTCTCTTTTTCATAACTGAGCATTTAAAATTGATGGATTTTTTTAGAATTTTTTTTTTCAAACCTATTTTTCATTCCCAAATATAAATAATTATAAATAACTCAACATGGATGAAATGAAATGAAATAATCATAACGTCATTAATCATTACATATAATATAACCTTGCATAAATAGTTTACAAAACAACACAAAACTCGTAAAAATAGTCCATGAAACAACATACTTTCTGCATAAATAGTCCATAAAATAATTCAAAGTCACCAAAATAGTCCATAAAATACTTGAGTCACTAAAAGAATCCATAAACAGCCTGCGGCGTATGCGAATTTACTGTTAAATGTTAATTGTGAATGTGAATTACTAAATATTATATATATATATAACATAATATTATGTTATATATATAACATAATATTATGTTATATATATATAATATTATATTATATTATATTATATATATATATATATTATATATAATAAAATATATATATATATATTATTTATTTATTTATTTATAAAATTTTGGTTTTTCGGTTTAAATCGATTTTTTTTTTAAAAACCGAACCGAAAAATCGAAATTCTAAAATTACAAATCGAATTCGATCCGAAAAACTGAAAAACTAAAACCAAAATTAAATTTTGGTTTAAACCAAAATATGTCCACCCCTACTTGTTACTATCAAATGTCAATGATATGTTTTACTTGATTGAAAAAACTTGGTGTAAAAAATAGAGTACTTTACAGTTATGCCTTGATCACTATGGTGTGTACATGTTATTTCATTTTAGTACTTTCGGATCAATACATAATATATATTTTTTTTGAAAATGTTATTGATATGTAATATATTTATAGATCCTTTCAAGAAGGCAATGGTATAACTTGTTTTATCCCTCTGGATATTAGTAATTAGCTTATGATTGTGCCTCTGGTAGAATATTAGTTCAAATTTTATTGATGTCATAGTCTTCAAGAAAGTGAGTCCAGAGTTCAATTAATCCCTCTCTTTCATAATAAGCAAATGTTGAGATTGACTTCAAATGGTGCTTTACTTCCTGACTCTTGGTGTCAACTACTATTAGTAGAACTGCAAAGTTACGATTATTTTACCTCTAAAAATGCAAAATCTCTCTCTTTATAAGAATGCATGGTGTTTATATGTCTATAAGATCCTTCTTCCCTATGCACTAGAGGTGGAGGGACTACGTCAAACTACCAGATTTCTATAGCACTTCACTTTAGTTCATCTTCTGGATTCTTTGTTGGACATTTAACTTTGAACTTCCAAATGTATTGTATTTCAGATCCACTCTTAGTGAAGGATGCAAGAAGAGAATGGGTGATTCATCCGCCTTCATGGATGATGCATCAAGCGGGAAGGTGTATAGCTGTACTGAAATCTTGTAGATGAACATCCATCCTTCAGAGAGAGATCAGAGACAACCAAAATCATTGTGGAAATTTCTTTGCAGCCTTGGGAAACTTTTAATCTAGATGGAGTAATCATATTTTCGGACATACTTACCACCCCAGCCTACATTTGGTGTCCAATTTGACATTGAAGACGTTAGAGTCCCAGTCATTCAGTATCCCATTCATTTTGAAGAGGGATTGAAATCATTGCACTCTATTAACTTGGAGAAACTACAATTTGTGGGAGACTCTCTTGTGATATTGCGGAAGGAGGTATTTTTATTGGTTCCATGTTATTTATGCTGATAGGATTTTTACTGTGATGTCTCTTGATGTAAAGTTAAATAGTACAAAATGTTAAAAGCTAAGGTATTTATTCTCCTCCCATAACATGTCAGGTTGGATAGCAATCTACAATTCTGGGTTTTGTCAGAGCTCCTTGGACAATTGCTACCTACATAGTTGAAGGAGGTACAACTCGCACGTAGACAAAAATTAAGGACATGTGTCATACTGCTCCACATGTTTTGAGGGCTCTATTATCTCATTAATCAAAGGCAATTGCTGAGTATATTGTTTATCAAGTGGAGTTTGGAGCTCATTGCATCCAGATATTTGATTCATGGGGTGGGCAACTCCCACCTCATATGTGGGACTACTAGTCAAAGCCTTATATTGATGAGGTAAGCCAGATTTTTTTGTTAGTAATGATGCTATCAATTATCCATTTTCCCGAAAACCTTCTTATCACATTCTTTTGGGCGCATAGGCTGGAGTGGAAGTCAATAGTGAAAGTTTACTAAATTTCTAATTTTTCTATGTTGAAGCATCCCTGAAGGTCTGAGTTGTTCAATAATTCAGTATTCAGTAAAAAAATTATGTGATTTTAGGAAGTGTAACGTCGCATCCGATATCTGATACATATATAAAACTGATGAGTCCTTATATTATTTGGTGGATTAGGCATGGAAATAAGACTTATAGATTACGGTCACAAGTGTTGCATATCATGAATGATGTTTGGATTAAAGGAGGATTCTTTGGGTGCTTTAATAGTCGGTCGTGTCGAAATGTCATTCCTTTCTTAATCTTTATGTAAACTTTCTCTCATTCTATTTCCTTTTTGAACACCTCTCAGATTTTTGAATGCAGATAGTTAGTACAATAAAAAAAATGCCCACAAACACCTTTTGTCCTCTACATTAATGGAAATGGTAGACTTCTTGAACGGATGAAAACAACTAGAGTTGATATAATTGGATTTGACTAGATAGTGGATATGGCAGATGGAAGGAAGCGACTAGGAGCCAATATCGATAAATAACAACTGCCCTGCTGAATTTTATTCCAAGTCTATTGGTGTTGCTAGTATTCTCTTGCCTGAGGGTGATTGGTATTTCCCTGAATGTCTGATTGTCAAAAAGAAGCCCTGGTTAAATTTGGCAAAATTAATTTGAGGGGCAGAACATTTAGGGGAACACATGATTTTATCTTAGCAACTAAGCTTAAACACTTGAAAGAAAAACTCAAAAGAGTGGAGCAGAACAAGACAAGGAAAGCTGGAACTACAAAATAAAGGTAGAAAATGGAAAGAGGACCCGATTCTAGGAAGATGTTTGGGTGGGGGACGAGACTCTGAAAATCATGTTACCTAATTTATTCAATCTACATTTACAAAAAAAAGGTCCACAATCAGAGAAGTGAGAGACAATCAAGGATAGGATCTTAGATTTAGGAGAAATCTTAATGATTGGGAGGTCGATAGAGTAAATAAATTATTCAACATTCTAGAGCAGCACAAAGACTAAACTCAAGTGAGGATAATCTATTTTTCTGGTTACCAGACAAGCGAGGAAGGTTTACAGTTGGCTCAGCTTACAGGTGTTTTATCCTTTTTAAATTTTTTATTTTAAAGAAAATGGTTTTGACCTTTTTAAAAACTATTTAAAAAATTCAAAGAAATTCTGAAATAATTATTTTAAGAATTCACAAAGTCGCCACTTGATTTTTTACAAAAGAAATATCAATAAAACTTAAAGAAATTTCAAAGATTTAAAAACATAAATAAATCTTTGAAATTAGAGAAACTGAGTAAGGGTTCAATTAATGCCCTAAGAAGGTTTTTACAGCACTTTGGAGCATCCGTTTTAAAATGATTTACCAAAAGATCATTTTTTGACTAACTTAAAAAGGGTGACTAACTTTACGAAATGATTGCTTCGATAAAATTATTTGTTTATATACTTGAAATTGTAATTTATTTGGCAAAAGGGTTACCTTTTTAAAATAAATATCTTTTTATGGAGGGCTTGGAGAAGGAGGATTTCCACTGATGACAATTTAAAAAGAATGAGGATAAATATGACTTCTAGATGTTGGTGTTGTGATGTGAAGGAGGAAGAAACTATGAGCCATTTATTTCTAACATCCCCCATAACTGCAATGTTTGGAAGGAGTTTGCTATTTTTGCATGTATTGACATAGAGGACATGAATTTATAGGAGATTATTATGGCCTGGTTGACAGTGAAAGCATCACCAAAACTAGAAGTCATATTTAAAGCAATTCTAGCAATTATTATGTGGTACATGTGGAGGAGAAGGAATACAATTAAACATGGTAGAGATATCAAATATGGGGATTTGGTGTGGCAGAGTCAGGAAGTGATAAGGAAGCTAGTAAAGAAGATGTACCCATGGATTAAAATTAGGAAGGAGAATTAGCCACAGGTCGTGTACATTTTAAGAAATTACAAAGCGAAGTTACATTATTGTAATGTGGTTTGGAGGTTCCCTGAGAAAAATACTCTCAAATGTAACACGACGGAGAAAGTAAAGACAACCCAGGAATAAGTGCTTGTGCCTTTTGTGTTAGGGAAGATAAAGGATATCTGATTTATGCAAGGGTTAAAGGATTGGGAGTCACAACTAATACTCAAGCAGAAATGGAAGCAATTAAAGAAGCTTAACATTACATGCAAGAGAAGGCAGTCACGAAGGTAACAATTGAAACTGATTCCCTAGTACTGATGAGAATGATAAATAAACAATGAAAAGTACCTTGGGAATTAGTGGAACAAATTGAAGACAAAAGAGAGAGGGTTACTACAATTCAAGATCAGCTACAATACACTTTCAGAGAAGGGAATACATTTATAGATGTTTTAGCTAATGAAGTAATAGATTCACAAATAGTTAAAGACTATCATAGTTTTTATGAGCTACCAACAAAGATAAGAAAGCATGCAAATATGGACAAAACACACATCCACAATTTGAGAATCAGAACAAGGAAGATCAATTCACTTGTATAATAGTAACAAACAGGAGAGTATGAGGCAGCCACAAAGTAAGCTAGGAAGAGCAGGGGGTCCCAATTACAAGGCAACGAGAAAGAACCAGAGGCATAGGAAGTGTACCAATTATTCTATTATGTTAACACAAGCTAAACAACCTAGCCTAGATGGAGCTTTCCTTCACAACAACTTGATCTCCTCATCAATTAGGATACAACACCACCACAAAGAAAGAATTGCCTGGTTAATAAGGTCACCAAATTCAACTCAATTGAAGGAAATAAAGCTCAGCTTAAGATAGAACAACAAAGAAAATTAAGATAAAGGATTTACATGATCCAGGTGAGAAAGACAATGATGACGAGAGGTGCACAACAGGTACAACACAAATTCAACATTCATCCCGGAGAGGGATGCTAAAGAGTACTGTGTACTTCAACAAAGAAATGCCTTATGTTTTTAGCTTTTAGAAACCTTTCATATCCCACGTATGGGTCGGGTCAATATTGTGGACTCGGATCAATGTTTTACGTTGGACCTATTGTTATTTTGATTGTTTAAATATAAATAACATGGTCTAGCAATGGACTGAAAATTTCAATTAAAAACAATTATCATTTATTTATTCAAACGAAAAATAGTCTACTTGAAAAAAGTTACAACATATTTCACTTAGTCCAGTATTAATTTAGAGAAAAATAAAATAAAATAAAATAAAATAAAATAAAAAAGTAAAGAAAAAAAATTAGGAAATACTCCGCTTCATTCAAGATTAATTTTTGAGAAAAATTATAAAATATTCTACTGAAAAAATATTTTTTATTTAATTCATAATTAACTGCAAAAAGTTAGGATTCGAAAAAAAAAATCAAGTAATGCTCTAATTGAGAAATATTCTACTTAATTCATAATTATTACTAAAAAAGTTATGAAATATTATTTTCACGGGAATTAAGGAAAACATATTTAAACTAGGTGACGCACTTGGATTTAAGAAAAGAATAAGCTTGTTTATTTTGGGAAAGAGAATTATATAATTACTTATTATTATTATCATAATAGAACTGGTCATTTTATTATAAATAACACCTTTAAAAAATATTAAACAAGTATCATGTTAAAAAACATTTTATCAATTAAAATTTACGAGAAAAGAACTAATTTTTTTTTGAGTTCGAAAAAAATTACTTTTTAACCCAAGTGGCCCATTAATCATATGAATAAGAGAAAATGTCTTTTTTTTACTAAACTAATCATTGTTTTTTCTTTTTATGAATTACGTGAAAAAATCATGAAATAAACAAGGGATTCGAAATAAATGAAATGGAAACACGTGGAAAATCACTAGGCTAATTAAGTAAAATTAGAACTAATACAAATAGACAATTATACAAGTGACAATTCATAAGAGAATAAAAGATTAATGTAAGTGTTGGGCCACTTTTGGCCTATCACTGAGCTGCCCAGCTTTGGGCTTCCCATTTTATAGACTTTGATCATTCTCCACGCTTTGTATGTCTGGTGACCGCACAATAGTCATATATACATGAATTTTGGGTCTTCCATCTGTATACTAGCTCCCTTATGTAGCGTTTAGCTACACATCTCCTTCAACTTGACCTACCCACTTTTGGGCCTTGAAGTATGACTCGATGATATTGGGCTATCTTGGCCCATGAGGATACACAGGTGATGAAATGGAGGGCCCAATTGGACCCAAAATTTACATGCATCAAGCAAAAAGAAAATAAAATTAGCATACACTCAACTCAATTATCTAGAGGAAAAAAAAAGCAAATTAACAATCACTACGGATAAATTCTCTTGCGTAAGTAAACTGGTGGCTCAATTGATATGCCCTATCAACATTTTGTTAGACATGCAACCCAGAATCAAATTAATCACCACGTAGCCAATTAAAAAAATATCGACCCATGCGTTCTAAAGAAAACAATGCTTAAAGAGAAGAGGGGTGGGATGACAAGAAATTGAAATATTTCTCCATATGCAGCAAAAATGATGCTGAAACTTTAATTATTCGAGTCACATATCAGATTAAATTTCAAACTATCCTACGCGTGATTTAAAGAAAGAAAAAAAACATGTACAACTATGAGGAAAGAGCAAAATAGGGTCAGTAGTAAGTAAGAAGAGAACTCAAGTCTACAAACAAGATCAGTAGGAAAAACAAGTTGAGGCAGATTTCACCAGAACATTCACAATTTAAACAAAATTCCCATAATAGTATTTAACTTATACTCAACCATATTTTAGAGTAAATTAATTACAACCTAGACAAGAAAGATTTTTTTTTATCTCGAATAAAAATTTAGTTTATCGATCAAGCATTTTTTTCACCTTTTCAAGAAAAATGAAGGGACAAAAATCATGTTTAAAAGAAAGAGGGATCAACAGGGATGAAACATCCCTGCCTCCATTTCATTTAGTCACATAATAATTTCAAAGAAAACAAAACCAACAACTAAAAAGAGAGGATGATACATACATGAAACAAGTTGAATTAGTACTCCTAAAAAAATCTTTTTAAAAAAATAAATGTCATGCTGATTATCAATAGGATGTATGAAAACACAAAGCTGGAAGCAAGAGATGTGAGAAACAATGAGCTAAATGACTAAGACAAGAACATTGACTCAATATAACCATCGCATATCATGAAAATCCTACAGCCTTCAAAGCCTTCTACTGCACATAATCACAACAGCCTTACCTAATGTGAGATTCCAACAACAACAAATACCTCAATAACTACAGCCTTCCACCATCAATAACTAGATTACACGTTATAACAATTAAAGAACAAAATAGAAAGTGGAAAGAGTGAATTGCTTACTTATTTTTGGGCGGTGAACAGAACAAACGAGCTTATCAAGTTGCGACTTCCACCACTAAAACGAGCTTATCAATTTGTCAGATTTTCAAATTGTGTTCCTTGAGGATTTTGGTTACGTGAGGTTAAAAGCAAACACCTTCGGAACCCCCAATTTTCACCCAACAATTCTCTCCTTGCCTTCTTCTTCTCAATCCCTATTTATAGGGGGGAATATTGATTTTTCATCTTTAAAAATAGAGAAACATATCCTGAAATTCGGATTAGAATTGACATCTTCTGATTTGGATTGGATTTTGGGTTTTGTAACACACAATCTTGAGCAAGAAAGTCAAAAAGGATGGCTCTAGGTCTGCAAAATGCATAGATAAGATGGAGAGAGATGTTTTCCATGATTTAAGAGTCATTGTCGTTAGGTTGAATGAAACTATTCGCGGGTTGGGTCGGGTTGGAAATTTTGTCGCAGCTGCTATTGATATTGCGGCTATTATTGTTGCTTCATTGATGTCGGGTCACCGACGCCAGATTTAGGATCGTCGGTGCCGGGTTGTTCGTCATTAGGTGTGTTGGTGGTTTTCTAAAGTCGATGTTTTTGGGAGAGAAAGAAGCCGGGGAGATATAATAGAGGTGAGGCGCGTGTGTGCGTGTGTGGTGTATGTACGTAATTAGGGAAAATTTCAAAAATAGCAACTCTGCAGTCGTAATTATAACTTTTATAGCAACAGTTTCATAATTATGAAAAATAGCAAATTGTATTTTGTATTTAAGTAAAATGTTGCTATATAAATACATATATAAATATATATGTATTACTCATAAATACATATGCACAACTGAAAAATACATATTCTTCTATTACTATGAAGTGGGTAAAATATTGTTACTTTTGCTATAAGTTGTAATTTTGAAGAAGTATTGCTATTTATTGTAATTATAGTCTTAAAGATGCTAGTTTCTGTATTTTTCCTGGTTTTTATTGTTGTTGGGCTAGTCTTGTGTTATTTAGGAACATGGGTCAAATTTTGGGTAGATTAGGAAATGGGGGTTTAGGTATTTAGGTTGTTTAGGTCATTTATTAAATAGCCTAAAATGAGAGTTTAGACAATTATATTTAAATTTTATCCTAATTAAAATTCAATTGACCAATTGCATGGTAATTATGGTCAATTTGATTTTCAATTAAGTTTTAATTTAATAAATTAACTAAATTGAAACAATATTTGAAACAAATTATTAACCAATTCAATCCCAAGCTTCTTGATTCAATAAAATCAAATAAATATTTTTTAAAATAAATTATTTTAAGAATAAATTATTTTTTAAATCAAGGTTTTATCCATTTGAATCCATATTCTAGATAACCCTTGATTAAAATTTAATTTTTTATAAAATTATATGATCTCGTATATGGAACTAAAAAAAACATGTAATAGTTAATTAAAATGACTAAAATTACCTAGATAAATACTTTGAAAAACTTTTATTTGGATAAAATAAATGTTGAATGTTGTCATTTTATTGAACTCAGTCGAGCAGGGCAAAAATTAGGTGTCAACAACTTCCCCCCCCCCTTTGGGTAGGGTAGATGCAAGTAACCCTGGACAAAGGGAGTTTGACGTTTCTATTTTTTGTCTGACCACAAATTTATTTCTAAAAGAGGTTAGTTTTCGCACGAGTTTTATGGAGTCATGGCCGGACTACGGTGTCGGGCTTCCTACATATCTCAGGTTACATGAGAATTCAGGCCACTTGTAGTTCATAAAGCTTATTTTTAGCATGATTTTCAAAGAATTCACAAGCTATTTCGGTTTTGAATTTTAGTGAAATCGGAAAGCTGGAGAATAAGTAGATTGGGGGAGGTTGGAATGTAGTAGAGTTTTCAACGAAGATCCTAACCTACATATACCTCAGACTCAGGAAATCAGACTGCTTGTAGTTTGACTCAATTGGTAGAAAAGATAGTCTTTTATTTTAGACGATCTTTGGCTCGGGATGAGTGACATACGATTGAGTTATGGAAAAGAAGATTGTAACCTCTTAACCATGAATATGGAGATCTTCACATCAATGGGGAAGAATTTACCCTGACACAATTTCCAAACTCTGAGTATGTTGTCACTCTGATTTGAAGGAAAGAGAAGGTTACCCTCGATCTGAGATTTGAAGTACTCCAAAAGTGAAACTGAAACAAAAATCCCAAAACACCCAGATGTCTTCTGATAGGGATATGGTTTGATGGTGGTGGAAGTCATTTTTTAGCTTGCATCCTAAGAGTTTGATATTTCTCTTTGGACTATGTCCCAGTTCGCTGCTAAGAAAAAGCTCCACGTTATGCTTCGTCCTTTTTGGAGTCGTCCGCACCTATGGTTTTGGTTTGAGATTTTCATCCTCTTAGATGCTCTCGAAAACATCTCAAACAAAATTGTTAGTGATAAACATAATTCACTAAAGGATTTGTAACCTTTTACCATATCTCCGCGTGAGTTGCTACCTAACGAAGATATCATCCCCTTATGTACCTGTTTGGAGGGTGATAATTCTTGCAATAATAAACACAACAACCCTTTTGTTGTTGGATAAAATGGTTGTTTTGATGGTTACAAATTTTCTTCAAAGTGGGGTGGACATCTTAGGCACCGACAACACTTTGTATGGAGCGGTTCCTGTAACCGCATAGCTATATGTTGGTGTGGCAACCCTTTTGGTCACCTCTAATGCTTGTCGTATTTGACCTCGAGAGTCTTGTGCACCTCTTGTATCAGTATGACTTATAGATTTCCCCTTGAATTATCAATCTTTAGATAGTCTTGTGCATTATTTGATGTTGGATATGCGGCGACTTGTAGACATCCTTTGTGTTGCTTGGCGTTTGAGTAATCCTGCACATTATCCGACTTTGGATAAGATATGACTTACAGATATCCCTCCAATCACCAGCTATTATGTATTCATGTACATTATCCGACCTTGAATACAATATGGCTTACAAATATCTCTCAAATTAGTGGTCTTTGCGTAATCCTGCACATAATTGATCTTGGATATGACACGGCTTATAGAGAACCCTTGGACATATAATATTTGATAATCTTGCATATTTTTCGATAAAGATTTAGTTGTGACTTACGAATAATCTTTAAATTGTCAATCTTCGGGTAACCTTGCACACTATCCGATTAGGATATTTTGCGACTTACGGATGACCCATGGGCTATCAACTCATGGATAATCTTGCACACTATCCTATTTCAAATAATTTCACTTACAAATGACCCTTAGATTGTCAATTCTTGGAAAATCTAGTACGTCACACATTTTCAGCTAGTGACTTATAAACATCCTATGGACCATATGTTTCTTGAGATCCAATAGTGAATGATTTAAAATCTTTAGTGATTGATGCACTTGAAGACGATGAATATCTCTCAATGCCATACTGCTTTGCCTTTGCGTGATTTGATTATATGTGGATTCTTCGGAGTATCCTTCAATGCTACTCTTTTATCTTCACATGATTACCGAATATGTATGAAACACTTCAGAATATCCTTCAACAATAGACTCTTTTGTATTTATGTGATCAATGGATATAGAAGACTTTGAATCAATCATGGCCATCAAATGCAATATGTAGATGCCCTTGGATTGTAGCCCCTTTGAAACTAGTCGGAGAAGGCAATATGATTCTCAGGACACGACTCTTATGGCATGATCTTTTTGGAATGGCCCTTTAGGCATGGCCCTCTTTGCATGACCCTCTAGGCATGGCACTCCCGGTATGTCCCTCTCAGCATGGACCTCTTGGCATGATATGATGCAGTATGAAGATGAGGATAAAAGTAAGTAATCGTGCAACGAGTGTAGAAAACATCACCTTGAATATCAATTAGTATGTTAGACCTTCTGCATATACCATTCTTGAATTTCACATATTCTTTATGATCCCTAATTTGTTGGGGATTTGAGTCAGTCATCATTTTTCTTTCCTCGTTTGATGATACCTACAACCATAAAAACCTGTTAGTTTTGGGAAACTCAGTTGTCTTCATCTCCTGACCACCCTGGCTCTGTCTTATCGGCCTTGGGATGTTTTGCTTCCTTGTATTCCTTTAAACCAAAGGAATATGATGAATAATCGGCCTATTTATTGGTTTTTTGTTGGCTTCAAGATAACCTGCATCCATAGAAAAATTATTAGTTTTTGGAAAAATTGATCTATGTTGACTTCCCCGGTCTTCAAATCCTGTCATCGCCATCATTGAGTTCTTATCTTCTTCATGTGTTTGTCATCTTTTAACTCTTGCTCGTGTCTCAAAACCTATGGTGTAACATGAAAAGAAAGCACCATAGCGCAAATGCGTCAGTGCGACTTAATGTACTGAGTATACGAGTGAGGTAGGCTAAATGTAAAGGGTTTTATATGCATGAACAATGATGACTAATATGAATGTGAGAATACATATATATATACGTAACTGCAACTAAACTCATGGTGATACTGACTACTGAGTCTGAATACTAACAACACGAGCTTACTGATGCTGAGATACTGAATGACTGAGTTTACTGATATTGAGATACTGAATGACTGAGTTTACTGATATTGATATGTAACTCACTAATAAGTGATGGATTTGATACTGTATTACTGAATACTAAGAGACTGATATTGCATTACTGATAAATAAATGATTGTTTCTGACAGTTCGAATTATGAAGAACTGGTCTGATTGACTGTATCTGACAATCCTAAAGCTGAGTACTGATAGCATGAGTTCTGATAACTGTTGTGATTAATAGCATAAGTGACTGTATCTGATAGTCCATAAATCTGAAGGAAACTATCTGAGTTCAATTCTATTTCTGAGCTGACTGTATCTGAAGGACCTGATATACTGAAATCTGAAGAACTATCTGAGTTCTTTACTGAGACTGGGTAGCTATAGCTAACAGTCCTGAAATCTGTAACTGAAATTATGGGAAGTAGTTATCTAACTGACATGCCCCAAATACGCTATAATAGCTAAGCTGGGGTCCAATCTCTTCCCCGACTGGAGGGGTGTCAATACCGCGCCACTGGTAAGGACAGCTGTGAGAACCCTATACTGGCAGGTACTCAAATAAGAAAGGTGGGAATCCTAAACTGACAGGTTAAGCCACCTCATCAACCCTAATCTGACAGGTTAAGATGTCTCAACCTATGTTGGCTACGTAGTTCTGGAACACAAGGATGACTGCTAAGAATCACACCCTGAACTGGCAGGTGAGTTCCCATCCTTGGGTTCACTCGGTGCTAACTTCTACTCCCATCTGAAGGACACTGAACTGAATAACTAAGCTGAACTGAATAACTGAACTGATACTGATTAACTGGACTGATACTAGTGGTATTGTTTAGCGGAGCTAAACTAAGTTTACTGGATTCCGATGACTGATGGAATGTACTGAGTTCTGAGGACTGGTTGAGAGTAATGAAGTTACTAAGATTGACTGTGAATACTGAGGTTGCTGAGGTTACTGAGCACTGAGATTACTGAGATTACTGGACTACTGAGATTACTGAGATTACTGAGATTTCTGAGTTTTTCCTGAGTCACATGACTGACTGAATTCTATAGATCATGTCTTGACTGAGAGTATCGTGAAAACATGACATGGATCTAGGCACACAGCTATATTTTTTAGGTACAAGTACCTCCAGGACTCGATGGAAGGAAACCGACACAACTTGAATTTCTTGAGTACACGACCATCAATAAAAATCCATAATACATGAGTAGGGGATTTCATGAAGTACATGGTCATCATAATATCTATCATGAATAGGAATGCTTATAATCAAGTCATAAATCTCATATTCTAATATCATGGGCATTCCGACAACATATACTATTCATAACAATGGCATGGAAACCATTCAAGCATAAGGGAACGACAATATGTAACATTTAATTCATATTGTAATGATTTGGGGATATTATACTTCATGTATTTATTCAACATTTCAAACATGATAGGAAAAGCATGGATATATCTTGTGTAAATAATTTATATCTCCATTATCATACATGCTTTATACCACAACAATAACAACACATAATTTGCATGAAAATTCATATTGGAGTGTATGGCTAACATGAACTTGTTATTTAGATATCATGAAATCATGTAAATAGTTAGTTCTAACATACTAGGCATTTTATCGAACACCTTGCATGCATTCTTTAAGGCATAGGTGGATTTCATGCTTGCATTCTATCAATCCATCCAAAGATCATGTTTTTCAACTAACAACATAACTTTCATGAGGTCTACAGTCATGATACTATTATATAACAAAACAAACAAGCATCATCATGGGTATGATCATATCACAACAACCAACCGAGCTTTTGTATTTTAAAGATTGATTCTTGAACTCTACGGACGAAAGGAATCCGTGGATGAACACTATGCATACCTTGGAAGGGAGGTTCTTGATGATTGACGGAGGAATTTCCTTGAAATTTGATCTTCAAGCTTGATTGTGCAACCCTAGTTGTTTTTCTCCTATGGTGCTCTTGGATAATGAACTTTGAGATGTTAATAGGGTTGTAATGTGTTTAGAAGCTATATATTTCGTAGGGTTAAGTTTAGGGACGTGTAAGGAGTGTTAAAAGAATTAATTACCCTCAAAATAACTCAAAACGGAGTGTTTTTGGCACTTGGAATTGACTTAGGCGGTGCCTAACCAATCGCCTAAGTTTGGTTGGGCGGCGCCTAACCAATCGTCTATCCTTACTGTCTCTCACGAAAATGGGCATAACTTTTCGCTCGGGTATTGTATTAAGGCGAAATTGGTATCGTTGGAAAGCTAATTCGATTCTGTACAATTTAGTGGGTCTAAATATGTATAAATACTACATTAATATCGAGTTATACTCGTTCAAATATGACTCTTATGAAATCGAACACTAAAACTTGATGGATTCAAAAACTCTTATCTTGTATTATCTTAAGTGACTCATATGAACATGCTTATTGCATCATAAGCTATCTTATCACTAGAATACTAATTGTAAGTTATGCACTAAAATTCTACTCACAGGATAGGAGGTTTCATACGTAGAAAAACTTTTTCACTTTCTAGCTTAGAAACATGCGGGGTATTACAATATCTCCCCTTTGGGAACATTCGTCCTCGAATGGAAATTAACTGAGGTGGGAGAGATGATAAGATGAAGTACGTACAAGACATACACTACTGAAACATGGGTTCATGACTGACATGACTGAAAGCTGAGCACAACATTCTGAACATGCATATCTGATGCATGGGAAGCTGATTCATGAATATAAGACTAAAGATTCTAATAAAGTGAGTTTTCTCAAAATGAGAATGCATATCTGATGCACAACTGAAAGGCTGAATCCATGCATATCTGATGCATGATTATATGACTGACATGATACGTGAATGCATGACTGAAAGTACTGATGAGCTGATCACGCATATCTGATGCATGAATTCATGTCTAAACTTACTCATGAACATGCAATGGTAAAGGTATCAAGTTTGAACTGAAAACTGAGCATGGAACTGAATACCAAGTTTGGTACTGAAATATGAACATGAGAACGAGTAAGTTTAAGGAAAACTGTTACCTTGAACTGAAAATACTGATAAGTTTGAGATTAATTACTCTATATGCATGATCGAAAACATGAGAACATAACTGAGTCTGGGACGTGGTAGATATACTGAATATCATGATCTGAACTAAATCTTGAAAACATGGCATACGACTGAAGTTGGAGTTTGAGGGTTAACTTATGAGTACCCCTTCTCTAAACTGGAGTCATCAAAAGAAAAAAGAGCAGCATGTTTATGTCATAAAAGTTTGGAGGTATGATAAATCTCCCCCTTGGGACACTATGTCCCTCAAAGAATACTGACTTGGCTGAACTACTGGGGTGAATTGAGGCGATGCGCAAGGCACCTAGGAACTGAGTCATGACTGAATAGCTAGGATCTGAAACTGAGACATGATACATGAACTGAGTTGAACACGAGTGCATAAATATACTAACTTATCTGATTAACTGAATAACTGATGGCAGAATACTGGATCTGCAAAGCTAAACTGTACTTAGTCTAAATATCTGGGCTGAGATTTTTGAGTTTTATGCATAGGAGATAAGGACTAACCGAGTAGAATGAGGTATCTGAGCATGGATTCATGAAGTCTGTATTATTTGTGAATGCGAGACCAAGCGTACGACATGGCTCTGAGGTATTCTATAAAATGGGGTACTAAAGAACTGATAACTGAGTACTGACAACCTGAATGTTATGGTCAAGCATGTCTGGAACTAAACTGAGTTTCAAATCTGGTTATTGAACTGAAGATGAC
The DNA here is from genome assembly GCA_030864215.1 of Capsicum pubescens. Classification (NCBI taxonomy): domain Eukaryota; kingdom Viridiplantae; phylum Streptophyta; class Magnoliopsida; order Solanales; family Solanaceae; genus Capsicum; species Capsicum pubescens. The sequence continues at coordinate 244,590,335 of CM061546.1, read as the reverse complement.
ATTATAACTAAGCCTATAACTAGTACAGAAGTACTGAATTTTGAGGCTAAGTAACTGGTAACTGAAGCCATGGTTCTGTAGGACTATCTGAGTCCTTTACTGAATATTGATTTCTGAACTATCGTTGTAACTGAGTTTTAGATTGATATTGAAGTACTGAATTCAAGGACTGAACACTGATCACTGAGTGCTGGATACTGAAACTATAATTGAGTTGGCAACTGAGTTTTTGATGGCTACATGCTGGGGACTGACATAAGTCAAGGATCTAAATGTACACTTACACTTTGTACTTTCCCAACTTCTAAATACAACCCCTTGCTAGATGTTTACTTGCACATTTATCATGACATTTAAGCCTATCTTCACAACTACACCCTCGTGCAAAGTAAGCATGCAAAAATCTTCTCTTATCTAAACAACTGCTTATCACTACACTATTCCATAAGAAGAGCTAACTGGAGAACTAAATCAGGAGGACCTGAAACATGAATAGATATAAACTAAACTTGACACATGACTAAAACTTGAGGAATAAAATATCAATAGTTTGGATTTACCAATAAGGTCTGAACTGAGGATATACATAACGTAGTCTAAATATATCTGATCTGTAGGGGCATAGCATGAGTCATGGAAGCTAAGTATACTGGAAAGCATGATATACGTACATAAGTCATGAGCCGCATGACCTGAGTCTAGAGTTTCTGTACTCGTGGGACATGATTCGTAATACTAAGGGAAATGGAATTGAACCCCTTATGCTGGGAACTGAGGGCACACATAATCCCATGGAAAGTGTGTGAAAGTAGATTATGCTCATGGAACATGACTTGTACTGCGGAGTAAAAGGAACTCCTTATGCTGGAAATTGAATTCATACATGATTATGGAAAAAGAGATACATGAGCATGGTTCATGACCATAGAGTTGGTATGCAATGCCTGAGTTGGTTTCGTGATAACTGAAGTGAAAAACTCTGCACTGAGATGAGAATGGATCTGGAATTGTCTTCCCTTACTGCTTTCTATACATACTGGCTCAACTACTGAAATCTGAGGGCCTGGCTTAGGTACTTGATCTACCATCATATACCTATATTCTATTCAACACCTGCCTGTCTTACTAAACACATCATCTGATTCTGTTTCCTCATATACTGCTAATATCACATTCACACCTTCATGCTTAATTTTGAGTCAATAAACTTAAGTTTTTAGCTCGTACTGTTCAAGCCTACTGATCTAATCCCCATGAATACATAATCTGATCAAATAGAATAATACTATCCCAAATCTACTACTACTAAACTTCTGGGTTCAAGAATGAGTTCTCATGATCATGAATAAAATTTGTACGACCTTGGAACAATAATGAACTGATGGGATACTATTTGAGTCAGTGACTAATCCCATAACTGACTGTAGGGACTGTCTGAGAAAGCCCTATCTTTTGGACTTTGAACTTCACTGTTTTTGTTACCTTGAAAGTAGGGTAAAGTGAACATGAGGGGTGCATGATATGAATCTAAATGGGTTCCTTAGAGAAACTTGCTATAGCACGATCTTGAGATATGAAAGAAGGGAAACTGTTCCTAAAACATCTCATAGCCTCCTGCACATAAGTGTGGTGCACAACACACACATGTACAATACTCTACTTGATGCAGATTTCAGTCTTCCTAGGACACTATTAAACCTTAGGCTCTGATACCAAGTTTGTAATGCCCCGATTTTCTGAACCAAAATGCTACACGGTGCTCATGATCCCGAAGGACCAAAAGCTAACCCATGACTGATATCTGTACCTATAAACTGCATAATATCTCATAAAATATGCGAAAACATGAACTGTAAGGCCATAAGGTTCAATACTGATACATATCTAAAAAATATAGTATAACAATACCAAAAAGGAACATAAATACTAAAGTCTGAACATCTAATCTGACATCTAGTCCGAAAGCCTCTAACTGATCTGAATAAGGAGTTGAAGGAACATGTCTCCAACTAACTCCATTAAATTGAACTGAAGAAATAAATAAATGTATCAAATTATATTGTCCTCAAATCAATGAGGACTCACTATGTCTCTAAGACTGGAATGCTACCGCTACTGCTGGACTGGAGCTCGTGTCTCAGAACCTATGGTGTAACATGAAAAGAAAGCACCATAGCGCAAATGCGTCAGTACGACTGAATGTACTGAGTATACGAGTGAGGTAGGCTAAATGCAAAGGGTTTTATATGCATGAACAATGCTGACATACGTAACTGCAACTAAACTCATGGTGATACTGACTACTGAGTCTGAATACTGACAACATGAGCTTACAGATGCTGAGATACTGAATGACTGAGTTTACTGCTATTGAGATACTGAATGACTGAGTTTGCTGATATTGATATGTAATTCACCAATAAGTGATGGATTTGATACTGTATTACTGAATACTAAGAGACTGATATTGCATTACTGATAAATAAATGATTGTTTCTGACAGTTCGAATTATGAAGAACTGGTCTGATTGACTATATCTGACAGTCCTTAAGCTGAGTACTGATAGCATGAGTTCTGATAACTGTTTTGATTGATAGCATAAGTGACTGTATCTGACAGTCCATAAGTCTGAAGAAAACTATCTGAGTTCAATTCTATTTCTGAGTTGATGGTATCTGACAGTCCTGATATACTGAAATTGAAGAACTATCTGAGTTTTTTACTTAGACTGGGTAGCTATAGCTGATAGTCCTGAAATCTGTAACTGAAACTGTGGGAAGTAGTTATCTAACCAACATGCTCCAAATACGCTATAATAGTTAAGCTGGGGTTCAATCTCTGCCCCGACTGGAGGGGTGTTAATACCGCGCCACTGGTAAGAACATCTGTGAGAACCCTATACTGGAAGGTACTCAAATGAGAACGGTGGGAACCCTAAACTGACAAGTTAAGCCACCTCATCAACCCTAATCTGGCAGGTTAAGAAGTCTCAACCTACGCTGGCTACGTAGTTCTGGAACACAAGGATGACTGCTAAGAATCACACCCTGAACTGGCAGGTGAGTTTCCATCCTTGGGTTCACTCGGTGCTAACTTCTACTCCCATATGAAGGACACTGAACTGAATAACTAAGCTGAACTGAATAACTGAACTGAACTGACTAGCTGAACTGATACTGATTAATTGGACTGATACTAGTGGTATTGTTTAGCGGAGCTAAACTAAGTTTACTGGATTTCGATGACTGACGGAATGTACTGAGTTCTGAGGACTGGTTGAGAGTACTGAAGTTATTGAGATTGACTGTGAATACTGAGGTTGCTGAGGTTACTGAGCACTGAGATTACTGAGATTACTGGACTACTGAGATTACTGAGATTACTGAGATTTCTGAGTTTTTCCTGAGTCACATGGCTGACTGAATTCTATAGATCATGGCTTGACTGAGAGTATCATGAAAACATGACATGGATCTAGGCACACAACTATATTTTTTGGGTACAAGTACCCCCAAGACTCGATGGAAGAAAACTGACACAACTTGAATTTCTTGAGTACACGACTATCAATAAAAATCCATAATACATGAGTGGGGGATTTCATGAAGTACATGGTCATCATAATATCTATCATGAATAGGAATGCTTATAATCAAGTCATAAATCTCATATTCTAATATCATGGGCATTCCGACAACATATACTATTCATAGAAATGGCATGGAAACCATTCAAGCATAAGGGAACGACAACATGTAACATTTAATTCATATAGTAATGATTTGGGGATATTATACTTCATGCATTTATTCAACATTTCAAACATGATAGGAAAAGCATGGATATATCTTGTGTACATAATTTATATCTCCATTATCATACATGTTTTATACCACAATAATAATAACACATAATTTGCATGAAAATTCATATTGGAGTATATGGCTAACATGAACTTGTTATTTAGATATCATGAAATCATGTAAATAGTTAGTTCTAACATACTAGGCATTTTATCGAACACCTTGCATGCATTCTATAAGGCATAGGTGGATTTCATGCTTGCATTCTATCAATCCATCCAAAGATCATGTTTTTCAACTAGCAACATAACTTTCATGAGGTATACAGTCACGATACTATTATATAGCAAAACAAACAAGCATCAACATGGGTATGATCATATCACCACAACCAATCGATCTTTTGTAGTTTAAATATTGATTCTTGAATACCACGGATGAAAGAAATCCGTGGATGAACACTACGCATACCTTGGAAGGGAGGTTCTTGGTGATTGACGGAGGAATTTCCTTGAAATTTGATCTTCAAGCTTGATTGTGCAACCCTAGTTTTTTTTCTCCTATGGTGCTCTTGGATAATTAACTTTGAGATGTTAATAGGATTGTAATGTGTTTAGAAGCTATATATTTCGTAGGGTTAAGTTTAGGGACGTGTAAGGAGTGTTAAAAGACTTAATTACCCTCAAAATAACTCAAAACGGAGTGTTTTTGGCACTTGGAATTGACTTAGGCGGCGCCTAACCAATTGCCTAAGTTTGGTTGGGCGGTGCCTAACCAACCGCCTAAGTTTGGTTGGGCGGCGCCTAACCAATCGCCTATCCTTACTGTCTCTCACGAAAATGGGCATAACTTTTCACTCGGGTATTGGATTAAGGCAAAATTGGTATCGTTGGAAAGTTAATTCGATTATTTACAATTTGGTGGGTCTAAATATGCAGAAATACCACATTAATATATAGTTATACTCGTTCAAATATGACTCTTATGAAATCGAACACTAAAACTTGATGGATTCAAAAACTCTTATCTTGTATTATCTTAAGTGACTCATATGAACATGCTTATTGCATCATAAGCTATCTTATCACTAGTATACTAATTGTAAGTCATGCACTAAAATGCTACTCACAGGATAGGAGGTTTCATACGTAGAAAAACTTATTCACTTCCTAGCTTAAAAATATGCGGGGTATTACAATGCATTTGAGTACCAATTGTCCAACTTCAAATGTGAGAGCTCTTACTCTTTTGTTGAAACACGAATTATTCATTGTTGATATAGTTGGCCATGGCATATAGAGTTCATCCTCTTTTTATCAATCATCATAAGTTGTTCGTGATGGGCGCGAAACCATTCTTCACTACTCATACCCGTTTTATGGATGATCCTTAAAGATGGAATTTCAACTTCAGCGGGTATTACCCTTCTGTTCCATAGACTAACACATAAAGATTTTCCCAGTCGAAGTTTTGACTTTCGTACGATATCCCAGGAAGGCAGCATGTCGTGCCACGATCGATGACTATCAACCATCTTTCTTAAGATCTTCTTGATGTTCTTGTTGGCAGCTTCTTTCGCTCTATTCATTTGAGGGCGATATGCGATTGAATTTTGATGAGTGATCTTTAATTGTTCACATATCTCTTTCATCAGATGACTATTCAGGTTTGCTCCATTGTCTGTGATGATTGACTCGGGTATCTCAAATCAGCAAATCAAGTTGATCTTGAAAAAATCTGCTGCTAGCTTCTTGATTACTGCCTTGTATGTTGCATCTTCTACCCACTTGGTAAAGTAATCGATAGCAACTAAAATGAATCTGTGTTCATTAGAAGTTGGTGGCTCAATCGGTCCGATGACATCCATGCCCCTAGCTACAAATGGCCAGGAAGAGCTCATAACATTAAGTTTGTATGGGGGCACTCGGATCAGATCCCCTTTTATTTGGCACTTACGACATTTTTGCACGAACTTGCTACAGTCACTTTCTATATTCATCCAAAAATAGCCGGCTTTCAGGATCTTCTTGGATAGAGTGAATCCATTCATATGAGGTCCGTACGTTCTGGCATGAATTTCTTCAAGCAATCTTGTAGCTTCAATATAGTCTATATATTGCATAAATCCTAAATCTAGGGTCCTCCTGTAAAGGTCTTACACGTTCAAAAATAAATTATTAGCCATCTGACAGATCATTTTCTTCTGATTGACATTGAGTCTTCGGGTATGACCTAGTTTCCAAATACATGTTGATATCAAAGTACCATGGCTTTTCATCTGGTTCTGCCTCAACTTATGCGCAATGTGTTGGTTGCTCTTTCAAACTTATTTCCAATGAATTAATGTAACTTTGATCGAGATGTTGAATCATGAAGGATATAATGGTCAAAGTATTGGCGAACTCATTTTGTATTTTGGGAACATGCTTGAATTCCACCTCCTAAAATCTTCTGCTTAACTCATGTACCAATTCCACGTATGGCGTGATTTTAGGTTTCTTTACAGCCCATTCACCCTAAACCCAGTGAACTAATAGATCAGAATCTTCAATGACTAGTAGCTCCCGAATAGTCATATTAATAGCCCGTCTGAAACCGAGAATACAAGTCTCGTATTCAACCATATTATTGGTGCAAGGGAAGTGCAACTTGGTGGTAATCGTATAATGTTGACCAGTTTCTGATAGTAAGACTACCCCAATCCTGAACCCTTGAAATTAACTGCCTTATCTAAGAATAATCTCTAGCCCAAGTATATTTCGGCAATGTCTTCCCCTACGAACAATACCTCTTCATCTGGGAAATAAGTTTGGAGTGGCTCATACTCTTCATCAACTGGATTCTCTGCTAGATGATCCGCTAGGGCCTGCCCTTTGATCGCCTTTTGAGTCACATATACAATGTTGAACTCACTCAATAGAATTTTCTATTTGGCTAATTTCCCCGTGGGCATGGACTTTTGGAATATGTACTTTAGAGGATCCATTCTGGAGATAAGATACGTTATATAGGATGTTACCTAATGTCTCAGCGTCTGGGCCACCCAATTTAATGTATAACACGTTTATTCTAATAGTGTGTAACGAGCCTCATATGGATTGAACTTCTTACTCAAGTAATAGATTGCTCTTTCCCTCTTTTAAGTTTCAGCATTTTTCCCTAAGACACATCCAAATGCATTATCAGAGACCGATAGATTCAATATAGAGGGCTTTCTTCTCTTAGAGAAACTAGTACTAGTGGACTAGACATATAATCCTTGATCTTGTCAAAAGCTCGTTGGCATTCCTTAGTCCATTTACTTGCTGCATCTTTCCTTATCATCTTGAGGATTAGATCACAAATAACCGTTGACTGGGCTATAAAACTATTAATGTAATTCAATCTCCCTAATAAACTCATGACTTCTTTCTTCGTCTTTGGAGGAGGCAATTCTTGGATCGCTTTAATTTTTTAGGAGTCGAGCTTAATTCCCCTTCTACTAACTATGAAACCCAACAGTTTCCCAGTCGGCACTCTAAAAGCACATTTAGCGGGGTTCAACTTCAAATTATACTTTCGTAATCCATTAAAGAATTTTCCCAAATGAGCCAAGTGGTCTGAACTATTGCGAGATTTGATGATCATATCATCTACATACACTTTAATCTCTTTATAGATCATATCATTTACTATGGTTGTCATGGCCCTCATATACATAGCACCAACATTCTTGAGACCAAAGGGCATCACCCTATAGTGATAAACACTCCAGGGTGTGATGAAGGCTGTTTTCTCTGCATCTTCTTCGTCCATCAATATTTGATGATGCCCGTCAAAGTAATCCATGAATGATTGTGTTTCATGCCTCGCACAGTTGTCAATGAGAATATGGATGTTGGACAATGGAAAGTTATCTTTAGGATTGGCTTTGTTCAAGTCCCTATAATTGACATAAATCCTGACCTTTCCATCTTTCTTAGGTACTGGAACAATATTGGCTAGCCATGTTGGATACTTTGTGACTTCAACCACATTGACTTGGATCTGCTTAGTGACTTTTTCTATGATTTTTAGACTCAGATCTGGATTGAATTTCTGCAACTTTTGCTTCACAGGATTAAACCCCAGATCAATCGGCAACTTCTGTGATATGATATCTGTATTCAATCTGGAAATGTCATCATAGGACCAAGCAAATATATCAATGTATTCTTTAAGAAACCCAACGAGTTCTCTTTTTTGTGCTTCTGTAAGATGAACACTGATTCTGGTTTCTTTCACTTTGTTGTCATTACCTAGATTAACAACCTCGGTCTTCTCTAGGTTGGACTTTTCTGGATCCTCAAAATCTTTCAGTTCTTCTGTTAATCATTCTGGGTGCATTATTTATTCATCAAAGTTCTCCTATTCATCATTATTTGCTTCGATTTGTTCATTTAGCTCTTGATATGACATGATACTAGTAGGTTTTAAATTATTATTAATGAAATCATAAATAAAATAAGTTAGATTATAATAATCAAATAATGTAGTGGAATCAGTAAACATGTCTTTGCAATAAGGAAGACTTTTATTGAAATTTAAAACATTACAAACACTGGCTATAATCCACAACAGTGCGGGTCTGAGCCTTTTGTAAAACATAAAAAAACAAAAATGAGGTAAATAAAACATAAAGGTTGGGTATCGAACCTCATTTGGACTACCACCGATTTTGTAAAAGTTAAATTTCATCCTTTCATTTACCACATCAACCGGGGTGTCATGATTAGAGTGGAAGTCCAATTTGACAGCTTCTCTTATGGTTCATCTTCCTTGATCTTGGTTTTCTCAGGGAAATCCTCCATAATGGCATCACACTCTTCGAACAAGTTCCTTATTCCATCATCGAGACCATTGATTGTAGGCTTTACAGATACAGGAAATGACTAGTAGAGTGGAGGCATCCTCTTTGTTGATTCTAGGTCCTCTCTCTTCATCTTCCTTTCACTTTCTTTACTTGGTACATAGCCTATCCCATACTTGAACACCTTCTCTGGGATTGCGACAGGATTAACAATCCCATCCAAAGTCTTTCCTAAGTTGTACCCAGGCTCAAAACTGCTTCTCAGCATAACAGTAGCCAACATCTTGTAAATTGAAGTCATTGGATTGTAAGGAGTTGGGTCATCCTCAACTGCATTCATGATCTCCACTGTATAAAAGTCAATTCCTTTCGGGAATTTTTCAATCACAGGAACATAACCATTAGGGTGATTCATATGGCTCTTTTCACCATAGATGACCGCTTTATTATTTTCCCACACAAATTTCACCGATTGGTGTAATGTTGAAGAAATGACCCCCCCTGCAAGAATCCAAGGCATTCCTAAGATCAGATTATAACTTGTGGAATGTCCATTACTTGAAACTCAACTAAGAACTCTACAGGCCCCATCTATAGATGCAACTTAACTTCCCCAATAGTGTTTCTCTGACCCCCATCAAAAGCTCTTATATTTATCGCGTTTTGACGTATTTTCCCTATATCATGGTTCAACTAAGTCTAAATAGATAATGGACAGATATTCAGACCTAGTCCATCATCAATTAATACCCTGTTAATGATCTTATCTTGACATTTGGCAGTGATATGCAATGCCTTATTATGTATCATTCCTTCAAAAGGTAACTCATCTCCACCAAAGCTAATGCGATGGGCTCCCACCACTCTACTGATCATGACCACCAAATTTTTAGTACTGGTGCCCACGGGCACATGAACTTCTTTGAGAACTTTGAGTAGAGATTGTCTATGATATTAAGAACTCATAAGCAGTGCCCAAATAGAAATCTGAGAAGGTGTCTTCTCCAAATGTTTCACAATAGAGTACTCTTTTAGATGTATTCTTCTCCAAAATTCTTTGACTTACCTTTCAGTGACTGGCCATTTTTAGCACTCTTCTTGTATGCATCATTGGCAAGCTCCTCTAGAGTGTAGCACTCTTTGATCTAGTTATTCCTTGCGCGGTGGCGGCTTCTACCACAAATTCTTCCCTTGTGGGAACTAAGGCGAAGGCTTGATGAGGTTAGATAAATGCAACGAACTTGGGCTTCTCGTCAACACTTAAGGTAGCCACTACCTTTTCTATATCTTTCACCTTATCCATATCATCCGAGCTAGCTTAGAATACAGACTTACTCAGCATCCAGTCATTATCTATTTCTATCATACTGATGGTTTCCCCTTCATGGTTTGGGAATGGGTTGGTGGTAATATTCGGCATCGCCATTTGAAGTGAGATCATATTTTGGTCAATCAAATCTTGAATCTTATGCTTTAAATTAATGTAGTCCTCAGTTGTATGTCCAACACCTCCTGAATGATATACACAATACTGATCGGCATGGAAAAAATCGAAAATTGGTATTGGCGGGTTTCAGTGGGATAGGTTGGATGAGCCTTGCTTTCTTTAGCCTTTCAAACAACTGAGTTTTGTTTTCAGCCAAAGAATTGAAATTTCTAGTGACTTTATTTTTGTTATTTGGATGAGAAAGATTTTGGTAAGAAGGGGGAGGGACTTGATGGTAATTTTGGTTAATTGAGGCTTTTTAGTAGGCTTGGAAATTTTGAAGTGGAGCTTGGTAAGTGGGTTGATAATTTGGCAATGGAGCTGGGTAATTTGATTGATTGTAAAGAAATTTAGTTATGGAACTCGGGGCTAGGTTGGGTATAGAACACAGGTTGGGGATTTTATAGAGCTGAGGGGTAAATAGACGGTGATGGCCTTTTCCCAGGATTAGAACTAAAATATTTCTTTGACTTCAGGTTTGGACTAAAGGATACGAAATACACATATTCTCTCTCTTTCTTTGGGAATCCTGAAGATCTAAGTTGTGTAAAGGTCTTGTTGATTTTTCCCATCCTAAGTCCTTCTTCAGCTGTTTCACCAACTTTAACCAAGTCAGCAAAGGTAGCACGAACTGTCGATATCATCTTGTCATAAAACTCTCCCTCTTGAGCTCGGGTAAACACAACGACTATTTCTCCTTCTGTCATAGAAGGTCGTACTTTTGCTGCCTCTTTTCGGCAACGATAGGCATATTCATGAAAGAATTCATTAGAATTTTTCTTGATGTGGTTCAAAGAATATCGATCAGAAACCTTCTCTATGTTGTAGGAAAATCTATCAACAAAATCTCTGGCTAAAGCGCTCCAATCAAGCTACTTCTTTAGTTCATGTAAAGTAAACCATTCTAATATCTTTCCACTAAGCTTCGACTGAAGAGCCTCATCAGTAATGCCTCATTTCTACCGACGCGTACCATTTGGTCACAATATCCTCTTAAGTGGGCCATAGAGTTCCCAGTACCATTGAATGTATCAAACTTAGGGACTTTAAATCCTTCGGGTAGGTTCAAGTCAGGGTAAATGCAAAGGTCATCATAACTGAACCCTGTTGTATTGGGCGAACCACGTGTTTTCTTCATTCTGGCGATCTTTTCCTTTATCAGTAGTTACCTAGCATGTTTGTCCTCAAGCACCTTACACTCTTTATCTATCTCCTCATAGTGGTTAATTTATGAATTTTAGGGGAATGTATGGTAAGAGGTAGGTATTACAGTAGCATAGATAGTGGTGGGGTACATATTTTGGGTCATCGGAGGGTTTTGAGAGGTGTGAGCAGAGTTTTGGTATGTGGGGACTGGATTTTGGGGAACATTGGCATTGAAATTGAAAGTGGGGAGAGTATTTTTGGAAGTGAAGTCATTTGTGGAGGTATTTTGGTAGTTTGGAGTGAAGCTTTGAGGGTGGTAAGCATTTGGATTGTTTTCTCGGTTGGTATTATAAGTATGAGGGATATGAGTCTGGCACGACTGATTAATAGGATTAGTGGGAGGTCTAGGCATAGAAGCAGAGGGTATGTCATTTGGTTGGTTTCTATTGTTAGGAGAGCTAAAAGGAGGGAATCAGAGTGGAAGTGCATGGGTATCCAAGACTGGCAAATTAGCGTTGATGGCCAGATTAGCCATATCTTTTGCTCGTTGTACTTCTTCTTGAAGCTCCTCCATTCTCCTAGTTAGTTTAGCAATCATCTCTCCTTGTGCCATTATCACACCATCCCTAACAACAATTTCAGTCAAAACATTATTATCACTAGTTCCAGTCATTCTTTCCTCTTCAGCCAAGCGATGGTCAAGGAAGGAATTTTTATTTGCCTTAGATCTAGTGAAATATTGATGTTCAGCCAGTTTTGTCAACACAGATCAATTTCTACTTACTTGATACCTGAAAAAAAACTCCAGAGGCAAACATGTTTGATCTAGTTAGTGATAAATAACGCAAGATATCTGACATAAATAAGACACATAAAGTTGCTTTCATCGTAGGTAAATTGATCCACGGGCAGGTATTGACTCGAAAGAAATTAACAGGCAGGACTTTGTCCGTTGATTTTTAGATAAATGAGTCTTGGCAAGATTTTTCCCAAGTCTTCTGATTTTGGACTAATATGACTTTCTTTGACAAAATGAGACATAGCAATTTTAAAGGATGAAGGTCGGGTCGAAAGGTTGCATATGTATCTCACAAAGGAGAAATTAGGCCATACATAGTTCAAATAGAAAGGATAAAACTTTATTTCATTGAAATTTCATTAGAGTTTATTACATCAAGAAAACACGAAAGGAAAACAACAATAGAGAAGACAAACTAATGACTAGGCCCTAGATAGATGCGGGCAATCCCACTTCATTCTGCTTCTTCCACATCTTAATCTTTTATGGATGGTATGGCAAAAATTCCAGCTCAACCTTCCTGTATCCACCAGGCTCTATAAATCTATCTTAAAAGCATAGAAAGTCTCCAAGTTGTGTCCTCCGATCCCTCTATGATAATGAAAAATCTCTATGAATTTCATCCAAGCCTTAAACATCATATTAGGCTTCCTCTCCATCGGTTCTAAAATTTTGGCATGGATGAGATTTGAGTAGATTTCATGGTAGGTATCTTCGAACCTCGTGAAGTCATATTTGTAAATTTGTACATCGTTGGTGATGGGAATTTTGAGCTCAACTCGATCGCAACAGAGAATAGTTTGCGGTCCCTACAAATTATTTATTTGCTCATAGCAGGTCATATTGCAAATTTTGGCCTTCAAAGTAGGACACTCATCAGTGGTATGGCCACATTGATTCGGATGATAATGACATCTTTTATGAGCATCTTCGGGAAATCAGCTAAGTCCTTCTGTTTGATCAGGGTGGAGGACTCTCATATCTCTTAGGATCTGATAGACTGTCGAGCATGTCATGATCTGGGGGCACTGAGAGTGTCCTTTGAGGTAAGCTTTGAGGGTGATCTTTTCACATCCCGCCTTGATCCTAGTTGGCCAGACGGCATCCTCTTTAATCTTGGCCCAGCTGTCCTCTCTCAAGTTTAAAGGCGGATCTTGCACAAACTTCTTCTTTTCTTGTGCGATCAACTGCTTGACTTTAGCAATTTCCTTGTCGGCCTGGTTGACCCTCCTAATCAGTCACTTGACCTCTTCTTTTTTCATTTTTTCCACTTGGGCTAACTCCACTATTCGTCTTTTCAGTTGTGTGGTCTTTGAATCCATGACAAATTTTCTTGAAAGAATAGGAATATGTTTAAAAAGAAAGTTAAAGAAAATGGTTGAGGACTTTCTGAGAAACTTGGGGACTTGGATTGTTTTGGACGGACTTTCGATAGTAGGCGTATATTTTTAGGCTAAAGGGTTTTCTAAGGATTTGAGGAGTAGATCAATTTACCTTTGATTTAACAACACATATAGTGCATCACATGAGATAATTACATCACACAACAAATAAATAGCGTGTCCTAATTAGGTTACCCTTTTGAGCCAAGGGTTGGCCTAGCGTCAAGTAATTGAGATTATGATAAATTGATCCAAGCCATTAATTTGAGACATACTTCGAGTTCGAAAATAAAAGTGCCAAGTTTCATTGAAATATTAATTGAGTACAATAATAAGAAATAAGATGAAAAGGGACAATCCTAAAACTTAGCCTAGACCCTATTTCTGATCATACTGGTGGGGAACGTGAAGATGATGCCCCAATATTGCTGGGCTCCACTCCCGCATTTTTCAAATACTGCATTATGTTGGACATTTGAGCCCACATTTCAAGCGTGACCACTGAGGTTCCAAGGCAAAAATGCCTTATCCAAATAGTCATACCAACATTCTCAAAACCTTGTTCCCCTTCTGGACTGGGTTTTATGTCGCCATGGTATTCTCAAACCCATACCTGGTATTCTGGCATACACTCTATTGGTATGTGTCTCACATGCAGAATTTGACTGGCCCTAGGAACTCTGAAGTCTAGTCCAAAAAGGACTTTTGAAACTCGCATATTTGCTTGGAGGGATGATCTATGTCTGACCAAACTGTCGGAGTACACGCACCAGGGCATATAGTTATAGACCCCTTAACCCGATAAGCTAAATATAATAAAGCCCTTTGCACCATATGTAAGTCGTGGAACATGAAAGTAGTGGGTATCTCTACTGGACTTGGTCACTGGTACGAGAGGCTAAGAATTCAAACCAATCATCGATGCCAACCGGGAAAACGAACCTCTTCATTCTGTCATCATGAGTGTCGATCTTATATGAAGCGATAAACATTATGTTAGTCATATTGTCACGCTTGTAGAAATGCTCTTTTGCCCACATCTACAAAAGGAGATTGCAACCTTCAAAGAATCGCGTTTCACCTTTTTTACACTTTCTTAGTATGCGAAATATTTCCGCCAAGATCTTAGGAACCAAGGTGATTTCTCCTCCATCAACTCTTTTAAAAACTTCTCGAGCCACAGAACATATGCAAGTACTAATCTTTCCATATTTTTGTGGAAATACCAAAGTCCCTAGCAAGGCAACGACAAATACAATCGTACGTCTAACCCGCTAATGGGTAGAAGTAAAATAGAACTCCTTCTTGAATAGCTTATAACTATCTTGACGACCGTACCTCTCATACAAATAATCCAAAGAAACCTAATTATTTTCGAAGCAACGGAGTTCATCGGTGTTCTTTAATCCCAAGTAGCGAAGAAATTTCTTCCCTAACTGACTGTGTGGGATGATCTGACATATCCCTTGATACTTCAAATTATTGAATTAATATATCTCCTCTAATGTGGGGGTGAGTTCAAAGTCTTTGAATGCAAAGACAACTCGATCTGGGTCCCAAAATGGAATCAACGATCTAACCACATGTTTGTCGAGGGAGATCTTGAAGAGTGTAGGGAGGAACCCCAAATTCCTAGTGATCGTTGATTTTTCGGTTGAGTTAAAACTTTCCCACCATATCCTCAACTGTGTGGAACACCTTCGACCATTCTAATCTTGGGCACTTTGGGAACTAAATTCATCCTACAAGTAAATACAATCAAATAAATAAACATTTTCCAAATTTGCGGTACCTCAATTAGGCTTGGATCCGTTTATCATTATCACATGCACATAATATGAGCGGTTTTTGTCATGTCATAAACCCTTTTGACATAAGGGCGTTTCCTAAATGCGCGGAATGACATCTTGGGTCAAACCACCTAAGGCTTATGCATGCATGACCTAAATTCGAGGAAGTTCTATCGTAAGTTCTTCTAAGATTTGGCTTTCTAGACACAAGGTTCCTGAATGGACAACTCGAGTGAGAAGGCTACACAGTCACACAAAAAAAATCCGAACACACCGCGCATGCGCCAACCCTCCTAAAATTTGGAATTCAAAAGAAATTTGCGGGTGCGCGAAACACACCTCATATGTACGTGTGATTGTGACAGTTTATATGAAATTTAAAATAAACACATAATAATTAGCCACAACAAGTTAGAAAAATTACTTTGGGTTAGAACCAGAGATTCTGGGTTCGTTCCCCAGTAGAGTCGTCATTTCTATTTTATCCTGTACGAATTTTTATTTTAAAGAAAATAGTTTTGACCTTTTTAAAACTATTTCAAAAATACAAAGAAATTCTGAAATAATTATTTTAAGAATTCACAGAGTCGCCACTTGATTTTTTATAGAATAAATATCAAGAAAACTTAAAGAAATTTTAAAGATTTAAAAACAGAAATAAATCTTTGAAATTAGAGAAACTGAGTAAGGGTTCAATTAACACCCTAAAAAGGTTTTTACGACACTTAGGAGCGTCCGTTTTAAAATAGTTTACCAAAAAATTATTTTTTGACTAACTTAAAAAGGGTGACTAACATTACGAAATGATTGCTTTGATAAAATCATTTGTTTATATACTTAAATTGTCATTTATTTATTCAAACAAAAGATAGTCTACTTGAAAAAAGTTACGACAAATTTCACTTAGTCCAGTATTAATTTATAGAAAAATAAAATGAAACAAATAAAAAAAATAAAGAACAAAATTAGGAAATACTCCACTTCATTCATGATTAATTTTTGAAAAAAATTATGAAATATTCTACTTAAAAAATATTTTTTATTTAATTCATTATTGGTTGCGAAAAGTTAGGATTTGAAAAAAATCAAGGAATGCTCTAATTGAGAAATATTCTACTTAATTCATAATTATTTCTAAAAAAGTTATGAAATATTATTTTCACAGGAATTAAGGAAAACATATTTAAACTAGGTGGCACACTTGCATTTAAGAAAAGAATAAACTTGTTTTTTATGGGAAAGAGAATTATATAATTACTTATTATTATTATCATAATAGAAATGGTCATTTTATTATAAATAACCCCTTTGAAAAATATCAAAAAAGTATCGTGTTAAAAAACATTTTATCAATTAGAATTTACGAGAAAAGAATTAATTTTTTTTTAGTTTGAAAAAATTACTTTTTAACCCAAGTGGACCATTAATCATATGAATAAGAAAAAATGTCTTTTTTTTACTAAACTAATCATCGTATTTTCTTTTTATGAATTACGTGAAAAATTATGAAATAAACAAGGGATTCGAAATAAATGAAATGACAACACGTGGGAAATCACTAGGCTAATTAAGTAAAATTAGTGCTAATACAAATAGACAATTATACAAGTGACAATTCAAATAGAATAAAAGATTTAAGGTTAGAGTTGGGCCACATTTGGCCTATCACTGAGCTGCCAAGTTTGGGCTTCCCATTTTATAGACTTCGATCATTTTATAGTCAACCCCTATTCTCCACGCTTTGTATGTCTGGTGACCGCATATTAGTCATACTAGCTCCCCTATGTAGCATTTAGCCACACATCTCCATCAACATGACCTACCCACTTTTGGGCCTTGAAGTATGACTCAATAATATTGGGCCATCTTGGCCTATGAGGATACACAAGTGATGAAATTGAGGGCCCAATTGGACCCAGAATTTACATGTGTTAAGCGAAAATAAAATAAAATTAGCACACACTCAACTCAATTATCTAGAAAACAAAAAGCAAATTAACTATCACTACGGATAAATTCTCTTGAATAAGAATACCGGTGGCTCAATTGATATGCCCTATCAACATTTTGTTAGACATGCAACCCAGATTCAAATTAATCACCACGTAGCCAATTAACAAAACATCGACCCATGCGTTATAACGAAAACAATGCTTTAAGAGAAGAGGGGTGGGAAGGATAAGAAATTGAAATATTTCTCCCGATGCAGCAAAAATGATGCCAAAACTTTAATCATTCGAGTCACATATCAGATTAAATTTTAGACTATCCTACACGTGATTTCAAGAAAGAGAAAAAAAACGTGTACAACTATGAGGAAAGAGCAAAATAGGGTCATTAGTAAGTAAGAAGAGAACTCAAGTCTACAAACAAGATCAGTAGAGAAAACAAGGTGAGGCAGATTTCAGCAGAACTTTCACAATTTAAACAAAATTCCCATAATAGTCTTTAACTTACACTCAACCATATTTTAGAGTAAATTAATGACAACCAAGACAAGAAAGATTTATTTTTATCACAAATAATAATTCAGTTTATCGATCAAGCATTATTTCCACCTTTTCAACAAAAATGAAGGGACCAAAAACATGTTTAAAAGAAAGAGGGATCAACAGGGATTGCACATCCCTGCATCCATTTCATTTAGTCACATAATAATTTCAAAGAAAACAATACCAACAACTAAAACACGAGGATGATACATACATGAAACAAGTTGAATTAGTACTCCTAAAACAATCTTTTTTTTAACCAAATATCATGTTGATTATCAACAGGATGTATGAAAACACAAAGCTAGAAGCAAGAGATGTGAGAAACCATGTGCTAAACGACTAAGTCAAGAACATTGACTCAATATACCCATCGCAAATCGTGAAAATCCTACGGCCTTCAAAGCCTTCTACTGCATATAATCACAGCAGCCTCACCTAATGTGAGCTTTCAACAACAACAACTACCTCAATAACAACAGCCTTCCACCATCAATAACGAGATTACGCGTTATAACAATTAAAGAACAAAATAGAAAGTGCGAGAGAGTGAATCGCTCACCTATTTTCGGGCAGCGAACGAAACAAACGAGCTTATCAAGTTGCGACTTCCACCACTGAAACCCAATTTGCTCCACCGAAAACAAATACATCGGATTTTCGAATTGTGTTCCCTGAGGATTTTGGTTCAGTGAGGTTAAAAGCAAGTGCCTTCAGAACCCCCAATTTTTCCCCAAGAATACTCTCATTGCCTTCCTCTTCTCAATCCCTAGGGGAAAATATTGATTTTTCATCATTAAAACTAGAGAAACATATCCCGAAATTCGGATTTGAATTGACATCTTCTGATTTGGATTGGATTTTAGGTTTTGTAACACACAATCTTGAGAAAGAAATTCAAAAAGGATGGCTCTAGGTCTGCAAAATGCAGAGATAAGATGGAGAGAGATATTTTTTGTAATTTAAAGGTCATTGTCGTTGGGTTGAATGAAACTATTCGCGGGTGGGGTCGGGTTGGAAATTTGGTCGCAGCTGCCATTGATATTGCGACTGTTGTTGTTACTTTATTGATGTCGGGTCGCCGACGCCGGATTTGAGATCGCTGGTGTATTGGTGGTTTGCTAAAGTTGGTGTTTTTTGGGATAGAAAGAAGCCAGGAAGAGAGAATAGAGGTGAGGCATGTGTGTGTGTGTGTATGGTGTATGTACGTACAGGTGTATATTGAGGCTGGTTTGGGAAACTTAATGGATTCTGGCCGGATCGGTTTTTGGGCTGCTGGTGGATAGATTTGACGTGGGCTGGGTATTTAGGATATTTTTGGGCTGCTGATTTGGTTTTAATTGTTGTTGGGCTGGTCTTGTGTTATTTAGGAACATGGGTCAAATCTTGGGTAGATTAGGAATTGGGGGTTTAGGTATTTAGGTTGTTTAGGTCATTTATTAAATAGCAAAAAATGAGAGTTTAGACAATTATATTTAAATTTTATCCTATTAAAATTCAATTGACCAATTGCATGGCAATTATGGTCAATTTGATTTTCAATTAAGTTTTAATTCAATAAATCGACGAAATTGAAATAATATTTAAACAAATTAACAACCAATTCAATCCCGAGCTTCTTGATTCAACAAAATCAAATAAATATTTTTTAAAATAAATTATTTTAAGAATGAATTATTTTTTAAATCAAGGTTTTATCCATTTGAATCCATATTTTAGATAACCCTTGATTAAAATTTATTTTTTCGTAAAATTATATGATCTCGTATATGCAACTACAAAAATATATAATAGTTAATTGAAATGACTAAAATTACCTAGACAAATACTTTGGAAAATTTTTATTTGGATAAAATAAATGTTGAATGTTGTCATTTTATTAAAAATCGAGGAAACTCAAAATTGAACTCAGTGGGGGACAAAAATTAGGTGTCTACAATAGGGAATTACAGAGAGCAGGTCCATATGTCGATGGTTGGCCTTGGAAGATGATTTTGATGTTCATACTGCCTTTAAGGTAGCATGCTAAACTTAGATTCTAGGCAAACAAGCTGCGTTGACTCAAGACAACCTTATGAAAAGAGGTTTCCATATAATGTTCTAGGTGTTCTCTATGTTAATGAGAGTTGGAGACAATAAACCATCTCTTTCTATAATGTAAAGAGACTGCTAAGTTATGGCAGGTTTTCATTAATATAAGAGGCATAAGCTGGACAATGCCAAGGAGTATCAAATAAGCACTAGCTTACTGGAATAGAGATGGAAATCAGGATACAGGGAGAGATGAAAAATTATCTCAGCCTGCCTGCATTTGGTGGACTATATGAATAGAGAGGAACCAGAGATGCTTTGAAAATAAGAGTTGCACTATGCAGAAACTGAAACTGAATTGTCTGGTCCTTTTTCTTGGTCTAAACATGAATATCCTAAAGATGAAAAAGATATTTCCTACCATTTTAGATTACTTATGAGATCCTTTAGAAGGATCTTCTGTAATTTTGGTTGTAAGTTTTACTGAAATGCTTCTTGTGTATTCCTTTGTTTATAATACAAATTACTTTTTTCAAAAAAAAAATAAATATAGGTGAGTTGAATGTATTACCTGTATTAACAATGGGAGTACGGTTCTTTGATTCATCCGGTGATTGAGTTTCTTGAATAATTCCCCCAGTAAGTGTAAAGTCACCTCCTCCCGGTGCTATTAATTTGCAAAATTCTGCTCAAACACAATACGTAATTATAGTACATTTATAATAGAGCCAATAACAGAGCCATACAGTGCCTTAAATGAGATAAGAATTATTATGTGTAAATTAATCAATTAATCAGCTAGATCTCAACCCCAAACGAGTAAGGTCAGTTTCAGGAATCATGTGTACCCTTTCTGCTTTATTATTGAGTCCAGGATCAAGTATTAAAAACATATCTAGGAGCAATAACAGTAGGAGAAAAGCTATATGATCAATACTTAGAACTAGTTGCCAATAAGAAATGAGCATTAATGATTTACAACAACAATTATGCATAAGTGTTATTACTTTAACAGTCGTTTGGTTGTAGGTCAGCAAGGACTTATTATTAAAACTTGCATAAGTGCTTACTGGACTTTTAGATAGAAGATCGAAAATAGATGAGTGGAGAAGAACGATTCAAAACCCTAACATACACATGAGTCGTAAAAGTCTTGAACATGATGAAAGAATTCATGATGTCCTGGCTTTAAGTTATTATGATTTAGCATATCATCTTAAGCCGAGTTTTTTGTACTTGGGCAACTTTCCAGAGGATCAAAAGATTTCAGCACAAAGGTTATATCAGCTATGGGCAGCTGAAGGTATTATCTTATAGGAAAGTAACCAAGAAGAAGAGACAATAATGATGGAGATAGGGGAATGTAATCTGCACGGGTTAGCTCAAAGGTACATGGTTCAGGTGCAAGTAGAGGAAATAACTGGAAGGATTAAATCTTGTCGACCTTATGATCTCATGAGAGATACATGTTTGTCAAAAGCAAAGGAGGAAAACTTTCTCAAGATAGTTTCTTCTCAGCATTTGCATCAATCGATGTGCTACCCGTCTTCAACTAAAGCAACATCAACACACACAGTACGCAGACTATCTATTATCACAGACAACAATAATGTTCAGAACTATTTATCTACTGATGATAAGTCATTTCAGCATGTTAGATCAGCTCTGTTCTTTCCAAGAATGATAGGATGCGAAGACACAACATATCTCCTACCTATATTCCTGTAAACACTAGAGTTGAGGGTGAATTTCTTTTTGTACATTACTTTACGAAGTACTATACAGGAGCTGCAAAACTTGCGGAACTTATATTTGCCTCTTCAGTATATCAGAGCACATATAAGTTGGAGTTGAGTCCTTTAAGCAACTTGGAAATGCTGAAGAACTTCGATACGCTAGTTTCTCCTTTTAGAGATCTCTTCAAGTTAGAAAAACTACAAAAATCAAGAGCCGTTCTCTCACTGGAGTTTGACGAGATGGAAGAGATCATCACACACCTCAAGCACATAACGGGGAGACTTAGGGAAACATCCTTCTGTATTTACTACAATTTTCATTCGAAAAAGAGATAATCCTTCTAAAACAACTATTGGATTGTGACCATATCCATAAGTTAGATGTAATTAGACATATCAGTGAGCTACCAGAATACCACTTCTTTTTAATAAGCCTCACCAAGTTAACTTTGAGAAATTAAGGGTGGACTTGAAGAAGACCCTATGCGTATGCTACAGAAGTTGCCTAAACTATTTACCTTATCATTACATAGAAACGCGTACACTGGCAAGGTAATGTATTGTTCTCCATTAGGGTTTCCCCTCCTTAAAACTCTTAAACTCTGGGGGCTGCCAAATTTAGAAACTTAGAGGGTCGAGACAAGAGCCATGCCTAATCTAGTTCATCTAGAAATTGAAGATTTCAAGAAGTTAGAGAAGGTTCCCAATGGAGTAAGATACCTAACTAAAATATAGGAGAAAAAATCATAGACATGTCAGACACCTTCCAAAACAGGCTTCAAGAGGTTCAAGGCGAAAACTTCAAAGTTCAGTTCAAGAAATTTTTAGACACCACGAAGTTTCCGAAGATTAAATCTCGAATAATAGTTTTAGATACTCTATCATAATAAGTTATGAATTATCCGTACTCCATTTCACTTAAGTGCTTAGTCGTGTATTCTAAGAAGTGAATATACATTTATGTTGAGCTTAATCTAATCTAGTATGCATAGTCATTTCAATAAATAATCTAAACTCTTAGTTAGATGATTATTTATAACATTCTCGTCATTAAAAGAGAGGAAAATAAGTGATCAAATAAGGATAATACAAAATACACTATTTATGGATTTTGCCTTAAGAACATTTCTTTTATTGTACCCAAACACTACAATATTACTTAGAAGCTATTTTTGCTTTGCAACACCTAAAATAAGTCCATCCAAACAGGCTCAAAAGTCAAGTAAGGTTAGGGCATCTGAAAATGCTCAAGGATTCCTACCCCCCCTTGATAACGCTCAATCTACAGCTCTCGTAGGAGTGTAAAGCGGTCGTTAGCAAATATAGAACCCAACTGGGTTGGGTATCGATCCCACAGGGAATAGCTTGGTCAACAAGTAAGTAAAGATTGCTAGACTTTTAGTGCAAGTCTCGTAAAAAAAGGGGGGAGTCTTGTCGTGCAAGTAATGTAACCAAAATAAGATCTAAAAACGGCAATAGCAAAGTAAAAAGAGAAAGAATATTTTGGTGAGATGTAAACAATGAGAATTGAGGCGTTGGGGTTATGTCCACCTTCTGAGGTATACGTCTCTATTGGTTATGAGTGTGTAGAATTCTGACATGCAATTGCTTATAGAGGATTGTAGTCGATGGTAAATCCAAGCGTCTCTCGACCTAAACAAGGACTATTTCACTTTAACTCTCTCGAGCTTAAAGCGTGTCTAACGGTACGAATTCTCCAAGAGGTTAGTCCAGTTACGGCACTAGCTTTTTAATAGGAAAGGGTGTCCTACTACCTTGACATTATCTCTTTTCCAGACAAATAACTTTTCTCTCGAACAAGTTAAATGTTAGACTGGCGTATTCTTGCGTTTGCAACCGCAAAGAATGTAGATTAAGATGAAGAGAATAATGATATAAGCAATATACGTGCCTCGAACTCACAAACTCACAGCAATAGATAGTAACTCATTCGGCTTCCATAACCCCAACAGAGAAGTTTAGTTACCCATGAATGCGAAGAAAACCACAATTGACATTGTTATTATACCACAATAATGATCAATTTCGTGTAGCACAAGAGTGGTAGGCGTTAGGTGTGATTTCTTGCAAAGTAACGTTTCTCTTGTTGCGGAATTTAAGAATAGAAGAATAGACGAAAATAGAATTGATGGAAAGATTAGAAGAATTGTAGAGTAATAGAATTGAATTGTAAGACGAGAAGTAAAGAAGATGTTAGAAGATGTGAGGGATGGAAGGAAGTATTGTGTTCTCCCTCCTTCCTCCTTCCTTGTTCTAAATCTCTAGCATGATAGGGTATTTATAATACCCATATCCTACTCCTACTAAGCTAATGAAATAAATAACCAAATCCTACTAGACTAATGAAATCCTTAACCCAAATGTACTAGGTTAAGGTAACATTATCATAATCCACATAAAATAATGAAATACATAACCTAATTGTACTAGGTTAATGTATCATTGTCAAAATCCAGCTTTGTGTCTGTAAGTCCCCAAAGTCTTCAGAATTGTTGTTTTAGCCCGGGACAGATTTTCCATGCAGCAGTTTTAGTCCTTTAGGCGTCCAAACTCCCTTTCCTTCCTTCGTGAGCTTTCTTTAGCGTCAAGTAAGCCATAAAATGCTGAATTATGCATCATTTATACCTGAAACTTTACTAATCATGTTTGTTAGCTCACTTACAGGAAAAAGGACTAAAAGTGCATGAAATATATAATTTGTTCTCAAAACTAGGCTAAAATATGGGCAAAATATATTGATATAGGCGCGTAAATTCGCCTATCATCAACACCCCACACTTAGTGCTTTGTTCGTCCTCGAACAACATATCATGTCCTTCTAAGCATCAACTTAAGATTTTTACAGAAACAACACAAAACATTCTTCAAGACAAGCACAACGATTATCAACCAAGAGTAGCTTTCCGATTATAAGTAGAAACAATTTAACCTCAAGTATAGACTCGTGATGGTGATCAACTCGCATGCAAACGTTAAGGTACAAGGAATCATATATAACTACCCAAAACTCATCAACCATGTGTGTCTCACCATATAGTACCCATAATCACTCACAAATATAGCATATTTTTCAAACATGGGTATCAAAATGTCCTTGCTCTCACTCTCACAAAGAATTCATATGTAGCGACTGATGACCATAGGCTTGCCCTTAATGTAATACTCTACTAAATGTTGGAATGTTAAGATTAGGATCAAGTAGGTCTTTTGATGGTTGTAATGTAGGCTAAGGGACGGGTAGGACTATTTTGGCCAGGAATAGTGACTAAGTTCCTAAGCGCTTTAATACATCACTTTGTATCATTGACACTTTTTTCTTTCAACCTTTCTTCTTTGTTTTTTCTACCACCCTTGTTCTCCTCTTTTTTCAATTTTAAGCACAACTCACTTTTCAGCTTTCTTTTCCTTTTTCTTTTCACAACATACCTCTTATGATAGCATTTTTTTTTCTTTTTCATAACACATTCAAGAACCATTCCAATTTATAGCATTATACTCACCCAATTTCCTTTTATGTTGTCACATGACTTTTTCACTTTAAAGCACTTAGGGATTTTGGGATCAAATTACGGTCTTGAAAGAAATGGATTAGGCTTACATACAAGGTTGTCAAAGAAATAGGCTAAAGGCTCAAAAGGGTTAACTAGGATGATGTCCATGGGTAGGTAAAACTGAAGGTAAACATGTATAGGTTGCCAAAGAAATGCCTAAATCATATCCTAAACTTACACTCCTTATTTTCGCTTTGCATACATACCAGGCAAGTTCTAGCATCAGCCACACACATAGACTATACTATTATCTCACACACACAAGGCACATGGTCGACTTTATTGGAGGTAATATAGACTCTTGACCCAACAAGTGAAGGAATTGAACCACACAATATCACATAATGAGTCACAACTAGAGCCTAAACGTCTCAATAGTCACAATTGTAGCACATACTCTTGTTATAATCTCATGCTGCCTATCAAAATAATTTCATGCGAAGCTAGAAAAAATTTTCTACTAAAAAAAACGAAACAAAAACAAAGCAAGCAAACATAGATGCGATAGAGGAGTATAGCATACGATACCGCCACCCCACACTTAGTCGAGACACTGTCCTCAGTGGAAAATAAATACGAGGAACCTGGTTGGTTGGACTTATCCTCTATGTCTGGGGTCATACCCCTTGCATTGGAATCATCATCAGAGTCGTCATCCTCAGAAGTTCCTCATAAGTATCCCACTTAATTCCAAGCGTGAGTCGAGGTATTTGCAGCGAGGAGGGTTCTCCTTGGTCCTTGCGACTTCTCTTTTTGCCTTTTTGGGAGGTGGTAGCCTTCTCCTTGCCTTGTCTCGCTTTAGGTGCCATTGTACCTGAGACTAGAAATAGTGTTAGTGGTAGCACAATATCAATAGATACAATCTATGCACAAGCAGTAGGGGTACCACCCCACACTTAGTTTTGTTGACATAAATCAGTGAAGTGAAAGTGGTCGATTACTCAAATTTCGTCGACATACGTTTTAGGAGTTGTATTCCGGCAAGAAAATCAGTGATGTATCACTACTTGCAGCCATTGCATTACTTTCATGTTAGATATAACAACACTACTACATAGGGGTTACCACATAATATAGTTACTTTCAACAATCACAACCTCCTATGTCGGCAGGCACTATAAGTCTTATCCCGATGAACGGGATAGCCTAACATGTAAGTATCCAAGTAGCAATTTTAAACAATGTTCAAGACTATAGCAATTCTGCAAATAGTATGACAATGCTATTAAAACCAAATTCAAGTCGGAAACAAGTCAAGATGATTCTAACGTATACGTTCACTCACATGATTTTGCATTAACATTCCAAACACATGAACTTCACCAACAATCTTTCAATATGTAGCAATTTATAATAGACATAGCAACGTAGTACTTATGAGAAATAAATGAAGAATAAGAGAGTACTTACTTGCTTGAAGCTTTTGGAGGTGGTTTTGTGAATTGGACGAGCAAAAAAGAAAATTTTGAGAGGATTTGGATGAATATGCGGCACCTTTAGGTCACTTTGCAATGTGTTGTGTTATAAAACTAAGTCCCCTTTATATAGAAAGAGAATGGGTCGGGTTATGACCCATTTACAATCGGTTTTAGAGACAAAAATCCCACATATGCGGCGCATAATGCTTGGCATAGATATGACATATGCGGCGCATTGTCTATGGCATAATGGGACATATGCGCCACATAGTCTATGGCATTTGTAGACATATGCGCCGCATAGTCTATGGCATATGAGATACTGAGACCAAATGCCATATCATAGGCGGCGCATAGTCAAAAGCATACCTAGGAATAGGCGGCGCATAGTGTATAGCACACTAGATTCCGAGACCTTAGGCTATAGGATAGGTTGTGCATCGTTCGTGGCCTAGTTTTACCAAGGCCTAGTCTTCCTCGAAGCCTATTTTGGCGTGAGAAAGGCTCAATCCATAGCCTTATGCATCACCATTCCTAACTTACCAACTTTACCATACAATGCATCCAAATTGTCAAATGAAATCAATCTCCTCATTGACTACTTCTTGCACCTATATTCGCTCAAACAAATGAAAACGATTAGTACGATGGGTTGCCTCCCACCAAGCGCCTTAGTTTTGGTCGTGGCACGACTCTTATTTTTGGATTTTTCATTTATCAAAATCAAAACAAGTACTAGAACGAAATGAAAAATGAAAAACGATAAACGATAAACGATGGGTTGCCTCCCATCTAGCGCTTGATTTATTGTCGCGGCACGACATAGTTACCTCGAGTACTCAGACTTCGTCGGGATAGATAGTGGATCGTTTTCTGAATGGATTCAGACGACAATGAGGCTTACTTGTAGGAGGGATACCAATTATATCATCAATAGTCCAACCCATAGCTCTCATGTATCTCTTCAGAGCAGAGATGAGAGCGTCTACGTGCTGTTTACTTAAATCATCCGCACTTACCGGAAGTATCTTTATACTTTCCAAGAACACATACCTTAGATAATCGGGGAGCTCTTTCGATTCTAGTGTTGGTGTCTCGTCAATGGGAGTCTTCTCTGTTGGTTGATTCTTGGGATCACAATCCGGTTGCTTAGGAGTATAAGACTCTATTTCTGTTAGAGCACCCATACGTTCTTCATAATCTTCATTATCCTCATGCTCAACTTTCAGTGGCGCAGCAGACAATGGCTCAACAGTAACCTATTTCTCTACAGATAATGCTTTCTTATCTTCATAATGACCATCATCTACAGAGAACACATCCATATCTTTTGGCTGCTTCATCGCTTTGCACAAATCAAAATGAATCACTTCGTCATTCATTCGAAATAAAAGCTCATTATCTCTCATGTCAATAAGCACACTTCCTGTTGCAAGGAAAGGACGTCCCAAGATTATGGGAACTTCAGAATCCATCTCGCAATCCAAAATCACAAAGTCTGCAGGAAAAATGAAGGTAGACACCTTCACCAACACATCATTCAAGATACCCACATATCGTTTTACCGACCTATCAGCCATCACGAGCCTCATATTGGTTGGTGTCGGATCGCCTAACCCCAACTTCTTGTAGACGGATAGTGGCATCAAATTGATGCTAGCACCCAGATCGCACAATGCCTTAGAAAAATTCATAGATCCAACCGTGCAAGGAATAGTGAAAGCACCAGGGTCTGCCTTCTTCTGTACTAAGGACCTTGTGGCAATTGCACTGCAATGATGAATATTATCTGCCGGCTCATAGCTTACTGCCCGTTTTTTTGTCAACAGGTCCTTCATGAA
This sequence comes from Capsicum pubescens, assembly GCA_030864215.1. Lineage (NCBI taxonomy): Eukaryota > Viridiplantae > Streptophyta > Magnoliopsida > Solanales > Solanaceae > Capsicum > Capsicum pubescens. The sequence goes on along the minus strand of CM061546.1, from coordinate 244,562,010 downwards.
TTTAGCGTACCCAGGCATCTTTTCTAGTGCCTCTACCAATGGAACATTAATGGTCAGCTGCTTCAACATAGTCATAAATTTGCTGAACTTAGTGTCATCCGCCACCTTCTTCAATCTTTGGGGAAAAGGTGGTGGTGGGTATGGAAGTGTTCTCTCCATGGCTTTCTTCTCCTCTTTCTTCCGTTTTTCCATTTTTTCAGGCTGCACGTCATTGGGCGTGACATCCTTGACGTCAGGACTGGTTGTTGCGGCATCTTCTCCTTTTGCGTTATCATCCATGTCCGCTACTTCGTCAACCACTTGCTTGCCTTTTGCTGAAGGTTCTAGCACCTTACCGCTTCTGGTAGTGATGGCCATGCATGACCCATCATTCCTTGGGTTTTGCACAGTATCGCTAGGTAGAGTGCCAGCCTTTCTTTGATTGAGTACTGCTGACAGTTGGCTCAATTGCTGCTTTATTTGCTTGATTGAAGTGGAATGAGAATCAACTAGTTGTTTCATGGAGGACAAATCATTAATTACCTCAGTAACTCCCGCGCTTGTTGCTTCCACTCCTTTCAATAATTTAGCCATCATGTCTTCCATACTTCCAGAATTAGATGTGTTGGCGTCACGTCTTCCAGGGGGAACATACACATCACTATTGTCATTCTTGTTCTTCCAACTACCTTGGTCCTTGTTTCCAAATTTCTCATAGTAGTTCCGACCTTGGTTTCCTTGGGCATTGCCTCGGAAATCCCCCTGATTACTCAAGTAGTTGGCTTCTTCCTCCAAATCAGATTCATCTCTTCTATGTGCGACAATGGCTTTAACTTTTTCGGTCTTCCCTGATAATAGATGCTTTGTGAGAAGATCCACTTGTGTTTTCATGTGCGCCATATCTTGATCGCGTTCCTCTTGTCTACGCCTCTGCTCTGTGGTCATGCCAATAGATAAAGTGGAGCTTGCTACCTCAGAATCCCTGGTATGCCAAGCTCTACTTTGTTTCGTCATACGATCTAGCATATTGCTTGCTTGACCAAAGGTGAGATCCATAAATGATCCTCCAGCCACATTATCCACCACTGGTTTAGTTATTGAATTCAAGGCTCTGTATAGTATCTCCATTAGGTGAACATTAGTCATATGATGGTTTGGACACCTCGCTAGCTTTGTCTTGAACCTCTCCCATGTTTCATGAAGAGCTTCAGTGGGAAGCTGACGAAAGTTGCTGATTTCATCTCTCAATTGTGCTCTTTTGGATGGCGGAAAGAATCTTTCTAGGAAAGCGTCTCTCAATTGCCTCCAATTTATAATAGAATCAGGAGTCAGCCCATTCAACCATAGTGTTGCCTCCCCAGACAGAGACAATGGAAATAGACGTAATCGAATTGCATTCTGACCAACACCAGGATTGTCAAAAGACTTGCATGTAGAAATAAAGTTGATGAGATGCATATTCGGATCATCGCCTGCTAGTCCACCAAACAATCCCTTGAGTTGCAATAACTGAATCATGGTGCTTGTGATGTTGAACTTGGCTCCGGGCGCTAATGGTGGTGGAATTATAGCTCCAGTGGCTCCGGCACCATCAAGATCATCATCATCATCGTCGAATGGTATTTCACGTTGTACATCCATTGATGCACTGAACAAAAACCTGCAGTAAACAAAAACAAAAACTAAAAGTAAAAGTACGAGAGTCTTCGACCAAAGGGTCTAGTAATTATTACGAACTTAATTGACACTTGTATTCCCTGGCAACGACGCCAATTTTTGATAACGCTCAATCTACAGCTCTCGTAGGAGTGTAAAGCGGTCGTTAGCAAATATAGAACCCAACTGGGTTGGGTATCGATCCCACAGGGAATAGCTTGGTCAACAAGTAAGTAAAGATTGCTAGACTTTTAGTGCAAGTCTCGTAAAAAAAGGGGGGAGTCTTGTCGTGCAAGTAATGTAACCAAAATAAGATCTAAAAACGGCAATAGCAAAGTAAAAAGAGAAAGAATGTTTTGGTGAGATGTAAACAATGAGAATTGAGGCGTTGGGGTTATGTCCACCTTCTGAGGTATACGTCTCTATTGGCTATGAGTGTGTAGAATTCTGACATGCAATTGCTTATAGAGGATTGTAGTCGATGGTAAATCCAAGCGTCTCTCGACCTAAACAAGGACTATTTCACTTTAACTCTCTCGAGCTTAAAACGTGTCTAACGGTACGAATTCTCCAAGAGGTTAGTCCAGTTACAGCACTAGCTTTTTAATAGGAAAGGGTGTCCTACTACCTTGACATTATCTCTTTTCCAGACAAATAACTTTTCTCTCGAACAAGTTAAATGTTAGACTGGCGTATTCTTGCGTTTGCAACCGCAAAGAATGTAGATTAAGATGAAAAGAATAATGATATAAGCAATATACGTTCCTCGAACTCACAAACTCAAAGCAATAGATAGTAACTCATTCGGCTTCCATAACCCCAAAAGAGAAGTTTAGTTACCCATGAATGCGAAGAAAACCACAATTGACATTGTTATTATACCACAATAATGATCAATTTCGTGTAGCACAAGAGTGGTAGGCGTTAGGTGTGATTTCTTGCAAAGTAACGTTTCTCTTGTTGCGGAATTTAAGAATAGAAGAATAGACGAAAATAGAATTGATGGAAAGATTAGAAGAATTGTAGAGTAATAGAATTGAATTGTAAGACGAGAAGTAAAGAAGATGTTAGAAGATGTGAGGGATGGAAGGAAGTATTGTGTTCTCCCTCCTTCCTCCCTCCTTGTTCTAAATCTCTAGCATGATAAGGTATTTATAATACCCATATCCTACTCCTACTAAGCTAATGAAATAAATAACCAAATCCTACTAGACTAATGAAATCCTTAACCCAAATGTACTAGGTTAAGGTAACATTATCATAATCCACATAAAATAATGAAATACATAACCTAATTGTACTAGGTTAATGTATCATTGTCAAAATTCAGCTTTGTGTCTGTAAGTCCCCAAAGTCTTCAGAATTGCTGTTTTAGCCCGAGACAGATTTTCCATGCAGCAGTTTTGGTCCTTTAGGCGTCCAAACTCCCTTTCCTTCCTTCGTGAGCTTTCTTTAGCGTCAAGTAAGCCATAAAATGCTGAATTATGCATTATTTATACCTGAAACTTTACTAATCATGTTTGTTAGCTCACTTACAGGAAAAAGGACTAAAAGTGCATGAAATATATAATTTGTTCTCAAAACTAGGCTAAAATATGGGCAAAATATATTGATATAGGCGCGTAAATTCGCCTATCATCACCCCTCACCCCATTACCATAAAACTACCAACACAATTGACAGTATGCGCCACACACAAATTAATAAATCATTTAATATATGATTGTTGCATGCAATTATCTATCTAATTCATTCAAAGATAAAGTATGAGGACTAATACATACTTGGTTTTCTTGTTCAGGTTCAGAAATTTCGCTTCACTTTGCAATGAAACTCCTTCGTTTGTTTTCTCATATATATGGTGGTTTTTCTGAAATTCTTTTGGAGCCAAAAATCTAAAAAGAAACAAGCGCCAAAAAGCGGTTTCTTTCTCTATTTCCCTCTTTCTATAATTCCCTTTGGTAGCAGTAAAGGAAGTAGTGTCGTATGCCTCGGATCAACCAAGAAAATTCACAAAGTTGAGTAGTGCTTGACCAATTTTATCGCTTCCCCACCTAATTATAGTTACACACAAATATACAAAATTCTATTCTAACCCTAAAAATACCTAAAAAGGATTCAACATCTATCTATTCAATATCAAATCTTTCAACAATTCATGAAAGCTCGTATGAGTAGTAGCTGCAAAATATGTTGGAAATCTTTAGAAATATTTTGAAAGTTCTTTATTTTGGGTTTAAATGTTTGGAAAGCTTTAGAAGTATATTCAGCCAATTCTAGAAATTATGTTATTCTTTTACTAAAGTGCGTAAATGATTTTTTAAAATTAGAAACGCATATTTATATTAGATTTCAATTTTAAAAATAACTAATTTAATTCTAAACCACCAAACTATATTATTGTAATTTATTTGTTTATAATGTCATGCTCAACTTATTAGAATTCAAAATTTAAATTTAATTTATAAAACTTTATGTAAAAACATATGAAAAGTAAGTTGTTTGGTTGGGAAAGAATTATCTCGGGATAATTAATCTCGGGATAACCCTGGATTAGTTATCCCACCATGTATATGGGATAACTTATTCCATCACTATGGTTTAAATGGTGGGACAAATAATCTCGGCTATAGCTAATACTTCAAACCAAACATGGGAAAAAATAATACTTCATTTTATCCTAAGACTATTTATTTATATACCTCACACTACGACCTTACGGATTAGTAATTTGGTGATGTGAACCAAAAAGTACATATTAGAAAAAAGTAAATACTTTTTTTTTTGGTTTTTCATCTAGTGTCCGATACCCATATTGGTGTCCGACTAATTCGGATTCGCGCTGCGTAGGGCCCCATTCGGGGGGAAACGCACCCTACCAAGGATTTTTCCATATCCAGGGCTTGAACCCGATACCTCTGGTTAAAGAAGGAGCAACCCCATCCGCTACACCACATCCTTAGGTAGTAGAAAAAAGTAAATACTTATTCTTGCATCAAATGGTTACATCGACATAATAAACATATTACAGTTTATTCACAAATTAATTATAATAAAATTATAATTAATTTAGATATATAAACTTTTATTTAACTATAATTAAATATGGTTAGCTATAAATAAATATTTTAAAAAGAGAAATTATGGGTAAACTAAGGAGTCCTTTGGTAGGGTGCATAAGAACTATACGAATATGGTGTATTAATAATGCTTGCTCTATTTATATTTGTATATTATTTAAGCGGTGTTTGGTTTGTTGTAAAAATAACATTAATTGCATAATTTTTTAAAAAATATGTTTACTATTTTGACATTATCACTCATAATCTTTGTTAAAAAAATAATGAATTAAAAAAAAACTCTTAATTTGAATATATTATTTGGGAATTTTTTAATGTTGGATATTCTCAACATTAAATACGATAAACTTTATATGTCATAAAATGGAAATAGAGGGAGTAACATATATAATATAAAAGTTATTTTAAAAGTACTATAAATTATAATAATTAATAATTAAATTTTTAAAAAGACATAGAGAAAATTTACTTAACGCCAAATTACATTTGTGTCACATAAATTAGGACTAAGACATTACTTCTTCCGTTCATATTTACTTGTCCATTATATTAAAAATATATGTGCAGCAATACTGGTTCAATTTGAAATCAATGGATAATTTTTTATTTCTGCTGATTTTATTCTTGATATTAAATATGATTCATTATCTAATAAATTTTTCAAAGTATTAAATTTATTATATTCAAATGATAATATGATAACATTATCTCTAGCATTTATTATTTTTAACCTATGTTAAGTTAATACTGAAAAACTATTGATGGACCGAGGGAGTGACATATATTAGGCCCATGCTAGCACGAGCGATCCGGTATCTAGTCTTATAAATATAAATAGAAATGAGCACACATTTAATATATATTCTTTATACTATCTTCAACATGTGGGACATTTCAATCATTTCAGATAAAATGAAGCATTCTGATTGATCTCAAGGGAATATTACTGTAGCTTCTATATATTTTCTTGAGCGCCTAAACTACAGTGTTCTATTGCTTAGATTTGAATTTTATGTGAAAGAAAAGGATCTAAAAGAGAAATAAAACTAAAATAACAAAAATCCAATGTAACTGATAAAATTTATTTCTAGAGTCGAACAAAGAACACATTTCGGCGGATCTATAATTTTAAAGTAATGGATGCTCAATTCTTTCTAAACCAAATGGCCCTTTCATGAATTACTTCATTCTGTCCGGAATGATATTTGTGTTCAGATTTTAATACTCATAAAATTTTAGTTGATTTTTCACATATCTATCCTTGTTTGGTGGAAAAAACTATTTGGTTTGGATGAAACGTTGTTCAACTGAGAGGTCTATCGTCCTTGAAATTACTCCATCAATGTGTTTTTATGCCTGACAATTGACCTGATTACCTAGATAATTTTTAAATATTTTAAATTACAGTGTTTGCAAGACAAGATCAAGTTATTTCTAATTGATCTTCAAAACAGGCCTGCCTGGTACAAGGAAAAAGTTTACCCTCCAAATAAGGTAGTTCTTCCACATGAAGAACGTTCATTTTCATTTTTCCAATTCACTTATATTTTAGCTAAGATTGTGACATTAGCGTTTGGCCTCATTGTAAATTGTACGAGATCTCCCTAAAGAAATGTCCATGTTTTTTTGAGAAGAAGATTTATTTTTCTCTTCGAATTCAATGATTATTGATCGAGCCAGTGCATAAATGCTTTAATCTTATCCATCATCCAATTGGCACAAAAGCTTTTATATAAGGACATTGAAGCAAGTGAATGTTTGAATGTTCAGAGAGCATCTCTTTTTATACTTTCGATTATTTATATTTCTACTCCTCATAGGTGCTATCCCTGGAGCACAACAATAAAGTGATCGGAGAGAGCTTGGATCTGATTAAGTATATTGATAGTAACTTAGAAGGACCGTCACTTCTGCCGAATGTAAATTACAAAAGTTTATTTTTCCATGTCAGTCTAGTAAAATCATACGTCATAAATTGATAAAACGTCATCGGCAAATTGATGAAGGATCCTGAAATGCAGAAATTTGCTAAAGAATTGATAGCTTACAGTGATACATTTGTTCTAGAAGTGTATGGATCATTCAAAAAAGATGTACAAACATTGGCTGGTGAGAATTGAACTTTTTTTCTATAAAACTCATCATATATTCTTTGTTAAATATTTCTCATGTAAGTTGATGACGGTATTTATATTTGTACTAGGAGTACAATTTGATTACCTCGAAAAAGCTCTCTACAAATTTGACGATGAACCTTTCTTCCTTGGTCAATTCAGTCAGGTCATTACTTTCGTCTATTTTTTTTTCCTTTCCAATGACGTGTGTGTAGGGTGAGATGGTAACTTTGCACAAATAAAACATATATACTTGACAACTAGTACTGAGTATTATCAATGTATATTCTTTTTGATAATTTGAAATTTCATCGTACGTGATGTACTGACATGGAATCTCTGATGTGCTATTGATTGACATAGCATATGCTTCATTTGTTGAAAGGTTCCAAATTTTCTTGCAAGAGGTGTTTAACTATGACATCACATCTAGGAGGTCAAAACTAGCCAAATGGATCAGGTATGACTAATTTTATTTATTTGTATGAGAAGTTGTATCGTGGAATGTTCATTATAATAGAAGGTTCCATGACTTACACTCGAAAAACATGGAGATCAAAACTGGAAATTGTTAAAATTGCCTTTGTTTCATTTGGTGGTAGCCTAAACTTCAAGGCTAGCTTGTTGCCATTGGAGGTGCACGATTTGATGATGGAGTCCGAGGAGACAATAAAGTTTAATGGATCATGCTTGAAATTGTGAACCGACTAGATGATTTTGATGCTCGAGGGAATATTTTAGTTCTCATGGCAACCAATAGAATAGTTTACCTATATGCTGCAGTTATTTTTTCCATCAGTATGCACATCTACTTTTTCTTGTTCAGTTGATTATGTTATTTCAAGTTTTGGTGTTTAAAATTTGGAGCTATTTGTCAGCCATATATTCATGTTTGGTAGCGTAAAATGCTGCTACTAGCTTTTTATCATCTTGCTCAAGTTACAACTCCATTTTATTATTTTGCAGACCTGATATACTTGATCCAGCTTTATTACATCCTGGATGATTGGATCAGAAAGCACAAGTGGAGAGGAGAGCACTCGCAGGCTAGGATATCCTGGCATTATCTTAATTATATGATGATAGCATTTGATAAGCCTGTCCAATCTCTTGCTTCACACTCTGGTATTTGGCTTTCTTTGTATGAAGATGGAAAACCAGAGAAACTTCCATCAATTTCAGTATTTATTGACAGGCTTAGTTGGCTTGACTTATGGGCTGATAAAGAGCTTACTGAAGCATTTGATAAATTGAAGTCTGAGCTTGAGAATGAAAGAATTTGGTCAACTAAATTTCGTGGAGTGGTTGTTTTCTATCTTCCCAAAAAGACAACAAGTCTCCAGCAATTGCCAGTGTTTTTCATCAGCATTTTTCATCTGTCATTAATCATTGTCATTTACTGCCTAACATAGAATTGAGATCAAGATTTTTGAAATTGACTGGTGCATCAATAATACATAGGTTTTTGGGTTGTATGTTTTTCAAGTGCCAAGAAGCCGAAGGGTTAACTGCCTTAGATGCTCGAATTAGGTAAGTCAACCTAACAATGGTCAAGTTGCAAAGTTTATGCACTATGGAAGAAAATTCATAAAAATGAACGTTTAATTAGATACCCCTGACATGTTGTTCCCACAGGAATGCCGACACTATCATAGATGTAGTAGAATTCGTGCTCCAAAATCTCACAGAAATAAACAAACTTCGGGTGCGAATGCAACATCAGGTTGGTTCAAATATCTGTAAATGTTGTAACTGCTCTCATACTTTAATATAAATAATGCCACAATGCCTGCATGTCATGAAGGTAAAAGAAAATCACGAGGGCAAACTTTATGGTCATGCAGGTGTTTTAATGCTTCTGAATGATACATACTCTTTGTTGATCATGAGTTGAGGGTTGCATCGGACTTTCTGGTCTGCAGGGACTTACACGAGAAAAAAAACGTGAAATAAAGGAACGAGCTTCGTGATCTTGTAATGAGCTGTTATTTTAGGCATGATTACTAGCAACTAAAATAAGCAACGGATGGGTGCACTTATGTAAGAATTTTCATTTTTCTCTAATATTTGGTAGGTGGGGAAGAACCTGTATGTTCTAAGTCAAATTGAGGGCATTGACCTTGATTTGTACAAAGACACGGTGTTTCCAAGAGTTTTAGTGCAGGTATTTACATCTTGTGCCATCCAGTTTATGTTACTTAGTTAACCAATTTTTTTTTACAATATTCTAACTCATGGTTACCTCATGTTATGTTTAGGTTTTCAATTGTAAAGATGAGATTGCACAAGGATATTTGATGGATTGCATTATTCAAGTCTTCCAAGATGAATACCATTAGGAAACTCTTGAAACATTACTAGGTGCTTGCCCGCAATTTCAGGTTTGTTAGTGTAACGCCTCAGAAATGGATTCCGAGATGTCACACGGTGCTCAACACTACGAGTAGTCTTAAGCTAACCCTGTAAGCTTTCTACTAAGTCTGCAACTTATATCAAAGTAACTTAAGCAAGTAACAATACAAAAATACTGAATTATCTAAACTGAACCAAATCAACTGAGTATAATGTCTGAACAATTAATACTGGAAATCTGAATTATAGCTAGCAGTCCGATAAGCGTCTACTACCAATAACTAGAGAGCCATTGGGACAGACCCCCAACTGACTCGAACTGAACTAAAAACAACTAATCAAATACTACGAAAGCTGAAAATCTGAATAAATGGGTCCTCAAATTATGAGGACTCACCAACTATCGGTATATAGATAGAGATGCTCGAAATCACTCACGTGGCTAAGACTGAGCACCTGAACCTACATTATTAAACAATGTATCACACAAACATATATGTGGATCATTACTTTGAGGATGTACTGAGCATGTGGGGGTGAATGCATAAGTAAAATAATATATCAATGTTTACAAAAATTCATATAGAATGTATGTTGTATGTAATGACTCACATGGGCTTGAATAACTGAAAGATGAAAATCATCATTTATAAACAACAAAACATACTGTGTAAATCTGGTGAGCCATCACATATAATTCTAAAAGCTGAACTGTTATTCTATTTTAGGACTTAGGCTATAGGGAATTCTTTTAAAAACTTTTCAATTATTCTTCTCTAGTAGGGAGGTTCTTCTAACCGACATACACTATGTGAGCTATCATAGTGTCCAACGTCTAGATCCCCTAAGGAGAAAATCTCACGTTGGGGAGTGGTGTCATACTCTTGCCAGGGAGTATAACCTGAGCTAAGTGATCACATCTGTAACTGTCATACATATAGAAATGAAATTAATCTGAAACTGTACCTATATTGGCTCATAGTTCTAGGAAATTAGGATGCGCTAAACCCACATTTCCCGCTCGATGCTAAATACTACTCCCTTTAATTTGTATGCTCATTCTATAGGAAATCCACTTTAAATGACATAATGATTCAAACTGAGAGCTAATTGTACGTCTGTTTGTTTAAAACTGAAATTTAAGCTATAAGTGGATTCCATATCTTTAGCTAAAGATAAAAAGATCAAATCTTTATTTCAAAACTGATCAGAAACATATCATGGGATGCTTAAAAGCATAATTTCTTGGATTATCAATATCAAAGCTAAGGCTTAATAACCCATATTTCAAACTCATGGTAAATCATCATGAATCATAGTCAATAGCCAAAATCATGGGGGTTTAGCACAATTCTAGTCATAATAATGTAATTCAATTCTTCATATATATAAAACAAGCCGAATGTATGGACATGTGAAAATAAAGATGCAAATCATCATTCAAATCTTTTGTAATAGCATAATCTTCAAATAATAGTCATTGGGTATGAACCATAAATTGAAATTCATGTATATTCATGTAAATTCATGTAAAAACATAATTAAAAATAAGTTTTAGGCACAAGGATAAAAGAATTATCCTTGTTTAAATCCCCACATACCTTAATTGATGAACTAGGTGAAGAAGCTTGACCTTGAATTCCTATTTGTGCTCTGGAAGATTGTTTCTTGGTGTTCTTGAATTGAAAACCTTGAAATTTGGGTTTTCTTGGAAAAAGAATGGTGAGAATTTTGAGGTTCTTGGAGTTTAAAATTGAAGCCTAGGGTTTTCTTTGAGAGAGATTTGATGAATAATGTGCATATGAAGCTTAGAATAGGTTTAATTCTGTGTTTTTCATGATTTGGGGCTTGGGAAAAAGACTAAATTACTCTTTAAAAATCAACTTTGGAAGCTGAAAGCTCGATTTTAACACTCGGCGCGATGCGGTGCTTATCACAGTGCATCACTGGAAAAAGGACAGTCCCAGGTTTTCCCAACACTGTGATGCGGTGCTATCGAATTGGGCTTCTGGATAAGGGACGAGCCCCATTTTATCCATCACTGCGACAAGGTGAAATTTTGTTGCCTCACTAGAAAAGGACGAGTGTGAAATTGCACTCCATCGCAATGCGGTACCCGCTCCACTGTGACTCTTGGTGTGACACCAGCCAATTGTGGTGAGTTACTGGAAAGGGACAATTGCCATTTTGGACATCACCGCGACACGACATTATCGCAGTGAACTATTGCCTTTTACTAAAAAGGTCATAACTTCTCACCCGAGTATTGAATTAAGGCGAAATTGGTATCGTTGGAAAGATAATTCAATTATCTACCCGTTGGTGGGTCATGATCTCGAAAATTCTTAGTAAAACTAAAGATAGGCTCACTTGAGGTTGACTATGGCAGCATACCTCTTAAGAATTCAATCGGTAAGAGGTATTTTGATTCGTCTAATAGCTAATAGCGATTTGGATTTTTGGGGTATTACAGTCAGATTGTTCAATCATAGAATTGGATTTTCTTTAACTGCATATCAAAAAATAGAAGCAAAAATGTCAAGCTTAGTGGGATCCCAAAGGTGTGAGCTTGGATTACCGTCTACAACATCTACAACAACATACCCAGTATATTTCATATCAAAAATTCATACATTGTCTTCCTTGGTATGATGTCGTGTTTCTTTATTACAGCTCTCATAAATTCGAAGGACTCAAAAACTCCAAGTTTGTCACAGATCACCTCAGCCACTACATTTATTGTTGAATTCTCTAGGTTGAATCCCTTCAAACACATACCTTCTACAAAAATGTTAAAATAAGAAAATGATAACCTTCGCGTTATCAAACAAAAATATTGATTCTGGAGGCTAATGAATAATGCACTTTGTCTCTAATACAAAAAAAATGGCTGGCAACTTCAGAGATTAGGTGTGCAAAAGTTCAGTATTTTTGTACCAATCAAAAAAAATCTAAGACTAGATCTACATCACTTATGGATCCATAGTGAAGTGAATTCTTGCTACTTGTAAATTATCTCCGTGATAGTTCCAAATATTGGACAATCGATGGTTCTTATCTATCAAAACTTACTATTTGCATTGTCATTTGTGTTATCAGATCATTTCCTATGTCATATATGTCATTATGAAAAACTTATGTCTTTGTGTTTTCATCCATCTATTGATACCAAGATGGTGCTTGCTCATCTGATGGATAGGCATTCAAACTATGCTACTTTATGTGCAGAAGTTAATTACCAAAACTAAATTGCTCTGCAATAAGTTAATACCTTCTGATTTCTGAATAATTTTTTCCTACAGGTATTACTTGAGTTTTTCAAGGTTGAAGCTTTCGCAAAACTAAAAAGTGTCATAGTCAAGGTATTGAGATTATTACTTTTAAATATATTGAAAATACTATATAGGTTCTAAAATGCTTTGAGTAGACACTTTTTTTACATCATGGGCTTTCTACCTCCATGTATGGAGATTTAGTAGATATTGCTGAAGTTTTAGAATTTCAACAAAAGATATTTATTGACCAGTAAGCCTTGCGTTCTCTGTTATTGGAGATTCAGATAAATCTAGAAAATAAGTATTTTCATAGCTTCATAGAAAAAAGTTCCATTCAGAGAGAATATTGTTTGTCACAATATAGATTGACAACATTGTACTTTAGTCATAACGAGATGATTTTGATTTGTTCTCCATTTGAGCTATTTTACCATAAAATTTTCCAAGACGACATTCCTGGTTGTTTTGTCTTGCTAGAATATGAACAACTACTATTGTTTCTGAAGGAATTATCTGAATTTCAGAAAACAAAAACTTAACAAAAATGATGTTGCTAGTGCATAATAAATAGACACTTACATAATCATATTGAATGTCAAACTTTGTTTTTTAGAATCCAGAGAAAACAAAGCAAATATTCCAAAAATGAACTGAATAACATGACTTTTAAGTCCTTCCACTAAAGTTTTTCTCCTGATCTTTAATGATTTTAGTTATGTATATTTGCTTTAGTTATGATGATGGGCCTCGTTTTGCATGTTATGCGTGTCCCTTTGTTTGTGCAGGTGATGGGGACTTCTGAAATTAATACTAGTCACCAGCCAGAGTGTGGTCATTTTAGGCCTTCAAGTATCATGGACCATGTCTCGAGGAAGAACCTACAGATGCATGTAGAGCAGGTCAAACCACTAGAAGAATACTATAGGAAACAGAGAAAGCTCCTTGATTTTCAAGTGGTTGGAGGACATGGAGAAACATGGCAAGGCCTTTTGGGGGCTTTACATCTTCAACACAAGGATGCAGTTGGTTCTGCACACTAGACTGCAAGGTGCTGATTTGATTTTCTAATGATCTTCATTGTTTTTGCAAGCATAATAGGTATAGAAAACATGAGTGAAACAAACTATTGAGTTTTAGGCGGGAATACGCATAATTTTTCTAAGAGTTGAATCTAGTCCTATATACAGAAGAGAGAAAAACATTGAGATCATTAGACAAACTTACATTATACATTTATGTGAATGCTTATGTTGTTTGTAAAACTTCAAATCCATGAAATTGCTTCGTTTTTTAGCTCGTGTTGTGGTAGTTGGCACCCATATAATTTTTTATCTTGTTGTTTTCTGCAAAGACTGGCTGACAAAGCTGTACATTACTAAAATAATATGTATTACATTGTCCTGGAAAACAAAAATTTAAATAGTGATGATAATACAATCATCGCTAATTATTTGAATTATTAGTTACAAAAACTACGATCACAAATAAATTTATAATTTTATGGCTTACACTTACAATGATAGCTACAAACTCTAGTTGATCATGTTTAATCTCGATCTACCTAGAATGTTTCCACATAGGACACAATTAACACATTGACTTTGCACCATTTTAAAAAATTCATTCAATAAGTTCACTTCAACTTCACCTTCACACAATTAGATCGAATCTTGTTTTCTATAGCTATATTGATATACAATGGATTTTCTATAATCATAAAACAAGAATAGAAAAAGATTAATTTATATTTAGCTATAAAAATTTTTTGTCACAAGTAGCTAAATTATTCAGCTACAAATTTAAAATTGTCACTATTTAATGATGGCATATTTTGTGATAAAATTATGACGTCACTGAATCACAGATTGATTAGAGACAATAAAATTCTCGTCACTAATTGCTTATAGTATTAGTTACAAAAACTGAGGTCACAATTAAATATCAAATTTTACAGCTAAAACTTACAATATTTAACTACAAACTCTAATATGTCGCTACTGCGATAACTTATTTTTTATGACAAATTTTTTTTTTGTCTAAAATTATAACTAATTCAAGACAAAAAATATTTTGTCACGAATTGAATACATTATTAGCAATAAAAAAAGAATGTCATTGAAAACTTAAAATTCGTCACTAATGATACTTAATAAATGACACCAAAATATTTTTTGATGAGAAACTTTAGCGGACAAAACTTTGCTATAAAATTTTATGTTCCGTCGCTAAAAGTATGTGCTTCATGTATTTAGACACGAAATATAATTTTCTTCATAAAAGGTAAACAATTAATGACGAATTTCATCTCGTAGCTAATAATTTTGTAGCTATATATCAATTTTGTTGTAGTGTAATGGAATAATACAATTGAGGTTTGGAAAGGGTAAAGTGTAGGCAGACCTTATTACTACCTCGAGGCTAGAGAGGATGTTTTCGAAAGATCCTTTTGGCTCAAGTATAACAAATCTAGGTATAAAGAAAAGGAATACAGTGAAGAAATATAACAACTAACAAGAAAATAGTGCAAAGGCTATAAAAAGGAACTATAACCAACCCCAAATAATGTAACAACTCGAACACAATAAGCAACTTTACAACAATATAAATATATGAAAATTGTAAACATCTTTCCTTTTCTTTTTTTTGGGGTGGGTGGGGGGAGGGGGAGGTGCTTGTTAGGGTTTCTTTGGGATTTTGTGGGGAGAAATTTCGTGGAAATTACGTTAGAACAGATTTGCAGTCCCTACAAATTACTTGACATAGACGATCACATGTCATGCATTCTGCATCAAATTGTTTGAATTTGCAGCTTAAAACGGCAAGCGTCATCAAGGCAGAACAGATGGTTAGCCCTTTGAATTTGTCTCTAAATTTTATTTAGACATCGAAATTATGATTTGTTTCCGTTAACCTTAATTGAAAAGAAGTTTGAGGTTTTACCGCTTAAGGCAAACCTTTTTATATAATGTATGCTTGAAACACTCGTAGAAAAAATTTTCAAAATTTGAGCCAAAAAGATCTAATAAGGAAACTCTATATAATGTGTTCAACAGTTTAGATACATGTTATAATTCAATATCTAAGTAAAATTTAGTTGCAAATTCATAGATTATTGATGTACTCATCCAAGAAACAAATACTCACATATGAGTGATCTTTATAATTAGTATATTTGTCTTGAGGCTTGGAGAAATAAATCATCTTTTGTCATATTATCAATCAATAAAAAGTTACTCTCCAAGTGTCGTATTCAAATATAATATTAAGGAATAATATAGCTATAGTGTCTTCATGAAAATATATATATCTAGCCTGTCTTCTTTCATTACAAAATATACACACACTATGGGTGTGTTTGGTATGATGAAAAATATTTTTCATGAAAAATGTTTTCTTGAAAAATGTTTTCCTGCAAAATAAGTTGTTTTTTCACTTATTTTCTTATGTTTGGTTGGTAAGTGAAAAATATTTTCCAAAAAATATTTTATGGTGTTTGGTTGGAGAGTAGAGACTATTTTTTTTAAAAAATATTTTCTAATGTTTGATTGGTGAGTGAAAAATATTTTTTTAGAAAATACTACTAACTGTTAACTAGTATATTAGTGCCTCTAGCAACTCAACAATTTGTAAGAACTAATTTAAGCATAACAAATAATATCAATATCGAATACTAAAATATTACAATCACTAAATTTAAACAACTATTAATTAGCAAATATAGGAGACATTTTTCAATATTTTGTCAGGACAATCTCAAGATACTACAATCAATAGAAATATAACGGAACGACAAACTTATTCAACCTCGTGAAACAAGTTACATCGATGACAAAATGAAATATGCAATTAGCAAACGTAACATCGGTAAGTCTTCCTCTATGCATATGAAAATAACAATACATTCAACGAACATTGGAGATGGAAAAAATTTGGGCTTCACTATTTTTTATTTCAAGCAGTGAAAAATTGAAGCAAAACACAGTGAAAAATATTTTCTAGTAATATAAATTTTTGAAACATGTGAATTTTTCTAATCATGTGAATATGAGTGTTGTTGAGGTGGGAAAGAGGGGTGGGGGTAAGATCATAAGTCACATTTGTTATTTTCTGGAAAATGACAAACCTTGGCCCATGAGGGAAGTCATTTTCCCTCAAATTGAGGAAAATAAGTTGTTGTGGAAAATATTTTCCAAACATTTTATTGCAACCAAACAACAGAAAATAGGAAAACATTTTCCAGGAAATATTTTTCATCATACGAAACACACCCTATGTTATCTCATCTTTTACAATCCCCCACCCCCACACGCACATACACAACAATAATAATAACAACATATTCAGTATAATCCCACAAAATAAGATTTGAGAGGATAAAATATACGTAGTTTTTACCTTTACGTTGAGGTGAGGTGAGGTGGAGTAGCGGTTTTCAATAAATTTGTGGTTCAAAATAAAAATAATCTCAACAAACGTAATAAAAATAATATATAAAAAATAACAAATAGTAGTAGAATAGTACTATAACAAAATAATACTACAGTTGAGTAGGACTATACAAAACAATAAATAGTACTAACATAAAATAAAGAATAAAAAACTACAAAAAGAGTCATCGACTGCTAATAAAAGCTACTCCCTCCGTTTAAAAAAGAATGATCTACTTTTTTTTAGTCCGTTTTAAAAAGAATGACCCTTTTTCTTTTTTGACAATACTTTAATTTCAACTTTTCACATGACATGTTTAGGACCACTAGATTAAAGGGCATTTTGGTACATTTGACACAACTTTAATTTAAGGTCATAAGATTCAAAAGTTTTTTTTATTTTTTTAAATTTTATGTCACATCAAAATAGGTCATTCTTTTTTAAATGGAGGGAGTAGAATACAATACACTCTTATCTACTGTTTATCGAAATGATTGTGGAGCAACTGTCTTTACCGGTCGTAGCCAATAAAGGAAACTTCCTAGAACCAAGCTTAGGTAGGGACCATAAGAAGTCATGCAGATGAGGAATGTTATTTTAAATTAGTATAGGCTGATAATAAAATAAATTCATAATATCAAACCGTTTGTATTAACTTAAAATTATTTAACTATGATAACGTGTTAGCTACTAAGTACTTTTATCATTTTTTTAATTAGAATTTAGCTTTTATACATTAATGTATATGCAAAAGAATTTGGAAATTTTCAAAATATACAAGTTTTGAAAATATTTATTTCATGTAATCCAATACACAAGTTTACACAATATTATATCTGAGAAAAATCATTTATAAAATGTGTTTATACACGAATATAAGTTAAATTTGATTTTATACAATATGGGCTATGTTATGTAAATATGTTCAAAAATAGACATAAAACCTAATTTTTCGAAAGAATTTTACCACTGTAATGCTAAACCTAAAGATTTACAAGTTAATTATTTATAAAATGTAATGGAATAAGTACTAAATCATAAAACGAGGCAAAATAAATTACTACAAGTCTATAACATGTTAAAAATGTACTCATATATACTTCCTCCCTCCGCTCCATTTTACTTGGCAGTTTTTGATTTGATGCGCTCATTAAGAAAATATTAATTAAAAGTGTATTTTTACAAAATTAACCCTATTGATGATGTCTTAAATTTCTAAATCTAACTATTACTATTTTCTTTAGTTATTTAATACTGAGGTTAATATGTCCTTCATGTCTATTTATTGAGCCTAAAATGCCCTTCATGTCTATTTGTTGGGACTAAAATGCTCTTTTTGTCTACTTATTGAAATTATTTTTCTCTTTTATTTAAGAAAAAATTATATAATACCGCAACTTATCTTTATTAAACTACATAAAATCCCTATCATTTTTATTAATATTAACCAACTAAATAGTGCACAATATTAATTTTTCGTCATTCTAAATTGATCTGATAAATAAAAAGAAAATAATATAATTAGCCATTTTTAAAAAATTATTACATATACATAGCCGTATACAATAGAATTAGTCATTCCTATGTGGCATGTCTTAGACGCCTCCAAAACTATTTATCTTTTTTGTGGTTTTTTGGGTCATTTTTTAATTTTAAAAGATTAGATATTCACTTTAACATTATACACAACATTAAAAATAGTCATATTAAATGATGGTTTCATCATCAATACGTGCATAAATATAACAATAAAATTTTAAAGTTAAAAAGTTGAAAAATTTAAATATTTAACTACATTTTATAATTTAACATACCGCATTCATCTTACAATTGTACAAATACGTTGAAGAATCATCCATACTAAATAACAATAGTAACTCCTACAATAAAGAAAGCCAAAAGTTTACTGATAAATGCTAAATAATGGCTACAAAGGACAATTATTATTAATGTATTCTATCATTTTATGTTATAAACGAATATATTCTATAAAAAAAAAAATTGTCTAAAAATTTGTCTTGAAATGTTTAACTTCACAGTGTTAGTCTTTAATTGTAAGCAGTTTATATTAGAAACGTTTTGCAGTTATAATTTCTTTGCTAATGTCCTGTGCATTCTCTTCATCTTCTAATTAAAGTAATCATTTATACTTCATTATTCCTCTACATTTATCCTTTTGTTTCTTATTAACTCCCCCACCTGACTTTTCATTTCCTATGTGCTTTTAAAGTGATCATGCAATATATTTTTTCACTTATAAATAGAATTCATCTAATATCATTCATTCTTGTAATCAAATCCCTTGTGCTTCATGAATCAAATACCTACTGGCTTAAGTTGGTCAAGACTCGAGAGAAAAGGTATTAGAATCTATGGAGTTCTTTATATTATTATTTATAGTATCAAATTCAAGCTTATGAAGAAGGCTTTTGGAGGTTGATCGTTTGTTAGGGAGACTATCGAATAAGAGCTTAAAAAATTGTACACTAATTCTATATTTCTATTTTCATCTATTTTCTTATGATTAACGTAAAAAAAAAATAGGTATGTATGTGAGAGTGTGCATGGATATGTTCTCTAAATGTAACTTCTATAATTTTAACGTTCATGATTTTTTGATTGTTCTAAATTTTATTTTTATTTAAGCAATAACTATTGTAATTTGATTGGTGCTACTTACTAACCAAGCTTCAAACAAATACTATTGATGGCTTAAAAGAAATATTTATTAATTAATGAAATACATTATTATTTATGTATTTTTTACGATGCAAAAAACAATTTATATTATCTTTAACGATTTGCTTATTTCTTTTACTTTAATAGCAAAAAAGTATTTGATAGCAATAATATAAATACTTGGTTAATCATATTCATTTTAATAAATTAAAATAGTATATGTTTATAAGAATATCTATAATATCTTCACGTAATTCTTGATTGCAGTTGAGATCATGAAGCAATTATAATCTACCATTGTCATGTTATGAGATCTACAATTATAATCTACCATTGTCATGTCATGAGTTCTAAAGACACAACTAAAAATAATATTAAATATTTTTGCTTAAAAAATCAATAAAAATTACACAAAACGTAAGATACTTTCTTTTGATTTTTCTAATTATTTGCCTCTCTCTCTCTCTCTCTCTCTCTCTCTTTCTTTTGAGATGCATCTTTTTATTTGTAAATGATGCAAATACTGAAACAACAATAATTTTGGAGACGTCAAAAATTTAGAATTAAAAAATAAAGATTCATAAGCTTACGTTTATAAGTATAAAGAAAAAAAAATACCATAATAGAGAATAGAGACAAAATTAGCAATACAAAATAATTTAGATGATGATGAAGAGTTATAAAAGAAAAAGATAAATATGAACTATGAAAGGATAAAATGTCAAAAAAGATATAGAACTGAAAAAGAATTATATGAATAAAAGATCATCGTTTAATGAAAGCAAGAAAAAAATTAAATCCTTCGAATTCCTATGATGCAATTGGGGCTTATCGGCAGAAACAAATCAATTTAGATAGTCCTTTGTGGCTCCGGTGGCGACTAGATCAACGTGTTATTGCTTCAAGAGAAACTCCCATCGAAGTTCACTATGAAT
This sequence comes from Capsicum pubescens, assembly GCA_030864215.1. NCBI lineage: Eukaryota > Viridiplantae > Streptophyta > Magnoliopsida > Solanales > Solanaceae > Capsicum > Capsicum pubescens. Next base: position 244,541,512 of record CM061546.1, on the reverse strand, counting down.
CTTTAGGTACTTTTTATGAGATTTATGGATACTATCTAATAGTAAGAAGTCTAAAAAAACAAATCCTTTTTATATACATTCGAACCACTGTTGGTCATATTGCTCTTTATCGAGAAATCGAAGAAGCTATACAGGGGTTTTCTCGAGCCTATTCATATGGTACCTAACGCAATTCTATGATATCGTGGGACTTCGGGACTCTCCGGTTCAGCTAGGTACAAATACATATATTTGAAGTGTATTAAATTTAAAAAATTGTATATTAACATCTTGATATATGAAACTTTTCTTACTAATTCTTATTTTCTTAAAAGTATAAAGATCATAAAATTTAAGGACTAATAATAAATTAGACCAAGAGTTTTTAGAATATTGAGCATTAAATATTTTAAAAGTATATTTTATTAATTTAACGAGATATTTTATGACTGAACGAAGCACGGTCAAGTTATCTAATTTGTATATAAATAACAAATGTGAAATAAAAATGCTATTTATGAAATGATGCAATAATTAGGCTCTTTCTATATTAATTATATAAAGTATGTACTGCCATGTAAAATTCTCGAGTTTTGTTCGATTAATGTGGGCTTAAAGTTTTATTAGGAAAAGAGTTAAATTAGGGATGGCAAAAATCATTAATAAAATCATTATCCGCTTAATTTGCTTAGGTCTATGGGAGTTAACGATTCAAACGTTTGCTCATTTCGATGGTGAAAATCATGTTTGTAAAATGCTACTCCCTTCTTTTCTTTTTATATGCACTTTTGGAATTGGCGCACTCTTAATAAATTCCTAACTCCTATAAACTTAAAAGTAATTTTACCAATATACCCTTAATCAAGTTGGCATGAATTATTTAAATACATTGAAAAAAAAGACTACTTAATGATCCTGATAATTTGAACAAGGTAATAATGGAAAGATTTTGATCAAACCATTCTTGAAAGATTAAAGGAGCATTTATTTAGGAATATAAGCATACCCCAAAGGGAAAATAGGAGCATATAAAAAGAAATGGAGGGTGTAAAGTCACTGTTAATATATTCGTTTCTTTTTACATGTCACATTTTTTGTTTGCAGGACCCTTAAGAACTTATGTATTTTTATCATTATATCCTTATTTAATTTCTTTAACCATCTCTCTTTAATTAATGTAAAATAGGATCTCTCTTCAATAAATAAAATGGGTGCAAAGGATAAGATGAGAAAAATATACTTATTATATCTTGATTTTTTAAAATGATAAGTAATATTGTGGAACATTTATTTTTAACAAGGATCACAAGTATTTAGATACTGAGAGAGTAATTACGAAAAAAATAGTAATTTTAAAACAATCTTATCAGGTTATTAGTTTAACAATTATCCAAAATAATTAAATCAAAAACTAAACCAATAACCCAATAAAAGAATTTACAAATCATCAAAAATTGTTAACCCAATAATCTAATATCAATAAACTAATAATATTTTTTTAAATTTTATTTATCAATTAAATTAACTTTTGTGCACCCCCCCCCCCCCTTTCCGCCCTCTTATTTTATCTCTTTTACTTTTTAGTCAGACTTAGCTTTTTTATTTTTGCTTTTCGAATTGAAGTCGAAATTAAAATCCTCACAGTTATCTAAAGATTTAAGAGAAAGGAAAAACAATCTATAGAGATATGAAGGAGGAATATGAAAATGGATGAAAGAGCGATAAGTTGCTATGTATTTTATTTTAAATAATTTTTTTTAAATATATCAATTATATCAATAGGAGCGATCAAGTCATCTGAAAAGATCATTAGAAACTATTATTTATAAGTTGTCATTGAATATTTGGAGCCAAATGTTTTGGTATTAGCGAAAACTGATAATTGAGAATTAGCAATGCCTATTAGTGGCGATCGAAAATAATTCATTACTAAATATTTAGATTTTGTAGCAACTTCAAATGCCGCCACCGAATATGCATCTTTTGTTGCAACTCATAGGGTCGCCCCTAAATATTGCCACAATAACTGTTGCTTCTCGTAGTGACATGTCAATAAAAAACTAATTGACTTGTCACAAAAAATAAAAACTTATTGACTTGCCATGTCAGTAGCACACACTTGATTTTAGTGCTACGAGGTTCATAAGATACATTTTTATCAAGTTTGAGTGTTTATTATTGCAAAACAGAATATAAAATTCACCCAAAAAAACAAGTAAATTATTAGACAGTGATTTAATAATTTATAAGAGTGGTAAGAATAATGATCTTTATCCATAACAATAACTTTTGAAAAGACAAGATATTCAAAATCTTGAAGATGCTCTTTTTAATATTTTTTATTTGAGATGAAGAGGAAAAAGAAGAAACATTATCATCTAATTTAGGGATCATGCATATTTAACGCTGTGAAGTATCTTTTTATATCAAAAAGTGTCTTTTCCAATAAGCCTCTATTATATATTTAGAAAAGGTCCATGTGTTATTTGTAATTTTAATTAAACTATACCAATAGATATTTATTTTTAGGCCCAAAAACTTTAATCCTTTATTAGATCATAAATTGTGCTTCTTTAGAGATAGAACATCTATGAATAATATATTAATATGTGAGTTCAAAAAATAAAAATTATAAACAATCCCCACTTGGACCATATATATTCCTAAATGATCATACATAGATGAAACTTTAGTGTGCACAAAAATTTTGCTATCTTGATTTAAATATCTCAAAACAATCTCGTCCATCGATACTATCAATATAGAATCAAAGAGATTTTTGTTACACTTATTCGAAACTAAATTCACCAGTGGTCGCAAATATTAGCAAATACCAATGACATAAATCAGATATGAAAATTACATATAAAATGATGTAAGCCATGTCGATTTCCAACTGGTCATACTTTATGACTTGAATAGTCTAAATTAATTTCTTATACCTTATACAATACCACAATATAAAGTTAATATTTTTATTTTCTAGAGTTATCGCTAAATACATAAATTTAAATTTCATAAAACTTCAATTTGTACAGAAAATAGACTTTAATATATCAGTAGTATAAATAAAATAACAAACTCTCACTAAAATGGCTCATCATTAAATTTGATAACACCCTATGAGCCATGTGCCCATAAAATATTTTAGGTGGCAAACTCTTCATGAGAAGATCCACAATCATCGAGTTTGTACTAATGTAACGCTCTGGGAGTACACCCTAGATGCCACACGATGTTTACGGTCACAAGTGACCACAAGCTAACCTATGAGTTGGTACCTGTTGTGAGCACTGAATAATAATAATAAAATAACATGTGCGAAATATCAGAATACGCCATAAGGTTTTAAAAACAAAGTTCTGATAAGGTCTGTAAAATAATACAGACAATACTGATATAACAACTGAAAACTGACTAACTATCTGTACTAGTCTGAAAGCTTCTAAACAGTTTGACTGTGGAGTTGATGGGACAAGCCCCCAACTAACTCCGACCGACTGAGTAACTGAACTACTGACATAACTAAAAAGAATATAACTCATCCTTGAAGGAGGAGGACTCACCACGGCTGCTGCTGCTGATGCACTGGAAAGTCTAAGGACGATCGGGAATTCAAGCATCTGAACCTATGATATAAGACATCATAGCGCAAGAAAATGAGTATGTGGTCAGTACTTTTAAATGTACTGGTATGCTAAATGAGGTTAGGCTGATATGCATGGGTTCATATTCATGAGTACTAACTAGCTGAATGTATAACATGAGGTACTGAGTATAAATGCATAAAAGTGTAAAGACTGAGGATGCATGACCACACATAAAGCAAGTACTGAAGTAGTCTATAAACTGAGTCACTGAAATTTGATAGTTAAATAATTGGTAACTATATGTTATGGTCAAACACAACTGAACTGAACTCTGAACTGAGTACTGAAACTGAAATGGTAGGAGCTTTCATCTAACCGACATGCCCCAATATAACATGATTGGGGTCCAACCTGTAACCCCAGTTGGAAGGGTGTTAGTACCATGCCATGGGTTACTAACAATGGATGGGTCAACCCTAATCTGGAAGGAGGACTCATGAGATGTAAGTATGTATATCAACCCTAGACTGGTAGGAAGACATATTAACCTGTGCTGGCTACTTAGTTCTGTAACTTAGGGATTGCTAGTAAGGGTCGTACCCTATGGTGGCAGGAATTCCCCCATCCATGGGTTTGCTCAGTGCTGAAACCTACTCTCAACTGAACCGACGTTGATCACTAAACTGGGCTAAGCTTGACTGAACTCACCAACCATGTTAACTGACTGAGTACTACTGCCCATGGTTTGACTCGAACCTTTCTATGACTACTGTAGACTAGGTAAGCAGCTAAATTTTGGGTATCATGACCCCGAGGACTCAATATCCTTGACAATATGACCATACCATAATCTTCAAAGTAGAACAACAGTCACAATTCAAATTTCATTAATTTAGTCATTTTATCAAACACTTGGGAGGCATAACTTTGTACATGGGGATGATCAACATGCTAACATATCATGACTTCATCATTTAATTCACAAATTAGGGGATTAAACATGATAAATACTCCAACCAACATAAGCATTATTTTATTTCACATGGAATTCATTATTCAAAACTTAGCACTCAAACTTCAACACATGCATGGACATAGTGTGATTTAATCAAATAACTCATAACTCGATCTTTGAAAAAGGGTTCTTGGACTCTAAGGGTTGTAAGGAATCCAAAGATGAACACTTAACATACCTTAGTAGTTGCATTCGTGAGGGTGGTTGGTGATTGCTTAGAACTTGAACTTGGACTTGAAGAAACTAGGGATTTATTCTTGAGAGAATTTGTGAAAAAGATGAGTAAATATGCTATTTGGGGCTTTAATCCCGTGTTATAGACCTATTGGGTGAAGGGAAAATGACCCATTTTCCCTTTAAAATATGGAACAAAACTGAAGAAAAAGAATGGACCGGACTGGGCAGGGCGCCGCGAGCTCTGGAGCGCCGCGATAAGCAAGGCGCCACAGGCTCCATCGCGGGCTCCTCCCAGCACCATACTGGGCAAGGTGCCATATGATAATCGTCCTAAGGTGCTATTTAGGAAGTCCAAACACATCCTTACACTTGTCCAAAAATTCCAAAAGTTACCCGATACGTACTATTGACTTCCCCGATCATGAATCAACTTAAAAACTAAGTTTCTGATGTCGAAAAGGTCAAGAATAAATTCATCAAAGTTTTAGGTCTTTATAAATGACTAAGTCCTAATACTTAGTAAAATATTCTATGTCTTGGACCCCTTTTACATACAGGAGTGAGCTGAAATGAGATTAGGATATTACAGGGTCTTACAATACCTCCCCCTTGGGGACATTCGCCCTCAAATGAGACTAATTAAGCTGAGAGGTACTAAGGTACTAGGATTACCTATTGAATATGCATGATTAAAATGTGACTACATGACTGAGTCTGAAACATAGTGACTAACCAATCTGATTCATGAATGCATGAATGATATGAGAATTTTATGAAGATGAAATTGAGTATGAAGTAGAATAAATCTAAGAAAGAATATTACCTTAGGCTGAGTCCGAGTTTGTAGATAAGAGATGAGGGTACTTGGTCCGCATGTCTGCTTTTGTTTCCCAAGTGTCTCCCTTAACAGACTGGTTTCGCCAAAGGACTTTGACCAAGGAAACTTCTTTGTTCCATAGTCTATGAATCTGACGGTCAAGAACTTTCACTGGAATTTCTTTATAAGAAAGACTGCTCTGAACATCTACACTTTCTAAGGGGACTACAACTACTGGGTCACCAATATGCTTCTTTAGCAAAAAGACGTGAAATACTGGGTTCACTGATGCTAAGTATGCAGGCAACTCAAGTTCATAGGCTACCTTTCCAAAACGGCTCAGAATTCTACAAGGGACAATATATCAGGGGCTAAGATTCCCCTTCTTACCAAACCTCTTTACCCCTTTCACGAGAGAGATTTTTAAGTAAACCAAGTCACCAATCTCAAACTCAAGGTCTCTCCTCCTCACGTCAGTATAGGATTTCTGTTGGCTTCGGGCTGTCTTAAGCCTCTCCCTGATTAACTGGACTTTCTCTAAAGCATCAAACACCAAATCAGGCCCTAACAATGCGGCCTCACCTTCTTCAAATCTACCAATTAGAGACCTACACCTTCTTCCATAAAGATCCTTAAATAGAGCCATCCGAATACTGGAATGATAGCTGTTATTATATGCAAACTCTATCAAAGGTAAGTGATCATCCCAGCTACCTCTAAAATTAAAGACATACGCTCTCAATATGTCTTCTAGGGTCAAATGGTCCTCTCTTCTTGACTATCCATCTAAGGGTGAAAGGCTAAACTGAGGTAAACTTGGGTACCATGACCCTTCTGAAATGCCTTCCAAAAGTGAGAGGTAAACTGAGTACCTCTATCTGAAATGATGGACAATGGAACACCATGCAATCTACCAACTCTCAAAGATATATCTTGGCGTAATCCTCAGCTAAATAAGAAGTATGGACTGGTAGGAAATAGGATGACTTGGTCATACTGTCCACAATAACCCAAATCGAATCGTGTTGACAATGAGTACGAGGCAAACCCATCACAAAGTCCATGTTTACCTTCTTACTATAGTTACCTGTTATATGAGGGTTGCTCATAGATTGTCCTTACTAGTGGTGCGGTATTGACACCCTTCTAATTGGGGTTACATATTGGACCCCAACTCAGCTATATTGCATTATTTGGGGCATGTCGGTTAGATGAATACTTCCCATAATTTCAGTTATTGAATCAGGACTTTCAAATACAGTCATTCAGTTTTAGTAATATAACTCAGATAGTTCTATGGAATTTAGGACTGTCAGATACAGTCAATTCAAAACAGCACGAAACTCAGCGAGATCCATCAGAACCTAAACTGTTAGATATAGTCACTCAATATCAGTATCTCATTTTATCAGTACTCAGACTCAGTAATCATGCTATCACAAACTTAGTTACAGTTACTATGTATTCATGCATGTATTCTCACGTTCATGTTATCCAGTCAGTTAGTATAGTTCATGCATGTGAACCCTTTGCATTCATCCTACCTCACATGCATACCAGTACATTCAAACGTACTGACGCATTTTCGCTATAGTGTTTTATACCATAGGTTCAGAAGCACAAGCTCCAGAGCATCAGTAGCATTCCAGTCTCAGCGGTCAGAGTTAGCAGTGAGTCCTCATCCTTCGAGGACATGACCTTTACTTTATTATATCATTAACTAATTTATTTCAGTAGTTGGAGTTTATTGGGGACATGTCCCATCAACTCCTTATTCAGACAGTTCAGTTAGTTAAAGGCTTTTCAGACTATTATGTTCAGACAGTTTATTTCAGTTGTTTTTTTGGGTATCTCATACCCCATCCATATGCTATGTTTTATCAGTTATGTAACAATTTTGAACCTTACGGCCTTTATTTATGCATTTATATAGTATATTATGTAGTATTCAGGTACAGCTATTAGTCATGGGTTAGCTTGTGGTCCTTCGAGGTCATGAGAACTGTGTAACATTCCGAGTAACAGATTCGGGGACTTACAAACTTGGTATCAGAGCCTAAGGTTCAATAGTGTCCTAGGAAGTCTAAAAGCCACATCTAGTAGAGTCTTGTACATGGGTGTGTTGTGCACCACATTTATGTGCAGGAGGCTATAAGATGTTTTAGGAACAGTTTCCCTTCTTTCAGTATTTATGTCGTGCCAATGAGCATAATCTCCAGTAAATCTCTCAGTCTGGTCTAATTCATTTCCCTCTTTCTTCTATAGAACATGCCTTCCAAAAGAAGAAATGAGAATCAGCCAGCCCCTCAGCCTGAAGATCCTTTAGGCGAACATGTCTCTTTTGCAGAGTTTAGAGCTGCATTCACTACTCTTGATCAGTCAGTTGCTGCTCAGAATGAATGACCAAATATCGTTCCAGCCAACCCAGTGGCCAATTTAGCTGCAGCCAGGATTCGGGACTTTACCCGAATGAATCCTCCATCCTTTCTCGGGTCTAAGTCAGATGAGGACCCTCAGTAATTTATCGATCGGGTTCAGAAGGTTACAGATATTATTGGGGTTACTTTTAGTGTGTGCTGAGATAGCTGCATATCAGTTTCAAGACGTTGCTCACACTTGGTTTAAATAGTGAAAGTTAGAAAGGCCAGATGATGCAGGGCCTATTGGGTGAGAGGATTTCGTCACCGTATTCTTAGATAGATTCTTTCCCCAAGAGCCGAGAGAGGCTAAGGTATTAGAATTTATCAACCTCAGGCAGGGAAACATGATGGTGAAAGAGTATTCTCTTAAGTTTACTCAATTAGCTAGATATGCTCCTCATGTGGTTGCAGATAGCAGGGCCAAGATGAGTAAGTTTGTTTTTAGGGTGAATGATAGTGTAGTCAATGAGTGCAGGTTCACAATGTTGATTAGTGACATGAACATAGCCAGGATTATGACCCATGCTTAGCAAATAGAAGAGCAAAGATTAAGATAAGGGAGAAGCAGAATAAGTGAGCAAGGATAGGTAGTTTCAACTTTGCTCAGCCCAAATCAGAAGGAGGAAACCATTCTCAATTTTGTCCTAAGTCATCAGTTCCAGCTCTTTCTTCAGCTAGTGCTCCAGCTCCTAGATTCAGAGATGGTAAAAGAGATAGAGCACCAGGCTCTAAGTCTCAGGGCAGTGTTAGAAGTGCCCACACCTATCCTCTTTGCCAGACTTATGGCAAGCACCATCAGGGTATTTACATAGCTGGCAGTGGTATTTGTTTCAGATGTGGCAAGCCAGGACACAGAGTCAGAGACTGTCCTCAGCCAGGTCCTCAGGGTCAGCAGAACCGTTCCCCAGCTCAGTATGGTCCCTCAAATCAGTAGAGTGCCACCTCCAGTGCTACTAGTGGGCAATGTCCAAATCGACTTTATGCTCTCCATTCCTGGCAAGATCAGGAAATTTTTTCTAATGTGGTTACTGGTACGTTATAGATCTTACATGTGCATGTTTACACTTTGCTAGATCCAGGAGCTTCTTTGTCTTTTGTTATTCCCTATATAACAGGCGATTTCGGAACTAGTCCCAAAATTTTAGAAGAGCCCTTTTCAGTCTCTACCCCAGTGGGTAAAACCATCATAGCCCGATGGATATACAAGAACTGCCCGATTATGATATTTTAGAAAGTCACTTCAGCAGACTTAGTCGAATTAGAGATGACTGATTTTGATGTCATTCTCGGCATAGATTGACTTCATTCTTGTTATGACATAGTTGACTACAAAAATAGAATAGTCCAATTCCAGTTTCCGAATGAACCTGTCCTAGAGTGGAGAGGTAGTACTTCAGCTTTTAGAGGTCAGCTTGTTTTCTACCTTCGGTCACGAAAAATAATATCTAAAGGATGTGTCTATCATCTTGTTCGAGTTAAGGACACTAGTTATGAAACTCCCAGTTTTGATTCAGTTCCAGTCATAAATGAATATTCATATGTCTTTCTCGAAGATCTTCCAAGAATTCCTTCCAAAAAGGAAATAGACTTCGACATTGATCTTCTTCCAGATACTCAACCTATATCTATTCCGCCATATAGAATGGCACTAGTAGAACTCAAAGAAGAAAAAGAACAGTTGAAGGATCTCTTAGATAAGGGATTCATCAAACTCAGTGTGTCCCCATGGGGTGCACCAGTCTTATTCGTGCGCAAGAAAGACGGTTCTCTCAGAATATATATAGACTACCGTCAGATCAATAAAGTCATGGTCAAGAACAAGTATCCTCTTTTCAGAATCGATGACTTGTTCGACCAACTTCAGGGTGCTAGCTATTTTTCTAAGATAGACCTCAGATCAGGCTATCATCAGCTTAGAGTCAGAGAATGTGACATTCTAAAAATAGTTTTTTGGACTCGGTATGGTAAATTCGAATTCTTAGTTATGTCCTTTGGTCTTACCAATGCCCCAGCTGCTTTCATGTACTTGATGAACCGTGTGTTCAAGAAGTACTTGGACATGTTCGTCATAGTCTTTATAGATGATATTCTGGTCTATTCTCATAGTGAGCGTGATCATGCAGACCATCTCAGAATAGTATTGCAGACTCTTAGAAATCATCATTTGTTTGCCAAATTCAGTAAGTACGAATTTTGGCTAAGGTCAGTAGCATTCCTTGGTCATATCATTTCTGGTGATGGCATTAGGGTTGACCCTCAAAAGACTGAAGTAGTTAGAAACTAGCCCAGACCTGTCTCCCCATTAGATATCAAGAGTTTCTTGAGTTTGGTAGGCTACTACAGACGGTTTATTGAGGGATTTTCTTCTATTGCATCCACTATGTCTAGATTGACTCAGAAGAAAGTCAAGTTTCAGTGGTCATATCCTTGCGAGAAAAGTTTTCAAGAGTTGAAGACTCAACTCACCTCAGCCCCAGCTTTGGCTCTTCCAGATGGTTCCGATGGGTTCGTAGTGTATTGTGATGCATCCAGAGTAGGTTTGGTTTGTGTCCTCATGCAGCATGGTAAGGTCATAGCCTACGCCTCTAGACAGCTTAAACCCCATGAGAAGAATTATCCTACTCATGATCTTGAGTTAGCAGTCGTAGTTTTTGCCTTAAAGATTTGGAGGCATTACCTATACGGGTTCATGTAGATGTGTTCATAGATCATAAGATCCTTCAGTATGTTTTTTCTCAGAAAGATCTCAATTTTTTCCAGAGAAAGTGGTTATATCTTTTGAAAGATTATGACATGAGTGTCCTTAATCATCCGAGCAAGGCCAATATTGTGGTGGACATTGTTAGTAGACTGTCGATGGATAGTATTGCTTATGTTGAGGACTGTAAGAAGTTATCTCAGGAAATCCATCAACTTTCCAGACTAGGCGTTCGCTTAGTCGATACAGATGAGGGTGACATATGGGTTCAGAGTAGTTCAGAATCATTTATAGTTTCCGAGGTGAAAGAAAAGCAAGATAGAGATCCCAGTCTAGTCAAGTTGAAAAAGTTAGTCAAGGATCAGAAAGTAGAGGTTTTCTCCCAAGGGGGAGATGGTGTCCTGCGTTGTCAGGGTCGTCTGTGTGTTTCAGGTGTAGACGAATTAAGGCAGGGAATTCTTGCAGAATCGCATGGTGCATGCTACTCTATTCATCCAGGGGCTACTAAGATGTACCACGACTTGCGAAAAATCTATTAGTGGAGTGGGATAAAGAAAGATGTTGCAGAGTTTGTGGCTAAGTGCTCTACGTGTCAGCAGGTTAAGATAGAGAATCAAAAGCCTAGTGGGTCCATACAGGAGTTCAGTATTCCTACTTGGAAGTGGGAAAAAGTGAACATGGACTTTGTAATGGGTTTCCCTCGTACTTATCACCAGCATGATTCAGTTTGGGTCATTGTAGATAAGATAACCAAATTATCTCATTTTCTTCCAGTCCATACCTCTTATTAAGTTGAGGATTACGCCAAACTCTACATCAGAGAGTTGGTCATATTTCACGGTATTTCGTTATCTATTATCTCAGACAGAGGTACCCAGTTCATCTCTCATTTCTGGAAAGCATTCCAAAAGGGTCTTGGTACCCATGTTCATCTCAGTACAACCCTTAATCCTCAGACAGATGGTCAGGGAGAAAGGACTATTCAGATTTTAGAAGATATACTAAGGGTATGTGCAATCGATTTCAAGGGTAGTTAGGATGACCACTTGCCTTTGATTGAGTTTGAATACAATAACAACTATCATTCCAGTATTCGGATGGCTCCATTTGAAGCTCTCTATGGTAGGAGGTGCAAATCTCCAATCGGTTGGTTTGAAGTTAGTGAGGCCTCAGTCATAGTGCCTGACTAAGTATTCGATACCTGATAACGCTCAAACTACAGCTCTCGTAAGAGTGTAAGCGGTCGTTGTCAAATATATAACCCAACTGGGTTGGGTATCGATCCCACAGAGAATAGCCGATCACTAAGTAAGCAAAGATTATTAGACTTTTGGTGCAAGTCTCGTAAAATGGGGGATTTTGTAGCGTGCAATAATGTAACAAAATAGTAGAGTAAAAATGGAAAATAGCAAAGTAAAAAGGAAAGAATGTTCAGTAAGATGTTTAACCAATGAGAATTGAGAGTTGGGGTTATGTCCACCTTATGAGTTATACGTCTCTATTGGCTATGAGTTATGCAAAATTCAGACATGCATGTGCTTATAGAGAATTGTATTCTATGGTAAATCCAGGCGTCTTTCGACCATCAAGGATTATTTCACTTTAACTCTTTCGATCTTAAAACGTGTCTAACGGTACAAATTCTCCAAGAGGTTAATCCAGTTACGGCACTAACTTTTTAACAGGGGTTGGTGCCCTATTACCTTGACATTATCTCTTTTCCAGACATATAACTTTTCTTTCGAACAAGTTAATGCTATACTGGCGTATTCTATGTGTTTGCAACCACAAGAATTTGCATTAAGATGAAGAGAATAATGATATAAGCAGCATACGTGTCACGAATTCACAAACTCATAGCAATAGATAGTATCTCATAAGGCTTCCATAACCCCAACAGAGAAGTTTAGCTATTCATGAGTGCAACGGAAATCACAATAGACTTTATCATTATACAAAAATAAAGATCTCACGTGTAGTAGGGTTTGGTATGGCGTTAGGCGTGAATTCCCTTTTAGAATAGCGGTTCTCTTGTTGTGGAAATTAAGAATTGAATAGATGAAGAGAAAGTAATTAATTGAAAGAGAATTGTTTTCGGAACTCAAGAATGAATGAAAATCTCTAGAAAAATAGGGTATTTATAACACCCATATCCTATTCCTACTAGGCTACTGCATTACTTAACCTAATCCTACTAGGTTAATGCATCATTATCCTAATCCTAATAAATTACTGCTGATCCCCAAAGTCTTTGGAAATGCTATTTTTGCCCGGGACAGATATTCCATGCGTTACTTTTGGTCCTTGGCGTCCAAGCTTTCCCTTCCTTCTTTCGTGAAGCTTCCTTGGGCGTCAAGTTATCCATAATATGCTGAAATCTGCATCATTTATACCTGAAAACTTGCTAATCACGTTTGTTAGCTCACTTACAGGAAAAAGGACTAAAAGTGCATGGATTATATATTTTGTCCTCAAAACTTAGCTAAAATATGGGTAAATTATAGTACTTTAGGAGTGTAAATACACCTATCATCAATACCTTAGAAAAAGTTCAATTGATCAGAGAAAGACTCTGGGCTGCTCAGAGCCAATACAAGTCTTATGCAGATGTACGTAGAAAGGATCTCGAATTCGAGATTGGTTACTATGTCTATCTAAAGATCTCTCCCATGAAGGGAGTAAAGAGATTCAGTAAGAAGGGAAAGCTCAGTCCCTGATATGTTGGTCCCTTCAAAATTCTCAGTCGATTTGGCAAAGTAGCTTATGAGCTTGAGTTGCCTTCAGATCTAGCCTCAGTTCATTCAGTCTTCTATGTCTCTTTGATCAAGAAGTGCATAGGTGACCCAGTAGTTGTAGTCCCTATTCAAAGCATAGATATTCAGAACAACCTCTCTTATGAAGAGATTCCAATCGAAATTCTAGACTATAAGACTCGTAGACTGAGGAATAAAGAAGTCCCTCTAGTCAAGGTTCTTTGGCGAAACCAGTCTATTGATGGAGCCACTTGGAAAGCAGAAACAAATATGTGAACCAAGTATCCTCACCTCTTCTCTGCCAACTCGGATCAAGCTCAAGGTAATAATTTTTCTTAAGCTTACTCAGTTTCATGTTCAGAATTCAATTACAACTTGGTATTAAATAACATTGCATATTCAATTATGCATTCATGTATCAGATTAGTCAAGTAATCATGCATCAGATATGCATTCTCATTGTGAGAAAACTTAGTTCCTCAGAACACTCAGTCATGTATTCATGAATCAGTTACCCATGCATCAGATATGCATGTTCAGTATGATATATATTCAGTTTATTAGTCATGCTAGTCATGGAGTCATGTTTCAGTCATTCATCTTCAGTATATACGTCAGTTTATCTTCTCCCCTCTCACTTAGTCTCATTCGAGGATGAATATTCTCAAGGGAAGATATTGTAATACCCCATACTTCTACCTAGCTTGAAATCATTCCAAGAATGTTAGAAACTTTCTTTGCAAGATGAATCCACTTTTATACTCGTTCTTTTTCTAAGAGTTTCACTTTTTATCATCTGTGAAATTAAATTAGCTTTTCAACAATACCAATTTTTTCCAAATCCAACGTCAAAAGAGAAAGTTATGGCCGAAAAATAGAAGGAAATCAAAACCGACCAGGTGTGATGGTGAGAGCCGATGGAGCGTCGAGCTAGTGATGGACCATGTCCCAAGCTGTTGTAGCAGAGGTAGTGAGACTACCTTCTGCCTAAGAGTTTCACTTTTTATCATGTGGGAAATTAAATTAACTTTCCAACGCTACCAATTTTTTCCAAATCCAACATCGAAAGAGACAGTTATGGCCGAAAAACAGAAGGAAATAAAAACCGCCCAGGTGCGACGGTGAGAGCCGACATAGCGTCGAGCTAGCGATGGACCGTCGCCTAAGCTGTCACAGCAGAGGCAGTAAGACTACCTTCTACCTAAGAGCGATGCCATCGAGCTAGCGATGGACCATCGTACAAGTCATCGTAGGAGAGGCAGTGAACCCCTATTCTGCCCAGGTGCGATGGCTAGGACCGACGGACCGTCGACCCAGTGACGGACCATCCCACCCCACCGTCGAGTAATTCGTTCAGTTATTTTAAATCTATTTTTAAAAGGGTATTTAGGTCTTTTCCGACCCATTTTAAACCCCTAGTAATATCAGATCAAAGCTCATAAGTTCATTATCCATCTATAACATCAAATTAGGGTTTTCTCTTAAAGATAATCCCCAAGAACAAGATCCAAATCATTCTTCAAGAAGCTAAGAGATTCCAAGTTCTTCAAGTCCAAGAACTTCAAGAAACTCACAACCCAGGTATGTCATGTGTTGATTCATGGGTCCCTTTCACCCATGAAGCTCAAGAAACTCTTTTCAAAATCCATGATTTATGTATTTATGAATGTTTATGATTTAAATTGAATTGAAATTCATGTTCATAATGTTGTGGGATTTGATTCATGTTTGAAATTGCATATTCCAATGATTGACCCTTGGATGTGATGATTTGCATAATAATCATGATAAATCCTTAAATTTACACGTTTATTGATGTATGAATGATTATTAGATGTGTTGATGGTTGTATAACCAAAACATGCTCCTCATGTGTTTGATTAAATGCCTATGTGAAGGAAAAGTGTCATACTAGTATGACAATATGAAATCCCTATTTATGTACAAGTTTATGCATGTCCAGTGTTTGATGAAATGTCTTAGTCAATAAATTATGGATACATGTGTAGCCATTGTGGTGCTTTAGAACTTGTACTTCATGAAATCTCCCACTTATTGTATTATAGATTGTGATGTTGGTCGTGTATTCAAGAAAGTCATGCTTTGTCAGTTTCCTTCTATCGAGTCCTGGGGGTACTTGTACCCAAAAAATTTAGTTGTATGCCTAGAATCAGTGTTATGTTTTCAAGATACTCTCAGTCAAGCCATGATCCATAGAATTCAGTCAGTCTCATGACTTAGGAAAACTCAGTAATCTCAGTAGTATTTCACTAGTCAACGAAACTCAATTAACTTAGTCCAGTTAGTTCAGTTATTCATGTCCAGTGTATATTCAGATGGGGTAGAAATTAGCACCGAGCAAACCCAAGGATGGGAATCCACCTGTTATATGAGGGTGTGATTCTTAGAAGCAATCCTTGCGTTCCAGAACTACGTAGCCAGCATAGGTTGAGACATCATAGCCTGTTATATGAGGGTAGATGAGGTGGCTTACTTGTTATATGAGGGTTCCCACCATTCTCACTAGAGTTACTTGTTATATGAGGGTTACTCACAGATTTTCCTTACCAGTGGCGCGGTATTGATACCCTTCCAATTAGGGTTACAGATTGGACCCCAACTCAGCTATATTGCGTTATTTGGGGTATGTCGGTTAGATGACTACTTCACATAGTTTTGATTATAGAATCACGAATGTCAGATACAGTCATTCAGTCTCAGTAATAAAACTCAGATAGTTCTACAAAATTTAGGACTGTCAGATACAGTCAACTCAGAACAGCATGAAACTCAGTTAGTTCTATCAGAACCTAGACTGTCAGATATAGTCGCTCAGTATCAGTATCTCATGATATCAGTACTCAAACTCAGTAATCATGTTATCACAAACTTAGTTACAGTTATTATGTATTCATGTATGTATTCTCACATACATGTTATCCAGTCAGTTAGTATAGTTCATGTATGTGAACCCTTTGCATTCAGCCTACCTCGCATGTATACCAGTACCTTCAAACATACTAACGTATTTATGCTATGGTATTTTATACCATAGGTTCAGAAGCACAAGATCCAGAGCATCAGTAGCATTCTAGTCTCAGCGATCAGAGTTAGCAGTGAGTCCTTATTCTTTGAGGATGTGACCATTACTTTATTTTCTCATTAATTAATTTATTTTAGTAGTTGGAGTTAGTTGGGCACATGTCCCATCAGTTCCTTATTCAGACAGTTCAGTTAGTTTAAAGGCTTTTCAGACTATCATGTTTAGACAGTTTATTTCAATTGTTTTTTTGGGTATTTCATACCCCATCCATATGTTACGTTTTATCAGTTATGTTATAGTTTTGAACCTTACGTCCTTACAACCTTTGTTTCTATATTTATACAGTATATTATACAGTGTTCAGGTACAGATATTAGTCATGGGTTAGCTTATGGTCCTTCGAGGTCATGAACACTGTGTAGCGTTCCGGGTACCAGATTCGAGGTGTTACAACCCCATACAAATAATGCCTCAAAATTTTCAAGGCTACCACAAAGATGCTAACTCAAGATCATAGGTAGGATAATTCTTTTCATGGGGTTTAAGCTGTCTAGAGGCATAGTCTATGACCTTACCCCTCTGCATCAAAACACAAACCAAACCAACTCTGAAAGCGTCATATTAAACAACAAACCTATATGAACCATCTGGCGAGGTCAATACTGGAGTTGAGGTAAGTCAAGTCTTCAACTCCTAAAAACTCTTCTCACAAAAATCTGACCACTGGAACTTGACTTTCTTCTGAGTCAATCTGGATATGGGGGATTTAATAGAAATGAAACCTTCAACAAAACATTGGTAATAGCCATCCAAACCCAAGAAACTTGTGATATTTGATGGAAAGATAGGTCTAGGCCAGTTTTTTACTGCTTCAGTCTTTTGAGGATCAACTCTAATGCCATCACCGGAAATAATGTGACCAATAAAAGCTACTGACCTTAGTCGAAATTTGCACTTACTGAATTTGGCAAACAACTGATGGTCTTTAAGAGTCTGTAATACTACTCTGAGGTGGTCTGCATAATCGCTTTCGTTACGGGAATAGATAAGAATGTCATCGGTGAAGACTATGATGAACATGTCCAAGTACTACTTGAACACTCGGTTCATCAAGTATATAAAGTCTGTTGGGGCATTTTTTAGACCAAAGGACATGACTAGAAACTCAAAGTGACCATACCGAGTTCGGAAAGTTGTTTTCGGAATGTCACATTCTCTTACTCAGAGCTGATGATAGCCAGATCGGAGGTCTATCTTAGAAAAGTAACTGGCACCCTAAAATTGGTCGAACAAGTCATCTATTCTAGGAAATGGGTACTTATTCTTGATTGTGACTTTGTTTAACTGACAGAAGTCAATGTACATCCAATGAGAACCATATTTTTTATGCACAAATAGGACTGGTGTGCCCCACAGGGAAATGCTGGACCTGATGAATCCCTTATCTTGAAGATCTTTCAAATATTCTTTCAACTCGTTAAGTTTAGATGGAGACATTCTGTATAGTGGGATAGAAATAGGTTGCATATTCGGGAGAAGGTCTATGCCGAAGTTGATTTTTCTTTCGGAAGGAACTCCGAGAAGATCTTCAGAAAACACATTTAGAAATTCCCTTGCTACTAGAACTGACTCAAGATTGGGAGTTTTAGAACTAGAGTATTTAAATCACACAAGATGATAGACACATCCATTGGATATCATTTTTTTGCTCTAAGGTACGAAATAAGTTAACCTCTAAGCGCTGTGGTACTACCCCTCTACTCAAGGATTGGTTCATTCGGAAACTGAAAATGAACAACCCTTTTTCTACAATCAACTAAAGCATAACATTAATGGATAAAATCCATGCCGAGAATGACATCAAAATCAATCATCTCTAACTCTACAAGATCAACTCAAGTGACTTTCTGGAATATCATGACGGGACAGTTCCTGTATACTTGCCTGACTATAATAAAAACACCTACTAGGGTAGATACTGAGAAAGGCTCTGTTAAGGTTTCGAGACTGACTCTAAAGTTGACCACTATATAAGGTGTTACAAAGAAAAGTGAAGCTTCAGGGTCAAGCAAAGCATAAACATACAAATGAAAGACTTGCAACGTACCAGTAACCACATCAGGAGAAATTTCCTGATCACGTCGGGACTGAAGTGTATAAGCCTATCTGGGCACTTCCCACTGGTGGCACTGGAAGCGGCCCCCTACTGAGATGGGCGACCAAATTGAACTGAGGGATAATTGTACTGACTCTGTAGACATTCTTTAATTCTATGACCTGGCTTGCCACACTTAAAACATACATCACTGCCAGCTCTGCAAATACCCTAATGGTTCCTATCAAATTTCTGGCAAAGAAAATTTGTTCGAGCACTATTCATACTACCTTGAGACTTAGAGCTTGGCGCCCTATCCTTGTTTTCATTCCTGAATTTGGGAATTGGTGCACTAGATAAAAATGGAGCTGGGACTGAAGATTTATCGGAACTGAGGATGGTTACCCCCCTCGGCTCGACTGAGTGAAATTAAAGTTACCTATCCTAGCCCTCTTATTCTCCCTCTCTCTCCTTAACCTTTTCCTCCTCTATCTGTTGTGCATGGACCATCAACCTCACTAAGTTCATCTTTTTGATCAACATTGTTGTCCTACACTCCTTGAACATACTATCAGATACCCCAAACATAAACTTGCTCATCCTGGACCTATTATCAGCTACTATATTTGGAGCATATCTGGCTAACTAAGTTAACTTAAGAGAATACTCCTTACACTCATTCTGCCCTGTTTCAAATTAATGAACTCTAACACCTTAGACTCCCTCATCTCCAATGGAAAGAATCTATCTAAGAAGGTAGTAGCAAACTCCTCCCATGCTATAGGTCTAGCCTCAGCGCCTCTATCCTCTTTCCACTACTTAAACTACGTATGAGCTACGCCTTGCAACTGGTAAGCAGATAGTTCATCACTCTCACTGGAAGTCACCCCCATAATGTTTGTTACCTTTTGCACCATGTCTAAGAATTCCTGTGGATCCTCCTCAGACTTAGATCCCAAAAATGAAGGAGGATTCATTCGGGTGAAGTCCCAAATCCTGGTTGCAGCAGTATTGGCCACTGGGTTGGCCTGAATAGCAGATGGCTGCACATTTTAGGCTGCTACAGAATGGGATAGTGTGGTGAATGCAACTCTAAACTCTACATGAGAAACATACTCATTCAGAGGATTTCCCAGAGTGGGCGGAGGTGTCAGCTGGTTTTTGGTTCTTTTTCCGTTAGTCTTTCTGGGAGGTATTTTCTGTACACGGAAGGAAAAATTGCACTAGATGGAGAGTTTAACTTAATCTCTTTCTCATTCACACGATTTGAACACTGAAAGAAGGGAAACTTTTCCTAAATGTCTTGTAGCATCTTGCCTATAAGTATGGAGTTCTTCACACCCATGCACAAGACTCTACTTGATGAGACTTTCAGACTCCCTAGGAAACTTTAAAATCTGAGGCTCTGATACCAAATTTGTAACGCTCCAGGAGTATACCCTTGATGCCACACGGTGTTTACCATCATAAGTAACCACAAGCTAACCCATGAGCTGGTACCTTCTATGAGCACTGAATAATAATACAAAATAACAGGTGCAGAATATCCAAATACACCATAAGGTTTTAAAAAAATAGTTCTAATAAGGTCTATAAAACAATACTAACAATACTGATATAACAACTGAAAATTGACTAACTGTCTGTATTAGTCTGAAAGACTCTAAATTGTCTGACTGTTGAGTTGATGGGACAAGCCCCCAACTAAATCCTACCGACTGAGTAACTGAACTACTGGCATAACTGAAAAGAAGATAACTCATCCTCGAAGGAGGAGGACTAACCACTACTGTTGCTGCTAATACACTAGAAAGTCTAAGAACGATTGGGAATTCGGGTGTCTGAACCTATGATATAAGACATCATAGCGCAAGAAATGAGTATGTGGTCAGTACTTTTGAATATATTGGTATGCTAAATAAGGTTAGCCTGATATGCATGTGTTCATATTCATGGGTACTAACTAGCTGAATGTATAACATGAGGTACTAAGTGTAAATACATAAAATAATAAAGACTGAGAATGCATGACCACACATAAAGCAATTACTGAAGTAGTCTGTAAACTGAGTCACTGAAATCTGATAGTTAAATACTGGTAACTATATGTTATGGTCAAACACAACTGAACTGAACTTTGAACTGAGTACTGAAAATGAAAATGTGGGAGATTTTATCTAACCGACATGCCCCAATATAAGCTGATTGGGGTCCAACCTGTAACAACAGTTGGAAGGGTTGTAGTATCGTGCCATAGGTTACTAATAATGATTAGGTCAACCCTAATCTGGCAGGAAGACTCATGAGATGTAAGTATGTATGTTAACCCTAGACTGGAAGGAAGACACATTAACCTACACTGGCTACATAGTTCTGTAACTCAGGGATTGCTACTAAGGGTCATACACTAAACTGGCAGGAATGCCCCCATTCCTGGATTCGCTCGATGCTGAATCCTACTCCCAACTGAACCGACACTGATCACTAAACTAGGCTAGGCTTGACTGAACTCACCAACTATGTTATCTGACTAAGTACTACTGCCCATGGTTCGACTGGAACCTTTCTATGACTACTGTAAACTAGGAAAGCAACTAAATTTCGGGTATCATTACCCCCAGGACTTAATATCACTGACAATAAGACCATACAACAATCTTAATAGCATAACAAACAGTCACAATTCAACTTTTACTCATTTAGTCATTTTATCAAACACTTGGGAGGCATAACTTGGTACATAGGGATGATCAACATACTAACATATCATGAATTCATTATTTAATTCACAAGTCAAAAGTTGGCACTCGAGACGTACTATTGACTTCCCCGATCATGAATCAACTTAAAAACTAACTTTTCGATATCGGAAAGGTCGAGACTAAATTCATCAAAGTTTGAGGGCTTTAGAAATGACTAAGTCCTAACACTTAGTAAAATATTCCAAGTCTTGGACCCCTTTTACATGCAACAGTGATCTTAAATGAGCTTAGGATTTTATGGGGTGTTACAACTAATATGCTCAGTTGCTACAAAACGACTTTGAACCCTTTCTTTCACAACTAAAAACTTAATATCTACATGTTTTGACTTTGATAAACTTCAATTGTTCACCGAATATAACTCAACATACTTATTATCATAATAAATTTTCAATGGTATTTTTATGTCAAGGTGTCTTTGCATTTCAATGATAAAATTTCTTAGTCATATTTTATGATTTGATGTTTTATAATAAGCCACAAATTTGGCTTCCATTGTAGAAGAAGTGACATGACCCAAACCAGAGACTTTTCGTGATGGGCATCCAAAGTCAAACGAGGACCAAGGACCACCACCGATAACCAACCCAACCTCCAAAAACATACCCTGAGTCGGGTGAATTCCGAACATATAACAAGATAACGTATTTGTAGATATACTGACTTTGGGATAAGTCTATTTCCTAAAACAACCCAACCCAGTCAATCTGTCTAATAGCCAACCAAATCAAGACAATTGCCCAATGTGTTTATATATACAATCTAAAACAAAATGGAACAATCATAAATCAAATAAAGTCATATGGTATCAGCCCCAACACCAATACCAATGCCAAGGCTTACACCACTACTGACACCACCCATACCAACCCATAGTAGTCCCACAAAGCCTCTAACCAAAAGTAAAATAATATTAAATCAGTACATGCCCCTGATCATAGCCAAAACCATAGTCTATAAAATGACCAATGTATGTAAGGACATCTATGACATAAAATAGAGCCTTTCGGAATATGGAAGCTCATTAGTTAAATCCAACACAAGATGATCCCTAGTTTGATCAGTGAGCAAGAGGAGTAGAATGGCCGATTCCTGTATCATATGGGGATATGCACCCGATGACTAATTAGCGGGTGAATGCTAGCATGTACTCAGGATAAGGATAAAATATTACCGACCTTTAAAACCAAGTAAACAACCATATGCGTACACAACCATATATATATATATATGTATCTGTGCCATGAGAGGGAATCGGGTTTAGCATGCCTTAAAACCATTAACCTGGGTATATTTTGCTTAACCATCGTAGAACCACCCATGGGCTATATGGGTCTAGTGTTGCCCCCTGAACGGGACCCGATGTGTGTAGCCGCACGAATTGGAGATACCATAGGAGTAGGAGATTCTCTTGTACCCTTCGTTCTCCATGATACATAAATACAAGTATAACTTAGGGGATTTCTGTATACCTCATAAGTATTATATATGTGGTTTCCAAGACCAATCCTCATGTAAACAAACATGAGTTTTCAGTGTCTGTTCATTGGACTCAGACCTTCACAGTTAGCTATCACACTCCGTCATTATTTCTCAATTAAAATCATTAACACACAACCAACCACCAATTCCATTTATTATTAACCAAGGCTATAAATAGTGGTATCATTATACCGACCATAGCTTGCAAGCAATGTCCTTAGCCATACTCTTTAAAGAAGGGATTCCTATGTACCCATAAATTACATTATTAAGTTGCTTAAGGGATTCCCATTTACCCCACAAGATGATCATTATTAAGTTTGCTTACGGAATTACCATGTACCCCACAAGTGTATTCAATTAACCATAACCATGAGCACCAAGACCTTACTATTTAACCATTAAAGACCATCTAAATCATTTAGGGTTCCATTACCACTTTGTACCGTGCAAAGTTTTCAATGAGAGTTCAAGAATATAGTAAAAACATTCTCATAGTCATTTTATCAAACATGTTGAGGGCATATAGTTTTCAAAACCAAAACTAAGTACCAATTAACCATTCTCATGAAACCACATGGCCAAACCACCATTAAAATATAAAAACCATAATTAAAATATGAGAAAACCATAACCAAACCATTTATAACCAAAAACCCCAACATATATTCAAAATCCAAAACCATACCACAATTATGCCATGAAATTCATACATAAAATATGCCTTTAGTTGGAACTAACAATGAGGGGGGAGTAACATTCCTTAGATTATGAAGATGATAGAGAGAAACCACCCTTGTAATCCCCAAGTTAACCTTATTGAAGAAACCCTAGCTTTTCTTAACCCAAGAGCCTTGAGATAATTTGAGAGAGTTTCTAAGTGTTAAAGATTAGAATAATAGGGTAAATGAGGTCCCAAGAGTTTTATAAGTCGTGGGACCTTAAGAGGTTAAGAGGAAAAATATTCAGATTACTCCCAACTTAAACTGTACAAAACTCCTGCAAGAGGGTACGAACCTCCTCCCCAAAACATACCCTAGGGTACGAGTGGTACCTTTATATCGTAACACAGGCCTCCCTTTAGACCCCAACACTATCCAACATATGACCACCAAGGCAAATTTATATCCAACCATACGACTAGTACCCAAAATCCGTACCTTAGGCGGAATAGACTCCTTTAGGTTAGACATAGGGCAACATACGATTGGCATCATACCACTAGTTCCCTAATATACGACTAGTATGATCTATTCATACCTTGGAAAGAAACCAACCAACCTATACTAGTTAACATACGATCAAGACACACCAATTGTACCCTTTCATACAACTAGTACCCCCTACTCGTATGATGTCAGAAGCCAAAATTCAAGAAATTTCTAAGGATCAAAACTAGGATGTTTCAAGATGCTATTAGTATTCGTTTCAACTTTTTCAAAAAATAGTTCCTCTAACCAACATGAAAACATTACTTGATGTAGATTTCCTACTATCAAGACATCCAGCAAAATTTAACTCAGAATACCTACGATCTCTAATTGATCTGACCTTCAATAAGTGAGCATGTAATATTTAGTTCTTTGAAGATACCTCATAACCTATTTTGCAGCTTTCCAATGATCTATTTTTCTGATTACTTAAATATCGCCCATTTTCATTATGTACAATATCTGAATGTGTAGAAACTTGTACATAGATGAGACTTCCCACTGATGATGCATATGAAATTTCATCCATCTATTTCTTTTCTATGTCCAAATTTAGACATTGACATAAATTAAATTTTTCACCTTTTGCCACGGGTGTATTTCTTGGTTCACAATTTGCATGCCCAATCTACTTAGCACCTTATCATACAAGCCTTTTGTAGAGTTCCAAGAATATTTTTAGTGCACTCCATATGAATCTCTTTACCTAGAATGAAGGATGACTCATGAAGATCTTTCATTTCAAATTTGCTAAATATAAATTTTTTGATTTCATGCAATAAGCAATCATTGTTTGCCAGTAGAATGCCATCTACATATAGCACAAGGATAATAAATTTTCTCCCATTGAACTTGGGACATATGCACTGATGAATGGTGTCTTTCTTAAAATCAAAAGAGGTTATCACTTGATCAAATTTTCTATACCATTGACGGGATGTCTGTTTTAAATCATATATGGACTTATTAAGTTTACGTATAGGGTATTTTGAAACTTGAGACTCAAAAGGTTTCTAGTTTCACCATGTATTTCATTTATTTAATTTCTCAATTTAAAAATGTAGTCTTTACGTTCATTTGATGTAGCTCTAAGTCATAATGAGCTACAAGTGCCATAATGATTTCAAAGGAATCTTTCAATGAAATTGGTGAAAAAGTTTCTTTAAAATCTATGTCTTCTTTTTGAGTGAATTCCTTGACAACTAGGCGTACTTCATATTTTTTGATGTTATCATTTGAATCATGTTTTATTTTGAAAATTCACTTACAATTAATTGATTTTGATTCTTGTGGTAACTCGATAATATCCGTAATGTTATTGTCTTTCATAGACTTTAACTCATCTTTCATGACTTCTATCCATTTAGTAGAATTTTGACATGATTTCACTTGACTGACAGTTATAGGATCATTTTTCAATTTCATGTCAAAATCATGTTCTTGAAGATAAACAACAGTCATTCAAAATTGCATTTCTCCTTTATCTGTTAGTTCTTTTTTAGACACTTCAACTTGAGGTTGTTAAACATGAGGTACTAGAGTTGTATTTTTTATATAATCCTAATTTACAAGATGAAACACATTTGGTAAAGAAATCTGATCATTTTTACTAAAATAAATATTATCAAATTTCTCTTCAAACACAATTTATTTGTTTTGATTTCTCCAACTATAACCAACATTTTCAATAAATTTGGCATTTTTTGTTTTGAAAAGTGATTTGTTCTAGGAGTCGTAAAACTTAAAATCTTTTGATCTTTCTGAGTAACCTACAAAGTACCAACTAACAGTTCTTGGATCCATTTTCTTTTTATTAGGTTTGTAAGGCCTTACTTCGACTAGACATCTCCAGATATGTAAGTGCCTAATATTAGGCTTCTTACTGATCCAAACTCATATGGGGTCTTAGCTACAACTTTGTTGGAACAATATATAGTATATAAACTGTAGTCTTTAATGCTTCTCCCCAAAATAATTCAGGTAAAGAAGAATGACTAATCATACTTCTTACCATATCTTTAAGAGTTTGATTTTGTCTCTCAACTATATCATTTTCACTTGGAGTCCCTGGCATGGTGTACTGAGGTATAATCTCACACTCAGATAAATATTTTACAAAAGGTCCTGGATATTTTTGCTTGATCCATCATATCTATCATAGTATTCTCCTCCACGAACAGATTTCATAGCCTTAATTTTCTTGCGTAATTAAGTTTCAACTTCAACGTTAAAATTTTTTAAAAACATTCAAAGATTGTGATTTCTCATTAAATAGAGATATCTATAATGAGAGCAGTCACATATAAAGTTAATAAAATATTATTGACCATTTCATGAAGCCACAGGGAACAGACCACAAATGTCTGTATGTATAAAATCTAAAGGTTCTTTACTCCTATAAGCATCTCTTTTCCTTATATTTATTTATTTTTCCTTAACACATTCTGTATAAATTTAAAAATCTAATAAATTAAGGGAATCAAGAATTCCTTCCGATACAAGCCTTTGCATTCTTTATTTAGAAATATGACCCAATCGCTTATGTCATAATACTATTGAATTCTTATTTGTTAATCTACTTTATTACTGAAGATACTTGAATGCAAGTTTTCATTGTTGCATGAGGCTTGTCTGTTTAATTTGTATAACTTTTTTTTGATAACCTTGGTGTTTGGGCCAGCTTTCGCGCACCTCAAATAAATCCACGAGATACCTGCCACCTCCCACCAACAACAGATACCAGATAAATCTGTCCACCAAGGCTAGAACAAATGGAAAGAAAATACCTAGTATTTGTCTCTGCTGGAAATTGAACCTGAGCCCTCATGATGCTCATCCCAACTTCATTGAACTACTAGGACACAATTTGTATAATTTATCAATCAAAGTACCAGTTCCAATAATATTAGAATTTAGAGATATACTATAAATTCATTTCCAATAGAACTATTGTATCCAGATAGGTCTAAACAAGAAATAAAAATTAAATTTCGCTAAATGCGGGTACAATAATTTTGTTTCTAATTTCAAATAAAATTAAGTATCTAATGGAATTTAAATATACCAATAGCCTCCACAACCACTTTATTGTCGTTTCTCATATAGATGTATCTTTCAACATCAATCGGTGCTAGATTTCTTAAGCAATCCTGCACAGTAACACTTACATGAGTAGTTGCACCCATATCTATCCACCAAGTGTCACTAGATTCCATTGTCAAATTAAATTCTGAACCAACAAAGTTGAGAAGTTCGCCTTTCTTTTCACGTCAGCCAACATACTTGTAATAGTCTTTCTTTATATGACCAATTTTCTTTCAAAAGAAACAAGTCTTTGAATTCTTGAACTATGATGTTCCTTCATCCGTAGTTTTCTTAGTCTTATTCCTTTTTTGCTTATTTGTAGTAGTTTTAGTTCCTAGGGTAGATTCCAAATGAGCACTTTCAATCTTCTCTTGTTTAAGCTTTTCCTCTTCTTGCTCACATTGAGCTATAAGCTCAT
The DNA here is from genome assembly GCA_030864215.1 of Capsicum pubescens. NCBI lineage: Eukaryota > Viridiplantae > Streptophyta > Magnoliopsida > Solanales > Solanaceae > Capsicum > Capsicum pubescens. Next base: position 244,513,968 of record CM061546.1, on the reverse strand, counting down.
TTAGCATCCATTTATTCTCTTGAGTATTATATGAAACTTTAAATGACTAAATTGTTCTAAAAAGAGAGATCAAAACTAGGTGCACAAGTATGTCATCTGACAATTCAAGCTTAAAGGCCCTCAGTTTTGTCACAAGATTAGACATTTTCATAATGTACTCCTTATATTTTTTTTTCTTATATCGCATTGAAACTATCTTATTAAGAATAGTACTTCTTTTAATATTTTCGTCAACAGTGAATCGGTCTGTGATTTCTTTTAAGAAACTTTTGGCGTCTTTGTTCTCTGTTATATCGCCCCTTAAAAATTTCGAAATTAAGTGTTGCATCATCATCAAGCTCATGTAATTTGACCGCTCCCACTTCTCATATGTAGACTTTTGTTTATTTGAACTAGTTTCGTTCAAGTCTGTAGGGTGATCAAATCTTAATGCACAATCAAGATCCATACAACCAAGCACAATCGTAATATACTCTTTTTATTTCTTGAAGTTTGAGCCATTAAGCACGAGAATGTAGTTCATATTGGAAGATATTGAAGACACTATAAGATAATAAATAATTTTCACAACTAATCATTCAAATAAGTCATGTATATGTGAAAGATGATCAAATTAAATTAAAAAAAAAATGAAGGATAACTAGCAAATAAAATTAAAAATGTATATTTACAAACACGTATACACAAAAGTGGGTCCATCTTGATATACCCAACACAATATTATTATTTAGTCTTTGGATAGAAATAATAACTTCTAATTAGTAATCTTATACATAGTTCATGAACATTGATTACTAAAAGAAAAAAAGATATTGTATATCTAATTTCAAAATAAATTATCTAAGTTTGAATTAGTAGACGAAAAATGATCAGTTGAGTATTCTTTTTCCAAATTGCAACCACTGCTTAAAGTTCATTAGTTAAGCCCAAGTTATCTATTTTTCCTTGGGAAAGGAAATAAAGCCTAAGGTCTCATTTGTTTGCACTTAATGGAGGTCTGAATCTGAATGATTCAGACTTCAAACCATTAAGTGCATTTGTTTTTCATTTAGATTTTAACTCTTAATAGGTCTGAATAGGTCTTAATCATTCAGATCTGAACTAAGTCTTAATCATTAAGAGGTATTCTTGTGTTGGATAATATTCACTACTACTCCATACATAATCATCGGTCACCACCACTAACCATCTCTGCCACCACCACCTAGACACCAACCACCAACCACCTCCACCATCACAACCACCATTCACAATCATAATTGTTACTAATAACTATTTTCAACCGCTATCATATCTATCACCTTCATTACTTTAATTATATATGCCGCTACACCATTGTCAATGCCAACTCCAATGCCAACACCACCACCATCATCAACCACTATGGGTCAATTTTAACTACTAACCAACTCATCTATCACAGCTATTGTCACCGGTAACTACCACTAACACATCATCAACATCCATATACTCTTAAGCTACCACCCCCACCACCATTGTCACCGTGTCGCCACCTCTACCACCGCTACAACCACCATCATCACTACAGTATATCTCTACTAATAATCATCTCCACCATCATAACTAACAACATCTCCAACTACCACCGACACATCGTCAACCACCATGCATCCATTTTAAAGTTATCACAATCAATACCTCCAACTACTAACATCAACCAACTTCACATCACTACCACAACCACTATCAAAAGCCATCATCAGAGCAGTTACTAAAATATCAAATATCTATACCATCGGTAATATCAATCATTACCACCACCACTACCACCATTACAAACCATCTCCATTATCAGTAACAAAATATAAATATTTTTTCAATCAAGTAATAATTTTATTATATTAAATTAAATATTTTTTAATATATAATTATTTTTTATTTAAATTATATTTTTATTATATATGCAAATAAATAAATTTTGCATATTCAGATATTGAAAAATAAATAGTCTTAACCATTTAGTTTTTAGATCTGAAGACAACACCTTAATCATTCAGATAAGCATTCAGATTCAGACGTCTGAATCTGAATAAAAATAAATTCGGCCTAAGTCTTCATTATATTATTATATTTTTAATTTTTTATTTTTTATTTTATATTTTTTAACCCTCATAATTATTCTTCTTTCTTCAATTCTTGATAGCTAAGAATCCAACAAAATATCTATCTTGTGTTCTCTAATTCTTAATTTTTTCATCTAGATTGTCTAAATTGAGTTGAATTTTTGAAGTAGAGGATGATGTGGGTGGATCAAAAAGGAGAGGGAGAAAACAGAAAAGAAAGGATGTGCGAAATGTGGAGGTTGATCAGGATGGAAAGGAAAGGACTATGTGTTAAAGCCTAAACAACAACGGGTAGGTATGTGAGGATGGAATTTGAAGGAAAATAGTTGTTTTAGGGAAAGATTATATTTTATGATCCAGGATTGCATAGAATTGATTATGACAATGGATATTGTGAAGATTTAGATATCGGTGAATCGAAAGAGATTTCGAAAAAATGAAAGTTTATATATAATGTGTATAAAAATTGTATATTTATTGTATAGAGTATGTAATTATATAAAATATATATAGAAACTTTATAGGATGTGTATAGAAACTATATAAATATTGTATGTAATATATATCTAAATAATTATTGCATAAATATTTTATAGGATATGTATCTGAATAATTATTGCATGAAACAAGAAACACCAATGACATAATTATCTTATGAAGATGAGAAAAATAATAATCTTGAATTTCATTCTAAGCCCAAACTATACAAATATATCTAAGTAACGAAAATAACACAAAATAACTTATTTTTACTAAAATTATGTAAATCTGTGTAACCCAAGCCATAATGACAAGACTCCAAATTCCACTCATGATTTGTTCCACGTATAAAAGAAAACCAAAAAAAATTGCCCCAAAAGGTTTTTGAACCATTACTTTAATAATTAAAAAAACAAATTGAAACAGAGAACCCTCCCCCCCCCCCCCAAAGCATAACAATGAAAATTGGTTCAGAATTCAACATGTCAATTTTTCTCAAAAAAAAATTGCCGCATACAGCATGCTCTTTTGAACTAGTGTTTCTTTAATATTTGAATTTCTTTTACATAAAATCAAGATAATCTTGAAAATAATAATTCATTATCTGACAATAGGCAGGAAAAAAAATAAATGGAACAGAAAGAATGTCACGACCCAAAAACGAGGGTCATGATGACACTTGTCGTGGCATACCTTGACAAGTAAGCCTATCACCCAAACTGATACAAAAAGAGAAAAAGAAAGAAATATCCCAAGGTTGGGCTTCTAGAACGAAGTCGAACCATATAAGTAATCATAACAATGTGGAAAGAACTTATCATAAATACCAATCATGCCCAAAACTAGGTGTCAATAGTGTAAGAACTACTAATACAACCCAAGAGTCAAATACATCAGAAAAATAACCACAAAGGAATAATATCTCTCTCCAAATACTAATAAAGGCATAACTACTATAGAAAGATAAAGGTGAACTTCAGACGCATAAATGTCCAACCGCTACCTTGGAAGCTCCAACAATCGCCCGAGTCAAGAAAGTTAAGGCGCACTCGATCTAGGACCTGCACCGAAAGGGCGCAGTAGGCATGAGTACGGTCCACTTGTACACAGTAGGTATCATAGGTCGACCAAGCAAAGTAGTAAATAAAGCATACAAAATATACACTAAGGACACGTCACCTGCAATCAGAAAATGTCCCACAACAATAGCCCACACAACTTGCACTAACAGTAATAATATATCTCACATATATTGCAACATCACACAAAATAGAATAAAAGTAGGTATTATATCACATATAAGAAGAACAGGGGGGAACATGCATATATACAAGATCGTCAAACACAAGTAAAACAAGCTACAATAAACACATAGATGACAAGTCAATATGGCAATACAACACAACTTAACATAATAAAGTAAGTGCAATGTATATGATGATGATAATGATGATGATGCACGAGGTCGTCACACAACCTCTGGGATCGTCGCACAATCCCCATATACACCTACGGAGGCAAGCCTCCCAACGCAGGACCCATGGAGGGTTCGTCAACCCATACACAATCTACATATCTCATATCTCCTTTCTGGCGCATCCCTCAGAAAGGGTTTTATAAGGTGTTACAATATCTCTTAAAAATGTGTTGCCAGTGTTTCTCAGATGTTGCCACGGTGGTACCAATATTTCATGAATGAGTATGATATGAAGATGTAATCCTCACAACCAATCACAATGAGTGTTTCGACAAACAACCACATGATATATTTCCACAACCAACCACAATGATACTTTTCCACAATCACATGAGCCAATATCCACTCATTATTTTCGTATCATCCATGAATTTTCACTTGTCTCATTTGCCAATAAAGTATGAATATAATCACAATACACCAATGGTATAACATTAAGCATTTTAACAACACAATATAATTATTCATATGTATTCAAGGCTATCAATATCACATAAGACCCCACACGGTCACACATATCACATAATATCTCAATTTCGATAATTATATCACATATAAGCCCTCACACGGGAACAACACATAGATAGACATTTTTTATAATTAGTTTTCACCCTTAACATGTATTTTGTATCATCATTTACTACCAATCTCAGTCTGAAAGAGTTAAGTCATAACCTACCTCGAAAACCGAAATAGGTCTGCCACACTTGAACCCGCGACCTTACTTTTCACGAACAATATCAAATTCCACTAAATGCATCAAATATGAAATCTATGCATCAAAATAAAACCAACGACACCCATATTGACAACTTTTGGTTCGGGATCAAAACAGACCCCCGAAATGGGTTTTCGAAAAAGAAGGGCAAAATCAAAACTTTACTTCAAAAATATGTTCCCCATCTAAAAATTCAAATTAAATCAAGTAAAAAATGAGGTTAAAATCGAAGAAAAATCATTTTTGAGCGTTACTAGGTAAAATCTTTGAAATTCGGGTTAAAATCAAGAATCGGAGTTGTTTTGAAGGTTAAACTGATGAAAAACTAGTAATTATAAGATTAAAATATTATTCAAGTGAAAAGGAGTGAAATTGGGGTTTAAAATCAAGCCCTAAGATTTTTGGGGGGTTTGAGAAATTAATCAAGAAATAACTAAGAAAAATGTGAATTCTTACCTTAAATCTATAATAAAATCAAGAAATAGATATTAATCTAGCTTCCCAAGCTCACACAAACTATACTTTTGAGCTCCCACACTATTTTAGGATTTAACTCTCAAGAGGCAAGATGAAAATGTGCAAAATGGGCCAAAAATTGGTGGAAAAAGTTGTTATATTGCAGTTTTTATACAATATTAAGTGCTGGTTTTTCACTTAAGTCGAAACGGATTTCGACGGGGTGCCCGAGATTCGTTCGCAGTACTATATACATAAATGAATTATGTAACCATACTAAATTCGATGTTTTGGACGCGATGGCGATATCAGATTTTCAAAAAAAAACATCATTTTCACAAAGTTGACCCCCGAAATCCGAAATTACAACTTTCCAAACCATGGGTCAAAATGAAATTTAAAAGCCGTAAAATCATACCAAACATACTAACAACCTTACATCAATATTCCAGATCTGCTGGTAAATTCGGATTTTCCATCCAAGATCGTTTCGATCAAATATTAATCCCACACCCATATTTTCAATTTTTCAACTTTCCAACCAATAGGTCGAAATGAGCTTGGGTGCATCGGGACTCAAACCATAGGTCTACCTAGCCTAAGATTGATATTTCGGAGCTGCTGGAGTAGTCCGTTCGGCCATCCGTCGCACGGATCAAAGGATATCCACATAAGTCCAAAATAAGGCTCTTGAAGCCATAAAAAACCACAATATCACATAAAAAAAGGCAGCTGGGTGCACTAAAGCTACCGCTATGTGCGGTGTTCGGGGAAGGGCCCCACCATAAGGGTGTATTGTACGCAACCTTACCTTGCATTTCTGCCAGAGGTTGTTTCCAAGGCTTGAACCCGTGACCTCCTGGACACATGGCAGCAACTTTACTAGTTACTCCAAGGAATGATACCAAAATGCATTGAAAATCATGTCAATCACTCCCACACTCCAGAAATATCCTAATAAAACTACGGGGAGGGATAAAATAGTCAAATCACACAAAATCACAAATTTCATATATTTCATCAAATTTTTAGGTCGTTACATCATCCACCACTAAAAATCTAGTTCGTTCTCTAACTAAGGCAAAGAAATACCTGAATCAATGAAGAGTTAAGGATAAGAACTATGGGTATCAGACTCAACCTCCCAAGCAGCCTCATCTACAGGTCGATGTCGCCACTGGACCTTAACCATAGGGATCACTCTAGAGCGCAACTGCCTAACATCCCTAGCCAAAATGGAAACTGGTTCCTCAACAAAGGACAATCGCTCATCTAACTAAACCGACTCCAAACGAATGACATGAGACTTATCAGGAATATAGCGACGAAACATAGAAACATGAAAAACTGGATGAACAGCTGATAGATAAGGGGGAAAAGCCAACTCATAAGACACATCACCAACAGTCCGAAGAATCTCAAATGGACCTAAATACTTAGGGCTAAGCTTGCCCTTCTTCCTAAACCTTATCATATCTTTCATGGGTGAAACTCGAAGAAAAACGCGATCATCAACACCAAATCTCAAGGTATGAAGTCTATGATCAGCATAACACTTCTGCATACTCTAAGTCGTACTAAGTTTATCCTGAAAGACCCGGACTCTATCCAAAGACTTAAAAAGCAAGTACGTACCTCGAGGTCTTACCTCTGGAACATCAAACCAACTATTGGAGAGTGACAACGCCTATCATACAACACCTTAAAAGAATTCGTATCAACACTGGAATGGTAGCTATTATTATATACAAACTCTGCTAAAGCCAAATGTTTCTCCCACTGACCACCAAAATCCATCACGTATGCGTGGATCATATCCTCCAAAACCTGGATAGTCCGCTCTGTTTGGCCATCAATCTGGAGGTGAAATATTGTGCTAAGATCAACCCAAGTATCCATCTCATCCTGAAAAGCCTTCCAAAAGTGAGATGTGAACACAAAACCTCAATCTGAAATAATAGACACCGACATACCATGCAGATACATAATCTCATGAATGAAGATATAGGCTAACCTCTCAACACTGAATGAGACCTAAACCGGAATAAAATGAGCTGACTTGGTCAAGTGATCCACGATGACCCAAATACTATCAAAACCACGAGAAGTACAAAATAACCCAGTCATGAAGTCCATAGTGATCTGTTCCCACTTCCACTCGGGAATGGGTAACCTCTGAAATAAACCACCATGTTTCATATGCTCGATTTTTACCTGCTGACAACATAGGCAATAAGCCACAAAATTTGCTATATCTCGCCTCATACCACCCCACCAGTAGTGTTGTCTCAAATTATGCTACATCTTAGTCACACCTAGATGGATAGAATATCTGGAACAATGGACCTCCTCCAGGTTCAACCTAATCCAATCACCACTCTCGATACACAAACTCAGCCTCCAATCCTTAAAACTCTATCTAAATCAAGTGAGGCTTCCCTAGCCTCCTCACTCAACATCTTATCATGAATCATTCTCAATCCAACATCATCAAATGATGAGCTCGAATCTTCCCCATCAAAGAAGATCTAGCCTCCACAAATGCCAAAACACACCCCGGTGTTGAAATATTAAGGCTAACTATCTGGTTAGCTAAAGACTGAACCTCTAAGGCTAAAGGCCTCTCCTAGATCAAAAGATTCGCCAAGATACCCATGCTAGTCGACTTACGGCTCAAGGCATCCACAACCACATTAGCCTCGGCCAGGTAGAAGAGAATAATCAAGTCATAATCCTTAAGCAACTCAAGCCAACGGCACTGCCTCATATGAAGGTCTCATTGGTAAAGAAGTACTGAAGGCTATGATGATCTGAAAAGATCTCATAACGGACTCCATACAAGTAGTGCCACCAAAACTTCAAGGCAAACACAACTGCGCACAACTCCAAATCATGGGTAGGATAATTCCTCTCATGAGGCTCGAATCTTGACGAGACGCATACGTAATTACCTTTCCCTCCTGCATCAACACAACACCTAACCCAACACCTGAAGCATCACAAAAGACAATAAAGCCTATGCCTTCCTTGGGCAAAGCCAATATAGGAGCTGAAGTCAACAAATCCTTGAGCTTTTGAAAGCTCGCCTCACAAGCACCAAACCACTGGAAGGAAATCTTATTCTGAGTCAACTTGGTCGATGGAACTACAATAGAAGAGAACCCTCAATAAAACATTGATAATACCCGGCCAAACCAACAAAACCCCAAATCTCGGTGGGCGAAGTTGGTCTAGCCCAATCACGAACCACTGCATCCTTAGCTGGATCAACCATAATACCTTCCTTAGTCACCACATGACCCAAGAAAGCAATAGACTCCAACCAAAACTCTCACTTAGAGAACTTAGCATACAACTTCACATCCCTCAATCTCTAAAGCACAATTCGCAAATGCTCCTCATGCTCAACCTCACTCTTGGAATAAACCAAGATATCATCTATAAATACAATAACAAAGGAGTCAAGATACGGTCGAAACACTCGGTTCATCAACTCTATGAACACGGCAGGGGCATTGGTCAACCCTGTTGACACCTAATTTTAGCTCTCCGTGTTTAAAATTAACGGTTTCAGACTTTGTGATCGTTAAAGGGCACAAAATGTAGTTTTTTTATATATTTTTGCATTTTTTAATAAATTATTGATAATTGTTGTTATTTTAGATTTTTTATTAATTTATTATCATATTTTATTTTTTTACATAATTATCCTTAATTTTATTATTTTGGAATTTTTATTAGTTTGTTATCGTTTTAATATTTTTACATAGTCATTTACATACGTACATAACATAACACTACAATTCTTTTTACATAATTATAATTTAATTGTTTATAGCACAATACATTTTTTTTCAAAGATGATTGTATTTTATTTATTGTTTACATTTTTCTGTAATTATACATCGACATTCATATTTTTGTACCTTATTTAATACAACCTGCAAATGATAATGTCGGCTCAATTATTTTTATACATAGAACAACAAATTAGTCAGGTCAAGGTCTCATCACTTTTTAAAAGATGACATTTGAATTGACGGGTTGAGGTTTTCATTTTTTGAATAAAAGATTTTATTTATTATTTAAAAGGATGCAAAATCCTTCAGTTAATAACTTTTGGACTAAAATATATTTTGAGGAGACAAGAGGGTCATCTTTTTTATTTTTTTTGGATAATAGGGATGGCCACTTTATATTATAAAAAGGGGGAGGACTTTAATTATTTTTAACAAAATATTCACACACATATACACATACATAATTTCAGATTGCCATAAACACATATTTTTTCTTAATTCACCCTCCATTTTAACCTTTCACGCTCTTTTCTCTCCCTTTCCATTCACTGCCGACCCTCCACCGCCGTCGGAGCTCCGACGGAGCCCGTTACCCCTTATCCGGCGAAACTATGTCGGAGCACATTGCTCCACCACCATACAACCTTCTCTTTTTACCAGCGCCACCCTCTTCCTCCCTCTTTCCATGGTGCTCCGCCGGGATCGGTCGCCAGCGGGCGAGCCTCCAGTCCGGCAACACCTCCCCCACATCTATATGCCCTTCCCCTTATTTCCTTTTTCCTTTTTTTTTGTCGGCTCATGCCTTACCGAAATTGATGGCCGGCGGGCTTCTCAGCCACCATACCGGCACCATCGCGGTGGTCTCTTTACCATCTCCCTTTGGTTTATTTTTGGTTATGGAAAAAGTGGTATTTTCACTACTGTTATTTGATCCACAGATCTGGCCACATTTTAATTTTGGGTATTGCTCTGGTAAAAATCATTGAAGCAACATCGATCCGGCTAAAGTTGCTCACTCTCTGAGGAATTATTATTTTTGGACTATATTGACTGCATTTTGTTTCATATATTTGTGTATATTGTTGCTTACTTTTGTTATTGTTGTTATTTTGCTCCATTCTTGATTATTTTGCCACTGAATTTTGCTATTATTTTGCATCAGGCATTGGTTTTGGATAATTTTTGTCATTTACATCTTTACTTGACTAACAAAGAACAAGATACTACACTATCATGGCCGATGAAGAAATTACCGTCGATTTTTTAGGCCTCTACAAATAAAAAAGATGGATTTTACGTATACAAATACGTAACAAAAATAAATATTTTTGGGCAATGACGAAATCTTTATAATATTTTAAAACTTTATTTGAGCCCCACTCTTTAACAAAAATTATATTTTTAAATATGTACACATACCTTTTTAATTTATTTTGATAATTATTGATTTGTTACTAACATTTTTATTACAAGTGTTTGTACAGGTTCTCAGGAATACTTGTCAAAAAGGACACTCAAAAGGAGAGTTCGATTTTTTTTTTATGTTTGTATATTTTTTACATTCTTATAATTGTACAAATATTATCATAGTGAAACTTTATTTTTTGGAGTGTTGGGCGGGATATTTCTTATTTACACAATCCTCATGACGCGTTAGACAAATTTAGGTTGTTAATATTTATATTAAATTGATTTAGATATTTAATCAAATAATTCACACTTTTTACACTAAAAACATTACTTAATCTTTTTCTTTAAAACAAATTTTCCTTTATTCAAACTTTACTTTTCTTTTCATATACATCTTATATATACTTTTATTTACATATCTTCATATACTTTTATACACATTTTTATTATAATAAATGTAATTTATGCATTCTTTACATATAAATTATTTACATCATTTTTACAGATTTTATATTTATATGTATACACATTGATCTTTTTCTTCATCTTTTAATAAACCCAAGTCTAGTCGGGAACCACATTTGTGGATTCTGAAGGGTGCCTAATTCCTTTACTTCAAAATAATTTGAACCCTTACCTAGAATTTAACTGGTTTCGTAGATTAAAACATAAGTCATACTTGTTAATAAATAAATAGGTTTCCTTATTTTCCATAAAATTAGGTGGCAACTCTATAAATAATTTATTTTTTTAGAGTCCATAATGTCTTGCTCATTTTGACCTTAAGTAAAAATAGGGTATAACAGTTTGGCGACTCTGTTGGGGATGCAAGATTCTAACCATTACAGACTTAGGTGACTATTTATGTTTTTTATACATTGTTATTTATTCTTCCTAATTGTATTGATTTATCTTGTTTGTATGACTTAAATTGTTTATTTGTTATTATTTTGTAGAGATTGTTTATTTGTTTATTATTTTATTAAATCGTCATTCCGTTCATATACTTCCTCCACTTTGAAAAATTGACATTCACACACATTGTACATGCGGATTGTACATTATACTTTCCCAAAATTCTTTCAAATCACCTTACTTTAGAGAGTCGGCACATATGTGGGGTGAGCGGGAGTTTTACTGCCGTGGGACCACGTGTCTTCTCATATAGGAAATTCAAGTCCGAGTCTACCCATTCTTAGTCAACATAAGATAGAACTTAAACAATACCTTTTAGATGCATGCATCGTTAGTCAACTTTATGTCCGAAGGGTTCACGACCCAAATGATGCATTATTATATTCTTTGAACATATTTGAAGTATTATTGTGTCTATACATAATTGTTTGCTCTGAATTGATTATACTTTAGTGAGAAGGTGTCGTCTGACCTTTGTTTTGCGTAGTGGATCAGTTAAAAATGTACCTTAGCAACATTGCCACTAATTGCGTATAGGTTTGAACTACGTTTTGACATGATTCTTGTCCTAAGAAGATACGTAGACAACCCTGTATTAGGGTTCGGTCTCTTCACTGTTTTAGAATAATTTCTCCGGTATTCAAACTGGTTGATTTTTTAAAACGGTTTAAAAATGCTCTCCAAAATTCTTCAAGAGCGCAATTTGGTGTACCTTCAGTCGGTCTACCTTCAGTTCCTTACTCAATTTGATTCAAGAATACCTAACTTGTTCTTTCGAACGTTGTAAACCATTAAATTTATGGTGTATCGATCTTCACTTTCAAAAGCAAGGTTTTAATATTTTTTTTCTGTTATAATAATCCTGCCAACTGCGGCAAAATATTATCATAATTTCATCAATGTCTGACTTTTTTAATCTTGTCAACATATCGAAGTTGTGTCAAAGCTCTCCCCATGCTTGACATTCATTCTCTTGATCGTTTGATCAGAATAATTTTGATGCTAAAAATAGTTCTTTCTTGATCGTCTTTCATATTATTTTTAAGAATGACCATTTTTTTATCATACATGTTACATACAAATTCACAAATTTGCCTGAACTACGCAGACCTGATTCTTGTTTTTCATAAGATACGTAGGCAACCCTCATTTAGGTTTGATCTCATTCTTTCAAAAAATAAAATAAAATAAAATTTTGACTTGGTTGATACCAATATAGTTAGAAGTGTACATGAGAAAGAACAAATTGTTATGATAAAAAGAACCAATTTCATGGCAAACCATAGGTTTTTTTGGTACCTTTTATCACACCCAATGACACTTGAAAAAATCTCTTGCATACATCTAAGACTAGAACGAAACCAATCTCATCGTTTCATGTGCATTGTGTGGTGAGTTTTAGTTTAATTCAGTACATTGCATTGTTGATCTAGAACTTGGCCTAAATATTTGTTGAGGCGAAATTCTGAGTTACACTTGGTTTATGAAAGGATCGTAGGCCCTCTTTGACCTGATTGTGCCTTTCGCAGCTCACCAAATGACATTAACCCCTAGTGCTTCCTCTTTTGAGCCTAAAACCTTTTCTTTGGACAACCACATTTGAGCCTATACCTTTTTTAGTACTTACATGCATTATTCCTCTCTTGGCCCTACCTCCTTGAGCGCACTAAATTCGTACAAATCGCGAACAAAGATTCAAGATCAAAGACACAAAATGCAAAGGATATACTGTCTCAGATGAACAAAAATGAAAAAACAACAACTTTAAAAGGAGCAAAGCCCCCACAAAAAGGAAAAAAAGAAAAAAAGAACAAAAAATGTATAATTTCTTAAAAAGGGGAGAAATTCCAACAGAAGATTCAAAAGAAGTCGAAACAAATACAAAATAAGGGACAACAAAGCACAACAAAAAGATCACGCGTCAAAGTACAACAAATGTCGAAAGCACAAATGTAGTGTAATGCTCATTGAGGAATTAGTCACTTTCATCCCAAATATTATCCTACCGTTACCCAAGCCTACATTACAAGCCGATAACAAGTCCTACAGGATCGTATTCCTAGTGTTCTCACATTAGTGGATACTTACATGAAGGTCAAGCCTATGGTATCACAATTGCATGCATTGAATTTCTTTTCGAGTGTGAGTGTATTTTTCTCGACGAACCCAAATCAAAAATTACTCAAATAGGTGTGAAATGGGACTTTCTTTCTGGAGAGGGCACTTGAAGCATGAGGTTAGGTGTAGTTTCACGAAACCTTTATTTGAAGCAAGATGAATAAATCTTGTCGATACTTAGGTATGTCTGAGGTATCACTTGAAACTATAGGAGTTACCCTGAAGTCGATCTCGGTTAGCTGAGAAGGAGATGGGGGAATTCTTATACACACTACAAATTATTGGTACCAACTGAAGTCAATACAAGGCAATACCTTTTTCATTTTTCAGCACTTTTTATATAGAAAATACAAAAAATTTCTTTCTTTACCAAGACACCCACTTTCACATACATGCATTTTTACTTTTCATTTAAGACTCTCAATTTTTAAATACGGGCACTTTGACTTTTCCTTCTAGGCATATACCTTCAAATACCTGCATTTTATATTTTTTATAGCCCCACCAGTTGAGAGGCCAATACATTTATTCTCCCAATCGAAAACTTTTTACATTTCAATAGCCCTGCCAGTCGAAAGAGCTATTAGATTTCGTTCACCTCACTAATCGAGGGCCTCAGTCTTCATAGACAATCAAAGATAACAACCAACATCAATCTCCGTAGACAATCGGGGATATCATGCAGCAATCAATATAGTTTTCGTAGACAATCAAAGGCATCTTTCAATCATCACATAGTCTTCGTAAACAATCGGAGACAACAATCAACATAGTCTTCATGGACAATCGCAGACAACATTCATTACATAGTCTCTGTAGACAATCAGAGACGTCATTTTATCATCAAGTCTCCGTAAACAATCAGAGATATCATACATCAGTCTCGTAGATAATCGAAGATATAATACATAGTCTCCGTAGACAATCGGAGACAACATTCATCACATAGTCTCTGTAGACAATCAGAGGCATCATTTATCATCAAGTCTCCGTAGATAATAGGAGATATCATACATCAGTCTTCATAGACAATTGAAGATGACATTCAACATCAGTCTCCATAGACAATTGGAGATATCATGCATAGTCTTCGTAGACAATCGAAGACACTGTTTATTCATAGTCTTCATAGACAATCAAAGATGACAATCAACATCGGTCTCGTTAGACAATTGGAGATGTCATGCATCAAGTCCTCGTATACAATCGAATACATCATCATTCAACATCAGTCTTCATAGACAATTGGAGATGTCATCAAGTCTTCATAGACAATCGAAGACATTATTTAAATTTCACAGACAATCGAAGACGACAATCAATATAGTCTTCGTAGATAATCGAAGATAACATTCATCAACATCAATCTCCATAGACAACTGGAGATGTCATACATCAGTCTCCATAGACAATTGGAGATATCATACATCAGTCTTCATAGACAATTAGAGATGTCATACACAGTCTCTGTAAACAATCGAAGGCGAAAATCAACATCAGTCTCCATAGTCAATTGGAGATGTCATCCGTTAGTCTTCATAGACAAATGAAGATGGCGATTAACATCAGTCTTCATAGACAATCAGAGGCAACAATCAACATCCGTCTTCATAGACAACTGGAGATGTCATCGAGACTTCGTATACAATTAAAGACGACAATCAATATCAGACTCCATAGATAATTAGGGATAGTATCCATTAAATCTTCATAAACAATCGGAGACATCATTCATTAAATCTCCATAGATAATCGGAGACGTCCTTCATTTTCATATTTCCGTAGACAATCGGAGACATCTTTCATTCATAGTCTTCGTAGACAATCGAAGGCGCCAATCAGTATCAGTCTCCATAGACAATTGGAGATATCATCCATTAAATCTCTATAGACAATCGGAGACATCCTTTATTCTCAAGTCTTCGTAAATAATCTAAGACGATAATCAATATCAGTCATCATAGACAATCAAAGATGTTGTTCATCCTCAAGTCCCCATAGATATTTGGAGACGTCACACGTCTTTTCAATCAAAATATAATCCACAATAACAATACATTTTTTCACTCTTTCCCAGAAGCCAGTCTTAGCCATGAATCATACACTGGGGCAAATTTTGAGAATCGCCTAAAATATTTATCGTATTTTTTTATTTCGAACTACATTGACCTGATTCTCATGACACTCGAGATATGTAGGAAGCTCTTTGCAGAGGTCGATCGTTACAATAATAATCATTCTTTCTCCCTAGTAAGTACACAATCTTGTATCCCAGCATCTCACAGCTCGATACTGGGCAATTTTGAAAGGAGCATCGGGAATAAATGAACACTTTTGTTCCCAAATAGTCCTTCTCTTAATAATTATTTCACACGGTCTTTTACTATTAACAGTAGGGCAATTTTCCTGAGATTTTGAACAACACCCGACATAATCCTTATATAACTCGAGGTGTATAAGCAACTCTAAATTGGAGTTCGCTTGAATTTTTATCAAAATAATTCTTTGCCAAGAAAAATTAGCTATACGTCAATGTTTTTGTTTGAAGACTTCTACATCGCCTTCAAACGAAAAGGGGCAACTATTGACACCCAATTTTGGCTCTCCGTATTTAAAATTAATAGTTTTAGGCTTTGTGATCGTTAAAGGGCACAAAATATAGGTTTTTTTTATATATTTTTATATTTTTAACAAATTATTGATAATTGTCGTTATTTTAGAATTTTTATTAATTTATTGTCATATTTTAATTTTTTACATAATTATTCTTAATTTTATTATTTTAGAATTTTTATTAGTTTGTTATCATTTTAACAACATGTTAGACGGGGTAGGGGTAGACTGAAGAAATACTGAAGAGAGGTGATTAGACGTGACATGGAACAATTACAGCTTACTATGGACATGACCCTAGATAGGAAGGGTCTAAAGAACGTAAATTAAGATAGAAGGTTGGGCGTATGGGTGGATCGTTGTCAGTAATTAGGAGAGCTTTGGGGTAGCCGGGTTGGTAGTCCTAGGGATATTCCCATAGGTTGGAGCTGCAAGTAGGAGAGTATGGGGGTGCAACGGGTTCGTCGTATTTCTGTTATGCCATCTTGTTTCATGATTTATTACGAATTTACTACTATTCTTTGTTCTTGTTATGCCATCTTGTTTCATGCTTTCTTACGAACTTGTTTACTATTCCTTGTCTTGAGCCGAGGGTCTATAGGAAACAGCCTTGCTACTTCTCTAGAAGTAGTGGTATGGACTGCGTACATCTTACCTTCCCCAGACCCTACTATGTGGGAATACACTGGGTTTGTTGTTGTTGTTGTTGTTATCATTTTAATATTTTTCCACAGTTATCTACATACGTACATAACATAACACTACAATTCTTCTTACATAATTATAATTTTAATTGTTTATAGCACAATACATTTTTTAAAGATAATTATATTTCATTTGTTGTTTACATTTTCTCTGTAATTATACATCGGCATTCATATTTTTGTACCTTATTTAATACAGCATGCAAATGATAATGTCGGCTAAATAATTTTTATACACAGAACAAAAAATCAGTCAGGTCAAGATCTCATCACTTTTTAAAAGATGACATTTGAATTGACGGGTTGAGGTTTTCCTCCGTTGAATAAAAGATTTTTATTTATTAGTTAAAAGGATGCAAAATCCTCTGGTTAATAACTTTTGGACTAAAACATGTTTTGAGGAGACAAAAGGGTCATCTTTTTTATTTTTTGGATAATAGGGAAGACCACTTTATATTATAAAAAGGGGGAGGACTTTAATTATTTTTAACAAAATATTCACACATATATACACATACACAATTTCAAATTGTCATACACACATATTTTTTCTTATTTTATCTTAATTCACCCTCCATTCTAACCTCTCACACTCTTTTCTCTCCCTTTCCATTCACTGTTGACCTTCCACCGTCGTCGGAGCTACGGCGGATCCTGCTACCCTCTATCCGAAGAAACTATGCCGGAGCACATTGCTCTATTACCATACAACCTCCTCCTTTTAACAGCGCCACCCTCTTCCTCCCTCTTTTTCATAGTTGCTCGGTCGAGATCGATCGTCGGCGGGCGTGACTCCAGTCCGGCAACACCTCCCCCAAAACCATATGACCCTTCTCCTTATTTCTTTTCCCTCTTTTTCTTGTCGGCGCCACTGCCTCACCGAAATTGATGGCCGGTGGGATTCTCAGCCACCATGCCACCATTATCGCGGTGTTCTCTTTACCAACTCCCTTTGGTTTATTTTTGGTTATAGAAAAATTGGTATTTTCACTACTGCTATTTGATCCACAGATTTGGCCGCACTTTAATTTTGGGTGTTGCTCTGGTGAAAACTGTTGAAGCAACACTGATCTGACTAAAGTTGCTCACTCTCTGATGAATTGCTATTTTTGGACTATATTGACTGCATTTTGTTTCATATATTTGTGTATATTGTTTCTTACTTTTGTTGTTGCTGTTATTTTGCTCCATTCTTGATTATTTTGCCACTGGATTTTGCTATTGTTTTACATCAGGCATTGGTTTTGGATAATTTTTGTCATTTACATCTTTACTTGACTGACAAAGATCAAGATACTACACTATCATGGCCGATGAAGAAATTACCGTCGATTTTTTAGGCCTCTACAAATAAAAAAGATGGATTTTACGTATACAAATACGTAACAAAAATAAATATTTTGGGCAATGATAAAATTTTTATAATATTTTAAAACTTTATCTGAGCCCCACTCTTTAACAAAAATTATATTTTTAAATACGTATACATACCTTTTTAATTTATTTTGATAATTATTGATTTGTTACTAACATTTTTATTACAAGTGTTTGTACAGGTTCTGGGGAATACTTGTCAAAAAGGACACTCAAAAGGAGAGTTCAAAATTTTTTTTATGTTTCTATATTTTTTACATTCTTATAATTGTACAAATATTATCATAGTGAAACTTTATTTTTTGGGGTGTTGGGCGGATATTTCTTATTTACGCAATCTTCATCACGTGTTAGACAAATTTAGATCGTTAATATTTGTATTAAATTGATTTAGATATTTAATCAAATAATTCACACTTTTACACCAAAAACATTACGTAATTTTTTTTTCTAAAACAAAGTTTTCTTTATTCAAACTTTACTTTTCTTTTCATATACATTCTTATATATACTTTTATTTACATATATTCATATACTTTTATACACATTTTTACTATAATATATGTAATTTATGCATTCTTTACATATAAATTATTTACATCTTTTTTACAGATTTTTTATTTATATGTATACACATTGATTTTTTTCTTCATCTTTTAATAAACCTAAGTCTGGTCGGGAACCACATTTGTGGATTCTGAAGGGTGTCTAATCCCTTTCCTTTGGAATAATTTGAACCCTTACCTAGAATCTAATAGGTTTCATAGATTAAAACACAAGCCATACTTGTTAATAAATAAATAGGTTTCCTTATTTTCCATAAAATTAGGTGGCGACTCTATACATAATTTATTCTTTAGAGTCCATAATGTTGTGCTCGTTTTGACCTTAGGTAAAAATAGGGTATGACAAACCCAAAGGACATGACCAAGAACTCATAATGACCATGTCGAGTCCAAAAAACAGTTTTCAAAATATTTGAAGCTCTAATCCTCAACTGGTAATAACCGAGCCTCAAATCAATCTTTGAAACCACCACAACACCCTGAAGCTGATCGAAAAAATCATCGATGTGAGGAAGAGGATACTTATTCTTAATTGTCACCTTATTCAACTGCCGATAATTAATATACATCTGCGTAGACCCATTTTTTTTCTTAACAATAAGACAGGCGCACCCCAAAGTGAAACACTAGGTCGGATAAATCCCTTATCCAACAACTCCTTCAACTGATCCTTCAGTTACTTCAGCTCTGTTGGGGCCATCCTGTAAGAAAAAATAGAAATGGGCTTGGTGTCTGGCTCAACATCAACACTGAAATCAATATCTCAATCTGTAGGCATACCAGACAAGTCCATAAGGAACACATCCATAAACTCACAGACAACATGGACAGAATCAAAGAAAAGAGGTGAGACAACACAGGTGTCACGAATATGGGCCAAGTAAATAACTATCTCTTCTCAACCAATTTACGAGAATGAACATAAGATATAATCCTATTAGGATCTGAATGAAATGCACTCTTCCAAGCTATCCTTGTCATACCAGCCAAAGCTAAAGTCACAGTCTTAGAAAAATAATCTAAGACAACATGATAGAGCCAACCGATCCATACCCAAAATAACATCAAAATTGACCATATCTAATACAAGCAAGTCTACCAAAGTCTCACACCCGCCAAAAGTCACAACACAAGATCGATGCACCTGATCCACCACTAAAGAATCACCTACCGGGGTAGATACACAAATAAACATGGAAAGAGGCTCACTAACAGAATCAAAATCTGAAGCAAAATACACAAACACATAGGAGAAAGTAGACCCAAGATTAAATAATACGGATGTAGGTTGAACAAAATGGAATGGTACCTGAGATCACAACATCTGAAGCCTCTTCCTCAGATTTGACTGGTATAAGGTAACACTGACCACGACCACCAGCTTCCTGGGTATCCCCATGACCACCAACTGCCTAAGTGGCCCCATGGCCACCCCCACGACCTCCACTACCTCTACCCCTCACACCTCTGGTAGCACTCCTACCCCTCACAGATAAAATAAAAGTAGCTTGAATCACCCGCAAGGGACAGTCCTTGGCCACATGGCCAATCTTATCATATACACAGCAACCTCTACGATCACTCTCAAAAGAAAAAGGTACAACTGGGCTTGAACGGCCACCCTAAACTGCTGGACAAGAATGTCCACCACCTGAACTCTGTAATGCCGCTTGTACTAGCCTACCATGGTATCCACGAGAACCTCTAAAATCTCTACCTCGATAGGTCTGACTCCTGAACTCACCAAAATGTCACACCTTTTTGGTGCCTCCCTGAGATGCACTAAGAATACCCTCTTTCATCTTAGCATGATCCATAATACTCTGAAAAGAAGCCCCAAACACAATCATCTAGGACGTAGCCAACTGAAGAGAGACATCCAAACCCTTTACCAACTTCCGTATCTGCTCAAACTCGGTGGAAATACTATCATAGGAATATCTGGACAAGGCATAGAAGCTTGCCTCATACTTAACAACTGTCATAGAGCCTATCTCCAAATGATCAAACTCATCCCGCATACGGTCTCTTAAATTGAAAGGCACAAATCTCTCTAGGAAAGCCTCAGTGAATTGATCCCAAGTCATCTCAGGAGAATCACAGGGTCTACAACTGATAAGCAACCTTCACTAATCTCTCGTTGTATCTCTCAGATGATAAGATATATAAACAACTCCATTCGTGCAGAAATATTTAAACACAACTCAGAACACAAGGTATGAAAGAACTTCGCACGATAAAGAATGAAATGGGGAAAGTTTCCTAAAGATGTCCTATAGCCTCTTGAAGATAGATACAGACTTCTACATACCGATCCGTGAGACTCTATTAGAAATCTCGTTCTTACACCATTGAGACCAATAAAACCTGGCTATTCTGATACAAATTTTTCATGATCCAAAAATGAGGGTCATGATAGTACTTGTCGTGGTGTACCTTAACAAGTAAGCCTATCACCCAAACTAATAAGAAAAGAGAAAAGGATAGAAATATCCCAAGATAATACTTCTAGAATAAAGCCGAACCATATAAGTAATCATAAAAATATGGAAAGAACTTATCCAAAATACCAATCATGCCCAAAACCAAGTGTCAATAGTGTAAGAACTACTAATACAACCCAAGAGTCAAATATATCAGAAAAATAACCACAAAAGAATAATATATGTCTCTGAATACTGATAAAAGAAACTACTATGGAAAGATAGAGGTGAACTTCAGATGCATAAATGTCTAATCGCTACCTTGGAAGCTCCAACAATCACCCAAGTCAAGAAAGTTAAGGCGCACTCGAGCTAAGACGTGCACCGAAAGGGTGCAGTAGGCATGAATACGTTCTACTTGTACTCAGTAGGTATCATAGGTCGATCAAGCAAAGTAGTAAATAAAGCATACAAAATATACACTAAGGGCACATCACCTGCAATCAGAAAATATCCCACAACGGTAGCCCACACTGCTTGCACTGACAGCTCTAATAAATCTCACATATATTGCAACATCACACCAAGATAGAACAAAAGTATGTATTATATTACATATAAGAAGAACAAGGGGGAACATGCATATACAAGATCATCAAACACAAGTAAAAAAAGCTACAATAAACACATAGATGACAAGTCAATATAGCAATACAACACAACATAACACAATAAAGTAAGTGCAATGTATATGATGATGATGATGATAATGCACGAGGTCATTGTACAATCTCCGAGATCATCGCACGATCCCCGTATACTCCCACGTTGGCAAGCATTCCAACGCAGGACCTATGGGGGATTCGTCAACCCATATACAATCCACAATTTTCATATCTTATTTTTGGCACATCCTTCGAAAAGGGTTTTATAAGGTGTTATAATATCTCTTAAAAAGGTATTGCTAGTGCTTCTCAAATGTTGTCATGGTGGTACCAATGTTTAATGAATGAGTATGATATAAAGATGTAATTCTCACAACCAATTACAATGAGTATTTCCACAAATAACCACATCATATATTTCCACAACCAACCGCAATGATACTTTTCCACAATCATATAAGTCAATATCCAGTCATTATTTTTGTATCATCCATGAATTTTCACATGTCTCATTTGCCAATAAAGTATGAATATAATCACAATACACCAATGATACCACATTAAGCATTTTAACAACACAACATAATTATTGTTATGTATTCAAGGCTATCAATATCACATAGGACCCCACACGGTCACACACATCACATAATATCTCAATTTCAACAATTGAATCACATATAATCCCCACACGAGCACAACACATAGATAGACATTTTTCATGATTAGTTCCCACCCTTAACATATATTTTGTACCATCATTTACTACCGCCTAACGGAGTCAGCTCAACATGGACAATGATAGGCAGACCAAAGATTTACGCAGTCCCTGCATGCTTACTTTGTGCACCAACATAGCAGAATTTGAATCCGCCCGAGCGGTTAATGGGGACGGATTGTAAATTCGTTGGCAATATGTCTACGCTGGTTCAAATCCAGCTCGGCCAGAACCTACCTCGAAAGTCAAAACTGGTCCGCTACATTTGAACCCGCAACCTTACTTTTTACGAACAATCTCGAACTCTATTACAACATCAAATATGAAATCTATGCATCAAAACAAAAGCAACAACACCCATATTGACTATTTTTGGTTCGGGGTCAAAATAGACCCTCGAAATGGGTTTTCGAAAAAGAAGGGCAAAATCAAAACTTTACTTCAAAAATATGTTGTTCATATTTTTAGGAACCTACAACTTAAAACCCAAGTTAAATCGAGTCAATAACGAGGTTCAAATCGAAGAAAAATTATTTTTGAGCTTTACCGGGTAAAATCTTTGAAATTTGGGTTAAAATCAAGAATCAGAGTTGTTTTGAAGGTTAAATTGATGAAAAACTAGTAATTATAAGATAAAAACATTATTCAAGTGAAAATGAGTGAAATTGGGGTTTAAAATCAAACCCAGAGATTTTTTGGGGTTTTGAGAAATTAATTAAGAAATTACTAAGAAAGGGGTTAATTCTTACCTTAAATCCATAATAAAACCAAGAAATAGATGTTAATCTAGCTTCCTAAGCTCACACAAACTCTAATTTTAAGCTTCCAAACTAATTTAGGGTTTAACTCTCAAGATGCAAGATGAAAATGTGCAAAATGGGGCAAAAATAGGTGGAAAAAAGTTGTTATATTGCAGTTTTTCTACAATATTAAGTGCTGGTTTTTCACTTAAGTCGAAATGAATTTCGACGGGGTGCCCGGGATTTGTTCAGAGTCCGATATACACAAACGAACTATGCAACCACACTAAATTCGACGTTTCGGATGCGATGGCGATATCAGATTTTCAAAAAAACATCATTTTCTTAAAGTTGATCCCCCAAAACTCGAAATCACAACTTTCCAAACCGTGGGTCGAAATGAGATTTAAAAACCGTAAAATCATATCAAATATGCTAACACCCTAAAATCGACATTCCGGGTCTGCTGGCAAAGTCGAATTTTCTATGCAAGATCGTTTTGATCAAATATGGGTTCCACACCCATATTTTCAATTTTTCAACTTTCCGACCAATAGGTCGAAATGAGCTCGGGTGCACCGGGACCAAAATCAAAGGTCTACCTACCCCAAAATCAATATTCTAGAGCTGCTGGCGCAGTCCGTTTGGCCATCCGTCGTACAGATCAAAAGATATCCACATAAGTATAAAATAAGACTCTCGAAGCCATCAAAAACCACAATATCACATAAATGATACCAAAATGCATTGAAAATTATGTCAATCACTCCCACACCCCAAAAATATCATAATGCAACTACGGGAAGGGGTAAAACAGTCAAATCACACAAAATTACAAATTTCACATATTTCATCAAATTTTTAGATCGTTACAAAGAAAGTCCAAACAAAATTGATTGCTCTCTGAAAGTACCAAACCGGCAAAGTGATAACAGAGCCTATGTTGTTCAAAGTTATGAAAGTAGTATATATTTGGATTTATTTGATTAATTTATTATTTGGATAATTTATTAATTATGACTTATTTGATAAAACTAGATTTAGATATTCCCCAAAATATTATTTAGATGAATAACGTATAAAAATTACCAAAATATAAAGAATTAAAGAAAATAATATCTGAAAAACGTAAAGAATTAAAAATAAGGATAGAAAGACTGCAATATAACATAATGTCGGAGTTAGTAAAAACTCAATAAATGCACAAAAAGAAGAAATATCAAATTTAGAATCAACAATAGATAGTCTAGAATATACATACCAACATGATCTATTAACAATTAAATAAAAATGAACAAAGAAGAATTTATAATAGATGAAAAAATATATGAAAACCATGAAGGATTAAAAATAAAAATAGTATTTTCTAATCAAGGAAGAAGGTATAAGAAAATAGGTGAACATTTATATTTAATGTTAGAAAAAGAAGAATTAAAATTAGAAGATAAATTGACAGATATAGTAAGAACAGAAAAAGAAAATGAAGAAATAGATAGAAAAAAGGAAATAGAAAAAATAAAACAACAAACTACAGAAGAAATACGAAAAATAGAAGAAACTAAAAATAGTAGGATTGCTGAATTAGAAAAAGAACTACAAATGCTAAAAGATTTGTATGAAAAAAGACAGAAAGAAAAAAAAAAGATAAAGAACAAAAATTATTAAATGAGATAAATCAATTTAAATAAAAATTAGAAATAAATACAATAGATGTTGAAGAAACAAATAATTATGATTCAGAAGATAGTGAAACATATACAGAAATCTTAACAAACACAAAAAATTTAGAAATCAATGAAAAATAAGAAGTAATTAATGAAGAAAACTTAGAAAATAGAAACACAGAAATAAATACTCTTGATAAAAAAAGAAGATGAAAATATAATACCTAGAACATCAGAAATAAGAAAACCTACATATTATAAGAATAAGTTTAAAAGATATAATCTAAAGGATGGATATGACAAATGGGCACCAAAACAAATAGTTAATAAAAATTATAACTTTTTAGACTTAGATTGTGTAATAGATACAGAAAAAATAATACAATTATGGATAGGA
The DNA here is from genome assembly GCA_030864215.1 of Capsicum pubescens. Taxonomy (NCBI): domain Eukaryota; kingdom Viridiplantae; phylum Streptophyta; class Magnoliopsida; order Solanales; family Solanaceae; genus Capsicum; species Capsicum pubescens. Next base: position 244,488,646 of record CM061546.1, on the reverse strand, counting down.
TATATGACAAAACAATTATTAGATAATAATATAAATGTAACAGATGCACCAGAATATATAGAAAGAACACTAATAGGAACAGTGAAATTATGGTTTTCAAATCTAACTAAAAATAGTAAAAGGGTATTAAGAATTGACAAACCTACAGAAGAAACATCATCAACAACTACAACTAAATTAACACCTATAGAATTATTAAAAAAATATGAAATAGCTATAAAAGACGAATTTAGCAGCATGACAACAACAGAAGAAGAACAAAATGAAGAGAAAGATACAAATAGGAATTTAATGTTAAAATTAGCAATATGTAATATGTGTTACATAGATGAATATACTTGCGCATTTAAAGAATATTATTATAAAGGAACATATAATACAGAAGAAAGTAAAGAAATAAAAAAATTATATTTTAATAAATTACCTGAACAATTTAGTTTAAAAATAATAAAAAGTTGGGATGAAGCAAAAATAGTAGATACTCTAGGAGTAAGAATAAAATTTTTATAACAATGGTATAGAAACCTATGTGAAAAATATAGAGAAGAAATAAAAATGGAAAAAAATATTAATAAGAAATTTAGCATGTTGCAAAGATAAAATAGCACCTCAATTTGGATGCGAAGAAAGATATTATAAGAAAAGAAAAAGACATAAGAAATATAAGAAATACAAAAAATCAAAATATAAATATAAGAAACCAAGAAAAAGATATTATGTAAAAAAATTATAATCATAAAAGACCATATAGGAAAAAGAAATCTATAAAAGAATGTATTTGTTATAATTGTGGAAAATTAGGACATTTAGCAAGAGATTGTAAATTACCTAAAAACTCAAAAAATAAACAAATATCAGAAATAAAAATAGAAAATGCAGAATATATGCAAATAGATTATATAGATTACGAATTAGAAAGTGAAGATAGTATATATGAAATTTCAGAGAATGAAACAGATAATGAAATAGATAGTGAATTAGATGAATTAAATGACTGACGAAGATATAAGAATAAACCAAATAACTGAAGAAGATATAAAAATAATAACAAAGGAAGAATATTTAAATGAAGAAGGAATAGATCAAAAAATAATTTTGATAGTTATATATTTGATGAAATAAAAGGAAAAGAATTAGATTTAAGTGTATAAAAAATATTTAAAATACCAACAATAAAAAACATATTTAGTAGAAGAAAAGAAGAATACTACGTAGTAAGTCAAAAAGAACATGTAATAGATTGTAGATATGTAAAAGGAAGAGCTAGTATACCACTAGTAACAAAAAGAAAAAATTAATAAAGAAATAAACGATATAAAAAAGTAAAGACCCAATAAAATATGTACACCTTGGAGGAATAGAGATATTGATAAAAGCATGTTTTAGAGAAGGAATAGATACACCAATAGAATTATACCTAACAGATGATAGAATTATAAAACCTATAGAAAAAGGTATAATAACTGCCATAAAAGGAAATTTAATATACCAAAAATTTAAATTTATAATAAGTGTGAATTATTCAGTAGCAATAACAGATAAAAATATAGATAAATCATTAGTATTATATTGGAAAATATCAGGAATAGAACTAACCCCAGGAAGTAAAATATTTACAGCAAGATGTAAAAATCTATTTGTATTAACAACAAAACATAAAATAACGGGGAAAAATAAAATTAACAAAATACAAATAGAAAGTCCTTTTGAACAATTTGTAAAAATAATTGATAATAATGATTATAGTTATAGAGACATAGATATAGAAGAAAATTTAGAAATAATAAATGATAGAACAAGTACAACAAAAAGAATAGCTTATGAAAAACCAGAATCATCAAGTTCATCAAAAAGAACAAGTTATGAAACAAGTTCAACAACTAATTCAAACCAATATTACATAACAGGAACAATAAATGAAACGAATATTTAATACTCTTAAATACAGGACAAGAAGAAAATTATATAGCAAGATGTCTAGTAAAAAATGAAGAAATAAAATCTGACAATAATATATGCCCAGATCTACCAAGAAGCTTAATAAACACTAAAAATATAGCAGAAAAAAAAATAACAATAGGAGTTAGAAAAATAAAAATAGAATTTGAAATAAAGGAAGAAATGCAAAAAGCAAACATAATATTATGAATAAAATGGCTAGAACAAGTAAAACCATATAATATAGAGCATACACAATTATCTATAACATATAATAGAGAGAAATTATTCTTAAGAATAGCTTTAACATGATATGAAAATATATGTATTAATGAAGATAGTAGTAGAAGAGTATTACAGTAGATATTATACGTCTATGATAGATACAGGAGCAGAAGCTAATTTATGTAGATATAATTGTTTACCAAAAAGTAAATGAGATAAATTAAAAACACCAATAATAGTTAAAGGATTTAAAAACAAAGGAAGCTTAATTACTTATAAAGCTAAGAATGTAAAAACACAAGTATGGGATAAAATATTAACAATAAAAGAAATCTATAATTATGAGCTAACATCAAAAGATATTCTTTTAGGAATGCCATTTTTAGATAAATTATACCCACATATAATAATTAGAACGGATTGGTGGTTTACAACACCATGTAAACAGAAAGTAAGAGCAAAAGGAGTTACTAATAAAATAAAAAAGAAAACTGATTGGATAGAAGAAAGTGAAAAATTACACAAAAATTAGAAAATATAAAAAATACTGAAGATACAATAGAACTAGTCATATTTTCAATAAATAAAAAGGAAATAACTATATTTTCAATAAGTAAGATAGAAATAATTAAGAAAAAATTAGAACAATTATATAGTGAAGATCCGTTAAAAGGACGGAAAAACATAAAACTACTATAAAAATTGAATTAATAGATAAAAATAGCATAATAACTCAAAAACCATTAACATATAATTTTGACGATTTAAAAAAATTTAAAATGCATATAGATGAATTATTAGAAAAACAATATATACAAAAAAGTAATAGTAAACACAATAGTCCAGCATTTATAGTAAATAAACATAGTGAACAAAAAAAAGAAAAAAGTACAATGGTTATTGATTATAGAAATCTAAATGCAAAAATTATGACATATAATTACCCAATACCAAATAAGATATTAAAAATAAGACAAATACAAGGATATAATTACTTTAGTAAATTTGATTGTAAATCAGGATTTTACCATTTAAAGTTAGAAGAAGAATCTAAGGAATTAACCGCATTTACGATACCACAAGGATTTTATGAATGGAATGTACTACCATTTGGATAAAAAAATGCACCAGGTAGATATCAACATTTTATGGATAGTTATTTTAAACAATTGCCTAATTGTATAGTATATATAGATGATTTACTATTATATACAAAACCAAAGAAGAACATTTAAAATTATTAGAACAATTTATGGATTTAATAGAAAAATCGGGAATAAGTTTAAGTGAAAAGAAAGCTGAAATTATGAAAAACCAGATATAATTTTTAGGAATACAAATAGATAAAAGTGGAGTAAAAATGCAACAACATATAGTACAAAAAATAATAAATTCAGAAGAAGAATTAGATACAAAAAAGAAATTACAATCATTTTTGGGATTAGTAAACCAAGTAAGGGAATATATACCAAAATTAGCAGAAAATCCAAAGCCTTTACAAAAAAACTTTAAAAAGAATGTAGAATATAATTATAACGAAGAAGATAAAAAACAAGTCCAGAAAATAAAAACACTTTGTAAAGAATTACCAAAATTACAATTCTCAGACGAAAATAGAAAATTTATATATATAGTAGAAACATATGCTAGTGAATGTAGTTATGGAGGAGTACTTAAATATAAGTATGAAAATGAAAAAATAGAACATCATTGTAGATATTATTCAGGAACGTTTAATGAAACAGAAATAAAATGGAAAATAAATAGAAAAGAATTATGTTCATTAGCATTTGAGCCATATATTGTATAAAACAAGTTTATTGTACGAACAGATAATACACAGGTACGTTGGTGGCTAACAAAGAAAATACAAAATTCAGTTACAACAAAAGAGATTCGGAGACTAGTATTGAATATATTAAATTTTACATTTACAATTGAAGTAATTAGTACTAACAAATACGTTATTGCAGATTACATATCAAGACAAAGCTACACAGACTGATATAATAGAAGATGATGCTTTAGAAAAGACATTCAAAACCCTAACTACGCTTTCAATGAAAGTGGACAGTATGGGTAATGAAATAGAAAAGCTAAAGACTAATGAAGATAAGCTGAAGTCTGTAGCTATAAATCAGCTAACTCAGCAGTGTGCAGAGCTATGTCGATCGGAAGACATTAAAATTCCAGATCTAGAAGGAGACGTTGGGACACTCTGTAAAACTCATAACGTTTATCAATCTACAATTGCAGGTACAAGCAAAGGAGTTATTGGACAAAGATACCAGAATATGAACTTAAATAAGACATTTGAAAAACTATTTACACCAAAAATACAAAAAGACCTCTTGAACATATCCCTACAAATTACCACATATCGAGATAGTCTGAACCAAGATAAAAAAGTTTATAACTATACAACCCAAAAATACATAGAAAATATTTACCGAGTACAAACTTTTCTAAACCTTAACCCCAGAGCAACAGATATCAAAGAACCCAACACAAACTATATAATCCAAAGATTACAAAGTCACAACAAGCTAATTGCATTACCCAAAACCAACCCAAGCTTAATAAAAACTTATTTTGATTATGGATTATTAAATACCATATACACCCAAGATGGAGAAATACTATCAGCTATGGAAGAATTACAAAAAATATTCAACAACTATAAAAGAGTAACCAAAGGAAATCTATTTTATATAAAGTGTTATACTGCACTAGCAGAGATATTATACGATGAGATAAAATCAGTTATACAAGTTGTAAAAATAAGATTAACCAGAGATATGTTTATACCAGAAGATATTGTGCAGCAACCAGAGATACCCAGAATCAAGATACCTAATTTTTATGCAAACAAACGACTTATTGGACTAGCTATAATTATTCAAGAACTAGCAAACAATTATACCAATGGAAATCGAATATGGAGCTATTATTCAAGAGACCATCAGATAATTTATTCAAATTCAAAAGAACTACGACAAGCAGATATGGAAGATGTTAGACAATGGATAATGACATTACTTAACCCAGAAAAATAATCTACTGCAAAGGTAATTAAGAGAGGATTTATTTCAAACGAAATATTAACAAGATATTGCAAGATAATTGGACACAAATATCCAGACCATCAATGTTCGAGATGTAATGAACAAGATAATATTGTTCCAGATGTACAGCTAGAATAAAGATATGCATGTCAGCTGGAAAGAAAATAAAAAAGCAGCAGATACGATAGAGACAACAATGGAGGAAAATCAACTACGGATAAAGAAAAGAAGACAAAAGTTATCAAAGTCATAAAAGATATGAAAAGGACATATGACTTATAATTTTCAACATGTGAATTATTATAGCTTTTGATTTCTTTTACGTAAAAGACATTGTATAGTTAGGTTAGGTAGGTACCATTATTAGCCTACTATAGGCTTTTTGACTTTTTTTTTTGTAAGACTTTGTAAAAGATTAGTCTTTTCTAAGAATAGCATGTAGATACATGTAAAGTTTTTAGGAACGTGTAAAACATTAGTACGAAAAACTATGTAAATCATCCATTATAAATGAAGGCATCGAAGGCAGAAAGAAGTAAGCCTTCATGCGTTGAAGCAAAAACTCTCTCTTGTCTACAACAAATATTTTGATTATTTAAAAACAGGTATATTTCAATAGAAAAATCTATGAAGGAACCGAACTACTCTTATAAATACTTACATACCAAACTCACACACTAACTATGATAAATTATGTATATTTAGAATTTTGGAAAATAGATATAAAATATATACAATTTCTTAGTGAAAATATAGAAGAATTAATGAGATTAAAACAAACAACTAAAAAATATTATAATAAAGTATTTAACCAATTTTAAATGATAGATAATCTTAAAATATTAATCTTATATATACTTAGAGATATAGAAATTATAGGTATTAAGAAAATAATATTAGAAAAAGTATTAGACTATGAAATTGAAACTATAAATTGGATAGAACAGTTATACTTGGATAATTACCCAGATGGATATTATTTAGATTAAGAAATGTTAGAATATATTAGAAAAACTAGAGAAAATCAAGATAATCTAAATGAAGAAATTAATTATAGAAATCGAATTAGAAAAATAATGGAGAATATAAAACTAAAATTAATATGGATAGAAGAAACCCTAGAAAATTTAGAAAAAAGTACATGAGATAGTTTATATAATTTAAAAAACTCGCTACGAGAAGAACAACACAAGATAATAAATAACATTGAAAATCTAGAATTAGATATACATTACAGTATAATTAGGATAAATTATTATACAAAAATTTGTAAATCTACAATTACTACAGGATAAAATGATAGATTATGAATATTTAAAATATTGGAGAGAAAATATGGAAGAAATAATATTATTAGAAAAACTTATGAAAGACAATCTATTGGATATTTTGAAACAAAAGATATAGAATATTTAGAATACCTTCAAAATAATATAGAAGAATTACAAAAACTAAGAGAAAAAAATAAAGAATACTATAGTAAAGCATTTAACCAATTACCATATAATCCCCCCCCCCCCCCCCGCCCCCCAAAAATATGAATATCGATAAAACTAACATAAATAAACTCAAAGTAAAAATAAAAATAAAAATATTTAGAGAAGTTAAAAAATATCCACGCACAAATAAAAATAGATCTATTGTATCTTAATATCACTTGTAGGAAAACTTAAAACAAAATTCACTCAAGAACACAAATAAATGATTAGACAATAATTTATTAATCTATAAATAAGAGTGGTAAGAACACACACTTGTATTCATAGCAATAACTTTTGAAGAAGACATGATCTTCTAAATGTTGAAGATGCTCTTTTGTGGTGTTCTTTATGTGATATGAAGAGGAAGAAAAAAGAGTTATCTTTTGATTTTGGAACCATGCCTATTTAAGGCTGTGAACTACATTTTCACATCAAAGGTGTTTTTTCCAATAAAACTCCATCATACTTTTAGAAAAGGTCTATGAATTTTTTATAATTTCAATTAGATCATATTAATAGATATTTACTTTTAAATCTAAAATTTTTATTAGATTTTAAATTGAACTTTTCTAGAATTAGCATAATTAAGTATAATATATTAATATGTGAGTTCAAAAAATAGAATTTACCAACAATTATTTGGTCATTGACTAATTTTACTCAGTAGGCTCATTTGATACCGTTTATCCACGGGAAAGGTGGTAGGATCCAGGCATATGATACGGCTGCCATTAACGTGCCGAGTTGAATGGTCGACTTAGCACCTATTGAAGTTTGACAGAAAAGCAATGTTAATTATATAAGATACAATACTGCAAAAAAAACACCACAACATTATTCATATGCAATTTTTTGATGTTGTTCTAATTAATTTTCTTTTAAGTTTGAAGAGAATGAAGGTAAAAAAGCTATCTTATTCAGATATTTCAAGAATTTATATTTTACTTGTGTTGGATTCTCAAAAACATTTGAAAGAAGTGAATACAGGATTATATATTTTTGAAAGGTTCAAACAATATAAAAAAAATTATTAAAATATCTAGAGTTTTAAGTGTAGAATATAAAATGAAGTTGACGAGTAAGAGACATACCATAGGTTCCTGGAAAATAAAATATTGAAAACATCTGAGCTCCGAGTTTCTGATTCTGATATGTAATGAAAGCAAGAGCTGCCAACTATGGTGTTTTTTTATTCATATATATGCATGAAAGCATATGGGCATTAAGGTTATTGGAGCTTGGTGTTTTCTTGTTCATATATATATTCATGAAAGCATATGAGCATCAAGTTAATTGGAGCTAAAAATACTGACAGTTTAGGGTGTGTTTGATAGGAAGAAAATATTTTTTCTTATAAATAGATTTTTTAGAAAATAAGCGAGTTTCTTACTTAAATTTTTTGTATTTGCTCCTCAACATGAAAAACTTGGCCAAAAAGTATTTGTAGAGAATAGCAGAAGAAAGATGTAGTTGGAGAGACCTTTTGCTAGCCCAAGATCATTAACTAAGATCGGAAGATTCAACTAAAGAAAGGAAGCTATGAAAGAAGATGTTTTGTTATGGAAGAAGACTTCTTGAATTGGATTGTTTTTTGGCTTTATTTTTTTGGTTGGTTACAAATGTGCAAGACCATCCCTATTTATACTTATTGATGGATGGTTCTAGAAAATCTTCTAGATACTTTTCTATATGAAAAATGTAGTGAGACTTATCTTCTACCACTACTCTAGAATATCTAGATAATTCTCACTACTGAAAAAAAAAAAAAAAAAAACGACCACACAAAACCAACCACGTGTTGTGGTCGGTTTATCGTAATATTTTATAAAAAAAATTTTAAAAGCGACCACAAGTGGTAACTTTTTTATTTAAAACAAACAAAAAAATTATTTCATTAATTTTTATATTAATTATTATTTATTTTACAAATAAAAATTAAAAAAAATATCAAAATCGACCACTAGTGATCGGTTTTTAATATTTAAAATATATATATATATATATATATATTAAAAACTGACCACAAGTGGTCGATTTTTAATATTTTAAAAAAAGAAAATATATTAAAAACCGACCACTTTTGGTCGGTTTTTGAACTAAAAAAAAATAAAAAGTAAATAATTTTTAGTAACCAATAATTATATATATGTAATCAAATATATATATTATTTTCATTAAAAATAATTATATATATGTAATGTAATTTATATATAAATTTTTGAAATTACACTGATCACACGTAGTCGATAACCAGTGTAATAATAATAAAAATCAATCATTCTTAAATTTTGTGAAAAAAATTACACTAAAAAATATATCAAATAAAATAAAAAAATTACGTTAAACATAATATTTATCTTTACTTATGTTTCAGTATATGAAATAAATATTTTCCTTGTATATACGTTAAATGACGTTAAACATGCATAATCTTTGTATAATGAATATGTGTGTATATATATATACACACATATATATCATACCGTTGAGATAATGATATTATGTTACTATTTCAGTCATAATAATGTAATATATAACCGATAATTCATCAGAATATAATGAACGTGTTCTATTATAAGGTAATATATACTTGTGGATGTGATATATATATACGCATTCAAGAGTTCATATATATAAATATCTTATATATATATATATATATATATATATATATATAATTAATCGATCACTCATCTGAGTATGTATAAGAAACACATTGTGTTATATTATTGGATAATATACTTTTGTGTGTATGTGATATATATAGTACGTATTTAGAATTTGATATAGTCGATAGTGCATATATGTGTGTGTGTATATATATATATATACATATTATACGGTGAAGGTATACTAATGACATACATAAGATAATGTAATCTGTAATTCATCTGAGTATTTGTGAAATACGTTGTACATATATTATTATGGGGTAGTAGAATCGTGGATGTGATGTTTATAGTACGTATGTGAAAGTTGATAGAAAATTGAATATATGTATATATATGTATATCTTGTGTAGTGACGTATGTAGTAATCGAAAGCTAGATAACTAAATGTATATATCAGTATAGTTTGAATGATACGTTGATATATATCATACTATTGAGGAAATAGATATACTATTTTGGGTCAATGTAGACACGCGTATGTTGTTGAAGTTGTAATAACGTAAGACTAATATTACGAGGTATATATATATATATAATATCGGATTTAAAAGCTAATAAACCAAAAATTTATTGTAATTTGCAAAAATCATTGATATTATTATACGATTGAGGAAATATACTACTCGTGTTAATGTGATGATAAAATAACTATTATCTGATTTATATATGTATAAATTGTATTAAATTAATTGGATGTTGTCCCTGTACCATACACAGTGTATGTACTGTGTATTTATATATATACAAATTGTATTAAATTAATTGAATGTTGTTATAAATATTATCGAATTTATTAAAATTTTAATTTGTTAAAAAATAATTTTAATTTATTAACATATTTTTGTAATTTATTAAAGTTTAATTTCAAAAATAATTTTTTTAATTATTACAAAAGCCGACCACATGTGGTCGATTTTCGTAATAATTGAAAAAATATATAAATCTTTAACCTGACCCGACCCGACCCTTAATACATAATAAAACACAAAATCACTCCAAAACCTCACCCATTTCCCATCCAAAACAGGCACCAACCCCCCAAAACCTCCAAATCTCATACTTTAACAATAAACTCCTAATCTCCATTGTTCTTTCTCTTTCAAGAAAGTTTGTACTCCATCCTAACTTTCAATTTTGGCTTTAATCCATTTTCAAGGAACTATTCCATCCTAAGTTTCAATTTTGGGCAAGGTAACAATTAACCTTCATCAACTAAATTTAGGTAATCTTGTATCCACAAACTCGTTTTTTAATATCTAAAAATGTTAAACGTCTACATACAAATATCTTAGTGTTAATTTCGTCAAATGGTTGTGGTTTGAGTTCTAGGGTTTGGATATTTATTTTATTTAGCTAGATTTTAGCTCATTTTTGGAATTTAAGAATGAATTAGCTAATTCTAGGCTTGTTCCAACATTAATTTGATTTTGAATTACCTAAATTTCGGTTAGTCTTGACACTTATTTCTCCATTTTACTCATTAATTGTTTAGTAGGTTTGGGAAAAAATCTTATTCCTATTCCTTTACTAAATTGTTGTAATTATTGAAGCGAAAGAGTATTCTTTGTAATAATTTTACTATTTGGCAGATTTTGAATTCGATAAAAGGATTGCTTTGCTATTTTTTCGGGTGAGCGCTTATCTCTTTCACTTTAATTTACACCAAGCATAGGTAAGTTGATTTGTCTCTATTTTCTTATAATTAAGTCTTGTTATTGTACATATTGAAGTCTAGTGAAGCCGTGTGTGGCCTTGTTCGATTCACTAGCATTGTTGTTGACATCTTGTCGGTCTTGTTGTTGCTTTTTTGGTGACCTAGTCATTTAAAAATGATTAAGTGTAGGGATTTTAAAGAGAATTTTTTATTTTGAATGTGGTTGGGTTGGTGACTTAGTTGCTTGAAAATGGTTAAGTGTAAGAACTTTAAAGGGAATTTTTTATTTTGACTGTGGTTTGGTTGGTGACTTAGTTGCTTGAAAATGGTTAAGTGTATGAACTTTAAAGTTTTTTTTTTGTTTTGAATGTGGTTTGGTAGGTGACTTAGTTGCTTGAAAATAGTTAAGTCTGGAAACTGTAAAGGGGAATTTTTGTTTTGAATGTGGTTTGGTAGGTGACTTAGTCACTTGAAAATGGTTTAAGTGTATGAACTTTAAAGGGGATTTTTTGTTTTGAATGTGGTTTGGTAGGTGACTTAGTCAATTAAAAATGGTTAAGTGTAGGAACTTTAAAGAGAATTTTTTTATTTTGAATGTGGTTTGGTAGGTGACTTAGTTGCTTGAAAATGGTTAAGTGTAGGAACTTTAAAGGAAATTTTTTTGTTTTGAATGTAGTTTGGTTGGTGACTTAGTTGCTTGAAAATGGTTAAGTGTAGGAACTTTAAAGGGGATTTTTTGTTTTGAATGTGGTATGGTAGGTGACTTAGTCACTTGAAAATGGTTAAGTGTAGGAACTTTAAAGGGATTTTTTTTATTTTAAATGTGGTTTGGTAGGTGACTTAGTCACTTGAAAATGGTTAAGTGCAGGAACTTTAAAGGGATTTTTTTTTAATTTTGAATGTGGTTTGGTAGGTGACTTAGTTGCTTGAAAATGGTTAAGTGTAGGAACTTTAAAGGGAATTTTTTTATTTTGAATGTGGTTTGGTTGGTGACTTAGTTACTTGAAAATGGTTAAGTGTAGGAACTTTAAAAGAATTTTTTTTGTTTTGAATGTGGTTTGGTAGGTGACTTAGTTGCTTGAAAATGGTTAAGTGTAGGAACTTTAAAGGGATTTTTTTTTTGTTTTGAATGTGGTTTGGTTGGTGACTTAGTCGCTTGAAAATGGTTAAGTCTAGGAAATTTAAAGGGAATTTTTTATTTTGAATGTGGTTTGGTTGGTAACTTAGTTGCTTGAAAATGGTTAAGTGTAGGAACTTTAAAGGGAATATTTTTTCTTTGAATTTGGTTTAGTTGGTGACTTAGTTGCTTGAAAATGGTTAAGTGTATGAACTTTAATGGAGATTTTTTATTTTGAAAGTGGTTTGGTAGGTGACTTAGTCTCTTGAAAATGGTTAAGTCTAGGAACTTTAAAGGGGAATATTTTGTTTTGAATGTGATTTGGTAGGTGACTTAGTTGCTTGAAAATAGTTAAGTCTAGGGACTTTAAAGGAGATTTTTTTGTTTCTAATGTGGTTTGTTAGGTGACTTAGTTGCTTGAAAATGATTAATTTTTTGTGACTTGATCTAATTAGTTGAATTTGATTGATTGCGTAGATGGAACCTGATTATAGCTGGATATATCAATGGAATAATGATAATAGAATGGGTATTAGGGAGGAATTTGTTAAAGGTGTCAAAATATTTGTTGAACATGCTAAGACACTTGATATATGGATATGTTATCGGGTTATTCATTTCCCTTCTGTTAGATGTAATGGGATAAATCTTGTAAGTGAAGAAGATTTAAAGGAACATCTTTATAGAAAGGAGTTTCACGAGGACTTTTTAAGATTACGTGGCATTCATTGGGATGTTGCGCAAAATAACTTTATTGTTGGAGAATGTAGTAGGTCCGCAGGGCATAATGAATATCAAGATACTTGGATGACAGAAGTGGTGCACGATGTTTTTGGGATGCAACAGGGGGTTGAGTTTAGGGAAAATGTTGAAGATGTTCCTAATAGCGAAGCGGATAATTTCTACAAAGAATTGCATGCTGCTAGTCATCAGTTGTTTAACGGGTGTTCGCACTCTCGTTTGTCTGTTGCTGTTAGATTATTAAGTATTAAATCTGACTAGAATATTGCTGAAGGAGGAATGGACTCAATGATAGACCTTATTAAAAAGTTAGTTGACCCCGGCTTGGAGGTTCCTGATTCTTTCTATAAGGCAAAAAGATTGGTGTCAAAGTTAAGTCTCTCCTCGGTTAGAATTGATTATTGTGAAAATGGTTGCATGTTATACTTTAAGGAAGATGCTAAGATAGAGTTCTGTAAGTTTTGTCAGCACTCTCGATATAAGCGTGGTTCTACTGGAACTAAAATTGCTATTAAGGCGATGCATTATTTACCTCTTATACCAAGGTTGAAGAGGTTGTATGCTTCAAATAGCTCAGCTCCTCATATGAGATGACATAGTAAAAATAGAAGGCCCACTGGTGTTATGTGGCATCCATCTGTTGGAGAGGCTTGGAAGCATTTTGATGCAACTTATCCAGATTTTACAGCTGATCCATAAAACATTCGATTGGGATTATGTGTGAATGGGTTCTCTCCTTTTTTAGTTGGTGGTGCGCCATATTCATGTTGGCCTGTATTTATCACTCCTTATAATCTTCTTCTTGAACTGTTGATGAATAGTACCTATATATTTCTGAATTGTGTTATTCCTGACCCGCGTAATCCAAAAAGCAGAATAGATGTCTACTTGCAACCTTTGATTGATGAACTTCAGATTTTATGGCATGAGGGGGTTGGAACTTGGGACATCTCTCTTAAACAGAATTTTAATCTGCATGCATATATGATGTGGACTATTAATGATTTTCTTGCTTATGGAATATTGTCTGGATGGATGACAACTGGAAAGCTGGCTTGTCCATACTGCATGGAAAAAACAAAATCTTTCACATTGAGACATGGTAGGAAAAATTCATAGTTTGATTGTCATTGTTGTTTCTTGCCACTTGATCATGAATTTAGGAGAATCAAGAATGCATTCAGAAGGAATAGAAGGGAATATAATGGTCCACCTCCAAGGCTATCTGGTCATGACATTTGGGAAATAGTTCAGGATTTTCCTAAAGCCAGCGAGGAACAATTGTACAGGCTTGATGGATATGGCGTTTTGCATAACTGGACTAAGCAAAGTATATTTTGAGAGTTAGAATATTGGCCAGATAATTTACTTACACATAATGTTGATGGCATGCATACTGAGAAGAATTATTTTGACAACTTGTTCAACATAGTTATGGATGTCACCGGCAAAACAAAGGATAATCATAAGGCCAGACTTGACTTACCAGAATATTAGAACCGCAGAGAATTACACTTACAGCAAGGGCCCAACGATAATGTTCTTAAGCCCAAGGCTAGTTTTACATTCAAGTTGGACCAAAAACGTCAAATATGTGAGTGGGTTCAAAGTTTGAAGATGCCCAATGGATATGCCTCAAATTTGGGAAAGACAGTTGATATGACACAAGGAATCTTGCATGGAATGAAAAGCCATGATTGTCATATTTTCATGAAACAATTACTTCCAATTTCTTTTATTGGTTTACCTGAAAACATATGGAAACCAATAGCATAGATCAGTTTGTTCTTCAAAGACTTATGTGCCACCACATTAAAAGAAGAAAATCTGGCACGAATAGAAAGTAATATTATTGTTATCACCAATAAACTGGAGAAGATTTTCCCGCCAGCGTTCTTCGATGTGATGAAACATCTTCCAATTTACCTTGTGAAGGAAGCTCGGCTAGGCGGTCCAGTTCAAACTAGATGGATGTATCCATTCGAACGGTAAGAATTTGCAACATATTTAAATCCATACATATCTTTTTTAAATATAGTAAACATCTAACCTTAACATTGTACAAGACAATTGAAAAATTGAAAAGGGGTCCCAAAAATAAACATAGGGTGGAAGACTCTATAGTCGAGGCATATCTTGCAAGAGAAACTTCTCAATTTTGTTTATACTAATTTCTTGATGAAGTTGCTTGTTAAAAAAACCGACCGAATCGTCATCAGGACGATGTGAATGAGCCTCATTTGCAACCGATATCAATTTTCAATCAATCTAGTTATAAGTCTAAAAAGAACATACCTCACTGGCTCACTCCCACAGAGCGCAAGTCAGCAACTTTATATGTCATGCTGAATTGCTCGAAAATTGAGCCCTTTATGAAGTAAGGAGATTAAAATTTTAACATATCTTATTTATTTACTCATTCCCTTAAAGAAACTAATTTTGTTTCTCATGTTGGATGTTCAGTTCATTTAAGACTCAATTCCACAAAAATCAAGTGTATGCATCCTTTGCAACGTGGTTTAAAAAAAATGAGGTCCGTAAGTGTATTAATATTTCTACAAAGTTTAAACATTTACACATTCCTCAACTAAAAAATATATATGTATAATATTTTTAGGTACACCATTCACCAAATGCAGCCGCATACGATTAACTCTTGATAGATATTTCTTTGGGTCCAGTTGAAGCTAATGCAATGTCCTAATACAAAGTAAATTAGTTTAAATTTTTCACCGAACAACACTCCGGAACATGAAAAACAAACAATAGTGGTGTTTGGGTTAAGGGTGATGATGATGTTGATTGCTTTGACATCATACACGAGATCTTAGAACTGGAGTATGCTGGTTTTCCAATAAAAAAAATTATCCTTTTTTTATGTAAGTGGTTTTATCCAAGCACAAGAGGCACAAGAGTACATAGGGAGCAAAACATCATTGAAGTGAAACACAATAGCTCGTATCCTATTTACGATCCATTTGTTCTAGCGCAAAATGCTAAACAAGGGTATTATGCTCCTTATCCGTTGCGCAATGGCAAGTCTGATTGGTGGACTGTAATCAAAACAAAGCCTATAGGCCGGGTGGAAGTTGAGAATGTGCTGGAGACTGTGTATCAAAATAAAATGCAGATTGATCACCAGCTAGTGGACGGTTTGAATCACCCGAAAAATATATTTGAAGAAGTTAATATTGCGAAAGAAGAGGCTGAGTGGGTAAGAGATGAGGAAACCTCCAAAGAGAGTGAATGGTTTAGTGGAGAGTCTTCAGAAGAGAAGGATTAGTTGTGTAGGTTGTATTTATTATGTATTGATGTCTTTATGCTTTGTACTGTATATTTACCTTTATGTTTCTTGTTTAAGATTGATATGTAATATCCTGTTTAAGTTTGTTGTTTCCACTTTTCCATGATTTATTTAGTAATAAAAATATTCTTGTCTATATCTCGTGTTGTATTGGAGCGATTTGAAATGTGAATTAGTAACTTGAAATTAGTTACTTGGAATGTTTTCTTATATATTCATTTTGTAGGAACTAACTACTTGTTAACTTAACTTAATTTAGATGTCATTCAGAGGTGACAAGGGTAAGGAAAAAGTTGATACTACGAAACCAAAAAAGAATAGACAACCTCTGATAGATGGCCTACAGGTATTTATATATCTGAGGGTCGGTTTGCTGACGCGACAGCACGACCCTTATATTCTAGGTCGTCCGAGGATTCGATACCTACTCCTACGCATGTGGGGACACTACATGGGTCTACACCAACTCATTCTGCTCTTATGACTGTGCCACCGCCAGCACAGTACTATCGGACGGCCGCTGGCCCCTCCAGACATCTACCATCATCGATACCCTCCTGCAGCAGTCACGTAGCTTCGCACAGTGATTCTGCTGGATCTATTGGGTTGTCAGATCTTCCGCTTGGAGGCACTCCATCTAGTGCTTCAGATCCACCCACGTCAGTGCATCCAACATCACTTACTAGGCAGCCAGGAGATAGAGATGATTGTGGAAGAATTTATCTTGCTCCATTTGCGAGAGGGTAAGATTTCTAAATATAATAACGTTACTCATTTTTTCATTGCTATATTATTATGCTCTATGAATTACTGTTTGATCTTGTGTTGTAGGTTTAAGTCGGATGGTGGAGTTAGACAAAAGGTGTGAATATGCATTACTAGGTATTTCAACGGCTACTGGACCAGCTAACAAAAGGTGCCAGAACTTGACAGTGATAGAATGTTTGAAGAATTTAAGGTAAGGATTTAACTTATCGACTACTTATTAACACTTTGTTAGTACAAAAGATTGAATATTATATTTTTATTATAGAAATTTTACTGGTGGGATGATGCAAATACATTTCTTATAAAGAAGAACTTTTTCATAAGATGTAAAGCCAGATTTAACGATCTCTTGGATTATGCCCGAAAGAAATTGGTAAAACCTAAGTGGATTCCAGAACCCACATGAAAACTGTATCTTCTCCATTGGAGTAGCGCAGAATACCAATTGTTGAGAGAAAAAGGAAAGAAAGACTGGACATCATCCAAGGGTGGCTCCCTACATACAGCGGGTGCTAGAAGTACTCTTGCTGTGATAGAAAAAAATGGTATGTAACTTTTACAGTTTTAATTATTTGCTTCTATTTAAATTTTTTTATTATTTGAACATTGATAATTTTTCATATGCAGAAAAAAGTAAAGGGTAGGAAAATAGCACATTATAAGCTATACGAGGAGACTCGTGTGATAAAAAAAAAAGAACCTGACTGATGGAGATGTCTGGGTTGAAGCTCATGCAAAATTTGTCCATGTAAGAAACAAATTCTGAATTTATGAATCTTTTTCTTAAAGTTGATATTATTCAATTATAACTACTTTAATATTTTTGACTTTTAGTATTAACTTTACTTTGAATATAGGACGAATATATGCGTCTTGTTGGTGCGTATCGTAGTAGTCAGCCTCCTGAAAGTCAGGGTGACCCAATGCCCCAACATGTAGAGAAGGAGTTATGGGCAAAAGTTGTGGGTCCTGCAAATAAAGGCTATTTGGTCAGATACCATAAAAACTTTTTTGGGGATAATGTTAGGTGTTCGTCCGGCCCTTCTTACTCTAGCTCTTCAGTTGATAGAGAAACGATTGAAAGACTACAAAATACGGTTTCTCAACTCACTGAAGAGCTTTCTAAATAGAGTGAGAGACAGAAGAAGATGGAAAAGGCAACAACATCATAATTTAAGAAGCTGCAGCAACAATTGAGCTCTTTCATTAGGACTGCGGGGGTTATTCCTCCGTGTCCTGGTGATGCAGTTCGGGCAGCAAAGGGTCTAGGCCCCCTAGATAATTTCAGCACGGATGATGATATGGAAGACGAGGATGAATTCGAGGATGATGACTTTTAGTTTTTTATTTTTGTATGTGTTGTACTTTGAATTTAGACATTTTGTTGTATGAAACTATTGTTGTAGTATTTTCATACTCAATTTTGTTGGACATTTTGTATGTCTTATAAACTTTTGAAAGTATTTACATTTGGTTTTGGTTGTTATTGCTGTTGTATTTCATTTGATATTGTTATATTGCATTGTTGTTGTTGCATGCTGTATTTGGGTTTTTATTTTTATTTTTTTTAATTTTCAGAAAAACCGACCACAAGTGGTAGGTTTTTTAAAATTATTTTTGCAAAAAACCTACCACGAGTGGTCAGTTTTATAATAAATTAATAAATTAATTAATTTGAAAATCGACTACTTGTGGTCGGTTTTTGAATAAATTAAATAATTAATTTATTGTGATCGGTTTTTTTTCCTAAAATTATTTTTTCCAATTTTAATAAAATAATAATAAATTATAAATATATATATATTAAAAAAACCGACCACTTGTGGTCGGTTTTTAAAAAACTACCACAACTTTATCGACCACACATTTTGGTCGGTTTTGTGGTCAGTTTTTTTGGGGAAAACCGACCACAGGTGGTTGTTTTTTGTGGTTGATTTTCCCCCCTTTTTAGTAGTATCTACAAGAACAATCTAGACAACTTTTATCTTCTAACTATCTAAGAGTAATCTAGATATTTCTCTAAAATAATTAAATAATATGTTAGAATATTCTACAAGCTTTAATAGAAAATCTATGATTTCAAAAAAATCATCTTTACTATTTTTCAACTCCCTCTTAAAGTGATATTTTGGAAGCCACCCTAAGTTTGTCGTAGAAGAACTCAATCAGCTTTGAACCGCACCTTAGTGAAAATCTTGGTAGTTTATGCGTGACTCCTCCTGCTTCATCAAATGATGAATATTTCTCATTGATTATTGGCCCTACGAAGATACAAGAATATGTATTGACAATTTTTTTATCTCTATAGAGAGATAGCATGACAATAGTCTTTTTTGACCTTTGAGAACCATATGAATCACCTCGCTGAGTTTTATCATGTTGGTTTCTCGAACTCTCATTTTTTCTGAACTCCGCTACAACTTTATTGTCTGGAGACACACATGCGATGGAAAAGTATGGAGCTCTAGGATTCCAGATTTTAGAAGTTACATTTTCTGAAATTGCTCCATAACACAAGGATGTTTTATCTGTATTAGTCTCCTCGGTTGATTTGATGATGATCTGACTATCAATTTTCTGTAAAGCCTCAGTATTATAACAGGATCCACCACTAGATTCCATTTTTAGTTCTTCAACCATATTGTATGTCTCTTCATCTGAAATTGGGGCTTTACTTTCAACTACATCATTTATTAGATCTTTATCTTTTTCATCAACTTTCAATATTTGATCTGAGCTAACGACTGACCTTGATACGACATATAATTGACTAGGGACTTCAATTTTTACAACATTTCTCTTAATGCTTTCTCCAGTAAAGTCATCATTGGCATATTGATTTTCAGTCATTGTCTGCTTAGAATCTACTTCAATATTTTCCACGTCTAGACTTTTATTGTCAGGATCTGCTTCTTTGATTTCCTTGATAGCAGCTGCCATGTCTCCAATCTGAAAGTCTTCACTATTCTCTTATTTCTTATCAGTGACTTCCTTCTCCTCAAGATGGATTATATTATATCTGTTTCAATCTCTTTCCAAATTTATGAAAGTCAAGGCATTTATTGCTCGACTCTCAGCTTCTAAGCATTTTTTTCAGCCTTCTTCTTCTTCAACAACTTTTTTAGTATGAGCTATGTTGCTCTCCATGGCTCGGCAATATCTTCTTATGTGTTCTACTTTTTCACACCGATAGCATTTGAGAGGCTTCTTACTATAATTGTTAAAAGACTCTTCCTTCTTTCCAGGCGATCTTGAACCACCCGAGAATCGAGATGAGGCATATCTCTTGGTTTTAATTTAACGTTTCTCTTACCAGCTACAAGAGAATTTCCTTTCTTTTCTTTGACGAATTTACCAGCCAATTGTTTGGCTAGTAACTCCTGTGACGACAATAAGTTCTCAAATTCCTCCAAGGATGGTTGTTGTGCCCATCCCTGAATTGATATCACAAAGGGAATATATTCTGATTTCAAACCATGAATGGTAATTCTTCTCATTCGTGGTTCAGAGATAGACTCATCCATATTCAATAAAGAAATCTCAGAATATAAGTTCTTAATCTTTAAAAAGTACTCTGCAATAGAAAGATTACCTTGAATGATGTTCGTCAATTAATTCTCCAATATTTGTAGTCGAGCTTCATTCTTCTTATTGAACAACTGGTCAAGGGTCCTCCAAATATCATGAGCTGATTTACACCTTATAATATGGTCAAATAAATGGGAAGAGATGGACCTCTTCAGAACGAACTCCGCCTTCGTATTAATCTGCTTCCACTTCTTGTATGCACTACTATTCTCAGGTCCGTCATTCGGAGAACTTGTGTTACTCCCGTTAACAACATCCCCCAAATCCTCGCCCACAAGGTATGATTCAATACAAGTCTTCCATACCTTGTAATTGGATTGATTCAACAACTTCATTCCCAGTCCATTAACGCGACCGCCAAAATTCATTCGCACAAACCAGTTGAATCAACCACAAACCCGATCTTGAAATGAATACAAGCCAATCTACAACTTTGGCTCTGATACCATGTAGAGAATAGAAGAAGAAACGTGTTGTTGGAGAGACCTTCTGCCAGCCCAAGATCGTTAACTGAGATCGGAAGATTCAACTAAAGAAGAGGAAGTTATGAAAGAAGAGGCTTTGTTATGGCAGAAGACTTCTTGAATCTGATTAATTTTTGGGTTTGTTTTTTGGTTGGTTACAAATGTGCAAGACCATCCCTATTTATAATTATTGATGGATGGTTCTAGAAAATCTTCTAGATACTTCTACAAGAAAAATCTAGCGAGTCTTATCTTCTACCACTACTCTAGAATATCTAGATAATTCTACAAGAACAATCTAGACAATTTTTATCTTCTAGCTATCTAAGAGTAATCTAGATATTTCTCTAAGATAATTAAATACTATGTTAAAATATTCCACAAGCTTTAATAGAAAATCTATGATTCCAGAAAATGATCTTTATTATTTTTGATAGTATTTGTGTATAATTTAGCCAAACATCCAAACACTATGAGAGTATTTGGAGATGAAGGTTAGCTACGGATGTGGGGTGGTTGGAATGAGGATAGAAATGAAGAGTATTGGGAGCTAAGGTGGGAAGAAGACGATTAATATGCAATAGAATATAATTTGTAAACGAAGGTAAATTCAGAATTTTAATAAAATGGATGAACTATTACTTTTAAGATAATGTAAAATTTTAGGATCACCAGAAAAAATTAGTAATTGTACTGCATATTTTGACAAATTATTATATTTTTGTGTGATGTATTATTAGAAATAAAAGTGTTATTAAAAACAAGAGAATAAAATAAAAAATAAAATTTGGTATAATTTTTTTTAGAATTAAAGAAAAAGACTAATGGGCAACAATGCTGCTTTAGAAATTTTTGAAGAAGAAATAAAAAGAAACAACTAATGGGCAACATGACCGCCAAAGTTATTTTAAAAAGGATAAGAAATAAAAAAGATAAATGTACAACAAAAGAGATTCTAATTTATGACCTTAAAGTTGGGAGGAGTTAGTATCACTGCTCAAACCAGTGAAACACTCAACCTAATACATATATGATGCAATGTGGTTTTGTATTCGTTGCCTAGCATTTAAGTGATTTATAATTGTGATCTAGGTGTTATGGCAAAATAATTTTTTTGATGAGAGTGTCGAACAAAACATAAGTTTTTGATACTTATGATAAGTAACGTAAGCAAAAGCTGCCAACCTGTGTGTGCGTGTTTTGTTCGTGTATATATATATATACTAGTCGGCTTATGTCGTGCTACGCATAGTTCAATATTGATTCTTAAAATTTTTATATTATGTATGATTTTATTATTTAATTAAAACCTTCATTTGTTTGGTTGATAAATTCTAAGTTAGACATATATTATTATAGGGAAAAGGATCAAAAATGCCCTTCTACTTTGATTTATTAGTTAAATTTGCCTTTGATTATACTATTGGGTCAAATATAACTCCACCATTACCAAAGTTAACAAAATTACCCGTAATTTTAACACTTTTCCGTCATGACAAAATGTGAGCCCAAGTGGCATAACATTCGGATGAGGTGGCATGCCACGTCAGCAATTTCCTTTGACTTTTGTTTCTCTTTGTCGTTGATAAATCTAACAAAAATTCAAGTATACAACTCACTTCAGCCAAATTTCTCTAATTCCTAAATAATTTTGTTTTTGAGAAAAGAATCTGAAAAAAAAAGTTACTAAATATTTCTTTCAATATCCAGCACCTTACTATAGAATTTCATACAACATTCTCAGATCAAATAAAATTATAATATCACTGTAAAATTTAATTTTGACTCACAATTAATTAATAAAGAAGAAGAATGAAGAGCGGGATATGCAATTTGTTCCCACATTCAGCCGTTTTCTATTGCAAATTGAAAAAAAAAAAAAAAGGCACGAGATCTGAGCATCGACCAAAATGCCGTCCATTTTCAAGGGTGAAGAGAAAAAGAAGTTAAAAGGAAAAAGAAAAAGAATTGTTGTTGACATGGCATGCCATGTGGCATTCACCTCATCCGAATATTAGTCACATGAGATCTCAATTTGTCATGGTGGGGAAGTGTTAAAATGGAGGGTAATTTTGTTAACTTTGGTAACGGTGAGGGTATATTTGACCCAATAGTATAACCAGGGGCAAATTTAACTAATAAATCAAAGTAGAAGAGTATTTTTGATCATTTTTCCATTATTATACTTAGATTGATGAAATTTGTATAATAATATTTTAAGTTGTTCAAACTTTTGTGACATTGATAGTCAATTATATTTTTTTAAATAATTTAAGTTTTAATTATTGTGATTTATAATATTTTTTCTTCTATTCTACTAATTGAAAGTGACATAGTAAAATTATTATAACAAAAACTTATGATTTTTTTTTAAGTGGTCTCATATAAGACGTCAAGTTAATTTAAAACATCAAAAAATAATTTATTATTTTATGCCTATTTTATCTTTTTAATTAAATATTATTAATTTTTAATATTTAAATGACTTGTAAAAACATCAAAAAATAATTTATTTTTATATCTATTTTATTTTTATTAAATATTATTAATTTTTTAATACTTAAATGACTTATAATAATTAATTATGAGGGATACAGTAAAATCACGTTTGAAGCATTGAAGCAGTCATGTCATAAATGTTTATTTTAATTTTTTTTAATTTTTTAATACGTAAATGACTTATAATAATTAATTAGAGTTAATATAATAAAAACACAGTTGAAACAACTGAAGTAGGCATGTCGATCATGAGCAGCCTGCTTCAGCTGCTTATTATTTTTTATCAAATATTATTAATTTTTAATACTTAAATGACTTATAATAATTAATTATGAGCGATATAGTAAAATCACGATTGACGCAGCTAAAACAATCATGTCATAAATGTCTATTTTAAAACTTTTTTTTTTTAATTTTTTAATACGTAAATGACTTATAATAATTAATTAGGGTAATATAGTAAAATCACAGTTGAAGCAGCTGAAGAAGGCATGTCGACCATGAGCAGCCTAAATTGCTATAAAAATTACTTGTGAAAAAATTTAGGTGGACCTCATATAAGGTTTCAAGTCAATTTAAAACATTAAGAGTTAATTTATCATTTTATATCTATTTTATTTTTTAACTAATTATTATTTTTTAATACTTAGATGACTTATAATAATTAATTAGGGGTGATATAGTAAAATTACGATTGAAACAGCTAAAGCAGACATGTCATAAATGTTTATTTTACTTTTTCTTATTAAATATTATTAATTTATTAATACGTAAATGACATATAATAATTAATTAGGGGTGAATAGTAAAATCACGGAGGAAGCAAACATGTCAATGAAGAGGTGTCTGCTTCTTCACGCTTCTATACATACACACACACACACATATATATATATATATATATATATATATATATATATAAATAAATAAAGAATAAAATTACATATAAAGAATAAAATTATTAAAATAATAAAAAATTGACTTTAACATAAATGTTATATCTATTTAAAAGATATGAATAAATATAGTAAAAAGAATAAACTATGTGAAATTAAATAGAAATTGATGTTAAAATCAATGCGAAGACGAAACTAGATATATGTACTTTTTGTGATTTCCAGCTCAAATTCAAGAATGAACAGAAAATCAATAATCTACAAGTCAATAATAAACTTCAAGAAAATTATTTTTTTTTGGGTCAAAAACAGTAAACAAAAACAAACATCATTTAAAGCTTGTGTTTTGGTGTGAGGGTGCGTAAGGAATAACATTTGAAAAAGAAAAAACGAAAGAGAAAATGAACATGGGAGAAGAATTTGGGAAAGTTAAACAGTAAAGGAAAGAGGCACGTGGAAGTATCATTACCACAAAACCTTTATCATTGATTTTAGCTGTAAGTTACGAAAATACCCTTGGCGTTGGTGTTATTTACCAAAACACCTTTGATAGTCACCCCAAACTTTACTATATATATATATATTGCGCATGTATCTCACATTAATCAATAAAATTATATATAAAGAATAAAATTATTAAAATAATAAAAATTAACTTTAACATAAATGTTATAACTATTTAAAAGATATGAATAAATATTGTAAAAAGAATAAATTATGTGAAATTAATTAGAGATTGATATTAAAATCAATGCAAAGATGAAACTTGATATATGTACTTTTTGTGATTGATCTATCATGACAACCACATCTCACATAATAACTTTTTTATAGACAAAATTGTTAGTGTAGGTATCTTTTTTAGCTTTGGTTGCTCTATCATAATTAATAACTCTTGTTATTGGTATAGATATTGAACGTGATACTACAATTATTTTTTGAAAAATCAAAGAAGAAAAATAAAATATGTGATAAGCTTACAAAAATTATGATTCAATGTTTATGCCTTTAATCTCAAGATAATTTTGAATATAATTTTATATGTAGAGTTTGTGGAGGATCGAATACATACTTTATCACTATCTTTGTAGGAATGTAGGTAGAAAGACTATTTTCGATAGATCCTTGACTAACTTACGAAAATTATGATTTAATAATTATGCCTTCAATCTCAAGATAAGTATCAATATAATCTCATATACTCTCGATTTACTTACAAAAATAATGATTCAATAGTTCAATTTATAAAAGTTCAAAACTTTTTTCTTCAAGAAACATATTATTTAAATATGATAATTTAAAATTTTTTCCATAAATTATTTATCAATATTAGAATAATATGAATTCCAAATAAACTAAAACTCATATAAATAGGAGTTTTTTGGCTTTTGCCTTTCTTTAGATGTTTATTGTTTCCTTTTTAGTTCAACTATGTAGATTAATTAAATATAATTAATTAATAAATATAAAACATAGAAAACAAAGATTTACATTAAAAAAACAACGAAAAAACATTAGGTACAACCCGGCGAAAAGCCCAAGAACATGTGTCGTGCCATGTTAAACAATATAGAAAATTAGTTTTATCGAAACTCTCTATTTGCTCATTCTCTTTTTCTTAAGATTTAAAGAAGTCATACCTTTCTCCAATTCGAAAATGAAGTTTCTTGGGCACTTCTAATCCCTTTTTGGTCTTGAGAGCCATCTTCAATGAGAAATTTTCAACCAAAAAAAAATATAAGAAATTATCAAAACAAAAGAATTAATTATCAATTGACGATTACACATAATTCATAAATAATAAAACTCTCTTGATATGAAAAAATAGACAAGTAAATTAAAATATTTATTTTTAATAACGAGACCAGGTAAACTAAAACTGAGGAGTACGACATTAGTGCATTTCCCCTCATAGTCAAGCAATGTTAACGTATGTTTCCGGGCAGAAAGTGTATTGCCTAAGAAACTCGTTGATCCGTAAGTACTTTTTTCCTCTAATTAACTCGATTTTTTTCATCAAGAATCTGATTAACCAACCGATTCCAATCCAAACAAATTTTACTAAATTAGGCAACGATAATGAATCAATCACAATCTCATATCAAATCATACAATATTCAATAAGACTAAACTTAACACAGAAAACGCAATTTCAATTTTAAAAAATAAAAGTGAATAAAAATTGATTGAAAAAATAGAAGTTGTTATGAAATATAAAATAAGAACAAGAAAAATTAAGAGAGAAGAGGGGAGACTTATTTATTTCTCTTGAGAAATTTTTGTGGGGTTAACAATAATGAAAAAAAACTCATTTATTTATAGGGAAAAACTAATCTTGGGGTTTCTAACTTTTTCATAAATAGACATTCACTATATATGATAAAGTAGAAATTCACTATATATGGTAAAATTAACATTCACTATATATGATAATATATTTATAACACTCCCCCTTAAATATTTAAGTAATAGATAATGTGTCTCATTAAAACCTTACTAGAAAAAATCCAAGGGGAAAAGAAATCTAGTGAATGAAAAAAAATACACATTTCTAACAATACACATATGGGTTGCCTCATTAAAAACCTCACAAGGAAAACCCAATGGGATAAAACCTCGTAAGAAAAAAAGAGTACAATGCGTATTAACTCTCCCTAATGAGAATATTCCTGAATCTTTGCATCCCGCTCTTGTGCACCATCTTCTTGAAAGTTTCAATTGAAAGACTTGGTGAATAAATCAACCACATTATCACTTGAACGAATTTGTTGCATGTTAAAATCACCTTGCTTTTGGAGCTCATGTATATCGAAAAGCTTTGATGAAGTGTGTTTCATTCTATCTCCTTTTATGAATCCTCTCTTAAGTTGTGCTATGCATGCTGTATAATCTCTGTATAAAATTGTGGATAAATTGTCACATCTCAAATCATATTTTTCTCGAATAAGATGTGTCATGGACCTCAACCATACACATTCTTGGCTTGCTTCATGAGTAGCTATTATCTCAGCATGGTTCAATGAAGTAGATAGATAGACTATTTCGTATATCTTCAAGATATAAGCATAATCAACAAGATTGGAACTGTAATTTTTAAAATAAAATAAGATCATGTGTTTGATCCCATTTCGATGTCTCCTAGTAGGAACAAAACTATATCTTACTAACAAATTAACCGAAAAATCTATATCAGGCCTTGTAGTATTTGCAAGATACATTAGCTCACCAATTTCACTAAGATATGGTACTTTATATTCCCTTCATTTAAAAAAGAATGACCTACTTTCGTTTTTAGTTCATTTAAAAAAGAATGATTCCTTTTTCTTTTTGACAATACTTTAATTTCAACTTTCCACATGGCATGCTTAGGACCACAAGATTAAAGGACATTTTGGTACATTTGACACAACTTTAATTTAAGGCCACAAAATTGAAAAGTCTTCTTTATTTTTTTAAACTTTGTGCCAAGTCAAAGTAGGTCATTCTTTTTTAAATGGAGGGAGTATTTCTCTTTTCAGCAAATAATCTATTGCTTT
Source organism: Capsicum pubescens (assembly GCA_030864215.1). Classification (NCBI taxonomy): domain Eukaryota; kingdom Viridiplantae; phylum Streptophyta; class Magnoliopsida; order Solanales; family Solanaceae; genus Capsicum; species Capsicum pubescens. Next base: position 244,460,698 of record CM061546.1, on the reverse strand, counting down.
TGAAAGCTTTCCTAGAGTTCCAATGATTTTCAAGTTTTAAATTTATGCAACGTAAGAATTATAAATAAGTTTTTCAGAAACTTTTATATACTTCAAGCATTTTGAATCCTTAAAAAGTTTTCATACAAATTTTGTCAAGTGAGAATATTCAATATTTTATGTGTGACATCTTTAAGTGTCTGAACTACAAACCAAATAAGTTTTATGCTTACCAAGATGCGTCCTTTCATGTCATTTGATAAATGTTTCTACTCCAACATGCTTAAATAAACGTAGAATTCAGATCCTCGTAATCTTTTACAATATTGCGTCAATATTGTAGCAAAGATATTATGGATAATATATTATTTTGTATCGGTTCACAATGTGACATAACATTTTGAGATCTCATCACTTCATTCTTTTAAGATACCTGAACCTTTCACAAGATTTCATGAAGTGTTATGTCGTAGGCTCGTAAGAGCACATTGCCTCTTTATTATGATCATTTGCTCTTTTTTCTTTTTGAAGAAGTATCGCATTTAGAATCGATTTATCTACCATGCTTCATGCATGAAGTAGACTTTGTCCTTTAGGGACATCCAATTTGGAGCATTTTCAACTAAATATAATATTAATTTTTGGGTCAACAAATGCTCCTATCATCTGAACTTGAATTATTCTTTGAATGGAGATCATATTAATGATAATTCACAACATATTCCTCCTCGTGTTAGGAAAACTAACATACATCTCAATTTACTTTATCCATCCTTGTGCATCATGATATATCCATTGATCAAGTATTATACATCAAAACTACTTAGATGGAATAATTGGTTCCTCACCTTGAACCAATTAAGAGGAAGAAATTAATCATAATTTTTAGTCTAATGCAAACAAGTGCTATTGTATACAATATATCATACTTCAGACTAACACATGAGGTTGTTCTCATAAGCACTGGTTTAGCTAATTATTGAAGGCATTCAATGTCAAACCAACATTATTAAGATGAATTGTCTTGATTATATAATCTAGAAATTATGCTCTTAATTCAATTTATATTGAGCAAACAAATCTATGAATGTCAACTGTAGGTTGACAATAAATGTACATGTGATCATTTTATATTGATGCATCTTAATATATATCTATATATATATATCGCATGATAGGTGAACGGGCCCTTATTCACCTTGAATACTTTTCAGATTTAAGGGATTCAATCTTAGCATTAGTTGGTCGAACCAAATTATCATGAGATCACAAATAATATCAATAATTCTTAAAGAATCTTCTAATTCTTCATTCCATGTCTAATACTCGATATGGACATTTTCAAATTGTCACAACCATTTTTGTCAACTTATTAACTTGTTTGTACTAGTAAACTCCAAGATTACTATGATATGTAATTTTTGCTTAAGTAAATTTCAGATTTACTATTACATGAATAAATATTTTGGATTTACTATTTCAGGAGTAAATTTCAGAATGACTCCTTTCAGTTATTCTGCATCATTTGGTGGTGAGTTGTGATACCATCACAATCAAGTGCATGTTTTTATTGCTAAGGTTTACTAAATATTATCACATTCACCTTATTGGTCTGTACTTATAACAATCAAAATTCTCATTTCTCAGGAATGGAATATGATCATGCCTTAAGTCTATTAAATTATGATAACTTAGAATTTCTTTCAAGATATTGCTACTTCTACAGAAAATCGAAGTGTACATCTAATGTAGAGAATTTTTCTCTAACATATCCTATAGTCATAATAAGTGTGTGAAAATATCATCACTTTTGATGATTATTATCATATTGTCCCTCCACGCTTATATCCATACATTCAATCACTTGTCTTCTTTCAAACATATTATGCACTGCTACCACATTCACTTCAGAGAATGAAACATATTTAATGGGACATGTCTCATGGCTTTTCATCAAATCCATTATTTTGCCTTAGACATCATAATATCATCAATATGGTGCATTGAGATTCAAACTCAATGTCTTATCCATGTAAAGGCATCTTAGGCTATAAATCGATGGGACTTGAACCCAACATTTTATTATTCCTTTAAACAATATTATTCTTTGGGAATAAATTTTAAAGTATAAATCGTTCCAAACTATTACTATCCCTCAGATCCAACAAATCCAATAATAATTATACCATTAGTAGCAAAATACAAATAAACAAAGAATTAAAACAATTTCAAAATATGCATGACTACCTTGTGTCACAAACCTTGTTCTTATCGACTGCACTTTTCTCGTGGCATATGAGGAGCATCAAAATTACTTGTCCATATATCTCAACTGGTTTGAGACTCGTGCAGATAACGCATTATGGAATATAAAATAAGAACAAGAAGAATGGAGAGAAAAGAGAGAAGAATTTTTTGTTTCTCTTGAGGAATTCTTGAGAGGTTGATAAAAATGAAGGAAAATTCCTTTATTTATAGGAAAAAACTAACCTTGAGATTTCTAACTTTTTCATAAATAGACATTCACTATATATGGTTGTCATGACCCGAGTTGAGACACTGCCAGCGACGAGCATCCTGAACCATGAAGGCCCAAGCTGCTAATTCTATGTAACAATCAAGCACAACATTCATACAATATAAAGAAATGCAGAAAATTATCATACAGAAACATGGTCAATCACATAATTCAACTAAACAATTTGAAAGAAAGTTCTTAACATTTAAAACACATGACACTAGTCTACAAAATCCTTAATAATATAAGAACCAAAATATGTCTAAAAACTGGGAAAAGGCCCCCAGTCGGACCATGAATCAAAATAAAGTAGTATTGTCTTATGAACCAGGCCTTCCAAAATAGGGGAGGCTCACCAAATTCAAATCTCAGACACACTAATCTACTGCTTAGTGAGACCCCGGGACTGTGCCTCAGATCCTGAAATATAGGTGGTAAATACAATTGTACTGGTACGCAGAGCAATCTAAAATAATGTACTTTTATACAACATAAGTGAGAGCAATTCATAAGATATTTTACATACGATCTATGAAAACACATGGGCATACTTAAAAGACTGTGAAATGTTTCTTTGAAACCACGACTTACTCTTTATCTTACAACTCTACAATACCACGGGCTATATGAAATCCGCCCTTAACTAGGCGACTAAGCCCCCAACCCAAGTTTGCCGCAAGGGTTGGAGTCTCTATCTCTAATACGCCAAGGGCATAAATCCAGCGTATAATCCCTATTTTGGGACATCATAAACCCGTATTGGCAAAACACGGTTTCCATCAATGAGCCCTTACACTTAAATGCCTTCCTCGGGTAACCACATAAATCTCTTTAAGCTTATTTTAACTCTTTCAGACCTACATCTTCTGAAATCAAAATCTGAAAAGAAAACTAATTCTATTATGGTGCTCTTCTGTTTGGTATCGCCATACCAAGACTTGCAAGTCATATATCTAAGCCATAAAATATCATGGTACAGTCTCTTCATTCAAAACATAAGGTTTGGACCACCAAATCATTCAAACATTACATGAGAATTTGTATTTCAAAATACATGAAAACTTATGCAAAAATTCTCTCTTTCAATTCTTAAACAGGTGGTGGTCAATTACTTTGTAGCAAACAATGCAATTCTTTCAATAATCATCTTACATTCACAAACAAGAAAACACTCTCTCTTTAATTCACAACCCATCTCAAATCATTTAACAATAGCCAAAAACATTTATACTATACTTTTAAATATGAAATTCATCAATTCGTCACATGTAAAATCAAGATGTGTCATAACAAGAGAGGGAGTATAAATATTCATGCTCTTAATTCAACTTCCAAACTCCAAACGCATGCATACATATATACAAACAAAGATCAAATTTAAGGGACGACCTCAAGACCACAACATATATCATCAAAAAGGGTTCGCAATGCATACTTGATAATGTAAATTCAAAATCCTTCATAAACCAATGATTTCTTAACTTTAAAACTTACTCAAAACAATTTCAATATGCCCATGAATTTTAGGAAAGCTCCACGTGCCTTAGATTACTTAGTTCGAAGAATAGAACCCAAATCTTGATTAGTTTCTTCGAAATCTTAACTTAAGAGCTTGATTCTTGATCTTTGAGGGAGGATTTAGGATTTAGTTTTGAGGGAATTTGAGTATCTTTTGGCATAATATGCCCTAATAATGACTAAATTTTATGTTATGACTGAGATAAGACGAGGGAAAATGACCAAATTACCCTCTTGGGCCTGAAAATTATTAAGACGAACTGGGCACTGACGCATTAAGCGCCACACCGCGTCGATCTCTTCGATGCAAAATGCGATGCGATGCAGCGGTCCCTACCAACACATTTACTGGCACGACGTGACTATATTGCGTTGACGTTCTATTTTTGAAATCCAAACACGTCCGAAACCTTGTCCAAAATATCCGAAACTTCCCTGAGGCAACCCCTTTACACTCCTGAACATGAATCAACTTAAAATCTATATCTCAAGGTTGTAAAGATCGATTTAAAAATCATTGAACTTTAGGAGCTTAAAATATGGTTAAGTCATTTCAACACTTAGAAAAATTTCAGGTTGTAATTCCTCTATGCATGCTACTAAGAGTAGTATTAAGTCAAAAATGTTACGAGGTGTTACATTATCCACCCCTTGGGATCATTCATCCCCGAATGATACTCGGGACACAAACAAGCACGATTTCAAGCATACTAGAGAAAAAATATAGAGGGTAGTATACGATTTTGTACCTTCTATGTCGTCATCCACGACCTTAAAGAGGTTTGGGTATATAGTTCGTATGTCATCTTCTGACTCCCAAGTAGCTTCCTCAGCTTTTTGATTCTTTCATACTACCTTAACCGAAGCTATTTTTTTACTTCTCAGTTTCCGAACTTGGCAATCCAAAATGGCAATGGGTTCTTCTTCATATGACAAGGAGTCTTTCACATTGATCTCTTCTATAGGCAATACTAGGGAATGATCTCTAGTGTACTTTTTCAATATGAACTCATGGAATACTGGATGTACGGAAGCCAGACTTGCGGGAAAATCTAACTTATAAACAACCCCACCTATCCTTCTCATAATCTGATATGGTCCTATATAACGAGGACTAAGCTTCCCTTTCTTTCCAAATTGCATGACTCCCTTCACAGAGAAAACTTTTAGGAATACCCAATCATCAACCTCGAATTCTAAATCTCTCTTTCTAACATCGGCATAAGACTTCTGGAGACTCTAGGTTATCTTAAGTCACTCCCTAATGTTCTTCACCTTCCCCATTGCTTGATGAATAAGGTCAAGCCCAAATAACTGGGTTTCACCCACCTCATACCACCTTATCAGTAACTTACATCTCCTCTCATAAAGTACTTCAAAAGGAGCCATCTATATGCTGGAATGGTAGCTATTGTTGTAGGCGAATTCTATCAATGGAAAATGATCTCCCCAACTACCCTTGAAGTAAATCACACAGGCCCTCAACATATCTTCTAAGGTCTGAATGGTGCGTTCCGCTTTTCTCTCTGTCTGAGGGTGGAAGGCGCTACTCAGGTTCACTAGGGTGCCTAAACCTCTCTGAAAAGATCGTCAAAACTGAGAAGAGAACTTTGTACCTCGATCGAATATAATAGACATCAGAGCCCCATTCAACCGAACTATCTCACGAATGTACAACTTAGCATAATCATCCCCTAAATAGTTGGTCCGTACTAGAAGAAAATGGGAAGAATTGGTCATCCTGTCTACAATCATCCAAATAGAGTCATATTGGTTATGGGACTTTGGAAGCCCCGTAATGAAGTCCGTGTTGATCATCTCCCATTTCCACATAGGCAAAGTTATCTCTTGGGAAGTGCCACTTGGTCTCAAATTCTCTACCTTGACTTGTTGACAATTCAAACACTTAGACACAAAATTAGCAACATCACATTTCATATTTTTCCACCAATAAATCATCTTAAGATCATGGTACATTTTAGTAGAGCCTGGGTGAACAACATACATCCAAGTGTGAGCTTCATGGAGAATTCTCTCTCGCAACCCATCCATATTCGATGTACATAATCTACCTTAATACCTCAGGATTCTATCACTGCCAATTTCAAATGCCATCACCTACTATTGACCAACATCATTCTTAATCTGCAACAAGATGGGGTCTTCGACCTATTTTTCCTTAACTTCAGCACATAGGGAAGATTTAGCTATCTCATGAACAATCACTCCTCCATATTTGGATTCCAGAAGTCGAACTCCCAAATTTGCAAGCCGGTGAATATCTTTCACCATCTCCTTCTGCCCTTCCTTAACATAAGAAAAACTGCCCATTGACAACCTGTTAAGGGCATCGACCACCACATTGGCCATGCCCGGATGATAGTGCAGGCTCATGTCATAATCCTTCAACAGTTCCAACCAATACCTTTGCCTGAGATTCAACTCTTTTTGCGCGAAAACATACTGCAAACTTTTGTGATAAGTGAATATATCTACATAAACCCCATAAATATAATGCCACCAGATCTTAAGTGCAAACACCACAACCGCTAAATCTAAGTCATGGGTGGGATAATTTTTTTTGGGCACCTTTATCTGCCTAGATGTATAAGCCACCACCTTACTATGATGCATAAGCATACACCCAAGTCCCACTCGAGACACATCACAATACATAACAAAACCCTCTGTACCCCCGGGAAGGGTCAAACTGGCGTGGTAGTCAATTTGTCTTTAAGTTTCTCAAAACTATTCTCACAAGAGTCAGACCACAAAAATTTTGCTTTCTTCTGAGTCAATCCAGTAAGTGGAGAAGCTATGGAGGAAAAACTCTCTACAAAATTTTTGTAATACCCTGCCAAACCCAAGAAGCTCCAAATATCGGTTGGAGTCGTGGGTTTGGGCTATTTTTCCACTGTCTCAACCTTTTGGGGGTCAACCTTAAACCCTTCACTAGAAATAATATGCCCCGAGAAACCAATAGCACTAAGCCAGAATTCAAATTTGGAAAACTTTGCATATAACTCATGATCTTTGAGGGCCTGAAGGATTATTCGGAGATGGTTGGCATGCTCCTCCTCACTCTTAGAGTAAACCCAGATATCGTCTATAAAGACTACGACAAATAGATCCAGAAACTGGCGAAACACCTTATTCATTAGGTCCATAAAAGCTGTAGGGGAATTAGTTCGTCCGAAGGACATGACTAAGAATTCATAATGGCCATATCGTGTTTGAAAAACTGTTTTGGGAATGTCAGCCTCCCTAACCTTCAACTAATGATACCCCAAATAAAGGTCTATCTTAGATAAACATTTAGCACCTTGGAGTTGATAAACTAAATCATTGATTCTGGGAAGAAGATATTTATTTTTAACAGTGACCTTATTAAACTGGCGATAGTCTATATATATACGGAGGAAACCATCTTTCTTACGCACCAAGAGTACAGGTTCACTACAGGGAGAAACACTAGGGCAGATAAAGCCCTTGTCAAGAAGCTCTTTTAACTATTTTTTCAACTCTTTCAATTTTGTAGGAGCCATTCTGTATGGAGGAATACAAAATAGGACGAGTGTTCGACAACAAGTCAATACCAAAATCTATCTCCCTTTCAGGTGGTATCCCCGGGAGATCATCAGGAAAAACTTCCAGGAATTCATTAACTACAGGGACAGACTGGAGGGGAGGACTTTCAGTATTGGAATATTTGACCCAAATAAGATGCTACAAACAACCCTTAGATATAATTTACGGGCTCTGAGATAAGATATGAACTTCCCCCTAGGTGCAAAAGAATACCCCTCCCACTTTACTACTAGCTCATTTGGAAAGGAGAAAGTGACTTTTTGAGTTCTATAGTCTAATGTGGCATAGCAGGAATAGAGATAATCCATTCCCAAAATAGCATCAAAGTCAATCATGTCAAGATCTATAAGGTTTGACACAGTATCACGATGACCGGCAGACACCTCATACTTTCTAGACACCCTCCTAGCTACTATAGAGTCACCGACGGAAGTGGAAATAAAGAAAGGTTCTAGAATATTTTCAGGCTCAAAACCAAAACTAACTGCCACATACGGGGTCACATAGGACAAGGTAGACCCGGGATCAAGTAACACATACACATCACGAGAGAACATTTATAACATATCCGTAACAACATCTGGTGAAGCCTCTACATATTGACGGTTAGACAAAGCATATAACCGATTTCGACCACTCCCGGTAGCTAAAGTAGTACCCTTGGGTGGTGGTGGTGCCTTGGAATTAGCTTGAGACTTAGAACCCCCAACATTACCTCTAGCTGTCGGACATGGCCTGGCTGGCCACAAGCGTAGCACACCCTCATGCTAAACTAACACTTCCCTGAGTGACTCCTATTGCAGTTCCCACATCATGGAGATGACTGATACTTCTGAGCTACACTACCTTGGGACTGAGTACCCTGCACCCCGATCCATTGTTAGGCTGAAGGTTTTAAAACTGTCGATTAACTAGCGGTTTGGGTACTGGGGCATTAGCTGAAGAATGAGAATTACTCCAAAACTTTTTCTGAGACCACTTACTACCCCAATTACTACCCTAGTGCTGGCTGTTATTCTGGTGTGCAAACCTGCCCTTTTGGATTGCCTTTCTCTTTCTCTTACCTCAGCCAACCTTTTCTTTTTCTCTTCAACCTGTTGCATATGAACAAACAACCTGGAGAAATTCATATCTCTATTCAACATTTCTCCCTTGCACTCCAACAACAGATCATCCGACGGACCGGAAGCAAACTTCCTCATGCAAGCTCTCATGTTACCCGCCAATTCGAGAGCATACCTGGACAACTGGGTGAACTTCAATGTGTACTTCTTAACACTCATCTTTCCTTGTTTCAAGTTCATAAATTCTTCATCCTTTGACTCCCTCAATTCTTGGGGAAAAAATTAATCCAGGAAAGCTTCCACAAACTCACCCCACACTGAAGTCTCAACATCTCCACCCTTTGAGTCCTCTCATTCATTATACCACTGATTGGCCACATCCTTCAACTAATAGGCCGCTAACTCAACCCCTTCAACTTTATTCGCATGCATAACTCTAAAAATTTTCTCCAGCTCATCAATGAACCCTTAGAGGTCCTCCTAAACCCTCGTGCCTGTAAACATGGGTGGATTTAGTCTCATGAATTGACCAACCCGTGTGATCTCAGATGAACCAGAAGCGGATCCTATATCTTCAGACCGACTGGCTTGAGAAGCCACTAACTAAGCTATCATACGCATAGATTATTAGAATTCAGCATTAGAGACCTACCTCTGGGAAGGCTGAGTATGGTTAGCTCCAGATCGAGGAGCTTGAGGCGGGATAGTCTGAACCGAAGAAATTCCTGAAGTAGAAACAAACTCTGAAAGCGAGCCCTATTATGAGTCTGCATCTCATGGGTAGGGCAGACATCCTCAGCTTGGGCATTCTGTTCGTTGGATCTACAGGGAGACATGGTAACTTTCTGAAATATAGGAAATCATTGATTAGTGGACGTTCAGACTCTATAGCATGAACTAAATCATGAAAACAAGAGAGACATTCCTAAACACATTGGGTCAATACAATTATACTGGTACGTAGAGCAATCCAAAATAATGTACTTTTATACAACATAAGTGAGAGCAATTCATAAGATATTTTACATACGATCTATGAAAACACATGGGCATACTTAAAAGACTATGAAATATTTCTTTGAAATCGCAACTCACTCTTTATCTTACAACTCTACAATCCTACGGGCTATATGGCATCCTCCCTTAACTCGGCGGCCAAGCCCCCAACCCAAGTTTGGTGCAAGGGCAGGAGTATCTATCTCTTATATGCCAAGGGCACAAGGCCAGCGTATAATTCCTATCTTGGGACATCATAAATCCGTATCGGCAAAATATGGTTTCCAACAATGAGACCTTACACTCAAATTCCTTCTTCGAGTAACCATTTAACTCTCTTTAAGCCCATTTTAACTCTTTAAGACATGCATCTTTTGAAATCAAAATTTGAAAAGAAAGTTGATTCTATTATGACACTTTTCTGTTTGATATCGTCATACCAAGACTTGTAAGTCATATCTCTTAGCCATAAAATATCATGGTACAGTCTCTTCATTCAAGACATAAGGTTTGGATCACCTAATCATTCAAACAGTACAAGAGAATTTGTATTTCGAAATACATGAAAACTTATGGAAAAATTCTTTCTTTCAATTCTTAAACAAGTGGTGGTCAATTACTTTGTAGCAAACCGTGCAATTCTTTCAATAATCATCTTTACATTCACAAATAAGAAAACATTCTCTCTTCAATTCACAACTCATCTCAAATGATTTAACAATAGCCAAAAACATATATACCATGCTTCTAAATGTGAAATTCACAATTCGTAACATGTTAAATCAAGAGATGTCATAACAAGAAAGGGAGTATAAATATTCATGCTCTCAATTCAACTTTCAAACTCCAAACGTATGCATACATATATATGAACAAAGATCAAATTTAAGGAAAGACCTCAAGACCAAAACATATATCATCAAAAAGGGTTCACAATGCATACTTGATAATGTAAATTCAAAACCCTTCATAAACCCATGATTTCATAACTTTAAAACTTACTCAAAACAATTTCAATAGGCCCATGAAGTTTAGGAAAGCCCCACGTACCTTAGATTACTTAGTTCGAAGTAGAACCTGAATCTTGATTTGTTTCTTGAAAATCTTGACTTAAGAGCTTGATTTTTTATCTTTGGGGGAGGAGTTAGGGTTTAGTTTTGAGGGAATTTGAGTAACTTTTGGCATAATATGTCCTAATCACGACTTAATTTCGTGTTATGACTGAGATAAGACGAGGAAAAAAGATCGAATTACCCTCCTGGACCTAAAAATTATTAAGACGAATTGGGCACCCACATGTTAAGCACTGCGCTGCGTCGATCTCTTCGACGCGAAATGCGACACGACGCGTCGGTCCCCACCGACGCGATTCCTGGCACGACGTGACTATATCGCGTTGATGTTTTGTTTTTGAAATCCAAACACGTCCCAAACCTTGTCCGAAAAATTCGAGACTCCCCTGAGACAACCCCTTTACACTCTTGAACATGAATCAACTTAAAAATCTATGTCTCGAGGTTGGAAAGATCGATTTAAAAATCATTGAAGTTTAGTAGCTTAAAATATGGTTAAGTCATTTCAACACTTAGAAAAATTTTAGATTGTAAGTCCTCTATGCATGCTACTAAGAGTGGTATTAAGTCGAAAATGTTACGGGGTGTTACAATGATAAAGTAGACATTCACTATATATGGTAATACATTTATAACAAAAGTGAATAAAAATTACAGAGGGGCAAGGAGACCTGTTGATCTTGGCTAGTGAAATAGTAGACAAACCACTGAGGGGTCGTTTGGTTGGGAAACAAGTTATCTCGTGATTAGCTATTCATGAATTAGTTATCTCACTTTTAAGAGAGATAAAAATAGTACTATAATTCCGGAATAACTAATCCCAAGATGAGTTATCCCATGCATTTCATCTCAATCACACACGGAATAAACTCATCCTAAAACTAATTCCGTGTTTAGTTAGCACTTCTCCTTCCAACCAAACGACCCTTAGTTGTTGCTCTGTAGTTTCAGGGTTTCTCTTACTATTTGTTATGCGACCAGGTCTACAAAAACGTGATTATACCTTCTTTCTTCATCCATAAAAAAATTTCTTTCTCGAAAACGAAAAGGCAAAAATTTAAGAACTCAGTAAAGTTGAAAGGAATTGCAAAGACTTCAAAAAAGAATAAAGACACAAGAATGAACTTAGTATTATAGATACTAACCTTCTCATGTAACCATTTGCCCAAACTCAACTGAAAATGTTCTCGAGTCTACGTACAAAATATAGTGAAAAAAACAAATTAGGAATCAAAATTTAGGATCAAATAACCAACTTATTTTTGACGTATAGGCTAAAGAAATAAGAAATTCAGGATAAACATAGCGCAGAGACATTTTCTGATAGTCCCACACATGTCCGCTAAGAGAAAAGTTGTTGCAGTAGGGCGAAACCCAGGATCATCATCGTCGTCATCATTAGGCTTCAAAAAACTATTCTCTTTTCCCCTAAATATTAAAAAAGACAATATTATATTTATACTTGTATCATAATTAAATAACAAACTTACATAAAACAATAATAATTTTTCTTACCATATTTCAGGAGTCTACAATTTTAAATAGTATAATAATTAGAATTATCTTTTTTGGTGTTTTTTTTTTTCATATATTTTAGGATTCTTTTATTTTAAATATTATAAATATAATAATATAATAATTAGAAAAAATAAGTGAAAAAACTATTTTGTCTAAAACGAAGATTTTTAATAAAGTGCAAAATATTCAAATAGTATTTCTAAGGCCCTTCACACTTTTAATATGTTAGTTTAGTGTACATGTTTTGCACGTGTGTCACATCAATTAAAAAAATTATACATTAAAAACAGCCTCTGGCAGAAATGCAAGGTAAGGTTGCGTACGATACACCCTTGTGGTGGGGCCTTTTTCCGGACACCGCACATAGCGGTAGCTTTAGTGCACCGAGCTGCCCTTTTTTTATGGAGTAAAATATATTAGGAACATAAAAAAATGAGAAAATCATTTGTACTTATAGATATGTTAATGTTTAAGAGAGTAATTTATTTTGGTTGCATTTCTTTTTTTTTTAATTGATGATGTTCCACATGTATGATGCGACTCACACGCTTGTGTTATTTTAATAAATACACAATTTATAAAATCTCACAAAATTTTGCTCTCTTTATTTTAATATTTTTTTTTGTTTAATTTTGACTAGATATGAAATTTAAGGAAATAATTTTTTTTTTGAATCTTGTAATATTAAACAAAAGATATGTAGAAGGTACCAAACGAAAAATATATATTATATTATAATCAACCTAAAATTTGGTTCATAATTCGCAGAATCTTTCTCCTCCATCAACGATAAATTTAATCACAAGAAGTTAAATACCACTAAGAAATAATTTACCTTGGTATCATGAAAGATTTAATCCGTATATCTATTGTATAATATATGCATTCATTATTTTCTGATAGCTCATTCCACTATTTTCGATAGATCATTCACGTATCATCTTTATCGAGCCACCACTGCATCTCACAAATCTTTTCTAGTTTAATATCAACTCTATCATTAAGTAATTGACTTGAGCTATAGATATAAAAAGGTTTGAATACTATAAAAAAAGCTTCATTAATGAATAATGTACGTATTTGACAAATTTAATAACTTCATATCATAGGAGATGAAAAGTTAGTTACAAACATAAAAGAACGATTTTTTATTTATGATCAATAAAATTCACGTAATAGAAAAAAAATTGTCATCTAAATAACACAAAGTTACTCAATAATGAAAACTTCATATTCACGATCAATAAATTCAATATAATAGAAAAAAATATGAAACCTCAAAATCATAAAGTTATGTTGGAGATTCAGTAACAAAAGTTACTTACAAATATAAAAAGATGTTTTGTTATTCTTGAATAATAAAACTAACACAACAGAAAAAGAAATCTGAAACCTGAAAATTAAATTAAAAAAACCCAATGTAATAGAAAAGAAAATCTGAAACTTCGAAACCACAAAATTAAGTTGAAGATTCAATTACGAAAGTTACTTACAACATAATATTTAATTATACTTGATCAATAGGACCAAAGTAATAGAAAAGAAAATCAGACACTTGAAAATTAAATCAAAAAATTAAGTTAGAGACTCAATAACAAAAATTGCTTCCAAACATAAAAGAACAATTTGTTATCTATGATCAATAAAATTAAAAAAAAAAATAAAAAAAAATTTGAAATCTAAAAACCACAAATTTACTCAATAAAAATAAATAATGGGCAAAATTTTGTAAACCTATTTGATATGTTTTATATAAACATGTTTGATCTTTTTCATATTAAAAAGGAAAAAGGATAAAAAATACCCCTCTACTTTAGTTTAATAGTTACATTTACCCCTAGTTATATTATGGGGTTAGAAATACTCCTTCCGTTAAGAAACTTAACAAACATACCCTTCGATTTAATGATTTTTCACCATGGACTTTTTAATATCGGATGTGGCTTATACTTGAGTGAGGTGGTTGCCATGTGGCATTCCACCTCACCACCCTTTTATTTTTTTTTAGAATATACCTACAAATTTTAACTCCATTTTCTGGCCATAAACCACACCACACTCTCTACTGTGGATTCAATACACAGACATACACACGGAGAAAGCACAATACACACACAAAAAAAATAAAAAAGAAAGGCAAAAAGAGAAATATGAAGGGGGATAACATAACAAACAAAGAGGGAGGAGGAATGGGGGAAATCAAACACACTATCCAAACAACATCCAACTAGTTTTACCGGTAATTCCATCACTGTGAAGCCACTATTGAAGCACCCAAAAATTCTATTTTTAAATTTTTCTATATATGCGCGTATTGGTGTGATTTATGATAGCTAAGAATTTGGAAATTTTAAAATTTAGAATAGAAAATGAATTATTATAAAAGAAGCCATCTGATTGTGTAACAAACAGAGCTGCCAGCGCTTCTGAACTGCGATGATTGATGCCAAACAGCTACCAAAACTATCATTATTAATACAAGCTATTCCTGACTGGTGATAGGCGAACTTTTCAATTAATTCAAAATCTATAATAAACGATGAGGTGGACAGCTTGGATTTTTTCGGTAAACGGTTGTCGTTGGATCCATTAGCTCGATGGTCATCGTCATTAGCCAATTCCATTTGGGGATTTGGGTTAAGGTTTTGGGTCACTAGAATAGAAGAGTGACAGGATATGGAGGTAATTGGAGAACACTGCTACATTTCAAAATGATTCATTATCCTAGTTCTTTTAGAGGATATAGAAAATCACTTTTGGCAAACATAGAAATGCCGCAATATTAAAAATTAATTAACAGTTTTTAGTTATTTCTTTTTGTTGCTATTAATGGTAGATTTCTTGTAAAGTGTGCCATAAAATGGAGTTGAAGGATTTGTAGGTATTTTTTTTATTTTTAAAAATGGTGGTGAGGTGAAATGCTACGTGGAAGACACCTCACTCAAGTATAAGCAATATCAGATATTAAAAAGTTCATGATGGAAAACCATTAAATAGAAGGGTATGTTTGTTAAGTTTCTTAACGGAAGGGATATTTCTAACTCCATAATATAATTAGGGGTAAATGTAACTATTAAACTAAAGTAGAGGGATATTTTTGATCCTTTTTCCTATAAACAAACGTACAGTTTTATAAAAAGTTCCTACATGTAAACAAAATAAATGATGATTTTTAAAGGTTTTTTGTTTTCCAGAAAGAAAGGCAAGTTTTTGAGTTCTTTGTTTTCCAAAAATAAGAAGTTCTTCTATTTTTTTCAAAAAAAACAACTGCTAACATTAATGCCTAGTTGAATCTTTTCTCCTATTATAGGAATACTTTTTCCAATTCTAATTGAGTCTTTTTTCTTAATCTCCTATTTTAGGAGTATTTTAATTATAGTTGACCAAAATATTAATTGATTCTTTTTAAAATATATTTTATAATTTGAGAAAATAGTAAATGACTATTTTGCCTATCACGGAGACTTTTATTGAAGAACAAAAAGTTCAAGTCATTTTTTTAAGGGTCTTCACACTTTTAATATATTATAGATTATAGATTATAGATTATAGATTATAGATATAGATATAGATATAGGTTATATATATGTGTGTGTGCGCGCGTGCATGAAAACTTATGCCATTAAGGTACTTGGAGCTAAAAATACTGACAAGTTAGGGTGTGTTTGATTGGAAGAGAAATATTCTCCTTTGTAATTTTTTTTTTTGAAAATAAACTATTTTGTTTGTTAATAAGAAAAGACTTTCCCTAAAAGTATTTTTATATAATTTAGCAAAACAACCAAACACTATGAGAGTATTTGGGGATGAGGGTTAGCTAAGGTGGTTGGAATGAAGGTAGAAATGAAGTGCATTGGGAGCTAAGGTGGTAACGAGTCAATTAATATAGAATACCACTTATAAACAGAGGTGAATTCGGGATTTTAATGAGAAGGGTGTACTGTTACTTTTAAAATAAGATATAAAATTTTGGATGACAAAAAAAATTAATTATTGTACTGTATATTTTGACAAATTATTGTATTTTGTGTGTAAATTGTTATTAGAAATAAAAGTATTAATAAAAATAAAGAAATAAAATAGTAAAGGAAAGTTGCTATAGAATTTTATTTTTTTAAAATAAAAGAAAGACTAATAGGTTAGACAGCAATGCTGTTTTAGAATCTTTTAACAAGAAATAAAAGAAGACAACTAATGGGTGACATGACCGCCTTATTGTAAAAGGAATAGAAATAAAAAAGAAAAATGTACAATAAATGAGATTTGAACATGTAACCTTCAATGTTGAGAGGAGTTGGGATCATTGCTCAAACTAGTGAAACACTCAACCTACTCAACCTATTACAGATATGATGTCGTATAGTTATATATGTATTTGTTTTCTAACATTTAAATGACTTAAAATTAATCTATGTGATAAAATGAAATTACTTTTTTTTAATTAGTGTGCCAAATCAAACATAGACAACTAAATATAGAATGGGTGATAGTATATAAAACATAAGTATTCAATGTATTTTATGTTAAACATATAAAATATACCAAAGACATTTTATTTTCAATTCTGGGAATAAACATAAGTTAATGCATTTTTTTTTGTAAGATGAGCAAATTAAAGCGAAAAAAGTACAAAAGTTCTCTCGGCGTAGTGGGCATGGCACAACTATAGCGGTCACTGACAGTGTTTAATGTTTGGTTTCAAGTTTCGACTGGCGAAGAAAATGGAGTGTAGCTTATTTTTTTGGGCCTTCTCAATCCCTACTCATCTTCATGGGTGTCACGATCCGATTTATGAGTCATGATGACACCTACTTTATCCCACCAGTAGGTAAGCCAAATCGTAGCCCAAAACTATAAGCAATGGGCTGATTTTTGTAGAAACATGACCTAAAAGCCAAAAATCAACAGTTGAAGGCCTACAATAAAAACAAGACGAAAAGTATAGTCTAAAAG
Organism: Capsicum pubescens; assembly: GCA_030864215.1. Classification (NCBI taxonomy): domain Eukaryota; kingdom Viridiplantae; phylum Streptophyta; class Magnoliopsida; order Solanales; family Solanaceae; genus Capsicum; species Capsicum pubescens. The sequence goes on along the minus strand of CM061546.1, from coordinate 244,443,491 downwards.
ATAGATAAAACATAAACAACCATCCCATGACCTAGTAGTGTTGGTGCAAGAGCTACTACAAATAAACCATATATTCTGAAATAGTCAAATACAATCTGTCTCGAAAAATGAAAGAATAGACATAGATAATAAAAGAAAAAAAGGGCAACTCTGACTCCGAGAGCTCACCCTATCTCCGAAATCTAACTGAGCATGATTATCACGTCAGTGACGGCTACTAGTACTCGAATCTATACCAAAAAAGGTATAGAAGTGTAGTATGAGTACCAACACCATAGGTACTCAGTAGACATCATCGGTCGATTGAGATAAATCATGATATAAATATAATAAAATACGAGATAAATAAGCTATGTCAAGGTAAAAGGAAAAACCTGAAAATAAGCTCTAAAACCGTTGTACAAAAGTAAATAACTAAATCAGAACATTAACGTAACGATCACACAACTATATCTACTAAATTGGCTCTCATTAGCCAATAAGTGCAGAAAAGTAAATAACCCAACACGACCCCCCATAAGATCGAAGGGTGCAATAAAAGGAAAGTAAATAACCAAACCACCTTGATTTACCAAATATCAAGCTATAACCAAGAATTCATCCATACCACATATATCATAAATAACTCTCAATGTCGGACTCAAATCGAAACTCAATAGCATCATCATTAATATCATCATTTGCTGGACTTAAATAAAAACTCATATTATTAATATCAACATCAATTTCCGAACATGAAAAACTCATATTATCAATATCATCATCAACCGCCAGACTTGAATCGAAACTCATATTATTAATATCATCATTAATCACCGGACTTGAACGGGAACTAATATCATCAATATCGTAAATTATTGGGTTTTACCAAAATTAGCATCAACTCGCAATATCAACCTGTCATAACCATTAAGTATCTAATCTCCTCAAAGTCCTATAGTAAGCATTTCAAAATGTATCTTCTCCATAACCTGACCATGATCAGAAACCTCAACAAAAGATCTACCCACAACAACCAAACTCTGTGTAGACATATGAAGAGGAAGTCTCAGTGCCCAAATAAAGCAATGAGCCCTCTCGTACTTAGTAGTCAGAATTGAAGTAGCATGCCTAGACAACTTATGAAATTAAGCCTCATACTCCACAATAGTAATGGAGCCCTGCTCCAACCTAGAGAATTGATTCCTCAAATAATCCCTAAGACAGTGAGGAAAATACTTTTCTAATAAGACCTCAAAAAACTGAGTCCATATCAATGGAGGTGATCCAGCTGGCCTGAAATTAAGATGATCTCTCCACCAATGTCGAGCTGCCAAGTCCAACTAAAAAATAGTGTAATCCACACCACGAGTCTCAACTAAGCCCAAATTATGAATCCTATTCTTACAAGCAATTAAAAACTCATATGCATCCTCGTCTAGTGTACCAAAAAACCTTGAAGGAGCCAATCTTAATAATATACCAAAAATCTTCTACTCCTCAATAGATATAGCCAGTTGGGAAACCATCGACTGAATAACTAACGGTTGAGAAACCACTGGCAAAAGAGGGACCTCAACTCTTAAAGCCAAAATTGTAGGCTTCACTCCCACCTCGATACCACTCCAATTCGTAGGCTGTGCAGGCTTCACCCCCGCCTCGGTACCACTTTGATCCATAGACTGTGCATCATCAGATGGGGCACCACTAACCAATCCCAAAAGCTGAACCAAAGTATCTCTTAGCACTGAAGAAGAAATAAACCTCCATGGAGCCTAGCATGGTCCCTGGCTAACCGCTGGCTGGGGCGGAGAATCTCTATCTTGGGAGTAGGAACAGGGTTTGGTGAAGGCCTTCTATCTGAGCCTTTAAATGGGGACACATATCTAGGTTGTCCACAACCTTTAGGTCATCCGCAAATGGCGACAAGATCCCTAGGATCGGTGTTAGGATCCTTATCAGCAGTAGCATATATCCTAGCCATCTGTGAATAGTGAAATCAAATGAATTCCTTAGAAACCAACTCAGACTCTTATCATGAGAAGAGTGAATAAAGTGACGAATTCCTAAGAATGTCCTAGATCATCCCGAAGATAAGAAACAAATGCCATTATTTTGATCTGCAGAACTCTACTAGATACTTACTCTTGTACAAACAGAACTGGTGAATCTAGCTTTGATACCAATTTCTCACAATTTAATTTATGAGTCATGATTGCACCTTCTTTATCCCACCAGTAGGTAAGACAAATAGTAGCTCTAAACTATAAGCAATGGGCTAATTTGGTAGAAACATGGCCTAAAAGTCAAAAATCAACAATATAAGGCTTGCAATAAGAATAAGACAATAAATATAGTCTAAAAGATAGATAAAACATAAAAAACCATCCCATGACCTAGTAGTGTCAGTACAAGAGCTACTATAAATAGACCATAAGTTCTGAAATAGTCAAATACAATGTATCTCAGAAAATGAAAGAGTAGACATAGATAATAAAAGAAAAAACAACTTCAACTCTAAGAGCTCACCCTATCTCCAAAATCTAACTTAGCACGATCGTCACATCAACGATGGATACTATTACTTGAATCTTCATAAAAAAGGTATAGAAGTATAGTATGAGTACCAAAATCATGGGGTACTCAGTAGGCATCATCGTTTGACTAAGCTAAATCATGATATAAATACGATAAAATGTGAGATAAATAAGCTAAGTCAAGGTAAAAAGACAAACCTAGAAATAAGCTCCAACACCACTGTACATAAATTAATAAATAAATTGAAACAGTAACGTATCGATCACATTAGTAGGAATCATGACTAAGCTAAATCATGATATAAATACGATAAAATGTGAGATAAATAAGCTAAGTTAAGGTAAAAGGAAAAACCTAAAAATGAGCTCCAACACCGCTGTACATAAATAAATAAATAAACTAAAATAGTAACATACCAATCACACAACTACATCTACTAAATTAGACCCCATAAGACAATAGGTGTGGAAAAATAAATAACCCAATATGGGCCTCTATAAGCCCGGAGGGTGTAATCAAATAAAATTAAATAACCCAACCACCATAATTTACCAAATATCATGCTATAACCAAGAATCCATCCATACTGTATATATCATAAATAACTCATAGTGTCGAACTTGAATCGAAACTCAATAGCATCATCATTTACCAGACTTGAACCAAAACTCATATCATTAATATCGTAAACTATCGAGTTTTACTGAAATTAGCATAAACTCCCAATATCAAACCATCATAACCATTAAGTATATTATATCCTCAAAGTCCCATAATAATTATTTTGAAATGTATAACAAGCGTATAAAGGTTTACAAGAAGTTAGACGAATCTTGGGCTAAGGTAGGATGGAGGGGCCCATTTCCAATCCCCGAAATCCATTTATAAGACAAATTTTATTCTAAACTAGGTTAAAGTATTTAAATATTAAATAAGCCATAATTACCCCTAAGATAAATTTCTACCAAAAACATGAGCATATAAGCCAATTATGCCTAAATTACGGTTACAAGATAGCCTAAACAGTACAACTAACCCAAATATCATCAACCATACCCCAATATCTAAATCCATCCCATATATAGCATAATATCATAATCATACCATGAAATAGCCCAATCTATGAAGAGCGTAAGCCTAGCCTACCTGGACGTCGAAAAAAATCCCAAAAAATCCATTAAACCAATGATTTTCAGCTTTCACAATATGCCATTCTATCAAAATCACAATCTACTTATCAAAACAAGCACAATGATACCCATATTGCACTATTATTCTTCGTTTCCAAAATCACGTAAAAATTCCATGTAGGGCCCGTTTATGAAATTGTACATTTGAAACTAACACAATGTCCTTCTATGATCAAGGAATATTTATCCTAAAAAATGAATGAATTTGGAGCTCTAATGGTTCTAAATTTAAACTACCAAAGCTTCCAGTGGTTTTAGAGAAAATATAAAGGATTTAGTCCTGAAATCGATGGAAGTTTACCACAAAATCCAAGAAGAAGAAATGCGTAAAATTACTTTAACAAAGCTCCAAATTGCCCAAAAATTATTCTCCCAAATTTTCTACATTTTTAGGGTTCTATATTCTTGGGAATGAATGAAAAATGGTGAAAATTGAGCTAAGTGGGGGGTTTTATACCCTTACCAGGTACTCGGGTGCCGCTTAAGCATACATTGGGCCACTTAAGCAGTCACCACTTATGTGACCTAGTGTCTCTTAAGAGACATGTAACGTCTGCACAGATACCACTAATGAGTGGTGATTTTACCACTTATTTTCACTCAACATTCGTGCACATTACCTTGTTTTAAATGAATAAATGAGACATAATTGTTATTAAATGTACTAATATCCATATTTTGCAGTCACAGAGTTGATGAGATAGAAAGATGTGGACTGAGATAAAAAATAATCAAAAGGAAGCAAGAAAGTGCATTTGAAGACCTGGAGCATAAATGACCTCAGTTATCACAGTTACGGTTTGAGGACCGCGATCGCGGTCAGTCAAGTAGGTCAACAAGCTGCGATGGCGGGAGCCGATCGCGGCAGAGCCTACGCGATCGCGGCCTAGCAAAAAATTATAGCCCAAGGGCAGAAATAGAAATAAATGTGGATGATCCTAAATTGGACAAAAAGAAGACTCAAACCCTATTACTCATTATTTTCTATCTTCCTCAATTTTTAGACATTATTCTAGGGTTTGTAGCCTCCATTCGATAGAAGAAAATGTTGTATAAATTTTGGTTGAGGAATATTTTGGAGTCAATTCCAAGTGAAGAATTAGTGAACTCCTATTGAAGATTTGTTGGATCTGATAATTTGAAGTAACACCCAATTAGACTTTCTCAAATCACATCAATGGAGATGTTGGGTAAAATCTTTACTTATTTATCTTATGACTAGCTAGTTTTTCCTCTTGGAATTATGCTCGAATAGGGTGTAACTATGTGTGAGATATGATTTGTTTGTGCATTTGCTAGTTTGTGATGTTGGATTTTATTATTGCTTAAGTAACTTGGTTGGAATGTATGGGTGAAAGCCTCAAATACCCAAATGGATTTGATGGATGAAAATCCTAAGCTTGGTGAACTTTAGGAACCCACATTATCCTTGAAAGAGGGATGTGGGAACCAAGGCAAAAATAGACAATTTATGAGCATGGTTGACTAATCTTCACCATCTTAGACATAAGGGTTATTGTGAAGTTGACTATACTTTAGGCACCATCCTAGAAATAGGGGTGTTTAATTGAGGTATTAGGTGGTTTTGATGAAAGCACTTATTAGGTACTCGAAAGTGTCAATAAGTGACACCCTTGGGGTTTTGTTGACAAACTAGACTCAAGGATCTCTAACCTAGCCTACCACATCACCAACACTTAGTATTTGTATCAAATTATCACATACTCATGCATATGTTGCCCCAAGGAAATCATAATCTCAAGATCCATGCCTAATTGCGGAGTCTCTAATTATTCATAGCCCCAAATTAATACTTAAAAGTCCCAAAAAGAAACATTAGTGTTAGTACCGTCCTTACCCCTCATTTTTATGTTTTTGTAATATCAGTTTGAATTTAACAATTATCCATTATTTCAAATTAACTTGATTGCCACTCACATTGTTCCTTGTGGATTGGACCCCGACTTTAAAGTTGGGTAAATATATTGACAATGGCCACCTTGTACTTAAGTTGTCGTGTAAGTTAAGTGTTATAAAAAATGGCCCCATTGCCGGGAAATAATTTGGCGTATTGAGTTATTTTGGAATTCTAGCTTACTTGCTTGAATTCAAACTTGTATATATTTGTTCGTGATTTTTGTTTGTTTCTTGTATTATGTAGATTTTTGTTTTTGTTTTACATTTCTCTATGGCATCTTTCAACAAATATGATTTTGGTAGATGAAAATCCTATCTTGTTGAACCATGTCTATATTGTGATGGATCGTACTTTGGAAGAGATTGCACATATGCTCCCTGGAGAGAGATGAGAACACCATCTCAATCTTATTGGGAGTATTCTTATTCTTTGTGTGGTGGTCAAAATGGACATTAGAGTGATTGTCCAAATGCCCCCGCCCCTTATTATGCTAATCGAGTTGCTAGTTCTTCTTATGAGTTTGATAGGTCTTATGATGAGAAGGAGGAAGAGCAACATACCAGATCTAATAGTTTTGAGGCAATTCTTCAAACTATTTTGGATTGGTTAACTTCAATAGGGGAGAATGTGCAAGAATACATTAATTCATTGAGGTATTTGGAAGGGAAATTGTCAAGATAGAGTAAATGGGAAAGGAAACAAATCTTGCAAACATCACTATCTTGCCCATTTTCCAAGCAGAAACTAATCAAGAAGAGAAACCAAGCTATGATGATGAGCTTGGTAGTGAAGTATCCTCAGTGATTTACCAATCAACAGAATCAAATGAGGATGAAAATTCCAAAATAAAGGAATGGTAATAGAGTCGAAAAAGAATCAAAGCTAACCTCTTATCACGACTCTAATTCATTTTGAGTTGAAAGTGCTATGGAGGAAGCGACTCCAAAATTAGGGGTTAATCCTCATTCAAACCACTTCTCGACATTATGCTTAGAAGATGTGATGAGAATCCATCTACCTAGGCAAATGGTTGTTTTTGGGGAGAAGGAGAAACATTCCTATATTTTGGGATTTGACATTCCTATGGAGCACATGGAAGCCCCACCATCAAAGGCCAAGGACTTTAACTTTCAATGTGCAAATAGTGTCCTATTAATATCCCCACCTTTTCCCAAGGAGCCAAACAAAAAATTCAATGTAAAATTGGGTAAAAGGTTAAAGTGTTCAAAATGGCGAGATCGAAGCTCCCTCGTCATTTCCTCGCTTCTTCTAAGTTTCATCTTGGAAGATCTCAATCTTATGTCCCTTTTCCGCTCATTCCATAGTAAATGAAAGTTGGGACAAAGATTCAAATCTTCTAAGTGGAAGCATAAAAGAAAGTGGAAGAGACGTCATGCTAAGATGTTAAACTAAGCACTCGATGGGAGGCACCTCATCAAGCCATGAAAAATGGACCGTATCTTTTTATTTTATGCATGATAGGGTCGATTTTATTTCTACATTAATTCATGCATAATCCATGAAAAGGTAGTGCTAGGAGAATGTTGATTGAGAGTGAAAAAAGGAATATGTGAAATTGGCAGGTTTGGATTGAATAGCGGAGTGCAGGAGACCTCAATTTTGGTCTCAGTTATTGTGACTGCGGCCCGTGCTTCTTCGATCACGGAGACCGTGTGCCCACGATCGTGGTTGAATCAGTTTAAATGAACATCTGGCTGCTATTTTCTCCACATGTACCCCTATTCAAATTCTCTCAAATTCTCTCCATTTTTTGCATTGTGCAGAGTATCCAAGTGTTCATCTCAATCCTTTGCATCCTCTAACTTGGTATGTTGCCTAAACTCTTTTATATTTACTATATTTGTATGCTTAGAACTTGTAATTTAGGGAAAGTCCTGAAATAGTATTTTTAACACGAAATCTATGCTTGTTTATCCGTTTTGTGGTGGTTAGCTACTGTAGATGGTGTACACACCCATAGGGAAGTATTGAGTACCCTGATTTAGGCCTAAAATTATCAAAATTAGTATGTACACCATATGTTTGATTCAATGCCCCAACCAGTTTCATGGTAATTTCCTTGAGTTGGGGGTATAATCATGCATTCTAGGCTTAAATTCCTTGATTCTGATGTTTATGTGCCTAAGATGGAACACAAATTTGATGTTAAAATAATGTGTTTTGGATGTTGTGTAGAACTGTCGACCATCATCTCAGGTACTACGATCACAGTCATCACTCCGCGATCGTCATACCTGAGGACAGTCGTCTGCAATAACTAAAATTTCTGCACACCTATTTCTCATCCCAAAACCTTTTACAACACTACCACATGAGTTTATCTAATTAATCTAGCATGATTTTGATGTGATAATTCTAATGATGGTCTGGATTGTGATACTTACAAGTACTAAGCTGCAAAGATGAGAGACTTTGACAACACAAGGTTCATGGTCATTGAATGACAAAACCTCTACCATAGTGATCTATCAAGAATGAAATTACTCCCGAATCGAGGTATTTTCCTTGATAAAGTGGAGGAGAAGATCCCAGGATTCCATGCCCGGCTCAATGCCACCGGGTGGATGTGCTTTGCCCTGGACCCCTGCTATGCGAATGAGCATTGGGTACGTGAGTTATATGCAAACCTTACCGTAGTTTTTCTCACTAACCCAATGATGACAATTCGGGGTAAGCAAGTGAACTTTGGAGTGGAGCGAATTAATAAGATATATGGACTCCCAGATGCTGACATAGAGAAGTTCCAAGAAAAAGGATGCGTGCCAGGAACGTGGATGGAAATCATATTATGTCCGGGCAAAGAAGTACTCTGGGCCACCACCAAGAGAGATATTTTGATGAATAACTTTACAGCTGAGGCCAGGCTATAGCTAAATATCATCTACAATAGAGTATCTCTGTGCACTCACATGGCTATTATTATAGATTTGTGAGCACAGATGGTGGCTTGTATTCTCTCTGTCATTACTCTGAATGTCAGCAAGATTGTGGTCTCAGCGTGGTGATACTTCAAGAACTATGAAGGTACACTTCTTCTCTTTTCTTCTCTTATCACTAAGGTTTGCAAGAGGGTAAATGTGGAAGAGTATGCTGTATATACTTGGGTGCACCCAGGCCCTGCATCTTCCTACTCAAATTTTGGAGAGAGGGTGCCCCTGGTCAGAACAAAAAAAGAAAGGTGGACTTAGGAAAGTTGACCCAGGAGGACATAGAATCTTGTAGTCCTTCATCAACCAACCCCTTTGATGACATCTCAGGTCAGATGCGGGTGGTTAAGGAGCTATTGTCCAAATTTCTTCAGGGACCGGGAGAGTCCTCCATTACTCTCCATTCATACGTAGCTCAATCAAATTTTGAGATATACCGAGAGGAGCAGAAGAAGCAATGAGCCATAGTTTCCATCTTGGAGAGAGCTTACTCATCCTTGGTTGCATCACATAGGGACCTCAAGGAGTTCTACGAGAAGATGGTGAAGAGAGAAAAGAAGAGAGATAAATTCTTTAGAAAGATGTGAAAAGGGGTAAAAGGCATCTTCAAAGTTCTCAAACCCAATAATGGACTACCTTAACTGTTGGATAGTGACGACGAGGCCCCTACTGATTGGTCAGCTGATGATGCTGGTAGTTATAGTGCAGAGTTAGCGGAAGAGTAAATCTCCTGATGTAGATTCAGGGAGACCTCTTTTACTCTTGCTTTATTGCACATGCAGTGAGGAAACTGCTTTTCTTTTAGTTGGGAGTGCCCTTGGATTTGTATTGTTTTGATCTATTCCTGGATATTTTTATGTTGGCTGATGTTTGGTTTTGTGTTTTTGGGATACTTTATTTGGGCACTTTGATGGTGCCCGCATTTTTCATGGATTATCATTTAGTTTTGTTTTTAGATTTTTTTTACTTTAGTTTTATTTTGATTATGATGATGCATGACGAGCCTTGCCCTATGATAGATTGAGTGATGACATTTTTAAGGGTAAAGCATCATCATTAGGTTTTGAGCCATGAATACAGGGAAAGTTTGAGTACCTATGGCACAAAGCGACAAATGCAAGGAAAATCTGAGTACCTGTGGTATTGTATATTTAGGATCTTATTGCGCACCATTGGCAAAGTCTGAGTAGCCATATGGTTGGTTTGCCCATATTAAGTCGAAATGTGAGCCTAAAACTTTGGTTGTAGCCGTAAGTTAGAAAATTGAGCGTGTTGCAAATACAAAACAAGCAACCCCCCCATCAATTTTTTTTTGCAAAAATCAAGGGCATGGACATGAGCAATCTTATAACAAATCCCTTTCTCTTTTTGTGACTCCACAAATGTTTAACTTGTGAATAGTCATAGATACTCAAATTTTTTCTCTAACGAAAGAGGCAATTGAGCCTTCTTGGCAAATTTTGCATGTAATGTGTGGTGAGTAAATTGTTTTCATCTCTTGTATACTTGTGTTATCTAAAACTTGTCCATTAGTCTTTCAAAACTAATTTTGATTATATTTGATTGGAGAAATGATCTTAGGCCATCTTTATGACTTTGAAAACCATTTTATCCTAAAAAAAAATCTACCCATGAATAAGTGTAATCCCTAGTTTACCACTTTGAGCCTTTGAACCTTTCTTTATTACACACATTACAAGGTGTGAACCCTTATTTTTTCCCCTCTTTTGAACCATACCCTCATTGAATTTGAAAATGCAACTTGAGGCTAAAAGCCTAAGTTGGGGGTGGTGAAGATTGATGGAAGTTAGTTTGGGGACACAAAGTTTTTAGTGAAATGCCTAAGTACCCAAGAATTGAAAACAAATGAATAGAAAAATAAAGGGTCAAAAAAAGGAAAGAATTGCATGAAAATTGTAAGAAAAAGAAATAGAAGAAAATGGGTGAACAAAGTAGGAAAAAAGTAGGCATATGAAAAGAGAAAAGATCAAAGAGGAGTGGCCCATAGTCAACAAGACGAGTTAAATAGTATGATATAGATGTTCAAGGAAGGGTGTATCCATGTTTTTCCCAAATGATATCCTACCCTAACCTAAACCTACGTTACAAGCTCAAAAAGTCCTTTGAGATCTTCAACCATTCACTTTCTTTGTAGTGATGATTGAAAATAGAGGCAAGCCTATGTTATGACACTTGTTAACATAGATAATTCTTGTGAGGGAGAGAGTTTTTGCACTTAAATTCCTAGTTATATACTTGGTAGCTTGGTGTGTGGAATTTTCTTTCTTGTGAGAAGGCATGTGAATGAGTTGAGATGGGTGATTTTGTCACCTTTCGAGAAACGAGGCAAATGGAGTATAGCCTAGTTTTGGTCAAAATTGAGTCACTTCTAGAGTATTGGTTATGGTTGATTCGTTGCTTTTAGAATCCTTGTGCGTCCTTAGATATTACATTTTATGTTAAGAGATGGAATGAAAAATGCTTAGCCTATGTGTAAAAAGCTACTTGTGGTAGTGACTAAGATGATGTCATTGTGAGCATTAAGGCATGAAGTTTGGGCATAGATAATTATTGTATCATGGTAAGAGGTAGTGTTGCTTGTTTTCTCATATTCTATCTTCCATAATTTTTAGAAATTGTTCTAGGGTTTGTAGCCTATATCCTTGGAGAAGAAAATATTGTATAAATTTTGGGTGAAAAATATTTTGGAGTCACTTACCAGTGAAGAATTAGTGAACTCCCATTGAAGATTTGTTAGATCTCATAGTTTGAAGTAACATTCACTTAGACTTTCTCAAATCAAATCAATGGAGATGTTGGGTAAAATCTTTACTTATTTATCTTATGAGTTGCCAATTTTTTCTCTTGGGATTATGCTAGAATAGGGTGTAAATATGTGTGAGATGTGATTTGTTTGAGAATTTGCTAGTTTGTGATGTTGAATTCTATTATTGCTTGAGTAACTTGGTTTGGATTTATGGGTGAAAGCCTTAAACACCCAAATAGGTTAGATGGATGAAAATCCCAAGATCTTGAAAGCTCAAACCATCTTTGAAAGAGGGTTTTGGGTAATCTTTAGGAACCCACATCATCCTTGAAAGAGGGATGTGGGAACAAGGTAACAATAGATAATTTATGAGCATGGTTGACTAATCTTCACCATCTTAGACATAAGGGTGATTGTGAAGTTGTCTATACTTTAGGCACCATCCTAGAAATAGGGGTGTTTAATTGAGGTATCAAGTGGTTTTGATCGAAGCACTCATTAGGTACTCGAAAGGGTCAATGAGTGACACCCTTGGGTTTTGTTGACAAACTAACCTCAAGGATCTCTAACCTATCCTACCAAATCCAATACTTATAATTTGAATCAAATTATCACACACTCATGCATATGTTTCCCCTAGGAAATCATAATCCCAAGATCCGTGCCTAATTGCTGAAACTCTAATTATTCGTAGCCCCAAATTAATACTAGAAAATTCCAAAAAGAAACATTAGTGTTAATACCATCCTCACCCCCCATTTTTATCTTTTTGTAATATCGATTTGAATTTAATAAGTATCCAGTATTTTGAATTAACTTGATTTTCGCTCATATTATTCCTTGTGGATTCGACCCCGACTCCAAAGTTTGATAAATATATTGACGTCGACCACCTTGCAATTAAACTGACGTGTAAGTTAAGCATTATCAACCGCTTATGCGATCCCTTTCCACTTTAGTGTCTACCGCTCAAGCGGACCTCTACTAGGTTTACACGTTCGCTTAAGCAATGGGCCAACCTTTTTAGCGGCCCCTTTGCTTAAGCTGCCCAAAGGGTGCTTAAGCAGTGCACTAGTACCAGCTGAGACTTGGAATTTTTCCCAAGTCTCTACCAACCCCTTGGGATTTATCTGAAATCCCATATTTGCAATTAAACTATGCTACCTTATTAAATTCGACGTTAGAGGCTCAATGGCATAGTCAAAATTTTCATCGAGGTCGTTTCGATGTAAAGTGGGACCCACACCCATTTGTTATTTTTCTTAACTTTTGGCTAATAGCTCAAAAGGAGTCTGGAAGCCTCGGGACTCGGACCAAGGATTCTCCTAGCCTAAAATTAACGTTTCAGAGCTGCTAGAGTAGTCAGAATTTGCATACGAGATAATTTGATTAAAGCTTTCACTCGGTAGTTAATTTGAACCAACGAATTCTTTAAAACAGAAAATTGGCTCTATAAACTAAATGTAATACCCGATAATCAAATTGTCAGTTCCAACAAGTCATAAATGACTTGGAACAACTATAGAAAAGCTCTAAATGGCTAAAATAAGTGGAAATTCAAAAAATTACCTGGAGGGTCATTACAGTTGGACTCCATGCTATAAAACAAAATAACTCATCATATTGAAAAGCTATGAGAAGAAAATTTAATTTGTATTACATTCCTTTACTATATAATTATTAAAACTCAATGGTACGTTCAATATGAATTGTTGATAAATTTTTGTTATTACTAAATTTGGCAAAAAATTTATGAGGACAAAGAATATAAAGAGTAATCTAATTGGATTTCTTATCCACGATTATGGTATTTTTAATTTCTACACATTCTTTAGGAAATCATGTTCCTCTATAGAATAAAAGGTGATCTTCACTACATTATCTTAATTAAATAGTACCAATTTAATATAATTTTTTCGATCAATTACTATTGTTTATTATGAAAAAATCATAAACATGTAATAGATAAGGTACGATATGAAATCAAACTAAATAATTTTCCTAAAAACGTTGCATAACCTACCAAGATTGATACGGACATCAACGTATCGATCCGCATGAGTCTATTTGACATTTTTCTCTTGTATTCATAAGACCAGTGAGTCTAGGAATTCGATACCAACTTGTCACGATCCAAAATTCCAAAATAATAATGATACCTACATCGACCCAATCTTGATATGTATAAAGATGCACATTAGTCATTTTGGTTGATTTTATGTATTGTCGGTTTAATTAATTAATTTTTAATTTACAAATATGCTATACCAATAAACAAACTAATACGATATTTTTTCTTTCGATTTTTATTCCTTAACGATTTGATTTTCAATTCAATTGATAAGAAAATGCTCATATAGAGTCAAATGATATTTGGAACTTGTTTCAACTATAAACACGAAGGAATGAGGCCTTCTGCTTTAAAAAACAAAAGACAATTCAAAATTCACTTAGACTGATCTACATTAATAACTTATTAGCTATTCAATTTTTCTATTTCTACTTTGAATTGTTCCGTCATTAAAGATATTGGAATCCACGAGCTGAAGAAAAGAAAATATTTTACTCTTTTAAAAGGATAAGTTGTTTATGTCGTTCTCATTGCTATTCCAATGGGTGTTTACGGACAACAACTTACTATCCCAAATAGATTTTATAGATGTGAAGTCACTAATATATAAGTAGAGGTAAAGTAGTAATTTAAAATTAGGTTATCGATTTATCCAATAACTCAATATTAAAAAATCAAAATCGAATCAATAATTCCATAAAAATATTTATAAAACCATTAAAATTGTTACACAATAACCCACACTTTGCTGGTGATTATCCTGAGCCTATAAAGATATATGACCTTATTAATAATTTACATAGTGATGTGAATATTTCTTGTTCTGCTTTTTTAACCGAATCACTTCTTATGTGGATTGTAGATTCAGTAGGCAATGAGCACTTAGAGAATGAAAGAGATGCTTTCTTAAATTTTAAACGAATCTCAAAATGATCTAAATGGGTGTATGTAGGAAATAACTTCAAAGAAGGTTAAAGGGATGGCTACCTGCAAGCTTGAAATGCATGGTAACTGGTGGCCAAATTTTGTATCTACATGATGTACTATTTACCCCATCAATTCATCAAAATCTAACCTGTGTTAGAATCGTGATTAAGATAGGATTAAAATTTTTCTTTGATGAACATGGTATGAATATGTATTTGGCCAAAGAAAAATAAGGCACTAGTTATTTTTATGATCGATTTTTTTTATTCTGGATGTTGTTCAAAGTCCCAATAATAATAGTATTTATCTTTATTTATTTACGTCAACTTCTAATTTTCAGAATGATGTAAATACATGCCATGATAGACTTGTCCATATTGGTTAGCAATGAATGAATCACTTAGCTAATAAAGATCTTCTAGGAACTATAGATAAAGTAGACTTGTCTACTTGTGAATCTTGTGTAATTGAAAAAACTGAAAGAAAATTATTTGACAAATCCACAAGAACTAACACTCCATTGCAATTAATTCATTCTGACATATGTGGTCCTTTGAATATAAAGACAAGATATAGTGTTATTTACTTCATAAGTTTTATTGATGTTTTCACTTTATTTGATTATATATATTTGATTTCTTACATTTTGATGCTTTGAGTTTCTTCATTGAGTTTCTGAACTTAGTTGAGAATCAACTGGATAGAAAAGTTAAAGATTTAAGAAAGATCGAGGAAGAGAGTATTTGCCATATGAGTTCAAGCGATTATGTGACAAAAGGAAATTTCAAGACAATTAACTACTCCTACACACCACAACAAAATAATGATACAAAACGACGAGATAGAATATTATTAGAAATGGTTAGGTCAATGATGGTTTCACGACTCGATTTCTCAGGTCATAATGACACGTATGATAATCTTGTAGTAGGTAAGCCAACCCATAGTCTGGAACTGCTAGTAACGGACTATTAAGAGAGGTAAAGAAAAAAGCAAAAAGGAATCTAATAAGGATACTAATATAAAGATGAAATCTCCAACACCTAGTGAAGTCATTACAAGAGCTTCTAATACAATTGAATTACAATTCAAATACAAAATAAACAAATATACAAATAAATCTATGAATAGAAAATGAGATTATTCTAACAATAAGAGAGAGAAAGAATACTTCGAATGTCAGGAGCTCACCCCAACTATCTGATCCATGGCTGCTCTTCACGATGCTCACCTCAACAGCAAGAACTAGTACTATGATTTGTAAGCTTGTCACGTCTCGAACCAGGGCCTAGTTGTGAAGGGTATCTCAAGTCTGCCAAGGAACGAAAACCACCTCCATTAACCTAGCCAACAAGAACACAATATAACTAGCAGCGGATGAGTTCCGAACATATAACAAGATAAATAAATCATTGACAAGAGAGATCTACGAATCCATAACACAATCCGCCCACACTTTGTCCACAAAAACCTCTAAACCAATCCTAATATCAAACTAGGTCGGGACATGCCCCCGACCATGACAGTGACAATGACAATGTTAATGTGAATTTTTCAATTTTAAAATATGGAAAATAACTGATGGAATGACTAATCTTTACGGAGGATGGAAGATCACCACTTCATCGTGAATCAAACGACGAGCCCAATCATCTAACACTACACAAGTCAACATAGATCCCCTAGGAACCTACATCATGAACGGATGTAACATTCGGGGATGGTTAGTGGGGTGAGCGCTAGCATGTAACTCAGGGTAGGGATAAAATAATGCCATTTCAAAACCAAATCCGAAACTAATGTACATGTTGACATACATGCATACACACATATATATATAGTGATATTGGGGTAGGGGGTTTAGCATGAAGTTTAAAATCGTTAACTTGGACCGTGTATCTCAAACAATCATCTATACACACGGGCTATATGGGTTCAACTCTCACTTTGCTGAATGGGTCCCTGTGCATGTTAGCCGCAGGAATCGGGGTATCAAGGAAGGCCAGGAAATCCACAACCCTATGCCTATCTAGGATACAAATTTATAAACTGTGACACAAGCATACGGTCATCAAGACCAATCCCTCATGCCGACAAATGTGGGTTTCCATTATTAGTCCCTCGGGACCTCTACCTTCATGGCTAGTTACACAACCCCCTTTAAGCCCAATTAAAATATTTACACATTTTCATTCATCAAACCAAGAATCATCAGTTAAGGCATGTATCGTTGGTATTATCATACCAACTACACACTTAAAAGCTAACATCACTATGCCATTTCCATTGACCATCAACTTGGGGGAATCCATGACCCCCATGTTCTAATTATCCATTAAGTTGGTGTAAACCACGCCCCTACAGTTCAATTTAAAATCAGTTTATGGCCATAAAGGCCTTTTGAAGCCATTTGTATTCCATTAGCCTTTTATGCAATTCAACAATTCAAATTTGCTTTCAATATGCATATAACCATGTTTTAAAGCCAATTTTATAAGGTGGGATAAGGTTATTACCAACTCCATCACCAAAATCCTTTTGGGGGAATCCATAACTCCCTTAAGTTTATCAAATCAATTTGGGGGAATCCACGACCCCCTATTAACATTTACCTTGCCCATGCACCCAATTGGTTCAAAAGCTATCATTTCAAAACATAAATGATTCACAAAAGCCAAAGCCATGAGAAAAGCAATTCAATCAATAGTACCCAAATGCCCTCAACGTAATTTCCAAACCAATAATTAAATTGCATAGATAATAATATTAAAGACATACTTTAAAAAAATAAGTTTTAGGTAAGAGATACATGATTGTGATATCAATAGAACTGAAGAGAAACCGCAAATTGGAAGCTTGGATGCCTAATCCCTTGAAATCTCTAATTATTTTTGCCTAGAGAATTTTGAGATAATGTTTATGTTATGATAATTTGATGGTAATAGGGAGACAAGAGTGTTTTAAGTCATGGAATAGAAGTCGGATGAGAGAAAATAATGATTTTCCCTTAATGAGAACGTGCAGGAAAAACTATCTCTAGTTGCTTCAGGCCATGTCACGAATCGTGACGTCTAGGTATGAGTCATTGCCTGGACTTATAGTCTGGGTAGTGACTCAGGGCAACCTTACTGCTAGCGTTACGAGGCATACCTCTCGACTCATGACCTCACCTTATGAATCGTAAGGTTGAAGTCGTGACATCAATAGAAACTTGGGCATTCCTTACTGATTTGCCTATGACTTGAGCCCTACGACTCGTAATGAGTCTTCACAACTCGTTAGGTGAGTCATTACTTGGACAGTGAGCATAAAACTCAAGAAATTTTTAAAGGACAAAAATTTTGGGTTTAACATTCTCCCCCCACCCCCCAGGATCATTCATCTCTGCATGATGAATCAAGGCATCTATTAGCATGATTATAAGACAAAATACACCCCAAAATCATGAACCATAATCAGAAAAGAAATGGGAATAGGAAAATACATACCTTAAGCAAAATTGTCCAACCCGGGGAACAAGAACGAATACTTGGACCTTATGTCCTCTTAAGCCTCCTAAGTAGCTTCTTCCACCTTTTTGTTCCTCTAAAAGAATTTTACCAAAGCTACATCCTTAGTCCTCAAATGATGGACTTGCCTATCCAAAATCTCACCTGGAACTTCCTCATAAGATAAGGAATATGAAATACCAACACTCTCAATAGGCACAACCAAAGATGGATCGCCCACACACTTCGTTAACATCGATACATGGAAAATAGAATGAATAGAACCTATATTTGAAGGTAAATCCAATTCATAAGCAATAATTGCCCACTCTCCTCAATATAATGTATGGACCAACATAGCGGGGGGTGGTCTTCCCCTTATTCCCAAACCTCACCACTCCCTTCATAGGAGATACCTTCAAGAACACCCAATTGACAACCTCAAACTCCAACTCTTTTCACCTTACATCCACGTAGGACTTTTGGTGACTGTGCAGTCTTAAGCCTATCACTGATCACCTTCACCTTCTCCATGGCTTGGTGAACCAAGTTTGGATCGATTAAGATAGTATCACCAACCTCCAATCACCCAATAGGAGATCTACACCTCCTACCCTAAAGACCTTCAAATGAGCCATTCTAATACTAGAGTGATAACTATTATTATAAGCAAACTTTATGAGAGACAAATAATCCACCCAACTACCTCCTAAATCATTCACACAGGACCTTAGAATATCTTCTAAAGTTTGAACGGTCCTCTTCACTTATCCATCTGCATGAGGGTAGAATGCGGTGCTAAGGTTCACCCGTGTGCCCAAGCCTTCCTGCAACGAATGCCAAGTGAGAAGAGAACTGCATACCTAAATTTAAAATAATGGAAACTGGAGCACCATGAAATTTGACAATCTCCTGAATAAACAATTTAGCATTATCCTCTCCAGAGTAAGCAGTTCTCACAGGCAAAGTAGACTTATCATTCTATCCACTATGACCCGAATCAAATCATGCTGATTCTGAGACCGCGAAAGACCCATAGTAAAATCCATATTAATTATCTCCCACTTTCACATACGCAACTCAAGATCTTAAGACATGCCAACAGGCCTCAAGTGCTCAACCTTCACTTACCGACAAACCATGCACTTAGCCATAAAATTTTCCACATCTCTCTTCATATTGTTCTACCATTAGATCTTCTTTAAGTCATGATACATCTTTGTCGATCCCGGATGAACTGTATACCTTGACTCATGAGCCTCAACCAAAATCCTTTCTCTCAGCCTATTAACATTCGAAATATACAACCTACCTTGGTACGTCAAGATACCATTACCACCAATCTCAAAAGCCATAACCTTTTTCCGACCCACATCATCATTAATCCATAAAATAATAGGATCCAAAACCTTCTTCTCCTTCACCTCAGCACCAAGAGATGATTTAACCACCTCTTGAACAATCACCCCTCCATTTTATAATTCCAAAAGACGAACTCCTAAGTAGACACTCGGTCAATATCCTTCACCAATCCTCTTTTCTTCTCATCCACATAAGATAAGCTCCCCATAGGCAACCCGCTAGAGCATCATCAACCACATTAGCTTTACTTAGGTGATAATGAATACTCATATCATAGTCTTTGAGAAATTCAAGCTACCTCCTCTATCTAAGATTCAAATCCTTCTGAGTGAACACATACTGCAAACTCTTATGATTGGAAGATTTATCAACCTGAATCCAATATAGATAATGATGCCATATCTTTAATGCAAACACCACAACCGCCAACTCTAAATCATGAGTTGGATAATTCCTTTCATGGACCTTTAGCTGCCTAGAAGTATAATCCACAACCATACCATGCTATATCAAGCCATAACCTAGTCCCATACGAGATGCATCACAGTAAATAACAAAACCACCCGTTCCCTCAGACAGGGTCAAAACTAGATCAAAAGTCAACTTATCCTTCAACTTCTTAAAAATACCCTCACAAGCATCGGACCATAGAAATTTTACCTTTTTCCGAGTCAACTTAGTCAACAGAGTAGTAATAGAAGAGAAAATTTCCATAAACCTCATATAATACTCAGCTAACCCCAAAAAGCTCTAAATGATGGTTGGAGTCATAGGTCTAGGCCACTTTTTCACTACCTCAACTTTCTATGGATCCACCATGATCCCCTCACTGAAACAACATGGCCCAGAAAGGTCACAACATTCAACCAAAATTTACACTTTGAAAACTTGGCATACAATCATTGGTCCTTAAGAGTCTACAACATAATTTGAATGAGATTGGCATGATCCTCCCCACTCTTAGAATATACCAAGATATCGTCAATAAATACTATTCACGAACAAATCAAAAAACTATCTGAATACCTAGTTCATTAGATCCATAAAATTAGTTGGGGCATTAGTTAATAAAAAAGACATAACCAAAAATTCATAATGACTATATCGATTTTGAAAAAAAGTCTTAGGGATATCAGTGTGCCTAATTTTCAACTAATGATATACCGAGCAAGGATCAATCTTAGAGAAGCATTTAACACTCTGTAGCTGGTCAAAGAGATAATTAATCCTAGAAAGAGAATACTCATTCTTCATCGTCATCTTATTCAACTATCGATAGTCTATGCACATCCGAAGAGACCCATCCTTCTTACGTACGAAAAGCAAGGAGCACTCCACGAAAAGATATTAGGATGGATAAAACCCTTATCAAGAAGATCCTTTAACTGCTTATTAAGTTCTTTCAACTCATTCAGAGCCATTCTATATGGAGAGTTAGAGATAGGGTGGGTATCAAATAGAAAATCAATCCCAAAGTCTATTTTTCTATCGAGAGGAACACTAGGAAAATCATCGGGAAATACTTTATGGAACTCATTAACCACAAGGACGAATTACATAGAGGGACCCTCAGAACTAGAATCCTTAACCCAAATCAGATGATATAAACACTTTGTCGAAAGAAACTTTCAGGCTCTAAGATTAGAAATAAACATCCTTATAGTCACTAAGGACTTCCCTCTTATTCTATTATTGATTCATTAGGGAATTAGAAACTGAACTTTTGGATCCTATAATCCAAGGAAGCATAACATGAATGGATCCAATCCATCCCTAATATAATATCGAAAACCACCATATCAAACTCTATCAAATCCACAAATGTCTCCCTACCATAGATAGACACCACACAATCCCTATAAACCTCTTTATCCATAACAAAATCACCAACCGGGGTAAACACAGAAAAAGGATGGGAAATACTCTCGGGACCTAAACCAAAATGAACAAACACATAAGGGGTCACATAAGAAAGGGTAGACCCCAGATCAAGTAAACAATACACATCACAAGAGAAAAGTTATAACGTACCAGTGACAACATCAGGAGATGCCTCAGATTCCTGATGGATGAAAAGAGCATAGAGATGATTTGGGCCAGTATCGGTACCAGAAGTAGAACCTTTTGGCGCCAAAGTAAAAAAAGTAGCAATCAAAACCTTATTAGCTTCAGAAGCAACCTTAGCTGGACAGTGTCGCTGCAAATGCCCCGACTGACCTTAATTATAACACCTATTCATCCCATCATCATACTGACCACAGTGTATCTATCTACAAAATCCACAAGGAGGATAAGGTGGGCTAACTAAGCTCCACTAGTCTGAGACTGGTAACTTTGTGCCTTAAACCCACGGGTAGTCTGAAAGTGATTATCCCCAGATGACTTAGGATATAGAGCACTAGCCGTAGAATATGCACCAAAGTTTCCCCAACTCTTCTTCCTGCACCATTGTCTACCATCCCTTCTACTAGTTAGTTGACCTCCACCCTTCTCTTAATACCTGGAGTTCTTACTCTGCCTCTACCCAATCTCTGCCTATTTCTTCTTATCACCCTCAAATTGATAGATATAAACCATAAGTCTGGAAATGTCCATGTCATTATTCAACATCGCTACCTTGCACTCCAACACTATGTCCCGAGACAAACCCAAAGAAAACTTACTCATCTTAGACCTTTAGATAGACACTAGCTCAGGAGCATAACGAGACAACTGTTGAAACATCAAAGCATACTCTTTCACAATTATCTTTCCCTGCTTTAAATTCACAAACTTCTCTGCCTTAGCTTTCCTCAACTCTTGAGGAATGAAATAATGATAGAAGGCACTAAAGAACTCATCCCATACAGACGTCTTAGCATAATCACTCCTCAACTTCTCCCACTACTCATACCACTAATAGGCTACCTCTTTCATCTAGTACGCGGCAAACTCCACACTCTTAGAATCCAAAGCGTGCATCATCTGAAATATCTTCTCCATTTCATCCACAAAGTATCCTCCCCAACCTTAGAGCCTATAAAGGTTGGGGAAGTTAACCTCATATACTAGCCAGCTCTAGTGACCTCAAAAGATAGAGAAACAGAACAAACATGGTTAGAGTGATGAGACTAAGAAGTTACCAATTGAGTTAACAGATGAATAGATCGATAAAACTCAGTCTTAGAAATATCTCCTTGAGGCAGATAGGCATGAATATTATCAACCCTAGAAGCATGAGGAGGAATGGTAAGGACCGGTGGAACTCCATGAGGGGTAGTATAGTTAGGAGTAGGGAACCTCGACCGAGTTATAACTCCTTAAACTGGGCGATTTCCATCCCCATTGTCCTTAGGTGGGACAAAAAAGTTTCTACAAGCATCAAATCTTAGAGAAGGAATGATCTAAAATGCGAGCAAATAGAAATTAAAAAGTTTTCAAGATCTTAAACTCTATAGCCTGAAAATAGATCACAAGAAAAAAAACATTACTAAATGCCTCGTAGCCTCTCCCTTATAAGTGTGGCACGCTACACACCCATAAAAGAGAATTTACTTGACATGACTTTGTGGACACCTAATGACCATGAACCTAGGCTCTGATACCAATCTTATCATGACCTAATCCAGGGCCTAATCGTGATGGGTATCTCAAGTCTGCCAAGGATTAAAGACCACCCCTATTAACCTAGCCAACCAAAACACAATATAACTAGCAGTAGATAAGTTCCAAACATATAATAAGATAGATAAATCAATGACAAGAGAGATATTAGAATCCATAACATAATCTACCCATAGTTTGTTCACAAAATCCTTTAAATGAATCCAAATATCAAACTTGGTCGGGATATGCCCCTGACCATGGTAGTGACAATGACAATGAAAATGTTAACGTGAACTCTTCAATTCTAAAATATAGAAAGTAACCGATGGAATGACTAAGCTTTTTAGAGGATAGAAGCTCACCACTTCACCTAAAACCAAATGAAGATCTCGTTCACCTACCATTGCACAAGTCAATAAAGAACCCCTAGGACCTTATATCATGAAAGAATATAGTTCCGAGGAAGGTTAGTGCGGTGAGAGATAGCATGTAACTCAGGGTAGGGATAAAATATTGCCGTTTCAAAATCAAATCGAAACTAATGTACATGTTCGCATACATGCATACATATATATATGTGATGTTGGGGTAGGGTACCGAGTTTAGCATGAAGTTTAAAATTATTAACCTAGACTATATAGCTCAAATCGTCATCTATACCCACAGGCTATATCTGTTGAGCTCTTACCCTGTTGAAAGGGTCCCAGTGTGTGTTAGCTGGAAAAATTGAGGTATCGAGGAAGGCTGGGGAACCCATGAACCTACACCAATCCATGTTATAAATATATATGAGTGACACAAGAACTGGATCATCAAGACCAGTCTTTTATGACAGCAAATATGGGTTTCCAGTATTAGTCCCTCAGGACCTCCACCTTCACAGCTAGCTACACAACCCCCTTTAAGCCCAATTAAAACATTTACACATTCCTATTCATCAAACTAAGAATCATCAATTAAGGAACATACCGTTGGTATTGTCATACTAACTGAACTTGAAAGCTAATATCATTATGCCATTTTCATTGACCATTTACTTAGGGGAATCCACGATCCCCATGGTCCAATTATCCGTTAACTTGGGGATATCCAAGACCCCCAAGATTTAGTTTAAAATCAATTCATGGGCATAAATGCCTTTCAAAGCCATTTTTATTCCATTATCTTGTCATGCAATGCAATAGTTCAAATTTGGTTTCAGTATGCATATATCCATGTTTTAAAGCCAATTTCATAAGGTGGGTTGAGGTTATTACCAATTCCATAACTAAAATTCATAAAGTTGGGAGAATCCACAACCCTCTTAAGTTTATTAATTCTATTTGGGGGAATCCACTACCCCTTATTCCCCTTTTTATTCCCATGTAACCAATTCATTCAAAAGCCAATTCAAAACCTAAATAATTCACAAAAGCCATAGGAAAAGAAATTCAATCAATAGTACCCAAAAGCCCTTAACTCAATTTCTAAATCAACAATTAAATCACATGGATAATAATATTAAACACATATTTTAACAAAACAAGTTTTAGGGAAGAGATACATGCCTGAGATATCAAAAGAATTGAATAGAAACAACAAATTAGAAGCTTGAATGCCCACTCTCTTGAAAATGCTAATTGTTCTTGCTTAGAGAATTTTGAGAGAAGAATAATGTTTATGGTATGATAATTTGAAGGTAATATAAAGAGTATTTTAAGTCATGGAATAGAAGTTGGATGGGAGAAAAGACCGATTTTACCTTAATGAGAATGTGCAGGAAAAATTATCCCTAGTCTCTACGGGTCACGTCACGACTCATGACGTCTAGGTATGAGTCGTTGCTTGGACTCATAGTTTGGGTAGTGACTCAGGGCAACCTTATTTCTAGGGTCACGAGTAACACCCCATGACTCGTGACCTCACCTTACGAGTCGTAATGTTGAAGTCGTGACATCAACAGAAACTTGGGCATTCTTTACTGGTTTGTCTACAGCTTGAGCCCTATGACTCGAAATAAGTCTTCATGACTCGTTAGATGAGTTGTTACTAGGACAGTTAGCACAAAAGTTAAGAAATTTTCATAGGCCAAAAATTACGGGTTTTACAAGGCCGCAAAAGTGTAGCATGAGTACCATACATGTGGTACTCAGTAGACATCAACAGACTAAGCTCTAAATATAATGCAAGTATAAATAATAGATAAATCAGAAATACAAACTACAGGTAACTATCTAGGAAACTAAGCGTAATTTTTCTAATGGAGCAATAAGGATAAACTATCCTATTCTAGTAATATCCAGGGACTACGTGTAATATCGTATATCACTAGCCAATATATGAATAAAGAGTGAAAGAAGGATATATAGTTGTAATACAAGGCCAAAGAATACATATACATCATGAATAAATAAGTGAAGAGAGGGATATACGGTAATCCCATATATATATATACATATACATATATAGAACTAAACTTAAAGATAATAACCTGATGGAGCCAACGTAACATCTCAAGAAATTCTAACAAAGTAGGAAAGTTAATACTAGCATAATCACGGTGTCTAACTGAAAATGAATTAGGACCGTACCGACAATCTCAGGTATCAATCTATAATCATCATCCCATGACTTAATCATAATAACATACAGTAATATAATCAGCTAGTCTGAACAAAAAATAACCCAGATGGTCCCCCATAAGCTCGAAAGGTTTCAAGAAAACACTGAGCAAACAACAACCATAACTTATACCTATACATCCCCTATAAGACCGATAGATATAAACACCTAACAACTATACCGGTGATAGGAAATGCATATGAATGAATGAAGGTAAAGCATAAACTAGAAATACTATGTTCAACCTAAGTGCAGGACCTATAATGACCATCATTCTCTGACACTGTGACTCACGAAAGAAGAGGCCCATAGAAGACTCAAAATATTTGTATACACTGCCTGGTCCTGAACTAGGACTTTTAATAACCATCATAATTGATCTACTCCATCCAGTACTAGAGAGATATAAATGTAATATGTGTACGAACTCGAACTTATACTAAAAGGGTGTAAGTCTCTAAATCCGTTGCCCGGGATCGACTTTAGGACTAAATCATCATAATAGCATAGAATAGGTCAAAATTTTGTTCAATCAAAGTAAATAGTAGTGATAAAAGAGTGGATTAATAATGGACTAGAATCAACATCAATATAACTTTCAAAATAGAATATTTAGTTTTAAAAGCTCGTAATTCATCAAATAAGGTGGTACAATTCTCGTCGTAATAAATCCCTTTTTAGAAAACAGTAGTAAAATAAAGATTTCAGTTGGAATCGTAACCCTAAGAGAGCATTAATGCACTTAAAGTATGCATGCCATCACCAATATCCAAACAATACAACCGTAACATCTATAAACTACAGTCACATCCTTTCGAAGGATAAAATAATTACCTGGAGTTGAACTGGTATCATAACAAGGCCTTAGGCCTAACAATACATAAATAGCAGCATACTAGCACCATAATCTAAGAAACTCCAATCCAAATTTCTAAGTCAATAGTATGACTTATACTAAAGTGGACTTAACATCAATCTATGGTTAACATACATATAATTAAGGATAATTAGAGTCTATAACCATAATAGGTATTCTATACAATAGTTCGGGTCAGATTCTATCCTAGATTCCCTAAATAGGTTAAGTCAACATATACTAGTCATAATTCCATCCTATAATCTATATCTAGCATGAAATCTATACAATACATAATCTAGAGAAAAGTAGACCTAAGCTTATCTCAATGCTGGAATCACCCATACATTGCTTGTCCTTATTCCATAATCCTAAAATGTTTCCATACAATTAAAATATTATTCTTCTCGTTATTACAAGTAAAACAACACCCGTATTGCAATATAAAATTTTGGTCCTAAAATCGAGTAAAAAATAGGCCCGTGAGGCCCATAAATGAGATTCTAAAATTGAAATCGTTATGAGGTCCCTCAAAGGACAAGGAATGCATGCTCGAAGTTTGAGAAAAAATTAAGCTCGAATGGAGGCCCAAATAAGCCCACAAAGTTAAGAAATTCAAAAACTAATCTCTAAGAATTTACAAGGAAACAGAGGATTTAACGGGAGAAAACAATGAAAAATGATAAATAGGTGTTGAATTAACTTACCTTAGCCTCAATGGATGATTTCTCAGAGTTTCCCATGCCCCACACCCCAACAATTGTGAAATAGGGATATGAAAATAGATTAATGGAGTTCTCATTCTCAACCTTGGATGGAAATCATGAAAAATAGAATAGGTATTCTTGACAAATGAGAAATATGAAAGTTATAATTGCACAAACACTAATTATACTAGAAAGACACATCAAAAATCATCAAAATGGAGCTTCCTATCTCCCAAAATATAAAAAAATATGAAATGGGTTTGGCTTGGATCTTATACTCAACAATGGTCGATAAAGCCCCACTTTTTCCACTATAACAGCCTGGTCAAAAGGTTAAAGTACTATTAAAGAGGTCAAATGGTCATTTTAGTTGCTTGGTCAAATGATCAACAACTACTAAAAGGGCCATACCAGCACCAACAACTTACAAAACTTATTTTTGACTCCCGGGATTCATTTGAAATCCTATAAACATGAATTAATAGTGAAAATTGATCTTAAAACATGTTTCAGATCCAAACAAATCATTGGAGTTATGAAAAAAAGTTTTTTACAACAAATTAACCCTCGGGGACCCCTTTTAGGAAATTTTAACTAATTTTTATCTAAACACTCAAAATAAAATATAAAGGATCGAGATTCGAACTAACTATGATACCACATTAAATTCAACCTTTTAGGACTAACTGGTGCAATAAAAATTTCCATCCGAGGTCATTTCAATCAAATAAGTGTCCCATACCAAAAGGGTTGTTTTAACCAAAATCCACCCAGTAAGCTAAAATGAGTCCGAAAGCCCCAGGACCCAAACCAAATATCTCCCTAACCTAAAATTAATTTTTCAGAGCTAACGACGTTGTCAAATTTCTCAGCTGAGTCCGTCTGCTAGGAATTTTGGTCCACGACCAATTTTCTAACAACGAAAGCTTCAAAATAGGGAAATGAGCCTAAAATCCAAATGAATTTTCCTATAATCAAACCAAAAATTCCAACAAGTTGTAAATGACCTGTAGCTACTATAGGAAGGGTCAAAATGTTAAAAATGCAGGGAAATCAAGAAAATGACTTGAAGGGTCATTACAATATCCACAACTAAAAGGACATTCATCCTCAAAAGTCAGTGGATAGAAAGAACCTAAAATCTCTCAAGGATGAGGTATAGGGCCCACATGCTCTAAGAACGACTCCCCTAATAACCTCTAAGTCAAACCAATGCTTTTATGAGATTTCACTAAATGTATCCCTTTTTCACTAACTTCCTTACTTCACTTTTTAAATAATAATAAACTCATTCTCAACCACTAACTTGCCTCCAACTGAATTAAGCATGACTGAAACATGCAAACTCAAACCATACGCGCTGATATCACGCCTATACAAGCACAACCAAGCGGAAACTCAACCAATCTAAAGTCACCCAAGGCATGAACCATATAGTCAACTCTAAATTTCAAATCTAATATTTTGCTGCCTTTCCAAACCTATTATCTGCTTTGATCTACATGGAATATCATCTGAGTCCTGTCCGTGCAATCACCTTTCACCAATCTCAAAAGACTGAGGTTGATCCATTGAAAATTCATAATGGTAGGGATAAAAATAAGCCCATAAGGTGCTACCTAAATACTCATATGGATATGACCAACGATATGATCTCTATCAAATCTATTAACTGGTTTGGGGTACAAAATACATACTCTTAAAACTGAACGATCTACTCCTAAATGCTTCGCCAACTATGGCTGAAACCATGCTTACTCCAAACAGAATGCACTTCTCCCATGGGATAGATATTCATAATTCCTAACAAAAACTGGGAACCAAGGGAAAAATAGTAGAAATAACACCATAAGACAACGGACTATCCTTCGAGCGTTTATCAAGCATAATCTATCTAAATTAAAAAAAACTGAGATGATAGGTAATAAGTAGGCTTAGTCAACCTGTAAGTGAATTCTCAACTAAAAATTTTTTGGAAATCAAGCTGCAATCAAGTTACTCAATACGTAGTTGTAATCTTTAAAGCAAAGTTGAACTACTCAATCTCAACTATCCAAATCTATTCCGCTGGTGTGCAGTATCCATATTGTAAAAGCAATCATAACTTTTAAACCACAAATAAAGAAGACAAAATACCAAAACCGAAGCCTACAAGTCTTCACAAATATTAAATACTCAAACCAATCTCACTATCAGAATTTTAGCATTTACCCAATGATTCTTGCAAAAGTTAAAACTGAAATATTGCCGAAGAATGAAATCACCATAGAGAAAAATCACCAGTTGAAGGCACACGCAATCAACTCCACACCTGTTGGAGGTCATAATGAATTAATGCATAACCAAGAACACATCGAGGCTGCAAAGAATACTAATAGTAGCCAAATCCTGAGTAACTTAGCAAAGTTACTATCATAGCTTGAATCTGGTTAATCCAATACTCAGTCTATGACAACAAATACCCATAGGCACATATCACGAAGGAGAAAAACTCCACAAAGTCATATTAGGTTGAATAAATGCCAAAATAAGAATTTTTTGAATTCACCCATTTCACCCACTTTAACTCAATTAAATCATGAAAAACATCACAAAAAAATAAAGTACCCAACTCACTTAAATATCAAGATCAAAACCACTATTAGGAGATAACTTATACAAATAGAAAGAACAAATATCAAATTATCAACCTCAAGAACGACCTCTAAAAAAGAATACCCAATGTTAGAATCTCAACAGACTATAGGAGGTCAAATCTTTCTTTACTCCTCTCAGAAAATAATTAAACTTTTACAATAGAGAAGGAAATAAGCAACCTTACCTCACTAATATAGAGAAGATCAACCAACCAAGTTATCCATCTAAGACAACAAATAAGAGTCCCAAGGAAGGGTATTCTAATTAGGAAATTCCAGTCTAGCATCTATCAAGTAAGAATCAATCAATTTAAAACAATGACAATAATAGTGATAATATAAAGTACAAGTGTCATAAAAATGAAAAACGACCAATACCATTCAAAGATTGAAACAAGGCTAATATGCCAAAGGATGGGGACTTTAACCCAAATACTAAACCCTAAGTAAATCATAATAATGATCCACTCAATCCACTACTAAAAGAAATTATCCGTGAGGGTAGTCATATATGCATGAAATCTACACCAAGACATGAAACAACCAATATAAAATTCTAAGGCATATAATCATCGATGGATTTAAACACCCCAACTTAACTCAAATAGAAACTAAGGGTAGAAAACCAAAGGCTCACCTATCACGATTGAAATATAATCATAGCCCTGACCTACCCAAAGAAGTATGAACCTGAATGCATCCTAATATGGACTGAGCATCTGAATGAAAAACTGAAACACCAAGTGCATTACCTCTAATTAAAGATGCCACAACACTATAAGACTAGTTTGTCCATGTTAATTGACTAATAATCCCATTATGAGGACATTTTATAGATCAATGAATGGTCTCTCTATAGTCGTAACAAACCCTTAAAGCACTAACCTAGTAAAAACACAGGTTGTCCCTAACTTGCTAACTAACTGACGCTTGGGACACTCTCTACTGAAATGATCATTCTCCCGACAGTCATAACAAACCCTAGGAGCTCTAGGCTGGTGAGAAGCATGTGTTGTCCATGTGTAAATCAACCAACTCATGCTTGAGGCACTCCATAGACCAATGACCAACCTCTCCAAAGTCAAAACATGCCCCTAAGATTCTCTGATGCACTGCACTGCAGATTTTGAATGGCCTCTACGACCTAAAAATCCATATCGAATACTCCATAATGTCTAAGGAGAACTCTGCCTATTGAGATCACCATAACTGAGCTGGGAACCACTTATAGTCTAAGATGTTATTTGTATAAATCTGATAGGCTACAAGTAATACTAATCCCTACTAAAAAGATACCTGCTCTCGAATAGAATCTGAATAACATTGTACTGATGACATGGACTCTTACTTCCACCTTCATATATCTCCATACATGCATCTTTATGGTCCTCACATGATTAACAACCTAAGGGAAAAGAGACCCAACTTCTACCTAATGGTCCGACACTAAGCAGAGTGGTGTAGATAACCCTCTAATAAATCCATACACCATATCATGCTCTAAAGAATATAGTTAGGAGAATGTTTGGCCTACTTGATAAACCCCATCTCATACTTTGAAATAGACAGAGAACTCCGCTGAACACCAAAAAACCCAAATCTTGCTGAGAACTACTCAATGTGCTAGCCATTATAACTGGCTTTGAGGTATCTACTAAAATACTCAAAATACCTAAAATCGAGTCCCAAAAGTTTGAGGCGATCACAACTCCTTTAGAGCCTGGGCTGGCCCCAAACCCTCTGGCTGACGCTGAAGACTCTTGATATCAATCTCTAACACCTTAGACCAATGCTGAGCTAAAACTCTATAAACACATGCAAAACTCTCATCCATATCTATTGACAAAGATATACTATCCATCTGGAAAAGAGTAGAGTCAAAGTAGTACCTAGAGGTTTATAGAAGTACAGACACATGATAAGGAGTCAAGATTAGAATATCATAACAGTGCCTTATAGGTTCCCAAAAATAGTACACGAACATTTTTATACCAATCTGCAGGACTCTAATTATCACTTAGCTCTTGTACTAATACATTGGTAAACCTGACTCTGATACTAATTTTTCACAATCCAATTTCCTAAGTCATGATGACACCTACTATAACCTACTAGTAGGTAAGCAAACCCATAGTTCAAAACTTTCAGTAATAGCCTATTAAGAGAAATAAAGAAAGCAATGAAAATAAATTTAATAAATAGACTAATATGAAAATGATATCCCCAAAACCTAGTGAAGTTAGTACAAGAGCTTCTAACACAACAAGATTACAAGTGAAATACAAATTAAATAAATATATAATGATGTATCTGAAAACAAAATAGAGATCAGTCTAACAATAAGAGGGAGAGCAGAAATACTCTGAATGTCAGGCGATCACCCCAACTCTCTAATCCATGGCTACTCCAGACGATGTACACTTTAACAGTGAGAAATCATACTATAATCTGCAAGCTATAGAAGCATAGAATGAATATCAAACACGTGTTACTCAGTAAGCATCAACCAACTGAGCTTCAAAGATAGTGCAAGTATAAATAATAGGTAAAGAAGGAATTTAAACTATAGCCAATATCCAGGAAACTAAGCATAATGATGCTAATAGATCAACAAGGATAAACTATCCTATTCGAACAATAACCTGGGGCTAACGGGCAATGTCGTATATCACTAGCCAATATATAAATAAAGAGTGAAAGAAGGATATATAATTGTAATACAAGGTCAAAGAATACATATACATGATGAATAAATAAGGGAAGAGAGGAATATATGGTAATAACATATATATATATAAGACTAAACTTAAAGGTAATAACCTGATGGAGACAACATAACATCTCAAGGAATCCTAACCAGGCAGGAAAACTAATATTAGCATAATCAGGGTATCTAACTGAAGGATGACTAAACATGAGATGTTCTAATAATAACATATCTTACTATGAGAGATAAAAGGAATTAGGAACATACTGATAATCTTGGGTACCAATCCATAATGACCCTACCATAAACTAACCATAATAACCTATAATAATGTAACCGTCTAGTCTGAACAAATAATAACCTAGTCGGCCCCCCATAGGCTCAGAAAGTTTTAATAAAACAATTAGCAAACAACAACCATAACTTATACCTATATGACCCCCCATAAGAACTATAGATATAAGCACCAAAAAACTATATTGGTGATAGGCAATGCATATGAATGAATGAATAAAACATAAACAAAAAATACCATATCCAATCCAAGTATCATTATGTAATGAGTGAATGCACCTCCCCACGCTCAATAGCTTCCAAAGACAGGACCTACGATGGCCATACTTCTCTGGCACTATGGTTTACAAAAGATAGGGCCCATAGAGGACTCGAGATATCCTATATACACTGCCTAGTCATAAATTATGACTTTTAATAAACATCATAATTGATCTGCTCCATCCAATACCAGAGAGATATAAATAAAATACGTGCTCGAACTTGATTTGAGACTCAAAAAGTGTAATTCTATAAATCATTGCCTAAGATTGACTTCAAGACTAAATTGACATATTAGCATAGAAAGGGTCAAAATCTCCTTCGACCAAAGTAAATAGTAGTGGTAAAAAGTATATTAATAATGGATTGAAATCAACCTCAGTCTAATTAAATAGCATATTTAGTTACAAAAGATCGTAATTCATCAAATAAGGTGGTACGATTCTCATTATAAAAGAATATATTTTAAAAGCAAAAAGTGAGAATAATTTTTTTTTTAGAAAATAGTAGTAAAATCAAGGTTTTGGTTGGTATCGTAGCACTAAGTGAGCATAAATTCACCTAAAAATATGCTTTCCATTACCAGTATCCAAACAATACAACTATAACATCTATAAACTATAATCTCATCCTTTCAAAGGATAGAATACTCATATGGAGTCTAACCAGTATCGTAACATGGCCTCAGGCCCAACAACACATAACTAGCATACCATCCGCACCATAATATGAGAAGCTACGATGCAAATTGCTATATCAATTATATGACTTATACTGAGAGTCCTTAACATCAATCTATGGTTATCATGCCTATAATTAAGGATAACTGGAGTCTATGGCCATAACATGTATTCTGTACTACCGTTCAGGTCATATTTCTATCCCCAAATTCCCTAAATAGGTCAAGTCAAAATGTACTAGTCATAATCCCATTCTCTAATTCTTTCCTATCATGCAATCTATACAATAAACAATCTCGTAGAGAAAAGTAGACTGAAGCCTACGTCAATGTAGAACAACAATCTTGAATCACCCATGAATCACTCTTACATATTCCATAATTCCAATATGTTACCACAATATCAATATAATATTCTACACATTATTATGAGAAAATTACACTCACATAGTAATATAAAACTTCTAGACCTAAAATTGGGTAAAAATAGGTTCGTGAGGCCTATAAATGGGATTCCTAAATTTAATTCTATATGAGATGGGCCAAATCAGCCCACAAAGCTAAGAAGTTCAAAAACTAATCTCTTAAAATTTACAAGGAGTAGAGTAGAATTTAATAGTGAAAACAATATAAAATGATCAAGAGGTGTTGAATTACCTTACCTTAGCCTCAATGGATGATTTTCCATAGTTTCCCAGGCCGCAAGATCCAACAATGGTAAAATATGGCTTTGAAAATAGAGGAATGGAGTTCTCATTCTCAACCTTGAATAGAAATCATGAAAATCAAAATTGGTATTCTTGGAAAATAATAAAAATAAAGTTATAATTACATAGAAAAATATTATACAAGAAAAACACATTGAGAATCAATAAAATCGAAGCTTCTTAGCTCTCAAAATATCAAAAGTATGAAATGGATTCAATTTGGGTCTTATACTCAGTGATTATTGCTAAAGAGGTTCTTTCTACACTAAAGCATACTGGTCAAAAGGTCAAAGTACCACTAAAGTGGTCAAATGGTCAACGGCTGCTAAAGCGGCCATACCAATAATAGTAACTTTCAAAACCTATTTTTGACCCTAAAACTCATTCAGAACCCTATGAACATGAACCAATAGTGAAACTTGATCATAAAAATATTTCAAATCAAATGGAATCACATGATTTATAAAAAAAGATCATTTATGGAAAATTATCCCCCAATATCCCGTTAGGCAATTATAACTAATTTTCGTCTAAAGACTTAAAATGAAATATAAAGGCTTTAGAATCGAACTAACTATGCTACCATACTAAATTAAACAATAGCCAAAATGAGTTGGAAGCCTAGGGACCCAAACCAAGGTTCCCCTTAGCCTAAAATTAATTTTCTAGAACTAACGGTTCTGTCGAATTTCTTATCCAATAATGCTTACTAGGAGTTTTGATCCAAGACTAATTTTTTAACAATGAAAGATCCATAACATGGAAATGAGCCTAAAATTTAAGTAAATTGGCTGATAACTAAATCGATAGTTCCAGCATGTCATAAATGACCTATAGCCTCTATGGGATGGATCAAAGTACTGAAAATACATGGAAATTGAGAAAATTACCTAGCTAGTAATTATAGTCTAGAAAAATTACTTATCTACTATTGGGTTGATGCCTTGCTCACTATTGCATTTGTACATAATTGTATCTCTTATAAATTAGTTACAACTATGTCGCATGAGTTATGGACTAAATGAAAGTCTAATTTAAGAATTTTGAAGCCTTGGGGTTGTGTTTCTTTTATTCATAATCCTTTTCCCAATATCTAAATTATCTAATGATTATGTGTTCATAGGTAAACATGATATGTCACTATAATTTATGTTGTATCGAATGACATTACATTCATAGAGAATGATTTTCCTAAGCAGGGCGAGATAGGTCAAGAATTATCTCTTTATTAAACTATGGACCAGATCATTTCTTCCATAAACATTAAAATAGATTTGAGTAGGAGTCATGTTGATGATAATGGATCAGTTTGTCATAACCCAAGTCTACCCCTAGTTGTAACACGATGCTTGGAACAATAAGTGATCCCAAGTTAACCCATGAAGTGGCATACTGGTTGAGCAACTGATTTAAATTTTATAAAAAAATCTAAATTTACTGAGCGAAAACATGGGAAAGTCTGAATTAATGTAATACTAATAAAGTTTACAACATGATAAAAATGAAGAAAGAAACTTGAATTACATGTAATGACTCTGACTGACTATCTATGAAGACTCTACTATACTGACTATAGATAGCTGGAGCATGCCTCCAACAACCACTAGTTAATACATATGAATTATCAAATGAACTGTAATGGATTGGAGTCCCCAAAATAAGGGAACTCATCACCTGCTGGTGGAATGCTAAGAACTGTCTGACCCTAGTGTGTGGACTACATCTAGTACCTACATTATGAAGGAATGTAGTCACAAACGCATATATGTGGTCAGTACATCAGAATGTACTGAGTATATGAACACATGCACTAAATCATGGAAATATTTAAAACATGTTTTAAAATGGAGGACATAAGTTATTTGCTGACACATATATTTAAAATATAGCTATACGTGAAAACTGTAAACAATTCTGTATGCTGGGAAGCAGTAAAACATGAATACTGTATGTAAATCTCATGTAAAGATGGACATGCTGTAAAACTAAACTGAGGGTTATGTATACATACTGAGCATGAAAACATGAACATATAAAACTGAGAATGCATGACCAAGTATAAACATGTACTGAAATAAACTATAATCTGAATGACTGAATCACTATTATCTGCTTAACTAGATAACTGAGATCAGTATAGCTGAATAACTGATATCTATATACTTGGTCATGTAAACCTGAACTGACCTACTCTGAATATTGCACTGAGACTGCGGGAGCTATCATGTAAACTACATGTCCCAATAAGAGAAAATCAAGTTTCAAGTTGTACCTTGCCATGAGTACTAACACATAGCTATGTGGATCCACTAATATGATGTCCCGAAGGATTAGGGAGTAAGTATTAAACTAGCATGTGACCCCTAAGAGAGTGTCAATCCTAAACTGGTGGGTGACATCTCATAATCCTACGCTGGCTACATAGTTCTAGAACTTTAGGACTACTAATAAGGACCTAGTCCTAACTGGAGAGTGAGCCCTCATCCCTAGGTTTGCTCGATGCTAAATCCTACTCCCAACAAAATAACACTGTTATTATTATGGGTCTAACATGACATGGTATTGTACTTATAAGTTCTTAACATGAACATGGTAGTCTGAATATAGTAATAAAAATCATGACCTATCTGATATGTAAATTAAAAACAAAGACTTGTATAAACATATAGGTATCGGGTGTTCATAACCCTCCAACATTGAATGATCATGAAATACATCAACAACGCTTAAAATAGAGGTATAAAATCATAGTTGAAAGACCCAAGACATAATACATTTCAATAATTGAGTGAATACATGAACTTGAACATGGGGATGAGTTAAACTTGAGAAAACAACATATTCACATAATTTAATTCATAACTTGAAGATTTGACATGGAATCACTTGGATAGAACATGAGTAATTGAAATTTGAGGCATGAAATAAACTAGTTTACATGGGAACACATGTTGACATGACTTGAATTCAAATTTCTCAGAAGACATGGATTAAATTTATGATTTACTTGGTTAATCTCATAAAAGAATATTAAAAATCAATACTTTGAGTAAAAAGGAAATTTTGGGACTCAATGGGTTGAATGAACCCATTGATGAATACCCCACATACCTGGACTTCTTGACTTCCTTAATGGGAACTTATACTTGGAAACTTGAGAGAAGATTTTAAAGAAGAAACCCTAACCTCATTTTTATTGAGAGTGGGAGAAGAAATAACATGTTAAGTGATTGAGGATGGGAGAAAAATAATGCCTTCTTATGTTTTTAAGTTGTGGGGATAGGGTTTGAGGTAAGGAAAAGATCAAAATACTCCTAGAGAAACTAAATAAAAATTGTAGAATTTTTTAGTTGATGACTTGTTGTGCAACCCTTGAGAGTACACCCTGGACACCACACGATGCTTACATCCCCGAAGGACCACAAGATAACCCATGCTGGTACCTACTGTTAGCATGAATAAAACAACACAGAACATGTGTAGAATTTAACTGGAAATGCTATAAGGTTTTTGCAACTGAAAATCAATACTGAATCATAGTTTAAAAATGTCTAAAGCATACTATCAATACTGATAAAACAATTGATACTAACAGCTGAAACTAACTATCTAGTCTGTACTTGCCTGAAAGCCTCTAAACTGACCGAATATGGAGTTAATGGGACAAGGCCCCAACTAACTTTGAGTGAATAAATAACTGAACTAAAACACTGAAATAAACATAAACGAGGACTCACCACTGCTACTGCTGCTGTTGCACTGGGATGTCTAGGTGAGGTCGGGAACCTGAGCATCCGAACCTATGATATGAAATATCATAGTTCAAGAAATAAGTATTCGGTCAGTACTTTGAATTTAATGGTATGATAAATGAGTTTAGGCTGATATGCATAACTCATATGAATGAATAATAAATGATTGAATAAATGTCTTGAGATAACTGAGGTATAATATGCGAGGAAGTTGTAAAATCTGAGAATGCATAACCAAACATATGGCATGATAATGGGATAGTCTATAACTAAAATACTGAAATACTAATTTTGAACAACTAATAACTGTATGCGATGGTCAAGCAAGCCTGAAAACTGATCTCTGAACTGAATACTACACTGAGACTATTGGAGCTATTATCTAACCGACATGCCCCAATATGAGCTAAATGGGGCCTAACCTGTAACCCCAGTTGGAAGGGTTCCAGTACCGTGCCATGGATACTAACACTGGCTGTGTGGATCCACTAATGTAAAGTCCCAAAGGCCTAAAGAGTCACCCTCTACTGGTAGGTGCTCTAGTGATATATATGTCAACCCTCAACTGACAGGTTAACATCTCTAACCTACGCTAGTTACACTGTTCTAAAAAGTAGGTACTGCTACTACAGGTCACACCCTCAACTGGTAGATGGTCCCCCATCCTTGGG
This sequence comes from Capsicum pubescens, assembly GCA_030864215.1. Taxonomy (NCBI): domain Eukaryota; kingdom Viridiplantae; phylum Streptophyta; class Magnoliopsida; order Solanales; family Solanaceae; genus Capsicum; species Capsicum pubescens. Next base: position 244,404,847 of record CM061546.1, on the reverse strand, counting down.
TTTGCTCGTTGCTAAATCCTACTCTCAACTGAACTGACTCGGAAAGCTGAACTGAACTAAACTTGACTGATAGGATAACTGACTGAACTAATAATACTTATATACATTTGAAAACTATTCTAAAAGTACTATGACTAAGTAAATAGCTAAATTTTGGGTATTCATAACCCCCAAGACTCGATAACATTAACAGTAAAAGTATACCAAAAATTTAAAAGCATAATAAGTAGCCATTGCTCAAAATTCGTCTCTTAGGCATTTCATCAAATAGTTGAAATTCATGAACTTAGGCATGGGAATGATTGAAACATCTGGTAATAACAGAATCATAACACTAAAACCATAAATTGGGGAATTTATCATGGAATTTCATGCTTCAAACGTGTAAAGGCTACTTTCCAACTAAAAACACTTGTAAACATCCTGCATAATCAAAATTCCCAAAAGTTTCATGAAATCAACTCATTGTAAATATGTGAATTCATGATTTAGAACAAAAAAATATGTTCTTGGACTACATGGGAGAAAAGGGACCTTGAATGAAAATTTAACATACCTTAAGTGAAGAGTTCTTGAAGGTTGTTGGTGGTTCTCTTGAAATGTGAGCTTGAATCTTGAAGGAGCTAGGGTTTTCTTGAGAGAGAATTACTTTCTTTGAGAGAAATTATGAATAATGTGGCATATAATGCCCCTTTGGGATTTTAATTGTGTTTTGTACGGATTTGGGTGAGGGAAAATGAAAAGACTACCCTTGGTAAATTAAAATTCATAACTGGAATGCTGATTGGGCCTTCACCGTAACACCCCAAGTCTGTCATCGCAATTCCACCGCAATACGGTGCAATCGCGGTGACTTGCTGGAATCTGACTATTGTCATTTTGAACTTTATTGCGACGTGGTGAGGTGATCACCACTATAGCCACCACAAAGCTCTACAATTGTGGTGAGCTACTATTTTAGAAATCCAAACATGGTCCAAACCTCGTCCAAAAAATCCAAACCTTACCCGAGACATACCCCTAACACCCCTAAACATGAATCAACTCATAAACTTACATCTCGGGGTCGAGAAGGTCACTTTAAAAATCAACAAAGTTAATAGGTCAAAAATGAAACTAAGTCTCTAACACTTAGCAAAATTTTCAGGTTCTAAGCCTCTTGTACATGTACTATAGGATGAATTGAGCTAAGACAATTACGGGGTATTACAAGTTGATAGCTTATCAACTAGTTGATGGATTAGCAACTTAGTCATCAAACTATAGATTGACTTGGACACTTTCTGGTTAAGGTTGATGACTTAGTTGATAGCTTGTTAACTAGTTGATGGCTTATCAACTTAGTCATCACCTCCTCTCACTGGTCTGATTAAGGATGATGATGAGTTTGATATCTCGTCACTTAGTTAATGGCTTATCACCTCAAGTAATCATCTTGTAGTTGGTCACATTCTGGTTAAGGCTAATGATGAGGTTTATAGCATGTCACTTAGTTGACAGATTATCACCTTAAGTTGTCACCTTGTTGACAGATGAACAGTCCGAAGTAAAATGAGCATAACTTTCTACTCAAATATCAGATTAAGGTGAAACTAGATGAGTTGGAAAGAAGACTCGAATATATTTCATTTGATGTATACAGATGAATAGTTATATTATGGGTGATACACTCATTTAAAGTTGATCCTTTTAGAAGTGGATACTAAAACTCAATCAATACAAGTGTTGTCAACTCGACTTTACTCTAAGTGCTTTCTATGAACATTTTTCACCTCGATAGAACTTAACACTTTAGTTAAATGATCATGACACATATATTCATATCTAAATATTTTTATGAGAGTTTACACACATAGTAACCATGGTTTAAAGTCTTTTCGTAACATGCGGGGTGTTACAATTTTCTATTTTCATAAATGTTTGTAATATTACTGGCCGAGTAGGAGCAAATTATTGATTGATAAATCAATTAGTCAATCTCAACCTCGACAAATAAGTTTTCTATAAATTTTTTGTAGTTGATTTAAGATCAAAGAAAAAACATTTGTAGTTACTCCAAATAATAAAGAGCCAACAAATAATGAGGTTTTACATGCCCTGCAAAAGAAAAATGATTAAAAGCAATGAAGGAGATGATAAAGTTCATGAAATTTAACCAAGTATGAAAAATTGGTTGATCTACCTATAGTCCTAAAAGCTATTAAAACAAGTGAATTCTCAAAATCAAGCCTAAGATAGATGGTAGTGTCAAAACATTTGAAGTTCATCTAGTAGCTAAGGGGTGCACACTATAGGAATCAATTGATTATGAAGAAACCTTTTTACTTCACTAAGATTAATTTTGTCTATAGTTTCTATGCTGGATCTTGAAGTGTATCATATGAATATAAAAATTGCATTTCATAGTGGAGAAGCAGAAGAAGAAATCTATATCGAACAACCTATAAGTTTCATGAAAAAAGGCAAAGAAAATAAAGTATGTCAACTTTGAAGGTCGATTTATGACCTTAAACAAATTTATAGATGATAGTACTTATGTTTTGAAAGTGTGATCATATAGCATAGATTTATTATAAATATAAAGAGCATTGTGAGTAAATCAAAATATTATCTTTATACGCAAACAACATACTTATAGCTATAAGTGACTTTGAGCATGTAAAAAAAATAAAGGAGTGGTTATCATTAACTTTTAACATGAAAGCTATGGGTGAAACATTATACATTCTTGGAGTTAAGATGTTCTTATGTGTCATGAATTTACAATACTTAAGATGTTTAAAACAAGGAATAGTTGTAAGAACATGGGTATGTTTATGAGGATATGATGGGTTTTCTAATGTTAGAAGGATAAATAGGTGTAGAGAATGAAAATGCTTAAAATTGGACTTGTAGAGGATCATACGATTGAAGACATGATCGTGGATTTAAGGTACGATTGTGTCCTCAGGAGTTGATCAGATAAGACCCTCTTACGATCATTCCTTAAAGCCATGACCTACCATGACATTGTGGGAACAAGACCTAAAAATAAGGCTAGAGAAGCTAGGTGTGAGATCATCAAATGAGATAAAGCCATAGTCATGATATGATATGAAGATCGTACTGTGAGATCGTAAGATGAAGGCCTAAAAATATGAATTACAGAAGTTTAAGATGAACACAATCAAACGAGAACATTGCACGATCCTAGATTGATACCATAGAGCCGTACTGGGAACTGTACTAGTAAAGATAGGATGATTAAAATTCACGAGCCAAAACACGAGCACCAAAGTACAATCACAGGTTCTAACCATGATCATACCTTCTTCTCATCCGAGGCAATCGACCCAAATTTTTTTCTTTGTCTAGGATAGGATTTATTTTCTCTATAAATACTTTTGTAGGGTTATTTTTATTTTGTACACACACTACTTTGATTTAACAACATTATATTGAGATTTTTTATGGCATATTCCTCGAATCTTATGATTATTGTTTCTAAAGTTTTAATTCAAGTTGAGATCTTGGGTTTTAATTCTCGTTATAAGTTCAAGTAATTCTTGATCGATGTGCTTACATGTATTGGTATTTTCTTTGTTATGATTTCTTTAATAAAGGATGCATACATTAGGAACTCGCCTGTATTATAAACTTGCTCAGGGGAGAGGTATAGATTAGGAAAAGAAAATAAAAATACAAATTTAAAGATATCAACCTTCATCTAATAATTTGAGCCAAAACATGGATAATTAATCTGAGATCAAGAACAAGGATTATTAATGCAAAACTTGGATTCTGGAAGGAGAAGAGTGAAATACTCCTAACTAAGGTAGGTAGACATTTAGATGAACCTATCTCATTAGATTTTGTATACAATGCATTGGAATATTTTGCTAGCATGAGAAACCTATGTACTTTTGAAATCATTTGGAACACAATCCTAGAGCTTTCTCATACCGATTAGTCCTCTATCAACCAACAATTATTACTGTAGCCCTTTGGTTTCACAAAATCCCCCCTATTTTATATATTTGGCATTTACCTAGACAAACATATGATTGGATTTTGTACTATTTCCTGTGGACTTGACCTCAACCTTGTTAGGTCCTATATTTGATTTAACGACCACTTTATACTTTTTGAGAGGTATAATTTAGGCGATATCAAATTTGGCGCCATTGTCGGGATATACAATTACGGTGTTGATTGATTTGGTTTGTCAGGCTATTAGTTTTTCTTGCTAATTTAACTTTTCCTACTATTTCTAAGGCACACTTTAGTCTATACCCAATACTTGGAGTGAAGGAAATCCCCTGATTCTATATAATCCTAAACTTGAGAAATCTCTGAGACAAAATTGAAGAATAGAGAGAGAAAGAGTTCATGATCAGGGACCTCTGCTCGAGAGGGTTCATGATGACCCAACATTTATGAATTGGACACTATAAAATGATGTTTTGAAAATTGCAGACAAGTTATTACTCGATTAATGGCTGAAAAAAATGCTAGGCAAGCAACTGTTCAATGACCAACGAGGGAAGAAAAGGCTAGATAAAAAAGATAGATTGGATGGTTGAGCTTGTTTCAAGGGACAAAATGAGAATAAGTAGGGCACAACAACCTATATAGAAATATCTACCTATTTATGATGATACAGAGAAAGATTTGGGCTATGTAGATCTAATTGAAATAGGTACAATCATTCCACAAAAATATCCTCAATGTACTAAGTTTGACACTATAAGTGCATTGATCCAGCTCCAGAATTTGAATGGGTATTTTTTATCCTACCTACTGATGATGCCAATATATATATTATGAACTTTGTGGGGATTTGCACTTTATATAATCTACTAGGAGTGAGTGAAGAGGCTATTTGACTAAGGTTATTTCCATTTTCTTTGACAAGATAAGCTACTTTATGGTTAGGTGAGTTACCCTATAGATCTATTACTACTTGGAACGAGTTGAGGACTTAGTTTTGGACTAATTTTTTCCTTTCTCGAGAATAATGTAATTAAAAGATGATATATATAACTTCCTATAGTTATAATCTGAGCCATTATATGAGACATAGTTAAGGTTCAAGAAGAAGCTACAAAATATGCCAAATCATAGGATCATTAGTAAAAACTTGTTAGAAATCTTCTGCAGAGCCTTGAATGCTAACATTAAGGCTTTAGTAGACAAGATTATATGTGGGGCCTTCATAAGTCTATGATGAAAATATGTTTTTGAGATCCAAGATTGGATTACAAAATCTAATTGAAGGTGTCATACTCAGAGGCAAAAATTTCTGCAGGTACTTATGCAATTGTAGCCTATAATGAGCAACGAGCACTAGATAAGATATTGGCTTAAGAGGTGGAACAACTGAGGACTGAGATTGGGTTGCTTACTAAGAAATTTTCTATAACAGGAGTACTAAAGGTTAATGCAGTAGGTGTATGAGGTAAGGCATCTAGATATGAACATTTGGATTCTGAGGAGGAGGATAATTATCTTAATAGAGAGGTGACAGGTTTTCGAGCCAAGGGTCTAACCTAGACAATTGGAAAACTAGGTAAGCGAATCAAGGTCAAAATATTTATAGAGACAACTATAATAGGTTTGGGTATAGAGACAAGAGTAGGGATATAATTAGAAGACAAAATATAATTATAAAGATAAGAGTGGCATGTATGTTACACCAGGGAACCATGATGCTGAGTTTGGAAATTCCAGTATGGAAGCTTTCCTTACAAATCTTGTTAAGGGGGTGGAGAGTCAAGAAAATTGCCTTAAAGAGATTAGGGCAGAAATTTTAGGGATGGGCCAAAAAGTTGGGTCTTATGATTCTGCCATTAAGTAGATTTTTTAGAAATTTGGGCAGATGTCTGCCACTTTGAATCAACATCATCTGGGCACACTTTTGAACAACACTATCCAGAATCCTAAGAATAATATTCACTACTCAAAGTGGTAAGGCTACTACTGATCCACTTGTGGCTGTGATCAATGATAAGATTAATGAACCAATGATTATTAATGATGTGGATAAGAATGATGTAAATTATTTAGTGGTAAAAGAAGATGCATCTCAAAAGCCTCTAGTTGTTGTTAAAGAAGGCTAAGACTAATAAAAGAAAGGGAAAGTAGGTCATAATAATATTGAATCCCACTCCACCACCTCCTTTTCCCCCTAAATATTGAAAATAAAAGCCAAGAGGGAAAAGATTAAAAGTTTATTCTGATGCTGAAGGAGTTATCGGTGAACATCTTTCTTCTGGAAGCTCTAAAGTAAATGTTGGTCTATGCAAAGTTTATTAAGGACTTGGTGACAAAGAAGAGGAGTGTGAGTTTTAATCCTATGGATAATATGCACAATTGTAGTGTAATTTCTTCTCACTCTATAGTTAAAAAAAGGAAAACCCAAGAGCTTTCATAATTCCTTATGCTATCGAGTCTTTGAATTGTGCATGGGTATTATGTGGCTTGGGTGTTAGCATTAACTTGATGTCACTTATTGTTTACAATTATTTTTATTTGGGGTCACCTAAACCAACCTTTATAACACTTCTAATGGCTGATCACACGATAAAAAAGTCAGCGGAAATCTTGTGTGATGTGTTGGTGAAGGTAAAATCTTTCATATTTCCAGTCGACTTTTTGATTCTTTACTTTGAGGTTAATTTTGAGGTTTCCATTATTTTGGGAAAACCTTTTCTTGCAATTGGATAGAAATTGATACGTACATTGGGAAGGTGAAGTTTTTTTTTGAATAATGAGCAAGTTACTTTAAATATTTGCTAATCCATGAAGCAACAAACTGATATGTGTATGATTTCAGCAATAGATACTATAGATATGGATTAGTTGGTAGTTACTATTTAGGAATAACTCAGTGTTGAGGCACTTGCAACATTAATAATGAATTTTGACAATGATGGTATTAAAGAGTATGATGAGATAGTAAGTGCACTTATTTGTAGGGGTTCATACACTTATGCACCTAAGAAGTTGTATCTTGATTTGAAAAATAGGGTAACCTCACTAGCTAAACAATCTATTGAGGATCCTTTTATTTTTGATCTCAAGGACTTTTCTTCCCATCTGTGTTATGAATTTTTAGGGTACAACATTACCTTGATGGGAATTCTTGTATATCATTTACTAGAGTGGTAGGTTGTGGCCTTGGTTTCTATTTTGCATAAGTTCAAAAGGGATAGTGGTTGGTGCATTGCTGATATTATTGGGATTCCACCTAGAATTTGTACTTACAAAATCCATTTTGAGGCAGAATGTATTCCTATAATTGAGAACTAACAGAGATTGAACCCATCTATGCAAAAGATTGTGAAGAAAGAAATTATTAAGTAGTTGGATGCAAGTGTGGTTTATCCAATTGCTAATAGAAAATAGGTGAGCCTAGTTTAATGTGTGCCAAAGAAGAGTGGAATAGTGGTGGTTCTCAATGTAAAATATGAGCTATTCCTAGGAGGCTAACCACTGGATGTCTTGTTTGCAAGGATTACAAGAAGTTGAATTTATGGATCAAGAATGATCACTTTTCAATGGTCTTTATGGACCAGATATTAGACCGTCTTGCTAGTTAGAAATGGTATTATTTTCTTGATGGCTATTCATGGTATAATCAGATTTTCATTCCCCCTAAGACCAAGAGAAGACCATTTTCACATGTCCATATGGGACATTTGCATTTAAAAAGATGTTGGTTGGTCTATGTAATGCTCCCAACACTTTCCAGTGTAGTATGTCTAACTTTTTGTGACATGGTGGAAGACACTATTTAGTGTTTTATAGATGACCTTTCAGTTGTGGGTAACTCATTTGATGATGTCATGACATATTTTGCCAATGTTCTAAGAAGATGTGAGAAATGTAACTTGGTGCTAAACTGGGAGAAGTGGATATTTCTTGGTTAGAAAAGGAATAGTGCTTGGTCAAAAAATTTATAGGAAGGGGATTGAGGTTGATGAGGCAAATATTGAGGTGATTGAGAAGTTGCCTCGAACAATTTTTATGAAGGACATTTGTAGTTTTGTAGGCCATGCAAGTTTCTATAGATGATTCATCACGGGCTTCTCTAAAATTGAGAATCCATTATGCAAGCTGTTGGATAAAGATGTGAAGTTTATGTTTGATGAGTCATGTTTAAAAGAGTTTAAGTGTCTAAAAGAGAGGTAGATTTCAAACCCTATTATTGCGTCTACGGATTGGGCTTTTCCATTTGAGGTTATGTGTGCAAGTGATGTGCTCTAGGTAAAGTTCTAGGCCAGAGGTGAGGATTGATCATTCATCAAATCTACTAATTTAGCAAAGCACTTAATCCTACTCAGAGGAATTATACTATGACTAAACAAGAGTTGTTTTTTGTTGTGTTTGCATTCAAGAAATTTTGGTCCTACTTGATTGGCACAAAGCTGATTGTGCATTTTGACTATGCATCTCTTAGATAACTTATTGTTAAGAAAAATGCAGAACAAAGGTTGATTAGATGGGTACTTCTTTTGAAAGAATTCAAGTTTGAGGTCAAGGATCAAAAGGGGACTGAAAATCAGGTAGCCGACAAATGTCATGCCTTGAAGAGGAGGCATTACTAAAACTAGGGGATGATCTTGCAATTAATGATACTTTAGATGAATAGGTCTTCATAGCATTGCATGAATTAATCCCTTGGTTTTAGATTTTTCCAACTACCTGTCAAGTGATCTAGTTCAAGATGATATGTCATTTCAGCAGCGAAAATATTCATGCATGAGGTAAGGAAGTTCTTTTGGTATGAGGCATACTTGTTTTAGGTTTATGCAGATAGAGTGATCCAAAGATATGTTCCTGAGGTTGAGATTATGAGTATCTTAGAGGCGTGTCACTCCTCGCCAATTGGGGGTCACCATGGAGGTACGTGGATCATGCATAAGATCTTGCAGTGTGGTTACTATTGGTACACCATTAAAAGACGCTCATAATTATGAAAGGGCTTGTGACCAATGTCAAAGGCAAGGGAATATCTTGTGCATACATGAACTTCTAATATGACTATCCTTGAGCTTGAGTTGTTTGATGTATGGGGTATTGACTTTATGGTCCCATTTTTGAACTCAGATGGGATGAAGTACATTTTGGTGGCAATTATATATTTTTCCATGTAGGTGAAAAAATTGCACTTCCAAAAACCGAACGCAAGAGCATCATAACTTTTCTAAATAAGAATATTTTCTTGGGATTTGGTATGCCCCGAGCTATTATTAGAGAAGATGGTGTGCACTTCTGCAACCATCTCTTTAAGACCCTACTTGATATATGTTGTCAAACATAAGGTGGAAGCACCGTACCATCTTTATATAAGTGGGAAGGTTGAGTTCTCCAATCGAGAGATCAAGTCTATATTAGAGAAAACTGTGAAAGCTAATCGGACAAACTGGGCTAAAAGGTTTGATGATGCTTTATGGGCCTACCGAACAACATATAAGACCCCTATAGGTGCATCTCCATATCAGCTTGTGTATGGTGAGACATTTCACTTGCTTGTTAAAATTGAGCATAAGGCATTATGGACATTAAAAAGGCTTAACCTGGAATAGAGTAATGTCAAAAATTAAGATAAGAGCAAATATAGAAAAAGATAAAATTGTACGATGATCGGAAGACTGAGCAAAGAGAAATACACCTAGGTGATTTGGTCTTGCATTATAATTCGAGGCTTCATTTGTTTCCTTGTAAGTTAAAATCCAAATGGTTTGGACCACTCACTGTTATGTGAGTATTTCTTCTTAGTGAAATCGAGCTACAATGTCATGATGTTGACATATTTAAGGTCAATGGAAAGAGTGTTAAGCACTATGTGAGTACCATGGAAGAAATGAGATTATGTGAAAAATTAAACGTTGACAAATTTTGAGAAGTCAAGAAAGTTAGGTCATGTCGTGACATTAAGTTAGCTGCTTCATGTGAAGTAACCTATGGGACAATTAGTGAAATATAAGCAACCAACTCAGTCATGTTGTGCCATAATGTTAACTCAAGCACTTTATCAAAGGCAACCCATATTTTGTACTTTATATTTTTCATAGGGAAATGTGTCTTATGGTGCATAGATTACGCAGGAAAAAGGACATGCAAAACTAGACTTTAGACTAAATCCACAAAAATATTGTACGGTTGTGGGAAGAATCCACGATCATGGGTTTGATCGACTGAGAAATATGGATAGAAGTCCCACATGTTACATAATTGGGAGTTATCCTATGATGGGTCACCACGATCATACTTAGAGGTCACAATCATGGTACACATTATTTGATCAAACTCCCGCAACTCATCAATATAGGTATTGAGCCTACGAGTTTAAAGAATGATCATGGTTAGATATCACGGTCATCCTTAAACTTTGTATCTTTACAAGTAAGTTTTTCTTAACAACCATGGTATGATAGGGTGTTACGATCATGGTTTATTACCACAATCATACAATCAAGTCTTTTGTTGGGCCCTTCAGTTAAATGAAATTGTGACTCGATCCGACCTGACTCAATTTTATAGCCCTAAACCCTATACCTAAGATCCGAGACTCATCTGAAAATACACTCACTTAAATTTCTCTTAAATCTATAGCACTCAAGAAAGAAAAATGTGTCTTAGATTAGTGTTTCAAGCAAACTCATGCTTCTAATTTTAAATTAAAAGAATGAATCAAAAAATTTGTAAGTTCAAATAGCACTATCATCTTTCTTGTAGTATTCATTAATAGGTATAACTTTTCTTGAGGCATAAATAGTACATAGGTATGAAAAATTGAGTCTGCATGAGTACAACAACAATGGGGAAGTCTTGAGTACCCAATATTGTTAACATTTTGGTCAATGGGTGTCAGAATGAACCAAATTAGGGTCGTGTTCTATGTTTGAAACTTTTTAAGTGTTAATGAACTCCATGACACAATCTACGATCATATTATCAACCCACGGTCATAGATTGGGTCGTAGTGGGGTCTGAAGTTGGATTAAGTTCTCATCCTATGAGCTTATCCCATGATAGTCCTACCTAAGTAAGATTGTGGAATGTACTCATCTGATGTAACATATCCTCATTACTTTAGTAATGATCCTACTTAAAAGTTATGATCGTACCTTCATTGTATGATATAGAAACTAGTTGTCTGAGTGCATTTCATCCTAGTAATTTTGGGGAACCTTTCCAATAATAGGAAGGTACGATTGTACCTTATTGCACGGTCATAGGAAAGTTCATCTAGTATATTTACTGAAGTTGTCCAAACTTTTTCATAACTAATAGTAATCCTTTCCCATATAGGTATAATGGCACCAAATCCACAAACAAAGCTACCAAAGGAGATATCTAAGAAGAGCGCACCCAAGGACACACTTCAAAAAGTGAGTCTGACACCTTAAGTGAAACCAACGCAAACTTATCCACTAGTTCTTCATAAGAACAACACTCCTTTCGAACCACAAGGTCTTAGTCAAAGGAGATGAAACACACTAAGGCCATGGTATATACAACCTTGGTCGAGGCTACAACCTCCATTAACCTTCCCCAATATGACCAAAAGAGGTAACATTGAGGACACTATAGAAAAGGGTTTCTCAGAGAAGGAGGATGAGTTCAACCCTGAATTCTTTGACAGAAATGCTACTGCTCCACTTCAGAGAGGCGTAGGTCTTAGATGTTGGATGATTCCTATGTAATGGATTATTACATTTATAGAGTTACCTTGATATACCAAGGCAACAAGAAGAGGATAATTCAGTGGGAGCCTCGAGTACTAGTTGAGTCACTTCAAAAGATGCTAGAGTTGGTATAGGGTTTTGAGAAGTATGATCTAGGATAGATGACAAGGCCCTTACAAAACAATGTACCAGAGATGGTGGACAAATTTAATACCAACTATGTGGTGACATTAAAGAAAAACACTTCTTCAAACAAGTAGAAAGATATAAAGAAGTAGCATAAGCTTGACATTCTTTAGTTCTGGGATACAGAGGTAGATAACTTCATTTAAGCTATCTTCGATTAAGGAAACTCTAGAGTATCACTTCCAAATGAAGAACCTATAGAGGGTAAAAAGGTTGACTGAAAATGACTAGGTGATGAACTATATGTAGCTGGTGGGCCACATTACAGAAGTCGATGGAATGACCCATTAATCAATGAGGCAACAATTTACAAACACACCCTGAAGTATACTGCCAAAACTTAGTAGTCTATTGTGAGGCACCAAATTGCACCCACAACCAATTAGAACATATTAGGTGCGACCAATGTCTACTTGGTTGTTGTATTAGTTTCTAGAGTTGATTTGAACATCATGTATATCATCATGGAAGAGATTCAAAATTGAGTACTGTAGTTCAGCACTACACTTTTTTTCCTATATCATCACAGAATTGATATAGAGTGCTCAAATCCCAATCATAGATGCTATAGATCAGGTGATTCATCCAACAAATATTATAGATTTAGCATTGATAAATTATATGAGAAACTTAGTTTCTCTGACTTGAGGGTTAGGGGTTCCATATGTAGATGGGGATTCCCCAACTAATGATATGCCAACATCTGATACTGGTGCTTCTTCATACTCAACACCACCAACATCTGTCCATAGTTTGCCATTGGTTTTAACTAGATATACATTGATTTTGACTTTATAGTTTGAAGGGATTATGTAGAGCCTACTTGTGCATGATACTCAAACTGAGAAGCTTAAGGTTGGGGTCAAACCTTTTGTTGATGATGAGATACGAGGTGTATTTAGGACTATGCAGACTAAAATAGATAATTTTGAGATCTAGATTATAGCTAGGATCAATCTAGTCTAGTCTTTGAATTTAACTGATGTTAGGGAAGACTTGATCAAGCTTAAGAAAGAAATCAAGGTCTTAGCTGAGAGAGTTGAGGTTGCATTTTCTCCACCATTGACTATACCTTTATTGGACTATCTTGTGGTGGTCATGGGTTTGTTGTTACTATATTTTTATACTCTCACACCCTATCTTTATAAGATTAATATTGAGGAGGTGAGAGATGACTTGCATGCTTGTAAGAGGCAAAGAGGTATTGAGATGAGCAAGAGGAAAAACTAAATCTGACAAGAAAAAAAGGAGAAAAAAGTTGGATAGACCTCTATGGCAATGATTTTGGATGGGGTGAGATACCACTTACCATGGAGGTAGTTACACAGACTAAAGGGTCACGGTGATTACCCTCAATTTAAGTACTTTTAGTACATCGGCCGCCACCAATGTCGACATATCTACGAGTTCCACAACCACAGTCGATGCTACTAAAGCTGAGGATACCATTAGGGACCTTCCTATATCCCCATATGATCAGAGTTTGAACGGCGTCTAAAGAGCCACAAGTAGTCCCTTGCCCTAGTCTTAAATTTCTATGATTTCTTACAATAGGGAAATTACATGATTTCCAACATGGCGGTGGGTGTAACATAATTGAGGGTTTTTATTTCCATATTTATTTTCCCTCGGTTGCCCTATAATGGTTAGAATTGACATATTTAGGTCTTTTTACTATTTTTATTACTGTTTTGTGCTTTCTATGTAAGTAATTTTAGAAAACTTGGTGCAATCATATTTTATAAAGTATGTAAACCTATCTTTGAATGTTTTAAAATGATACCCTTCAAAAATTTTCTTATGATGATTGTGTGTTTGCATGTACAGTGTTGTAACCATTGTTTGGATCTCGATATGGAAATTATACTATTAGTAGGGTAACCTGGCTGACCTTGCATGAACTGAGTAGGAAGTACCATAGATGAAATTCCTGAGCCATGAGTGAGTAAGGTTTCAACCTAGGCGGTATATGTGTGCAGTAGAAATTATCCGATTAATCTTGCTAAAGTTGTAGGATCGGAATTTAGGAAAGGATCATAAGTTGTGTTTGAATAAGTCCACTATAGAGTAAATGACCTACCAAATTATCATATATCCCTTGAACCCAACTTTTGAGCCTGAATAGACCTTTTCTTTAAACTACTCGATTTACCTTCCCTATTTCTTCAATGAACCTTCTTTGGACCTAGTCCCTCCTTAGACACTATGTACCTTAACTCAGGCAAATCGCCTAAGTTGAGGGTGGATATTATGTAGGGGTGTGTAGAAAGGGGTATGAAGGATTAGTAGTAAAAGTAAATAAAAGGAGTTGGGTGTGGTACGAGCAAAAGAAAATAAATAAATTAGTGAAGTATTGTGAAAATAAAATCGTACCCAAAGACCAAAAAGAAATGAATATGTGAAAAAAGAATAATAATAAAGTGGGAAATGGAGCCAAAAATAGTGTAGTGCCAAGGAGGAATAAGTCACAATACCTAAATGTACCATACCCATCCCCCAAGCCTACATTACAAGCCTATAAAAGACCTATAATTATCCTAACTCAATTGTCCAAAAGCTGAACCATAGAAAATAAGAGCAAGCCTATGGTATCAACTATAAATGACTTGACTTTTTTGTGATACTAAGAGATTTGATTCAATCCCAGCTAATATATTTCATTGCTTATACCAAGTAAGTAGAGGACTTCTTTTATGTGAGGGGTGGGGGTTGTAGTCTAGTTATTGCTTAGTTAGTTAGTGTATTGCTCTATGTGTTAGATTATTTATTCACAATGTAATGCCATGTCCTGATCTCGTTGTGTTTGAGTACATGCATTGGATACATACTGCATAGGTTGTTTTTGATAAGAGTGAAGAGTGTTGAAAATACTTAATATGGTTGCATGTGTAAAAAAAATTAGTTTTGCAAAAGTGACTGTTGTAGTTATATTGTTTTTTCTTAAAGTTAAGCGTCTTAGTGAGTCTAGTTTCTTTGTTTTCCTAAGGACATACAACATTCTAAGTTAAGGGTGTTGATGTACAGTGAATTTACGATACTTAAGACACTTAAAGTAAGAAATATTTGCAAGAACAAGGGTATGCTTATGTGGATATGATGGTTTTTTTAGGTGTTTGTAGGACAAATAGGTGTGGGAATAAAAATGCTAAAAATTGGACTTGCACAGGATCATACGATTGAACACACAATCATGGGATCTGACCACAGTTGTACCAAAGATATCCTGCCTTGAACTTGATAAGTGTCCTTAGGAGTTGATCAGACGAGACCCTCCCATGGCCGTACCATGATTCCACAATTGTGTCATGCAATTGTGGGGACAAGACTTGAAAATAAGGATATAAAAGCTAAGTGTGAGATCTTCAGATGAGAAGAATCCATAGCTATGATATGATGATTGTACTATCAGATCATAAGATGAAGGCCCATATATAAAGATTGTGGAAGTTTAAGTTGAAGACAATCAGACGATACCATCACATGATCGTAGGTTTATGCCACAGAGTCATACTGAGCACCGTATCAGTGAAGATCTAAATATGAAAATTAATGAGTCAAAACACAAGAACCAAAGAATGATCGTGGATTCTAACCATGATGGTACCTTCTTCTCGTAAGAGGTAGGCGATCCAAATTTCTTATTTTGTTTAGGATTGGATTTATTTTATCTATAAATACTCTTGAAGGGTTATTTTATATTTTACACACACTATTTTGATTTAACATTATAGTGTGAGGTTCTAAGGCATATTTTTGGAATCTTACGAACATCATTTCTAGGGTTTTAATTCAAGTTGAGATTTTGGATTTTAGTTATCATTGTAAATTAATAACAATGCTTTCATCTGCTAATCTTCTTGTGTTCTTGAAATTAAGATTATCTAAACACCACAACTAGGCTTGGAACTATGATGAATTAATGAAATAGGATAAGTGAGAAGCAATTCAAGACCGGTGTTCTTACATATATTGGTATTTTATTTGTTGTAATTGCTTTTCTAATGGATGAATTCACTAGGAACTCGCCTTTATTCTGAACTTGCTCAGCAGAGAAGTATAGATTAGGAAACATAAATAAAAATAAAGATTAGAATCTGTCAACTTTCATCTAATAACTTGAGTCGTAATAGGGATAGTTGATTTGAGATCAAGAATAAGGATTACTAATATGACACTCAGAGTCTGACAGGACAAGAGTGAAATTCGTATAACCAAGGTTCGGAGACATGTAGATGAATCTATCTTATTAGATTTTGCATGCAACATATTGAAATAGTTTGCTATCATGAGTAAGTTGTGTAGTTATTAAATTATGGGGAACATAATCCTAGTGCTTTCTGATACTGATTACAATGCCAACAACCAACAGTCATTTCTATAGCCCATTGGTTTAATAAAATCCCCTTTTTTACTTATTTGCCAATTACATAGACAAACATGTGATCGAAATTTGTCCTATTCCCTGTGGGTTTGAACCCAACCTTATTAGATTTTTATTTGATTTAGCTACCGCTTTATACTTTTTGGGAGGTATGATTTGTGAGACATTGATACGCCATGGTTTCATGGCACTTTTGATACTTAAAACAAGAAAAATATGAAAGAACTTAGGGAAGTTTGGTGAGTATGATGTGTTTTTGTGACATTGTGTAGGAGTATAGTGTTTGGAGGAGAAACGAAGAAAAAAAGACCAAAATTGACTAAGGAAGGAAGAAGTCTGAGTTCCACAATTGTAGTCTACGAGTTATGGACTTGACCTATGACTCGTGGAATGTAGTCATGAACTAGATACTAAAGAAAAAGTAATGTCTAATTTCCATGTATGGGACCAACAACCCATAGACTAGATCAGTGGAAAAGTGTCTGCTTTCCATGAGTTTAGTCTATGATTGGTTGATCGATCCATGACTCCAGTCTATGATTGGTGGAAACTACCGACCTTTTTTGTCTACGTAGTTTAAGATACAATTCCGTTTGTATATATAAATACTCCTATTGGGGTTTATTCGTTCTATTACAATATTGTAAGGTTCTAAGGAAAATTATTGGTCTTGAAATCACAAACATCGATTTTTAGGATTTAATTCAAAGTGAGGTTTTGGAGTTTTTGATTTTATTATTGTAAGTTCATAATCATTCTTTCTTATCAGAATCATTATTGTATTCTTGAAATTATGAGTAGCTAAACACAACAATTAGGATTGTGGAAACCGTGACGGATTAACGAAGTAGTGTTTAAACTCTAAGGTAATTCTTGAAGGGTAGTTAGACATACATTTTTGGTTTTTCTGGTTTGATTTCTCTTTAACGAGTTGACATTGATGTTCTAGAATTTGGTTAGCACATTTAAGACTATTATCTTAGAATAATTATAAGTTCTTAAGTAACTATCATTGTTTTTAATAATATTTCTTTGATATTACAGTGAAAGGCAAGATGCAAGAGAACCTAAGACAATAAGGACAAAAAGAGGTGAATATGGAATAAATAACAAGAAATGGCAGAAGAGCAGTTGACGACTTTTATGATAAGTAGTCAACTTGGTGATAAGTTATCAGATCCATCGTCAGCTAGAGGCAGTGTGATAAAGTTAGAGCAGAAGTGTGGCGACATCCCCTGATATGCCATCACAAATTTGATAAGCTATCAAGAGCATCGTTAGCCTTAGACAGAGAATGGACTTCAGCTGGAATCCGTGATGACATTGGTGATAAGTCATCAAAGTTATGATAAGCCATCAGGTTTCGTCGTCATCCTAAAGCAAAGTATGTCAAAATTTAAGAGGATCTGACGACATTCCTGATAAGTCGTCAGAACTCTGATAAGGAATCACGCATGTTGTCGTCTATTCCGAGAAAAAACTGTAACCTGTGATTTTGTTTCCATAATTAGCCTAAGTATTTAAGGACAAGTCTAGGTTTTCCTTATGAGTTTGAGTCATCTAAGGGATGAATTTCAGAAATTTTAATTCCGAATTTTCTTTAAGTTACAACTATAAAAACATTGTAGAGGGTTTTTCTAGGGTTGTCCCTTGAGTTTTGGGAAACATATTTTGATATTTTCTATCTTTATTTCTTGACTTAAACAACACAACTATTTTTGAGAGATTATTATCAGTATTTTGGGATTTTTCCTTTGTGATCTAATTGGCGATTCACTAGTTATTATTCATCTCTGTAAGTTTATCTTTCAAATCATGAATTAAATTATGTGTTTCATTCGTTACATCATGAGTGGGTAAACTCCATTAACCTGAGTTATGGGATCTAAGGTTAGGTCTTGAAGAGGTGCTAAGTATTCAAGATTCAAAAGGTGGTAGCATTTCTTGATAATTCTGAAGTTTTAATTAACGTCTGTTGGTTGCAAACAGTAGACACACCTGCTTTTATTTTCTTGAGAAAAAAATCAAATATAGTAGGAAGTGAATTATCAACAGGGACTCAGAAATACTTTGTTTAATAATCAGTGTTGTAACAAGGTTGGTTAACCTAGGTAAAATCTGGGCAGTAAATAGAAATTCCCTAAGTCCGAGAGGATTAGGGAATTAAATGCTTAAGTAGGTCTAGAGACATTTAACCATAACATCGATAAAGATAGCTTGTTATCCTACCCACCGTGAGAATCTTGAACCACTTTTAGCATCTATCATGAACCGGAAGCCCTTGTGAACATAATTTTGGTTCTTGATTTACAAACACCGAAAGTAAAGTGACAAACAACAACTTATTAAACCTAAACCCCCCATTTTATCTTTTCGTATCATTTTTTTGAATTTAACTTGTAACTTTAGTTTCAAACTAGTTTAATCGCCACTCACATTGTTCCTTGTGGATTCAACCCCGACTCCAAAGTTGGGTAAATATATTGACGACGACCGACATGCACTAAATTAAAGTGTAAGTTGAGCGTTATCAAAAATGGCACCGTTGTCGGGGAATAATTTGGCGTATTAAGGTTGTTTGGAATATTTGCCTACTTGCTTGAATTCAAACTTGTAAATATTTGTTTTTAATTTTCTTTTATTTATGGTGTTAGGTAGATTTTTATTTCAGTTTACTTATTACTATGGAGTCTTGGAATGAACATGAGCTTGGTGGTTGGAAATCGTATCTTGATGATCCATGTCCATATTATGACGGACCTTACTTTTGGCAAGATTGTAGATATGCTCTCCGGGGAGAGATGTGTGCACTATATCCATCCTACTGGGAGTATAATTTTCCTTTATGTGGTGGTTAATATGGACATTGGATTGATTGCCCAAATTCCCCTTCCCCTCGGTATGATAACCTAAATTCTAGTTTTTCTTATGATTTTAATAGGGATTATGGTCAAGAACAGGAAGAAAGAAGCACCGGAAAGAGTAGCATTGAAGCTATGCTTCAACTAATATTGGAGTGTGTGGACACAACGAATGATATCATACGTGATATTCATCAAGACATAAGGGCAAATAATGAGTAAAGAAGAATGATATAGGATATGGATATAGAGGTCAAGCATTCAAAGAACTTTTCCACATTATGTTTAGATGATATATTATCTGTGGAATCATTTAACATAATGGACGAGTGTGAAGATGAGGATCAAGAATTTTATATTGATGATGAGCTTGATGCTGAGCAACCCTCGGTGATTTTCCAACCAACCAAACCATTTATGAATGAAGATGCCAAAGACGAGGAAATGGTACTAGAGTCAAAAGAAGAAATCAAGCACAATCCTTGTGAAGACTCTAGTCCATTTCGGGGTAAAAATACTAATAGGGATGCTACTCTAAAATTGTGAGTTAGTCCTAATTAGAACCACTTTTCAACATTATGCTTAGTAGATGTGATGAAAGTCGAATCACCCAAGAAAATAATGAATTTTGAAAATAAGGAGGAAGATTCTTACATTTTGGAGTTTGTCCTTCCAAAAGGGTATACTACAACCCCAATATTGAAGTCCAAGAATATTAATGATCGATGTCCATTTAGTGTCTATTAAGATTCTCACTATTGCCAAATGAGCCCACACAAAAGTTTGATGCAAAATTGGGCAAGCAGTTCAAGTCTTCAAAGTGGCGTGATAGAACATTCCTCATCATGACTGCATATTTGCCCAGAAAACCCCAAAGATGTATTGATCAAAGTTGGGTCGACATTTCAAATCCTCCAAGTGGAGACATAAATAATTATCAACAAGGTATCTTGATGAAGTCTGAGTAGTCAAGATAACTGAGTCGTACCGCGACACTAAATTAGGCGCTTCTTGGGAGGCAACCCAAGGTATTTTGTTGTTTGTATTCGTATTATTTTATTGATATCAAATCTTCACACCCGTGGTGCCACAGGTATATTTCTAACTCTTTTGTTTTGGTTTGATGCATTGGGGATATTGCATGATTTTAAGTTGAGGGTGGGGCTACTTGTGGATGTTAATGTCCTTCGTGAGTTTTTGTTGTCGTGCCTCTTTTCCCTGGAGTATTGTTCCTAGTAGAGCCAGTATATTTAGGTGTATTGTGTTTTGTTTTGTGATGTGTTGTAGTTGACTAGGAGAAATACAAGTACCTGAGGCAGTTAACATGATTTTGTTATTTTGTGAATACCTTTCAAATGGTCTGATTGTTTAACTGTGTGATTTGCATCTAATTATGACCACAGTGCATCTTTTGGTGGCATTAGTTCTGGCAACGTGATAATCAAGATAAATAATTACATGGACCGAATAAGTAGTGATGTGCGATATATTTATGTGTCATGTGTGTGTGAGGTCTTACTCACTCCCCTTTGTATGTGAATGTAGAATTTGTCCGGTTAGTTTTGCGTTGGTTGAAGGTTAGGGGTTAGGAGAGGATCATAGAGAATTTTAATTTTAGCCCACTTTTAGCCTAAATGACCTTCCTTGTGTACATAATATTCTTTGATCCTTGTTTTTGAGCCTAAATTACCTGTTTCTTTCATGATACCTATCACCTTCCCATTTATTTCACAATGAACCTATTTTGGCCCTGGTCCTCCTTGAAAACTGTGCACCTTGATTTAGGCAAATAGCCTAAGTTAAGGGTGGCTATCATAGGGGTGTGTGATACAAAATGAGTATGAAGAGAGGTAGAATAAGAGAAAACAATAAAAGCCGGGTGTGGTGCAAAAAGAATAAGAAAAGAAAAAACTGTATAAAAGATTAGAAAATGAGAATTTTGTTTTTGAAAAGATAGTACCTACCTTGAGCATGTGTGATCAATAAAAGAGAGGAAGAGAAAAAGGTTAAGAAGTGAAACCCCAAGAGGTTAGCATAGTGTCAAGGAGACGTAGTCACTTTAAATAAAATGATGTTTTTAAATGAATAATTGTTTTGAATGGGTTGAGGGTTTTGAATAATTGTTTTCTTAAATGATGTTCCCATGGTTTATATAAAATGGTTCATGTTTTATTGATGGTTTTTAACTTGTGGGGTTGTTGGGCATGGTGAATAAACTAGGGGTCACAAATTTTCCCAAATTGATAATTTTGGATAATTGGAATTGGTATAACCTCAACCCAATCTGGTGAAACTGGTTTTGAATATGAGTATATGCTCATTAAACTACTGTTGAATTATGGAAATTTCATAAAAAGGCTAATGAAACACGAATGGTTTGAATGGTCTTTATGGCCATGGATTGAATTTAAAATGGAACTTTAGATTCAATATAGTTAAATAGGTTTAAGTCCCAAATGGCCAAATAGTTTGAAGTCATATTGGCTGATAGGTTAGAGTCCTAGCTGACTAAATGGGTAGGAGTCCTATTTGTTAGTGGGTTAGAGTCTCATTAGCTATTTGATTTGGCATGATGACATTCGCTTGTAAGCTATAGTCAGTATGACGATACCACTTGATATTGCTGTAATGAAGTCGGTATGACGATACCACTTGATATTATCGTAATGAATGACTCCTTGATTAAATGAATGGGTTATGTGCAAAATTTTGTAATTGGTATTAAAGGGGGTTGTGTAGTTACCCTTAAAAGTAGAGGTCTCAAAAAGACTTATACTGGAAACCATGTTTGTCTGTGTGGATGTCTAAATAACCGGGTGTTTGAGTAACCCTTATTATATGAATGGGTGTTACAGTCCTTCTTGGTTCATATATACATATTATTATTCTTAGGTTTGTGCGGCTACACACACTAGGGCCCTTTCAGTAGGGGATTTGAACCCATATAGACAATGGGTGCTTTTATTATGATGGAAGAACTACACTGTCCAGGATAATGTATTAAAGTTTATGCTAAGACTCGTTCCCTAACCCGACATGATATATTTATATATGTACATGCATAGGATTGTGTGCATTGGTTTTGAATAGTTTTTAACTGTTGATCATGGCATTACTTTATCCCTTCCCTGAGTTACTTGCTAGCGCTCATGCTTCTAACTATCTCATGATGGTGTGTCCCTATGCGATGTAGGGAATGGAGATACTTTTACTTTTTCTACAAAGTGATAGGATTTTGGGTTATCAATAGTCAACTTTGAAGTGGTGAGCTTTCATTCTCTGGAATGTCTATCATTTTAAAATCTTGATTCATTTATGTCTTAGACCAATTTTATTGGATCTTTTGGCTATAGTCGGGGGCATGTCCAAACTTAGGTAGATTTGGTTTTGTTTTAGAGGCTTTACGGATTATTGTAGATTGGGATGGTTATTGAAATTTTTCATTTTCTTTCTGAATTATTTGAGTTACCTACCTTGCTATATGTTAATAACTTAACACTATCTTGTTATATGTTTGAAATTCATCAGCTGTTAGTTGTGTTGTGTTTTGTTTTACAAAGCAAAGGCGGTGGTCTGTGTTCCTCGACGGACTTGAGATACCAGCCACGGCTAGACCCTGGTTCAAGTCATGACAAGCTTGGTATCAAAGCACTAGATTCATGGTCAATTAGGTGTCGACAAAGTCATGTCAAGTAGAGTCTCTTTTATTGGTGTGTAGTGCGCCACACTTATAAGGGAAAGGCTATGAGGAATTTAGGAATATTTTCCTTTATTGTTGTTCTATTTTGGGATATAGAGTTAAGGTCTTAAAATCTTCTCTAATTATGTTTGTTCATATTTCAGATCATGACTCCTAAAAAATTTAATGCTTGTGGAAACTCTTCTATCCCGTTTGAGGATGATGTAGATGGAACTTATTCTACATCTGGGGTATAGACCCAGTCTAGGGTCTCGACTCCTACTTGTATTTCCACTCATTTATTTCCATCGGTCCCTACCAGTACTCCTATAGCTGATGATGTTCACGCCCCACCGCCCCAAGAAGATATTTCCAATGATGAGTTTCATCGATCTATTCATCTGCTAACTCAATTGGTGTATTTTGAGTCTCATCAGTGTGATCGAATTGGTTCTATTATTCCATCTTTTGCGGTAACTAGGGTTGGCTAGTTCATAATGTTTAACCCTTCGACCTTTACAGAACCTAAGGTTGAGAAAGATCCTCAAGGGTTTGTTGATGAAATGGAAAGGATATTTAGGGTGATGTATCCTACTGATGTGTAGGGTATGGATTTTATCGCATATCAGTTGAAGGATAAGGCATACCAATGGTATGAGAAGTGGGAGAACTGAAGGGGTGATGATGCTGAGTAGGCTATGTGGGAGGAATTTTCTAGTGCCTTCCTTGTTCATTTGTTTCCTTGGGAGTTGAGGGAGGCTAAATATGAGGAGTTTTTAAAATTGAGGTAGGGAAGGATGACTTTGAAGGAGTATTCCTTAAAGTTCCATCAGTTGTCTCATTACGCTCCATAGTTGGTGTTCAACATGAGGGCTAGGATGAGAAAGTTCACTTCGGGCTTTTCTCCGGACTTGTTACTAGAGTGTAGAGCAACGATGTTCAATAATGACATAGATATCTCTTAGATGGTGGTGTATATACAGCAGGTGGAGGATAAAAAGTAGAAGCAAGCAGAAATAGGGGAAAGATAGAGTAAGAAGTTTTTAGATATTCAGAGCAAGGTAGAGGCCAACAAAATAGTGGTAGAGATGGTAGGCCGTGGTGCAAGAAGAAGGCTTGGGGAAATTCTAGTTCCTATTCTATGGCTAGTCTTTGTATCCTAAGTTGTTTGGTGATCGTTACTATCAGGATGAAAGAGGGTTTAAGGCACAAGGTGCCCAATCTTAGGCCAATGGAGCTCAGACAACTCCATCATACCATTCTTATAGATTTTGTGGGCAATTGCATTGTGATTTTTGTGATGAGGGAATGTTTTAGATGCAGACAGCCTTATCATATTCAGAGGAACTTCCCATCAGCTGATATTGCTACTGGAGCTAATAAGGTTTTGATTTCAAGTTCTTCAGATCTTGCACCAAAGGGTGGTACTTCAAGTAATGAAACTGGTCAGAACTGAAACACCTAGGCTTTGGACCCTTAGAGAATATCCTTAGTTTGAGGATTCTGGACTTGGTACGACTAAGGGATCTAGTCAAACCTTTTGTATACAACTTGGTGACCCCCTATCGTACCCTAGGCAGTGTGGTAGGGGTTACACACTATCCTAGGTATAAGTTAGACTCCTCATGGTCGTACACTAGGGTACGATTTATACCAAGCTAAATCGTATGGAGTGTTGTCTTAATCTAGTGCACACTATTGTAGGTACAGTTTAAGGAACCAATTGTACTCTTTGGATATAAGTCTATGGTGTGTGGTCGTACCTTTGGTAGTGTAGGGGTCCTAGGTAAAACCTAGGGTACGAGTTAGGGTACCACTCATACCCTAGGGTACGTTTGACTCATATGAGTTATACCCTACCTTGGGTTCAATTTCTAGCTTATAAGCCAAGGTCCCTATGGTTATTTCCAATCCCAATACCCTTAATTCCCCTCACTATATAAGGCATTGTGACCTCCTAAACCCACATTTTACAAGATCAAAACCTTCTAAATACTCTCTCAAACACATCTTTGAGATTTGGAGACTGGGGTTTCAATGGTGGTCATCTAGAGGAAAAGAGGAGTCAAGTTTCTTGGTGGATCATCTTGTTTAAGGAATTCAACTTTTTTTCATGTTTTTAAATTAGAAACCATGTATTTCAAACATGTATTAAGACACAAATGATGATTTTAAAATCAAATGATAAAGGTTTTATTGCCAAATGATGTGTATGTGGGTATTGATTAATACCTAATGAAGATGAATTCTACTTGATTTTGGCCTTTATAAAGGTATGGACACAAGGTGTTTGTGAAAATGCCTAAGTGAAATGTCTAGTTACATCTTGTTGATGTTTTGAACTAGGGAAATGGCCCAATGAGTATGAATGGTTGGTAAATGGCATTGTAAAGATACTTTTAGCCATGTATTTAGTTAACTCATGACCATATTGGTTTGATGGCTAAGTAGGGGTCAAAGTCCCTAAATGTGAAATTGAATTTTGCTTGATCAAAAATATGGTATGAGATTAGTAATGAGGATGAATGGTTTGTGAGGTCCTTGATGACTATAAATTGAATTCAAAGATAAATTTAGTAAAGGCATTGGCCTATTAATGTGTTTGAATGATAAATACTTCCATGAAGACCTTGAGGTCATATGTAGTGATTGAATTGGTTAAGTGGGACCAAGTCCTATGGTGTTGAATTTGTCAAATGGGATAGAGTCCCTAAGTGTTGAAGTGAATGAATTTTGATGGATGGATAAAGGGTTATAGTCACAATATGACTAATGATAGTCGCGACGGCTTGCGGTTAAAGTCCTACGCTTGCTAAAGTGGCTTGTGGTCAAGGTCCCTTGCTAAAGAAAATTACTTGTTGTTAGAGTCCCTTGCTTGAATATGCCAGCCTGGGGTTAAAGTCCCTTATCTAATACTGCTCGAGGTTAAAGTCCCTTGCCTAATAAAAATGCATGAGGTTAGAGTCCTATGCCTAATGAAAGGGCATGAGGTTAGAGTACCTTGCCTAACAAAGACGTGTGTATGGTTAAAGTCCCTTGTCTAATGAAAATGTATATGGGTAAAGTCCCTTGTCCAATGAATATGTTAGTGTGGTTAAAGTCCATTTCCTAATGATAAATGTTAGTATCTATAAGGGTGGAAGGTTAGAGTCCTCCACCTCATGACATGCGAATGAGTACATCAATAATGTTTTCTAAGTCTTGTTTCCTTATGGCATATTATGAACATTTTATATAAATCTACATGCATGCCCATGAATATGAATGTGGTTGAATATGATGATTTGAGTTGATTTTAAATAATGACTTTATTTTGTCCTTATTCTCGAGTCACATACTAGTGTTCCAACGACTAACCATCTCCAAACGCTATGTCCCCATTCAACATAGGGTCCAGAGCTTCTTCTTCTCTTCCTGCGCAGTGACAGGTGTTTGAGCGGTTCGTGTGTTGACATTGAAGTGGTGAGCTTCCATTTGTTGGAAGGCATACATTTCATATTCTCTTATCTTTGGTCATAGATAAATATATTTTGACTTGGTTTGGCTATTGCCAGGGGCTTGTCCCAACACACACACATACATATATATATATATACATTGGTTTTTTGTCGAGGCATAGTGGATGACTGTGGACTTGGGTATGTTGGTACTATGTTGATTTAAATAATGTTATGATTTTAAGATATGTTTCTGCTTCCTTAATTATATAGTTGGAGTTCACCTAACACTTATGGATTGATATGATGTTTAGGTTGGGTTAATGGGGCGATCTCCAGTCCATGTTCGGCTCAAGATGCCCACACTACATAGCCCAGTTTTGGGTCATGTCAAGTTGGTATCAGAGCCTTGGTTCATGGTCAGTTGGGTGTCAACAATTCCATATCAAGTAGAGTCTCTTTTATGGGTGTGAAGTGCACCATACTTATAAGAGAGGGGCTATGAGATATTTAGGAATGTTTTTTTTTCTTGTGTTTCAATCTCAAGCTATAGAGTCTAAGGTCTTGGATCCCTCTGATTTATTTTTTCTTATTGTCAGATTATGCCTCTAAGGAGATCTGATACTCAGGCAAACACCTCAGCCCCAACTGAGGGCCCTTGGATGGAGATCATCTAACTTTTGGGGTCCAGACCCAAGGTAGGGTTGCGATATCTGACCATCCTCATAGGGTTCCACATATCCCCACCAACCTCGACTATGAGAGTGACCCTCCTATTCCATCACCTCAGGAGGGATACTACCAAGACCGAGTTTCATCGCTCTATCAAAATCTTGACTCAATTAGTTGCCTTTTAATTGGAGTGTGGTGCTCTAGCTACTATTTTTCCTGAGGCCATAAGAGTTGGCTAATTTATGAGGTTGAACCCTTCTATGTTCAGGGGTACAAACTTTGAGGAGGATTCTCAAGGATTTGTTGAAGAAATTGAGAAGATTTTCTGAATCATTCATGCTTCGAGGGTTGAGACAGTCGAGTTTGCTTCCTACTTTGAAGGATGTAGTGTATCAATGGTACGACGGGTGAGAGTTTTCTATAGGTTTGGATACTAGTTTTGCTGTATGGGAGGATTTCTTTGAGGCTTTCTTGGACCGCCTCTTTTCTTAAGAGTTAAGGAAAGTGAAAGCGGAGTAGCTCATGAACTTGAAGCAAGGGAGGATGTTTTTTCAGAAGTATGCCTTGAGACTCCTTTTAGTTATCTAGGTATGTTCCCGAGGTAGTTTCTAGCATAAGGCAGAGAATGTGTAAGTTTGTCTTGGGATTGTCCTGTGAGTTGGTGCTTGACAGCAAGACGGCTTTGTTGATCGAAAATATGGGCATCTCCAAGTTCATTGTGTTTATGCAACAAGTCTAGGAAGAGAAAAAGAATAAGTTAAGTTTAGTGAAAGGCAAGGGAAAAAAATTTGATCTTCCAAGCATAGTGGTGGAGGTGGTAGTAAGTAACCTATAAAGAAGTGAGGGAGTTTGAGTTCTTTCTCCTTGGTTAATGATCCTTATCCAAAGCCATCGGGCGAACGTCGATCTTAGTTTAGTGGTAGGTTTAGGGAACTGAGGGCCTAATCTCAGACCATGGGGCTTAGTCGGCTCAATCCTACCCATCTTGTAGATGTGTTGTCAGCTTCATCGTGGTCAATGTGAGAATAGGCGAAGATTTCTTAAATCTACTCCAACACCAAAGGGTGTTATTTTTTATTCTGCCTCTATTTCTGGTACCGACATTGGCTGAAATCGTTTGTATGCACTTGCTACTCGCCAGGACTCTGAGGCATCTCCTAATGTTGTCATGAGTATGTTGAAACTTTTCTCCCGTGATGTGTACTATTTTCTTGATCTAGGGTCTACCTTATCATATGTGACCTCATTTATGGATGTGCATCTTGGTTTTTGTCTTGAGAGTGCCAGTTTTTTTTTTATGTCTACCCCGATAGGAGACTCAATGATTGTTAAAAGGGCCTATAGGGTGTGTGCGGTAGATGTTAGTAGTAGAGAAAATCTTATAGACTTGATAGAGTTGAGCATGGTTGATTTTGATGTTATTCTAGGGATGGATTGGTTGCATTTATGTTATGCATCCTTAGATTGTCGGACTCGTAGGGTCATGTTTAAATTCCCTAATGAATTGGTCATTATATGGGAAGGGGGTTCTTTAGTGCCTAAGGGGAAGTTCATTTCATATCTTAAAGCCCAAAAGTGTATCTCAAAGTGGTGTTTGTATCATTTGGTTCGAGCTAAATATTCTAACTCAGAAGGTTCTTCTCTAGAATACGTTCTTGTGGTTAATGAGTTTTCTGAGTTTTTTCTCGATAATCTTCTCGGTATTCCTCCCAATAGGGAAATTGATTTTGGGATTGATCTTGTCTCGGACTCTCATCCAATTTTTATCCCTCCTTATAGAATGGCTCCGGCGGAGCTCAAAAAGCTTAAGGATCAATTAAAAGACCTTTTAGATAAAGGTTTCATCCGTCCTGGTGTGTCTCCTTGGGGTTCTCTCGTGTTGTCTATGCGCAAGAAGGACGGTTACCTATGTATCTGCATTGATTATAGTCAGTTAAACAAAGTGACCATAAAGAATAAATATCCTCTTCCTAGGATCGATGATTTATTTGATCAACTTTTATGTGCGAAGTGTTTCTCTAAGATTAATCTTAGGTCGGGTTATCATCAACTTAAAATAAGGCAATTAGATATCCCTAAGACACCATTTAGAACCCGGTATAGTCACTATGAGTTTTTAGTTATGTCCTTTGGGTTGACCAATGCCCCCACGACATTCATGGATTTGATGAATAGGGTCTTTCATCTGTTATTGGACTTATTTTTCATTGTCTTCATTGATGATATCCTGGTCTATTGTAAGAGTGAGGCGGATCATGTCGATCACCTCTGTGCCGTATTGCAAACTTTGAGGGTTCATTATTTGTATACCAAGTTCTCTACGTGTGAGTTTTGGTTTAAATATGTGACCTTCATTGGTCATGTTATATCAACGAAAGGATTATTGTAGATCCCCAAAAGGTTGCGGTGGTTAAAAAATGGCCTAGAACTGTGACTGTAATCGATATTCGGTGCTTCTTGGGTCTATCCGGGTACTATAGGAGATTTTTAGAGAGTTTTTTTACCATAGCTTCCCCACCAACTATGTTGACCCAGAAAATGGTCAAGTTCTTGTGGTCGGATATGTGTGAGGGTAGCTTTGATAAGTTGAAAGATAAATTGACTTCAGCTCCAATTTTGACCTTGCCCGAGGGTAATGATGGTTTCGTATTGTATTCTGATATTTTTCATGTTGGGATTGGTTGTGTTGGATGCAACATGGTAGGGTAGTGGCCTATGTTTCTAGGCAATTAAAAGTTCATGAAAAGAACTACCCTACTCATGGCTTGGAGTTGTTAGCCGTGGTTATTGCCTTGAAGATTTGGCGACATTATGTCTATGGTGTTCATGTCAACATCTTTTCCAATCATAAGAGTCTTCAGTATATGTTTACTCAAAAAGAGTTGAATCTCAGGCAATGGATGTGGCTTGAGTTATTGAAAGACTATAATATGAGTCTTTATTACCATCTGGGTAAAGCTAATGTAGTCACTGATGCTCTTAGTAGAATGCCAATGGGAAGTTTAGCCCATATAGATGAGTAGAAGAAGGAATTGGTGAAAGACATTGACCGTTTGGCTAATCTTAGAGTTTGTCTTGCAGACTCCGAGGATCGTGGTGTATTTATTCATCCGGTATCTCAATTGTCTCTTGTTATTGAGATAAAGGAAAAACAAGTGTTGGATCCTAATTTGACGAGGATTAAGAGTAATATGGGTTAACAAAGGATTATTGACTTTGTGATTGGCGGTGATGGTATGTTGAGGTACCAATGTAGATTATGTGTTCCCGACATTAATGGATTAAGGGAAACGATTATGGTCGAGGCTTATGAATCTCGGTATGCTATACATCCTGGGTCTACAAAGATGTATCATGATCTTAGAGAGTTCTATTGGTGGGGCAATATAAAGCGAGATACGTCTAGTTATGTGGCTTAGTGTATGATGTTTCAATGAGTGAAAGTTGAAAACATGAGGCCTGAAGTCTTATACGAAGAGATTGCCTTGCCCGAGTAGAAGTGGGAGGAAATTAACATGGATTTCATTACCGGTCTTCCCCGGTCTCGGAATCAATGTGATTATATATGAATCATTGTGGATTGGATGACCAAGTCTTCTCACTTATTGCTCATGAGGACTAATTATTCGACGGAGGATTATGCTAAGTTGTAACTTGCAGTGATTGTAAAGTTCCATGGTACTCCAGTTTCTATTATTTTAGATCGTGGTACTCTGTTTTCATCTCACTTTTGGAAGTTGTTCCAAATAGGTCTGGGGACTAAGGTGTGCCTTAGTACTGCTTTCTACCCACAGAAGGATGGACAAGCGGAGAGGACTATCCAAATGTTGGAGGATATATCGCGTGCTTGTGTGTTTAATTATGAAGGTAATTGGTACGATAATTTTTTGTTAATCAAATTCACTTATAATAATAGTTACCATTCGAGCATTGGTATGGTACCGTTTGAGTCATTTTATGGTAGGAGATGTCGTTCTCCTATTGGATGGTATAAATTTGGTGAGGGTAAGTTGCTTGGCCCCGATTTAGTTCACTAAGCCTTAGTAAAGGTGAAGGTGATTCGTGATATATTGAAAACCACTCAAAGTCTTCAAAAGTCCTAAGAGGATGTGAGGCATAGATATTTAGAGTTTAATGTTGGCGATTGGGTATTCTTGAAGGTATCTCCCATGAAGGGAGTGATGCAAGTTGGTAAGAAGGGGAAACTTAGTCTCTGGTATGTTGGTCCCTATTTGAATTTGAAAAGGGTTGGCAATGTTTCCAATGAGTTGGAGTTACCTTCTAGTTTGAAATCCATTCACCCAATTTTCTATGTCTCTATCTTGCGTAAATGTGTGGGTGATCCTTCATTAGTTGTTCCCTTAGAGGATGTTGCTGTGACAGACTCTTTATCCTATGAGGAGGTCCTGGATAGGATCTTAGATTTCCAAGTTTGATAGTTGCGAACAAAAAATGTGTCTTCGGTGAAGGTTCTATGGAGGAACCAGAAGTCCTAGGAAGCTACTTGGGAGGTTGAAAAGGACATGAAGTCCAAGTATCTGTATTTGTTTTCCGTTCCAGAAACTAGTGATTAAGGTATGTATTAACCTTCTTACCATGACTTAAGACATTGTTAGACTATGGGTTAAAGTCCTCAATGATTTGAGATATTTGTTTCCTTGGTAGATAATGGGTTCAAGACCCTAAATTTTGAATCGAACAAGTGTCTTTGATAAATGATGGGTTTGAGTCCCATAGTCAATAAAATGAACTATTGGTTAATAATGATCATTATATGAGTTGTATCCTTATTGTACACTTTATTTTCTAACTTGTTTAAATGTTGGTTTGATATGTAATAATGTGTTAACATGTGCTTTTTCTAGTCTTACCCGCCATTCGTGGACGAATAATCCTAGTGTGGTAGAATTGAAACACCTAGGCTTTGGACCTTTAAAGAATTCCCTTGGTTTGAGGATTCTGGACTTGGTACGACTATAGGCACTAGTCGTATCTTTTAGATACAATTTAGTGACCCCTTTCTCATACCCTAGGCAATGTTGTAGGGTTTCACACTATCCTAGGTACGAGTTAGCCTCCCCATGGTCGTACATTAGGGTATGAGTCATACAAAGATAAGTCGTATGGAGTGTTGTCTTGATCTAGAAAAAACTATTGTGGGTACGGTGTGTGAGTACGGTTTAGGGAACCAATTGTACTCTTTGTATATGAGTTGAGGGTGTGTGGTTGTACATTGGGCAGTTTACAGGTCCTAGGTGAAGCCTTGGGTACTAGTTAGGGTACCACTCATACCCTAGGGTACGGTTGAGTCAAGCGAGTCATACCTTACCTCAATTTCATTTTCCAGCTTATAAGCCAAGGGCCCTATTGTCATTTCCTACCCCAAAACCCTTAAGTACCCTCACTATATAAGGTATCGTGTCCTCCTAAACCCTTATTTTTCAAGATCAAAACCTCCCAAATACTCTCTCAAACACATCTTTGATGATTTGGAGGCTAGGGTTTCAAGGGTGGTCATATAGAGGCAAAAAAGAGTCAAGTTTCTTTTTGGATCATCATGTTTAAGGAATGTAAATCTGTTCCTTGTTTTTAACTCAGAAATTATGTATTTCAAACATGGATTAAGACTTACAAATGATGATTTTAAATCAAATGATAAGGATTTTGTTGTCAAATGATGTGTAATGTTTGTTCTTACTTATACTTCAGATTATACATGATATTGATGATGATTTGTACTTGTGGGTTCTTGTTGTTTGTGGTTTCACATGTGGGTCTTGAGTAACCCTAATAATGATGAATTCTACATGATTTTGGCCTTGATAAAGGTATGCACACAAAGTGTTTGTGAAAATGTCTAAGTGAAATATCTAGTCACACAATTGTTGATGTTTTGAACTAGGTCAATGGACTAATGAGTATGAATGGTTGGTAAATGGTATTGTAAAGACACTTTTATACATGTAATTAGTTAACTCATAACCATGTCCGTTTAATGGCTAAGTAGGGGTCAAAGTGGCTAAATGTGAAATTGAATTGTACTTGAACTAAAATATGGTATTAGATGGCTAATGAGGATGAATGGTTTGTGAGGGACTTGATGACCCTAAATTGAATTGAATCAAGGCATTGGCCAATTAAAGTGTTTGATTAACAATTGCTTCCATGAAATCCTTGAGGTCATATATGGTGATTGAATTAGTTAAGTAGGTCAAAGTCCCAAGGTGCTAAATTGGTCAAATAGTCTAGAGTCCCTAAATGTTGAAGTGAATGAATGTTTATGGATTGACAAAGGGATAGAGCCCCAATGTCGACTAATGATAGTCGCGACGGCTTGTGGTTAAAGTCTCATGCTTTCTAAAGTGTCTTGTGGTTAAAGTCCATTGCTAAAAAAATTGCTTATGGTTAGAGTCCCTTGCTTGAATATGCCGGCCTGGGTTTAAAGTCCATTATCTAATACGGCTCAAGGTTAGAGTCCCTTGCCTAATGAAAAAGCATGATCTTAGAGTCCGATGCCTAATGAAAGGACATGAGGTTAGATTCCTTGCCTAACAATGACGTGTATGTGGTTTATGTCCCTTGTCTAATGAAAACATATGTGGGTAAATTCCCTTTTCCAATTAAAATATGAGTGTGGTTAAAGTCCATTGCCAAATGATAAATGTTCGAATCTATAAGGGTGGAAGGTCGGAGTCCTCTACCTCATGACATGCGAATATGTACATCGAGAATATTTGTTAAGTCTTGTTTCCTTGTGGAACATTATGAGTATGTTATATATATCTTCATGCATGCCCATGAATATGACTATGGTTGAATATGATGATTTGACTTAACTTGAATAGTGACGTTATTTTCTCCTTATCCTTGAGTTACATGCTAGCGTTCCAACCGCTAACCATCTCCAGATGCTATATTCCCACATGACATTGGGTCTAGAGCTTATTCTTTTCTTCCTGTGTAGTGATAAGTGTTCAGGCGGTTAGTGTATTGACATTAAAGTGGTGAGCTTCTAATTTTTGGAATGCAAACATTTCAGTCTCTTATCTTTGGTCGTAGATATATATTTAGACATTGTTTGGCTATTGTTTGAGACATGTACCAACATATATATATATATACATCAAGTTTGTATAGAGGCATTGTAGATGACTGTCAACTTTGGTATATTGATGTAAATGAAATTATGATTATAAGATACGTTTCCGCTACCTTGATTATATAGTCAAAGTTCACCTGATACTTATGGATTGATGTGATAGTTAGGTTGGGTAAATGGGGCGATCTCCGGTGTATGTTGGGATCGAGATGCCCACACGGCATAGCCCAATTTGGGGTTGTGTTAGGAGCCATATTTATGCTCTTGCCACCTATCAGGAATCTGAGGCGTCTCTTGATGTTGTCATTGGTCTATTACAACTTTTCTCTTGTTTTGTGTATTTTTTACTTGATATAGGGTCTACTCTTACTTATGTAACCCCTTATGTGGATGTGGATGTTCATTTTGGTTTCAGTCCTGAGCGTATTTCTGATCCCTTATCTGTGTCTACCCCAGTGGGTGAGTCTGTTATAGCTAGAAGAGTCTATAGGGGTTATGTGTTATCTGTCTGTGGTTGGGAGACATTGTTCTATAGATTGCTAGACCCAAAGAGTTAGTTTCCAATTCCTGAATGAACTAGTAATTGAGTGGGGAGGGAGTTCCTTAGTTCCTAAGTGAAGCATCCCAAGTTTAGACCCTTAGAAAATTTCCTAGAATCTTCTTCTACGGACCCAATACTACTCATGGTATGAGTAGTATGCTAAGGTATGAGTGGTGAAGTCCTGTCGTAAGTTAACAAGTGTTAGTTGGTGGGATGGTTTTGGTCACTGCAATGGATACGACTTAGGGGTAAGTATCGTATGGTTAGGTACGAGTCGTATAGGTGACTCGTAAGGCAGACATTGTTTGATCCTCTTGGTGTTACATTCTTCCAGGGATACGGGTCATGGGGTACGGATCGTATGCTGAGGTCATGACTTAGGTAGATGAGTCGTATATTGGATAGTGTCTGATCCATGGTTGCAACTTGGTTACGATCGGGTAGGTGTCAATCGTAAGGGAGGTTACGACTCATAAAAAGGTCAGTCATGACCCTGTGTCAGATTTTTATGGGATTTAAGTGGGGGTATTCTAGACATTTCCCTACTTACCCTAATAAGGACCCACGACTTCTAATATACTTAGAAGGTAATTTACCCTATTATTTTACTCTTAAATGCTTAGAAAATC
Source organism: Capsicum pubescens (assembly GCA_030864215.1). Lineage (NCBI taxonomy): Eukaryota > Viridiplantae > Streptophyta > Magnoliopsida > Solanales > Solanaceae > Capsicum > Capsicum pubescens. The sequence continues at coordinate 244,369,687 of CM061546.1, read as the reverse complement.
TTCCTAAACGTATCATAATTCTCCCAAGAGCTTTTGGGGCAAAGAGCTAGGGTTTCAACTAAGGGATTACCTTTGGGCTTGTCTTGGTGAATTCTTTCCATCAATCTTTGGCGTGATTCTCTTCCCTAATTGTAATTTCGATTAAAGTCATGGTTACATGGTTGATTTCATGGTTTTGCTCTTGCATGATTATGGCTTTGAACTATTGATTTGGGGGTTTTGATGTTAAATGCTTGGTTATGTTTTCCTATGGTTTTAATTATGTTTACTATGCATTAACGATGGTTTTGGATAATTGAATTGCATGGTAATGGTTTAATGCTAATGGAATTTGGTTTTGGTTATATTATGCCCCCAATGTGTTTGATAAAATGCTTATAAGGATATGTTCATTGCATTGACTTATTTTAATGGAACTCTTGCTATTTTTGGCTTATATATTAAACCTTAAATGTTTTTCCATTGCTTACAAAGGTTAATGGTTAATTGGTTAAGTTTGTGGAGAACATGGTAGTTTCCCAAGAGGTTTAATATGGCTAATGATAGGGCACTTAAATGTCCCCTTAATCTAAATAGTTTGGCTCTGGATAATGCTTGCAAGTATGGTGGTATGACGATACCAATAGTTTATTGAATAGCCTTGGTTAATAAAAGGATAATTGATTTTTTTGTACTTGATTTTAATTGGGCATTAATGGCGAGAAGTGTAAGCTAAGCCGTGGAAGGTGGCTGTCCCGGGGGGATCAAAACCCAAAACTCATATTTACTGATATGAGGGGTTTTCGATGGCCACGTGTGAGTGTGACATTTATATTAGAGGGATGTACTAGTCATCCCAGGGATATTGCTTAGTCGTGTAGCTACACGTACTGGGACCCTTTCAGCAGGGGGACCTGAACCCATGTGGCCTGTGGGTGGTAGGACATCTATGCCTCACAACCCAGGTAAAGGCTTTAATGGAATGCTAAGCCCAGTACCTTTTCCCAGGACTTATATATATGCATGGTTTTTTGCGTTGGATGGTTTTCCCTTGGTTTTGATAACTGGTATTACTTTATCCTTATCCCAAGTTTCATGCTACTGTTCACCTACTAACCCATCTACTGGAGGTTGTATACCCATGCTATGCAGGAACCAGCCGTTCGACTCCTCCTTCATAGTATTTGACTCAGGGACAACTTATTGGACTGAAGTGGTGAGCTTTCATTCTTTTGGAAGGCATCATTTCATGTTGGACTTTCTTAGATATTTTACCTTTTCCCCAGATATTGGTATTGGCCATGGTTGGGGACATGTCCCAACTGGATATTTGTATTCTTTTAGATAGAGGACTTGTGGTACTTTTGGGGGTTGGTATAGGTGGGATCAATATTGGTGTCGGTCTTGGCATTGGAATAAGCTGGGAGGCTGGCATCATCAGACATAATTTCTCACTGTTCCATCGTATTATATTTTTGGTTTGATTATCATATTATGTTTGATACTTTATTAATGGTTTGGTATGGTATGGATGGTTAGTTTGGTATGGTTAGACTTGGTTAGGTCGGTCTTGGTTGCGACCTTATCCTAGAGTCTTCATGAGAGCATTACACAATCTTGTTATTTTCTCAAAATTCAGCTTATCTAAGGTTGTATAAGGTGGTTGGGTTAGGTTAAGGAGGTGGTCCCCATTCCTGGTTGGACTTAGGATGCCCATTACGAAAAGGTCTATATTTGGGCTGCGTCACTAAGGGAGGATTTATTTTTTATCTTAAAGCCCGAATGTTGATTTCCAGGGGGTGTTTATACCATCTAGTTTGGGTTAAAGATTCTTGTTCTACAGTTCCCTCTCTACAATTTGTCTCTATTGTTAATGAATTTCCATAAGTGTTTTCTGATAACCTTCCTGGTATTCCTCCCGATAGGGAAATACACTTTTAGATTGATCTTCTACCAGATACCCATCCTATCTCTATCCTTCCCTATACAATGGATCTGGCTGAGTTGAAAGAACTGAAGGAGACACTAAAGGATAATTTTGATAAGGGTTTCATCTGTCCTTGTATTTCTTAGTGAGGTACTCTTGTGCTCTTCATAAATAAGAAAAATGGGTCTCTTTGGATGTGTATAGACCGTTGGCAATTGAATAAGGTTACTATTAAGAATAAGTATCCTCTTTCTAGGGTAGATGATCTCTTTTACCAGCTTTAGGGTGCTAGATCTAATTCTAAGATTGATCTTCGGTCAGGTTATCATCAGTTGAAGATTAGGGAGGCAGATATCCCTAAGACTGCTATTCGAACCCGATATGGTCATTATGAGTTTCTGGTGATGTCATTCGGGTTGACTAATGCTACGACTGCATTTATGGACTAAATGAACTGGGTTTTCAAACAGTTCCTCGATTTATTCATTATTGTGTTTATTGATAATATTTTAAAAGTGAGGAGGATCATGCCAATAAACTTTGAGTAGTGTTGCAGACTCTTATGGATCTGTGATCGGATGCCAAGTTTTCAAAGTGTGAGTTCTGATTGGATGTCCTGACCTTTTTGGGTCACATTATTTCTAGTGAGGGAATTATAGTGGATCCACAGATAGTAGTGGCAATTAAAAAGTGGCCTAGATCCATGAATCCAACTGAAATTCAGAGCTTCTTGGGTTTAGCTAGGTATTTTTGGAGGTTTGTGGAGAGATTCTCTTCTATTGTTTCTCCATTGACTAAGTTGACTCATAAAAAGGTGAAGTTTCAGTGGTCCGATGCTTGTGAGTATAGTTTTGACAAGTTGAAAGACAAGTTAACTTTTGTGCCAGTTTTGACCCTGCTCGAGGGTACTGATGGGTTTGTTGATTAATGTGATGCGCCTTGTATGGGACTGGGTTGTGTGGAGTGTGGCTTATGCTTCTAGGTAGCTGAAAGTTCATGAAAGAAATTATCTGACTCATGATTGGGAATTGTTAGTTGTAGTTTTTCTTTGAAGACTTGGTGCCATTACTTGTATGGGGTGCATGTGTATATCATCTCAGATTATTAAAGCTTGCAATATGTGTTCACCCAGAAGGTTCCAAATCTCAGGCAAATGAGATAGTTTGAATTGTTCAAGGACTATGATTTATGTCTTCACTACCACCCAGGTAAAGCTAATGTGGATGTTGATGCTCTTAGTAGGTAGTCCATGGGAATCCTATCTCATGTGGAGGAGCAAAAGAGGGAATTGGTGAAGGACATTCACCAGTTGGCTAATATTTGAGTTCGTTTTTTAGATTCTGAGGATGGAGGTATGATTGTACAAGAGGTAGTGAAGTCATCTCTTGGTGCAGAGGTGAAGGAGAAATAGGTTTTAGACCCCATCTTGATGCAAATTAAGGATGATGTGGGTCAGTAGAAGGTTATGGCATTTAAGGTTAGTGAGACTAGGTTTTTCGGTTCGAACTTTGTTCACCAAGCCATGGAGAAGGTTAAGGTGATACGATATAGTCTTAAGACTGCTCAAAGCTGCCCAAAGTCCTATGCATATGTGAGGCAGAGGGAGTTAGAATTTGATATTGGCGATAGGGTATTCTTGAAGGTATCTCCCATGAAAGGAGTGAGGATGTTTTGGAAGAAGGGGAAACTCAGTCTCCAGAATATGGGTCCGTACATGATTTTGGCAAGAGTGGACAATGTTGCTTATGAGTTGGATATGCCTTTGAGGTTGGCTTCTATTCATCCAATTTTGCATGTTTTGATGTTGAAAAAGTGCCTGGGTGATCCTTCTTTGGTTGTTCCTATTGAGGGTGTTGGTATCTCAGATTCCTTGTCTCATGAGAAAGTCCAGCAGACATTTTGGATAGGCAAGTCCATCGTTTGTGGACTAAGGATATAGCTTTGGTAAAGGTTCTATGGAGGAATTAAAAGGTGGAAGAAGCTACTCAGGAAGCTGAAGAGGAAATCAAGTCCAAATATTCTTTCTTGTTCCCCGAGTTGGATAATTATACTTCAGGTATTTGAATTCCTTTATATCTTTGTTTTTTGACATTGTTAAAGGAAATTATAGTTGTATTTCTATCTTGTAATCATGCTAATGAATACCTTGACTCATCATTCGAGGATGAATGATCATGAGGGGAGAATGTAACTCCTTAGAATATTTTCTTTGAATTTCCAAGTTTTGGGACTCACTTCCCATGCTATGACTTACCTTACGACTCTAAAGTGTCTTTATGGATTGTAGGATCCAAATGGTAGCCTGACAATTAATGTTGGAATATGTTTCTACTCTGACCATGACTCGTGCCTCACGAATCATGAAGACTAAGTACTAGTTGTCATGTTCCAATCATAGGGTGATCAGTGTGTTACCCAAAGTCCCTGTCCTGAGTACGATTAAGACTATATGAGTCATAGTATGGCTTATATAGCCAAACCAGTATAGGGAGCCTTTGATTTTGTCCTAACTATGACTTTGATTCTATGAGTCATAGAGACACCATACGAGTCGTAAGGTGACCCATACTCACTGGCAACAATTTTTAATATTTTGATTAAGGGCACTTTGGACATCTTTCTCTTTCCTGACTTAAGACCCACGACTTAAAAACCTATTAGGGACCCTATTTTTAAAACTTTAGAAATCAATTACGTACCCTCTTCTCTCTGAAATCCCTAAGTCAAAAACACTAAGGTTTTTAAGAGTTTGGCAATTAGGGCTTCCAAGGGGGTGATTTTTTTCCATAATTATGATACTCTCAGGTATATTACGATTCCCCAAATCTTATTTTGTTAAGGAATTTGTTTTAAATTGTTATTCATATGATTTGGTGGTTTTAGAATATGGGTTGAGGGTTTTGAATGATTATTTTCTTAAATGATGTTCCCAAGGTTTATATGAACTGGTTCATGCTTTATTGATGGTTTTGAACTTATGGGGTGCTTGGTTATGGTGAATAAATTAGGGGGCCACGGATTTTCCCAAATTGATAATTTTGGATAATTGGAATTGGTATAACCTCAACCCAATCTGGTGAAATTAGTTTTTAATGAGTATATGCACATTGAACTACTCTTGAATTATGGCAATCACATAAAAAGGATAATGAAACATGAATGGTTTGAAAGGCCTTTATGCCCATGGATTTATTTTTAAATGGAACTTTGGAGTCCAGATGACTAAACGAGTTTGAATCCCAAATGGCTAAATATTTCAAAGTCCTATTGGATAATGGGTTAGAGTGGTTCGAAGTCATATTGGTTAGTGGGTGAGAGTCCCATTGGCTATTTGATTTGTCATGATGACATTCGCTTGCAAGATATAGTCAGTATGAAGATGCCACATGATATTTTTGTAATCTATGACTCCTTAATTAAATGAATGGGTTATAGGCTATATGCTTTAATTAGGCTTAAAGTAGGTTGTGTAGTTCACTATGAAAGAGGAGGTCCCAGGAGGACTAATACTGGAAACCACATTTGCCGGTGTGGGGATCTAAATAACTGGGTGTTTGAGTTACCTTTATTATATGATCAAGTGTTCGAGTCCTCCTTGGTTTTTGTATACATATGATTATTCTCTAGTTAGTATGGCTATACGTACTGGGCCCTTTCAGAAGGGGGAGCTGAACATATATAGCCTGTGGATGTTTTTATTATGATAGCAAAATTACAGAGTCCAGGCTAATGTTTTAAAGTTCATGATAAGCCTTGTTTACTATCCAGGCATGATATATTTATATATGTACATGCATATGATTGTGCACATTAGTTGTGAATGGTCTGGAACTGTTAATCATGGAATTATTTTATCCCTTCCCTTAGTTACATGCTATCACTCATCCCGCTAACTATCTTCCGATGTTGTATCCCCATTCAATGCAGGGAACATAGACACATCTACTTTTCTTACACAATGATAGGATTTTGGGTTATTAGAAGTCAACTTTAAAGTGGTGAGCTTCTATTCTCTGGAAGGGGTATCATTTTAAATTCTTGTTTCATTCATGTCTTAGACCACTTCTATTGGATTCTTTTGGCTATCGTCGAGGGCATGTACCGACTTAGGTAGATGTTGGTTTTTTAGAAGCTTTGTGGATTAGGATGGTTGTTGAAATTCTTAGATTTCTTTCTGAATTATTTGAGTTACCTACCTTGTTATATGTTTAGAACTCAACGCTATCTTGATATATGTTTGAAATTCATCTGCTGCTAGTTATGTTGTGTTCTGTTTGACTAGCTAAAGGGGAGTCTTTGATCCTCGCAGACTTGAGATACCCGTCACGGCCAGGCCTTGGTTCGGGTCATGACAAGCTTTCTATCAAACCACTATGTTCATAGAAAGTTGGGTGTCAACAAAGACATGTCAAGTAGAGTCTCTTTGATTGGTGTGTAGCGCACCACACTTATAAGAGAGTGGCTATGAGGCATTTAAGAATGTTTCCCTTTCTTGTTGTTTTATTTTTGGATATAAAGTCTAACGTCTTAAAATTTCCTCAAATTACATCTGTTTGCATTTCAGATCATGCCACCTCGAAGATCTGATGCTCGTGTAAATTCTATCCCGTTTGAGGATAATATGGATGTAACTAGTTCTACCTATAGGGTATAGACACGGTCTAGGGTTCCGTCTCCTGATTGTACTACCTTTCATAGTGTTCTACCGGTCCCTACCAGTCCTCTTTGGGCTCCCCAGGCTAATGATATTCGTGCCTCACCGCCCAAGGAGACATTTCTAATTCTGTATTTCATCGATCTTTTCATATGTTGACTAAGTTTATGAATTTTCAGCCGTGTCCTCCTGATCGTATTACTTCTATTGCTCCATCTTTTGAGGTCACTAGAGTTGGCCAGTTCATGAGGTAGAACCCTCTAACCTTTACAGGCTCTGAGGTTGAGGAGGATCCTCAAGTTTTTTGGATAAAATATAAAAGATATTAAGGGTGATGCATGCTACTGAAGTGGAGGGTGTGGAGTTTGTTGAAAATCAGTGGGATGAAGAACGGGAGCAGTCAAGGGGTGATAATGCTGAGCAGGCTATATAAGCGGAATTTTTTGGTGCCTTCCTTGATCCTTTCTTTCCGCAAGATTTGAGGGAGGCTAAAGCTAAGAAGTTTGTAAATTTGAGGTACAGAGGGATGGTTGTGAAGGAGTATGCCTTTAAGTTCCATCAGTTGTCTCGTTACGCTTTGGAGTTAGTGGCTAGCATGAGGGCTAGGATGAGGTAGTTTGATTTGGGTTTGTCACGGGACTTCTTACTAGAGTGTAGAGCGGGGATATTGAATAATGACAGAGATATCTCTAGGATAGTGGTGTATATGCAGAAGGTGGAAGATGAGAAGAAACAACAAATAGAAATAGGGGAAAGGCAGAGTAAGAAGTTCAGATATTCAGAGAAAGGTGGATTCCAGCAGAACAGTGGTAGAGATGGTAGGCCGTGGTGCAAGAAAAAGGATTGGGGAAATTCTGGTTCTTATTCTATGACTAGTTCTCTTTATCCTACGTCGTCTAGTGATCGTCGCTTTCAGACTAACAATGGGTTTAAGGCACAAAGTGCCCAATCTCAGGACAATGGAGCTCAATAAGCTCCATCATACCCTTTTGGTAGATTTTATAGGAAGTTGCACTGTGGTTTTTGTGATGAGGGAAGGAATAAATGTTTTAGATATGGCCAGCCTAGTCATATTCAGGGGAACTGCCTATTGGCTAATATGGCTACTAGAGATAATAAGGTTCCAGTTTCTACTTCTTCAGCTCCTGTACCAAAGGGTGCTACTTCTAGTACCGACACTAGTCAAAACTGTCTTTATGCTCTTGCCACTTGTTAGGAATCTGAGTTACCTTATTATATGACCAGGTGTTTGAATCCCTCTTGGTTCATATATACACATGATTATTCTATGTTTCGTGCGGCTACACGCATTGGGCCCTTTCAGTAGGGGGATCTGAACCCATATAGCCCGTGGTTATTTTTATTATGACGGCAAAATTACACAGTCCAAGCTAATGTTTTAAAGTTCATTCTAAGCCTCTTTTCTTATCTCGACATGATATATTTATATATGTACATGCATACAATTATGCGCATTGGTTTTGAATGATTTGACTATTGGTCATGACACTAATTTATCCCTTCCCTGAGTTACATACTAGTGCTCACCCAGCTAACTATCTCCAAACACTGTATTCCTATGCGATGTAGGGAACATAGTCACTTCTTCTTTTCCTGCATAGTGACAGGATTTTGGGTTATCAGCAGTCAGCTTTGAAATGGTGAGCTTCCATTCTTTGGAAGGGCTATCAGTTTAAAGACTTGTTTTATTCATGTCTTAGACCACTTCTATTGGATTCTTCTAGCTATCGTATGGGGAATGTCCCGACTTAGGTAGATGTTGGCTTTGTTTTAGAGGCTTTATGGATTACCGTGGATTGGGATGGTTGTTGAAATTCTTATATTTATTTTTGAATTAGTTGAGTTACCTACCTTATTATATGTTTTAAACTCAATGCTAGTTTTATTGTGTTCTATTTGACTAGGCAAAGGGGGTGGTCTTTGATCCTCGGTGGATTTGAGATATCCATCATGATCAGGCCCCATTTAGGGTTGTGATAGACAGATTGAGAATAAATACGGGAAATAGCCCATCAAACAATATATGTTTGTTTGTGATGATCTAGAGGAGATTTGGGGCATGCCCAGACAATTGAAATAGGTACATTCATTCCACCAGAGTTTCCTCAAGGTACTAAGTTTTATATCATGAGTGCAATGATCCAGCTACTGAATTTGAAAGAGGTAGTTGTCAGCCTGCCTACTAATAATTCAAACATGCATATTATGAACTTTGCAGGGATCTACAATTCCTAAAATCTACCTGGGGTGAGTCAGAAGGTGAGTCAACTGAGATTATTCCCATTCTCTTTGACAGGGAAAGCTACTTTGTGGTTATATGTGTTTCCCTATGGATATATTACTACATGTAATGAGTCGAGGGATCAATTCTAGGATTGATTTTTCCTACCCTCCAGAATGCTGCAATTGAAAGATGAAATATATAACTTCTAATATTTTCATACATAGGCACTATATGAGACATGGTTGGGGTTCAAGAAGAAGATAAAGAATGTACCAAATCATATGATTACTAGCAGAAATTCGAGCTCTTCTGCAGAGCCTTGAATGTTAATACTAAGGATAGGCACAATCACTGGTGAAGCCTTCATAAGTCAACAATGTGAGCATGCTTTCTAAAATATAATACCCCGTATTATACTTAGCTTAGTTCAGCTCCTAGTTGCATGCATAGAAGGCTTAAAGCCTGAAAATTTCACCAAGTGTTGGGGACTTAGTCTTATTTTTGGCCTCTTAACTTTGACGATTTTTTAAAGTAGCCTTCCCAACCCCGAGACATAGGTTTTTGAGTTAATTCATGTTCAGGGGTATAAAGAGTATGTCTCAGGGAAGTTTTGTATTTTCAGACAAGGATTGGGTCATGTTTGAATTTCAACTCTAGTAGCTCACCACACTACTTATAGAGATAAGGCAATCACCGGTAGCGGTTCCCTCGTAATCAGTATTTCAATTATGAATTTAATCTCCTGAGGGGCAATTAGGTCTTTTCCCATCAACCCAATTCGTAGAGCACTAATTAAAGATTAAGTTAGGGAATTATATGCCCAAATTCTCCAATAAACTCTGAAAAACAAACCCTAATACTCCCCCAAGTTCATCAATTTTATTCCTTCCTCTTCAAGAAAACCAAGGATTCAAGTTCCCTAATCTACGAATTTTCAAGAAAAGCATCAAGATTGTGTTTCTCTTTCAAGCTTAAGGGCTTTAAGGTGTGTGTGATGTTCATCCATGGGCCCTTTTCACCCATGGAGTCCAAGAATCCTCTTTTGATATCAGATTATGAGTTTTCACATGTCTATGATGAATTTTCTCCATGAAGTTGTTATTGATTTTGATTATAAGTTATGTTACCAATATTTTTCAATGGAATGATCACCTACATGACTTGAGTATTTAAATCCTTATGTTAAATCTCTAATTCATAGTTTTAGTATTGTAACTATGTTTTCAATCACATGATTTACCCCTTCCCATGCTTTAATTTATGGCTTCCATGTGTTTGATGAAATGTCTAAATGTTGGGTTTTTAGTGATGATCCTTTATTATGGTTTTTTAAAGCTTTATATGTCCTTATTGTAATTTCCATACAGTGCTAGTGGGTTATGAACACCCCATACATAGTTGTTTACATAATTTCAGTTTCTTCAAAATAATTTAGATAAACTATGAGCATTATCATTCAGTCAGTTATAATGAACAATTATTTATTCAGTTAAGCATAGTTCAGTCCAGTAATTAGTGTCAGTTTTGTTGGGAGTAGGATTTAGTACCGAGAAAACCTAGGGATAGTGCCTCACCCGTTAGTTAGGATTGGGTCCTTGGATGCAGTCCCTAAGTTTTAGAACTACATAGCCAGCGTAAGATTATCAGATGTCACCCACCAGTTTAGGACTGACATTTTCTGAGATGTCACCCGCAAGTTTAGGACTGACATTGTCTTAGGGGTTATCCGCCAGTTTAGGACAGACTCCCTATTTCTTCGAGATACCACTTGAGTGGATCCACACAGCCAGTGTTAGTACCCGTGGCATGGTACTACACCCTTCCAACTGGGTTTACAGGTTGGACCACGATTTGCTCTGATTCGGGCATGTTGGTTAGATAATACCTCCGACAGTCTCAGTTCAGTATCCAGTACAAAACTCAATTCAGGTTTGGTTGACCATAGCATACAGACTTCCAGTTATTTAGTTATCAGATTTAAGTAATTCAGTTTACAAATTATTTTAGAAACATTATATGGTTGGTCTTGTATTTTCAGTGTTTCAGTCTTCACACATGCTTACTCATTACATGCATTCACGTCATTACATGCATTCTCACATAAGGGTAATCATTTTCCCTTAGATTGTCTTATTTCCATTCTTATTTCTAGCTATATAATCATTCTCACGTCATTACATGCATTCACGTATCAGTTCAATTCATGTATCATGTTTCAGACTCAGTCATGTAATCATATTTTCTGTTATGACTGTTCAGTATGTTATTTCAGTTTCCCCAGTGCTCTCAGCTTAATCAGTCTCATTCGAGGAAGAATGTTCCCAAGGGGAAATATTGTAATACCCTGTATTATACTTATCTTAGTTCAACTCCTAGTTCCGTGCATAGGAGGCTTAAAGCCTAAAAATTTCACTAAGTATTGGGGACTTAGTCTTATTTTGGATTCTTTAACTTTGAGGATATTTTAAAATGGCCTTCTCGACCCCGAGACGTAGGTTTTTGAGTTAATTCATGTTGAGGGGTATAAGGAGCATGTCTCGGGGAAGTTTTGGATTTTTTGGACGAGGATTGGGTCGTGTTTGGATTTTGATTCTAGCAACTCACCGCAGTAGCATTGCGTTATGTTTCTTATAGCGATGAGGGACTCACTGTGTCGCGGTACCCTTGTAATCAGTATTCCAGTTACAAATTTAATCTCACGTGGGGCAGTTAGGCCTTTTCCCATCGACCCAATTTATAAAAACATGAATTAAAGATTCAGTTAGGGCATTATTTTCCCGAATTCTCCAATTAACTGTCAAAAACAAACCCTTATCCTCTCCCAAGTTCATCAATTTCATTCCTTCTTCTATAAGAAAACCAAGGATTCAAGTTCCCTAATCCAAGAATTTTCAAGAAAAGCATCAAGATTGTGTTACTCTTTTAAGCTTAAGGGCTTTAAGGTATGTGTGATGTTCATCCATGGTCCCTTTTCACCCATGGAGTCGAAGAATCCCCTTTTGATATCAAATTATGAGTTTTCACATGTTTATGATGAATTTTCTCCATGAAGTTGTTATTGATTTTGATTACAAGTTATGTTACAAGTATTTTTCGATGGAATGAGCCCCTACATGAATTGAGTATTGAAATCCTCATGTTAAATCCCTATTCATGCTTTTAGTATTGTAACTGTGTTTTCAATCACATGTTTTACCCATTTCCATACTTTAATTCATGACTTTCACGTGTTTGATGAAATGCCTAAATGTTAGATTTTTAGCGATGATCTATTATTATGTTTTTTTAAAGCTTCATATGTCCTTATTGTTATTTCCATATAGTGATGGTGGGTTATGCACATTCGATACCCAGTTGTTTACATAATTTCAGTATCTTCAGAATGATTTCAGATAAACCTTCAACATTATCATTAATTCAGTTATAATAATCAGTTGTTTGTTCAGTTAAGCTTAGTTCAGTCCAGTAATCAGTGTCAGTTCTCTTAGGAGTAGAATTTAGCACCAAGCGAACTTAGGGATGGGGGATCACCCATCAATTAGGACTGGGTCCTTAGAAGTAGTCCTTAAGTTCCAAAACTACGTAACAAGCATAGGATTATGAAATGTCACCCGCCAGTTTAGTACTGACATTCTCTTAGGGGTCACCCGCCAGTTAAGGACTGACTCACTAGTCCTTCGGGGTTCCAGTTGAGTGGATCCATACTACTAGGGTACACCGTGGCATGGTACTGACATCCTTACAACTAGGGTTATAGGTTAGACCCTGATTAGCTCAGACTGGGGCATATTGGTTAGATGATACCTCCCATAGTATTAGTTTAATATCCAGTATATAACTTAATTTAAGTTTGCTTCATCATAGCATGCAAACTTCTAGTTATTCAGTTAACATATTTCAGTAATGCTTAGTCTTGCATTCTCAGTGTTTCAGTTTTCATGCACGCTTACTCGATTATTTCATATTATTCAGTCAGTCATTACTTTATGCACGGTTAACCCATGTATTTCAGCCTAACCTCATCTTATATACCAGTAAATTCAAAATAATGGTTGCATACTTTCTTCGTGCTATGATGTCTTATATCATAGGTTCGGATGCTCATTTTCTCAACCGTGCTTAGATAATTTAGCTTATCAGGAGCAGCAGTTGTGGTGACTCCTCATCTTTTGAGGACAAGTTTTTCTTTAATTCAGTTATTTTAGTATTTCAATTTATTTAGAGTTAGTTAGGGGTTCGTCCCATAAACTCCACTGTCAGTCAGTAAGTGGCTTTTTAGACAATTAGACAGTCAGTTAGATGGTTATTCAGTTACCAGATTCTTTCATGATTATCAGTTGTTTTAAATTTTAAAATTATACTTTCAGTATTCAGATTGGGATGATTATATTTCATAGTATATCTTCCGAGTATGTGTTTTGTTGCCATTATACTTAGTGCTCACAGTAGGTACCAGCTCATGGGGTAGCTTGTGGTCACTTGTGACTGTAAGCACCGTTGTCGCGACTAGGGGTTAGACTTGAGTCATTACATAAAATCTTAGACTGGATTATTAACAACAATCCAGGGTGGCATACTCGGGAGGTAGACAAATCAGTCGGTACTTATGCAATTGGAGCCTATAATGAGCAACGAGCACTAGATGAATAATGGATCAAGAGGTGTCACAACTCAAGACTGTGATTGTCTTACTTACTAATAAATTTATGATATATAGAATATAAAATCTCAATGCAGTGGGTGCACGAGGTAAGGCTTCAATATATGAATATTCTAATTTTAAGGAGAACGCTAAATATCTTGACAAAGAGGTGGTGGGTTTCTGAGCGAAGCACCAAAGGTCTAATCAACAAAATTAAAACTATTTGTAAGGGAATAAAGGTCAAAACTATAATGGAGACAACTACAAGAAGTGTGGGTATAGAGATAAAAATAAGGACAGAGACAATGAGTGGAAATGGAAAGATGATTACAAAGATAAAAATTGCCTTTATGTTCCGCTGGGGAACCGTAATGCTGAGTTTGGAAGCTCAAGGATGAAAGATTTGCTTGAAAAATTGGATAAAGGTTTGGAGAGCCATGAGATCTACCTTATGCAGTTCAAGGCAGACATTTTAAGTTTGAGAAAAAAGGTTGAGTCACATGCAACTGCCATTAAATAACTTGAGCAACAATTCGGGAAAATATTTTCCATATTAAACAAACATCAACTAGGCACAATTTCAAGAAATACTTTCCAGAATCCTAAGAATGATATCCATTATCTTGCCATTACTACTTGGAGTGGTAAGGCTACTACTGGTCCACCTATTCCTGTGGTTTATAACAAAAGGAACGACCCCATAATTATTGATAATATGGGTAGAATAAAGCAAAGAATTTGGTGATGAAGGAAGATGCATCTCAAAACGCTTTGGTGGCTAAAAAAGGGATAAGTCTGATAAAGAAAAGGGTAAGGAGTTCACACAAGTATTGAAATCCATTCTATGACCTCATCCTTCTTTTCCCTAAAAAATTAGGAAGAAAGTTGAAGAGTGAATATATCAAAAGTTTATTTTTATATTGAAAGAGATATCTGTGAACAAATATATTATGGAAGCACTTGAAAAAATGTTAGAACATGCGAAGTTCATGAAAGACTTTGTAACTAAGAAGAAGACAGTGAATGTCGAGTCAATAGATAGTGTAAACAATTGTAGTGCCATTGCTTACCGCTCTCTAATTAAGAAAAAGAAAGATCCAAGAGTCTTCATAATTCCTTGAACTATCCGATTTTTATGTCACGACCCAAAAAAAAGGGTCATGATGGCACTTGTCGCGGCGTACCTTGACAAGTAAGTCTATCACCCAAACTGATATGAATAGAGAAAAAGACAGAAATAACCAAAGTAAGGCTTCTAGAATGAAGATAATCATAACAATGCGGAAAGAACTTATCCAAAACACCAATCATGCCCAAAACCAGGTGTCAATAGTGTCAGAACTACTAATATAATCCAAGAGTCAAATACATCAGAAAAATAACTACAAAGGAATAATAACTGTCTTCGAACACTAATAAAGACACAACTAGTATAGAAAGATAGAGGTGAACTTCGGACGCATGAATGTACAACCGTTACCTTGGAAGCTCCAACAACCGTTCGAATCAAGTAAGCTGAGGCGCACTCGAGCTAGGACCTGCACCGAAAAGGAACAGTAGGCATGAGTACGGTCCACTTGTACTCAGTATGTATCATAGGCTAACTAAGAAAAGTAGTAAATAAGGCATACAAAATATACACTAAGGGCACGTCACCTGTAATCAGAAAATGTCCCACAATGGTAGCCCACACCGCTTGCACTAACAGTTCTAATATATCTCACATATATTGCAAAAACACATCAAGATATAGAACACACGTATAGATTATGTCACATATAAAATAGAGAAAGAGAGAACATATAGATACAAGATCATCAAATACAAGTAAAGAAAGCTAAGACAAATACATAGATGACAAGTAAATAAGGCAATACAACACAACATAAACACAATAAAATAAGTGCAATGTATATGATAATGATGATGATGATGATGCACGAGGTTGTCGCACAACATTCGGGATCGTCGCACAATCCCCGTATACACCTGCGGAGCCAAAGCTTCCCGACATAGGACCCATGGGGGGTTCTTCAACCCATATACAATCAACATATCTCATATATCCTTTCCGTCATATCCCTCAGAATGGGTTTTATAAGGTGTTACAATATTCTTAAAAAGGTGTTGCCAGTGTTTCTCAGATGTTGCCACGGTGGTACCAATGTTTCATGAATGAGTATGGTATGAATATGTAATGCTCACAACCAATAACAATAAGTATTTCCGCAACCAACCACATGATATATTTCCACAACCAACTATAATGATACATTTTCACAACCACATAAGCCAATATTCATTCGTTATTTTCATTTCATCCATGAATTTCCATATGTCTCATATGCCAATAAAGTATGAATATAATCACAATACACCAATGGTACCACATTAAACAATACAATACAATACAATACAGTTACTCACATGTATTCAAGGCTATCAATGTCACATAGGACCCCACACGGTCAAACATATCACATAATATTCAATTTTAACAATTACATCACATATAGGCCCCGCATGGGCACAACACGTAGATAACCATTTTTCATGATTAGTTCCCACCCTTAAGATGAATTTTGTACCATCATTTACTACCCATCCCAATTTGAAGAGTTAAGTCATAACCTACCTCAAAAGCCAAAACCGGTCCGCTACACTTGAACCCATAACCCTACCTTTTACGAACAATCCCTAACTTCACTAGAAATATCAAATATAAAATCTACGTGTCAAAACAAAATCAACGACACCCATATTGACTACTTTTAGTTTGGGATTAAAATGGAACCCCAAAATGGGTTTCTGAAAAAGAAGGGCAAAATAGGAACTTTACTTCAAAAACATGTTCCTCATATTTTTAGGAACCTACATCTGAATACCCAAGTTAAATTGAGTCAAAAATTATGTTCAAATCGAAGAAAAACTATTTTTGAGCTTTACTAGGTAAAATATTTGAAATCCGGGTTAAAGTCCAGAATCAGAGTTGATTTGAAGGTTAAATTGATTAAAAACTAGTAATTATAAGATAAAAGTATTATTCAAGTGTGAGTGAAATTTGGGTTTAAAATCATACCCTATGATATTTGGGGTTTTGAGAAATTAATAAAGAAATTACTAAGAAAAGGGTGAATTCTTACCTTAATTCCATAATGTAATCAAGAAATAAGTGTTAATCTAGCTTCTCAAGCTCCCACAAACTTCACTTTTAAGCTCCCAACTATTTAAGGTTTAACTCTCAAAAGGCATGATAAAAAAAATGAGCAAAATGAGTCAAAAATAATGTTATTCATCAGTGCAGAAATCTGCACTGCTGTCAAAATTAAAAAAAATATTTTTTTTTAAACTCAATCCGGACTTCAACGGGGTGTCCGGGATTTGTTTGGAGTCCGATTTATATAAACGAACTATGCAACCACACTAAAATCGATGTTCCAAATGCGATAACGATACCAGATTTTTTAGAAAAAATTGTTTTCACAAAATTGACCCCCGAGATCCGAAATCATAATTTTCCAAATCGAGAGTCGAAATGAGATTTAACAGCCGTAAAATCATACCAAATATGCTAACACACTTGAATCAAAATTATGGATCTGTTGGCGAAGTCGGATTTTCTATACGAGGTCGTTTCGATCAAATGTGGGTCCCACACCCATATTTTCAATTTTCCAACTTTCCGATCAATAGGTCGAAATGAGCTTGGGTGAACTAGGACCAGAACCACAGGTCTAACTAGCCTCAAATCGATATTCCGAAGGTGCTGGCGCAGTCCATTCGGTCATCCATCGCACGGATCAAAATATAACCACATAAGTTCAAAATAAGGCTCTCGAAGCCATCAAAAACCATAATATTGCATAAATGATACCAAAATGCATCAAAAATCATGTCAACCGCTCCCACACCCCAGAAATACCATAATGCAACTTTGGGGAGGGGTAAAATAGTCAAATCACACAAAATTACAAATTTCACATATTTTATTAAATTTTTAGGTCGTTACATCATCCACCACTAAAAATCTAGTCTGTCCTCGAACTAAGGCAAGGAAATACCTGAATCAATGAAAAGTTGGGGATAGGAACTACGCATATCAGACTCAATCTACCAAGTAGCTTCATCTACAGGTCGA
This sequence comes from Capsicum pubescens, assembly GCA_030864215.1. Lineage (NCBI taxonomy): Eukaryota > Viridiplantae > Streptophyta > Magnoliopsida > Solanales > Solanaceae > Capsicum > Capsicum pubescens. The sequence goes on along the minus strand of CM061546.1, from coordinate 244,352,102 downwards.
TGTCGCCATAGGACCTTAACCACAGGGAACACTCTAGAGCGCAATCGCCTAACATCCCTAGCCAAAATGGAAACCGGTTCCTCAACAAAGGACAACCGCTCATTTATCCGAATCGAATCCAAATGAATGACATGAGACTCATCAGGAATATAGCGACAAAGCATAGAAACATGAAAAACTGGATGAACAGCTGATAGATCAGGGGGTAAATCCAACTCATAAGCTACATCACCAACAGTCCGAAGAATCTCAAATGGACCAATATACCTGGGGCTAAGCTTGCCCCTCTTCCCAAACTTCATCACACCCTTCATGGGTGAAACTCGAAGGAAAACACAATCACCAACACCAAAACTCAAGGCACGACGTCGACGATCAGCATAATACTTCTGCCTACTCTCGTCCGCTCTGAGTCTATCCTGAATGACCCGGATCCTATCTAAAGACTCACAAAGCAAGTCCGTTCCTCAAGGTCTCACCTATGAAACATCGAACCAACCTATCGAAGAGCGACAATATCTACCATACAATGCCTCAAAAGGAGCCATATCAATACTGGAATGGTAGCTATTATTATATGCAAACTCTACTAAAGTCAAATGCTGCTCCCATTGGCCACCAAAATCCATTACGCATGCGCGAAGCATATCCTTCAAAACTTGTATAGTCCGCTCTGACTGGCTATCAGTCTGGGGGTGAAACGTTGTACTAAGATCCACTCGAGTACCTAACTCATCCTGAAAAGTCTTCCAAAAGTAAGATGTGAACATAGGACCTCGATCTGAAATAATGGACACCGGCACACCATGCAGACGCACAATCTTATGAATGTAGATATGGGCCAACCTCTCAGCACTAAATGAGACCTGAACCGGAAAAAAATGAGCTGACATGGTCAATCGATCCACGATGACCCAAACACTATCAAAACCATAAGATGTACGAGGCAAACCAGTCACAAAGTTCATAGTGATGCGGTCGTACTTCCACTCAGGAATGGGTAACCTCTGAAGTAAACCACCAAGTCTCATATGCTCGGCCTTTACCTACTGACAACATAGGCAATGAGCCACAAAATCTTCAATATCTCACTTTATACCACCCCACCAATAGTGTTGTCTCAAATCAAGATACATCTTAGTCATACCTAGATGGATGGAATATCTGGAACAATGGGCCTCCTCCAAGATCAACCTAATCCAATCACCCACTTTCGGCACACAAACTCGGACTCTAATTCGCAAAACTCCATCCGAATCAAGTGAGGCTTCCTTAGCCTCTCCACTCAATGCCTTGTCTCGAGTCGACCTTAATCCAACATCATAAAACTGATGAGCTCGGATCTGCTCCATCAAAGAAGATCTAGCATCCACAAATGCCAAAACATGCCCCGGTGTTGAGATATCAAGTCTAACCATCTGGTTAGCTAAACACTGAACCTCTAAGGCCAAAGGCCTCTCCTGGGTCAAAAGATGTGACAAGCTACCCATACTAGTCGACTTTCGGCTCAAGGCATCGGCAACAACATTAGCCTTGCCCGGATGATAGAGAATAGTCAAGTGATAATCCTTAAGCAACTCAAGCCAACGACACTGCCTCATATTAAGATCTTGCTGAGTGAAGAAGTAGTGAAGGCTACGATGATCTGAAAAGATCTCACAATGGACTCCATACAAGTAGTGCCTCCACAACTTCAAGGCAAACATAACTGTGCACAACTCCAAATCATGGGTAGGATAATTCTTCTCATGAGGCTTCAATTGATGAGATACATATGCAATTACCTTTCCCTCCTGCATTAACACAGCACCTAACCCAATACCTGAAGCATCACAAAAGATAATAAAGCCAACGCTCTCCTTTGTCAAAGCCAATATAGGTGCTAAAGTCAACAAGTCCTTGAGCTTTTGAAAGATCGCCTCACAAGCATCGAACACTAAAAAGAAATCTTCTTCTGAGTCAACTTGATCGATGGAGCTACAATGGAAGAGAAACCCTCAACAAAACACTAATAACACCCGGCCAAGCCAATAAAACTCAGAATCTTGGTGGGCGAAGTAGGTCTATCCCAATCACGAACCACTGCAACCTTAGTTGGATCAACTATAATACCTTCTTTAGTCACCACATGACCGAAGAAAGAAACAGACTCCAACTAAAAAATGTATTTAGAGAACTTAGCATACAACTTCTCATCCCTCAATCTCTAAAACACAATCCACAAATGCTCCTCCTTCTCAACCTCACTCTTGGAACAAACTAAGATATCATCTATAAATACGATCATAAAGGAGTCAAGATACAGTCGAAACACCCAGTTCATCAACTCTACGAACACGGAAGGGGAATTGATCAACCTAAAAGACATAACCAAGAACTCATAATGACCATATCGAGTCTGAAAAGCTATTTTCAGAATATCCAAAACTCTAATCCTAAACTGGAGATAACCGAACTATAATTCAATCTTCGAAAACACCGCAGCACCCTGAAGCTGATCAAATAAATCATCAATGAAAGAAAAAGGATATTTATTCTTAACCATCACCTTGTTCAACTACCGATAATCAATACACATCCGCATAGACCCATTTTTTTTCTTCACAAATAAGACAGGCGCACCCCAAGGTGAAACACTAGGTTAAATAAATCCCTTATCCAATAACTCCTGCAACTGGTCCTTTAGTTTCTTCAAATCTGCAGGGGCCATCCTATAAGAAGAAATAGAAATGGGCTCGATGCCCGGCTCAACATCAATACTGAAATCAATATCTCAATCCAAAGGCATACTAGGTAAGTTCGTAGGGAACACCTCCATAAACTCACGGACAACACGGATAGAATCCAAGGAAGGAGGCAAAACAACACTTGTGTCATGAATATAAGCCAACTAAGATAAATATCTCTTTTAAACCAATTTACGAGCCTAAACATAAGATATAATCTTTTTAGGACCCAAATTTAGTGTACTCTTTCTAAGCTATCCTCGTCACACCAACTAAAGCTAAAGTCACAGTCTTAGCAAAATAATCTAAGACAACAAGATAAGGAGCCAACCAATCCATACCCAAAAATAACATCAAAATCGACTCTATCTAACACAAGCAAGCCTACCAAATTCTCACGCTCGGCAAAAGTCACAACACAAGATCGATCCGATCCACCACTAAAGAATCACCTACCGGGGTAGATACATAAATAGGCATGGCAAGAGGCTCACTAACAGAATCAAACCCAAAGCAAAATATACAGATACATAGGAGAAAGTCGATCTGAGATCAAATAAAAAAATAAAGGTCTGAAATAAATGGTACGGTACCTGCGATCACAACATCTGAAGCCTCTGCCTCAAATCTGACTGATATAGCATAACATTGTTCATGACTACCAACTGGCTGAGTAGCCCCATAACCACCAACACGGGCTCTACTATCTCTATCTCTTGCACCTTTGGTAGAGCACCTACCTCTCACAACTGAAATAGGAATATCTCTAAACAGTCCTTGGCCATATGGCCAACCTCATCACAGACATAGCAACCTTTATGACCAGTCTCAACAAGAGAAAGTACAACTGAGCCCGAACGGTCAACCTGAACTACTGAACTAGAAGATCTACCAACTGAACTCTAAAAAGTCACTTGCGCTGGCCTACCATGATATCCACGAGAACCTCTAAAATCTCTGCCTCGAGAGGTTCGACTCCTGAACTTACCAAAATGCCGCACCCTCTTGGAACCTCCCCGAGATGCACAAAGAATACCCTCAGTTATCTTAGCATAATCCACAATACTCTCAAAAGAATCCCTAATCACAATCATCTGAGATGTAGCCAACTAAAGAGAGACATCCAAACCCTTTACAAACTTTGTATTTACTCAAAATCAGTGGAAACACTATCATAGGAATATCTGGATAGGGTATAAAAGCATGCCTCATACTCAACAACTGACATGGAGCCCTGCTCCAAATGATCAAACTCATCACGTATATGATCTCTCAAACTAAAAGGCACAAATCTCTCCAGAAAGGCATCAACAAACTGATCCCATTACAACTCAGGAGCATCAACAACTCTACAAGGGACAAATGATATCCACTAATTTCTCAAAACATATCTCAACTGATAGTAGCATAAGCAACTCCATTCACGAGGAAAGAGTGAAACACAACTCAGAACACAAAGTATCAAAAAACTTTGCACGATAAAGAATGAAATGAGGGAAGTTTCCTAAAGACATCCTATAGCCTCTCGAATATAGATACAGACGTCTAAGTACCGATCTGTGAGACTCTATTATACATCCTATTCTTACACCTTAACACCAATTAAACCTGGCTGCTCTGATACCAATTTGTCACGACCCAAAAATAAGGGTCATGATGGCACTTGTTGCGGCGTACCTTGACAAGTAAGCCTATCACCCAAACTGATATGAATAGAGAAAAAGACAGAAATAACCAAGGTAAGGCTTCTAGAATAAAGTCGAACCATATAAATAATCATAACAATGCGGAAAGAACTTATCTAAAACACCAATCATGCCCAAAACCAGGTGTCAATAGTATAAGAACTACTAATATAATCCAAGAGTCAAATACATCGGAAAAATAACTACAAAGGAATAATAACTGTCTTCGAACACTAATAAAAACATAACTAGTATAGAAAGATAGAGGTGAACTTCGGACGCATGAATGTCCAACCACTACCTTGGAAGCTCCAACAACCGCCTGAATCTAGTAAGCTGAGGCGCACTCGAGCTAGGACCTGCACCGAAAGGGTGCATTAGGTATGAGTACGGTCCACTTGTACTCAGTAAGTATCATAGGACGACTAAGCAAAGTATTAAATAAGGCATTAAAAATATACACTAAGGGCACGTCACCAGCAATCAGAAAATGTCCCACAACGATAGCCCACACTGCTTGCACTAACAACTCTAATATATCTAACATATATTGCAAAAACACATCAAGATATAGAACACAAGTATAGATTATGTCACATATAAAATAGAGAAAGAGAGAATATGTAGATACAAGATCATCAAATATAATTAAAGAAAGGTAAGACAAATACATAGATGACAAGGTACTAAGGCAATACAACACAACATAAACACAATAAAATAAGTGCAATGTATATGATAATGATGATGATGATGATGCAAGAGGTTGTCGCACAACCTCTGGGATCGTCGCACAATGCCCGTATACACTTACGAAGCCAAAGCTTCCCGACGTAGGACCCATGGGGGGTTTGTCAACCCATATACAATCCACATATCTCATATCTCCTTTCTGGCATATCCCTCAAAAAGGGTTTTATAAGGTGTTACAATATTTTTAAAAAGGTATTGCTAGTGTTTCTCAGATGTTGCCACGGTGGTACCAATGTTTCATGAATGAGTATGGTATGAAGATGTAATGCACACAACCAATCAAAATAAGTATTTCCGCAACCAACCACATGATATATTTCCACAACCAACCATAATGATACATTTTCACAACCACATGAGCCAATATTCACTCGTTATTTTCATTTTATCCATGAATTTTCATATGTCTCATATGCCAATAAAGTATGAATTAATCACAATACACCAATGGTGCCACATTAAATAATACAATATAGTTACTCACATGTATTCAAGGCTATCAATGTCACATAGGACCCCACACGGTCAAACATATCACATAATATTCAATTTTGACAATTACATCACATATCGGCCCCACACGGGCACAACATGTAGATAGACATTTTTCATGATTAGTTTACACCCTTAACGTGTATTTTGTATCATCATTTACTACCCAGCTTAATCTGAAGAGTTAAGCCATAACCTACCTCGAAAGCGGAAATCGATCCGCTACACTTGAACCCGTAACTCTACCTTTTATGAACAATCCCGAACTTTACTAGAAACATCAAATATAAAATATATTCATCAAAACGAAACCAACGACACCCATATTGACTACTTTTGGTTCGGGGTCAAAACGGAACCCCAAAATGGGTTTTCGAAAAAGAAGGGAAAAATTGAAACTTTACTTCAAAAACATGTTTCACATATTTTTAGGAACCTACATATGAAAACCCATGTTAAATTGAGTCAAAAACTATGTTCAAATCGAAGAAAAACCATTTTTGAGCTTTACCGGGTAAAATATTTGAAATTGGGGTTAAAATCCAAAATCGGAGTTGTTTTGAAGGTTAAATTGATGAAAAACTAGTATTTATAAGATAAAAGTATTATTCGAGTGAAAATGAGTGAAACTTGGGTTTAAAATCATACACTAAGATATTTGAGGTTTTGAGAAATTAATGAAGAAATTACTAAGAAAAGGGTGAATTCTTACCTTAATTTCATAATAGAATCAAGAAATAGGTGTTAATCTAGCTTCTCAAGCTCCCACAAACTTCAATTTTAAGCTCCCAACTATTTAGGGTTAAGCTCTCAAAAGGAAAGATAAAAAAAATGAGCAAAATGAGTAAAAAAAAAAATGTTATTTATCAGTGCAGAAATCTGCACTACTGTCAAAAACAAAAAAGCTATTTTTTTTAAACTCAATACGGACTTCAACGGGGTATTTGAGATTTATTCGGAGTCTGATTTATATAAACAAACTATGCAACCACACTAAAATAGATGTTCCAAACACGATGGCGATATCATATTTTCCAGAAAAATTCGTTTTCACAAAATTGACCCCCGAGACCCGAAATCACAATTTTCCAAACCGAGGGTCGAAATGATATTTAAAAGCCGTAAAATTATATTAAATATGCTAACACACTAAAATTGACATTACAGATATGTTGACAAAGTCGGATTTTCTATACAAGGTCGTTTCAATCAAATATGGGTCCCACACCCATATTTCTAATTTTCCAACTTTCCGATCAATAGGTCGAAATGAGCTCGGGTGAACCAGGACCCAAACCAAAGGTCTACCTAGCCTAAAATCAATATTCTGGAGCTTCTGGCATAGTCCATTCGGTAATCCATCGCACGGATCAAAATATAACCACATAAGTTCAAAATAAGGATGTCGAAGCCATCAAAAACCACAATATTGCATAAATGATACCAAAATGCATCAAAAATTATGTCAACTACTCCCACACCCCAGAAATATCATAATGCAACTACGGGGAGGAATAAAACAATTAAATCACACAAAATTACAAATTTCATATATTTCATCAAATTTTTAGGTCGTTACACTTTAAATTTTGCCAGGGCCCTATGTGACTTGGGTACTAGCATTAATCTAATGCCACTAGTCATTTACAAGCAGTTGGGGTTGGGTTCACCTTACCCAACCTCTATAATACTATTGATGGCAGATCACACAATGAAAAAGCTAATGGGTATTTAGTGTGATATGTTGGTGAAGGTAGAATCATACATATTTTTGACTGACTTTATGATTCTTGATTGTGAGGTTGACTTCAAGGTTTCAATCATCTTGGGAAGGACTTTTCTCACTACTGATAGGGTATTGGTCGATATAGAGACTTGACAGATGAAGTTTTAACTAAATAATAAGCATATCACTTTTAATATATTCCAATCTATGAAGTATCCCAAGTATATGTGCATGATTTCTGTGATAGATACCATAGATGAAGATGAGTCAATAGTTTCTATTGAGGAGAGACTAGGTGTTGAGGTACTTGTAGCTTTGATAATGAATTTTTACAATGATGGCATTGACGACTGTGATGAGATAGTGATAACACTCGTTGGTAGGGGTGCATAAACTTATGTACCAAAGAAGATGGATCTTGATCTAAATGATATAGCAACCCCATCGATTAAATCATTTATTGAGGAGATTTCAATTTTTTAGCTAAAGGCCTTTCCTTATCATCTGATTTATGCATTTTTGGAGGCCAACAATACCTTATCAGTTATCATTGTAGCTGATTTATTAGAGTGGCAGGTTGAGGACTTAGTGTCTATTTTTCAAAGATTCAAAAAGGCCATAATATGGACCATTGCAAACATAATTGGAATTCAACTCGGGATTTGTACTCATAAAATCCAACTTGAGCCAAATTCTATACCTAGCATTAAGCACCAACATATATTAAATCCACCCTTGTAAGGGGTTGTGAAGAAAGTAATCATTAAGTGGTTGGATATCGGTGTAGTTTATCAGATTGTCAATAGCAAATGGGTGAGCCTAATCCAATATGTGTCTAAGAAGGCTAGAATCACTATGATTCCTAATTCATAAAATGAGCTAATTCTTATGAGACCAATCACTGGATGGAGAGTATGCATAGACTATAGGAAGCTAAATTCATGAACCTAGAAGGATCACTTTCCTATGCTTTTCATAGGTCAGATATTAGTCCCTCTTACTGGTAGAGGATAGAATTATTTTCTTGATGGTTTTTGAGGTATAATCAAATTTCGATTGCCCTCAAATACCAAGAGAAGACCACTTTAACTTGACCATATGGGACATTTGCATTTAAAAGTATTCCTTTTAGTCTATGTAATCCCACCATCATGTTTCATCATTGTATGGTATCTATCTTTTCTGTCATAGTGGAGGATAATATTGAGGTTTACATGGATGACTTCTAAATTTTTAGGGATTTATTTGATAGTTTCTTGGAATATCTTGCCAATGTTCTGAGCAGATGTGAGGAATGTAACTTGATACTAATTGGGAGAAGTATCATTTCATGGTTAAGGAAGGAATAGTGCTTTGGCACAAGATTAATAAGAAGGGATTGAGTTTGACATGGCAAAGATTGAGGTTATTGAGAAATTACCTCCACCAATTTTTGTGAAAGACATTCATAGATTTATGGGGCATGTGGGTTTTTATATTGAACATGAAGTTGGTCAAGGAATTAGATAATGTATTATAGGCATATCAATCAACATTCAAAAATCTTATTAGTGCATCTCCATATCATTTTGTGTATGGCAAGGCATGCCACTTGACTATTGAACTTAATTATAAGACATTATGGGCATTAAAGAGGTTGAATCTGGAATAAAGGGACCCAACTAAGTTTAGACTTAAACAGAAGAATGAGATGTATGAATTTCGTCTCTGCACATATGAGAGATCATCCTTGTATAAAAAGATAATGAAGTTGTATCACAATCGAAAGAGTGAATTCACTGTTGGTGACATGGTACTCCTGTTTAATTCAAAGATAAAACTATATCCCAGAAAGTTGCAGTCGGAATGGAATGTCCCATATAGAGTGGTTGTAGTATTCCGTTATGTCACAATCTAATTTGAGAATAACGATGGGAAGAGGATTAAAATAAATGGTCAACGGGTGAAAATCTACATAGGTGAAAGCAATGACCCTAGATTGTTTTGTGAAATTTACTTAAAGAGGGGTTAAGAAATCAAGCCAAATCAAGTCATGTTGAGACGTTAAAATAGACGCTTTATGGGAGGCAACCAATAGGCTTGTTGGTGAAGTATGAGTACCCAACTTATCCACGTCAATCCACGACGTTAAATCTAGCGCTTCTTGGGAGGCAACCAAAGGATTTAGTTTTTCACTTTGCTTTTTTCCCTTAGGTTCATCAATATAAATATTGGATATTAACGAATATATGGACTACTAGACTAAGTAAACAAATAAAGATGGAAACTCCACGTAAGTATTTCCATGAGTTGAGTCTACGAGTCATGGGCTAGGTCTACGAATTATAGAATCCTCCTATAGAAATTAGAATGAATTTCCTGTTCTAAGATCATGTTCCTCAAGTTGAGTTTACGGGTCGTGAACTATGTCTACGAACTCTAAATCCAACTCATGGGAATCAGAAAGGACTTATGGATTGCAGGTTTTTGTCCAAGTGGGTTCCATGAGTCATAGACCATGTCTACAACCCATAGGTTCCACTCGCGGGAATCAAAAAAATTTAGGTCTTAGATTATGGACCACGAGTGAAATCCACGGGTCATGAACAATGTCCAAGACCCAAAGGTTCAACTCATGGGAATCAGGTAATTATTTTTGTTATTTATTTTATGTAATTGTAAAGCCCATTCAACCCGATCCTCAAACTTATACGGCTTATGTTGTTGTACTATTTCTTGATCCACTCCCACAATCACTACCCATCTTAAATAAACCCTAATTTCAATACTACCCTAATTACCTCCTTATCTATTAAAAATACAAAACCCTACATAGCGTACTACACATCCCTAAACCCCAAATACCCGATGCCCAATTCCAATGCACCTTACTATCATCTTTCAATAGATATAGAAGTTCGAAAATAACTTGTCTACCCTTACTATTGTCTTTCAACTGATGTAGAAGTTTAAATTTAGGGCCACATTCGTGTGTTGAGTTGCTCTTCTTAGGTATATTTTATGTTCTTGTATTGTATTTATGATTTGATGGTCTTGAACTATTGTGAATATACGTATGCAAATTAGCATGATTGAGTTGAGGAATAAGTGTATAATTTTAACAATGTTATCTCTTAAAATTGGCAAAAACATATTAGGGACTCGGTTTAAAGCTTACAGTCCAACCACAATTCGCGAACTTTGTTCAAGATTTGTGGATTTGACTAATAGGAATCAAACTCGAGATTTGTTCAACATGGATTTTTTTTTTAATTTCATGAGTGGGTTCCACAGCTCGTGAACCTAGTCTATGGCTCGTGGACTTCAAAATTAAAGTTCATTAGTAGATTCCATGAGCCGTGAATCCGATCTATGACTTATAAATAAGACTTGTGAACCACGTGTATGCTTTATATTGTTCTTTGTTAATTCCTTGTTGTTTGGTTTTTGTCTAATTGTTTTCTATGTAGGTACCATGCCAACCAAAAGGTACTCAAAATGAGACATTGCAACTCCCATATCCAAAAGAAAAATTAGGGCTCAGGAACCCAATTTTTGACTCTGTGATGAGTTTTCGAAACAGGAGAAAAAACTGGTCTTGAGGAGGAGTATGTGATTGAACATGATAATACCCCTAATTGTGCTTTTTCCGTATAAGAAAAGGGAAAAAAGAGCAAGCTACAGCTCAAGACACACCATAGGTAGATCACCGCTTCAGCCACAGGTTCCACCAACACCTATTATGTACAATGACACCTCCTCTAGTCTGAAGAGGAAGAGGAATCCACTGAGATGGGTGATAGTGATGAGAATATTGTGGTTGTCTCTACTTCTGGTACTAGGGTACAAAGTTTCTCAAATAATTTTTGATGTTACCCTTAGCCAAGAAACATGCCCAATCATCTATAGTCTAGGAAAATAGAAGGTAGTGTGTGCAGGACATAAAATTGATCATTGACAAGGACGATGAGTCAACTAATAAGGGTGGATTCAAAATAAATATTACATAGGAATCTCGTATTCGTATAGCTTCTTTGGCTGGGATACTAGATATAAAGACATTTTTTGATAGATATAGGTTTGGTTGGATGGGGGAACCTTCTGGGGATATAGTTTGGAGTTGGATTGTGAGTTCTATTCCTCGTATGCTACTTCAGTAGACTTGATCACACCTTTAGTTTAGAGAGCTCGGGACCAACCTTCAATGGCCCACACTTTAGTTCATGGTACACGAGTTGATATATCCGAGCATAGTATTCAGTGTATCTTGTTTTGGCTATAACGCGAGGCTCCAGTGAGTATGAAAGATTTTTATTACCACATGGAGAGGATGAAAAATAGAACCAAGATGAATGATCCTGAACATAAGCGAGAATTATTGAGCTCGGTTGTCAGCTACATTACTTAAAGTAGGGTTGATTCTACTTGGGTTGCAGGGAAAATTGAGATAAAAAAGTCATCCTTGCATTTTGCGGGTAAATTTTGGTAGTTTATTAATAATTCCCTCACCCTTGATCGAGTAGTTTTGGTTTATAGAATTTTCACCGGGTATGACATTAATTTTTCTCGATATATACTTTATGAGATACATAAGAGGGCTTTCAGATATATCACGAGCATCCAGTTCCCCTACCTTATTTAGATTATGAATCAAGCATTGTGGTACTACCAGGTGTCGATCATGTAGTTGAGGAGACCCATGTTGTAGATGTAGGGTTGATTCATGATGATACTAACCCAATTTCCTAGAGAAAGTCCCAGCCTTCTACTTTATCTGGAGTGACACTATTTGAGAGGCCTTTAGATATTACTAAGAAGGTGGATACCCCAGCATCGGGTGGTTACAGATAGGGTCTAAGATATACTTCTAAGAGACCAGGCCCCATGGGTAGTGATGGGGCAGTAGGCACCATAGTTTTACCATCAACTTTCACCTTTTTCTGGCATAGTTTTGGTGTCTCATAAGTTTTCTCAGTAATTGGTTGATAGTTAGACTCAATTAGTTGAGAGTTAGACTCTTACTAATACCTAGTTGTCTAAGTTATTGACCCAGATAAAGCCATAGGCCTGTACTTCGATTGAGATATCTAAGTCATAGGTAGAGGCTCGAGTGATGACAATTATGGAGAGGTTTATAAGAGAGTTTCATGGGCAGGTCAATATTTTTTATATTCTTATAGGTGACAGACTGTGTAAGGCCTAAATTTTATATTTGTCTAGTCTGAGAAAGATGGTGGCTATATTGAGGACAAAGATCAGAGTTTTCGCAGCCAGCCATACTCTTATTAGACCACCCATTTTATAGCTGATCCCACAACACTGGCACTAGTGTTTTATAATTTTGAGGATGATAAGCCCCACATTAATAGGGACAAGTGGGATAGGAGCCTCAAGGATCATAATGTAAGTTCATATGAGTTTAAGAAGGACATGAAGAGGGTGTCTAAGGCATCCCATATTGAGTATCATGTTGAGAAGATTTCTCATAAATAACAGGGGTTAGGAGCCTTATCTAGTCAACAGAAACCACTACCTAGCTCTGAGCCTGGGGTGTCTTTTGATACCACAGTTGTTGGCGGGTCTACATCCATCTCATAGAGCACCACAGGTATTTCTTTACTCCCTTTTTCTTATTGTTCTCATAGTTATTCACTATGGGCAATGCATCATCTCAATGTTGGGAGTGGGGGTATACTACCACTCAAGGTTTTTTTTTGTCATGTTTTTTCTCTCTAAGTGTGCTACATAGTAGAACCGACATGTTCAAAATGTTATTTCTATTTTGTATTATTATGTATTGTAGTGTTTAATAAGGAGAAAAATAGGAAACATTAGTGCAGTTAAGTTTTAAATGATTCAAAATTGATTTTTGATACTTAAATGATTTTTTATGCTTAAAAGACAGCCTCTCCTAAAATTTTGTTTTAAATTGTGTGTTGTTTTAAATTGTGACCATTTTTGGATCTTGTTATGGCATTAGATTATAGGAAAAATAATCATAGCATAGTAATGCATAAACTGATTAGGTAGCATTTGATAGTGTAACCTTGTGTTATGTGGGTGTGACATTGTTTACTGAGTTCACTTTGTATGTGTGATCTGAAACTTTCCCCATTAGTCTTGCCTAGATTGTAGAATATTTGGTTGGTAAAAGATCATAGGTCGTTCTTGAATAATTGCACTTTTAGCCTAAATGCCCAACCAAATGAAGCGAGTATCCCATGATCCCAAATTTGAGCCTAAGTGACCATTTTCTTTCACTAGACCATTCGTCTTCCCATTTGTACTTATAATGAACCTGTCTTGGCCCTGGTCCCCCCTTGGATATTGTGTACCTTAACTAAGACAAATCACCTCAGTTGAAGGTGGCTATCATAGGGGTGCGTAGTTGGATACAGTTATGTAGAAAAAGTTAGGAAAAGAAAAGAAATTAGATTTGGTGTAGTAAGAATAAAAAAGAGAAAATATGTGATGAATAAAGTATGCAAAGGAGAAAGAAAAAAAGAATAAAAAAGAAGAACAAAAAAGGAAAAAATATAGAGTATTGTTAGCCTCCTAAGTTTATATTTTAATAATGACAAAATAACAAGTGTATCTTTATAGCTGCTAATATTGGAAAGATAAAGGAAGCCGGCTCCAAAAATAGAAGGATATCAAGAATGGAAAGACATCCATGATATACAAGGAAAATCAATCACAACAAGAACAAATGAAAGAAGAATCTCAGCTCCAAATGTCACGAAAAATAATTTCAAAATATTGGTAAATATGGAAGATCACGGCATGGCAACTGGAATGGAAAAACAATTCAAGAGTATGGTAAGCAAATCAATCAAGTATCATAGAAATAGAAGAAGAATCACAATCCTAAAAATCAAGGCAGACCACATCAATTAGGAAGAAAAGATCACGAGCATATTTGGAAAGAAATCAATCTCTACAAAATAAAAAATAAAAATAAATCACGCACATATCCAATATGGACGTGATCCAAAGCCATATATGGACATATTTGATATGGAAATATCATACGACTATATTCCTCTATCAAGGAATCAATTTACATCCTTGATTGAGAATAAATCTCTTGGTTTTCCTTATGAAAAACAGCAGCCGAAGACTATAAGAGATGAAGACCGAAGACAGACACTTTTCACACAACTTCAAGGAGAAAATTCAAAGTGTCTCATTCTTAGACTTACAAATATCTGTAACTTTAGTTTACAATTGTTATATAAAGAGTAGGATCAAGTCAACTTTGTAACATCAACTGATGTTGTGTCACAATATCCAAAGAGCAAAATAAGTCTTCCGAACTTGTTTCCTATAATTGTACTCAAGCCAAACTTTCAACTATCTAACGAAACTTTGAAACCCAAAGGGACTGGATGTAGGCACTACATTGGTGTGTTGAACCAAGATAAATCTTTATATTATTACTTACTTAACTATTCTAAGTTTAATCTTTTTGTGATATGTTCTGATCTGTAGGTGAATCGATTGTGAGGAATCAGTAGTTGACTCACAGAAGAAAATTTCAATTCACCCCCCTCCCTCCTCTTGAATTTCAAGTGGTATCAGAGCGGGTCTCATAGATAGCATTACTTAACTGCAAATGAGCAAAGATCAAATGGCCAATTATTAGACTCCCGGTGCTCTTTTTCAGAATGGTCACTCCTCTAGAAGACCACCATATTTTAATGGACAACATTACTCTTACTGGAAGAATAGGTTCAGGATCTTTGTCCAATCAAACGACTTCTAAGCCTGGGTTGTCAAGAAAGTTACAAAGCCAATTCTAGGACTCAAGGAGAAGTCAAAGGAAATAGATAAAGAACCTAGAAGTTCTGACATAGAGGAACTTGAAAGCTTCGAGGATACCAAAGAATAGCAAGAGGTAATTCAAAATAACGTACGTTCTATAAGTTTACTTTTATGTGCAGTTAGCGGTGAAGAATACGAATAGATTTCAACATGTTAAACTGCAAAAGAAATGTGGGACAAATTGGAGGTAACCTATTAAGGAACCACAAAAGTTAAGAAGTCAAAAATTTCTGCTCTTGTCAGTGAATACAAGTTATTCAAAATGGAGGAAAATGAGGATATTGAAATAATGTTTGTCAGATTTAGTAAAATTGTGCGCGAACTAAAATCACTGGGGATGATCTATCCTCATAGCCTGCAAGTCCAGAAGCTAGTCCGAAGTCTCCCAAAAACTTGGGAAACCAAGGTTGCCATTTTGGAAGACGGAGATCTTTATAACATGGCATATGATGAACTGTGAGGTAACCTTATTGCATATGAGAAAAATTACATCAACAGGTTTCACAAGGATGAAAAGAAGAAAATAGTAGCCTTCAATGCTACTCCTACTGAAAAGAAGAACATTTTGGAATATGCTAATAGAGAAAGAATGACCCTCGTTAACTGTGGGGTATGAAAATCATGAGACAGAGACAGCAAAGATCCCAAGGTGGTAAAAACAATGACTTCATCAGAAACAAAAATCTCTATTACTACTGTAGAAGGCCTGGACAGTTCAAACAAAACTGTCCAGAATTAAGAAGATAATCATCTATAAAAAATCAAAATTTTAGAGCTTGAAGCGATGAAGATAAAACTAATGAAGAAATAGAGGCTTCCAATATATACTTTATGGAAACGGGTGGACCTAGTGAGGTAAGATCACTTGATTGTCATAATTGTAATACTCTTGATGTAATCAAGATATGTTAATCGATGAACTTCAAAAACTCATGAATGAATATAATAAGCTTACTCAAGAGAAGAAAAGTTATGAAGCTCAATTTAAACAAAAACTCTTAGAGGAATGATGAAATTGGCAAATAGAAATTGAAGCATGTAAAGTTGAAATCGACATGTTTCATGAAGAGCATGGTGACGTAAAATCAAAATTGAACAATCTTAAAAAGTACCCTAGCCACAGTTTCATAGGAGCAAACTCCTTTAAATGAAATCCAAGTTCCTTCTCAGGATTTTTTAAATCAGCTAAGACCTCTTGTGCCTCCCGAGGACTCATCTTCTTTACATGTGAACAAAGAGGGAACAAATCCTATAGCTGTAGACATAAGCCTAAAAGTGTGTGGATTTGGAATCCCTAAGAAAAAACATCTAACCCGTAAAGACTCAAGACCACTTGGGTACCTAAATGAATTAATTTTCTTGTTTTGCAGGAACAGGTCTGCAAGAGCTATAGAAAAGAAATGTGGATCATTAACAGTGGATGTTCCAGATATATGACCATAAAGAGGGAGAACTTCTCCTCCCTAAAGAAAGTAGATGAGGGATCAGTCAGATTTGTTGATAATGATAGAGGCAACATCATTGGAGTTGGCTCAGTGAGACTTAACTCAATATACAAATTCACCGAAGTACACCTGGTAGGCGGTCTCAGATACAACCTGCTCAGCATCAGTCAACGTGTGACGCCGGATTTGGAGTCCTCTTCAAAGCTGAAAGTTGCTCTATCAAATACGACAAAAAAAATATCTCCCTTATTGGTAAAGGTTTTGATAACATTTATGTTTTAAATAGTCCTAATTTTTCCACCTTAACCTGCCTCACTGTGCAAATTAATGATACCTGGTTATGTCATAGAAAGCTGAGGCATGCTAGTATGCGCATTATTGAGAAATTATATAGACTTGATTTCGTGAAAGGTCTACCAAAACTCAAGTTTTAAAAGGATCACATATGTGATGCTTTCCAACTGGGTAAATAGATTAGAACATCTTTCAAACCCAAAGACATTGTCTCTACTACCAAGCCTCTCCAATCAATCCATATGAATATATTTGGTCCCATCAAGACCGCAAGCATTAGTGGAAAAAGATATATTTTGTCATTGTTGTTGATTACTCATGATTTACCTCGGTTATGTTTCTTGCACATAAACACAAAGCTTCCACAAACTTTGAGATTTTTTGTAGAAAAATACAGAGTGAAGCTGGGCACCTGGCAGTGCCCAAGCATACATGCAAGTGTACGTGGTCTACCAAGTAGTAAAGTGGCCTTCAAGAAGACCGAGTATCGATCCCACAGAGACATGATTTAGCAACGATTCAATTTCAGTTCACTGTTTAGATTAATTTGGTGCAAAAGTAACCAAATGAGAGTTTGGAAATTGGTAATTAAAACTAAAGTAATAATGCGTAAATAAAAGTACTTGGAACAATTAATGGAGAAAAGCCCAGGGTTAAAGCACTCCGAACAATCATACTATGTTTTGAATTTCATCCACTAATTTGCTTATCTTGGTTGTTGATTCATAAGGTTAATTGCATGATTATGGTTTCCCAACCTCTAATCTTTTACCTAATATGGACATTACAACTACATCGTTGAGCGGGGATGTAATAATGCAATTAAGTGAATTAAAGCTATCATCCTACATTTGAATCAAGTAAGGCATCTAAGTATATCCATGTCTTAGACGCTAAGTTCAATTCTTTATTTTATAAAAGAATAAAACCAAACTTTGTTTATTCCCATGTTCTATCTCCCTATTCCCTCTTCCGAGACCAAAAGGTCGACAATATATGTATTTTACGAGTGATCAATCCATGAAATAATTAAAAAAAAAATAAACAAACAACCAAATATGATAAACAAAATTAATCGAATTTAATCCAAAATAATAGTACTCATGTTCTTGGCTTTAACCCCGAAAAGAAGGCGTTTAACCAATAATATTCATAATCACGATCCAATTAATTAAATACAACAACAATAACAACAAACCCAGTATATTCCCACCTAGTGGGGTCTGGGGAGGGTAAAATATACGCAGTTCATTCCCACTACCTTTAAAGAAGTAAAGAGGTTGTTTCCGATAGACCTCCGACTCAAGACTATCCAATTAATTGAATACATAATATGAAAAAATTAAAAAATAATTAAGATAATTAAAAACCTAATAAACCGTGTAGAGCCTCTATCTTTTTTTTTTTCTCCAAACTGTGTCCAGGTTATTCTCCACCAAAATTAATCATGTCCAAGCTTGTCCTCTAATTCTCCAAGTGCTCCCTTATTATATAATATAATTTATATTAACTGTTGTGGGATTAAGGAAGATTCCATCCTGCATGCCTAAAAATGTGTGCACCTATTTGAATAAAAATAGGACACAGTCCAGCTGTTGTCGGCAGAATTAAAATTGGACAGTGAAGTATTGCTTGCAACGCACGGTTTAGTTCACCGAAATGGAGGGTACGATGCACACTTATCATGCGCACCCACTGGAATTTTCATCTCATAATTTTTATAAGGCACGGGAGCACTAAAATATAGCATACAATGCACGCTCATCGCACGTACACACTGAATATTGCGTCCAAAATTTTGGTTAAATCTTTTGTCTCATCTTTCATCCCTTATACCGTGGTGTATTTTTCATGAATTTTCAGCCTTTATATCATCAATATATAACCGTATTTAGCTCACATAGCTTCCTAAAACATCATACTTCACGAATTAGAGATCATAAAAACATAATATTGTCAATGACAAATCAAAGTAAGAGCTAAGATAAGGTTAATTCGCCATGACCTTCACTTATTGTTCCGATTTAAGACTTAATCAAATTAAACTTTGCACATTACAAACAAGTTGTTCCACTCATAATTACACATTTAAAACATTTGGAACAAAATAAAAATATTAGAATCCAATGAAACCAACTAGACATACACCTAGCTCAAGCTAGTAAAACTAGTTTTCCGGGTTGAACTCTAAATGACTCAATTAAGTACAAACTTATTTGAAAAATACTTTAAACATTGTAATCACATACTTGACACTTAAATGCTTATTTATATCAATATGAACACGTTAAGAACATGAATTGCTCTCAAAATAAAGCGAAATAAGCTAGAATAATGATACCAAAGTGTATAAAACCACCTCAGATCAGCACCTCATCACTTATGTTCATAGTGATCATGGAGAAGAACTTGAAATTAAGGCATTTGAGGAGTATTTTGATCAAAATGGATACTCTCAGAACTTTTCTTCACCGTGATCTCCTCAATAAAATGGTGTAGGTGGAATGGAAGAATCGGTCCCTGCAGGAAACTGCCAAGACAATATTGTTAGAACATAATCTCCCAGATCCATTTTGGGCAGAAGAAATTAGTACAGCATGTCATATCATCAACATGTGCCTGATCAGACCTATTTTAAAGAAAACACCTTATGAACTCTGGATAGAAAAGAAGCCCAACATTGGATACTTTCATCCCTTTCAGCTGCAAATGTTTTATTCAACATAATGGTAAGAATACCCAAGGTAAATTTGATTCACAAAGTGATGAAGGTATTTTCCTTGGTTACTCTCCTACTAGTCGTGCCAACAGGTCTTTTAATAAAAGAACTTTGTGGGTTGAGGAATCTATGCACATTATTTTTAATGAATCTAACCTTCTCCCTACAAGTATAAGTATTGATAAAGAACAGGTGAGCAATATGCAGACTGGAGAAAATCACAGCATAAATACAGAACTCTCACAAGACAAGTCGACTACACCCTCGATAGAGTTGACTCCTACTGCAGAAACAGTGAAACCAAATATTTCAAAAGAATGGAAACATGTTACCAGCCATCCAAATGAACTCATCATTGGAAATCAAGAAGATAGAGTGCAAACCAGAGCATCATTAAGGAGACAAGCATCCGTTTTCCTTGTGTCCAAAATCAAACCAAAGAAAACTGATGAATCTCTCAATGATGAATCGTGGGTTGAAGTTATGAAGGAAGAAATTGAATAATTTGAACAAAATCAAGTTTGGACTCTATTTTAAAGACCAAAAAAATGCTCAATAATTAGAACCAGATGGTTCTACAGCAATAAGGTAAATAAAAAAGGTAAAGTTGTTAGAAATAAATCCAGGCTCGTAGCTCAAGGATACTCTCAGCAGAAAGGTATTAATTATGACAAAACCTTTGCCCCCGTGGCAAGGTTAGAGTCAATACAAATTTTATTAGCTTTTACTGCATTCAAATATTTTAAGTTATATCAAATGGACTTAAAAAGTGCTTTCTTAAAGGCTTTATTCATGAGCAAGTTTTTTAAAAAAAGACCCTGAATTTGAAGATCCTTTATTTCCAAATCATGTTTCAAGTTATCTTAAGTACTCTACGTCCTCAAACAAGCTCCAAAGGCTTGGTATGAGAGACTGGGTACTTTTCTACTAAATAATAATTTTCAAAGAGGTAAAATTGACACAACTCTATTCATTCAAAAGCTTGATTCAAACCTCCTCATTGTGCAAATTTATGTTGATGATATCATCTTTGGTAGTTCTAACATCTCTATGTACGAGAATTTTTCTAATTTGATAAAAGAGGAATTTAAAATGAGTCTTATGGGCGTGCTCACATTTTTTCTGGGATCACAAATCAAAAAACTCCCAAGGTCACCTTCATCATTCAAGCTAAATACACGAAAGAACTCATCAAAAAATTTGGCATGAAAAAGGAAAAGGCCTCTGGAATACCCATGAGCCCATCCACAAGTATTGATTCAAACTTGGCTAGAAAAGACGTTGATGAAAAGATGTACCAGGGGATGATCGGATCTCTACTCTACTTAACTGCAAGTCGGCAGACATTATGTTCAGTGTGTGTAAATGTGCCAGATTGCAGTCGACTCCTAAGGAATCTCATGTCGCTACCAACAAATGAGTCATTTAATATCCAATAGGAACTCAAGACCTTGGTATATGGTATCCCTTCCCCTCTCACTTTGATTTAATTAAATATTCAGATGTTGATTTTGCAGGAGATAAAAGTGACAGAAAGAGCACTGGTAGAACATGTCAAATTCTTGGTGATGCTCTTAGTTCATGGAATAGAAAGAAATAAAATTTTGTTTCTCTCTCGACCATAGAAGTTGAATACATAGCTACCAAAAGTTGTGGCACTCAAATCTTATGGATTATGCATCAGCTTCTTGACTTTGACTTATCTTTTGAATCTATTCCTATTATGCGTGATAACACTAGTGCCATTAGCCTATCTAAGTATATTGTGCATCACTCTAGGGATAAGCATATTAATAACAAGCATCATTTCATTCGAGACCATGTTGAAAATGGTGACTTTTGCCTAAATTTTGTTGACTCTGAAAACCAACTAGTAGATATCTTTACAAAATCCTTCTAGAAGAAAGATTTTGCTCTCTACGAAAAATGGATTAATGTTCTTGGCATTCATGATATTTAAAATCTTTCTGCTTCATTATTGTGCATTATTTGTCTGCATATTTCCTGTGTATTTTTTTTATTATGTCAAAGGGGGAGAAAGGCAGGAACATCAGAGTAGCCTACCAGTAAGGGGGAGTATGGAAAATTTACATGTCAGCTAATACTTACACAAATCGGGGTGGGGGGGTGGGGGGGCAAGCTGACAGACAGGGAAGTCAACAAATGTTTACTCTTGTTGTCATTATTAAAAAGAGAGAGATTGTTAGCCTCCTAAGTTTATTCTTTAATAATGATAAACTAACAAGTGTATCTTTGTATCTGCTAATATTAGAAAAATAAAGGAAGTCTGCTCTGAAGGATATCAAGAATGGAAGGAAATCCATGATATTCAAGGAACATCAATCACCACAAGAATTAATAGAAGAAGAATCGTAGCTCCAAATGTCACGAAAAATCATTTCAAAATATTGGTAGATATGGAAGATCACAGCATGGCAAATGGAACGGAAAAATAATTCAAGAATATGGTAAGTAGATCAATCAAATATCATAGAAATAGAAGAAGGATCACAATCCCAAAAATCAAGGCAAACCACATAAATCAGGAAGAAAAGATCACGAGCACATTTAGAAAGAAATCAATCTCTACAAAACCAAAAAGAAAAATAGATCACGAACATATTCAATATGGGTGTGATCCAAAGCCATATATGGACATATCATACAGTTGTATTCTTCAATCAAGGAATCAATTTACATCCTTGATTGAGAAGAAATCTCTTGGGTTCCTTATAAAAAGTAGCAGACAAAGACTATAAGAGATAAAGACCGACTATGTACACTTTTCATTCAAGGAGAAAATTCAAAGTGTCTCATTCCTAGTCTTACAAAGCTCTGTAACTTTAGTTTACAATTATTATATAAAGAGTAGGATCTAGTCAACTTTGTAACATCAACCGAAGCTGTGTCACAAGATTTGAAGAGCAAAATAAGTCTTCAGAACTTGTTTCCTATCATTGTACTCAAGCCAAACACTCAACGATCTAAGGAAACTTTAAAACCTAAGGGGACTGGATGTAGGCACTACATTGGTGTGCTGAACCAAGATAAATCTGTGTTATTACTTAACATTTTGTTATTTACTAACTTAACTATTCTAAGTTTAATCTATTTGTGAAGTGTTCTGATCTACAAGCGAGTTGACTGTGAGGAGTCAGTAGTCGACTCATAGAAGAAAATTTTAATTCACCCCCTCCCTCCTTGAATTTCAAGTTTAAATAAAAAAACACCTGATATTTAAAGATAAATGATGGAGGATAAGGGAGGATACAATAAACAAGGTTGAAAAGTGGAGCCAAAAATAAGTATAGTGTCAGGGAGGGTTGAGTTACTTCACCCATATTTACCATTCCTTTTTCCAAGCCTACATTAAAAGCCTATGACAGTCCTATAGTGATCCTAGTCCACTTGTTCAAAAAAATAAGGCATATCAAATAAAAGCAAGCTTAGGGTATTTTACGCACACTATGTGAACTTCTTGGTGAGTGAGTGCTTCGATGTAGTCCATATGTGATATGTATTGTTATACTGTAAGTGTATAGGTCTTCTTTGTTGTAAGTATACATGGGTTGCATTGTTAGTTGTTATTTGATTGGGTAATGTCATTTTCATATGTGCTTGGTTGTTTGTTCATAATCTGATGCCATCAATTGATCTTTTTGTGTCATGGTAATGTGTTTCATATATACATACAGTGGGTTTGGATTTTTGTATAGGAGAGGTTTAAATTTTGTGCTAAAAGCAATGAACTGGCTTCCACATGTCTATTAGGTTTCTCTTAGTTAAGCATCATATGTGTTTATTGTGTTTTATTATCCTGAGGACAAACAAAAATTCTAAGTTGAAGGTATTGTTGTGTCATGGTTTCATGGCTCTTTCGATGCTTAAAACGAGAAAAACATGCAAAAACTTAGGTATTTTTGGTGAGGATGATGTGATTTTATGAGATTATGTAGGAGAATAGGTTTCAGATGTTAAACAGAGAAAAGGAGATCAAAATTGACCAAGAAAGGAACAAGTCTAAGTTCCATGGGTGTTGTCTACGAGTCGTCAACTTAACCTATGACCCATGGACTACAGTCGTGAACAAGATACAATAGATAAAAGAAATTTTGATTTCCTTGAATAGGACCTATGGCCCGTATATTGGGTTTACGAACTGTAGACTGAATCAGTGGAAAAGTATCTACTTTCCGTAAGTCCAACCGACGATTCGTAGACTGATTCATGACTCCAATTTACAATTGGTCAAAATATGCCGACCTTTTTCTCCTACATAGTTTAGGATAGGATTCCTTTTGTATATATAAATACTCTTATTGTCTTTTATGATTATTTACATACTATTACATTATTGTAAGGTTCTAAGGCACATTATTGGTCGTGAAATCATAAACATAGATTTTTAAGGTTTAATTCAAAGTGAGATTTTAGAGTTTTTCATTTTATTATTGTAAGTTCATAATTATACTTTCTTATCATAATTCTACTTGTGTTGTACAATTATGAGTAGCTAAACACCACAACTATGGTTGTGGGAACCATGATAGATTAACGAAGTACTGCTCAAAGTACAAGGTGATTCTCAAATGGTAGTTGGGCATGTATTGTTGGTTCTTCTAGTTTGATTACTTTTAACCGAGTGCACGTATTGGAACTTGTCCTACATCTATCCTGGACTGTAGCACGGGTAGCTGGATCAGAATAGTGAATGAACAACAAGACTTGGGGTTATCTTCATTTAATTAGCCTTGAGTTGGTAAATAGGAAAGACTATATTGAGATCATAGATAGGGGCCAATAATTCAACACTCATGATACATTAACTTTGTGGGGGAACACATTCCTAGTTCCTTTCGCGTATTGATTACAAATCAACGCTCCTTAGTATTGATATTTTGTTTCACAAAACCCCCCATCTTTTATGCTCTTGCCAATTACTTAGACAAATACGTGATCAGATTTCATCTTATTCCCTGTGGGATCGATCCCAACTAGTTGGGTTCTATATTTGATCAACAACCACTTTATACTTTCTGAGAGATATAATTTGCCCGACATAAGACAATATGTTAAAAAAGATTTTATCTCTTACAGAAGAATCATACGTTAAGAAAGTTCTTAAATACTTTAATATGTAAAATTGCAAACTCATAAACACTCTAGTTTCTAAAAGTGAAGCTTTAAACCAAAGGTTGTTCCCTCAAACTTCACAAGAGAAGGAAAAAATGAAAAATGTTCCTTTTATCAATGCAGTCGAAAGTCTAGTGTATGATATGATGTGTACTAGACTGGATATTTGTTATGTTGTTAGATTAGTTAGGAAATATCAATCCGACCCAGGATCGTACTATCACAACCCAAAAACTAGGTCATGATGGCACTTGTCGCATCCTAGCCTTGACAAGTAAGCCGATCACCCAAATTGATAAAATGAACAAAAACTTTAATAGCATAAACCCAATCGAGACATCTAGAATGAAGTCAGGCCAAATCAAAGAATATACACATAATAAATGGAAGTATGAAGAAATAACATAAACCACAAAAAACCTATTGTCATAATGTAAGATCATTCTTAAGTACAAATCTAAAACTAAAAGTACAAAGTCTCTCTCTAATCCAAATAAAAACATAAATAAGATAGAATGAGATCAAAAGATCCACCCTAAACATTAAAATAGTCTAGTACCTTTAAATATCACCAATCAACATCATGATATCAACCTCTGTATGTTGTACTCATGCGAGGATCTGCACCAAAAGGACACAGTGGGAGTGAGCACGTCCACTTATACTCAGTAGGTATCGTAAGTCGGCTAAGCAAAGTAGAAAATAAAATAAGTAAAATACTACGAGCACATCAACTACAAAGAGAAAAGTCCCAAATGATAGCTCACACCGTCTCCACTAATAGTTCTAACATATATAAGTATACAAAAGGAGTACCAACATAATATAAAGGAGAAATACATAAAAACCACACACAAATTAATGAAACTAAGGAAAGCAAGCAAGATATGTATGCAATGCAATGTGGATAAATAAATGGTGAAAGCCATTGCATGATTTTTCATATACACCAATTGAGCTCGCAACTACCAAACAAGACCCATGGGATGTTTGCAGTCCATATATGGTATCTCATATCTCAACTCTCATCTCCGACTCATGTTCATGGACAAATTTTTCATAAAAGTGTCTTATTATCTTTCAAAAAATAGTGTTTCTTAGTGGTACCAGTAACTCATGAATCATTATGAATAGAATGAGGATGTAACACTCATAATTAACTCAAATGATGATATCCAATCCATCCAACACGGAATATATACAAGTGAGCCCAGAAATCAACTCAGTATGTCCATAATTCATAATTATCAACTACAATTAGGTACCATTAGAATAAATATGCATACAAGACATCATTAATATCATATCAACCTCTAACTCGAGTATTTTATTAGTAAAAAATCAATCAATGCTTAAATAACGCCTATATTAGCAAAATAAGCCCCCACACTGGAATCATATGTAGAATTAAAGGCATTTAGATGCATTGAAAAGGCTAATGTTGTCAAATAAAGCCCCTACATAGGCAACACACAATACTAGACATCACAAGTCAACAACAACAACAAATAAGCCCCCACATGGGCACACAACAGTATAAATAATCGTGAAATATAAAGCCCGTTGTTATTTCCCCTAACCCATAGGATACTTAACTTATTCATTAACTACCCATCTCAATCTAAATGAAGATAAGTCATGCCTACCTAAAATGACAAAATTTGGTCTAAAGTGCTTTAACACAGAGCCTTTCCCTCACGAACAACCTCAACACCAACTAAAACCTTCAAATATAGCATCTATACATTAAAAAAAATCTAACAATACCCATATTTCCCATATTTGAGCCGAGGTCAAAATAGGTTTGAAAATTAAAGTTGTAAAACTAGAATTTTGTTTCAGAACCACATTCTCCAAGGTTATGGGAGTCTACAATAGAAAATCCATGGAAAATGAGTTAAAATCGAGGTCCAAAATAAGGAAAACTATTTTTAAACTTTATCGGTAAAACCCTCAATTTTTCCCGTTTAAAATTATGATTTAAATGTATTTCTGAAGATAAAATCAGTGGGAAATAGTGGGATTATGAGTTTAGAAGTTACTCATAGGTAGATCAATGTTGAAATCTTTAAAAATCACATTTCCTGAAGGGTGGAGGTCCAAAAATAGAGGAAAATTTAAGAAAGGGAGGGTTATATACAACAGTTATCGCTTAAGCGGCTAAATGGCCGCTTAAGCGACTGCCGCTAAAGAGGAACTAGGATGCTTAACCGGTCTTGTGCCACTAAAGAGAGACTTGTCCACTTAAGCAGTTGTATAAAATATCAGTTGATGTTGATTTTGGTGCAAGCCTACCAAGCTTCAATCGGACCCTCGGGATTTGATTGGGATCCCACTGAAACAAACCATTTATGCTACTAGGATAATTTTAATGTTTCATATTCAATGGCGACGTTGGAGTTTTGGAAAAAGTTTTTTTAACAAAATTAACCTCTAGGACCCTATTTTACTATTTAATGAAGGGTTGATTGATATATAAAGGTCCTGAAACTGAACCAAGCCCGCTACTAACCCAAATTTGACATTTCAAAACTGCTAGCACAGTTTATTATGCCATATGACACTCAGAAAAATAAGTGTTGACCAAAGTCAACTATATAACTTCTCAAGCCTCTAAAATCCATAAACTCACACAACTCATTCTCGATTGCCCCGGGAATTGTGCAACCATCCTGAACCTCAATATAAACATGTAGCAACTTTGGGAAAGGGAAATTGGTAAAAACACATAGAAATTGAAAATTCACAAACCAAGGTCATTACAACATCCACCACTAAAAATCTAGTTCGTCCTCAAACTAAATACAAACAAGTACCTAAATCGATAAAGAGATGAGCGTAGCTACTATGCATGTTAGACTCAACCTCCCATGTGCCTCTTCAAAATGACATTGCCTCTACTGAACCTTAACTACATAAATATCTCTAGAACGCAACTGTCTTATATCCTTAGCTAAAATGGACACAGGCACCTCAACAAAGGTAAACCTCTCATCCAACTAAATCTAGTCCCAATGAAGCGCATAATACTAATTTGAAATATAGCATCGAAGCATAGATACAAGGAAAACTGGATAAATGGCTAAGAAGGCAAGAAATCTCCCAAACTGTCTAAAGAGTCTCAAATGGTCCAATGTACCTAGGGCAAAGCATGCCCCTCTTCCCAAACCTCATCACACCTTTGATGGGCAATGCATGAAGGAAGACTCTATCACCAATCCCAAACTTTAAGGCACAAAGCTTGTGGTGTGAAAAATGTTTTTGCGTACTTTGAGCTGCCTGAAACCTTTAATAAATCACCTAAACTTTTTCCAAAGACTCGCGAAGAAAGTCAGTACCATGAGGTCTAACCTCTGAAGTCCCAAACCAACCAATAGAGGATCGACAAAGCATACCATACAATGCCTCAAAAGGGGCTATGTCGATACTCGAATAGTAGCTATTACTATAAGTAAACTTTGCCAAAGCCAAATGCTACTCCCACTGACCCTCAAAATCCATAACACATGCACGGAGCATATCCTCCAAAATCTGAATAGTCCATTCCGACTGACCATCAGTCTGGGGATGGAAAGTTTTGTTGAGGTTATTCCGAGTACCCAACTCTTCCTAAAAAGTCTACTAGAAGCTAGAAGTGAATATTGAGCCTCTGTCTGAAATAATAGACAAGGGTACCCCATAAATATGAACTATATCATGAACATAGATATGAGCCAACCTTTTGGCACTAAAGGAAATCTAATTAGGGATGAAATAGGCTGATTTGGTCAAGCAATCCACGATGACCAAAGTACTGTCAAAACCATGGGAAGTATGAGGCAACCCAGTGATGAAGTCCGTAGTGATTTGCTCTTACTTCCACTTAAAAATGGGTAAACTCTCAAGCAAACCACCCGATCTCTGATGTTTGGCCTTCATATGTTGTCAACACATGCAACGATCTACAAAATTTACTACATCCTTATTCATACCTCCCCAATATTAAATTTAATTCAAATCACAATACGTCTTGGTCACACCTAGAAGGATAGAATATCTCGAGCCATAAGCTTTCTCTAAAATCAATCTCGCCCAATCTCTGACTGTCGACACAGAAACTCGACCACCAATACTCAATACACCGTTAGATTCAAAAGCGGCTTTCATAGCCTCACCACTCAACACCTTATCCCAAATCACCCTCAAACCATTATCATCAAACTAGTGAGCTCAAATATGCTCCATAAAGGAAGATCTAGCATCAACAAAGGCTAAAACATGCCCAAGTGTCGAAATATCAAGCCTAACCATCCAGTCAACTAAAGACTGAACCTCCAAGTCTAAAGGACAATTATGGGTCAAAAGATGAGATAAACTCCCTATACAAGATGACTTCCAACTTAAGGCATCTACAACAATATTAGCCTTTCTCGGATGATAAGAAAATAGTGATATCATAATCCTTGAATAACACAATCCAACACCACTATCTTATATTAATATCTCATTATCTAGGGAAGCACTAAAGGCTATGATGGTTTGAGAAAATCTCACAAGGAACTCTATACAAGGGCGTTTCCACAACTTGAACACAAACACCACTGCTGCATACTAAAAATTATGGGTAGGATAATTTCTCTCATTACGCTTCAAATGAGGAGAGGCATAAGTAATTACCTTGCCTTCCCGAATTAACACCGCACCCAAACCAACACCTGAAGCATAAAAAAACATGGTAAAACCCAGACCATCCTTGGGCAAAGTCAAAATAGAGGCCAAAGTTAACAACTCCTTGAGCTTTTGAAAGCTCTTCTCATACGCATCCGATTACTGAAATACCACCTTTTTTACTCAACTTGGTAAAAAGATCCACAATAGATGAGAAAACCTCTACAAAAAGTCGATAATAACCCACCAAAACAATGAAACTCTAAATGTTAATGGGAGAAGTAGGTTTAGCGCAATCACTAATTGCCACTATCTTGGTCAAATCAACCATAATGCTATTCTTAGTCACCAAATAACCCAAGAAAGAGATAGAATCCAACCAAAACTTACACTTAGATAACGTAGCATACAACTTCTCCTCATGAAACCTCTAAAGCACAATCCTCAAATGTTTCACATGGTTGGCCTCACTCTTGGAGTAACCAAGATGTCATCGATAAATACAATCGCAAAGGAGTTGAGATACGGTTAAAATACCTGGTTCATCAACTCCATAAACATTGTTGGGTCATTTATCAACCCAAATTACATGACCAGGAACTCATAATGACCATATTATGTATGAAAAGTTGTCTTTAAAACATCCAAATCTCTAATCTTCAACATTGATACCCTAATATTAAATTAATCTTAGAGAACATCGAGGCATCTTAAAGCTGGTCAAAAAGATCATCAATGTGAGGAAGAGGTTACTTTTTCTTAACCGTCACTTTTTTTACATACCTATAATTAATACACAAAGGCATGGAACGATCTTTCTTCTTTAAAAACAAAATAGGCGTACTCCAAAGAGATATACTAGGTCTAATAACCCCTTTACCCAACAAATCCTACAGTTGTTCCTTTAATTCCATAAACTCTACAGGGGCCATCCTATAGGGAGGAATAGAATGGGCTTGGTATCTGGCTCTATATCAATAGAAAAATCAATATATGGTCAGGAGGCATACCAGGAAAATCCGTAGGAAACACATCCATGGACTCATGAGCAACTCGAATAGAGTCTATAAGAGGTAGTGAGGCAGCACTAGTATCAGGAATATTAGCTAAATAAGACAGAAACTCTTTTTCTATCATGCTGCGAGTATGTACAAAAGATGTAACACCCTTTGTACTCAAATTAAGTGTACCCTTATAAGCTAACATCGGCACACCCAACGTAGCTAAGGTCACACTCTTGAAATAATAGTCTAAAATAGCATGATACGGAGATAACCACTCTATACCCAAGATAACAACTAAATCAACCATATCTAAGACAATCAAGTCTACCCATATCTCATAGCCCACAAAGGTAACCACAAAAGATTAATACACCTGATCCATCACTAAAGAATCTCCTACTAGGTAGAAACATGAAAAGTCACAACAAGAGGATCAAATGCAATATCAAAACCAAAAGAAAAATATGTAGACACATAGAAGAAAGTCAACCCAGATTAAAAAATACCTAAGTAAATTTATAGCAGACCGAGATGATACCTGTAATAAAAGTATCAAAGTCCTCTGCCTCAGGCCTAGAAGGTATAGCATATCACTAGCTACATCCTCTCCCATACTAAGCAACACTTCAACCACCATTGTGAGCACCTCTCTCTCTCGGGAACCTCTAGTTGCACCTCTACCACTTTTTGAAATGACCTCTCATTATAGATATAGGAGTACATAGGAAAATATGTCACGGACAATCTTTGTCTGTATGGCTAAACTTATTACATACAAAACAACCTCTCTGCAGACTGACTTAATCTGAGGAGGTGCGGTTGAACTAGGAAGACCATCCTGGCCAGGTGTCTAACTACTCAAAGTAAATGAACCTAAAGATATACCACCTAATCCCTGCAAAGTAGCCTGAATTGGCCTACCATGATAACTATGGGACCTCTACTTGAAAAGTAGCTAAACCGAGAGGTGTGTCCACTATATTCAAAGACTGGATAATCAACTCAATCATCTTGGTATGCTCAATAACCCTGTGAAAAGAAGCTCCTAAGACTACCATCATAGTTGTAGTCAATTGATAAGTACCATTCAATTCTTTTATGAAATTTTGAATCTGCTCAAACTCGGTGGAGATGCTAGCAGTTGAATAGTTAGATAAGGTGTGAAAATGATCCTCATACTCAGCAATAGTTATATAGCCCTGCTCCAAATTATCAAACTCATCATACATCCGATCCCTCTAACTATATGTAACAAACCTCTCTAAGAAATCCTCAGAAAACTGAGATTGAGTCATAGCAGTCGAATCCAAAGGCATCTAACTTGCATATGACCTTATCAATCCCTAGCCATATCCATCAATGAGTAGGTAGTATAAGAAACTTCGTGGGACTCAATGGATCCAAGATTATGCAACTTCTCTTGTAAATAAATCATTAAATCATATGTATCCTTGCCAATAGCAGCACTAAACCTGGCCCGAACCCAAGAGAATAAACCTATCAAACCTTTTTTGATCATCAGAAGACATGATTGTATGAAGACATAATTGTACCAGAAGCAACAAAAGAAACAGTAAGTCTTGCAGGCTGGGAATCCATGCATGGGGGTATACCATAGATGAAGAGTGTACGACTAAACTAGGAATACCATGATCAGATACTGGACCATAAGGTGGAATACCACTCAAAGTTTGAGGAATATCATAAGTAGATCCTGGTACAGATAATGAAACGACACTTAGGGTCAAAGGAATACCATAAGAAGATGTTGGTACTAACAATGGTACCATACTTAGAATTGGGGGAACACCAGGTGCACTCAAGAAAACACTATCCAAATGATTCAATAACCAAATCAATAAATCCTCCAAAACTAGAGTAGCAACTGAACCTTGTGGGGCTTGAGCTAGACCCACATCTCTTGTATGCTCAACCTCGGCATCAAGGGAGATCCCTCTAGCACTATCTCTAATTAGGAGCTCCTCATGCCCATACTCTACCTTTAGATCATCCACAACCCCTACCTCTCCCTCTAGTGTGGGCCCCATCCTCGAGTGCTAGCTCAACATCCCTAAACTCTCGAGATCTAGCATCACCGTTTTGCAAAAAAGAATGGAACACAACTTAGAACATAGGATATAAATACCCGCACCATAAAGAATCAAAACATAGAAGTTTTCCCTAAAATCATCCTATAGCCTCTCACAGATAGATATGAATATCTACGTACTGATCTATGATAATCTACTAGACATCCTACTCTTAAACTTATGAAATCGACTAACCTAGTTGCTTTGATACTAATTCGTCATGATTTAAAAACTAGGTAATGATAACACTTATCACGACCTAGCTTTGATAAGTAAGTCGATCACCCAAACTGATAAAAGGAATAAAAATAATAAAATAAACCCAAGAAAGACTTCTAGAATGAAGTCAGACCAAATCATGAAATATACATGTAATTCATGGAAGGCTAAAGAAATAACATAAACCACCCAAAACCTGGTGCTATAATGTAAGATCAATCAAAGTACAAATTCTAAATTGAAAGTACAAAATCTATCTATGATATAAATAAAGACGTAAGTAAGATCAACTGAGTTTCAAAATTCCACCCTAAACACTAAAACGGTCTAGTACCTCGAATATAACCAATCAACAACACTATAGCAACCTCCACATATCATACCCGTGCTAGGATTTATACTGAAAGAACATAGTAGGAGTACGGTCCACTTGTACTCAGTAGGTAGTATAGGCCGAATTAGAAAAGTAGGAAATAAAATAAGTAATATATACTATAAACTTGTCACCTTCAAATAGAAAAACCCAAAACAGTAGCTCAGACCATCTCCACTAACTGTTCTAACATATACAAGTACACAAAAGCAGTATCAACATAGATATAAAAGAGAAAATACATAAAACCCACACACAAATTAAGGAAACTAATTAAAGAAAGTAAGATATGTATGCAATACAATATGGAAAGAATGAACAGTAAAAGCCATCAAATGAGTTTTTGTATACACCCACCGAGATCGCAATTGCTAGGAAGGACCCATGAGGGGTTTGAAATCCACATACTATATATCATATCTCAATATTCACCTCAATCATAATCTCAACTCTTCTCTCCAACCCATATTCATGGAGAGAATTTTCATAAAAGTGTCTCATTTTTTTTTCAAAAATAGTATTTCCCAATGGTACCAGTATCTCATGAATCTATATGTATGAAATAAGGATATAATGCTCACAATCAACTCAAATGGTGATATTCAATTTATCCAACACAAAATATATAGAACTGGCCCAGAAATAAACTTAGCATGTCCATAATTCATGATTATCAACTCCAATTAGATATCATCATAATAAATATGCATACAAGATCTCATTAATTTTATATCAACCTCTAAATTGGGTATTTTATTATGATAAAATCAACCAATGCTAAATACAGAATGTATTAGAAAAATAAGCCCCATTATGGGCATCATATTTAGAATTAAAGGCATTTAGATGCATAACAAAGGCCAATGATGTTAATGAAGCCCCTACATGGGCAACACACAATATCAGATATCACAAGTCAACAACAATACCATATAAGCCCCACACAGGCACAAAATAGTATAAATATTCTCAAAATATAAACCTCATAGTTATTTTCCCCAACCCATAGCATGGTTACTTATTCATTAACTACCCAGCTTAATCTGAAAGAAGCTAAGTCATAACCTACCTCAAAATAATAAAACCCCAATCTTAAGTTCTTCAATACGAAGCCTTTCCTCTCACATACAGCCTCAATACAAACTACAACATTGAAATAGCATCAACGCATTAAAGAAAAAGCTAACATACTCATATTGCCCATATTCAGGCCAGGGTTAAAAGGGTTTGAAAAATGAATTCAAAAATAAAAGGAGCAAAATCAAAAAAAAATTTCAAAAACATATTTTCTAAGGTTATGGAAGTCTATAGGATAAAACCTACACAAAAAATGACTTAAAATCAAAGTCTAAAATGAAGAAAAAAATCCTTTTAAACTTTATCAATAAAAATCTCAATTTTTTCATTTTGAAATCATGATTTAAAGATATTTTTGAAGATAAAATCAATGAGAAATAGTCGTATTATGATTTTAGAAGTTACCTACACAAAAATCTTCATTGAAACCCTCAAAAATCATCTTTTCAAACCTTGGAGGTCCAAAAGTAGTGGAAAATTTAGTGATACCAGGCCGCTAAAGCGACTACCGCTTAAGCGATGTCTGGCCACTAAAGTGGCTACCACTTAAGTTGTCTTGGGCCGCTAGAGGGGCTGAACCAAATATCACTTGATGTTGATTTTGGTGCAAGCCTACCAAGCTTCGATCAAACCCTCGGGATTTGATCGAGATCAACTGAGACAAACTATATATACTACTAGGCTAGTTTTGATATTTTGGGCTCAATGACGGCATCGGATTTTAAAAAAAAAAGGTATTTTCACAAAATTAACCCCCGAAATTCTATTCCACTATTTTTTAAACAAAAGATTAAAATGAGATATAAAGGACTTGAAATCGAACCAACTTTTCTATTAATCTAAATTTGACACTTAGAATTAGTTGGTGTAGTCTATTTTTCCATTTGACACTCATAACAACAAGTATTGATCAAAGTTAAATATATGGCTTCTCAAGCCTATAAAAAACATAAAATAGCACAACCCATTCCCTATCACCTCGGGAACCATTTCAACCATCCACAAATATTAGTATCAACATGTAGAAACTATGAAAAAGGAAAATAGTCAAATCACATAGAAATGGAAAATGGTCAAATCAAGGTCATTACAGCAACACTTGAAAGCAATTAAAAGGATATTAAGGTATCTCAAATTCACAATCAACTTTTCTTATGTTATCAAGAAAATAATCTATAACTTACAGGCTACACTGAAGCTAATGGGGAGGATATTTAAAAGTGATAAAAGCTATCACTAGATATATATTCTTACTTAACAATGGCACCATATCATGGAGTACCAAGAAGCAGTCATGTATAGCCTTATTTACTTTTTAAGCTAAATTCGTAACACTTTCATCTATTGTGCAAGAAGATATTTGGCTTAAATGTTTTATGATCCACATACACTTATGTGCACATTTGGAGGCAGTAAGTTTTTTGGCGTTGTTGCTGGAGAAATAATTTCTTGTTACCACTAGTTAGCCCCTTTGAGCCTATAACATTTTCTTTGGTAGTCGTATTTTTTCCTTGATCATTTTGTTGAATACCTAGTTTTTACACTCTACTTCCTTGAGTACTTTAGTGTATATTATGATAAAATTATTAAATCTTTAGAAAATAGATTGTTGAGTATAAAAAAATGATCAATGATATCTACAAAGTGATGAGAAGGTCCTCTTAGAAAGAATGTGATAACAAAATAAAAAAAGAAAAAAATGATTTAACAAAAAAATTAGTTGAAACATCCTTGATAAAATGAGAATATTAGTGAAAATAATTGAAGTTAGGACTAAAAAAAATAAAGTGATGAAAACAATGGGAGAGGAAATCTAAAAAGTGTAAAGTGCTTAGGAAAGTGTAAATCACGGTTACATAGTTTTTCTACCAGTTTCCTAGCCAATATTATAATCTATTAAAGTCCTATTTAATTCTATTCGAGCATTCTTAATTAGTGGAGATATACATAATGGACAAGTCTATGAATTTTTTGTGCATACATGTGAATTCATTTGTGAGTGTGAGAGTTGTTCTTTGATGCTATGTCCTTAATTTATATTCAATCTTTTGAATTGAGATGTGGACTATTCTTCTTGTGAGGGTACTTGTTTTACGATAGATAGGTTATGTTCAAAGTATAAATCATCATTAATTTAGTAATTATATTTTAAAAAATTCAAAATACATGTTTCAACAATAATATATATTATTCATTTTATATAAATATCAAGTGTGATTAAATTTGGTTAAATTCTTAATATCATAGCAACAATGAATTAATATATATATATATATATATTACTTCATCTATTATAAATATTCAATTGTTCACATCTAGAGAGTTATAAATTGATATTGACATGAGTGAGAAGTCAAAATTAGAAAGTATAGTCATATTGCAGTATAAATGTCGTGGAATAAACAGTATGAAATTAATACAATACTCTATCACATTGTTTATTCAATGTATAGATTATAATTTAGTCATTATAAAACTTAAACTGTTCAATTTTTATGAGTTATTAAAATTTATATTGACGGGAGTGAAATCCAAAAGAACTCAAGTTATTATTATTTGAGAAATACATTGAGTAATGATATAGGTATAACTTTTTAATTGTTTCAAACTGAACCATTATTAGAGAAGGGGTGCAGTGAGGAGGATTGGCAGAGGAGGAATTTGTAAACTTGGGGTAGTTTTTTCTTTTAATTTTTTTTGAATATTTTATTTTTTATATGAGCAACTTAAGTCTCTAATTCTGCATATCATCAGCTTTTTGTAATGGCGTGAATTTGGATGACTTTGTCTTTATGTGTTTTGACCATTTTACCTCTCTCTGTGGTTGTGCTATCTGGTTTATGAATTTTGAAAATGGTTGGCACGATTTTCAAGTCCTTTAAAAAGGTTTTGGGTGAGTTTGAGGTTATTGTGAGGCTTTAAGAGTAAAATAAACTACGCCAAGAGATCTAGAATATCAAATTTAGGTTAGTATTTGACACGACCCGAACCAGGGCTTAGTCGTGTCTGGTACTTCAAGCCCAGCCAGGACTGGAGACCACCCCCATACCCAACCATAACCACCCTACACCCGAGGTCAGATGAATTTCGATTATATAACATAATGAGATGGAACAATCATAAATCAAACACAGTCAAACGGTGTCATCCCTAATACTAATACTAATGCTAAGGCTGACACCAATACCGACACTGCTCATACCAACCCAAAGTAGTCTCACAAAGCCTCTATTTAAAATAAAAATAACATTTGATCGGTACATGCCCCCGACCATAGCCAATAACCAAAGTCTAAGAAATAACCATAGTATGTAGAGAAGTCCATAATATGAAATGGAGCCTTCCAGAGTATGGAAGCTCACTACTTCAACCCGACACAAAGCTATCTCCAAATCCAAGTTACTGAGCAGGGGGAGTAGTATGGTCGGTTTTGGCATCGCGTGGGGATACAGCGCCAGAAGACAGGTTAGCTGGTGAATGCTAGCATGTACTCAAGAGTAAGAATAAAATAATGCCAATATTTAAAATCAAGTAATTAACCATATGCAATCACATCCATATATATATATATATATAATCCATGCTGGGAAAGAGAATCGGGTCTAGCATGCATTAAAAACCTTTAACTTGGGTTTGTGTAGGTTTACCATCATAATCCACCCACAGGCTATATGGGTCCAGTGCTACCCCCTGAACAGGGCCTCAGTGCATCGAGCCACATGAACCAGAGATATCACAGCGGCCAGGGATTTCCGTCTACCCTTCTCCCTCTATGATACATATACAAGTATAACTTATACGATTCCCATTTACCCCACAAGTATAAGGTCGCCAGGACCAACCCTGTTGTCGGCAAACATGAGTTTCCAGTATCTTTCCATCAGACTCACACCTTCACGGTAAGCTATCACAACCCGTTATTATTGCCCAATTAAACCATTAGCATATAATCAACCAACCAATTCCAGAAGTTATTAACCAAGGCTTTATGAAGTGGTATCGTCATACCGACTATAGCTTGAAATCAATGTCATTATCCAACACTTAGGGGATTCCTATGTACCCCACGTGATTACCAAATAAACTAAAACCATGGCGACCAAGACCTTTTCAAATCATTTAAAACCATTTAAACCAATTTGTGTTCCTTTACCATATTATGCAATGCAAGAGTTTCAATATAAGTCAAACGATGTGACAAAACTATTCTCATTGGCATTTTAACAAACATGTTGAGGGCAATAGCTACCAAAACCAAAACCTAGTACCAATTGACCATTCCCATGAAAACACATGTTCAATTCCACAATTTTAACATGAAAACCATAAGAAAAAACATGGGAAAATAATATTCATCTATTAACAACCAAAACTCGAAACATTCAATTCAAAACCAAGTAATACCCATAATTAAATCATGAAAACCATTCATTAAAATATGAATTTAGTTGAAATAACAATAAGGGAGGAGTAACATGCCTTAGACATCAAAGAAGACGAGGATGAACCATCCTTGAGAGCCTTAATTGACCACCTTGAAGAAACCCTAGCCTCATCTTAACCCAAGAGCTTGAGAGAGATTTTAGAGTGTTAAAAGTATTTTTGATCGAGAATAATAGGGTAAATGAAGTCCCAAAAGTGTTTTAAGTCGTGGGGTCAAAAGTGTTTAAGGGGGGAAATGTCTAGAAAACCTCCTACTTAAATTGTAAAAATCACCACAGGAGGGTATGACTCCCTCCTTAGCTTGTACATACAACATACAAGTGGTACCCACCACTCGTACCCTAAACAGAATGTTGGACATCATATGCTGTCCACCATAAGAATCCCCTTTCCTAAATCATATCCATACCATTCAACTAGTACCCTCAAACCGTATCCAAGATGGAGTCCACAGGGTTGGACAATGGACAATATACGAATTGGACAATACCACTCGTACCATCTCATAAGACTCGTATGTAGTCTAGTCATACCTAGGATAGTACATGATCAAGAACACACCACTTAACACATGAATTGGTCCCCCTAGGTCAGTACATGATCAAGAACACACCACTTAACACATGAATTGGTCCCCCTAGGTCATACCCACATCATACGACTAGTAAGCCTAAGTCGTATGATGTCCAAAGAGTTCAAAACCTAGGAAGTTTTCTAAGGATCAAAACCCAAGGTGTTTCAATTCTCCCCCACTTGTTCATTCATCCTCGAATGATGGGACAAGGCATGACTAGCATAATTTACACCCTACTACCTCAACTCTAACTTTAACTAAGTTAGAAAACAAAGATGCAATGAAGTCAATCTTTCCTTTAACTAAGTTAGAAAGCAAAGATGTGATGAAGAACACATACCTTCCACACGAATTTCCAGAGTAGAAAACAGGAACGAATACTTGGACTTCATATCCACTTTCGTTTCCCAAGTAGCTTCTCCAACCTTGTGGTTCCTCTAAGGAACCTTGACCGAAGCTACATCCCTGGTCCGAAACCGACGAACCTTCCGATCCAAGATCTCAACTGGGACCTCCTCATAAGATAAAGAATCTGAAATACCAATATCCTTATAGACATGATTTGAGACGGATCACTCACACACTTCCTCAACATAGAAACATGTAACACCGGATGAATGAAGCTCAAACTAGAAGGCAACTCCAACTCATACGCAATATTACCAACCCTTCTCAAAACAAAGTATGGACCAACATACCGGGGACTAAGTTTCGCCTTCTTCCCAAACCTCATCACTCTCTTCATTGAGACACCTTCAAAAACACTCTATCCCTAACCTCAAATTCCAAATCCCTTCACCTCACATCCTTATAGGACTTTTGCCAACTTTGGGTAGCCTTAAGTCTATCTCGAATTACCTTCACCTTCTCCATGGCTTGATGAACTAAATTTGGGACAAATATCTCTACCTCACCTACCTCAAACCACTTAATAGGAGACTTGCACCTCCTACCATACAAGGCCTCAAACGGAGCCATCCCAATACTAAAGTGGTAGCTATTATTAAAGGAAAACTCTACCATGGATAAATTCTCAACCCAACTACCACCATAGTCAATCACACAAGAACGAAGCATGTCCTCCAACGTATGGATAGTTCTTTTTTCTTACCCATCCAACTGTAGGTGGAAAGTTGTATTAAGACTCACCTTGGTCCCTAAATCTTTTTGAAACGGCCATCAAAAGTGTGAAGTAAATTACGTACCATGATCTGAGATGATAGAAACTGATACCCCATGCAGCTTAATAATCTCATGAAGATACAACCTCGCATAATACTCAGCTAAGAAGTTAGTCCTCACTGGAAAAAAGTGAGCAGACTTTGTCATCCTATCCACGATGACCCAAACTAAATTAAACTGATTCCGATACCGAGGAAAATAGGTAACGAAATCCTTATTGATCACTTCCCACTTCCACTCCAGCAACTAAATTTCTTGATACAATCCCCTGGGCCTCATGTGTTTAACTTGCACTTATTGACACACCATACACTTGGCCATAAAATTCGCCACATCCCTCTTCATATTATTCCATCAATATATCTCCTTGAGGTCATGATACGTTTTTTGTCAAACCAGGATAAACGACATAGCGTGACTCATGCGCCTTAGCTAAGACCCTCTCTAGTAAACCATAGACATAGGGAATACATAATATCCTTTGGTACTGTAAAGTACCATCACCACTAATCTCAAAAGCCATCACCTTCTTCCTACAAACATCACCCTTGATCATAATCAAGACAGGATCTAACATTTGCTTGTCATTAATGTCAGCACCAAGAGACGACTGCACCACTTTCTGAATGAACACTCCACCATTCTCAAAGTCTAAGAGACAAACTCCAAGGTTAGCCAAATGGTGAATATACTTCACCAACTCCCACTTTTCTTTATCCATATGAGCTAGAATCCCCATGGTTAACCTTGTAAGAGTATCATCAACCATGTTAGCTTTATCTGGATGGTAGTAAAGACTCATGTCATAATCCTTGAGAAGCTCAACCCATCTCATTTGCCTGAGGTTAAGCTCTTTCAGAGAAAACACATACTGTAGGCTCTTATGATCAGAAAAGATATCCATATGCAATCCATACAAATAGTGATGCCAGATTATTAATCTGTAGGCTCTTATGATCAGAAAAGATATCCATATGCAATCCATACAAATAGTGATGCCAGATTATCAATGCGAACACCACAGCTAACAATTCCAAATCATGAGTTGGATAATTCCTGTCATGCACCTTGAACTGCCTAGAGGCATAAGCTATCACCTTTCCATGCTGTATCAGAACAAAACCAAGCCCAACATGAGAAGCATCACAATAGACCACAAACCCATCGATGCCTTCAGGCAAATTCAAAATTGGAGTTGAAGTTAGCTTATCCTTACACTTCTCAAAACTACACTCATAACTTTCAGATAATAAGAATTTTACCTTCTTCTGAGTCAACTTAGTCAACGGGGTAGCTATGGAAGAAAAATTCTCCACAAACCTCCTGTATTAACCTATTAAACCTAAGAAGATCTGAATATCGATTGGAGTCATAGGTCTAGGCCACTTCTTAACCACTGCAACCTTTTGCGGATCAACCATGATCCTTTCACTAGAAATGATATGACCCAGAAAAGTGATAGTATTCAACCAGAATTCACATTTTGAAAACTTGGCATACAACTGCTATTTTTTTAGAGTATTCAACATAACACAGAGGTAATTATCATGATCTACCTCACTCTTAGAGTACACCAGGATATCTTCTATGAACACAATGATGAACAAGTTCAGAAACTGATGAAAGACCATATTCATCAAATCCATGAATGTCATCGGGGCATTGGTCAACCCAAAAGACATAACCAGAAATAGAAGGCAGTCTTAGGTATATCTACCTCCATAATCTTTAACTGATGAT
Source organism: Capsicum pubescens (assembly GCA_030864215.1). Classification (NCBI taxonomy): domain Eukaryota; kingdom Viridiplantae; phylum Streptophyta; class Magnoliopsida; order Solanales; family Solanaceae; genus Capsicum; species Capsicum pubescens. The sequence goes on along the minus strand of CM061546.1, from coordinate 244,309,977 downwards.
ACCCAGATCAAAGGTCAATCTTGTAGAAATACTTAGCACTCTGTAACTGATTAAACAAATCATATATCCTTGGAAGAGGATACTTATTCTTTACCGTCACTTTATTCAAGTATCGGTAATCAATACAAATCCAAAGGTATCCATCCTTCTTATGCACGAATAACACTGGTGCACCCCACAGGGACACACTAGGATGGATGAACCCCTTATCTAAAAGATCATTTGATTGCACCTTAAGCTCCTTCAGCTCAGCCAGAGCCATTCTATGTGGAGGAATGGGAATTGGATGAGTGTTCAGAATAAGATCAATCCCAAACTCAATCTACCTATTAGTAGGAACACCAAGATGGCCATCAGGGAAGACCTCAGGAAATTCATTCCCTATTGGAATGGAATACAAAATAGGACCCTCCAAGTGAGAATCTTTAACCCAGACTAGATGATAGAGACACCCCTTGGAGATTAATCAGTGAGCTCTAATATATGACATAAACCTCCCCTTAGGAGCTAGGGAACCACCCTCCCACTCAATAAGCAACTCATTAGGGAACTTGAAGATAACTTTATGGGTCTGACAATCTAGAGATGCATAAAATAAATCCAATCAATTCATCCCCAATATATCATTGAAATCCAACATATCTAATTCAAACAAATCCACCAAAGTTTTCTTACTACCAACAGATACCACACACCCCCAATAGATTCTTTTAGTAATCACAGAGTCACCTATCGGGGTAGAAATTGAAAAAGGGTTTGAAGCAGACTCCGACCAACACTAAAATATATAGCCACAAATGGGGTCACATAAGAGAGAGTGGACCCCAGATCAAGTAAACGGTACATATCACAATAGAAGAGCTTCAACGTACCAGTCATGACATTAGGCAATGCCTTATACTTTTGTCGTATAGTGAGAGCATAAAGATGGTTCCGACCGGTGCCAGAGCCAGATGATACACCCTTTGGTGCTGGAGCTGAAGAAGATGTAATAGAAAACTTGCTTACCCTAGAGTCAAGCTTACCAATAGGACAGTTTCTAAGAGTATGCCCTGGCTAACCATAGTTGAAGCACATATCCCTTCCCTCATCACAGAAACCCCAATACAAATGAACACAAAATCTACAAAGAGGATATGATAGAGATGACTGAGCTCTACTAGCCTGAGATTGGGCATTATGTGCCCTAAAGTTGTCATCACCATGGAAAAGCCTATCACCCAACAGATTTGGGTAGGGAGCATTAGCCGTTGAATAATACCCAGAATTGCCCCCACTTTTTCTTAGGCCACTTACCACCATCCCTACCACTATGTTGTTGGCCACCACCCTGCTAAAAAAACCTAAACTTTTTTCCCTACCTCTCCCCTAACTCATCCTTCTTCTTTTTCTCTCTCTCTACCTATTGTATATACACATCCAACCTGGAGATATCTATGTACTTGATTAACAAGGAAACCTTACTTTCAAGGATCAACTCACGAGACAATCTCGAAGAAAACTTTTTAATCTGGGCCCTCATACTAGAAACTAACTCCAGAGCATAACGCAATAACTGGTGAAACTTCAAGTCATACTCCTTGACTAACATCTTACCCTACTTCTGATTAACAAACTCTTTCACTTTTGCTTCCCTTAACACCTGAGGAAAGAAGCGGTCCAAGAACACATTAGAAAAATCCTTCCATGAAGATGACTCAGCACCATCACCCCTTGATTGTTCCCATTCCTTGTACCATTGGTACTCCATATCTTTCAACTAGTAGGCGACAAACTCTACACCCTCCTCATTCATGGAATGCATAACTCAAAAAATCTTTTCCATTTCATCCAGGAAACCATGAGGATCCCCCTTCACCTCAACACCCGTAAAGTTCAGAGGGTTTAACCTTATGAAATAGCCAACCCTTGTGGCCTAAGAAGATGGAGTAATAGGAATACCATGCTCAGACAGAGTAGCTACCAAACTTGTCAACATGTGGATGGACTGACGAAACTTAGCGTTCGTCACTTCAGCCGAAGGAGTTTGAGAAGGATTAGAGGGAACCAGTGGAACTCCAAAAAAATCCATAACTCGACCTCTAGATCGGGTATGGATCCTATAAGTAATGCGTGTCCCATTAACATTGTCCTCAGTTGGGATAGAGGAGTTTCCATGAGCTTCAGATTGTCTAGGCATGATCTGAAAAGTGAACAAATGGGAATTAGAGAAGATTTAAGGGCTTAGACTTTATATCTTGATAACAGAACACAAGAAAGAGAAATATTCTAAAATGCCTTGTAGCCTCTCTCTATGAGTATAGCGCACTACACACCCTTAAAATAAACTCTACTTGACAGGGCTTTGTGCATTCCTAATTGACTATAAACCTAGCTCTAATACCAATATGACATAACTCAAACCAGGGCCTAGTCGTGTTGGGTGCCTAAAGTCCAACCGGGACTGAAGACCACCCCCAATACCTAACCATAACCATCCTACACCCGATGTCGGATGAATTTTGATTATATAACATAACAAGATAGAACAATCATAAATCAAATATAGTCAAATAATGTCAGCCCTAATACCAATACCAATGCCAAGCCTGACACCAATACCGATGCCACCCATACCAACCCAAAGTAGTCTCACAAAGCCTCTATTCAAAATTAAAATAACATTTGGTTGGGACATGCCCTGACCATAGCCAAAAACCAAAGTCTAAAAATAACCATAGTATGTAGAGAAGTCCATAACATGAAATGGAGCCTTTCAGAGTATGAAATCTCAACACTTTAATCTGACATAAAGTTGTCCCCAAATCTGAGTTACTGAGCAAAAGGAGTAGTATGGTCGATTCCTGCATCGTGTGGATATATAGAACCCAAATACGGGTTAGCGGGTGAACGCTAGCATGTATTCTAGAATAAGGATAAACTAATGCCAACATTTAAAACTAAGTAATTAACTATATACAATCACATCCATACATATATATATATATAATCCATCCCAGGAAAAGAAATTAGGTTTAGCATGTATTTAAACCTTCAACCTGGGTTTGTGTAGTTTTACTATCATAATCCATCCATAGGCTTTATGGGTCCAGTTTTACCCCCTGAACGGGCCCCAGTGCGTGCATTCGTAAGAACCGAAGATATCATAGGGTCCAAGGATTCCTGTGTACCTTTCTCCCTCCATGATACATATATACAAGTATAACTTAGGGGATTTTCATATACTCCATAAGTATAAGGTCTCCATGACCAACCCTCATGTCGACAAATAAGAGTTTTCTGTGTCCGTCCATTGAATTCACGCCTTCACGGTAAGCTATCACAACCCACTATTATTACCCAATTAAACCATTAGCACATAACCAAACAATCGATTCCAAAAGTTATTGACTAAGGCTTTATGAAATGGTATTGTCATACCGACTATAGCTTGTAAGCAATGTCATTAGCCAACACTTAGGGGATTCCCATATGCCCCACATGATTAATAATTAAACCAAAACCATGGCCACCAAGGCCTTTTCAAATCATTTAAAACCATTTAAACCAATTTGTGTTCCATTATCACATTATGCAGTAAAAATAGTTTCAATAAAAGACACTCTGTGACAAAACCATTTTCATAGGCATTTTTACAAACATGTTGAGGGAATATAGTTTCCAAAACCAAAACCAAATACCAATTGACCATTCCGATGAAACCATATGTTCAATTCCTCAATTTTAACATGAAAACCATACGAAAACATGGGAAAATAATATTTATCCATTAACAACCAAAACCCCCAACATTCAATTCAAAAGCAAATAATACCCATAATTAAATCATGAAAAACATTCATTAAAACATCCATTTAGTTGAACTAACAATGAGGCAGGAGTAACATGCCTTAGACACCAAAGAATACAGAAAGAAACCTCTCTTAAGAGCCTTAATTAACCACCTAAGGAAACCTTAGCCTCTTCTTAACCCAAGAGCTTGAGATAGATTCGAGAGTCTTTAAAGTGTTTTTGATTGAGAATAATAGGGTAAATAAAGTCCCAAAAGTGTTTTAAGTCATCAGGTCAAAAGAGGTTAAGAGAGGAAATCTCTAGAATACCCCCAACTTAAATTATAAAAGTCACCGCAAGAGAGACTCTCCCTCTTAACTCGTACACATAACATACAATTGGTACCCACCACTCGTGCCCTATACATAATGTTGGATATCACAAACAGAGCACCATATGACTCCCCTTGTCCAAATTGTACCCCATACCATATGACTAGTACCATCAAACTGTATCTAAGATAGAGTCTAAGAGGTTGGACACCGGACAACATACAAATTGGATTATACCCCTCGTACCATATCCATACTACTCTTATAGAGTCTAGTCGTACCTAGGATAATACATGATCAAGAACACATCGCTTAACATATGACTTAGGCCCCCTAGGTCGTACACACATCATACGACTAGTAAGCCCAAGTCGTATGATGTCCATAGAGTTTAAAACCCAAGAAAATTTCTAAGGAATAAAACCCAATGTAGTGGGGTTGGTTTGATTTCATGGTTTTAGATCCTATTTTGACCCATGATTCAAAAATAGTATAAATAGGGTCCCCGAGTCAATTTTGTGATAATGATATTTTTTCATAAATCTGATAATTTTATTGGATCTGGAACATGTATTACAATATATTGCATAATTAGATCATATTCATAGGGTTCCAAATGAGTTACAAGGTCAAAAACTATTTTTTGAAATTATTGGTATTGGTGTGGCCGCTAAAGCAGTTGGTTAACCATTTTAGTGGTCGTTGACCATTTGATTGACCACTAAATAAAACTTATGGACACTTTATTGGAACTTTTACCTTTTGATCGGGCTACTTTAGTGGCCAATCTTCTGCTTTAGTGGCCATCGCTGAGATTAAGTCCAAAATCGAGCCCATTTCATATTTTTGACATTTTTGGAGCTAAGAAGCTTCGATTTCGATGATTCTTGAAGAACTTTTCTCGTATAATCATTGTAGATCAATTTTTAACTCTATTTTTTCCCATTTATCATAAATTTCTATTTTATTTTTCATGATTTCTACCCAAGTTGAGAATTATAACCCCATTTTCACAATTTTAGGAGCTCAAATTCGAGTGATTCCAAAGGCGTTTTTGAGATTTCTTCCATGTGTAACTTTCCTAATATTATATTTATCATTTTCCCTCAATTTAATCTTAAAAAAATACGAATTCTTTATTTCAAAATGGGTTTTGGGAGATTTTGTCGGTAAATCTTGAAACTAATTTTTCTTTAATTTGAACAACATTTTTAACTCATTTTTTCTTGTATTTTCATATGTAGAATTTATGAGTATGGGTACTATATTATTGAAATAAAATTAAAATTTTACTCATTTTATTTTTGAACCCATTTTGGGGTCTATTTTTAGACCCATCTTGAATATAGTCAATATGGGTATCGTTGCCCTTTTATTATATGTAGATATCATATTTGATAGTTTGGTTGTGGTTGGAGATATCTATAAGGATTTTAGCTTTTAGTTAGAGATTTTTACAGTATTTGGATTTGCAGATCTTCAGTTAAGGCAAGTGTCTCTAAGGATTTCAGCTTTCAATTAGAGATTTGTATAGTATTTAGATTTGCAAATCATCAGTTAAGGCAAGTTGAGATGTACCTTGATATTTTTTCAAAGTGTTTATGTTTTATTTATTTAATTATTGGTATGTTGTAATTCGTTTAGGTTGGTGTAACACCTCGAATCTGGTACCCAAAATGCCACACGGTGCCCATGACCTCGAAGGACCACAAGCTAAACCATGACTGATATCTATACCTGTACACTACATAATATATATATATATATAAATGCAGAAATAAAGGAAGATAGGCCATAAGGTTCAATGATGTAACATAACTGATAAAAATATAACATCTGAATGGGGTATGGAATACCCAAAACAACTGAAATAAACTCTGTACACATAATAGTCTAAAAAGCCTATAACTTTCTAAATACAGAGTTGATGGGACATGTCCCCAACTAACTCCGGCTACTAAAATAAACTGAGTATAAAAATAGTAAAATAATAATTATGTCCTCGAAGGATGAGGACTCACTGCTAGCTCTGACTACTGACGCGGGAATGTTATTGGTGCTCTGTAGCTCATGCCTCAGAACCTATGGCATAAAGTAAAACATCATAGCGCAAATGCATCAGTACGATGAAATGTACTGGTATGCATGTGAGGTAGGATAATGCAAAGGTTTCACATGCATGAACTATGCTAACTGACTGAACATTATGAACGTGAGAATACATGCATGAATAAACTGTAACTGAATTCGTGATAATATGATTACTGAGTTTTTTTACTGATAACATGGAAATTTTGATAACTAATGTAACTGATATAACTAATATTCTAAGTGACTGTGTCTGACAGTCTAGTTTTTGATGGAACTATCTGAGTCCCATACTATTCTGAGCTGACTGTATCTGACAGTCCTAAAATCTGAAGAACTATCTGAGTTCTTTTACTAAAACTATATGACTGTATCTAACAGTCCTGATTCTGTAACTGAAACTATGGGAAGTAGTATCTAACCGACATGCCCCAAAATGCGCTATAATAGCTGAGTTGGGGTCCAATTTGTGCCCTGATTGGAAGGGTGTCAATACCGCGCCACTGGTAAGGATAAGTTGTGGGTGACCCTCATCTGACAGTGTCTCCAAAAGAGAATAGTGGGACCCTCATCTGACAGTGTTTATCCACCTCATCAACCCTCATCTGACAGTGTTGATGTCTCAACCTATGTTGTCTACATAGTTCTGGAATACAAGGATGACTTCTAAGAATCGTACCCTCATCTGACAGTGTGTGTTCCCATCCTTGGGTTTACTCGGTGCTAATTCCTAGTCCCATCTGAATAGACACTAAACATGATTAACTGAACTGGACTACACTGAATTCATGGAGTTCCGTTAACTGACAGAATACTATTGAGATTACTGAATTACTGAGCTTTCCTGAGTCACATGACTGACTGAGTTCTATGGATCATGGCTTAACTGAGGATATCGTCAAAACATGTCACTAACTCTAGGAACACAACTATATTTTTTGGGTACAATTACCCCCAGGACTCAATGGAAAGAAACTAACAAAGCGTGACTTTCTGGAATACGTGACCAATATCGATAATCCATAATACAATAAGTTGGGGATCTCATAAAGTACAAGTTCTAAAGCACTACAATGGCCACACATATATCTATAATTCATTGACTAAGATATTTCATCAAACACTTGACATGCATGAACTTGTACATGAATGGGAATTTCATATTCTTATACTAGTATGGCACTTTTCCTTCACATAGGCATTTAATCAAATACATGGGGAGCATGCTTTGGTTATATAATCATCAACACATCTAATAATCATGGATACATCAATCAACTTGTAAATTGAAGGGGGATTTATCATGATTATTATACAAATATTCATATACTAGGGTCAATCATTGGAATATTTAATTTAAAACATGAATCAAAACCCCACAACATCATGAACATGAATTTTAATTCTATTTAAATCATGAACATTGATAAATACACAAATCTTGTATTTTGAAAAGAGATTCTTGAGCTTCATGGGTGAAAGAGACCCATGAATAAACACATGACATAACTTAATGCTTGACTTTAAGAAGATTGATGGTGAAATTCTTCAGATTTGAATCTTCTATTAAAACCCTAAGGCTTGTTCTTGAGAGAAAGTGAGTATATTTTGGTGAATTGAGGTTGAATTTCGTGTTTATAGTATTTTACATCGTGGGGGTATGGTTTAGGGTGAGGAAAAAGACTAAAATACCCCTATGAAACCACTTCCCAGTTTATAAAATTCTCAGATGACGACCAAGGATGATGAGCTGTCAGATATATGACGGCCTGTCAGATATATTGTCACTCAGTTACCAGGATAATAAGCTGGAGTAAAATGGGTATAACTTTTTGCTCCAATATTGGATTTGGGCAGAATTAGTATCTTTGGAAATCTAATTCAATTATCTATCTGTTGGTGGGTCATGAGCCCAAAAATTTGTAGTATAACAAGAGATATGCATGTTTGAAGTTGACTATACCAATATCCTTCCCAAGAATTCAATCGGTAAGGAATATTTTGATTCACCTAATAGCTAGGACGTATTTAATACATTAATTGACATCAAACTTGATCATGAAACTACCAAAGAACCATAATGTACTATGCATAATCTTGAAATATGGTGCTAATATTGATTTGTATTTTTTAGGGTATTACAGTTGGGCCCCGCTTAACTGACATGGCGAGCTTCTCCACGGGTACCAGAGTCCTAATAATGGATTGTAGTTAGTTTATTCCCTTAGTTATTATTATTGCTTGTAGATATTCTTAGAATAGATCGTAGTTAATAACTTAGATTTGGATTATTATTATTGGAAGCTTACTTTGGGTCTTTAGAACTTGTATAGCAGCCTTTATTGAAATGATTGGGGTTTAGCAAACTCTAAGGGAAATTTTATTATTATTGAAATGTTATAATGGTCAAGCTTTAGATAATTCCTAGAACATAAATGAGCTCATATAGGTTGTTGAGGCTTAATATATGAACGATCTAGGTTTGGGTAGTTCCGCAATATTTTTTCATTGGGTTTTGTATTTATTTTGTGTTGCCATGTGAAACTTATGTGAAATATCTATTGACTTGAGTAATTAATTAGGTTCGTATGTATTATGGGGGATTATTCATCTATTATTATTGTTATAAAACTATGTGGGGACTTATATTATTGGTGGTGGTGACTTAAGGTGATATTCGTTGAGTGTCACCCACGTAAGGGCTTTATCTGATATTTTTGGCCTTGTAGTTGCATTTTGTGCCTTGATAGTTGACATAATGCCTAAGTGGATGCTTAAAATGACATTAATGATTCCTTAATTGCATGATTTTTCCGATGGTACAAGACTTATGTTAAATCATGGAGGGCTGACATATTGAATGGATTTTGAGCTCACGTATATATGTGATGAATGAACTTGAGATATTCATATTGGTTTGGTTGTAAGAATTATATCCTCATATCATGCATACATTTATGAAACATTGGTACCACTATGGAAATACTGATTTTTGACAGAAATATGACACCTTCAAAAAATCCTCTGTTGAAGTTCACGAGTCGGAGAGAAGATATGAATATTGGGACAGGATTAGTTATTGAGATTGTATATGCGTTGTGAACCCCTCATGGGTCCTACCTCAGGAGCAGTTCCTGATAGGTGTATATGGAGGTTATGTGGTAACCTCAAGAATATCACACCATCATCAATATCATTTCATTATCATTATCATCACTACATTGGATTGCATCACTTGCATTACATTATCTTTCTTAGTATGGTTTTTACTGTGTTAGTCTTGTATTGTATTATCGTGTTAGAAAATTTTATGATATTGTGTTTTGAGCATCCATTTTACTTTATTTCCTTACTTCACGTCATTTTATATGGATTTGGGGATTCAGATATTATGAGACTTGGGTAAGGCTGTAGCTTAATCTGAGGAATCATTGGATTGTACATTCGGTAACATGTTATTAAATCTTTATATAATCTTTCCTTTTTTGATCCTATAATTATTGGTTGATATCATGTGATTAATCCTAAAATTTACATGTTGAGTAGTGAGTCTTCTGTATAAGTGTTTTTGTCTAATTATAGATTATGAAATGGTTAGTGTTGACTCACCTAGGTTATAGTACCACACTATTCTGGTTATATTTGTTGATCGTTGTTTTTGGTTACCTTGGTAGGATTAAGTTTTATGATTTGGCGGGTTATAGATTAGTTTGATACCTTGGGTAGCCGGTGTAGTGGTCCTCTCCATCACTTTAGATTAGGGTCGGTTATCGATAATGCTTGTTGAGTACATGTGGATTTTCGTACTCACCCTTGCTTTCTTTTTCTTTTTCTTATTTTTTGCACTCCATACAAGTATTGGATAAAGTAGCAGTTTGTAGCTCATTTTTTCTGCATTGGCATTGCAAAGATCGTGGTAGTGGCGGATGGACTTCAATCTTACCTGAATCTCTTTCTTACTATCTTGTGGTTACTTCCACATACAAGATATCTTAGTGTACTTGTTACAAATCTGATGTATCATGGATATTATTTCTTCTTTAATTATATTTTGAGTTTATTTCTCTGCTCTTCTACTACTTTATTCTTAAATTGTGTTTTGGGGTTGGGATAGGCTTACCTATACTAGAGGGCGCACAGGTGTCATCACGTGCCCATTTTGGATCGTGATACTTTTATTGCCACTTTTAGCAATACAACCCTACTATATGCACGTGTGACTGTGTACATAGGGAATCCTCCTAAATATGTTGCTTGTCTGCAGCCAAAAATAATCTCTCTGCAAGATTTGTTTTTTCTTAAGAAAAATATCTTTTGCTACCTGCACTTCTTTAGCCATGAATTTTTTTGGAAGAAAAAAAAGAAAAACTTTTACTTATTAGTCCTTTCATGAAAAACATGTTTTACTATAAGTTAATTGTCCAAATTGTTACTGAATCTATGTAGACATTGTAAGGACTTGATTTTGTGATTTTTTTATTTTAATGTGATTTGACCATTTTACCCCTCCCTGATGTTGCTACATGATATTTTTTTAGTGTGAAAATATTTTGCACGATTCGTAATGCATTACAGTGTGTTTCGTGCGAGTTTGTGATTTTTGGAGGTTAAAAAGGATTTATAGTTGACTTCGGTTAACAATTATTGTTTTGTGTCTTGAATGTAAAAATGGACTATGCCAGCAGGTTCGAAACGTCGATTTTGGATTTGTAGCATGGTTGGTTCAATTTTATGTCTTTTATATCTCATTGTGACCCTCGATTTGGAAGATTGTAAAATGGGGTCTCGGGGGTCTATTTTGTGAAAATAAGCTCTTTTAGTAAATCTAATGTCACCGTTGAGTCCAGAACATTGAATTTAGTCTAGTATCATATATTGTTTGCATTCTCAGGATTTCGAATGAATTTCGAGGATCCCATCACAAACTTGGGAAAAACTCCAAGTTTGTTGGTCCAGCACCCGCTGAAGTAGTCATTTAAGTGAACCTATGGTCACTTAAGTAGCCAGCTGATGTGGCCTAACTGCTTAAGTGACTACCTAGTCGCTTAAGTGACCATTTAGTTGCTTAAGAGATCATAGCTGGTCACCCATATAAAAATCAATTTTCTCAATTTTTCTTCTATTTTTGGGACTTTGAACTTCGAATTTTAGAGGTTTTAGGCGATTCCCTCCATTTTCAAGCTTAGGTGAGATCTAATTCACTATTTGAATTATTCTTCTTCGATTTTTGTCATCTAAAACTCATTAAAATACAATTTTATAAGTGAAATTTGGAGATTTTGGCCCGAAAGGCCAAAAACTATTCTTTCTTCAAATTAAATCCCATTTTCAACCCATTTTCACTTGAGTTTTCTTCTATGTCTTCCTTTAATCATGGATAATGTGTTTATCAATAAAAATTCTGATTTTACCCTTCCTTTTGAAAACCCATTTTGGAGGTCTGTTTTTACCACGATACAAAATAGGAAATATAGGTATCGTTGGTTTATTTTAACACGTATATTCTATATTTGTATATTTTAATTTGTTTTGAGGATGTTCGTAAGGAGAAGGCTTCGTGTTGAAGGCTTTGGATCGGGATTCATTGTTTGAGGTAGGTTATGGCTTAACTTTATTCAAACTGGGTTAAGTAGTTAATATCTTTTATAAAAGCATGTTATAGGTATGGGAATAAATCATGAAAATAGTATTAATATTGTTGTGTGCTTGTGGGAGAGGTATGTTTTGTTATTGGTAGATTGAAATAATAATTACTATGTGGCCCGTGTGAAGGGTCTTATCTGATATTGCTGGCTCTATATATACCTTTGGATGTTTTCTTTCTGGTAGAAATGCCTAAGTTGGGGTTTATGTGATATCCGTTATATATTACTTTCATATCTCACTCTACTAATACATGGATATATCATATCATCGATGGTTGACTTATTGAGTGGATTTTAGCTTCACGTGCATGTACATTGGTTGAATTTGAGATTCTCATTATAGTTTGATTATGAGACACTACATCCTCATATCATACATACATTCATGAGACATTGGTACCATTATGAAAATATTGGTTTTCTGACAAAAATATGACACCTTTAAAAACCCTCTATCAAAGTTCATGAGCCAGAAAGGAGATATGGATATTGAGAATGGATTGGTTATTAAGATTATATATGGATTGTGAATCCCCATGGTCCTACCTTGGGAGAAATGTTTGGTAGGTATATACAGAGGTTATCTGATAACATCAAACATATCACATCATCATCATTATCATACTCATTGCATTTCATATATTATGCATCTTTTGTGTTGTACTTTCGTGTTTGATTTGATGTCTATGGATTTTGTATTTCTTTTTTGTACTTGTATTTTGTATATTTAATATATCTAAATTGTTAATGGAGACGGTGTGGGCTATCGTTTGGGACATTTTCTGATTGTAGGTGATGTGCTTATAGTGTGTGTTTAAATACCTTATTTTCTACTTTACTCAGTAGGCCTATGATACCTACTTAGTATAAGTGGACCGTATTCATCCTTACTATGCCCTTTCAATGTAGATTCTGGGATGAGTGCACCGTGCATCAACTGATATCGGGCAGAGACTTGTCATATTCGAGGTAGGGACCACTCTATGCTTCCAGAGTCAACCTCCTACCCTATCCTATCTAGTTTATGTCTTGTTTTGTATTCGGAGATAGACTAATGTTCCTTTTAGGATTACCAGGTGTATTTTCAGGCTTTAAGATGTATATAGATTGTTCTTACACTGTGGCACTAGGTTTTGGGATTGTTTTGATATTCAAATTTCAGCTACTATTGTATGTGTATAGTTCGACTTCATTCTAGAAGTCTCGCATTAGGATTTTATGTTGATTCCGTATTTCATATCAGTTTGGGTGATTGGTTTACTTGTCAAGGCTCAGCCGCGGTAAGTATCATCTTGACCCTTACTTTTTGAGTCGTGACAAACATATACTAAAGTAGATTTTGTATTTTTTTAGGAAAAAATTATTATTGAACTATGTACTTATTCCATCCAATAATACTTGTACATAGATGACTTGACACACACCTTAAGAAATACTACCTACGTTTCTTTATAAGTGCTCCTTTTAGGTTGTAAGTTTTTCCTAAATAAATATATGTTTAAGCCTTCAAGGATACTTTGATCATAATCTTCCTAATATGTCCTTGAGTTTAAACATTGTAATCAATATCAACTTGAAAAGAGATAAAAAATAATTAGGGCTAAGTTAGTAAAGTTATCTTCAATTTTTTAGAAGTGAGTAGTTTAAAAAGGGATGGGGAAAAGTCGTGGTTTACTCCTTAAACTATACACGAAAAGTTTAGGTCACACCTAAACTATCATAGTGACTCATTACACACCTATACTATATAAAAGTGAAACTATTACCTCCCCGCGACACTCATGCCCAGATGCGATGAGTGGAGTGTACTCCACTCGCCATATGATGTTGCCACGTGTTTAATTTAATTTTTCTATTTAATTAATGTCCCCTTAAATAAACCTTACCCGAACCAACTAATTTAATTCAACTCTAACCCGACCCAACCCAAATATTTCACCCTACCCGATCCATATTGGGTCTTGAAAAGTTTTTTTTTCTTTGGGTCTTTGTTCTTTCAGTTAATTTGGTGTAATAATTTCCCATTTTTCTACATTTCTTGATTTTGCTCTGAAGTTTATATTTTTTTTTCTTTGTTGGGTCTTGAAAAGTTCAAATTTTTCATACTGGATCTTGAAATAATTTCCCATTTTCATTATTTCTTGATTTTGTTCCAAAGATTAGACTTTTTTCTTCCATATTGGATGTTGAAAAGTTTCAATTTTTTTCATTTTGGGTCTTTTTTTAGTCCCATTTTTGGTTCTGTTCCAACATTTAAATTTATTTCTATATAAGGTGTTGAAAAGTTAATTATTTTCATTGTGGTTCTTGATTTTTTTAGTCAATTTAGTGTAATAATTTCTCATTTTTCCAATGTGGTTTGAATTTTTATGCAATTAGATTTGTGATTCCGATGGCAATTTTAGTAGTGGATGTTGAATTTTATGGTGGTTGTTTGTAATTTTTGTGATACTAATGGTTGTATTGTGATTTCGATAATGAAATCTATGATGGATTCTTAAAATTATTGTGGTGAAGATTTGAGCTTGATGATGATGGTGTCAATGATAGTGTTTTAATATTGATTTTGGTGAAGAAGAAGCAATTGAAGAAGACGGGACCCACATATTAAAATGAATAAATAAGAAAATTTAATTTTATTAACATTTTTTCAATTGAAAAAATAAAATAATTAATTTTATTGACATTTTTTCAATTGAAAAAATAATTAATCTAATTATATATATTAAGAAGAATATTAGGAGTACTTAATGACATAATGACAAATGAAATAGTGACACGTGTATGAAAGTTGTCATTTTAAGATATTTTTCCTTCCTCTCACGCACCTTAGGAAGGTGAATATATCTTCTCCGTCACGTCACCTTCTAAGGTGAAAATAGTTTAACTTTTATATAGTATAGGTGTATAATAGATCATTATGATAGTTTGGGTGTGACCTAGACTTTTCGTATATAGTTTGAGGTGGAAACCCTGACTTTTTCCTAAAAGGATGTGTCCAAGCCAAAAAGAACACTTATCTAGAAGTGATGGGAGTAATAAAATAATAAGGTAATTTTACTGTATCACCCTTTAAATATAATAAACTTTCATTTTGAAAAATGCACATAATAAATAATTTCTCTTTTTCTCTTAGAATTTGCTATAATTTGTGAGATAGATATACAAATTCTATCTATTGATCCTTGATGAAGCAAAATAGTGATAGAGATAGTTCTTCTTAATTGATGATTATATTAATCCGACAAATACTAAAAAAATACTTGTAAAAATTATTGTTAGGTGGTATCAAAGTTATTTTGACTTTCCTTTGTTAAATCTCTAATACAATTTTTTACTTCAAAAAATTAATTAAATTACAATGTATGCTTTAATTATTACTCTTTTGTTTCAAAATATAAAATGTATAGCTAATTTACACTTGTTCTACTAATGAAATTATCAGTTCCATGAGATAAATAAGCAAATAAAAGTATTTTCTACTGATGCAGTGTATTTGGAAGGAGAAGTTGCAGAGATAAAGAGTTAAAACCATTGAAACGGAAAGAGAAGAGAAATCGAAAAATTATGTGGGGGAGATACAAATTTAGTTTGATGATGAAGAAAGAAAAAATTAAATATTATTGAAAATCTTTTAGAGAAGTTTAAAGGAAGATATATGAAGTAAAAGTAGGAAAGCGAAATTTTGAATCTAATCTACTCATTATGTGTGCTTTAATTAAAAGATAGTGATTTATGTGGGGAAAATAAATCGATTAAATCAATATTTAGTGTGCCTCATAAGTTACTAAAATTTTTGCCCACATAGATTTGATTTCACGAACTATGAGTTGCATTCTCTTATTATTGGTCATGATGATTTCACACATTCGATGGGAAAATTCTTATCATATATTTACTGTCCCTTTTTGTGACCCTTAATTCTCTCTTTGTAATGTACTATGCGGCAATTAAACTTAGTTGGCTCACCTTTTGCAACGTCTGAGAATTTTTCCCCTCTTTTGTTAATTATGTCTTTTTTCTTAGAAAGTTTTCTCTTGTACTGTCTACAAAAAGTTATCTATCCCTCTTTTTATTGATGAACTTGTGTAGTTTATTTAATGATCGTCCAAATCTTGTTAATCTTCGTAATCTTTATTGGCCATACTTCTCGAAAAGATATTCATCACTTAGTCCTCCTAATGAACCTGCACGATGCATTCGCGAAGTGTTGTAGGCTTGCATCTCTCTCGGTGATCGTGTATGGCTTACTTATTGATTTTTAGCATATTCGTCAATTTATTTTAGTTGATCAAAAGAAACATGGCCCTAGGCACTTTGGGCCTTTTTTATACCTCATTATATTAGGACGGATTCCTTTAACTTTTATTTTGATGTGTGTTTAATTTTGTAATCTCCAAGGCACTTTAGCGCATAACATTGAATGATTACTCTTTAAATAGTCGGTAATGACATCATGGACGTTTCTTGGAGATAGAGAAAATTTTTGCTCGAATAAAAAGTAAATGGTGCCTCTTGTTTGGAAGTTTCAAGTCGCATGTGGCGACACAGTTTTGATTTCTTTGCTACTAAATGATCAGTCATAATGATTTCCATGATTACTCTTTCCATGGAAGCCACGAGTTGAGCAATTCATCTATGAAATCTAGTCCCTAGTCCATTCAATGATCAAGCCACTTTGTACTTTTCAATCAGTCCCTAATACGAACCCTGAAGTCATCAACTCTTTTCCCCCTTTGTTGTAGGGCTGAGGAGGTCACCAATTTTTTTCATCCTCTTTCTATTGAAATTTTTCAACACATACATAGAGCCAATGGGCAGTAGCAAAATAAATAGAAGTGTACCTTCAGCCAGTATTATTCAAGTATTGTGAAGAATCACATTTGTCAAAAACTTTAATAAGAAAAGAGGGAAAAGACCTAAGAATCTTCTAGTATATGTCTTTCAAAGGTATGCCAGATTGATGGAGTCACAGGCATATTTATAGGTAGGTTAGGGACTCTAAAGCAAATAACTTTAACCCTTGGAACTTTTATAGTTATTTCTTGCCATCAAAGAAATACCATATATTCATAACTTGGAGATAAAGTAATTGACTGATTTAATACTTTGCTTGGGAGTCAAGGTAAATTTCTTACCAAAAATATGTGGTTCATTAATACATAATATTATACGTAATATTTAATACATAATATTATACGTAATATTCTTACATTCTCCCACTTAACCCATCTATCAAAATTAGACAATCCTTTATGAGTGAAAATAAACAATATGGCCATAAACACATTCACTCAACTTAATAGTTATGCAAAAATAACTTTTAGCAAGAATATATTAATACAAGAATCATGGTGGTCATGCTCTTAATCAAACACTTCCTTCCATATATTACGATGTACAATATATTCTAAATAAAGTGTTCAACAACTTTATAAATGAGTTTAATATAAGTCATTCAGAGTCCAACTTTATTTGATCAAATGATCACTTTATAAAACATGAAAATCAAAATGTCCATGTTCATGTATATAAAAATGATAATGTCTAGACAAATTATTAGAGAATATACCAAGATTACAATGAGTTACTAAGTTCCATACGGGTCACATGATCCGTGAAAATATTAGTTGGTAAACTCTTAGTCATAGGATCAGCAATCATCAAAGTAGTACTAACATGTTCAAAACTTACTTTTTGCTTCTTGACATTATCTCTAACCATCAAATACTTTATATTGATGTGCTTACTTCGGCTACCACTCTTATTATTCTTCAAAAAAAATATCGCATTTGAATTATCACAAAACAATATTAATGGTTTTGAAATAGAATTGACAACTTTAAGTCCTGGAGTAAAATTCTTCAACCATAACGCTTGTGATATAGTTTCATAGCATGCTATAAATTCAACTTCCATTGTGGATGTTGCAACATTGGTTTTCTAAACACTTCTCCAAGACACAACACCTCCAGCAAAAATAAAAATGTATCCAGAAGTAGATTTACCATTGTCTTTGCATCTATCCAAATTGGAGTTTGAATACCCAATGACTTTCAATGAGTCAGAATATTTGTATGTAAGCTTAAGATCCTTGGTTCCTTGTAAATATCTCAAAATCCTTTTTCTAGCTTTCCAATGATCAAAATCAGGGTTACTTTGATATCTACCAAGCATCCCTACTACAAAGGCAATATAAATTCTAGTGCAGACCTATGAATACATAAGGCTCCCAACAAGTGAAGTCTATGGAATGCTTTTCATTTGATCTTGTTCTTATGTATTTTGTGGGAATTGATTCAATGAGAATTTGTCACCTTTAATGATAGGTGCTGCTATAGGTGAATAGGTTTTCATTTCATATCTTTCCAATATTCTTTGAATATAGGCTCTTTGAGATAGTCCAAGCAATTGTTGAGATTTATCTCTGTGAATCTCTAAGCCAATGATATATCAAACTTCACCTATATCCTTCATTTCAAAATTTTATATAAGAAATTATTTCATGTCATGCAATAATCCCAAATCATTACTAGCAAGTAAAATGTCATCCATATATAGGACTATTAAAATATATTTACTCTCACTTATCTTAAAGTATATACATTGATCAATGATGTTTTTCATAAATCTGAATAAAGAAACAACATTATGAAATTTAATATACCATTGGCAAAAAAATCTGTTTTAGTCCATAAATAGATTTATTCAGCTTGCAAACAAGGTGACTTTCGTTCTTATCACTAAATCCTTCAGCCTGACACATGTATACCTCTTCTTCAAGATCTCCATTTAAGAAGACCGTTTGCACATCTATTTGATGTATCTCTAAATCAAATTGAACTACTAATGCCATGAGAAGGTTTCATGGTAATTAATACCTTCTTTTTGCGTGAAATACTTGTCTACAGATCTAGCTTTATATTTCTCATCCTTACCAGATGAGTCTATTTTGGTTTTATAAATCCATTTAGATCCGATAGTAGAGATTCCTTTTGGTAATTCAATGAGATTCTGGACTTTATTTTTAGCAATAGATTCTATCTGTTCTTTCATGGAATTATACCAAAGTGTGGTGTTTTCTCCACTCATGGGTTATGAAAAGAAATGTGGATCATATTTTAGTCTAATATCATATCAGACTCTTGAAGATATACAACATAGTTATTAGAAATTGTTGGTCTACGAACTCTTGAGGATCTACTTACTTCCACTTGTTCAGGTGATCCTTCAACAATGAGTTTAGGTAAAGCAGGTTGTTTTTCATGTGGCTCATCAAGTGGTGGTAGCTCTTGAACTTGTTGCTCTTTAGGTAATTCATACAAATTTAACTGATTTGTATTCACATTTTTAGTATATAAAGGTACCATAAGTGGTTCCCTTATCTCTTTTAGTTCCACTACTTGAGTTGAATCACTCCCACTTACTTCACATTCCTCGAGAAATTTAGCATTTCTAGCCTCAACAATTTTAGGAGAATAAGAAGGACAATAAAACCTGGATCCTTTAGAGTTAACCACATAGCCTATAAAGAAATTGCCTATTATTCATTCATCCAACTTTTTAAAATGTGGATTATAAACCCTCACTTCAATTGGACATCTTCAAACGTGTAAGTAGCTTAAACTAGGTTTCCATCCTTTAAATAGTTCAAAAGGCATCTTGAGGACAACCTTGGATGGAACCCTATTTAAAATATACATAACAGATTATAAGGCTTCACCCTATAAGGATAAAGATAAATTTGATCTGCTAATATTGTTTCTCACCATGTTCATTATTGTTCGATTCCTTCTTTCAGCCACACCATTTTGTTGTGGTATTTTTGGCATGGTATATTGTGCAATTATACCTTATTTTGCAAGAAACTCAGCAAATGGACCTTTAACTTTTCGTGTACCTACCATAATATTCTCCACCCCTATCAGACTGTACAATTTTGATTTGAGCTTCAATTTATTTCTCTACTTCTATTTTAAAAATATTAAAAGCATCAAGTGTTTTTGATTTATTAAACAAAAGATAGATATACATATATCCTGAATAGTCATCAACAAATGAGTTGAAATATCTTTTACCATTCAAGCAAGGTCTAGGAAAAGGCCCACAAATATTCGTATGCATGATCTCAAGCAATTGAGAACTCCTTTTGGTACCTTTTGTGGGTTTTTTGTCTGCTTACCCTTTGTGCAGTCCACACAAGTCCCGAAGTCAAGAAAATTAAGAATTCTAAGAACACCATCATTAACTAATCTTTTGATTCTTTTAATAGAGATATTTTTCCAATATCTTATGCCAAAGACTTGATGAGTTTTCATTGATAATGCATCTCTTATTGCCTATTTCTTTAGCATACAGAGTTATGACATTACATTCAGTCGTGGGGGCCAGCTCAAATTTAAATAACTTTCAATACATATTTCCAAAATCAATAAATTTATTGTCTTTCAAAAGTTTCATTGTAGACAAATGAAAATTGAAATCATAACTAGCTATGGATAATCTAGAAAGAGAAATTAAATTCCTAGAATATGATAGAACATAAAAAGTATTTTCTAAATCCAATTAAAAATCATCTTTTAAAATGAGTCTATACGCCCACATGCCTTCCACATGTGATGTCTTTCTATTATCAGATAACTATTTTGTTCACTTTCTGTCGGCTTCCTTAGAGTTAGAAAACCCTGCATGATTTTCGCAATGTGAGTTGTGGAACCAGAATCGATCCACCATATATTATCAAAAACCTCAATGAAATTAGATTCATAACATACAAAGGTAAAATTATCTTTCTTCTGGGGCCACTTCTTGTATTCCAGGCAATCTTTCTTCCAATGTCCATTCTTCTTACAGAAACGACAAGTGTTTTTGTCAAGACTTCCCTTCTTCTTCATAGGAGCACTTTTGCCCTTATTGTATTTTTCTTATCATAAGTTACTAAATTTACACTTATAGGTGCCTCATAATTCAATCTCTCCTCTTCTTGCACACACGTAATCAAGAGTTCATTGATTTACCATTTATCTTTATGTATTTGTATGATATCTTGAATGGACCATATTCCGTAGGAAGAGAGTTGATAATAAAATGCACAAGAAATGGTGTAGAAATATCAACCTCAAGGAACTTGAGTTTAGCAATAATATCTCTTATCTCCATAATGTGCTTACACACTGTACGTCTTCTATCAAATGTTATACTTAAGAGTCTCTTCATTAGGATGTTGGCCAATGTTTTGCTAGAGCTTACAAATTGTTCATCAATTGCCTTCACGAAAGCTTTGACATTGTCGTTTTTATGGATATAACCCCTAATACTTTGACTTATATGAGCCTTTATGAGCATTAAGCTCAAGCGATTAGATCGCTCCCACTGGCTCATAAAAAGTCTTAGCCTCTGGCGTACTTGATTCTATGGGCTTAGATGATTCTTCCACAAGAAGTGCCAAATTCAGATACGGACACCTTAAAGTGAGGACTTTCTCCTTCCATTCAGTAAAGTTGTCACCATACAATATTGGAATTCGAGCATTTTTGTTAAATAGAGCAGTAGAAAAAGTTGTGTTGACTTCAAAACAAGGATACACATACAAAATCTTTGAAATACATAGCCATCAAAATGAATCTCGTAAATACCGATTCTTAAGTAAATTCTAAACCTTCCTATGAATAGAGGTTGCACTCATGCATAGAACTACTTAACCTCATTAGACTAGTAAATCAAATAAAATAAGAAAATAATCCATACCTGTGGGCATAGGATAATTTTTAAAGAGAAAGGTGTACTGTCTATTCCAAAATTTAAAGAGAAAGGTGTACTGTCTATGAAATACATAGCCATCAAAATAAATCTCATAAATATCGATTCTTAAGTAAATTCTAAACCTTCCTATGGATAGAGGTTGCACTCATGCATAGAACCACTTAATCTCAGTAGACTAGTAAATCAAATAAAACAAGAAAATAATTCATACCTGTGGGCATAGGATAATTTTTAAAGAGAAAGGTGTACTGTCTATTTCAATTAATCTAACCAAACTAGTTACTTCCCTGTGGAGTAAGGTTACTAGTTCGATAAGATAATAGGATTTTATTAGATGTCATTATTATATTTCAATCACTTAACTTTATGTGATTAAAGAACTTATTTTCTTTGTATCATATGCTTGGGATGTTGTGGCTAACCCAAACATATGATAAAAAGAACTCATAATGACATCTCACAATAGTTAATTTTAATAATAAACTTAAACAAAGTGTAATTCTTAAAATGCTAAAGTGAATTGAATAGGTAGAGCCTACATCAAAGCAAATCATTATATAAAGCATATTTTATTAATAGGAGAAAAAACCGTACAACAAAAAAATAGGTTGAGCCTACATGTCCTTCGTTAAAACGGTAATTTTTTAGCCATAGTGATAATAGGTTGCATACAATAAGGGAATAGATTGAGCCTACATATCTCTCGTTCATATTTCTTATAATTAATCAAGATATTATAAGAAGAATCTGATACAGTAATGGAATGTACAATTAAAACAATAATACTATTTTAACATAACTAAAATACTTTATTAAGAATAATTCAAACAGCCAAATGAAAAACTTCTTAGTACACCATGTCCAATCCAGTAACTATATTAGTTTAAGCATGATTGCACTTAGAGATAACTAATTATAAACTTAAAGGAAATATTTCAAGTAATTATCGCGTATTCACAAAAAAAATTAATGAGACAAGATCGATTACATAAGTCATTATCTCAAGTGAACAGTGAGAATTCATTGAACAGATTCGTACAATGAACTATTTGTGAATATAACAAAACACTAAACAACATAGCTAAAGCTGGCTCTGATACCACATGTTGAAATTTTTAAACACATACACAGAGCCAATGCGTAGTGGAAAAATAAATAGAAATGTGCTTTCAGCCATTATTATTCAAGTGTTGTAAAGAATCACCTTTGTTAAAAATTTTAATAAGAAAAGAGGGAAGAGACCTAAGAATCTTCTGGTCTATACCTTTCAAAGGTATGCCGGACTGATGGAGTCACGAGTGTATTTATAGGTAGGCTAGGGACTATTAGGCAAATAATTTTAACCCTAGGGACTTTCATAGTTATTTCTTTCCATCAAAGAAATACAATATATGCATAACTTGGAGGAAAAGTAATAGACTGATTTAATACTTTACTTGGGAGACAAGGTAAATTTCTTATCAAAATTATGTAGGTCATTAATACTTAATATTATACGTAATATCTTACACTTTCTAGTTCCTAGAGTGTTATTATTTCGCGGTCTGACTAGATAATCCACTCCGACACCCTATGTGTAATGAAATTCCAGACAGTTTGTGTGTGAATGATTTTCATAAAATCAACTTCCATAAAATATTTTTTATTCCTTCATAAGTCGTAGGAACTTACAAAAGAACATTATTCTAATTTATTCCCAAAAAACCCTCATTGCTACCTTGTTACAAATTATGTAAGGAAGAAATCCAGCTCGGGACAAAAACCATATAAAGGAAAAAAGATTGTAGCTCACTTTTTGAGCTTTCGAGAAGTCGGTTTCTCTCATCCATATCCTAGAAATAGTTTTTCCTTCTTCTTCATCATGGTCCAGACCTACGTGAAGTTCACAAGACCAAGAAATATAAGGGAAATAAAATAGGAACATCCTTGACTTAGGAGTCATTGGTACCCAATACATGACATCCCTAGGGACTCCACAAGGTTTGTGCAAGGACTTTTTCCTTTATGCACTGATTTGTTCGATCATGTGCTTCCTCACGCATACATTCTTTCACTTTTCACCCAATATCATGAAAAGCTCGGGAACCATGTCCTCTGCTCTTAAGTGGCCGTTCATTCCATACAGTTTGCTCACAACATCAGGGCAAGGCCATGCAAAACAATTAACATGGCTTTTGAGGAGGTCGAAGTACGCGAGTCTGCGCTCTAGGCTTATCTTCTATCCTAAGCACACCTTCCCTCGGGAGGACCGAGGACAACGAAAACTTGACCAAGCGTCTCTGTAGGTAGTGTGGTTTCATTTTGTCTACTAGGAAAGTATCGAGGACACTTAGTTCATTCCACGATGCATTTTAAATTTCATTAGGCTCTTCCTAAGCTCAAATGAGGCGATGGAGCTCCTCGGATTCAATCCCTCAGGGAAAGCTAATATTTCCCAATCATTAGGAACCATCGATAGTTGTGTTCTACCCCTCTAAAACCTAGTGTATAAACCTTGCAATAGCTCCACGTCACCCTACTTTATCTTAAATATATCACAAACTCATGACGTGCTGGAAGAGATTGTGGAATTCTCTGATTGGACCAAAAGTTCCATTCTACCTCATTTTTTTAAAATTTTGGTGGCACTAGACACGACCTAATTTCAAACGCCTCTCTGCTTTGAGCCTCCATGCGATCCGTAAACCTTTCGAGAATGGTAGTGAAGTCCTTCAAAAGTCCTTCCAACACATTTTTTTAATTTAGGGTTGGTTAGGGATATAGAGGTGGTTGGAATGAGGGTACGAATCAAGTGTATTGGGAGCTAAGGTAGGAAAGAGATAATTAATATAGAATGTCGTTTACATGGTAAACGGAGGCGAATTCAGAATTTTAATAAGACGAGTGCACTATTACCTTCAAGATAAGATGTAGAATTTTAGGGTGACAAGGAAAATATAGTTATTGTACTGTATATTTTGACAAATCATTGTATTTTGTGTGTAATTTATTATTAAAAATAAAAGTGTTACTAAAGGAAATAAAATAAAAAAGGAAAGTTGCTATAGAATTAATTTTTTAGAAAAGAAAAGGACTAATGGGCTGTGCAACAATGCTGCTTTTTAGAATTTTTTGGGATTCGAACCCATGACCTTGGGAGGAGTTAGGACCATTACTCAAACCAGTAAAAAACACACCCTTTTTTGTCAATGGGTTCCTACAGATAATACTAGATATACTTTAATTAATTATACAAATAATATACCAAATTTAGTCGGATGACCATTGATTCCGGTGAATTTTCTTTTATATATAAATTCGCCCCTGCTTGTAAATATATTATAGTAAGATGTTGTGAACCAAGCTGACTTTACAAGAATCTATGGGCTAAAAATGATAAATAAGATTGATTCAATTGATATTATTGGATCGATTAAAATATTGGAGAACTTTATTTGGATCAGGTCCAATCCAATTAGTAATTTGTTAAAAAGAAACACGGTTTTAGAAAGAATGATTTTGTATGTATTGTAATGTGAACAATGTTCTCTCTCATCTCTATTCTATAGCACTGATTTCCTCGTCCCAATTATCCATTCTAATTCCCATCCCCTTTCTTTGTTTCGATTGAATTACTTACTGACATTAGTAAATTAATTACTTTTGTAATTCTAATTTAATGTTCAATTTACACGACCAGTTTTATTGAAAGAAATGTCTATTTTTGTTTTATTTCATAAAATCTCCTAAAAAATATTTACAAGTAAACCTCCGTAAAACTAAGATATATTATAATATTAAAAATAAAATAATTATCTGCTAGAAAACATGATTCGTACAATATTTAATTTTCTTTCACAAATATGGAATCCTAAAATTTCATCCTTCAATTCATGACTTTCTTTATTTTTCTATGGTGTTAAATACAAATGTCAATATTTGGAATCTCTTCTTAAAGTACACCACCTTAAATCAAGGGGCGGAGCTACCGCTTCAGTGAGATATAGACCATATTCAATAGTTTTGATTTAAATTTTTATTTTTATTACAAAAATTTATTAAATATACGAAATTTATTAATTTGAGATCTAATAACTTTAAAGAACTAACAATTTGAATTTATATACATCAATTTATTTGTAACAATCAGAAAATTTGATGAAATATGTGAAATTTATGATTTTGTGTGATTTGACTGTTTTATCCTTCTCCGTAGTTGTATGGTGGTATTTCTAGGGTATGGGGGTGATTGGCATGGTTCCCGATGCATTTTGGTGCCTTTTGTGCGATATTGTGATTTTTTCATGGCTTCGAGAGTCTTATTTTGGACTTATGTGGATATCTTTCGATCCATGTGATGGATGACTGAACGGACTGCACCAGCAGATCCCAAACATCGATTTTAGGATAGTAACATATTTGGTGTGGTTTAATGGTTTTTAAATCTCATTTTGATTCTCGATTTGGAAAATTGTGATTTTGAGTTTCGAGGGTCAACTTTGTGAAAATAATTTTTTTCAAATATCTGATATTATCATTGAGTCTGGTGCATCAAATTTAGTATGGTTACACAGTTCATTTGTGTATATCGGACCCCAAATGAATTCCGAACACCCCGTCGAAGTCCGTGTTGGACTTGAAAAATCTGGTTTAGCAACTTGAAAAATAAAGGGCAAATTTCATACACCAAGGGCGATTTATGCCTTATTTTACCTAGTACCTGAGTACAGTATAAATAGCCTATTTTTTATCCATTTTGTCCATTCTTTCACCTTGCCTCTTGAGAGTTAAACTCTAAAATAGTGTGAGAGCTTAAAAATGAAGTTTGTGGGAGCTTGGGAAATTAGATTAACATCTATTTCTTGATTCTATTACGAATTTAAGGTGAGATTTCATCCTTTTCTACTTTAATTCCTTGATAATTTCTCAAAATTCTAAATATCTTAGGATTAGATTTTAAACCCCAATTTCACTTCGTTTCACTTAAATAATGTTTTAATCCTATAATTACTAGTTTTTCATCCATTTAACCTTCAAAACAACTTCTATTCTTAACTTTAATACGGATTTCAAGTATTTTACCCGGTAAAGCTTAAAAATAATTTTTCTTCGGTTTGAACCTCGTTTTTTATTCGATTTAACTTGAATTTTCAGTTGTAGATTCTTAAAAATATGGGTAACACATTTATAAAATAAAGTTATGATTTTATTCTTCTTCTTTAAAAACTCATTTTGGGGGTTCGTTTTAACCCCGAATCAAAAGTAAGTTGTGCCCGTGTGGGGGCCTATATGTGATGTAATTATTATAATTGAGATATTATGTAATATGTATAACTGTGTGGGGTCCTATATGATGTTGATAGCCTTTAATAAATATGAATAATTGTATTGTGTGGCTGCAAACTCCTTTTGTGGTACCTTTGGTGGATTGTGATATATATATATATATATATATATATATATATATATATATATATATTTATATTTTTGGCATATGAAAAGTATGAAAATTCATGGATGAATAGAACTAATATGTGGATATTGGCTCACGTTGATATGGAAATATATCATGTGGTTGGTTGTGGAAATACTCACTGTCATTGGTTGTGAGCATTACATCCACATATCATACTCATTCATGAAACAAATAGTACTACAGTAGAAAATCTTGAGAAACACTAAAAACACCTTTTTATGACAAAAAATGTAACATCTTATAAAACCTTCCCTAAAGGATGTGTCAGAGATGAGATATGGATATATGTATGAATTGTAGATGGGTTGACGAACCTCCTATGGGTCCCACATCAGGAGGCTTGCCTCCATATGTGTATACGGAGATTGTACGATGATCCCAAAGGTTGTACAACAACCTCGTGCATTATCATCATCATATATACATATATATTACTTGGTTTATTGTGTTTATGTTGTGTTTGTATTGTCATATTGACTTGTCATCTATCTATTTGTTTTATAAAGTGACTTGTTAATGCCTAATCATTCTTTCTTTCTTTACTTGTACTTGATAATCTTGATTATACATGTTCCTCTTTTGTTTTAATTGTATGTGATATTGTATATATTTGAATCCCTATCTAGTGTGTTATTGTATTATGTGCGAATATTGTAGAACTATTAGTGCAAGCGGTGTGGGATATCATTATGGGACATTTTCTGATTACAGGTGATATGCCCTTAGTGTATATTTGTATGCTTTATTTACTACTTTGCTCGGTCAGCCTATGATACCTAATGAGTACAAGTTGATCTTACTCATGCCTAGTGTTCCCTTTCAGTGTAGGTCCTAGCTCGAGTGTGCCTCAACTTGCTTGACTCAGGTAATTGTTAGAGCTTTCAAGGTAGTAGTTAGCCACCAGGCGTTTGGATGTCTTCTATTATCTTTCTTATAGACTATGTCCTTACAATCATTTCTAAAATAGAGTTTTTCTTGTGTTTGGATATCTTATGTATTTTATTTGGATTCAAGTTGTACTCGATACATTCTTATACTATTGACACTAGGTTTTGGGATTTATGTCTATGTTGTTGATTATATTCTTTTTGCATTTATTATACTTATATGGTTCGGCTTCATTCTAGAAGCCCTACCTTGGAGGTATTTCTGTTTTTTCCCTTTGTGTATCAGTTTGGGTGATAGGCATACTCGTCAAGGTTCACCGCGATAAGTGTCATCATAACCCTTAGATTTTGGATCATGACAAATTAGTATCAGATCCAGGTTTTATTGGTCTCAACGGTGTAAGAATAGAATGCCTAATAGAGTCTTATAGATTAGTACGTAGACGTCCGTATCTATCTTCGAGAGGCTATAAGATATCTTTAGGAAACTTTCCCTATTTTATTCTTTAACGTGTGATATTTTTTCATATCTTGTATTCTGAGTTGTGTTTCACTCTTTCTGTGCAGGTGGTGTTGACTAGGTTCTGTGAGGTCAGAGATGTGGAGCCTACTTCTGGAGAGAAAGTTCAATTGAGAGGGCGATCCTCGAGTCGTGGATAGACTCAAGAAAGGGGATGAGACTGTACTTTATCCTCATCTAGAAGAAGTTCTAAGGGACTCTCCTTTGAGCCTTTTGTTGAGCAGGTTGGAGGTGTCGGTTATACTCATCCTAGTATTGAAGGGATTGCTGGTGCGTTTCCTGAACCACTTAGAGGGTTCTCCTTTGGTTATGTTGGGTGTTCCTCCAGTTCAGAGTGTGGATCCTTCTATTGCATCTGTTTCTATTTTGGGTACTCCTCAAACCCCAAGTCCTATTTCTGTTTCATCCCCGATATTTGAGCATAGTGTCCTGAGAATAGGAGTTTATCCTTTATCTATGTTACTTCCTCAAATGGGATCTCCGTCTGCTAGATTCATTATGCCTCCTCGTATTACGAGTACTGTGATATCTTCTGAGGATCAGAAGAGGTTTGAGATATTTTCTTATTTGGGTCCTTCTAGGTTCAGTGGTGTTGCAAACGATGGTGCGTATGAGTTTTTGATTGATTGCCGAGAGAAGTTGCATAATTTGGGTTAGTTGGAGTCGTATGGAATGACTTATACTACCTATCAGTTGAGATATACTGCTAGAGATTGATAGAGATCGATTGTTGGTTGTAGACCCATTGATGCTTCTGAGATGTCTTGGGATCGGCTTGTTGATCCCTTTCTTGAGAGATTTATGCCTTATAGTTTGAGAGATCGAATATGTGATGATTTTGACCGCCTGGAGTAGGGCTCCATAAATGTAGCAAAGTATGAGACATGCTTCCATGCCTTATCCAGATATTCCTATGCTAGTATTTCCACTGAGTTTGAGAAGATTCAGAAGTTTGTGAAGGGTTTAGATGTCTGTCTTTAGATGTCTACATCAAAGATGGTCGTGTTTGGGGTATCTTTTTAGTGTATTATAAATCATGCTAAAATGACTGAGGGTATTCTTCAGGCATCTCAGGAAGGCGCCAAGAAGGTGCACTATTTTGGTGAGTTTAATGGTCAGGTTTCTCGTGGTAGAGATTTCAGAGCTCGTGGATATTAGGGTAGGTCAGTCCAGGCGACTTGTAGAGTTAGGGGTGGATCTTCTGATTCAGCAGTTTAGAGTGGTCCTTCGAGCCCAGTTGTATCTTCTCCAGTGGAGTGGGGTCATAGAGGTTGTTTTATGTATGATGAGGTTGGCCATTTGGTCAAGGCTATCCCCTCCATGTGATTAGAGTTTCTCCTATTTCAGTTGAGAGAGGTAGGGGCTACCAGATGTGTGAGGGGCAGAGGTAGTGAAACTCGTGGGGGTGGTCGTGGGGCTACTCAGGTAGTTGGTGCTCATGGGGCCACTCAGACAATTAGTGGACTTGGGCAGTTCTATGCTATACCAGCTAGACCTGAGGTAGAGGCTTCAGATGATGTGATCACAGGTATCAGTCTCTTTTGTTTCAGACCTGCATCTGTATTAATTGATCCCGGATCGACTTTCTCCTATATGTCTATGTATTTTTCTTTGGTTTTAATTCTGTTAGTAAGCCTCTTGCAATGCCTATTTGTGTATCTATCCTAGTAGGTGATTCTTTTGTGGTGGATCGGGCGTATCGATCTTGTGTTGTAACTTTTGCCGGGCGTGAGACTTTGATAGATCTGTTTGTGTTAGATATGGTTGCTTTTAATGTTATTTTAGGTATGGATTGGTTGGCTGCTTATCATGTTGTCTTAGATTTTTTTTCCAAGACTGTGACTTTAGCTTTATCGGGTGTACCAAGGATAGCTTAGAAGGGTGCACTTCATTCGGGTCCTAAGAGGGTTATCTCTTATGTTCAGGCTTGTAGATTGGTTAAGAGGGGATGTTTAGCTTATTTGGCTCATATACGTGATACTAGTGTTGTTTCACCTCCTTCCCTAGATTTTGACTGTGTTGTTCGTAAGTTTATGGATGTGTTTCCCACAGATTTGCTAGGTATGCCTCTGAATCATGATATTGATTTTGCTTTTGATGTTGAGCCAGGCACCAAGCCTATTCCTATTCCTTCTTATAGGATGTCCCCTGTTGACACCCAATTTTGGCTCTACATACTTAAAATTAGCACATTTAGGCTTTATGATCGTTAAAGTACATAAAATGCAATTTTTCACACATCTTTTATAACTCTTTAGTAAATTAACGATAATCATCATTTTTAGGATTTTTTTATTAATTTATTGTCAAATTTTAACTTTGCATAATTTATTGATAATTATCCTTAATTTTATAAATTTTAGAATTTTTATCAGTTTATTATCATTTTAATATTTTTGCATAGTCATCTGCATGCGTACACTGCAATTCTTTTTTACATATTATAATTTTAAATGTTTATACCGTAATATAGTTTTTTAGGTGATTTTATTATATTTGTTATTTTCATTTTTTTGTAATTATATATTGGCATTCATATTTTTGTACATTATTTAATACAATCTACAAACGTAAATCGGCTTAATTAGTTTTACACACAGAGCAATAAATCAGTCAAGATCATGTCAACTTTTTAAAAGATGACACTTGAAATAACGGGTTAAAATTTTTATCCATTAAATAAAAAATCCTTATACATAGATTGAAAGGATGAAAAATCTTTTGGTTAATAACTTTCAGGCTGAGTGGTGTTTTGAGGAGACAAAAGAGGTCAATCTTTGATTTTCAGATAATTGGGAGGTCCAATTTTTATTTATAAAAAGAGGGGGGTTAATTTTTTATTTATCACAAAATATATACACCACACACCAACACACACTAACACACCACACATATACACACAATCAGCTCTCTCTCTCTCTCTCTCTCTCTCTCTTTTTAATTTAAGCTCCCTGTTTCTCTATTGTTGCCATACCTCCCGCCGGTGAAACCCATCGCTCCGATGAACCACCACTCCGGCGAACATCAAGAAACCATCAGTGTCGCCCATTCTCTCCGTTTCCATTAAAACACAACCAATTTTCCCTCTTTTCACTGCTCTTTTTTACGCTGCCTCGCCGGAGGTCATGGCCGGCGAAATACATCCGCACTACAACTGCACCGCCCCTCCCCCTCTTTCTTCCTTTTTCCCGTCATCTCTCGCCGGGGGTGATGACCAGCGAGCTCCAACGCACCACCATCGCTACTGCTCCCTTCACCTCATTTTTTTTTGCACTTTAATTTTTCATGTGCTTTACAGATCTGGCCGAGAATACTCTGACAAAATAAAATATTACATCATAATTTTAATTTATTTTAATCTTTTGTTGAATTGTTGTTTTCTCTGTTTTATTGAGTTTTTTCTGGTATTATATTTCATATTCTAAGTTGATATTTTTGAATTTTTCGGTGACTGGTAATATTTTTCATTGAATATCTCTCGTTTCGTATTGTGTTGCTTAGTTTTGGACTGTTGACTCTAGTTACCTAATTATTTCTTTATTTGTGTTGATATTTATTAAAATTTGGTTTAATAGCTTACTGTTGTGCTGACTTTGGTTTATTTTAATTGTTATATTGTTAAGTTTTTCTTTTGGTTAAATTTTGTTTGCATTCATTGATTTTTATGTTGTCTCAATTATTATTTTGGTTAATTTATTCTTTTGGGATATGTTGTTATTGTTAATATTAATTTGAGTTGGTCGATGAAGAAATTTTTTGTTGATTTTTGAGGCCTTCGCAAATAAAAAGACTGATATTACGTATACTAATGCATAATACAACTAAAAAATTTGGGCGATGACGAAATTTTTATAACAATGCAAAAAGTTTTATGATTCATATCTTGGAAAAATGATTTAGGACGGCTAATAAATCAGCAATCATTTAGTAGCCATGTCGTATTTAAAATCTAATTTGAGCCCACCTTTTAATGAATTTTTTTTTTATATATACATATATGCACACATACATTCTTAATTTATTAGTTGTTTATTTGTTACTAACATTTTACTACAAGTGTTTATGCAGGTTATTGAAAATATTTATCGGGAATGGAATGCAAAGAAGATTTTAATTTTTATGTTTGTATTTTATATTCTTACACTTGTACAAATAGTGATTATAGTGAAAATTTTATTTTTTGGGCATTGGGTGGAGATATTTTTACTTACACAGTATCCATCGCGCGTTTAGAAAAATTAAGGCCATCAATATTTATATTAAATTGATTTAGATATTTAATCAAATAATTCACACTTTTTACACTAAAAATATTACGTAGTCTTTTCTTTAAAATAAATTTTCTTTATTCGATTCAGTATATTCTTTACATACATACACTAATATACTTTTGTTTATATATTTTACGACAGCATACGTACTATATTACTTAATGCATATATTTGTAATTACAAACATTAATTTTTTTTTTTATCTTTTAATAAATATAAGTCTGACCAGGAACCACTTTGTGGATTCTGAAGGGTTCCTAACTCCCTTTCCTTCGGAATAATTTGAACTCTTACCTAGAATCTAAATTGGTTTCGTAGATTAGAATAAAGTCATAATTGTTAAATAAATAAATAAATAGGTTTCCTATTTTTCCTTAAAAATTAGGTGACGACTCTATATAAACTAATTTTTTTTAGAGCCTATAACGTCATGCTCGTTTTGACCTTAGGTAAAAATAGGGTATGACAGTTTGACGACTTTGCTGGGGAGAAAGAATTTCTAACCATTACAGACTTAGGTAATTATTTACGTTTTTATACATTGTTATTTATTTCATACTAATTGTCTTGATTATCTTGTTTATGTGGCATAAATTATTATTTGTTATTATTTTGTATAGATTATTTATTTATTTATTGTTTTATATAAATTGACATTCCGTTCATACTTTTCCATTTCGGAATACAGACATTCACACACATTGTACACACGGATTGTACATTGTACTTTCCCAAAATTCTTTCAAATCACCTTATTTTAGAGAGTCGGTGCGTATGCGGGGTGAGCGGGTGTTTTCTGCCGTGGGACTACGTATCTTCTCATATAGGAAATTCAAGTCCGAGTCTATCCACTCTTAGTTAGCAAAGTATAGAGCTAAAATAACGCATTTTCGGTACATGCATATTAGTCAATTTTGTCCAGATGTCCGAAGCATTCACGACCCAAATGACACTTTATCATAGTCTTTGTACATATTTAAAAGATGATTGTGCATATATATTAATTATTTGTTCTAAATTAGTGGGGTGGTGTAATTTAACCTTTGTTTTGCATGGCGAATCAGTTAAAAAATGTACTTTAGCAACATCGCCAGTAGCTGCATATAATTTTGCACTATGTTTTGACCTAATTTTTGTCCTGACAAGATACGTAGGCAACCCTACATTAGGGTTCGATCTCTTAACTGTTTTAGAATAGTTTCTCCGGTATTTAAAACTAGGGCAATATCCTGAAACGGTTCAAAAATGCTCTCCAAATTTTTCAAAAGCACAATCAATAGCTCCTCAAATCCAAATCTTAATTACATTAGTGCCTAGTCGACCTACTTTCAGATACTCACCTAATTTTTGTATGAGAATACCTAGCTTTTTCTTTCGAACGCCGTGAATCATTAAATTTATGGTGTATCAATCCTCACTTTCAAAAGCAAGAATTCAATATTTTTCAGTTATAATAATCCCCCCAACTGCGGTGAAATAATGTCATAATTTCTTCAATGGTTGACTTTTTCAATCTTTTCAGCATACTGAAGTTGTGTCAAAGCTCTCCCCATGCTTGACATCCATTCTCTCGATCATTTGATCAGAATAATTTTGATGCTAAAAGCAGTTTTTTTTATTTATGATCGTCTTTTGTATAATTTTCAAGGATGACCATCATTTTTTTTACAATCATACATTACACATATGAATTTACAAATTTACCTGAACTATACAGACCTGATTCTTATTTTTACAAGATACATAGGCAACCCTCATTTGGGTTCGATCCCATTAAATAAAAAGTAAATTGACTTGGTTGATACCAATACAGTTAGGAATGTGCATGAAAAAGAGCAAATTGGTATGATAGGAAGGACCAACTTTATGATAAACCATAGGTTCTTTCGGTACCTTTTATCACACCTAATTAATGCTTGAAAAAATTCTCTTGCATACATCTAAGACAAGAACGAATCAACCTTGTCGTTTCAAGTTCATTGTGTGATGAACTTTAGTTTAATTCATTGCATTGCATTGTTGATTTAGAACTTGGCCTAAATATCCGTTGAGGTGAAATTCCGAATTATACTTGGTTTAGGAAAGAATCGTAGGCCTCCTTTGACCCGATTATGCCTTTCATAGCCCACCAAATAACATCAATCCCTATTATTTCCTCTTTTGAGCCTAAAACTTTTTGGTTTGGACAACCGCATCTGAGCCTATTCCTTTTTAGTGGTTACGTGCACTATCCCTCTCTTGGCCCTACCTTCTTGAGCGAACTAAATTCTTGCAAATTGTAGATGAATATTCAAGATCAAAAGCGCAAAATGCAAAGGATATATTATCCCTGATGAAAAAAAATGAAAAACGACTTCAAAAGAAGCAAAACTCCCATAAAAATGAGAATAGAAAAAAAAGAACAAAAAATATATAGTTTGTTGAAAAAATAAGGGGAAAAACTCCAACACAGATTCAAAAAAAGTTGAAGAAAATACAAAACAAGGGGAAACAAAGCACAACAAAGAAAATTACGTGTCAAAGTACAACAGACGTTGACAGCACAAATGCAGTGCAATGCTCGTTGAGGAATTAGTCCATTTTATCCCAAATATTATCCTACCCATCCTTAAGCCTATGTTACAAGCCGATATCAAGTCCTACGAGATCCTATTCCAAGTGTTCTCACATTAGTCGATACTTACGTAAAGATCAAGCCTATGGTATCATAATTGCGTGCATTGAATTTCTTTCTGAGTGTGAGTATATTTCTTTAAATGTCCCTAAATTCAAAAAGAATTATTCAAATATGTGTGAAATAGGACTTTCTTTCTGGAGAGGGCACTTGAAGCATGAGAATAAGCATAGCTCAAATCTTTGTTCGAAGCAAGACGACTAAATCTTTTCGATACTTAGGTATGTTTGAGTTACCATTTGAAATTATAGGAGTTACCCTAAAATTGATCTCGGTTAGATGGGAAGGAGATGGAAAATTTTTATGCACACTACTAATTATTGGTACCAACTGAAGTCAAGACATGATTGTGCCTTCTTCTTCTTTCAACATTTTTTATCAAAAAATACAACAATTTTCTTTCTTTTATCAAGAGGCCCACTTTCACATACATGCATTTTGTTACCTTTCATTCAAGGTGCTCACTTTACATATATGCATTTTTTACTTTTCATTCAAGGCACCTAATTTTGAAATACGGGCATTTGACTTTTTCTTTCAAGCACATACCTTTAATACCGACATTTTATTCTTTTTGTCAAGCACTCATCTTGAGTATTTTATATTTTTTATAGTCTTACGAATCGAGGGGTTATTAAATTTCAGTCACCTCACTAGTTGAGGGCCTCAGTCTTCGTAAGCAATCGAAGATGATAATAAACATCATCCTCCATAAGCAATTGAAGATGTTGTAAACACCTAATTTTTGACCCAAACCTAATATTTTTATACCATTTTAATGTTCAATTAATTTTTATTTTATTTTATTTTATTTTTATTTTTAGGCATTTTAAATTTATCTTATTTGTGAGGTTCGTTAAATTTTTTGAAAAAACTACAAAAATAGAGTCACATTTTAAATAAGTTTTTTTTTTTTATTTATTTGTTTATTTATTTTAGAAAAAAAAAAGATTTTTTTTTTCTAAATTATATTTGATTTCTCCTTTCAACTTTTAATAAAGAATGTTGTGATATTAATATTTCTTCACCATATTCCTAAGATTACCTAATTAACTTATCTTGTATTTTGTTAGTTTTAAATAGATTTTATTATTTTTATTTTATTTAAAATATTAATTAAAATTAAAAAAAAGAAAAGAAAAAAAAAGATAATCCTAAACTACCCAAACCACCCCACAAATCCCACTTCTACTTAACCTCTCCCATTACCTCCCCACAAACACACACATACGGCAAACACACACATACAACACAAACACACACATACACTATTATATATATAACACACACATGCACACATGCAAAAGGGGGAAGACGGAGGAAAACCAAAAAACAAAGAAGAAGAAACAGAAAAACATACGGAATAAGAAAAACACGAGAGAAAACCAAAAAGAAAAAGAGGAAACGAAAGAAAAGAGACGCGAGTTGAGTTTGGGTTTGAGTTCGGAATCTCCGTTTGAATTTCCGGTAAAGACATCTTTACTTCTCTTTTAATTAATTCATTACACAGGTTTTATCCGATCCCATACCTTTTATTTTATAAGTTTTTATTGTAAACTAAATCATAAATAAAGTTGGTTTAAATAATTTCATATGTTATTTAGTATGTGTGATTGATTCATTACGTGAGTCTTTATTCTTATCTGAATGGTACGCTTAAATTATTAAATATTTATGCTTATACACTTAAGAGTTAATAATTATTCGGAAGAATTAGTTCATATTCAAATTGATTTTCAAACAAATAAAAGAAGTAAAAAAAAAAAGCATGATAAAATTAATTGTTAAAGAAATATCATACTTTACTGTTTAAGCAAGCATGTGATATAAACGAAGTCAAAGGTGGATTACTTCAGTGTACTAATCCATGGTGTATATAATAGTTTGGATGAAATTATCTTATTGTTGCACAAGCACCTTTACTTTATTCTAGTCAGTTGAATAATTCTTTTTCTTTATCTTTAATTTAAAAATATTACATAACATATTTGACTAAGACTATGAAATTAATAAAATATTTTGATACATGCATCCTGAATGTTGTTTCCTTCAATAAATTAGTTAAAAGTATTCGTAGACATTCACATGTAAATTCCATACATAGCATTGTCCAGTATTTGAGTTTAAAATTTTCTCATGTTTGCTATTTTGTTCTTACCATATAATAATCTATCTAAGTCTTAATTTGAGTTCATATCCCTTTCACTTATATTTATTCGTAGTTTTCATACTTTGTCACATCATTATTATTTATATACGCTAATGTTATCGTGGCTTACAATTATCATTTATTACTATGAAAAAGAGCGAGACGAGATGAGACACAAGCACTACCTCCAAACTCATTATTAATAGGATTTTATAATAAGTAAAAGAATGAGTTAGGTTCTTAACTTTTAAAAAAAATAAAAAAAAATTTAATATAAGAAGAAATAACGATAAAGTTGGAAAGCCCTGCTACCGACCATTCGTTATAATAAATTTAATATACTATTTGAAGCTGTTTGAACTGGGTTGAGTAGATTCTAAACCTGTTAGGTGTTTATCTAGACTTGGAAAAATGGGACGATCCATAAAGGACTCAAAGGCGTGAGAAATATACCCAAACCCGTGGCATGATCGGAAAGTACTGCTACCGACAAGCCACACATTAATATAATTAAATAATTTTAAATAAATAAAGCAGGATGTAAGTAACTTTTAGGCTAACAAATATCATGTATTCAAGAGATTAATTTAAGCCAGATATAAGTCATTAAAGTGACCGTGCTAGAACCACGGGACTCGAGGGGTGCCTAACACCTTCCCTTCGATCAACAGAATTCCTTATCCAGATTTCTAGTTCGCAGACCAAAAATAAAGAGTCATTTTCTTTTGAATAGGGATTCAATAGGGTGACTTGGAACACCCAAACTCAATTCCAAGTGGAGACTCTGTAAATAAAATAATTCCTTTTCAAAACGTCACTTTAATTGGAAAAACCCATTCTTTCTAAAACCAACTCCCTAGCGGGGTCGGATGCGGTGAAAAACAAGGGGGGTGTGACAGATGGCGACTCTGCTGGGGATATAACCAGAATTCGAGCTTTTATATTGACTTGTTTGGCTTTATTTAATTTTGATATCGTATATTGTTGGCCTAAATGTGTTTTTTGCCTACATGTTTATCGCTTTGATATTATTTGAATTGCAATATAAACTGTCTTCTCTCGCGCACCCATCTGAGTCTTCTGAGATACTGTATATTCGGAGATGCGGTATACGCTCCCGAGCTTGAGATACCAGAGATGCGGCAACGCTCCTGGGAAGGATTCTGTAGTCACCCATAATTTATGACGAAAAGGGACCAACAGTGAGGCCGGAAAGCCCTGCTACCGGTAAAGCTGACCCTTGCCGACTCGAGTTGTCTGCTCGTTTTACCGCCAGTCTAGATACCTAACTCCACCAGGTTGAACCTAGCATAACTGGAACTTAGACATGGCTATCCCTAATAGACTGCGTTTTATTGGTATCACGTGCAATTTTGACTTAGTGGGGCTCGACCCGGGGGTCGGATCCGTCTAGGTCAGGTGTCACCTTTTGAGACCATCATGTACATTTTATGTGCTACTTGTTGCATTATAGGAAATGCCATATCGAATGTGGACCGGCTTTTAAGTGAATTAATTGATCTGAAAAAGAGTTAAATAAAATTTTTTAAGGGTTTATTTTAGAAAATACATAATATTTTTACATCAAACTTTTCTGAAAAGATTAAGTGGTTTTAACGTCGTGGTCTCGTTATGTCCATCTTCGTTGGTTTTAAAATCTCTTAGGAATATCATAGAGCCCATTTTTGTCAAACACAATTAAAATTTTGTCAAATAATTTGGTCCACTATTTTGTTTTAATAATTTAATTATTCTTGATGTGTCTGGTTCAAACGTCATCAAATTATTGTCTCTACTCTAGGATGTTTTAGAAGACTTGGATACTTCCTGTTTTGTCAGTTATTATTTTCTCATGCTCATTTTGAAATCTTATTCCATGTCGTTCCGGCAACTTCTTTCAAAAATTATTTTTGTCTTGCTTTAGGATGTTTAAAATAGAATTCTTATTTGCCATCATTATCGTATAGGGAAATATGAACTCATTCGGAAGGAGTGACAAGAGGCCGAGGGATGATGAAGTACCCCATTTCATGGTGTTGGATAAAGTTCCAAAGCTATTGCAGATATGGTATAACAATATGACTGACTATAGACAGGGAGAAGTATATAAACACTTGGGATTTTTAAGGAGTCTGTTGAGTGTTGAACCACGAAGAGACGTGATAGAATCTTTGGTACAGTTTTGGGATCCTTCAAACAACGTATTCCGATTCTCCGACTTTGAGCTCACTCCCACACTGGAGGAAATAGGAGCATTTATTGGAAAGGGAAAGAACCTTCACCGAGGAGAACCCATGATACCGAAGCATGTCACTTCCGAAAGATTTTTCGAGCTATTGCACATAAAAGAGAAGAACATAGGAGGCTGCCTAGAAAATGGATGGGTTCGTCTAGAATTTTGTACGAAAGATATGGTCAGGAAAGGGGATTCGAGTTGTTTAGATCAGAACTTAACAACGGGGGGTGCTACCGAACCTGGGAAAAGCACAGTTCTGAAGCATTCATAGTGGCATTTTTGGGAATCATGGTATTTCCGAAGAGAGGAGGAAAAATCAACATCAATTTGGCTGCGTTTATTACCGCTTTCGAGAAGAATCCTAAGTTCACCCTCGTGCCCATGATTTTGGCAGACATTTATCGGGCCCTGACGATGTGCAAAAATGGGGCGGACTATTTTGAAGGATGTAACATTCTATTGCAGTTATGGATGCTCGAGCATGTTCGTTATCATCCATTCGTTGTGTATTTTCGAGTCGAATGGAATGATTATATCAATGGCCATGAGAAGAGGATGGAGGACCAAAACTTTCCCGAAGGAATAGGAGCTTGGAAGGAGTACTTGGAGGGGTTGACGATGGACAAGATAGTGTGGAATTATCATTGGTTCCCTTCAAAAGAGGTGATATATATGTCTAATTTCCGTCCCTTCATCGTCTTAATGGGTCTCCGGGGTGTTCAGCCCTACGTGCCACTAAGAGTCATGCGACAATTCGGTCGACGTCAGTATATACCGCCAGTTGAGGATATGAAAGAGTTCATGTACGAATTCCTCCCTGACATCCCTCTAAGGAAGACTGAGATACTTAAGATTTGGGGAGGATGTGTACTTTCAGGTTACGATCACATGGTGGAAGATTGCGACAAGGGCGAGGTAGACTATTGGTATCTGCCATGGTTTCATGACCAGCCTCCTCCTAAAGCAATGCCAGAAAGGTCAGCCAGAGAACCAGTGGATCGACAAGCGGAGATTGAAGTCAGAATTAATCAGGCTCGACGAGAGGTAGAAGAGAACTATCAGTCTACTCTGCACGTCTTAAATAATGATTTGGAAAGGGCTAGAGAAGAATTGGTCCACCATGAGGCGAAATTTAAGGCCAGAATTAGGTCGGCTCGTAAGGAGATTGAGAGAGAGAACCGTGTCGCCATGCATGCCCTACAAGAAGACCTGGATATTTCCACCGGTGCTATGGAGCAACAATCGAGTGGTTTTGAGAAAGAAAAGGCTTTGCTGACAAGTACACAGTCGAAACTTCGGGCTCAGCTAAAAGCTTCCATGGAACGGGAAAGAGAAATAGCGAGGCGCTTCACGACTTTTCAGAAGGAAGTTGAAGTTGAGAAAAACCAGTGGATGACCAAACGACAGGCGCTTCACTATCAGATCGATGACCTTCATGAACGAGAAGAAGACCTAAAGCATACCGTCCGCACTACGCAACATTGGGTGCAAAACTGCCATGAGAGTATGATCGAGGCCAGGGGAGAAGTACTTCAGCTCAGTGAAACCTTGATTAATGTTTATGCTAAGTATCTTCACCAAGGTGATGAAAATCTGGGCCGTCAGGCACGTGCTCTCGCTCCACATCTGCCAAAAGCCTTATCCAGGATCTACTCAAGTCTGAGGGAGGATTAAGTTGCAAGACATCTTTGGAAGGCATCTTGATGATAATTATTAAAGTCCTTGTTTTCTTAGAGTTAGTTTCTTTATAGGCTTTTTAGTATTTCTCCAGTATTCCGAGTCTGTTCTAGTTTTAGATAATTTTAGTTTCCTTTCATTAAGGCTTTGTTTTAAGAACAGTTGGAAATGTATGGAAAGTTTCGCATTTGTTTCAAGTTTTTATTCTCTTTATTTTTAATATATACATATATTTACCATATCCATGAACTACGTGATGATCTGATTCATGTATAACATGATACGTAGGCAACCCTCGGCGGGTGCGATCAAATATTTTTTTTTTCAAGTTTCAAGTAGCAATTTTAAGATGTTGGCGTTAAATAATGAGGAAAAATTAATTCACCAAAGCCGGGATGAAACACGAGGGCTTTCCTAAGTCCATTTCAGGAAGAAAATTACTTAGGTGCATGACATTTGAGTTAGTTATGAATATATCAATATTTTTAAAGCCCTAAATCCTAACATATTTGTTTCTGTTTCATAAGAGAGAGAGAAAGAGAGTAAGTTGGTTGGTTGTGGTTAAGCTGGCCTCTCACCCGTACAACACAAGGTATAAAGGAAAAAGGAAGATGACTCGAAAAGATGGAACAAAATCTGATAATGAAGAAGGTCGAGATCAGTTAGTTCCACGAGAGTTCGCATCTTTGGAGGAGAATAGGTTATTGAAGCAACAAATTGCGGAAATGTATCAGGCTTGGGCGAATGGACAAGCTCCGCCTTCCTCGATTCCTGGTCTTTCAGATGCAAATCATCCCAGTTCTACTCAAGCCCAAGTCGATGATCCACTCTATCCGCCTAGATTTGGTCCATACGCTAATGTGTCTAGCGCTGCTGGCACATCCACCATGCGTCCTCCAAATCTATCATTCACGAACAACCCGTTTTTTATTTCGGCCGTGCCAACTAATATAAATCCTCCATCAATGATACAAAAGCCTATCAATGAGATAAATCATGATCAAGTCTATCCTCTTGACTTGGCATACAAACCCGTAAATTCATATCAGCCCACTCATCAGCCTGAGTCGCATATCGTGATTGAGAAGGCTATTATGAATGAAAAACGAGAAGAGATAGCTAGA
Source organism: Capsicum pubescens (assembly GCA_030864215.1). NCBI lineage: Eukaryota > Viridiplantae > Streptophyta > Magnoliopsida > Solanales > Solanaceae > Capsicum > Capsicum pubescens. The sequence continues at coordinate 244,267,386 of CM061546.1, read as the reverse complement.
AAAGTGAGGAGTCTGGAGCAGAGTATGAGAAACATACAAGGATTGGGAGGACACAAAAGCGTCTCTTTCAAAGACCTGTGTATGTTCCCTAATGTTCATTTACCAATAGGGTTCAATACCCCAAAATTCGACAAATATAGTGGTCATGGTGACCTAGTGTCCCACTTAAAAAGGTATTGCAATCAACTCAGAGGAGCAGGAGGGAAAGAGGAGATGCTTATGGCCTATTTCGGAGAAAGTCTGACGGGAATAGCCTCCGAATGGTTTATCGATCAAGACATATCCCATTGGCACATTTGGGATGATATGGCTCAAGATTTTGTACAACAATTTTGATACAATCTCGATATTGTCCCTGACCGCACTTCTCTCGCTAATATGAAGAAAAAACCATTTGAAAGTTTTTGAGAGTTTGCCATAAAATGGAGAGAACAGGCATCTAGAGTCAAACCGCCACTGAAGGACCAAGAATTGATTGACGTTTTTCTCCAAACTCAAGAGTCCGATTATTTTCATCATTTACTAGCCGCGGTTGGTAAACCTTTCGTCGAAGCAATAAAAATTGGGGAAATGGTGGAGAATGACATCAAATCAGGAAAAATCATGAGCCAAACCGCCCTCAAGGCCACTACACAAGCCATTCAGAGCGGATCATGTAGTTTCGTAAATCGGAAGAAGAAGGAGGAAGGATCCATGATGGCATCAGGACCGGGCAATACCTAAAGGGGACGGAACTCCCCTTACGTTCATGTCCAACAAGGGCAACCCAGCCCTTCTCAACATTATTAAACACCTCAACCTGCTGTTCTTAATGCTCAAGCGTATGCCCGAACTCCTCAGCGTCCACAATGGCGGGCACCTGCACCACAAGGTTTTTGTCCGCGGCAGCCAAATTTCCAAGCCCCTCGTAATCCGTATGTTCAAGAAGACTATACAAGAGAACAGAGGCCAAGGGAAAACTTCACCCCAATTGGAGAATCGTATACGATCCTGTTGCGGAGATTGGTCAAATTAGGATGGATTGAACCTTTTTTGCCTTTCAAAGTGGATCCGAATGCAAGTTGGTTTGATCCTAATGTAAGGTGTGAGTACCATTCCAACGTCCAAGGTCATAGTACCAAAAATTGTTGGAGTCTAAAGAGAGACATTGAAAATTTAATCGAAAGCAAGGCAATCGTAATACAAAAAGAAGAAGCGCCGAATGTCACCGACAATCCACTTCCCAATCACAGTAACACACACGTCGTGGGGATGATTTTTGACGATAGAGACTACAGGCCAACAAGCCAAGCAGAGATGGAAATAGGCACCTTGAAGGAGAACCCGGGTGAAGCACTGAAGTCTATGCAAAGAGAACCACTGATCGTGAAAGGAGCGAGTTCCATTATAAGACCCCAAGATTCAGAAAAGATGGTATTGTATGTTCCTGCAAAGCTGAAGGGAATAGCACAAGATGGGCCAAAACTATATGTTTCGAGTGGTCCCGCATGGTTCGACCAACAGCGCAACAACATGAGAAAGATAACAGAGCCAATTGTCATAAGACACGCAGCACAGCTCCCAGTGACAAGCTTGAAAACCATCCCATGGAACTATAACAAAACCACAGTGATGTACAAAGGAAAAGAGGTCATGGAAGAAACAAACGAAACAGGGGGTTTGACTCGATCAGGAAGATGTTATGCTCCAGAAGAATTAAGGAGACCAAAACAGTTTAAAGATAGTCAAGGGCCAACGAAAAAACCTGTCACAAACGAAGAGGCTGAGGAATTTCTGAAGAAAATAAAAACCCAAGACTATTCCATTGTCAATCAATTGAGAAAAACCCCAGCTCAAATCTCATTATTATCCCTACTGCTACATTCTAAAGAATATTATCAGGCATTGATTAAGTTGTTGAATGAAGCATACGTCCCGAAGGAAACTACGGTCTGTCAAATAGAAAGGATGGTTCGTAGAATATTTGAAGCAAATAGAATCACTTTCACTGATGATGAATTACCCACAGAAGGTTCTGGTCACAATAAGGCTTTGCATCTGACTATCAAATGCGAAGGATATTATATAAAAGGGGTAATGATCGATGGAGGTTCAGGAGTAGATATCTGTCCTCTCTCTACTTTGCAAAAATTAAAAATCAGCCCAGATAGGATTCAATCCAATAATGTGTGTTCGGGCTTTTGATGGTGCAAAATGAGACACCATTGGTGAGATAGATCTTGCTTTGGTTATTGGACCAGTTGAGTTTGTGATCACATTTCAAGTAATAGACATGGATACTTCCTACAACCTACTTTTAGGAAGACCATGGATCCATACGGCCAGAGCCATACCTTCTACTTTGCATCAAGTAGTTAAGTTTGAACACGACAATCAGGAAATCATTGTACATGGAGAGGATGACCTTCCCATACATCGAGATCCTTCTGTACCCTGTATCGAAGCAAAATGGGGTTGTGAATCTTCCATTTATCAGGCCTTTGAAATTGTGACAGCTGATCAAGTTGTGGAAGGCACGCCAATTCCAAGGCCTCATTTCTCTTCTACTTTAATCATGGTGGCTAGCCAAATGCTACAAAATGGTTATGAACCGGGAAAAGGATTAGGGGTTTCGCTGCAAGGAATTATAAACCCTGTAGATCCATGTGGTAGCCACAACTCCTTTGGCTTAGGATTTAAGCCTACCGCAACAGATAGAAAATGGGCAAAAGAGCAGAAGAAGAAGGCTTGGAAATTGACAAGTCCGGTTCCACACATTAGCCAATCCTTCACGAAAGCTCAAAAGAAAGAAAATCAATACTCATATGCTAACAAGGATGTGGATGAAATATGTCAAGGTCTCAAGGAAATGTTTTATGAAATAAACATGGTTCAAATGGGTGAAGGCCCTAGCCATGCAGATGTGCAGTTCGTCGGGCCAAATATCAAGCTCACTAACTGGGAAGCCACTCCTCTCCCCACGAGGAAGGAGTCTTGGTAGTTTATTTTGTTGTTTCGTTTTTCTTTCTTTTGTATTTTGGACTATTCTCAAGCTTGTAGTCCACATAGTTTAGTTGCTCTGCTTTCATGTTAACCCTCATATCCTTTCCGATTCAACTAAATGAAATTCAAGTTTTCTAGTAAATTTATCTTTTCTTCCCTCTTTTAATTTTTATTTTTCTTTATCTTATTTCAGTTATGTTAATACTGGCTTCGATAACATGGCATGTACATGGAGTTCACATTTAGATCCTAAAAAGTTGTCTAATCTCGAATCAGCAAACCAAACGGTAGATGAATACGATGATGGTGAAGCTGATAAGGAAGTCAAAAAAGGATTGGATCAATTTGAGGATAAGCCCAAACCCAATTTAAATGACTCTGAGATAATAAATTTGGGAACTGGTGAGGAGGTTAGAGAAATAAAAATAAGTATTCAGGCGGATCAAAATATCAGAAATGATATTGTTCAGATTTTGTTCAAGTATAAGGATGTTTTTGCTTGGTCTTATGATGATACGTCGGGTCTAAGCACTGATTTGGTAGTCCACAAACTGCCTCCATACCCTGATTTTTCACCGGTCCAGCAAAAGCAAAGAAAGTTTAAAACTGACATGAGCGATAAAATCAAAGAGGAAATCATGAAGCAATTGAATGCAAACGTGATTAGGGTCGCTCAGTACACCACATGGTTGGCTAATGTGGTTCCCGTACCGAAGAAAGATGGAAAAATCAGAGTTTGTGTTGATTATAGGGATTTGAACAAAGCAAGCCCTAAAGATAACTTTCCGCTACCCAATATTCATATCCTTGTTGATAATTGTGCTAAACATGAGATCCAATCTTTTGTGTATTGTTATGCCGGATATCACCAGACCTTGATGGATGAAACAGATGCAGAAAAGACTGCTTTCACCACCCCGTGGGGTACTTATTGCTACAGGGTCATGCCGTTTGGTTTAAAGAATGCGGGAGCTACGTACATAAGAGCTATGACTACTATTTTTCATGACATGATGCACAAGGAAGTAGAAGTATATGTTGATGATGTCATTATAAAGTCCAAGACACAATTCGATCATGTATATGACTTGAGGAAATTCTTTGAAAGATTGCGAAAGTATAATCTTAAGCTCAATCCAGCCAAGTGTGCATTTGGAGTTCCATCCGGAAAACTTTTGGGTTTCATAGTTAGCCGTAGAGGCATTGAATTGGACCCTTCAGAGGTAAAATCCATTCGAGAATTGCCGCCTCCAAAAAATAAAACTGAGGTCATGAGTTTTCTTGGAAGGCTGAACTATATAAGCAAATTCATCGCTCAGCTCAGCACTACATGTGAGCCGATATTTAAGTTGCGGAAAAAGGATGCTGCTATCCAATGGACAGACGAATGTCAAGAATCATTTGATAAGATTAAAGAATATTTGGCAAATCCTCCAGTACTGGTCCCATCGGAACCTGGGAGGCCTTTATTTCTATATCTGTCAGTGGTGGACAATTCTTTTGGTTGTGTTTTAGGACAACATGATATCACAGGCAAAAAGGAACAAACAATCTATTATTTGAGCAAAAAGTTCACAAGTTACGAGGTAAAATATACTCTTCTAGAAAAGACATGTTGCGCCCTAACTTGGATTGCTCAGAAGTTGAAGCACTATCTTTCGTCCTACACAACCTACCTCATATCTCGAATGGATCCTTTAAAGTATATTTTTCAAAAACCTATGCCCACAGGCAGATTGGCAAAGTGGCAGATTTTATTTACAGAATTCGACATTGTGTATGTTACTCGTACCACTATGAAAGCGCAAGCATTGGCCGATCATTTGGCAGAGAACCCAATTGACAACGATTATGAGCCTTTGCGAACTTATTTTCCTGATGAAGAGATTAAATCAATTGAGGAAGAAGTTCAAGATGATATGCATGCGTGGAAATTATATTTTGATAGGGCAGTCAATGTCAAAAGAGTAGGAATTGGGGCGGTTCTTGTCTCACCGACCGGGCATCATCATCCCACCACAGCACGACTTCGTTTCTTTTGTACTAATAACACAGCAGAATATGAAGCTTGCATCATGGGGTTAAATATGGCAATAAATCTGGATGTACACAGGCTAGTGGTGTTGGGAGATTCCGAATTACTCATTCGACAAATTCAAGGTGAATGGGAAACGAGAGATATCAAGCTCATTCCATACAAACAGTTCTTAGAGGGCCTTAGCAAAAGGTTCAAGTCTATCGAGTTTAGATATATTCCCAGATCCCATAATGAGTTGGCTGATGCCCTGGCTACCCTAGCTTCTATGCTCCCATACCCAGAAAATACGCATCCCGACCCATTAGAGATACAGATACGAGATCAACATGGTTATTGCAATATAATTGATGCAGAACCAGATAATGAACCTTGGTACTATGATATCAAACACTTTCTAAAGTCAAAAGAATATCCAATACACGCCAATGCAGATAAAAAAAGGACTATTAGGAGACTTGCTAATGGTTTCTTCTTAAGTGGGGAGATTCTGTACAAACGAACCCCAGACTTGAACTTGTTGAGATGTGTTAATATTCAGAAAGCTGAAAGAATCATGAAGGAGGTACATTCGGGGGTATGTGGTTCGCATATGAATGGCTATGTTTTAGCGAAGAAGATTATGCAGGCAGGATATTATTGGTTAACTATGGAGCGAGATTGATTTCGCTTTGTTCGCAAGTGTCATCAGTGTCAAATTCATGGTGATTTGATTCACTCGCCACCTTCAGAGCTGCATCCTATGTCTGCTCCTGGGCCATTCGTTGCTTGGGGCATGGATGTAATCAGTCCAATAGAACCAAAAGCTTCTAATGGGCATCGATTCATACTGGTCGCTATTGACTATTTCACCAAATGGGTAGAAACTGCTACTTTCAAATCAATCACGAAGAAAATAGTAGTGGATTTTGTCCATTCGAACATCATATGTCGTTTTGGTATACCAAAGTCCATTGTCACAGACAATGCAACCAATCTCAATAGTCATCTAATGAAGGAGGTTTGTGAGCAATTCAAGATCGTGCATCATCATTCTACCCCTTACCGTCCTAAAGCAAATGGAGCCGTTGAAGCAGCGAACAAGAATATTAAAAAGATTCTTAGGAAAATGGTCCAAGGATCTCGACAGTGGCATGAGAAATTACCGTTTGCTCTTTTAGGATATCGTACAACTATCCGTACATCGACTGGCGCAACTCCTTATTTACTAGTCTATGGGACTGAAGCTGTGATACCCGCAGAAGTCGAAATTCCCTCGCTTCGAATCATTGGTGAAGCCGAGATTGACGATACTGAATGGGTCAAGTCTAGACTAGAACAATTATCGTTAATAGATGAAAAAAGGTTGACGGCAGTTTGCTTTGGTCAATTATACCAGCAGAGGATGGCGTGAGCTTACAATAAGAAGGTACGTCCTAGAAAATTCGAGGTCGGCCAACTTGTTGTAAAATGCATCCTTCCACACTAAGAAGAGGCTAAAGGAAAGTTTGCTCCAAACTGGCAAGGTCCATACATAGTTAAACAAGTATTATCAAATGGAGCTTTGCAACTTGCGGATCTGGACGAAAAAATGGCAGGAAAAGCTATCAATGCCGATTCAGTCAAAAGATATTATATTTGACACACTTGTGCTTAACATTCTCAAGTTGAGATGACGAAAGTCCATCATTCTACTTAACTAAATGCCATTAATCCCTTGTCAGTCCTTCGAGCCTTATTTATCTTTCCTTGCTTACCCTCTTTAGAGCTGACAAAACAACAAAAATAAAATAAAAAAATAATGCGTTAAATTGAACTACGTTCGACCTGATTCCTAAATGGATACGTAGGCAGCCCTATTTTGGGGTTCGGTCCGACAAAAAGAAAAAAAAAATCTTGGTATTCAAAAAAGATGAGATATATATCCTATTGTCACTTTTATATGGCTCTCAAGTTGTAATTTATCCTAAAAATCCTTTTCCTTTTGTCCATTAAAGACCTTCCGATCAATTTTTGAGAATGTCAAGCCTTGTGTGCTGTATATATATGTAAAAAAAAAAAAGGGGCTTGTAGGTGAAAACCCATGGAGGCACCACAAGATATCAAAATAAATAAATAAATCTTATTGGTGAAAACCCTCAGGGGCGCCATAAGACAATGATGAACGAGACAATCAAAATTAGAGAGGTCAATTGAGAAAATCCTAGAAGAAATAACTTTAGTCAAACAAAGTTTATCATGACATGACAAAGAAGGATGATTTAATTTGATTGAAAGGTGCAGCCTAATTCGAGATTAGATAGTTTTGAAGGATCAAATATCTACTCCAAATTGTGTGTCACGCATTATTGAAGTCAATATACACCTCCAAATAAGCTTTCTTACTTTACTGGTAGAAATACCTTCTATTCAAACATAATTCTTTTATTCATTCTTTTGATTTTTTCTTATTTCATTTTTACACGCTTTGTTTTTATGGGTAAGTCTCGCACCAAATGCAAAATAAAGAAAAACGCGCAAAATTGACCATGGCTTCCAGTGAAATTGAGCAGAGATTATTGGGCGTTCGCCACCTTGACAAGGACAGAGAGTCAGTTAAGATAAGTGTTACGAGTGAAGCATTTGAAAATGAAGAGTAGAATCGTACTGAAACAAACAGAGATGCAACAGAATTTGAAAGACAAAGAATCAAGCTCGCCAACCAATTAGTTGAATCAACTGTATCAAGTTGGGGCAGAGATAAGGAAAACCTCTAAGGAATTCAAGGCCACAAACCAACCACCAATTTTAAAACTCACATTTTTTTTCTCTTTGTTTGAACAGGGCAAAGCAATCTTGTGAAGTTTAGTGAAAAAAAAGAAACAAATATAGCAAAGTTAAGTTTTCTTGAATTTTCTCTTTTTGTTATACTCCTATAATTCTAAGTTCGTACCAATATAATAATAATAATAATAATAATAATAATAAAACCCCTCATATTCAAGACTGGGGCATTTTTTTTTCTAACAAAAAAATAAAAATAAAAATAAAATAACAAAAAAAAAATAATCCTAAACCTTATTCGTCTTCATAGGGCGCCATCCCCTAGTTGACATCTTATTCGTCTTCATAGGGCACCATCCCCTAGTTGACATCTTATTCGTCTTTATAGGGCTCCATCCCCTATTTGATATCTTATTCGTCTTCATAGGGCGCCATCCCCTAGTTGACATCTTATCTCGTCTTCATAGGGCACTATCCCCTAGTTGACATCTTATTTTTTCTTCATAGGGCGTCATCCCCTAGTTGACATCTTATCTCGTCTTCATAGGGCGTCATCCCCTAGTTGACATCTTACCTCGTCTTCATAGGGCGCCATCCCCTAGTTGATATCTTATTTCGTCTTCATAGGGCGTCATCCCCTAGTTGATATCTTATTCGCCTTTATAGGGCTCCATCCCCTAGTTGATATCTTATTTCATCTTCATAGGGCGCTATCCCCTAGTTGACATCTTATCTCGTCTACATAGGGCGTCATTCTCTAGTTGATATCTTATTTCGTCTTCATAGGGCGTCATCCCCTAGTTGACATCTTATTCGTCTTTATAGGGCTCCATCCCCTAGTTGACATCTTATTTGTCTTCATAGGGAGCCATCCCCTAGTTGACATCTTATTCGTCTTCATAGGGCACCATCCCCTAGTTGACATCTTTTTCGTCTTCATAGGGCGTCATCCCCTAGTTGACATCTTATCTCGTCTTCATAGGGCGCCATCCCCTAGTTGACATCTTACCTCGTCTTCATAGGGCGTCATCCCATAGTTGACATCTTATTCGTCTTCATAGGGCGTCTTCCCCTAGTTGACATCTTATCTCGTCTTCATAGGGCGCCATCCCCTAGTTGACATTTTAGGAAATAAACCTTCCTATGTTTCTTCTTCATGTCTTCACAGGGTATGACAATCCCTAGTCACATTTTTAGGAGCGAAAATCCTAGTTCTTTTTCATGCCTTCATTAGGCATAACTTCCTTTGGTTGCATTTTTAAGAATAGGGTTCTTATTTTTTCGCGCTCCTAGACTAAATTTCTATCCATTCATTTATTTATTTACTTTTAAACTAGTTTATAGTTCTTCTAATAACTCACAAAATTTTTCTAGTGTAAACTGGGGCGGAAAATTTTGTTTGTTTTGTTTCTCTTCTTTGATGGCTCGCAGGTTGTCTGCAAAGTGAAGGGTTATCCAAGAATGGAATCTCATCTCCGGTCAGAATATAGAAGAATGATCAGGTCGAAGATAGTTAGAGTTAGCTCTGTATCTGTGGCGGCCCAACATCTCAAGAGACATCTTTTTAGCTTCTGATAAAGAGAATAAGCATCCAAAGTATTCTATGAACTGTTCTTTGGTAGAGTGTTAATGACCCAATCCAAGTCGCAGGTTCAAATCTCAAATCCTAACTTCAAGATCAAATCTTGAGATCGAGGTACCCACCAGAATAAAGTGAGGCGATAACTGAAGATCCAAGAGGAGGATCTGAAGCAAGGGGATCAAGACAAATAGAATAAATAGGATCTTGTACTTTTATTTCTATTTTCATTCTTTGATGTAATAAAAGGAGCAACGAACCGGAAACTCGACGGGACCTCAACTCGACTCTCCAATTCATCCACTTACTCTTATACCCACTTGAACTACATGCGACCTGATTCTCTTATAACCCGAGATATGTAGGATGTCTAAAACCAAGACTCGGTCACACCGCTTTTCTACTTATTTACTAGTGAATAAATGGTTGAGCCAAAATTAGTCATGTTTACTTCTTTGCTTGGAAATTCTCCATATTTCCAAGCAAAGAGGGGCATTCTGTAAACACCTAATTTTTGACCCAAACCTAATATTTTTATTCCATTTTAATGTTCAATTAATTTTTATTTTTATTTTTAGGCATTTTAAATTTATCTTATTTGTGAGGTTCGTTAAAATTTTTGAAAAAACTACAAAAATAGAATCACATTTTAAATAATTTTTTTTTTTTATTTATTTGTTTATTTATTTTAGAAAAAAAAGATTTTTTTTTCTTTCTAAATTATATTTGATTTATCCTTTCAACTTTTAATAAAGAATGTTGTGATATTAATATTTCTTCACCATATTCCTAAGATTATCTAATTAACTTATCTTGAATTTTGTTAGTTTTAAATAGATTTTATTATTTTTATTTTATTTAAAATATTAATTAAAATTAAAAAAAAAAGAAAAAAAAAGATAATCCTAAACTACTCAAACCACCCCACAAATCCCACTTCTACTTAACCTCTCCCATTACCTCCCCACAAACACACACATACGGCAAACACACACACACAACACAAACACACACATACACTATTATATATATAACACACACATGCACACATGCAAAAGGGGGGAGACAGAGGAAAACCAAAAAACAAAGAAGAAGAAACAGAAAAACATACGGAATAAGAAAAACACGAGAGAAAACCAAAAAGAAAAAGAGGAAACGAAAGAAAAGAGACGCGAGTTGAGTTTGGGTTTGAGTTCGGAATCTCCGTTTGAATTTCCGGTAAAGACATCTTTACTTCTCTTTTAATTAATTCATTACACAGGTTTTATCCGATCCCATACCTTTTATTTTATAAGTTTTTATTGCAAACTAAATCATAAATAAAGTTGGTTTAAATAATTTCATATGTGTGATTGATTCATTACGTGAGTCTTTATTCTTATCTGAATGGTACGCTTAAATTATTAAATATTTATGCTTATACACTTAAGAGTTAATAATTAGTCGGAAGAATTAGTTCATATTCAAATTGATTTTCAAACAAATAAAAGAAGTAAAAAAAAAAGAGCATGATAAAATTAATTGTTAAAGAAATATCATACTTTACTGTTTAAGCAAGCATATGATATAAACGAAGTCAAAGGTGGATTACTTCAGTGTACTAATCCATGGTGTATATAATAGTTTGGATGAAATTATCTTATTGTTGCACAAGCACCTTTACTTTATTCTAGTCAGTTGAATAATTCTTTTTCTTTATCTTTAATTTAAAAATATTACATAACATATTTGACTAAGACTATGAAATTAATAAAATATTTTGATACATGCATCCTGAATGTTGTTTCCTTCAATAAATGAGTTAAAAGTATTCGTAGACATTCACATGTAAATTCCATACATAGCATTGTCCAGTATTTGAGTTTGAAATTTTCTCATGTTTGCTATTTTGTTCTTACCATATAATAATCTATCTAAGTCTTAATTTGAGTTCATATCCCTTTCACTTATATTTATTCGTAGTTTTCATACTTTGTCACATCATTATTATTTATATACGCAAATGTTATCGTGGCTTACAATTATCATTTATTACTATGAAAAAGAGCGAGACGAGATGAGACACAAGCACTACCTCCAAACTCATTATTAATAGGATTTTATAATAAGTAAAAGAATGAGTTAGGTTCTTAACTTTTTAAAAAATAATAATTTAAATTTAATATAAGAAGAAATAATGATAAAGTTGGAAAGCCCTGCTACCGACCATTCGTTATAATAAATTTAATATACTATTTGAAGCTGTTTGAACCGGGTTGAGTAGATTCTAAACCTGTTAGGTGTTTATCTAGACTTGGAAAAATGGGACGATCCATAAAGGACTCAAAGGCGTGAGAAATATACCCAAACCCGTGGCATGATCGGAAAGTACTGCTACCGACAAGCCACACATTAATATAATTAAATAATTTTAAATAAATAAAGCAGGATGTAAGTAACTTTTAGGCTAACAAATATCATGTATTCAAGAGATTAATTTAAGCCAGATATAAGTCATTAAAGTGACCGTGCTAGAACCACGGGACTCGAGGGGTGCCTAACACCTTCCCCTTGATCAACAGAATTCCTTATCCGGATTTCTAGTTCGCAGACCAAAAATAAAGAGTCATTTCCTTTTGAATAGGGATTCAATAGGGTGACTTGGAACACCCAAACTCAATTCCAAGTGGCGACTCTGTAAATAAAATAATCCCTTTTCAAAACGTCACTTTAATTGGAAAAACCCATTCTTTCTAAAACCAACTCCCTAGTGGGGTCGGATGCGGTGAAAAACAGGGAGGGTGTGACAGATGTCATGCATCAAGTCTCCGTAAGCAATCGGAGACGTCATTCATTCTCAAGTCTTCATAGACAATCAGGAGACGTCATGCACTTTTTAATAACAAGATTTTTTTTTAAGTTCCTTCAAGGAAGCAATGTCAGCATAACAAATACACTGGGGCAAATTTTGAGAGCCGCCTCAAAATTTACTCTATTTTCTCATTTCAAACTACATTGTCATGACTCTCCTGACATACGGGATATGTAGTAGGTGTAATACCCGTACTTTTCCTAGCTTAAAATTTTTCTCCAAGAATGATAGAAGCTTTCTTTGAAAGATGAATCCACTTTTTTACATGTGGTATTTTTAAAATTTTTATTTTTTATCATGTGGGGAATAGAATAAGCTTTCCATCGATACCAAATTCTCCCCAATACGACACCCGGGTGAAGAGTTAGAGCCTTTTTAGTGAGACAGTGTATCACCTGAGCCTTCAGCGCGTCACGGAGATAGCTCAAATGGAAATTGTCAATTTCCAGTGTTGTTCTGCGTAGTGGGTCATGCCAAACTTCCAGGTCACAGACAAGGTGGCAACACGATAGCTCCGCGTCGTGCCACGGTGCAATTTCCCATTTGTCACTTTCCAATGACTTGGCGCGATAGTGGCACGTCGCGCCTGATAACGCTCAATCTACACCTCTCATAAGAGTGTAAAGCGGTCGTTGTCAAATATATAACCCAACTGGGTTGGGTATCGATCCCACAGGGAATAGCCGGTCAATGAGTAAGCAAAGATTACTAGAATTTTGGAGCAAGTCTCGTAAAAAGGGGGGATTTTAACATGCAAGTAATGTAAACAAAGTAATAAAAACAGCAAATAAAGGAGTTAAAACGGTTTGCTTGGTTGGTTTTGTTGATCAATGAGAATTGAGAAGTTGGGGTTATATCCACCTTATGAGTTATACGTCTCTATTGGCTATGAGTTATGCGGAATTCAGACATGCATGTGCTTATAGAGAATTGTATTCGATGGTAAATCCAGGCGTCTTTCGACCTTAACCAGGACTATTTCACTTTAACTCTTTCGAGCTTAAAGCGTATCTAATAGTACGAATTCTCCAAGAGGTTAATCCAGTTACGGCACTAACTTTTTAACAGGGGTTGGTGCCCTATTACCTTGACATTATCTCTTTTCCAGACATATAACTTTTCTTTCGAACAAGTTAATGCTATACTGGCGTATTCTATGCGTTTGCAACCACAAAGAATTTAGATTAAGATGAAGAGAATAATGATATAAGCAGCATACGTGTCACGAATTCACAAACTCATAGCAATAGATAGTATCTCATATGGCTTCCATAACCCCAACAGAGAAGTTTAGTTACCCATGAGTGCGAAGGAAATCACAATAGACATTATTAATATACCACAATAAAAATCTCGTGTAGTAAGGTGTGGTGTGGCATTTTTGGGCGTGAACTCCCTTGCAGAGTAACGTTTCTCTTGTTGTGGAAATTAAGAATTGAATAAATGAATAAAAAGTAGAATTAAAAGTAGAAGAATTGTTTTCAGAGTTAAAAGTAATGGAAGAATGATTAAAATCTCTAGCAGAATAGGGTATTTATAATACTCCTATCCTATTCCTACTAAGCTACTGCATTACTTAACCCAATCCTACTGGGTTACTGCATCATTATCCTACTCCTAATAAGTTACTGCTAGTCCCCAAAGTCTTTAGAATTGTTGTTTTTGCCCGGGACAGATTTTCCATGCGCCACCTTTGGTCCTTGGCGTCCAAGTTTTGCTTTCCTCCTTTCGTGAAGCTTTCTTTGGCGTCAAGTTATCCATAAAATGCTGAATTCTGCATCATTTATACCTGAAAACTTGCTAATCATGTTCATTAGCTCACTTACAGGAAAAAGGACTAAAAGTGCATGAAATATATAATTTGTCCTCAAAACTTAGCTGAAATATAGGAAAAATATAGCACTATAGGCGTGTAAATTCGCCTATCATCAACACCCCACACTTAAAGCTTTGTTCGTCCTCGAATAAAATATCTTGTCCATCTAAACATCTACTTAGGATTTCACCGTAACAACACAAAATATTCATCAAGACAGACACAAAAACTATTAACAAAGAGTAGTTTTCTAATCACTTCTAGAAACAATTCAACCTCTAATATAGACTCGTGATGATGGCTAATTCGTATTCAAAAGTTAAGGCACAAAGAATCATACACAACTACCCAAAACTCATCAACCATGTGTGTCTCACAATATATCACCCATAATCACTCATAAGTATTTTCATCTATCGAAGCATGGGTATATGATTATCCTTGCTCTCGCTCTCACAAAGAATTCATATGCTGCAACTGATGACCATAGGCTTGCCCTTAGTGTAATGCTCCACTAAATATCAGAATGCTAATCTTAGGATCAAATAGGTCTTCTACAGGTTGTAATGTAGGCTAAGGGACGGGTAGGACTATTTTGGACAGAAATAGTGACTATGTTCCTAAGTGCTTTAATACATCACATTATGCTGTTTAACACTCTCTTTTGAACAACCTTTCTACTTTCTTTTAATCTACCACCCCTTCTCACCTCTTTTGTTTTTCAATTTTAAACATAACTAACTTTTTAGTTTTCTTTTCATTTTTGTTTTCATAATACACCTCTATGATAGCAATTCTTTTTCATCACGAATTCAAGCACCAATACATTCTAAGGCATCACACTCATCTAATTTCCTCTTATTTTGTCACATGACTTTACAATTTAAAGCGCTTAGGAATTTGGATCAAATTATGGTCTTGAAAAAAATGGATTAGGCTTACATATGAGGCTGTCAAAGAAAATAGGCTTAAAGGCTCAAAAGGGTTGACTAGGATAATGTCCACGGGTAGGTAAAACGAAGGTAAACAATTACAGGTTGCCAAAGAAATGCCTAAATCATCTCCTAAACTCACACTCTTTATTTCGCTTCACACACACACCAGGCAAGTTCTAGCATTAGCCACAAACACAGAATATACTATATCCTCACACACACAAGGCACATGGTCGACTTTATTGGGAGTAGTATAGACTCTTGACCCAACAGATGAAGGAACTAAACCACACAATTATCACATAGTG
Source organism: Capsicum pubescens (assembly GCA_030864215.1). Taxonomy (NCBI): domain Eukaryota; kingdom Viridiplantae; phylum Streptophyta; class Magnoliopsida; order Solanales; family Solanaceae; genus Capsicum; species Capsicum pubescens. Next base: position 244,252,138 of record CM061546.1, on the reverse strand, counting down.
AGTCACAATTAGAGCCTAAACATCTCAATAGTAATGATTTTAGCACAAACTCTTGTTATAATACCATGCTGCCCCTCAGAACAATTTCATGCAAAGTTAAATTTTTTTAAAAAAATTTAACTACTAACAAACAAAACAAACAAACATAGATAGATGCAAATGCAGATAAAGAAGTAATGCATACAAATACTAGCACCCCACACTTAGACGGGACACACTGCCCTCAGTGGAAAATAAATAAGAAGAACCTGGTTAGTCGGACTCCTCCTCTATGTCTGGGGTCATACCCCCTGCGTCGGAATCATCATCAGAGTCGTCATCCTCAGAAGTTCCTCATAAGTACCCCACTTGATTCCAAGAGTGCGTCGAGGTATGTGCAGCACGGAGGATTCACCTTGCTCTTTTCGTCCCCTTTTCTGGCCTTTTTGTGAAGTGGTTGCTTTTTCTTTTCCTTGTCGTCCTTTTTGTGCCATTCTACCTGAGATCTCAATAAAGTCATGTTAGCTTTATCTCGGAAGATTCAATCGACAAACAGACAATAGTGGCACCACCCCACACTTAATTTGTTGACACAAACTAATTAAGTGAATGATGTCGATTACTCAGACTTCATCGACATACATTTAGGTGATATTTTCCAACAATATGTTCAGCACAGTCATACTTTCATGTCCTCTTAACGTTATGCAATCTTGACAATGCTTTTGTGTTTGGACTAATGCATCTTTTGAACAAAACTACTACATAGATATCGTATCAATTTATGGCATAGAAATAATCACAACATCGCATGTTTGTAGTCACCCATGATTTTCATCTCAATGAACAAGTCATTTCAATATGTAAGCTTTCAAGTTACAAGATTATGCAGTTATCTTGACCATGTCGATTTCGCAAAAGTATGACAGTGTATCAAAATCAAATACAAGTTGGAAACAAGTCAAGAGCATCCATACATATTCTTTCACTCACTTAGTTGTATCAACCACATTCAAATCACCAACACTACTTCACGATTTAACAACTTATTATAGGCGTAGTATTGTAATACTTACGTAATATAAAAGAAGAGCAAAGAAGTACTTACTTGGTTGATGGCCTCGGAATATGTTCTTGCAAAGTTAAAAGAGCAAAAATAAAAGTTTTGAGAGTTTTGGAAGGCAAAGGCGGCGCCTTTAGCTTTGCCTAGTTGAGCAGAAGGCTTTTGCATAGGCGGCGCCTATGCTATGGCATTGTTGAGAATAGGCGGTGCCTATGCTATGGCATTGTTGAGCATAAGCGGCGCCTATGCTATGGCACTGTAGAATCCGAGAGCTTATGCCATAGCATAGGCCTTGCCTTTATACCTGAAAACTTGTTAATCATGTTCGTTAGCTCACTTACAGGAAAAAGGACTAAAAGTGCATGAAATATATAATTTGTCCTCAAAACTTAGCTGAAATATAGGAAAAATATAGCACTATAGGCGTGTAAATTCGCCTATCATCAGCGCCAAGGATGAAAATCGGAAAATTTTCTCAGAAATTAAATACATGTCCTAAGGTTAAAAGGGTCAATTTTCCTACCTTATATAAGCTCAAAAACACGGATTTGAGCCTCCATTACACCAAAATATACTCTATTCTCTCAAAATCCTCTCAAGAACACATTAGGTTTTTTAATAGAAGATTCAAGTTCAAGAATTTCCTCCGTCAATCTTCATGTATTTACGAACCAAGGTATGCGTAGTGTTCATTCATGGAATCCTTTCGTCCATGAAGCTCGAGAATCTCTTTTCTAAGTTTAAGTTTATGGATTTCTTTATGAATTTCATGTTGGGTTTGTTTTGTTTATGTTGAGAATGATCAATTGAATTCAAATCCATGTTGGGTGATCAATTTTATATGGAATTAATTTGTATAGATGTATATTCATGTGAACCTATAAATAAATCCTAGGATGATGAAATTAGAGATGAATCATGACGATTAATTATTGTATAATCTTGTCTACATGTGCTATGCCTACCATGTTTTTAATTAAATGCCTATATGAAGGAAAAGTGCCCAACTAGCATGATATTATAAAATCCCCATGTTTGTACAATTTTATGAATATCACATGTTTGATAAAGTGCTTCAATATATGAATTATGAATTGTGTTGTTGGTCATGTGTTCAAGTGAGCCATACTATGTCAGTTTCTTCTCATCGAGTCCTGGGGGTACTTGTACCCGAACATTTAGCTGTTTCCCTAGAGCCATGTCATGTTTTCACGATCTCCTCAGTCAAGCTATAATCCATAGAACTCAATCAGTCATGTGACTCAGGAAATCTCAGAAATCTCAGTAATTGCAGTAGCTCAGTAATCTTAGTAACCTCAGTATTCCCAATCAATCTCAGTAACTTTAGTATTCTCAGTCAGTTCTCAGAACTCAGTACATTCCGTCAGTCAACGAAACTCAGTAAATTCAGTTTAGCCCCGCTAAAAAATACAACTAGTATCAGTTTAGTTCAGTTAATCAGCTCAGTTTAGTTAATCAGTTCAGTTCAGTTAATCAGTTCAATGTCTTTCAGATGGGAGTAGGATTCATCACCGAATGAGCCTAGGGATGGGAACTCACCCGCTAGATAGGACTGAGATTCCTAGAAGTAATCCCTATGTTCTAGAACTATGTAGCCAGCGTAGGTACGAGATATCACCCGTTAGATAGGACTAACATACTCAGGGATTACCCGTTAGCGCATTTAAATGTATAAGACTGATCCCAGGGGTCACCCGCTAGATTAGGACTAACTCCACAACAGTTATCTTTACCAGTTTTGCGGTACTGATACCCTCCCAAATGGGATTACAGGTTGGACCCCAGTTAGCTTAGTATGGGGCATGTCGGTTTGATGGATACATCCCACAGTTTCAGTTACAGAATCAGGACTGTCAGATACAGTCAATTCAACTCAGTAGTATTGATTTAGGATTGTCAGATACAGTCACTCCTTATCATTATAAATAGACCTCGGGATCACCCACCAGATAGGACTGATCTCAACTATGGTCAATCAGTATCAATAATATCAGATGTAGAGATCACTCGCTAGATAGGATTGATCTCAGATTTAGTTACTCAGATACAGTACGAAGCTCAGCTAGTTCCATCAGATTTAGGACTGTCAGATACAGTCACTCATGTTATCAGTTATATCAGTTATCAGAACTTATGTTATTAGCATTCAACTTTAGAACTGTCAGATACAGTCAACCAGACCAGTTCTTCATAATCAAAACTGTCAGACACAGTTATCCATGTATCAGTAACATAGTATCAGTCCCTCAGTATTCAGTAATACAGTAATAGTTTCTCACTCATCAGTGACTTAGATGTCAATGTTAGTAGACTCAGTATTCAGTTCTATCATGATCTCAGTTACAGTTATGTATGCATGCATGTATTCTCATGTTCATGTTAGTCAGTCAGTTAGTATTGTTCATGCATATGAACCTATTGCATTCAGCCTACCTCAATTGCATACCAGTACATTCAAAGTACTGACGCATTTGAACTATGTTGTCTTATACCATAGGTTTAGAAGCATGAGCTCTAGAGAACTAGTAGCATCCCAGTTCAGCAATCAGAGTTAGCAGTGAGTCCTCATCCTTCGAGTACATGATGATCACATTACTATTTTAGTTTTTAGTTTATTTCAGTAGTCGGAGTTAGTTGGAGACATGTCCCATCAACTCCTTATTCAGACAGTTTAGAGGCTTTCAGACTATAGCATGTTAGACATTTATTTCAAATTTGCTTTGGTATTGTTATACGGTTTTCAGACATTGTTTATCAAATGTTCATTCAGTTTTGAACCTTATGGCCATTCAGTTCAGGTTTTCACATATTTACAGTATATTTTTTAGTGCTCAGTTACAGATATCAGTCATGGGTTAACTTGTGGTCCTTTGGGGTCATGAGCACCGTGTAACATCTCGGGCACCAGATTTGGGGCGTTACAGTAGGATCTATGTTGAGTTCGGTCATCGTAAGCCTATAATCATTCTTTCTCCCCAACAAGTATACAATATTGCATTCCCCAACATCTTACAACTCGATACTAGGGCAATGTTGAAAGTAACATCGGGATTATATGAACACTTTCATTCCCAAATAATTCTTTGCTCAATAATTATTTTTTACAGGGGTTTGTCCACCCTAAAGTGGGATAATTGGGATAGTTTGCCCTCAAATAAGACAATTATGAATGCTTTTCTTCAATTAAATATTTATGTTTGCTTGCCTTTACTTGCACGTATTACATTGTATTTATTTCTTTTGCACTGCATGTTATCTTTGCCTTTACTTGTACACATCGTAATATATTTATTTTAAGCACTGCATGCTCTCTTTGTCTTTATTTTCACCACTCATAATGCATTTATTTTATATTATTTAAGCATTGTATTTCATTTTATCTTTGTCTACACATACCGCAATGCATTTATTTTATCATTTAAGTACTGTATTTTATTTTTGCCTTTATTTGCACGCATCGCACTGCATTTATTTTATCATTTAAGCACTGCATTTTATCTTTGCCTTTATTTACACGTATCGCAAATGCATTTATGTTATCATCTAAGCACCACCATACTATCTTTGTCTTTATCTGCACGCATCATAATGTATTTATTTATTTTAAGCACCACACGCTATCTTTTTCTTTATCTGTATGCATTGCAATGCATTTATTTTATTATTTAAGCACCGCATATTATCTTTATCTTTATCTGCACATCGCAATGCATTTATTTTATCATTCAAGCATTGCATGTCATCTTTGCCTTTATCGATGCATATTGCTATGCATTTAAGCACTGCAAGCACATATTGCAATGCATTCATTTTATCATTTAGGCACTGCACGCCTCGCAAATATTAAATTACATTTGTTTTATCATTTAAGCATTGAATGCCATTTTAGTCTTTTCTTACACATATATCAATGCATTTATCATTTAAGCACTGTACGCATATATCACAATGCATTTATTTTATCATTTAGACATTGCTGTCTAGCAAATATTGCAATGTATTTATTTTATCATTTAAGCACAACACTCAATATTGCAATGCATTTATTTTATAATTTAAGCACAGCACGCACATATCGCAATACATTTTTTGATTTAAGCACTACACACACATATCACAATGCATTTTTTCATTTAAGCACTGCATGTCTCCCAAGTATCGGAATGTATTTATTTCATCATTTAAGCACCGTATATCATCTTTGCCTTTGCTGGCACATATCGCAATGCATTTATTTTTATTATTTAAGCTCGACATGCACATGTCGCAATGCATTTTATCATTTAAGCACTGCATGCCTCGCAAATATCGCAATGCATTTATTTCATCATTTAAGCACCGCATATCATCTTTGCCTTTGCTGGAACATATCGCAATGCATTTATTTTTATTATTTAAGCATTGCATGCACATATCGCAATGAATTTTATCATTTTAGTACTGCTTGGCTCGCAAATATCTCAATGCATTTGTTTTATCATTTAAGTGTTGCATGTCATTTAGGCCATTCTTTGCATATATCGCAATGCATTTGTTTTATAATTTATGCACCATATATCATTTTTACATTTACTTGCACATCACAATGCATTAATTTGTTATTTAAGCACTACATGCTTTGTCTTTACCTGCACATATCGCAATGCACTTATTTTACTATTTAAGCACTGGATGCTATCTTTGCTTGTACCATTGTTCTTAATTAGTTAAACTTTGCATGCTATCTTTAATTTCTCAAAAAAACAAAAAAACAAAAAATTAAGCTTAATTTTTCATTCGTGTTTTATTAAAAAGTACTTCTTAGTTTGATGTGTTTGTAAGCATATAATTTGTGGATAAATTAGGCACGTCTGTCCTAAAATAGGACTTTTTGGGTTAGTTTGCCCTTTAATAAGATCTTTTATGCATGTTTTTCTTCAATTGAATATTTTTTTTGTCTTTAGTTAAAATCTTGCAATGTCTTTATTTATTTATCTTTAACTTAGTTAAGCACTACATATCATTTATTTAAATTTCTTGAAAAAAGAAAAAAAAATTAAGCTTAGTTACTCGTTTGTCTATTACTTCTCAGTTTTATAAATTTTTGTAGGCTTAGAATTGGAGGAAGCATTGGGTTTGTCCAACCCAAAATATGACATTTTGGGATAGCTTTTGAACTATACCTGGCCTGATTCACATGTAACTCGAAATATGTAGGTAACTCTAAATTGATGTTTTCCCGAATTTTTTATCAAAAATAATTTTTTTCGAGCAAAATTGGCTACACGTCAACGTTTTCGTTTGAAGACTTCTACATTATCTTCAAATGAAAAGGGTCAAACTGTTGACACCCAATTTTGGCTCTCCATACTTAATATTAGAACTTTAGGCTTTATGATCATTAAAGTACATAAAATGCTTTTTTCACACATTTTTTATAACTTTTTGGTAAATTAACGATAATCATCATTTATAGGATTTTTATCAATTTATTGTCATATTTTTAAATTTGCGTAATTTATTGATAATTATCCTTAATTTCATAAATTTTAAAATTTTTATCAGTTTATTACCATTTTAATATTTTTACACAATCATCTGCATACGTACACTGCAATTCTTTCTTACATATTATAATTTTAAATGTTTATAGCACAATATAGTTTTTAGGTGATTTTATTATATTTTTTGTTTTTATTTTTTTTGTAATTATATATTGACATTCATATTTTTGTACAGTATTTAATACAATATGCAAAGGTAAATCGGCTTAATTATTTTAACACTATCCATTACGCGTTTAGGAAAATTTAGGCCGTCAATATTTATATTAAATTGATTTAGATATTTAATCAAATAATTCACACTTTTTACACTAAAAATATTACGTAGTCTTTTCTTTAAAACAAGTTTTCTTTATTCGATTTAGTCTATTCTTTACATACATTCACTAATATACTTTTGTTTATATATTTTACGATAGCATACATATTATATTATTTAACGCATATATTTGTAATTATAAATATTGATTTTTTTTCCTTTATCTTTTAATAAACCTAAGTCTTGCCGGGAACCACTTTGTGGATTTTGAAGGGTGCCTAACCCCTTTTCTTTGGAAGAATTTGAACCCTTACCTAGAATCTAAATTGGTTTCGTAGATTAGAATAAAGTCATACTTGTTAAATAACTAAATGGGTTTCCTATTTTTTCTTAAAAATTAGGTGGCGACTCTGTATAGATTAATTCTCTTTAGAGTCTATAATGTCGTGCTCGTTTAGACCTTAGGTAAAAATACAGTATGACATCCCCAACAGAATTGAAGGAATTGAAGGATCAGTTGCAGGAGTTGTTAGATAAGGGATTTATCCGACCTAGTGTATCGCCTTGAGGTGCGGTTGTTTTATTTGTGAAGAAAAATGATGGGTCGATATGGATGTTTATTGATTACTGATAGTTGAACGAGGTGACAATTAAGAATAAGTTCCTCTTCCTCGCATTGATGATTTATTTGATCAGCTTCAGGGTGCTGCAGTATTTTTGAAGATTGATTTGAGTTTCAGTTATCACCAGTTAAGGATTAGAGCTTTGGATATTCTGAAGAAAGATTTTCGAACTTAATATGATCATTTTGAAAACTATTTTATTATTGTATTTATAGATGATATCTTGGTGTATTCCAAGAGTGAGAATGATCATGAGGAGCATTTACGGATTGTGCATCGGAGATTAAGGGATGAGAAGCTCTATGTGAAGTTCTCTATGTGCGAGTTTTGGTTGGAGTCTATTTCTTTCTTGGGTCATGTGGTGTCTAAAGAGATATTATGGTTGATCCAGCCAAGGTTGCAGCGGTTGTGATTGGGCTAGACCTACAAAGATTTGGAGTTTTATTGGTTTGACATGTTATTACGGCATTTTGTTGAGGGTTTCTCATCTATTGCATCTCCTTTGACTAAGTTGACTCGGAAGAATATTTCTTTTCAGTAGCCTGATGCTTGTGAAGCAAGCTTTTAAAAGCTCAAGGATTTGTTGACTTCATCTCCTATATTGACTTTATTCAAGGAGGGTGTGGGTTTCACCATGTTTTGTTATGCTTCAGGTATTAGATTGGGTGTTGTGTTGATGCAGGAGGGTAAGGTGATTGCTTATGAATCTCGTCTATTGAAGCCTTAAAAGAGGAATTATCCTACCCATGACTTGGAGTTGTGCGCGGTTGTGTTTGCTTTGTGGTTGTGGAGGCACAACTTATGTAGAGTTCATTGTGAGATCTTCTCAGATCATCGTAACCTTCAGTACTTTTTCTCCCAACAAGATCTTAATATGAGGCAACGTTGTTGGCTTGAGTTGCTTAAGGATTATGACTTGACCATTCTCTACCATTCGAGCAATGCTAATGTGGTTGTGGATGCCTTAAGATGGAAGTCAACTATCATGGGTATCTTGGTGCATATTTTGACCTGAGAGAGGCCTTTAGCCTCAGAGGTTTAGTATTTAGCTAACCAGATGGTTAGGCTTGATATTTTGACACTTGGGCACGATTTGGAATTTGTGGAGGCTAGATCTTCTTTGATGGAGCAGATTCGAGCTCATTAGTTTGATGATGAATTGAGGTTAATTTGAGATAAGGTGTTGAGTGGCGAGACTAAGGAAGTCTCACTTGATTTGGATGAAGTTTTGAGGGTTGGGACCAAGTTTATGTGCCGAGAGTGGGTGATTGGATTAGGTTGATCTTGGAGGAGGTCCACTGTTCGAGATTTTTCATCCATCCAGGTGTGACTAAGATGTATCGTGATTTGATACAGCACTATTGGTGGGGTGGTATGAGGTGAGATATAGTGGATTTTGTGGCTCGTCGCCTATATTGTCAGCAGGCCGAGCATATGAGATTCGGTGGTTTGCTTCAAAGGTTACCCATTCCTGAGTGGAAGTGGGAATAGATTACCATGGACTTTGTGATTGGTTTACCTCATATATCTCATGGTTCTGATAGTGTTTGGGTCATCGTAGATCAATTGACAAAGTCAACCTATTTTATTTTAATTTAGTTCTCATTCAATGCTGAGAGGTTGGACCTATCTACATTCGTGAGATTATGCATTTGTATGGTGTGCCCGTGTCCATTATTTCAGATTGAGGTTCTGTGTTCACATATCACTTTTGGAAGACTTTTCAGGATGAGTTGGGTACTCAGGTTGATCTTAGTGCGGTGTTTCACCCCAGACTAACGGTCTGTCAGAGTAGACTATTCTGATTTTGGAGGATATGCTCCGCGCTTGTGTGATGGATTTTGGTGCCTAGTGGAAGAAGTATTTGGCTTTAGTAGAGTTTGCATATAATAATAGCTACCATTTTAGTATTCATAAGGCTCCTTTTAAGACATTGTATAGTAGTCATTGTCGCTCACTAGTAGGGTGGTTTGATGTTTGAAAGATAAATCCTCGAGGTACGAACGTGCTTCGTGAGTCTTTGGACAGAGTCTGGATCATTCAGGATAGACATAGAGCAACTCAGAGTAGGAAAAAGTGCTATGCAGATCATAGGCTTTGTGCCTTGAGATTTGGTGTTAGTGATCGTGTTTTCCTTCGAGTTTCACCCATGAAGGGTGTGATAAGGTTTGGAAAGAGGGAAAAGTTTATCCCCAGGTATATTGATCCATTTGAGATTTTTTGGACTATTGGTGATGTGGTATATGAGTTGGCTTTGCCCCCAGATTTTTCAGTTGCTCACCTAGTTTTTCATGTTTTTATGCTTCGCTGTTATATTCCTGATGAGTCTCACATCATTCGTTGGGAGTCAGTTCAGTTAGATTTGAATTTAATTGTATTATTTCCTTTTTTATTTTTTTCCCTTCTTCTCATTTTTAATTTATTTCATATTAGTTAAATTCATATAAACCTATATTTATTTATAAATGAATAATGTGAAAGTCAAAATAGAGTAGGTGTATGTTATTTGTTGATGATGTGGTATTGATTGATGAGACTCAGGGAGGAGTTAATGATAAGTTGGAGATTTGGAGATAGACCCTTGAGTCAAAAGGATTTTGGTTGAGCAGGACCAAGACAGAGTACTTGGAGTATAAATTTAGTGATGTGTCGTAGGAGGCTGACGAGGTTATGAAGCTGGACTCTCAGGCCATTCAGAACAGCAAGAGTTTCAAGTATCTGGGGTCTATGATTCAGGGTAATGGTGAGATTGATGAGGATGTCACGCATCGTATTGGGACAGGGTAATATAAATGGAGGATCGCTTTGAGAGTTTTATGTGATAAGAAGGTTCCCCCGAAGCTTAAAGGTAAGTTCTACAGCGTGGCAGTCCGACCGACTATGTTGTATGGAATGGAGTGTTGGCCAGTTAAAAAATGCCACATCCAAAAGTTAAAGGTGGCGGAGATGAGGATGTTGCAATGGATGTGTGATCATACTAGGAAAGATAGGGTGAGGAATGAGATTATTCGGGAAAAGGTGGGAGTGGCTTCGGTGGAGGACAAGATGTGAGAAGTAAGGTTACTTTGGTTTAGGCACGTGATGAGGAGGGGTTCTGATGCTCCAGTGCGGAGGTGTGAGAGACTGGCTATGGATGATTTTAGGTGGGGTAGAGGTAGGCCAAAGAAATATTGGAGGGAGATGATTAGGCATGATATGGAGCAGTTACAACTTACAGAGGACATGAAACTTGATAGGAAGGTGTGGAGGATGCGGATTAGGATAGAGGGTTAGGGGGTAGGAGTGCGTCGGTAACAGTAGAGGAGTGTTCTTTATTTGTGTCTGAAGTTTCTTGTTCATAGTGTTGAGTGTTGTCTATGGTTTCAGATTTATAATTTTAGTATCATCTTGTGGCTCTTTTATTATCTTGTGGCTAGCGTTTTTAGTTTATTTTGCATACTGTACTAGTTTATATACATTTATATTTTTGTTTGTTAAATTGTTATTTGTTCTAAGCCGGGGGTCTATTGGAAATAGCCTCTCTACTTCACCTGAGGTAGTGGTATGGACTGCATACATTCTACCCTCCCCAGACCCCACTAGGTGGGAATACATTGGGTATGTTATTGTAATTCATAATGCAAAAGATGGAAAATAAAGGGATGTTAGGATACGATGCTTTATTTGCTTCTTCATTAATTAAAATAATAATAATAATTGCAACCAGTTATTTTATTGAATTGAAAACCTGAAGGTTTTGATTTGGAGATGGTTTCATGGAGAATTCTAAAATGTTACTCTTCGTGTTTCATTAGTTATTAAACAACCTCATTATTGTAAGTATAATTGTATAGTTATTGACTTGTGAGTATTCATCGAATTTAATGTCATTGAATATTTTATTTTATAAATGAGAAGAAATGGCCAAAATAAAAAAATGATAAATAGAATCCTCGATCAAAGAAATATGCTACATCACTCGTTTATATATATATATATATAAATATATATGTATGTATATATAAATATATATGTATGTATATATAAATATATATGTATGTATGTATGTATGTATGTATGTATGTGTGTGTGTGTATATGTGTGTGTGTGTGTGTGTATAAAAATATTTCGAAACTCTGAAAACAAAACCTGAAAAAATACCACACACTTGTTTAACCAATAAATTTCTAGTATTAACAAAATCACCCACTTGCTATTGTTTTCAATCCGTATAAAGAATATGTGTGTGTGTGTGTGTTTCTGTGTGTGTGTATATAAAAATGTTTCAAAACTCTGAAAACAAAACCTGAAAAAATACAACTCACTTGTTTAACCAATAAATTTCTAGTATTAACACCACCACCCACTTACTATTGTTTTTAATCCGTATAATCTTTATATGGCTTGAAAACAATAGTAAGTGGGTGGTTTTGTTAATACTAGAAATTTATTGGTTAAACAAGTGAGTGACATTTTTTCGGGTTTTGTTTTCAAAGTTTCGAAATGTTTTTTTTACGTGTGATGAAAGCAAGGTATATGATATGAAGAGATGGAGGTAGAAGAAAGATTTACATTATGAATTGAGCATTTAATGTTCTTAGTACCAAGCCGTTATATTCTTAGTACCAAGCCGTTATATTTTTAAATATATGAATTAACTTTTACTATTTATTATAATTTTAATGACTTTTACGCATATATAAATTATGTTTTTTGAAAATATACTAAAAGATAAATCGAGTAGGTGACGTCTCATTTTCGAGTGATAGAAAATTCTATCAAGATATTATTATATTATCGTTTTACAGTTTTTTAGTTGAAGTTTCAATAGTTGATGTATTTGTTTAATTAATATTTTATAGTTATTTCACAATGGTGGTGGTTGGTGGCAAGTTGGTGGTTGACAATGGTGGTGGTTGGTGGCAAGTTGGTGGTTGACAATGGTGGTGGCGGCAGAGGTGGTTAGTAATGGTGACTAATGAAATAACTCTATGAATTATTACTGTATACATGCATGCAACAAAAGTGATTAAGGTCATTAACTTTAAAAACAAACTAATGCATAATAATATTAAATAATAATAATATTAAAATGCACCATCAATCCTCCACTCATTTTAATATTTATAAGAGATTTCACTAGTTAAAGGAAGACTACCATGCATAATGAAGGTGTGCTCTGCATTAAACCTCCACTTAGTAAAACAATAATTTTTACTCCAGAGTCGTAGTGGTCTCAAACTTGAACTATGACTGCTTAAGGGAAATAAAAAGTTACTGCTTACACATAATAGTCAAGGTGTTAAGATGAGCTTTATAGCCAACACGTTACGGCCTTGTGCTATCCCAGTTTCATGAGTTTTTTTGACAACGAGCCTAATTCTCATAGGAAGCGGCCTACCTCCACACTCACAGAGGTGAAGTCTGTCGAGAGTGCTCCTGTAATTTAGCACTCTACTCATAAGAGCTATAGATTTTCATTAAGAGTTTTTTTAAACTCAACCTCACCATCATTACAGGTTAATGCACTCACACCATAGGGAGGGATAAACAAAACAATGCATTTTTCAGAATAAGTCATCATGTGATTCGTTTTTTCCATTGAACCTGGTTATAGGATCTCTAGTCCCTAGGTTGGGTTTCCTCACATATGACTTAAGATTCAATAGGCTTCAATCCCATCCCCCTCGATATGCTCCAGACCTTCTCTCTTACTAAGGCCTTAGTCAACAGATCTGCAAGATTATCACAAGATTTGACATGATCATTATTAACAGTACTATTTGTCAAATATGATCTCACATTACTGTGTTTTCTCCTTATAGGTAAGGATTTACCGTTGTGATAACGGTTTTTGAACTCTACCAATTGCAGTGGTGCTATCACAATAAATTAGAATAAGAGGAGTTATTTTTTCAAAATAAGGTATTTGAAATAACAAATTTCTCAACCAATTCGCTTCCTCACTAGCTGAAGCTAAAGCAATTAGTTCAGCCTCCATGGTAGAGTTAACAATTATAGTTTGCTTTTTTGATTTCCAACAAACAGCACCACCACCCAAAGTAAATATATAACCAGTAGTAAATAAGGAATCACCTGATAAAGTGTTCCAATCTGCATCACAAAAGCCTTCAAGTACGACAGGATATTTTTTATAGAACAATCCACAATTTTTCGTTCCAATTAAATATCTCATTACTCTAGTTATAGCATGCCAATGTTCATTATCTGGCTTGCTAGTAAACCTGCTAAGTACTCCTACTGCATATGCAATATCAGGCCTAGTGTAATCAGTCACATATCTCAAACTTTCAATTATGCTAGCATATTCCTTTTGATTTATGACATCATTTTCACTTTCAATAGGAAACAAGTGAACACTAGAATCAAATGGAGTTAAAACATGCTTGCAATCAAGGAAATTATATTTTTTCAAGATTTTCTCAACATAATGTGACTAGTCAAGGAAAATTTCATCACATGTTCTAGTAATTTTTATTCCTAGAATAAAATTTGCCTCACCAAGATCTTTCCTATCAAAATGGCTTCTAAGAATATTTTTAGTTTCACAAATAACATTTATATTAGAGCCAAAGATCAATAAATCATCAACATATAGGCAAATAATAACATGCGAATTATTTCAAGACTTATGATATATGCACTTATCACACTCATTTGTTTTAAACCCATTATTAATCACTCAAGAATCAAACTTTTCATGAGATTGCTTTGGTGCCTGTTTTAAGCCATATAGGGATTTATTAAGTTTACACACTTTGCTTTCTTGGCCAGCCTTAACAAAACACTCGGGTTGTTGCATGTAAATCTCCACATTTTGGTCTCCATTTTAAAAAATAGTTTTTACATCCATTTGATGAATTTGTAAATAAAAAATTATTGCAATAGCAACTAAAAGTCTAATGGATGTAATTCCAGTTACCGGAGAAAAAGTATCAAAAAATTTTAGGCCTTCTAGTTGCTTAAAACCTTTAGCCACTAGCCTAGCTTTGTATTTATCAACAGATCCATTCGGTTTTAACTTCTTACGTAAGACCCATTTACATCCAATTGTTTCATAATTCGGTGGTAAATCAACTAGCTTCCAAGTTTTATTGAAAATTAGTGATTCCATTTTATCATTTATAGCCTCTTTCCAGAAAATAACATCATGTGAAGACAAAACTTCTTGTAAAGTGATAGGGTCATCTCCAATATTAAAAACATAATAATCAAGATCAAAATCTCTTTTTACTCTAGCTCGTTTACTTCTTCTTAACTCAAAATCATCATTTTCTTTATTTTTTAAAGTAGAAGTAGAAGAACTAGGTAGTGACAAAATATTCTCTTTAGTCCTTAGACACCCACTATTTTTAGAATCAAAAGGAAATTTATTTTTATGAAAAGTAGCATCACCTAATTCTATTCTCACACTATCTTCAAGATTAAAAAATGTACAGGACGTACTATTTGAAGCATAACCAAGAAAAACACAACTAGTAACTTTTTTACCCAACTTAGAGATTTTATGATCCATTAACCTTACATAAGCTAAGCAACCCCAAACTCTTAGATATCCCAAATTTTGCTTATGACCTTTCCATAACTTAAAAGGCGTTAATTTTGTATTCTTATGAGGTACACGATTCAACACATAACAAGTCAAAAGAGCTTCACCCCAAAAACTTAAAGGTGCACAAGACTCAATTAACATGGCATTTGGCAACTCAACCAAAGTTCTAATCTATCTTTTCGCTACACCGTTAGATGCAGGAGAATAAGGAGGAGGAGTTTCATGAATTATACCCAATGATCTAACAAAAGAATTGAACTCATGTGACTCATATTCACGGCCTCTATCACTTCTTATTCTTTTTATTTTTCTATTAAGCTGATTTTCAACTTCATAGAGAAAAGTTTTAAAATTCTCAAATGCATCACTTTTATTTTTCATTAAGTAAACATATTTTAACTTAGAAAAATCATCAATGAAAGTGATAAAATATCTATTTCCTCCATGAGTTAAAATTCCACTAAGTTCACAAATATCACTATGAATTAATTCTAACAATTCAGTTTTTCTTTCAACTTGACATGAGGCCGTTTTGTGATTTTGGCTTTACTACAAGACTCATATTTTCCAAAGTTCTTTTGATCACTAGAATTAATCCTAAACTACTCATGATTCCCACATCATGATCATTTATATGACACAAACGAGCATGCCAAAAATTAGTTGAAGAAAACATATAAACAAAAGTAGATGTTTTATTCATTTCAACATTCAATTTGAACATACCATCACATGCATACCCCTTTCCCACAAAAACATTATTCTTAACAATTACATACTGATCAGATTCAATAATCTATTTGAAGCCTGCTTTATTAAGAAGAAAACTAGACATCAAATTTTTCTCATAGAAGGAGTATAAAGTACATCTTTTAAGATTAATACCCTTCTAGAAGTAAACTTCAACTCGACATCTCCCATTCCAAGTACTTAAGTTGTGTGTGAATCTCCAAGCATGATGGTTTTAGGCATAACAAACATGATGGTTCGCACCAGAGTCAGCCCACCATCCATTAACTTTTTCCACCATGTTTATGTCTGTTATCACCGCCATAAATGGTTCTTCTGTAACGTTTGCCTGAGGTTTAAGCTTACGTTTTCGAAATCTGCAAAATCGAGCAATATGCCGACTCTTGCCACGGACAAAGTACGGTCCTTTTTGTTGTACACATTGATTTTTTGCTTGGTTGTTTCCACCATTATTGTCCTTGGGATGTCTACCATCATTTTTCTTGATTTTTTTTATTCTTAGGCTTCAAAGTAGTAGTTTTGTTAGTTTCAGGGGTAGCATTATTTGAAGAAGTTAAATTTACCTTCAGTGTGATGTTGTTCTCTTATGTTTGCAAAAATGCATCTTGGCCCCTTACTTCTTCTTCCATGCAGAGTCTCATTATCAAAATCTCAAGAGAAGTTTCGTTTTGCTTATGACGCATATTTTTTTGAAATTCCTTCCACGAAGGTGGAAGTTTATCAATTATACCACAAACAATAAGGTTATCTCCAATTTTGACTTCTTCGGACCTGATCTTGCCAACAATCATTATAAAATCCTAAGCTTGGTCTACCACTGATTTGTTGTCCACCATTTGGAAACGGAAAAATCTGCCAGCCGCATATTTTTTCACTCCTGCCTCCCCAGTGTCATACTTACTCTGCAAGGCTTTCCAAATTTTCTTTGCACTACAGTAAGTTCTATCATAATAATTATAAAAATTATCGGATAGGCAATTAAGTAAAAAATACCGACACTTATAGGAGTCACCATCGTATTTTTCAACTTTCTCTTGTTGAGAGATAAGTTCATCGTCGGTCATGGAAGAGTTCTCTACCTTATTTGAGGTCTTCTTAGTTAACACATAAGACACATTGAGAAGACTTAAGAAGAAAAGAAATTTACCCATCCACCTTTTAAAGTGAGTACCATTGAACCGGAATGACTTGTTGAGATCTCCCATCTTGACATCTGCGAGTTTTTCAATTGTTGCCATTGAATCTCCTTAGATTATTGGTGAAATTACAATAAACTTACAACTGAAAATTACAAGTGAAGAAAATAAAAAGACTATCTTCTTCTTTTTTGGCTGAGGCGCGGATATCTCTCTCTAAGGAGATTCAAGCCCACTACAACAAATGTTTCACCGATCTAGCAGTAATCTTCTTGACTTGTCCCCTCCAGGATACAACAACCTTCTCACAATAACTCAACAATTCTAGACAATAATTGAGTTCAAACCTCCACCAAAAGAACACCTCCCTTCAACTAATGAACTCTTTTTTTTTAAGTTTTCTGAACTCTCTATAATCTTGTGTATGTAACAAAACCATGCAAGACCACCTCTATTTATAGGAGAGGAAGTCTTCCATGCAATGAATAGGAAGAAGTAAATGGGATAGTAAAGATGGAATATCAATGGCTTAGAGGTTTCATGAGTTACAAGAGTTACATGAATTACACCACATAAATAATAGGATCATGGAGGAATAAAGAATAGAAGTTACATGTAACTTATACCCATATTCTACCATTACTAATCAAGTATTTAATGGCTCTTAAACCACCAATAAAATGGAAGTTATGGAGGCTGAAATTTACAGCCAAGCAACGTGAAATATAGACATTAAAGTGGAGGAAATGGCATGAATTGCCAACCATAAAGAAGAGTAACTGCATGCAAGCGGAAGGAGTTAAAAGATATTGAATAATGACAATATCTTGTGCCAATAACTCCATGAATTATAACTGTATACATGCATGCAACAAAAGTGATTAAGGTCATTAACTTTAAAAACAAACTAATGCATAATAATATTGAATAATAATAATATTAAAATACACCATCAGTATTTACACGATTTTATATTATATATAGTTTAATCATAGTATTTGTACATTATATTTTGTATATAATGAAATCAAGTGTTATTTTTTTTTTTTTTTTGTATTTTGTATTCGTTAATAGAATATAGTTGATAACAGTTGATACAAATACAATAGATACACGGGCTACAAATGACCTATTTTCCCTTATATGTATGCTAATTCTGAAAGTTCTCTCTCACTTTTTAAGGAATTTCAGCACGAGCTTTTGTGATTGATTTATATAATAAATTTTTATGAATCTTTTTGTACTCCTTGTTTAATTATTTTTTTACTACTTCATCTCAAGATATTTACTATTATATTTCATTTTTTGAGGACAAAATCACATAAATTTAAATTTAATATTTTAAGATTGTTATCACTATATTAATGAGAGAATCGATATTTATAGTGCTTTTCATATAATTTTGAATATCTAAATTTTAATTTAAGATATTAAATTAATCTAACTGAATTTAGCCAACTTGTGATGAGATGAGAAAAGTATATTATTTGATCTTCACCGAGTTGTAAATACTTTACCTACTTCAAAGTTCAAATCATACTATAAAATAACAACTTACTTGTATCTCTTTTTTTTTTATATATATTTACTATTTCTCCAATCAAATTTCATTTCTATTGCATAATATTTTCTTTAAGAAGTACCTAATTATGTGGATATTTTTACTATAAAGATTTGTGAATAAGATATTCCTAACTGCTACTAAATTATATCAATTATAAATTAAAAAAATTGTGATACAAATTATATTTTCTTAATTGAGTTTGGGTTCAAACTTAGTACGGGCCACACACACACACACACACACACACACACACATATATATATATATATTATACGATATCTAATGCTTTCTAGTCTACAATTTAACAAGTTTATACGTTCTACACAGTTCAATAGATTTATAGGGTTTGAAATTATAATTGCTTTTGATAGGTCTATCGTTTCTACTACCTTTATTTGATTTATTAAAGTTTGTTCTATTTTTAATATTTCATTTCTTTGTTTCAATTCTTTATATAAATGATTGTATGGTTCTTGTACTTGCTTGGCAAAGGGATGTGTTTTCATATATCTTTCCTCCTTATTTTATACAAAATGAATACTTACTTCCTTACACTGCTCTCTGAAATAACTTATTTTTCTGTTGTAATATTCTATATCACTTCTAATTCCATGTAGTTCCCACTTTAGTGCACTTAAATATTCTTTGAATGGTTCTGGTAATGATGTTTCTAGTGTTGCTAATAATTTCAAGTAACTACTTAAAACTATTTTTATTTCTACTTTTTCTGCCCTTTGTCTTATTTCTTAGTTTAAATACCTATATCTTAGTCGTATATTTCTAGCAAAAGAATGTCTTTTCTATTCCTCGATTTAAGATGTCCTATTAACTTATCTTCTAGTTTAGATATTATGGTGATTAGATGATCTAGTCTTAGAGGGTAACACGTAATGGAAATATTACAAGAAAAATGTACAAACATACAAATACAAAACCAATTAAAAAGAAGTGATACAGACTTCTGTAAAAATATATATACTACACAATATTATGATCAAGATTATAAGAAGAAGAAATATACAAAATCATATAAAAGAGACTATCATCCTAGGAAGAAATACTACATAAGGAGATCAAACGCCAGGAAGCTGTATCTAGGTAAACAGAAACATGTAAGGAAGTATAACACTAGCAGAACCTATAAAAATAAATTAGAATATTTTACTTGTGGAAGTATAGAACACCTAGCAAATACTTGTCCAAAAAGAAACAATAGTAGATCTAGGAATGCACAATTAATAGAAAATGTAAATGAAAATTTGATAAATGTAGATGAATACATGTCAGACAACGAAAGTATATACTCTATAAGGAGTATGGAGGTATTTGAAGAAGAAAGAGACCCCATAGACTCCTCACAATGTAAAGGAGATGAATTTATAAATGAAGTAGGATTAGCAAAGATAATTCCAGACTACCATGATTTAGTCAACATTATAGAAGAAGTGAACAAGAATTTGAAAGAGGTAAGGGATTAGACAGTAATCAGTGTTTTGATTGTGGATGATTCCCTAGTAGATACAAAAGAGAAAAATGTAAAAAATGTTACATAGAAGGATGTATAACTTGTATAGAAAAAGCCTCGGAAATACAAAATCTAGAAAATAATTTAAAAGATTTTTCCAAACAGGAACCAGTAGATAAAACAACAGATAATAGAATGTTAAAGATAGAAGAAAGACTAAGAAAGTTAGAAATAAGGATAAATAACCTCGAAAAACATAAAGAAGTAGTTAAAGAAGAGGAGGTACTAGAAGTAGAATTACTGAATATATCTCTTGAAAATAGTAAAGTCAAATGGAAAAAATCAATGAATATATCATTCGAAGGAATGATATGTAATGAAGAAAAGAACATTAGTACAGTCAAAGTCTTAGCAAGAATAAGAATTCAAGATTATGAGTTTGTAACATTAGCTATAGTGGATTCAGGATGTACGAGAAGTATATTAAATAGCAGAATTATACCACCGAAACTAATTAAAGAATTATCAAAACCCCAAGGATCCATGCAGATGGATGAAACCTATAATACATATACAAATATATACCAAGAGCAAAGGTAAGCTTTATTAATACTTGTGAAAAATTCTATCAACCATCGTACAAACTCAATGAAATACTAGTTAGAGAATTAAACATAAGAGCAGACTTCGTATTAGGATTAGATTTCATGGTACAAAATAACGGAGGTTGTTTTGATACAAGAGATTGGGTAATCTTTGCGAGCAATATAACTCACTTACCAGTACAAACACAACCTAGGATAACCAAATATCGTTTCCTTAAAGATAAATCAGACAAAGACATCTCGAATGGCTCCAATCAGATAAAATCCTAAAAATCACTAGAATGTGATAAAGGAGAAAATTGTACATGTAATTATAAGATAAAGATGTATGAAGAATTACAAGATTCACTAACAATAGAGGAATTAGAAAAAGACTACACTTTAATAGAGATGAATATGGAGCTATACAATTTTAAGAAAGGAATACAACAGATAGGAGTAATAAAAGATCAAAAAGACCTAGATAAAATAATACGAATCCCATATAAACTAGAAATAATTGGAGAAAGGCCCTTGAAGCACTAGGACTCCAATCAAATTTCTTGTAAATAGAAATAATCAATCCAGAATATACTATAAAAACAACATCTATAGAAGCTACAAATGAAGATCTTAAGGATTTTGAAGTACAGATAAAAGAGCTATTAGACTTAGGAATAATTAGAAGATCTAAGTCAAGACATAGATCAACAACTTTTATGGTAAGAAACGATAGTGAAATAGTGCGAGGAAAGGCCAAAATGGTAATAAATTATAGATGACTGAATAATAATATCACCATGGGTGGATATAAGTTGCCAGACAAATCAGAGCTAATAAATAGAATACAAGAAAGAAAAGTATTTAGTAAGTTTGATTGTAAATCAGGATACTAGCAAATTAAGATGCACGAAGACAACATAGAATGGACAGCCTTCACGTGTCCAGAAGTACATTTTGAATGACTAGTTATGTCATTCGGATTGAAGGCTGCACCCCAATTTTCCAGAGCAAAATGGATAGTATTTTTGGGAGTTATAAAATTTTTGTATTAGTTTATATAGATGACATTTTAGTTTTAAGTAATAATATGAGAGAACATCTAGGACATTTACAACAAGTCTTTAAATTATTTGTAGATAACGGAATAATAATAAGTAGAAAGAAAATGGAACTACGTAAAAATAGTATTAATTTTATAGGAGTAGCCATTGGAGATAGAAAGATAAAATTACAACCGCACATAGCGAAAAAGGTCTTAGAAATGCCAGACAAGTTAAATAAAACAAAGTATTTATAAAAAATTTTAGGGCTACTAAATTATGCTAGGAATTTCATTAAAGACTTAGAAAAGGTAGTGGGGCTGCTATATTCTAAAATAGGATCAACAGGCCAAAAGACTTTTAATGCTGAAGATATAAAATTAGTTCAACAACTTAAACAAATGATTCAAGACATCCCAGACCTGGATCTACCGTTAGAAACAAACTATTTAATTATGGAAATAGACGGAAGCCTTTAAGGATGGGGATCAATATTAAAAGCAAAACCTAATAAATACAGTAAAAAGAAAGATGAAAAAATTTATGCTTATTCGAGTGGTAAGTATAAAAAAGGCAATATGAGAAGCATAGATATAGAAACCCTATCAGTAATCTATGGTTTAAAAAATTTTAAACTATATATACTAAATAAACCCGAAATATTAGTAAGAACTGATTGCGAAGCCATAGTAAAATTCTATCAAAAATAAAAGAAAAGAATAGTAGTAGAAGAAGGTGGTTAAATTTTTTAGATGCCACATCAATCTATAATATTGTGTTAGAACATATTAAAGGAAAGGATAATAACTTAGCAGATCAACTTAGTAGACTTATAATAAAAACAGACTTATAATAAAAACGACTAACAATTTTTGTTTCAGTATGCATATAGGTAAGGGGAAAAGTAAGGCTGAAGCCTCATCTTCCCAAGACTATTTAAGGACGTTAATGAGAAATACTCATTACAGACCACTTACAATGTTGGAACATCCAAAGCTAGAATGGATGATTTTCGGGCCACACAAACTGGTCAATTATGAGCCCTCCAACATAACTTTCAAACTCAGACCAGACGTGCGAATAGACAAACATCAGATATGCTTGATCAATAATCTATGGATATCCTACAATATGACTCCTAGAGACACTGGCTATTTTATTTCTGTTTTAAATGCTTTAAGTTATTATTTTACTGAGGAAAATACTACTAACAGATTTAAATTTTATGTTGTTGTTAAGGGACAGATACAAGGAGTATTCTAGACATGGATAGAGGTGATGGACTCTATAAAAAATTATACAACACCTCTTTATAAAAGCTTCAATGACCTCACAGGAGCCTTAGACTATGCCCAAGGAAGCTTGGGTCCAAATTATTATATTACTCTAGCTTTAAGACCAAATATGACAGGAGTTCTCCAATACAATATCAAAAAAGACACAGACAAAATTATATTTTGCGATCATTATTTCGCAATGGACGAGGCCTTTCAAAGATTAAATCACACAAATGAGACTTTAAGGCAAGATAATGAGAACCTTATAAATGAAAAAAGATAAATGATAGAATATATAGATATTCTACAAAATCGTATAAAAGTTCTTCATTTTGAATTGTCCCAGCAGACTCAACATACTTATGAAACCCGACAAGTGGTTCCAAGGAGTGTGCATTCCCCAATGAATGTAGAGAAACCTACTGTATCGGGTAAATATACAACTAGTCCAATTCGAACGATAACTGGTAAAGAATTATCAAATCCATTGATGGCCGCCACTTTGCCAAAATGTGTAGGGAAAATTCTCTCATCTAGTTTCAAGACAACAGGTACCCAGACACTAGACAAAGGAACGTCCTCGTCCACCCAAGACAAAAATAAGAAAGGTTATGGTTTTCATTTGCGAAGAAGGAAAAGTGATAGAAAAAATATAGAACAAATAGTAGCAGACTCTATCAAAAAACTTACTAGAAGAGAAGCCTAAAGAAATAGCAATGAAAAATCTAAAACCTGAGCCAAAATCTAGAGTTTTCATAATACCAAGGGAAGAAACAAGACCCAGATCGGGAATGAGTCTAGGACTGTCAAGTAGAGATAGTGAAGAAAATGATCCAACAATGGTAGACTATAATTCAGCTATGGATCAATTCACTCAAGACCCAAATGCAGATGATGATTCTGGAATGGATTTCTCCCCAGAAGCCTTACACAACTTAGACACGTAAGCAGTGACGATACTCACAAAAAGACAAAATCAAAAGACGTATGCAATGATGTAAATAGGAAACAAATGGACAGATGGGAATTAAAGAGGAGACATGACTATGTGATGGTGGGGCCTACCCGACATGCAAAAGTTTTTCAAGAATTTGAAGTCCGGATTTTGAAATACGACAGGCACCTATAAATACCCCTATTTTAGACTTAAAGAGTGTGAAAAAAGTTAGAGAGAAATCAAGAGTGAGAAAGATATTGTGAGCTTTAAGAAGTTTATTTCCAAATTTTGTTTCTAAGTTTAAAAAAAAACTAGAGATAGTCAGAAAATTGTTCATAGTTTTTAAGTTCTTTCATCCGTAGCTGCAAAGCTTTTTAAGGACTCCCGAAAGGGAAACCTCACTTCTTCTTAAGACATGTAAGTAGTCATTACTAAGATCATTGTAATTTTATCCCCAGTTTGTAAATTATGTCTATTATATCAATTTCATATTTTCTTTCGATTGGTTTTTTCCGATATTATATTATAGGTCTAGATGGCCGTACGGATTACCGTCAGCCTTCAGATCCTATAAATATGGTACATTAGTTATAAATATACCCTTAGTATATGGTTATTCTCTCATTTTTTAGCAATAATGATGAATTAATCTGTAAATTCCTAGGAATTAAAAGTCAGACATATAGTTGAAAGGACTGTTGTATCATCCCGGGGTTTGACTAATGAAGACATTGCTAAATACCTAAATCTGAAGAGAAAGAGATGAACGGGGAAAAAAGAGTCTTTTGGGGGGGAATATACTTTGATCTTTATAATTTCACTACTACACATGACAAAGGATAACGAAGGAGGGAGTACTGAGTAGGATTTTACACCATATTTGGAGAAATATCCACTTCAACTCTTCTTTTGCTCGTACTTTCTCATCCGCTTTATATCAATTATATTTTTGCTTCTATTTGTCTGTTTCCACTTCTGTATATTATTGGTATAAGAGACTGAAGATTCTAGGAGATTTTATTATATATGGTGTCAGACAATATTTCTAGAACTCAAAAAAGAAAACCTAGGACCCTACGAAAATCGAATAATATTAGATTCCGAATACTATTGGTATATTAAAAACCTAAAGAAAGAATGCACAAATTTATTTAACATTTTAGTAGAACAAAGACAGTTATACATTAGTTTACTTGAAGTTTCGCCAGATTCAAGCGAAGAGGTTTATTAAGAAATACTACAAGTAAATAATAGATTATCTGAGGTACATGTCAAAATATTCTACTACACAGACGAACTGAGGATAGAAGAAATTTTGAGATGAAAGAACGTTATTTATCTAGCTTAATGAGAAGACCTCATAGAAATACTAAGTCTTACAAAGAGATTAGTGAAAAATTAAATAGTTTATATTTAGAATACAAGAGACTTAATTTTACAAAAGAAGACCTTAAAGAAATTAGATTATTTATATCTGAAAGTACCAATAGAAAGAAGATACAGAAGACTACAAGATAATTGTCTTATTAGATTTAATTTCAATAATGGAGAACATATATTACATGAAGAAGATTCACAACTAAATACTATTATAGACCTTATAATAAATCTAGGAGAAACGTTCCAAAAAGAAAATACTAAAATATTGAAAACTCTAGAGATATTAGAGGATCTGCAAAACAAACAAAAGAAATTGTTAGATAAAATAGAACAAAATTTTGACTTCCTAAAGAACCAACAAGTAGAACTAGAAAATAAAGTTAAAGATTTAATTAATAAAGCTAAGGGTAACCTAGAATATCCTGAAATAAAGCTAGTACTACAAGAGGTAAGAAAAGAAATTAATAAAGTGAAAAATATAATACTCTCATGAGTGATCCACTATATGATAAACTTTATCTAGCAATATTACAAAAGGTATCACAAATTCAACCAAATCCCGAAGGATTATCAGACTATCAACTCCAAGGAAAAACAGACTCTGTAATCATAAAACAGAATAATATTATAATTCTATTACTATTAGAACTTAATAAAAACATAAAAAAAGGGTAAAACAAAAGGATAGTCAAGATAAAAGTATAGATGAATTAATAGAACAATTGAAGAAAGTAGAATTGACCACTCAAAGAGAAAAAGAAAAGCTAAAATCTACCAAAAGACCATGGACTTTCCTTCAACACCCACAAGATCAAGTTTTACCCAAGACAGACTAAAACCCAACATGTTTTCTAGAATAATAAATAGACCCAAGATGACCTCAAGACAACAGCTAGAAGAAATAGTAGATGTAGATAAGGATATACAACTTTTTCAACAAAATAAAATAAAACTATTAAGCGCTAAGACACTATATAATGAAGGAATATTTTCACAGGCACAATTATATAAACATTATAGAGAAGAACAAATATGCGTTATTGGTGAAAAATTTAATATGCCCAGAATCTTTAAAATAAATTACAAAATCAAACATGAACCCCATGCACATGGGACTTATAGCAATAGGTTTAAAAGGATTAACTAGAAAAAACCTAGGAACTAAAGTATTAGTTACAATATATGATAATAGATGGTCAGACTCGAAAAGATCTATAATAGGAATAACAGAAGTAGATATGTGTAGGATAAATTCTCTAGAATTTGGAAATATATAAAAATAGGTATTCAGACTAAAGAATATGAGGAAATGAATAATGGAAATAATCTACTAATATGTGTAGGATTTATAGGAAAACTCGCCACTAATAGTAGTACAAAGTTAAGATTAAAAATAGATGATGTAGTAAGTTTAATGGGAAATAAGTGTATCAGATTAATGAAATCCCTAAGGATAAATTTAGAAGAATATGCAAGATTAGAATGGAACCTAGAAAGATTCACTAAGAAAGAAATATTAAAGCCAACTAATCATCTAATGTATATAAACAATAAAGGTGAAACTGCAGTAAGGTTCACAGACTACCATTACACAAATGAAAAAGAAACCGGTGAAGAAGTTGAAGAAAGTGAAAATACTAATTTTATCACTATTATTATTATTATTATTATTGTTATTATTATTATCAAATAATTAAGTAAAGTATGAATAGCTAAATTTAAATTTTTAAAACATAATTAATAAGAACAATTTCATATATTTTACCCTTAATATATTAAATTCTTATGTTATTTGACAAGTAAAAGAAACAAGTAAAAAGGAATTGAGAGAATATCCTTTTCTCTCTTTTTTTAATTTTGCTTGATCCTTGTACTAAAAATTAATTTTTTTTGACTATTATTTTAGCAAATAAAGAAAGATTTATTATTTTTCTTTCAATATTGCTCTTATCATTAAGTAACTATACAACATAATAGTTGATCACTCATATACTTTCAACTCATAATTATCGAGATAAATAAACAAACTCCTATTAAACAACTTCTTATTAATAGGAGTACCAAATCAACAAATGTAAAATAAAATAAAATTGATAGAATGCATATTTATTTTTTTACATTTTAGTGATAAAATGCATAGAATACATTTTTTTACATTTTTACCAAATCAACTTCTTATTAATA
Organism: Capsicum pubescens; assembly: GCA_030864215.1. Lineage (NCBI taxonomy): Eukaryota > Viridiplantae > Streptophyta > Magnoliopsida > Solanales > Solanaceae > Capsicum > Capsicum pubescens. The sequence continues at coordinate 244,224,778 of CM061546.1, read as the reverse complement.
GGATTACCAAATCTACTGTGATAACGCCGCATCGGGCCAAGGAAAAAATTCGCATTCAGTGAGGCATCGCGATGGCGCCGCGTTGCGCCAAGTTTCAGTTCAGAATTATCCGTTTTCAGTGGTGCAACGTGATAGCACTGCGTTACGCCATTGGCCAAAATGGGAATTGTCTTTTCCAGTGGCCCGATGCGATTGCACCAAGTCGCGCCAGCATGTAAAATCGGGATTTTCAATTTTCTAGTTTTGAGTTTTTAATTCCCAAGGACATTTAACTCCTTTTCTTTCACCCCATTCAGTAAGAACATGGGATTTAACTCCCAAGAGAGCATTATTTGCTCATTATGTCACTATTCTCTCAAATTAAAGTAGACCTCTTTCAAAAGAACAAACCCTACCCTTCAAAATTAAGGGTCAAATCTAAAAAATTCACCATCAATTCTCACAAATTCAGAAATCATGGTATGTTAAATGTTCATCCATGGGCCCCTTTCACCCGTAGAGTCCACGTATCAAATTTCAAATTCAAAGTTTTGATCTTTACAAGTACTTATGATCTTTAATAGTGTTTTTACCCCTGAATTAAAACTCTATACCATGTTTACATGAAATAGTTGTTGTTATCAAACCCCATATGTATGAATAATATTATTTTTTTATTTAAACAATAATTAGTGATGTTGATGTTGAAATTATGCTATTACTACAAGCTTTAAACAATTCCCATGCTTAACTTATACTATGCATATCAAGCGTTTGATGAAATGCCTACAAGAATGAATTTTAAATAAATGCTTTTATATTATGTCCCTAAAGTTTTAGTACTATTTTCTATCATTGCTATCGAGTCTTGGGGGTTATGAATACCCAAAAACTTAGCTGTTTATTTAGTTTCAGTATCTTCATTTTAGTTTCAGACATGTTATGAGCAATATCAGTTCAGTCAGTCATCATGATTAGTTAAACTTAGAATAGTTTAGTATTCCGAGTCAGTTCAGTTGGGAGTAGGATTTACCACTGAGCGAGTGTCGGGATGACGACATCCTCGTCATTTAGGTAGAGTCGTTAGTAGTAGTCCCTGTACTCCAGAACTACATAGCCATCATAGGATTTGAGGAGTCACCCATCAGTTCAGGCTTGACTACCTTCCAAGGGTCACCCGTTAGTTTAGGCTTAACACCCTTAGTCCTTCGGGATGGAACATCAGTGGATCCACATAGCCAGTGTTAGTACCCGTGGTATGGTACTGACACCCTTCCAACTGGGGTTACAGGTTGGATCCTAATTTTCTCATTGGGGCATGTCGGTTAGATAATAGCTCCCACAGTCTCAGTTCAATATTCAGTATATTTCAGTTCAAGATTGTATTAACCATAGCACGCAGATATCAGTTATTCAATTATCAGTTTTCAGTATTTCAGTTTATAAAATATATTCAGAACATATTTGATGCTTGGTCATGCGTTCTCAGTATTTACAAATGCTATGTATTTTACTCTGTACTTCGTGCTATATATCGAGTCAGTTGTTACTCCTGTACATGAAACCATGCATATTAGCCTACCTCATTTAGCATACCAGTACATTCAAAGTACTGATCGCATACCTTTTTTTGCGGTATGATGTTTCATATCATAGGTTCGTACGCTCAGGTTCCCGACCGTACCTAGATATCCTAGTGCACCAGTAGTAGCAGCAGTGGTAAGTCCTCATGTTTCGAGGACCAGTTATGTTTATTTCAGTTTCTCAGTTTTAGTAGACAGTCGGAGTTAGTTGGGGACTTGTCCCATCAATCTCTCAGTTATTCAATTAGAGGTTTTCAGACTAGTATAGACAGTCAGTCAGTTTTATTATTATTTTATTAGTTTCAGGTAGTTATTTCCAGCAGCTGTTTCCAGATTTATTATCCAATATTGATTTTGTTTGCTAAAACCTTATGGCTCATCAGTTTTTCTTTCGCATATGTTATCAAATTTCTCAGTGCTCTCAGCAAGTACCAGTTCATGGGTTAGCTTGTGGTCCCTCGGGACTGTAAGCACCATGTGACATTTAGGGTGTACTCTCGGGGTGTTACACAAGTAGATAGGCTTCGTCACATAACAATTATTCAATGAATCAGAAATACATCAATAATAGGTCAAACAGTGTTTATAAATAAACCACATAACCATCAAGGGTATCAACCATAATGTAAAACATCCACAGAATCAACAACAATACCATAAGTAACAATCACATCTTTCAAAACCTAGCAATTAGAATACCATTAGCTCGTTATCTACTTAATAACTCATACAACCTCTCAAATTCAACACAAATATGTACACAAATGATAAGTGACTTATTTTTCCCAACTAGTCATGACCTGCAGTGAACTATCTATGTTCATGTAACTGTACTGACGTATACCCGATCCTCCATAAATAAGTAATACCAATATCATATTTGTACCAGCGTGGTACCCGATCCTCCATACCCATATTAGATATGTTTTATAAAATTGACACTATCTACCAGGATACAACCCAATGTACAAATTTATAAGTACACTTAAAATCATGCGGCAGTTCCATCAAGTTATTCTCAATAATTATTTATACACATCTCAACAATCAAAATATCAAAAAACTCAAGTATGCCCAAAGACCAATCGACAAGCATTCAATTTAGGAGTATAAACACAATCAAATAGAGTCTAAACTCCCATTAAACCATAACCTACCTCAACCGAAGAATTCAAACGCAAGCTACTTTGCCAAGGTCTTGCCCTTCCGTAAGCTTTTAAAACGTCCAAATCTGTTCAAATATATAATTCGTATATAAAGATGAATCTAATGACCCCATTTTATAAATTCTTGTTCTAAAAATTCTAAACCTAAACCACAATCCATCGTATTTATAATTACAGAATGATAATCTCATATTAACATTTTGAAAGTCTGAATCTAAAGGAACAGTACTTCACCTGTACTACTTGTTGCAAATATAACCTCTTAAAACTTATCTTTATTCCCTAATGATTGATTATTATTCCATTTAACCAATGACTAGATTTATCATCATGAATTATTATATTTATTCACTATTTTAACCCTAATGCTAACTAACAGTAAAAGAATGAAAAACTTCTCATATTAACAATTGCGTACTACGAAAAATAGTAGCGTTATATTGTATAAAACCTAATAATTCCTTAACATGCTATTATTCTAACATTGTTCTAATGAACAACATTATTATATCACCTATTAGTGTTATACTAATTCAAACGCAATTCTAGAAGTGTCAAAAGCTTACACCCAAGTGGCCACTAGCTACTATTTCTCACTTTCATGTCATTATGATAACATTAGACAACAAAATAGCTAACCTGAAAGCTCTCGAGGATATCCTTTGAAGAGGTAATGTAAAATAGGGCTTGCTAATCGGTGTTCACCTCTTCTTATGACTATTTTCTTATACTTTTGCAATGAGGATAAATCCTACGTTGTAACTTCTATTCCCAACTTTCTCAACTTTTTTCTCTTATTATTGATAAATATGAGAAACCCTTCTCACTTAGTTTTATCCTTGAATTGGCCACATAAGTAAATAAATTATTGTTTTGACCCACTAAAACACTAATTAAATTGATATTTAAAATGCCCAAAACTTCTAATATATCCTCAAAATTTATTCGAAACCTCATAGCAATAAATTGCATATGTAAATTGACTAAAAAGTATGTTGCAGACCTATTGGAATCACTAAAATATTTATTCGGGGTCATCTTGATTGAACTTTACCATTATCAAGCTTAAATTTATTAAAACTTAATAATCTAACTAATGACTTAAATTACTTCCAAATACCTCAAGAATTAGTACTACTCATCCTGTGAGTCCTAATTCACGTACACCAGCTATGCAGAGAGCTAAAATAAGGAAGATAAGAAAATTTTTCAAACAACCGGGAGGGTTGTTACATCAGATACCAATTAAACAACCGTTCATCCCCAAACAGGAAAATAGGAGACAAGAAGGGAAAATAAAAAATTACCTGAATCAGCAAAAAGATGCGGATAGTTGCTACACATGTCTGCTTTGGTCTCTCAAGTGGCCTCCTCAATAGGACAATTCTTCCACTGGACATTCACAAATGCAATCTCTGTAGTCCTCAACTTAATGACATCTTTATCAAGGATAGCAATAGGTTCTTCTTCATAAGAGAGGTTTTTATCTAACAAGATCGAATCCCAATGAATTATGTAGTTACCATCACCATGAAACGTCTAACATAGATACATAAAACATAGGGTGAAGTTCCAATAAACTTAGAGCCAATGCAAACCTATAGGCCACTGGCCCCACATGCTGAAGAATCTCAAATGACTCAATATATCTAGGCCTAAGCTTACCTCGCTTCCCAAAATGAATGACACCCTTCATGGGTGATACCTTGAGCAATACTTGCTCACCCTCCATGAAGTGCATATCTCTTACTTTCCAATATGCATACTCTTTCTTCCTGCTTTGAGCCACTATAAGTTTCTCCTGGATGAACTTAACCTTCTTCAATGAGTCTCCCAACAAATAAATACCCCACGGTCTCACCTCAAAGGCATCAAACTACCCAATGAGAGATCTATATTTTCTCCAATACAAAGTCTAAAATGGTGCCATATCGATACTTGAAATATAACTGTTATTATATGACAACTCGGCTAAAGGTAGAAATTAATCCCAATGACCTCCAAAATCCATCACACATGCACGAAGCATATCTTCTAACACCTGAATTGTTCGCTCAAACTACCCATCATTTTGAGGGTGAAAAGTTGTACTAAGGTCCAACCTTGTACCCAACTCCTTATACAACTTCTTCCAAAAGAAAGAGGTAAATTGAGTATCCCTATCCAAGATAATAAAAATTGGGACCCCATGTAACCAAACAATCTCCTTAAGATAAATCTTGGCCAATTTTTCTGCATTATAAGTCACCTAAACTAGAATGAAATGTGCAGACTTTATCAGCCTATCCACAATAACCCGTATAGAGTCATACCTCCCCAAAGTCTTGGAAATACCAACAATGAAATCCATAGCTATTCTCTCCCATTTCCATTCAGGAATGGGCATCCTCTGAAAAGTACCACCCGACTTTTGATGCTTGTACTTTATCTGCTGGTAACTTTGGCATTTAGCAACAAAATCAACTACATCACACTTCATTTGACCCCACCAGTAATATTTCCTTAAATCAGGATACATTTTAGTTGCTCCAAGATATATGGAATACTTCGAATAATGAGCCTCACCTAGAATAGTAGGAATCAAATCATCAACACGGTGCACACAAACTCGCCCCTTTATTCGTAATACACCCTCACCATCAAGAATGGCCTCTTTGGACTCACCATGCAAAACCTTATCACAAATCTTGCTCAATTTAGCATCTTTGAATTGTTTAGCCTTGATTTGATCAAGAAACGTTGACCTTGCCTGAATCCTGGCTAGAATTCCTCTTTTCTCAGTTATCTCAAGTTGAATAAACTTGTTATCTAGAGTCTGAATCTTTCTAGCCAACGTACGCCTGGTTGCATTCAAGTAAGCCTAGCTACCCATACTTGCTGACTTTCTGCTCAATGCATCAGCTACCACATTAGGCTTTCCCGGATGGTATAGAATAGTGATAACATAATCTTTAAGCAACTCCATCCACCTACACTACCTCAAATTCAAATCCATCTGCATGAACACGTACTGTAAACTGTGGTAATTAGTGAACACTTCACTACGAACCCCATATAAGTAATTCCTCTATATCTTAAGATCAAAAACCACAACAGCTAATTCCAAATCATAATTTGTATAATTCCTCTTATTAAGCTTCAATTGTCTCAAAGCATAAGCAATCACATTCCTTTCCCGTATCAAAAAACACCTAAAGCAGAATGTGAGGCATCACAATAAATAATAAAATCCTTACCCTCTACTGGCAAGGCAAGAACAGTAGTTAACAAGATCTTGAGATTTTAAAAGATCTCCTCACACTTATCAAAACAAATAAAAGGTACATCCATATGAGTCAATCACATCATATGAAAAGTAATAGAAGTAAATCCTTTTACGAACCTGCGATAATAACTTGATAACCCCACAAAGCTATGAACCTCTGTCACTGAAGTAGGCCAAACCCAATTATTAAATGCTTCAATCTTCTATGGATCTACTATTACCCTTGTTTCAAAACCACATGCCCCAAAAAAGATACAGAAGCAAACCAAAATTCACACTTAGAAAACTTTAAAGATTTTTATCTTTTAACAAACCCAAAACAATTCTAATGTGATTGTCATATTCCTCTTTGCTCTTAGAATAAACCAGAAGATCATCAATAAAAGCAGTCACAAAAGAATTCAAGTAGGGTTTAAATATTCCACTCATTAAACTCATAAAAGTAGTTGGGGCATTAGTTAGCCCAAAAAAACATCACAAGAAACTCATAGTGCCCATACCTGGTTTGAAATGTAGTCTTAGGAATATCATTAGGCCAAATCTTAAGTTGATGATGCCCGAAACTTAAATCCTTCTTGGAAAATATGAATGCACCCTACAACTGGTCAAATAAATCATCAATATGGGGAAAAGGATACTAATTATGGATCTTAACTTTGTTCAACTACCTGTAGTCTATACTCACACATAGACTATATTTTTCTTCTTCATAAACAAGACAGGAGAACCCCATAGAGAGGTACTTAAATCCCTTACTTAACAGATCCTGCAATCGAGCCTTTAGCTCCCTCAACTCAGTCGGAGCCATCCTATAGGGAGTAATAAAAATAGGATAAGTACTTGGCTATAGATCAATATAGAAATCAATGTCACAGTCTGGTGGCATACAGGTAAATTTGTAGAAAAGACCTCTTGGAATTCACACACCACAGGAACTGACTCAATAGATAGGACCTCTGTGGAAGTCTCTCGAACATATAGTAGAAAGGCCAAACAACCCCTCCCAATTAACCTATTTGCACATAGAAAGAAAATAAGTTTTATTAGAGCAGGACTATAATCACCCTTCCACTCAAGTCTATTTATTCTTGGCATAGCCACAGTCACTGTCTTAGCATGACAATCTAATATAGTATGATATAGAGGACAACCAACTCATACCCAAAACTATGTCAAAAACTTCCATGTCTAGAATCACCAAATTTGCCTAAGTTTGATTCCCCATAAACATAATAGTAGTAGTAGCAGTAGCAGTAGCAGCAGCAGCAGTAGTTAGTAGTAGTAGTAGCAGTAACAACAATAGAAGTAGCAGTAGGAGTAGTAGCAATAACAATAGGAGTAGTAGTAGTAGTAGCAGTAGCAGTAGTAGTAGTAGCAGTACCAGTAGTAGAAAAAATAGTAGTAGTAGCAGTAGCAGTAGTAGTAGTAGCAGTACCAGTAGTAGAAAAAGTAGTAGTAGTAGCAGTAGGAGTAGTAGTAGCAGTAGGAGTAGTAGTAGCAGTAGCAGTAGCAGTAGTTGTAGCAGTAGTATTAGCAGTAGCAGTAGTAGTAGCAGTAGTAGTAGCAGTAGTAGTAGCAGTAGTAGTAGTAGTAGTAGTAGCAGTAGTAGTAGTAGCAGTAGCAGTAGCAGCAGCAGTAGTAGTAGCAGTAGTAGCAGTAGCAGTAGCAATAATGACTAAGCAACTACTAAGCTCCTGCCCGCCCCCAACCAATTAGGGTAAAGTGTTCATTCATACCTTCAACATCACCGAGATATTGGCCCATGACCATGTTTACTTCATCTTCAAGAGCAAGCATCTTGGCTCTCAAGGCCTCAGGCAACCCTGGATCCTTTCCTACTTCCTTAGTGATTCCAAGAAGATGCTTCAACCCCGTTAAGTTCAGCAGCATCAACAACAGCTATAGCAGTAGCAGTAGCAGTAGGAGCAGAAGCAGTAGTAACAGTAGCAGTAGCAGGAGTAGTATTAGTAGCAGCAGTAGTAGTAGCAGTAGAAGTAGTAACAACAACAGTAGTAATTGTAGTAGTAGTAGTAGGAGGAGGAGGAGTAGCAACAAGAGTAGTAGTAGTAGCAGTAGTAGTAGTAGTAGCAACAACAACAACAACAGCAGCAGGAGTAGTAGTAGTAGTGAGAGTAGCAACAACAACAACAACAGCAGCAGGAGTAGTAGTAGTAGTAGAAGTAGGAGTAGCAGTAGGAGTAGCAGCAGGAGTAGTAGTAATAGCAGTAGCGGGAGTAGTAGTAGCAAGGGAGTTCATGGCGCCGTGAAATGTTTCCTTGACGCAGACATTGGTCACCTTCTTGTGCAAAATCATGAGCGTATTTATAAATTGAAGGCTAGTAAAACCCACACTGCAGAATTTTATGGGGCTATGTATGTGCCACTATGGTGGCCCCCAATTGGTGGTGAATGACAAGCCTCTAGAATACTCATCATCTCCACCTCTGGAATGCATCTCTGGATCACACCAACAACATAGATTCTAAATAAATATGGCTCATCCCAAAAGAACTTCCTACCTTATGTATAAATCTCCTTCATTGCTAGAAAGAAAGATCTTCAGGACCACATCACTAGCCAAAAAGTTGGCAAAATCAGCAAACCAAAGTGTTAGGTCTTGAGATACTGCTAAAACTTGATCATCTAGGAATGTATCATATACTCAATATTATCCCCTAGTATCTGCATTGACTCATTCTCAAGCCTGGACACGCGATGTGCAACCTAATTTTCTGTCCCTATTCAATCTTTTACTGCAAAATCAAACTTCTTCAACAAGATAACCCACCAAATCAATCTTAGTTTGGCATCTTTTTTTCTCCATAAGGTATCTCAAGGATGCATGGTTAGTATGAACTATGACCTTTGTTCCTATCAAATAAGAACAAAATTTCTCCAAAGCAAAAGCCACCGCAAGGAGCTCTTGTTTTGTACCTGTATAATTTTTTGTGATGGGTTTAAAGCTTTGCTAGTATAGTAAATGGGATGAAATATATTCTCTTATTTGGCCTAGAATAGCTCCCAAGGCCATTCCGCTCGCATCACACATTACCTCAAAAGGTGCAGACCAGTCAGGAGACACAATAACAGGAGCCAAAATCAACCTCTTTTAGGCATGTGAAAGCCTTGAGACATGTATCATCAAAAATAAATTTCATATATTATTCTAAAAGCTTGCACAAAATATTTGAAATTTTAGAGAAGTCCTTGATGAACCTCCTCTAAAAGCCTATATAACACAAAAAGCTTTGTATGCCTCTAACAGACACAAGCGGTGGAAATTTCTCAAGCACCTCAATCTTTGCTTTGTCCACCTCTATACCATGTTTGGAGATCTTGTGCCCTAGAATGATACCTTTTTTCACCATGAAGTGGCATTTTTCCTAGTTTAACAACAAATTGCACTCTTTACATCTCTACAGTGCACTGGCCAAATGGTTCAGACAATCATCGAATGAGTCACTGACCACTGAAAAGCCATCCATAAAATCTTAGATTATTTTTGCCACCATATCAGAGAATATAGACATCATACATCTCTGAAAAGTGGCATCCGCATTGCATAGTCTGAACGACATCCTCTTGAATGCAAAGGTAGCATATGGGCAGGTCAAAGTAGTCTTTTCTTGATCTTCGATGCAATCATGATTTGATTATAACCTTTACCTATCAAGAAAATAGTACCAACCTTTTCCTGCTAATTTGTCCAGTATTTGATCCATGAATAGCATAAGGAAATAGTCTTTCTATGTCCACTTGTTTAGCATTTTGTAATCCATGCAGACTCTCGAACTGGTCACAAACCTTATTGGTACTAATTCATTCTTTTCATCTGGGACCACTGTGATTCCTCCTTTCTTTGGAACACATTGAACCAGGCTTACCTACTTACTTTCTGCAATGGGAAAAACCACCCCATCATCTAACCACTTGATTATCTCATTTTTCACCACCTCTTGCAAAGGAGAATTCAGCCGTCTCTGGTGCTCAATACTAGGAATGCTATCCAACTCAAGTTATATTTTGTGTGTGCATAAACCTGGTGGAATCCCTACAATGTCTACAATGCTCCACCCAATATCTCTCTTGAATTTCTGCGATACTGATGTCAAAGCTTTCACCTGTGCTCCTACCAAATATATCATAATAATCATCAATAAGTTCTTATTGACCCCCAAGAATGCATACTGCAGATGAGAGGGGGTATTTTATTTTAATACCAGTGGATCCTCAATAGATAGTTTTGCAGGAGGTATGATTCTATTCTTTAAGTCAAGATCCAGTTTCCTAGGGGCATCTTTGTAAGAACCGATGTCATGTAGTGCATGAACCAGCTCATCATATTCCCCTATCCCATCACTCTCAAAGTTCATGATCACTGATGCTAATGCTTCTA